>FR997750.1:1260000-2510000 GCA_905475445.1 Ochropleura plecta | reverse complement strand
TTAAATATAATTTTGGTTATGACACAATAATTAAAACGATTGGCTTATTTAGCTTACGTATGCTATTATTTTAGAAACCAGCATTCTAATTAATTTACGTAATTTGTGTGCTTTGAGATCACAAAAGGAATATTTCAAGATAAATCTGATTTTGTTACTTGGTTGGTACCTAAATAGTCGTTATTGACTAATCGAAGTACCTGTACATCAAAATATACCACAAATGAAAGTCGTTGACAGAACAAAACTATCAAAGGTGTTAATTAATAATTTGAATGTCAGTGTTTTCGAAGTAGCTATTGTTACAATACACGATTTCATAAATATTATGAATAATAATAAATTATTTATTGGCATAAACAAGTTAATACATATTTGTGAATCACTGGCGCCTGTGGTGGGTATTGAAACACCTGTATCACCGGTCACCGGGTATTATATTATAAAATCTTATTCATTAGACAAACTTTATGAGAACTTATGGCTTACTTACCTGTATACAGTATAACACTAAATATGTTTTTCTTTTATATAATTTTTACATACACAACAATATAGTAATATAGTTACAATAACTTGATAAGTGTGAGTGTAACTGATATTAAATAACTCACTGTAGTTTATTATGTTATTTTACTTTTGTTCTGTCAACAAAAACGTGGTTATTAGAGGTAGTTTGGGTAACCAAACAGTACCTAAATGGTCTTGTAAAATAAGATCAAGGGAAGTTCGATGAAAATCGGAACGGTACCTATAAAGGAAGTAATTCCTTAGAGAGGTAGTTTGGGTAACCAAACAGTACCTAAATGGTCTTGTAAAATAAGATCAAGGGAAGTTCGATGAAAATCGGAACGGTACCTATAAAGGAAGTCATTCCTTATAGAGGTAGTTCGGGTAACCAAACAGTACCTAAATGGTCTTGTAAAATAAGATCAAGGGAAGTTCGATGAAAATCGGAACGGTACCTATAAAGGAAGTAATTCCTTAGAGAGGTAGTTTGGGTAACCAAACAGTACCTAAATGGTCTTGTAAAATAAGATCAAGGGAAGTTCGATGAAAATCGGAACGGTACCTATAAAGGAAATAATTCTTTCAAGAGGTAGTTTGGGTAACCAAACAGTACCTAAATGATCTTGTGAAATAAGATCAAGGGAAGTTCGATGAAAATCGGAACGGTACCTATAATGGAAGTAATTCCGTCGAAAAAAAAAAAAGAAAAAAAAAAAAAAAAAAAAAAAACCATGTCGACGGTCCCTGCGTGCATGAGGACATGTCGAAAATGGCATTTTATTATTGTATCATCGGCTTTAGATTATAAATTATCTATGCCTACATGCTGAACTTGTTTTTATTCAATAAAGCAAACTAACAACCTTGCACAATTCAACTTACTTACAAATAAGCAGTAGAGGTAGTAGACACTTTTTGTCGGTACTCATTATAGATGGTTGTTAACACAGAACTGATTCACTCTGTTCCCCCCGTACTAGTATAAACTGTATTACGGTGGAACAGTTTTCCTCGCTATGTTATTTTATTTATGGTAGCAGACTTGTGACAAAATAATTACTTATTAGTTGAAATAATTAATACATACGATTTTTATTTAACTTATTTACCGTGTTTTAGAAATCGTATAAGACGTATAAAAAGTATTATAAATACAACGAATAAGTGTCGTATAAATGGTCATCTATAAGTTTTTCAAAAAAAAAAAAAACGTGGAAAAAATAAAATACCTATGTACGTAGGAACCGTCGAAATACACCTACCGCCACTAGACTCGACGTAGCAACGTCAACAAAAAAAAAAAAAAAAAAAACGGATTGCGATGTTCGCATCTGTGTACATATGATATGAGAGCCAATCGAGCTATCATTAGGGAAAAGCATCCTTTGCCCACTATGGAACGAAGCGACGAGGCCGAACATAGCACAGGCTTACAAAATATGTCTTACGGGTTTTAAAAGATAACAATGTTCTGCTAAACGAATCAAAACGCGCTTAATAAAAACCCTTTAAAATAAAAGCTCTGGATTGTTCAAACTGAATTATACACAAATTTAACGTTATTCATTTTGAAACTTTCATGCATTAGAAAAAAGGAAAATTAATGACTGAATTAACGTTTTAAATAATGCGCTAGGCATGTGAACGTCGTGGGAATTTAAAAATGTACTTTGTTTATTTTCCTTTGAAAACATGGCGTCGGTAATTACTAAGCGAAGGCTATGTTTTTATCAAAGTAAAGTAAGATGGCTGATTGTCTAGTCAATAAACTGTTTTAGTTGACATAAAATCACGCGTATAATCTCTGGAGGGTTAAGCAGAGGTCAAACTCAAAGCATTTATTACGATTAGACCTTTACAGGCATATTGAATGTCATGAAAATAAAAAGGATTGTGCTACAGTCCCAATCACGAGACATAGTAGCTTGTGAAAAATTAAATACTGTAGTTGCCATTTCAAAGCGCAGATCTCTGTGGAGATGAATGGGCAGAGGGCTCCGTGAACGCTCTTTTAAATCATAATATTTTTACAAAATCATGGATATATCATTCATGTTGAGATTATGCATACATGTGAGAACGATGTACAAAAACGAGCACATTAAGAGCGTCCAGAGTAAAAGCAAAAACAAGAGTTTAATAGATGAATGAACGAATTAATTTAAACAAAACCGTGGCGGCTAATAGTCGACTGTCAGTGCCCGTTCATGAACATGACGGCAGCCCCGTTCAACCATTTTGAAGGGAACTAAATGACCCGATACTGATAGAATCGTTGCGAGTGCCAACAGTAATTGGAAGGTACAAAGCTTCTTAGGGCTAGTATATTATGTAGGAAAATGGATCCCTTATTCAGCTTCATAGACCGAATCCTTGCGCGAACTTTTAAGACTAAAACTAGGCAAAGATACGGATATCATCTCTTATTGGCACGATACACAAACACAAGCTTTTGATGATGATAATAGGGTGGATGACACCACCAATCATTTGACATACTTTTTATGAGCTGTCAAAACGCGATTCCCCCATAGATTTTGTATGGGACTCGCAAACGATGACGTCACTAAGTTGTCAAGTCAATGACGCAACTATTTATTGATTTAAAAGCAACTAAAAATCGAATTTTAAAGTTATTTTGAAATTAATGCAGTTCTCAGGTCTAGAATAACGTGTTCTTTCAGAAAAATTGTGTCTTTAAATTATTGGTTGATGGTGTCAGCTACCCAATTATTTATACTTGGTAGTTGATCAATATCATCCTGTAGCAATTACTTTGCGTGAATAAAGCCTGTGAGGGAGATTCAGAGCTAAAGTTAGTCAGGAATGAAATATAGAACAATAGTTGGGCGAATTGTATATCCATTAAATTGGACGAATTGGCTATCCATTAAATTGGACGCATTGGCTATCCAATAAATTGGACGCATGGCTATCCATTGGCGCATTCTTGTGGCCAAAGCCACCCGGGCATTGTAGCCATGAAAATGAGACTACGTTCCAAAGTGGACAGTGATGGTGAACATTGTAGAGATTACTTTGGATAAGCCAAACCAAAAAGGTGAACTGACATCCAAATTCAAATTAGGTCACAATTGCAAAGGCGTTTCACAGGGCAATATTTTAGGCCCACCCTTTTTATATATATCAATGACCTGACAAAAGTAACTGATGATCCTTGCGTAGTCTTTGCAGACGATATGTCCGTAACCATTCCTAAAAATGAAGTAAACTTTAAATGAGGAAATCAATAGTAATGTGAGCAAAGTAATAACTAAGAAAAAAAAAAAGAAACTTTAACCTCTAGAGCCCCAGCGGCACAAAAACGTGCCAGTAAACAAGTATTACCGTTGAGCCCCGCTGGCACAAATTCGTGCCACCAAACCTCGATCGATTGAAAACTGTATTTGTAGTAAAGACAAGTCTTAAAATCAGATTACACATACGATAAGAATCCGCCCGGCGGTGCTTGACGGATAGTTGACGTAAATAATGGGGGTCCTTGAGAGGTTAAACCCAACATAGAAAAACCTAATATGTCCAATTTTGTAACAATAATTGGAATAAAATAAATTTGAACATCAATTATAAAGATAAAAGTATACAACAATCAGATAGTATGACTTTTCTTGGGACAAATCTAGATCATAAATGTTCCTGGATTAGTCATATTGACAAGATATGTGAAAAGCTCAGTAAAAAAAAAAGAGGGGGAAAGAAAAGGGAATGTTTAGCTTTGCTATTACAATAAATAAGGCGCAAGGGTAAACACTAGTATGTGTGTGGCAGCTGTATGTAGCATGGTCGCGAGTGTCCAGTGCCCGAAATCTATATTTATCAGCACCAAATGGAAAGACATTCAATATAGTTTACAGTAGCGTCCTAAAATAATGCTGTTACTCACATTTATTATTCAAGTACAAATATTATTAGTAAATTAAAGTACATATATTAGGCTAGTAGTAGATATAAACAAATGAAAACCTTTAACATAGACTCTGCACACTCCAAGCTTAAAGAGGTATTTTCTTGGTTAGGTGCACCCGTAAGCGTTACCGCTGATCATGGTCGGCAGTTTGTTAGTTCAATTTGAAAGTTTTTGTAAAGAATTTGGTATCCAGTTGTTCCAAACAGAAATTTCCAAATGTCGAAGTTAAGAGGCAGAACTGTTTGATTCTTTATAAGCAATTTATTGTGAATGAGTGGACATTGTTGGCCTTGTAGATTCTTAGACGCTTGTTAACTTATTATTTTATTTTGCGTTTTATAAAGCAAGCAATGACTTATTGCCTGGCCTACGCTGTCCTCTCATATCTAAGTACTAACGCTGTAACAACCACATTGTAAAACCAAATGATTTTAAAAGAGTGACTATGGAGTTTCTTGCCGGTTCTTCTCCATAGGAAACGACCAACCCGAACCGTGCACCTTTTCTCGAATGTTATTTATAAGTGCCCATGTAGGCCAATGTGACATAAAAATATTTTGATTTTGACTAAAAACATAGATTCTGCAAAGAAAAGAAAATGCAGATAGCAAGAGGAAAGCAACAGAATCTAGGAAAGATATTGGGAAAAAAGTATATGTTGAGAATACAATAAAGAAAACAAGTTATCCACCACATTCAAGGATACGACACACATTGGTGAATAAATAGTGGACAGCGGTTGCGCAGAAATATAGTAAAGAAAGTGGGAAGTTTGACCAAATAAGGATAATAAGCTTTCAGAAAATAGCGATACCGCCTGTAACAACGTGTGTGACGAAAATGAATAAGTGATTGTTTAACGGAATATTATTAAAATTATTTGATGATTATTCTTGAAATAAACTCATTTGTATGTTATTATATTTATACGAAATTATGCTATTTTTAAAATTTTGTAAAAGGTAGATGTAGCGTATAATAAATACCGACACGCTTAGTGGTAGGGCGAGCGGTGGCGGGAGCGCGCTCGGTCATATTAATGGACTGAGCGCTCACTCGCTTCTGGTCCGCCGTGCTAGTAAGACGTGCTCATTGGAGACAGACTGTTGTTTAATTTAACATACCTAACACCCTAATAGTGTAACCTGTACAGTATGGTTATCAGTTGTTCCGGTTTTGGCTGTTTGTGTATGTGAGTTTAACAGTGATACCACAAATAATCAGTTAAGCCTCATTCGCACGAGACTTAAAAAAACGTTGCGTTAAAACTCGGCGTTGGCGCTTAAATAACGTTTTCGATTTGATTGTTCATACGAACGCTATATAATCACTCTTGTTTCG
The DNA here is from genome assembly GCA_905475445.1 of Ochropleura plecta. Classification (NCBI taxonomy): domain Eukaryota; kingdom Metazoa; phylum Arthropoda; class Insecta; order Lepidoptera; family Noctuidae; genus Ochropleura; species Ochropleura plecta. The sequence goes on along the minus strand of FR997750.1, from coordinate 2,504,221 downwards.
TTTCTCGCTTCAGTAAGACGTGGAAATGGTTTCTGCTAAAGTACTAGCAATAGCGATTTGTGTTGCTAGAAGACGAAAAAAAAGCAAAAGGTATTCTGGGTTCATCCTTTAAATGAACTGAGATGCTTAAAAGGACAGTTTGTGCCACTGTACGAAGAATTGAGGCAATACCCCGATAAGTTTTTTAGTTATTTTCGTATGTCTATTACAACATTCTGGCAATACTTTTGTATATACAAGTGGACGAGAATCCACCTCTATAATTAGGACTTCGGGATCCACAACCCCCATCATAACGCCGCTCTGGTAACGTAAACACAAAAGAAACACGTCCGATCGCCGAGCCAGCGCGCTTCGCACTGAGTGAAGGGCTGGCGCTTTTTTACCGCTCGTATGAATAATAATACGGAGTTTCATATGATCTATTCCTTGTAGAGCCCAACGTCCAGCGCTCAAAATGCAACACTGCTCGATAAAAAAGCGTCGCGTTTTAAAAGCACCGTCGTATGAATATGTACTTGGAAATGCATTTGTTCTATTTGAACGCTTTTTTAACGGGCGTTAAAAAAGCTCCCGTGCGAATAAGGCCTTAGACAATGTTTTAAATCATGTTTACTTAAACTCTGTTTCAGAATTTAAACAAGGTTTGAAACAGTGTTTAAAATTTTGTACCACAAATCGTTAGCTAGGCATGGATTAGCTAGAATACTGTTTTAGTTTTAAGCATTCACTCACATTCATTTCATATAAAATAAAAATATTTAAAATGATTGATTTTATTCAATGAATGCAATAATTAACTTTAATGTTTATTATTAAATGATACCAAATATGAAAAACAGTAATTCAAAATGATTATGATGAATTCGACACATGGTTAATAGCTACAGGAGGTGAGTCTGTGATTAGATTAGAAGAATTAGAAATGCCATGAAGGTCTGCAGTATCATTCTGAATCTGGAAGAAGATCATAAGGTTTTTTAACAAATGTAGGTGTAGGTTTTTGACAATAGTTGTATTAAATGTGAATATTTAAGAGAGTTTTGCAAAGGTAACTAACATTTATTACAATAAGTAGGTACCTAGGTATACAATAGAATACAAACTTACTTCGTGCCGAGCCCAGCAACGTAAAGCACTTGCGACTTGTATTTGTGGTCAGATAGATCCACCTTGACGTGACTTTGAAAGGTCATCCTTTACCAAGTCAACAATTTTTAAAGCAAATCTCTTTGAAAACCTATATTTAGCTTTAAAATCGTCATCACTGTATTCAATAAATGGATTCATCCTCAAGCGATATCTTGGAATTCGATGCGTATAATTATTAATTTCTGATAAATCCTCTAGATCTTCCATATCGTTAATGTCTAACAAATCTATTGCAAAATCATCCATTTATTACAAAAAATAATAATTAAACACACAAAAGCACAATTTCACCACAAACCGCTACACGAATTGTAAAATCGAAATTATTTTTGAGGTTAAACACGGAGTTAAACTAGGGGTTGAGCGTGTTTAACTTGGACCATGTTTTAAACAGTGTTTTAAAGTGCGTTTAGCGCTAAACATGGATTTGTGGTAGACATTTTCTTAGACACTTGTTAAACAGTGTATAGAACCTAGTCTAAATCTTTTGTGGTAAGGCTGTAAATGTCTCTAAACGCACCTAGAAATACAGGAGAAAAACTTAGTTGCCACGATAGTTTTATATGGAAATAACTTGTATAAAATTCATTTTTTTTAACGCCTGATTTTACATATATGTGACAAAATTGAGGTAAAATTAGTGTCTTGGCGTGGAGGGCACACGTGGGCGTTTTATGTTCTGGCGTTCAAAAGGTCAAGAACAAGGAATAGATATTCGGATCTCGGACAATTATTTTTTTTGAACATTTTTATTTTCTGTTGGGGACATTAGAACACTGATAACGCGGAAAAATAAATCAACTGTCGGTTCTATTCCACATAATCTAGAACATCGACAAACTTAATAAGTAAAATAGCAGGATTTTTTCCTCACATGCCATATATTTTTGGGAGCAGTCATCCTTTTCACTTCCAAAAATGACTTTTAATAGTTTAATTGAAATAAATGGGTTGTCTTACTGCTGCCTTTTTGCACCTAAATGCCTATACGAAATCGAAGAACTTTTTGATCGCCACACTTACACCGAGACGTGGGACATACGGCTCTTTTTAGTTCTGTACATAAAAGCGAAGACGTCCAAGGTGGAGAGGAGTACAGATGCTAAGAAGCTAGGATGTATTATTCTCATGATATCTCTCTTCTCGTCTTCGCTTAAGTGAGTCTCGTCCTGGTAACTCATTTGCGGGCGAAGCCTAGTTCAAACACGGTTGACGTAATGGCTGAGCGAGTACGATCCCCGCACGGAAATATTTGTATGACCTACAGGTCCCAGTTCTCGAACATGACAATATCACATTGTACTGGGATCAATCCATTATCACTGACAGGACGATTGTGGCTAATTAACCTGATATAGTGGTAGTGGATCGATCAGAGCGGCGCGCAATGATTGTTCACTGTTGTTGTTTTGGGTCTGTTGCTGTTTTGGTATGTGAGTTTAAATAATTAAAAAAAGGTATATCTCTTCAATCTCACTGTTCTGCACACTGCATCCCATTCAACATCACACTAACACCTTGCAACAAATTCCCCGGCTCCTTGACATGCATTTTCACATGACTCTTCAGCCCGGATGCTTTCCTGAACGACTGGCCACATTGAGTACAAATATATGGCTTTTCACCAGTATGACAACGGATGTGTGAGATTAAATCGTTGCGTTGGACGAAGGCTTTTTCGCAATAAGAGCATTGGAATGGCCGTTCTCCAGTGTGTGTTCTTCTATGGTTCTTTAATGTCCCGGATGCAGCAAATCTCATGGGGCAAAGGTCACATTGGTAAGGTTTTTCCCCGGTATGTATTCGGCGGTGTTTAACTAAGGCGCTTGAGGTGGTAAAACCGTTTCCGCAATCGTCACAGACAAAGGGGTGCGCTCCGCTGTGTTTGCGCTTGTGTGCGTCGAGTTCCCCTTTTGATACGAATCTGGAAAGTTGAAGGACAGAGATTAGAAAGTCTGACAGCCAGTATTCGGGGTATCGCATTACCCAGTACTAACTGTATTGTGGAGGTCAGATAGGCAGTTGCTTCATGTAAAATAGTGGTATTCAGCTGGTTCCAGCAAAGACTGAAATCCGAGCCCTGGTAAAAATGAAATTCCTGGAATTCTCGTTGAAGACTGCTAGTGCTTATTTAGGCATTCGTTAAGGTATCGCCAAGTGTTTGAGACATCGGGCTAAGTATTACTTAGCTGTCAGTTGATAGTAAAACTTGAAGGACTAGCGTTATACTGAGTTTTAACAGAATACAATATAACATCATTCCTGCAGAAGCGGAAGGGTAAAATAGAAGTGTACCCAATCCTTCACGCCTAAATGGCTAAACCGATTTAGATGAATTTGGGTACAGAGATAGTTGGGACCCAGGAGACGGACATACGCTATTTTTTTTTTAAAGTTTGATATATGAGGGAGAAAGAGTAAAGAAAAGGGAAAACTTAGCATTCCTATTACAATAAATAAGGCACAAGGGGAAAAACTACAGGTAGCAGGTACCTGTAAATCTGGAAAGGGGAACTGTGTTACCCTGAATTTAACGCGAGCAAAGCCGCGGGTAAAAGCTAGTAGTATTAATATGGAACCTGGGACCTCCTGCTCAATATATATTGTGTGTTTTTTTTTTTACTACAATTGCAGTAGATTTTAAACGAAAATGATCTTAACTCACCCCTTTTCACAATTCTCACATTTAAAAGGCTTTAAACCCTGATGTCTTCTCATATGCTGTGCCAAATTAGTCTTCTGACTGAACCCTCGTCCACATTGAGAGCATAAGAACGGCTTCTCACCAGTATGTGTTCGCATATGCTCTTTCAGCGTACACAACATTAGAAAAGCTTTATTGCATACTGTACAGCGATGCTTTTTCTCATTCTTATGACTGTCCTTATGCAATTCTAAGCTCTCTTCATTTGGAAAACTTTGCGCACAAATCTCGCAACTAATACCATTCTTTCTTGAATGCATTGTTAAAACATGATTTTCTAAATAAGCTTTGTATTTGAATTCTCTTTTACATACTTTGCAAATATGTTTTATGTTGTCCGTTTCTTCATGGCGTTGTACGTGAGCTGTTAGAGAAGTTTTATTCTTGAATTTACGTAAACAGAAAGAGCATTGGTACGATTCAGTTTTGCTGTTTATAGTTTTCTCGTGTTTTAGAATGTGTGTTCTTAATGCTGCCTCCGTTTTAAACTGACATAAGCAAAATTTACAAACATGAGATAATGATTTGCTATTGTGTTCATTACGATGGGTTTCTTGGTGTATTCTCCATGTGTTAGGAGTTTTAAATTTGTGATTACATTCAACACATTCTATTTCACTTTGAATAGTAACTAATTTGTTTTTATTTACTTTTTCTAAAATCTTTTTGAACTTATTACAGTTTTCCTGCTTTAAATGGCTTTTATATTTGTCTTTAGAAGTAAATGATAGTCTACAGCAACATGTGTATTTCTTGGCTTCAGGTTTTAAAGGTCTCTCTTCTTTAAGTTCTATGGGTAACTCGTTACACACTGTTTCATCATCATAGTGATCAGGAAAGCTTATGTCATCATCAAAATTTAAGTTTATCTCTTCTTTGACAGGCTGTTCGGGGTTATCAGGTGCTGCGGAGTCAGTAAGCTTACAAAAACTTACGTCGGCGATTGGGTATATTGAAGTATCTTGTACTAACACATTTTTCTTATCAAAACTGTCATGGGAATTGTAATTAGTAGCACTTGAAGTGTCAAAATTAATATAATTGCTTAATTTTTCGGTTATATCCCCATTTTCATCTTTTATAGAGCATTTTTTGTCAATACTAGATGATTCACCAGGGTTCAAAGAGTTTTGGTAGATGTTGTTTAGAACCGCCTCAGAATTATGGCAGCGGCGTTTAAATGCATCTGCCTTGCACATGACCGATTCACATTCACCGCAAACCTGTTTTGGCAGACTATCCTCGAATTTAACATTAACATCAGCAGTAAATGCAAGGATTTCGAACAAGTTACGTTTTTCACCATCCATCTTTGTAAATAGAGACTTCATGTCGGCACATTCTATTAAACAGACGCGACATATTTTGTCGAATGTCTGAACACTTATTTCCATAATATTTTAAAATTATAAATCGATTAGTTTTTGTTGATTTGATGAGCCAACTGACAAAGGACAACAATAACTCCAAAGTGACGCGATCGTCAATTTGTCAAACAACTAATGTCAGTCAAATGTCAGTTGCGTCTAGGGATGTCCATTGAAATAAATATCTTTCAAAATTGATAATCAATTGGTTGTTAACAATAACTTTTGCCAAAGAAGAAAGAAAAAAAAACAACAATAACTTCATCAAATACCAGCCATGTAAAAGCTGTTAATTGGTCAAGAAAAGTTTCAGTAATTACGCCAGTGCGGTTCTTGTTCACACCAAGAAACTATAGCTGGAAAAGTTTGCATTCACGATTGCGTATCAGAAAATCAGACATCAATATGTATGAAATTATTGTTTTCCATTTTGGATATCAAACTTTAATTTTTACTGTACCTATGTACAGTAAAAATTAAAGTTTACATAAATACGAGCGAAGTATCTACAAAAACGTACACGGTCGTAGCCCTTTTTTACAGATGAGAAATCATAGTTTATCCTACTCTGGGCGGAGCGGAGGGGACTGCCAGTCTTTTACTGACTTAAATCTTCTTTTTTTTGGCTTTTATGTTCCAGGCCGCGGTGGTTCCGGCGCAAGCTTTCGAACAACCCGCAACCCGGAACACAATCATAATCCATTTGTTCCGATCCAGTGTGGATTGTAGGCCGATTATCAAAATACTTTTGTAATCGATGGAGTATACCACGAGTACACCTACTACCGAAGGAGTCTCATATAAATTTTATCTATACAAAGTGTAACGTAATAAGCGCAAGACCTGAAAATAGTTTGCTCAGAATGGGCTTCTGAATCGATTCCCGTCATCCTTACTTCCTTACTAATATTATACAAGCGAAAGTGAGTTTGTTTGTTTCTTTGTTACCTCTTCACGCTTTAATGGCTAAGCCGATTTGGATGAATTTTGGTACAGAGATAGTTGGGAACCAGGAAAAAAAAGTGAAGTGAAGTGTCAGAATGGTCGATCACTGATCGCATAATGGTTGATTTTGACATCTACTCCATACTAAACTTGTCAAAATCAACCATTATGCGATCAGTGATCGACCATTCTGACACCATTGTAAGAGCAGACTAAGGCCCCAGATCTACTAGCACGGCATCGCGTTTTCCTTACTCCTATTCTTTCCCAGAAATATTGCGTGCTGCCGAGCGCATCCTGATAGATGCCGCGCAATAGCACTCCCGCTCTTTTGAAATCAGCAGATTGCATTCTGTAGTTTCGGCCTACCTCCTTAGAGGAAAAAAAAGTGAGCTAGTAAAACACATCGGAACAGAAAATAAATTCTTTATTTTAATAATATCCAATTTTATCAGATTAACGTAGTCGTTTTGAATAATAAAAAAAAATGTATTTTATACAATTGCAAGTTTTCTTTTCTAAAAATTTCACACAAGTTGTCGGAGATAAAAAAAATATCTTTTTAATCTGTATTGAGATCGTAAAATACATCACAATGTTACATTGCCATTTAAAATATTTTTTAAAGTATTGCCATGTTTTGAGGTGCTTACACCTATTTTATTGCCACATTCGACGTTCGAATTAATAATTAAATAATAATTTTATTTACACATTTTAAAATTTTGTATTGCCAGACGATGGGTAATAATAAGTTTTTAATCTGGCAACTTAAATTGCTTGAATGCGAAAATTATTAAAATTTGAAGGTGTAAGTCGCCCTCGTATAAAAAATTTCTAAAATTTTATTTTACATCTAAACCTAGTTATTTTATTTATTTACAATACACTGCACTGAGGTAACGACTTCTATTAAAAGTCTTTGTACTGTATTATTATTTCCTGTCTAAATTGTTAATATTAATAATATCATCATACTGTCCAATATTTGTTGTCTAAACTTTTTACGTATCTAAAAATCTATTTTAACAATATCTTATATATGTAATAACTATTATTAACAATGGTTTTCGATTATTGGCACGTCATTGACTCGAAATAATTAATGTATGGAATAGTTACGACTGCATCGAAAACGGCTCATCCAAAGCGTTTAGGGATTTTATATCTGTCGATATAAAAGCTAAAGCTTCATTTATAATCTCAATCCAACATTCTATATCACAACTTATTGCATAACAGAATACGATGCGGTTCTAACAAAGAGGTAGAGGACAAAATTTAAATACCATTAATACTAAAATTATGGCAAGAAAAGTTTTAAAACTGAAATGGCAACACCAAAAAAAGCTTTTTATCATTAAAAAGTAACTCGTTATGTGTAATTATTATACACATAATTTTTTTATGCTTTTTCTTATTTTTCTAACTTTGCAATACTGTTAAATTCTACCTCTTTGCTACAATAGCTATTCCATACAAAGAATACATTTTTAAAGACTAGGTTAATTTTCCTTCGTTTTGTTTACAAACATTATTTTAAATATTTAGCATGCTCAATATTTTTTGAGTAAATTTATATTTTCTCTATTATATTTTTAAAGACGACACTAGGGTTGCTATTTTCGGTACGATCATTTTAACGTAAATTGAAACCATAAAGATACTAAACAATGAAAAATAACTGTTTTATCGTTTTAAAATAACATTTGTAAAAAAAACGGCCATCATTAATTACTGATACGACACTTGAAACGTCCTCGAATTATAACTATGTCCACGCCATATTTTATAATGGGTTGGCAGATTGCAATAACACAATTCGACTTAAACATCAGTCATGGATATTCTGTTAATGTGTTGGACATCACTAGTCATGTCATTCGATCCCGCCAAAAATGATAGAATTATGATGTTATAGTGCGTGCAAAATAACTTTGCGCGCGACTGGTAGCGTGTTTCAAGAAAATATTCCTACAAGCATTTTTATTCACTTTTGGCATAATGATTACGATTTATTATTTTGAAAACAAATAAAACCACATTATGCCTAAAGTACTTGCAGAGATTTTCTGATACATGCCATTTGCCCGCAGCCTTATCTTGCGCGCACTTTAGTAATTTTTGTCAAGAATTGTATTTTATTTACGAATTCTGAGCACATGTTTATGAAAACCAAAAAATACTGTTTTTTTCTGATGGGTACTATTCGTCATGTCATAGATCTGCCTGTACCATTTTAAATACGTCGTGAATATAGCTACTGCCCCCGACGATATATAATATTATTTATTTGACAGACTTGCGGCACCTAAGTACTACATTAATATACCGTATTGCGATACTTAATTTGGCAGTATTTTTTCATACTTCGTCTTGTAAAATATTGAAGATTCGGCGTCATTTTTTTGAACTAAATATCATTCTAGACTAGATTTTATTGTCAGTTTTTTAGGGACTAAAATTGCTTTGCAGCAAAAATGGCTGCCTAGAATACTTTAAACGCCATTAAATTTCGTCTCTTTTTTAATAATATTGCTACGTCTTTTGCCACGAATCTTCAATATTTGACAAAACCAACTTCCATTTTATTATGAGCTGCCTTGGATAATACTATAAAAGTTGCAGCATTTACGAACTTAAGCACTTTCCTTAGACTAATGAAAAAAAAAAACATAAAAAATAAGCTATAGACAAATGTATAACGAATACAAAAATAACTTCGTAATCACATTGAAACCTGGCCTTTTGAGGCCATAGATTAGAGTCTTTTTTTAGCTAGCCAAAAGGCTATTTAGACTTATGGTCTACGCAAATCTTTGTTCAGTTAACATTGTTTATATTTTGACCTTCATTTAAAAGTCCTTTTTAAAAAAAACGCCAGACAAGGCCACTTTTATTATAAATACTAGTTAAGGCGGCATCTATCTTAATATTGCTTATTTCGTCGTTGTTTTTTATTAAGGCCCAGACTCCAGTCCATGGCCTCAAACGGGACTATTATAGCCTAAAATGTCACAGCAATGAATGTAGGGTAATCGCCCCAATTGCTGTCCTCAAAATCTCGGACTCGGACAAGAATTGGTACTTTTACCCCTTTTTTAAGTATTATTGCAAAAACCTTTTTGTTAAACAACAATATCTTTTTTATGGATTGTTTAGTAGTTTGACTACTTAAACTCAAACCAAAGGAATTAATTCGGTAACTACACGATAGATGGCACTTTTTAAAACTAGATTACACTCGGCTGTGCGGCTTGTTTCCTTTGCTCGTTGTTTTTAAAACAAACGGTTGGATGACGTCATTTCCGTATGAAGCGCTGTCTGGGGAATTAAAAAAGATACTATTAAAAAGCAGATAAAAAAATATGGCCATAAAGGGATTCCTTCTAACCATGTATACAATTTTTTATTGTTTTGTTTTTGTAACTTATCTTTCCGAAATCCTAAGAGTACAATGTTTTAAATGACACATGTCTAATGGAATTAATGCTATTATTTTTAATAAAGGTTATCTATTTATTCTGAATTTTTGTAATATCATAAATTTGATTTTTTTCTTATAAAAAATCATTATTGGTACCATAAATATTTAGTGACACACTCTTTTTTTTAAAAAAAAACTTTGCCCCACACTAGGAATTTCTCCTGTATCGTGGGTGCGTTTACAAACATTTAAAGTCACATACATAAACGGCCAGACCCGAAACAACTATCTGCAGGACATACAAATATTTGTTCCGTTCGGGAATCGAACCCGTGACACGCAGCGCAGCAGTCGATTGCTCAGCCACTGCGCCAACCGGGCCGTCAAATCTTGGCTGGTTATTATATTTAACCAAACTCACCCCATCATTTAGCGCTAGCCTTTTCGAGGAAATCCATCTTCAACCTTAATTCAATTAAAAACAGTTGTTTTTGCAGCGAAAATATCTCTTCCTTTTGCCTTAACTCCATATTTAGAATCTTCATCTTGGCTTCATGCTCCCAAATTGCATGTTGCCTTTTCGCGGTAAAATATAACCTTTCCTCTTCAGTGGCAGTACCACAATCATGTTTGATCTGGTCATCCATTTTCTCTTGCCGATCATGACCATTTTTTCGTTTAATTTCGTCTAAATTACTCAAGTTTAATGGAGTATTTGATAGTTCGTTTAGTTTTTGTAAGAAATTCTGTTGTATTCTTGCTTGTTCGATAGCTTGGAGAGGGTTTGTTAGTATCGGGAGTGAGGGCATCGGAAGGGGTGTTAGGGGTAGTTGTTTGTGCGAAGGAGGGGGCGTGGGGGACGATTGGGGTATGATTTGTACTTGGGGCTCAAGGACGTTGGGCATCGTGTCTTCGCTTTCGTTCGTACTTGATAGTCGGCCGTTTGACATCTGGAATTATACAATACAATACATAAATCTTTATTTTTCCTCCACAAACAACACTTATAGGCTAAAACTTAAAAGATAACAATTTTTTTTGTTCATTTGTGGGAGTTTGGTGCTTAAACTAAGCCGTGGCCTGTATTTTAGGACACTAGGGCCTCCCCCCTACAGGGACAGATAGCGTCGCCGTTGACATCTGGAATTGATAGGAAATGGGTTAATAGTTAACTAGCTCTTGTCCGCGGCTTCACTCGCATTAATTTAGGATGTGACATTCAATTCTGTTGTACTCATAATTAGGGAATGCAATCTCGTTCTCGGACAAAAAAAGGGCGAGATCTCGCGAGTTTAACGAGATTGTACTCAAGCATAAAAACGTCAAAAGAACTGAGTGCCTAGTGTGAGTTTTTTTACCGATTCGAACGTGAGCGCGTTTACTAAGATTTGTATGGAATAGAAACAGCGCCGTCTGGTGTCAAAAAATGGAACCTGAATTAGTGAGTGGCAGTTTACAATGCCTTCGTAATAGAATCGCTCGCACTCGCAAGTGAAGGCGTTAGCGCACGTGATTGGTTAATTTCATCCATTGTGCGAGTGCGAGTTTCAGATTTTGACAGATCGAATAATAAATAAACGCAAACGCGATCGAGGGTGACTAAAAAGTTCTCACTGAGATTTTTGTAGTGAGAGTGAAGTTATACGATACTTTTATAACAAATATTTAATTTTTATTTAGTGTAAATAATACAAAAGATATGGCAGGACGGTTTTTCTTTGCTTGGAGGATGTTTGCGGCTGCTAAGGCACGAGATGACCGCAACAAAAGCGCCAGAAGCGAGGCAAGAGCTCGGGCGTCCTTTATTCCATTGATACACCTCACGGAGAGGAAATTTAGAGATAGATATCGATTTTCGAAGAAACTTTTTAAGTTCTTGTGCAGCAAACTGAGACAAAGGACAAATCTAAGATCCACTCAACCTATACACGTTGAGTGGATCTTAGATTTGTCCTTTGTCTTCCAAGGATACCCTTGTAACATAAAGTATGTATCAATTAATGTTAATTGCAATGTAATTTCTAAAAACAAAACTACATGGTTTAAAAAACTTTCCTCCCCTTTCATTTGCAGGTGCTCACTGCTTTATTCTTTTTTGCCACCGGTTCCTATCAAAGGCCAGTAGGAGTTGCAAAGCACATATCACAAAAAATGTGCTGTGTGTATATAGAAGAAGTCATATTTTACCTCTTCATGAGAGGATGGTTTGCTAATGTCTCCATGCCTAAAAAAGCATTAAACTACTTGATTACAAAGTTCACATACATAAGTACGCTAAGCACAAAATTATTTAAATTCCACTTAATGCTCCATAAATGTTACCATCATATCAAATTTTTATCATCATCATATTAAATATTTGCTTAATAAAAACTAAACAATAACAACTCCTTTCGAACCAGTGTCAAACACAAAACAAACTAAGACGTAATAACCTCGACAATTTGGATAGACAGGCGCTCCTGTTACAATTACATACTTGAATGATATCCTTCTACATTTGGTAGGTTTATCTCACGACGCGAACGTGACACCAACCTAAGAAAAATAATAAACGCTGCTCACGGTGAACAAACGCGGTTCGAGTGATTTGCCAGATGCCAACTTACACTCGCTCAAATACTGTTCTCGGAGCGTTTGAAGTTCGCTCGCTAAACGCGACAGTAAAGTCATTCGCAAAATTTTGATAAACTCGCACTAGGCACTCTGTTTTATTACTAAGAGAATTTTTGTTTGATATTAAAGACTGGTTGTTTCTTTCATTTGTTATTTGACAGATACGTACTTCAAAGTTTACTAATTCGAGGTTTATTAAAAAATTCAGAAACGTCACGTCTATTTAAAAAAAAAACGTGAAAATAAATGGTTTATCTTATTATACTTGTCATTTTTATTATTTTTTCCTAATTTATTTAAATATACACAAAACTGCCAATCTCGCGAGATCTCGAAATTGGCGGGATTTCAAATCAAATCAATAATTAAAAACAAACAAAACACATTAATTGGCTGCATGAACATGAGCACGCACATGTCTGCCAGCCCAGAGCATGATAAATGGTCCGTCGACCTTGCCCGCCAGTGTAGCTAAAATGCTGTTAGGGCTACCCCTGAATCGCCGCAACATCGATGCACATCGTTTGCGCATAATGGCATGAAAGTCATCTATTCGCGTCCGCAAACATGCCCGAAGCGCTGCAAAACCGATTTCGCAGTATTGATATTCATAAACTCGCGAGATTTCGCTTGAGTCCCAATATCGATGTCCCAATAGCGAGATTTGCATTCCCTACTCATAATGATTCGAAAGACAGGTGGCGCCATCTGGTATCTTGGGGAAGAACGTTACGTGTTGCCCTCGGGAATAGGGTAGATGACACCATTAACCAATAATTTAAAGACACAATTTTTCTGAAAGAACACGTTATTCTAGACCTGAGAACTCCATTCATTTCAAAATAACTTTAAAATTCGATTTTTAGTTGCTTTTAAATCAATAAATAGTTGCGTCATTGACTTGACAAAATAGTGATGTCATCGTTTGCGAGTCCCATACAAAATCTATGGGGGAATCGCGTTTTGACAGCTCATAAAAAGTATGTCAATTGATTGGCGGTGTCATCTACCCTATTCAGGATGATCGGTTCTGTAGTTTAGGAATGAAAAGGTAAAAAACAAATATGCTTTCGCATTTATAATATTACTAGCTTCCGCCCGCGACTTCCTCCGTGAAGCAGTTACTTTGGCCAAAAGCTAACTTTAACCCACGTGATGATCGAAAAACAAATACATTCTGTCCCCTTTTCTTCTCTCTTTCTCCCTCTAATAACACATTTTTTTTAAATAGCCATATCCATCTCCATCTCTGTACCAAAAGTCATCAAAATTGGTTTAGCCATTTAGGCGTTAAGACGTAACAAACAAACTCACTTTCGCTTTTATAATATTAGTAAGAATTTAAGATTTTATTGGTTAAAGTAGACTTTAAACCGAAAATTGAATGATTAGGACCACTATTGTCTCTTTAATAAGACTCTAAATCATTCAACAGGTGGGCTACCATTTTTTTTCGGATGGGAAATTATCAAAAACCTCCTTCCGCTCTGGGTGTAGCGGAAGAAAGCGACAATCCGAGACGACCGGAGAGAGATCAGGCAAAGTACCAACGGCTTAACGTGCTTTCCGAGGCACGGGGGTATCTTACCGTCAACTTCCAAACTCCGGGTTGATACTGAGAAATTCCTAATATTGCATTTTGCCTGACCCAGGAATTGAACCCAGGACGTGCTCAGCAGTCACCAGACCAACGGAGCAGCAGTGAAGGTATACATAGTCCTCTGGGACGAGGCCCGCCAGGTCAAGCGGGCCAGCACTAGTCCGGGGCGGCAGAAGTCACATTCGTCCCTGCTGCCCCCTGACGCAAGTGTGCGAGGGAACACTGGTGTGGTTTTAGTCAGTTGGAGTCTGACAGAACCCTCCGCCGACCTCAGGGCGGAGGACATGCGTGCGCATTTCGACACCGTAAAAAAAACGTAGTGTAGAGCACTCACGTTGACCGGTACACAGTCATCATCCTTGACGCTGTGGCCTCCATCCGCGCTTGTGGTCGGGTCACCGTCCTCGTCTGTGAAGCAAAGAGAAGAAGATGAAGGATTAGAAGGTCATCTGCCTGCCTTTTGCCAACTAGATTGGGGTCGGCTTGCAATCCAGCTGAATACCAGTATTTTACATGGAGCGACTGCCTATCTGACCTCCATGATCCAGTTAGTACTGGGTTATACGAAAACCCTTTGATAAGACTAGATTGACTAGCTATAACGACTGAAAATTCAATTTATATTCCATTTATTAATTCCAGACTATAATCTACCTCGCCAAATTTCATCAAGATCCATTCAGCCATTTTGACGTGAAAAAGTAACAAACATCCATACATCCATCCATCCATCCTCACAAGCATTCGCATTTATAATATTAGTAGCATGACTTATATTTTGAGCCGTTTAGGGTTGAACCTCTGGGACCATGGTCCTTATGCTCACAGCTTTTTAAGAATTTTGCAAAACATTTGGTTGACACTTCCTGTGACCCAAGAGCTGGCTTTTACTTTGGCAAGGAATGAGTATATTAGAGGAAGTTTGAAAGTTGCGACTGTTACAGAAGAATTGAAAGGGAGTCGTTTGTCTTGGTATGGACATGTAATGAGGAGGGATGAAGCACATGTGACTAAAAGAGTGATGTATCTGAATGTGGATGGACGGAGAGCGAGATGAAGGCCAAAGAAAAGATGGATGGATTGTGTAAGGAATGATATGAAGGAGAAAGGAGTAAATGATGCCGTGACGTCTGACAGGGGAGAATGGAAGAAGAAAACGTGTTGCGCCGACCCCAAATAGAATGGGACAAAGGCAGGAAAATGATGATGACCTTAGCTGTATGCCCCTTTAATGTTATTGCTGCATAATGTTTCATACCTTTAACGTCAAGAGGGTGTATGTTCTGCCAGAGCATACCATCCAGCAGCCCTGGCGGTTCCGACTGCGATTGCTGGAAACACAACGACATACAATAATAAATAATAATAAATAAATAGTGCCTCGACTAGGTATTGACCTAAGGAGGCTCTCGTTAGGCAGCTGGATCAAAGACTTGATCAGAAAGCGGTACTTCTAGACTCGGCTCGTATAGTCAGGAGATTCCTTACTCTGGAGCCCTGACCGCCGGTAGCTTGGACCCTGTTCCCGATACCGGTGGGCTACTATTTATTTTGGACAAAAGTTATTGTACACACGATGGCAGGTCAATCTATTCTAAACTATTATAAATGGTAAGGTGTAGGTAGATGTGCTGTCGTGTGTACATTTACACATTTACATTTGTCGTGTGCGCTTGTTTGTAACATTGGTTCACATGCCATCTAATTTAAAAAAAACATAAAAAACTGAAATGAACTAGAAAACATAAAATAATTAGTGGGTATTTCCCCAACCTGCAACAAATTCTTTAAGGAGAACAGCTTTTTGCGCGACAAGCTTTTATCATCATATAAATTGAGGTGAGGACGTTATAAGAGGATAGTTAAAATTTTTAAAGAAAAAATATTGTCTTTTTTTAGAGCGTCTAAATAAAAGGTTTTTTGCTTTAAATTTTTCTCTATGTCTATATAGATGATTTGTTGATCTTTTAGTATCAATGGAAAATGATTACTCGATAAAAATTATGTGATATATTATTATACCATAACTAAAAATGCTGAAATAAAAAAACTTTTTTATTTCACACTGTCTGGGAGTGGCCATAATATTTCTTTCAGACTATATTTCGAGTTTTTTTTGGATTCGATTAAAGAAATCCAAAAATCGAATTAATTATCTATAGTACGGCCAACGAGAAGCGATACCAAATTTCAAACAAAAGAATGGGTTTTGTTCGACATTTGGTATCGCTTCTCGTTGGCCGTACTTTAATCGAACTTATTGTTTTTTCACCTAGAGAATAAAGATTAACTAATTATGTTCTTGACATGATTATTCTTACTTAAAATTTAAATGCGGAAATGAATTACCTGCTATAAATAAGTTTGTTTTAAATATGCTAAATTAACATTTTTAATGTTTTAGTTTTTAATTGTATCAGTGAGCTTTTGCTTTTAATAAGTAGTAACAAAAGTATAATTATCATATCGTTCGACAAATTAATTTAAAGAATGACGTACTTAGACAGTGTTTATATCCTACTAGCTGGCGCCCGCGGTTTCGCCCGCGTGATATTGAAAAAAAATATATATCCTAAGTGTTGTTCCAGACCATAATCTACCTCTGTGCCAAATTTCATCAAGATCCGTTCAGCCGTTTTGACGTGAAAGAGTAACAAACATCCATACTGGATGTATCCATCCTTACTAAAATCCGCATTTATAATATTAGTAAGATTAATATTATAAAAGCGAAAGTTTGTGAGGATGAATGTTTATTGCTCTTTCACGCAAAAACTACTGAATGGACACTGCCATTAATGAAATTGACACTGAAAGTAATGACATTACTATTAATGACATTCGACGCTAACCTGAGTGTCATGTGCACGCATCTTGCACTTCTTCTTGTAGTTCTCGTACCACATCTTGACCTGCGCGGGAGTGCGGGGCCGGTCGCCGCCGCACCTTTTGTTAACCTCCTCGCATATTGTTGACCACACCAACTGGGGATAAGCAGAATAATGGGAATTAATATTAACGTAATGTTTGGCTTTAGATGGCTCTGAGGTTAAGCGCCTCGCTTCTCTTGCATGAGTTCCGGGAAAGAACGTATGACTTTTCAATTCATATGTACTTTCTAGAGTATTTTTTAAGACATTATAGACAACGATCAAGGACAACATCGTGAGGTCTGGACTTATGATTAACTAGCTTTTGCCCGCAGCTTCGCTTGCGTTAAATTTGGGGTAACACAGTTCCCGTTTCCTGATTTGCAAAAATCGTTAAATTCGGCTCAGTAGTTTTGGAGCCTATTCGATACAAATAAACAAAAAAATCTTTCCTCTTTTTAATATCGGTATACATTAATATGGGTAACTTACGTAATTGTATAACTGGCTTTGTGGATCCATTATCACTAGATAATCAGATATAATATTTTTTTTTATACGGAGAATATAATTTTCTACTAATTGGCTATAATTTGATCACTAATCAGGTCTAGCCAGTGGAAAAAACACAATTTTTAGGTGACAACACTACTTTTAAAAAAATCTTGAGAGGTGTCAAGGGACACCCGGATGGAACGAAGTTATTATTTATTATGAACAAACAATCTGTATACACTTAACAAAAATAATCGTCGCGACACCACACTGTTCAATGCGAAATAGAAAGACGAAACGAAAATAACTGGCTTGCTTTCTATGAGAGAGACATACAGACAGAGAAACGCGCACGCCAACAAAACAACTATAGCAAAAAGTGTCGTTATAACTTTTGGTCTTAAAATTTTTCGTCCAGCTCCCTTTCGCAACGCCCGATAAGAAACTTCGTTCCAAAAAACATAAATGAAAAATCAGCACTGTATTTAATGTAGTACATTCAAAAGCACGTCGTAAATATATTACATCATGTAAAGAGTTTCTACATACCTTATTATGTAACTGTTTATAAGTAAAGAATTAGTATTTTTTTATTAAATTGTTTGTATGTTTGTCCGTCAAGACAATCTCTGAAAATGACAAATGTTTATGTAGGCAACAATTATCTTTGAACCGCCCCTAAGATGACCCACTGACCGATATCTTTACTACTTATTAACACTATTTCATCACGCCAATTTCGCCCAAAGGAGTATGCAGAGACGTATCCTCCTCATTTGGTTTAAATCCGAGAAAATGCAAGCCTGTTGTCTTTGGCACAGCAGAACTCTTACCCAGAATTGCTACTCTTGAGAATTTACTGATAAAGCAACAAGTGAACTGCATGATCTTTTTTCTTGGCATGGAAATGAAATCATGAAATGACTCCTCTCGCTGTGGGCGGAGTGGAAGGGAGTGTGTCAGAATATTACTGACTAAAACCTATCCATGTCTTATCATTTTTGAATAAGCCGCAGCCCTGGCAGGCATCGGCTTTAAGGACCCCTCCGATTATGGTGAAATCTCTTTGAGACGCGCGTCGACACCGGCCTGTTGTAACAAGACGAATGGACGGCGAGCTACCCATTACTCAACGGGCACAGGCCTGGGTGCACGGTTCCCAGGAGTTGTCTCCTGCGGCGGCTTGGACGCGAGGATCTCTCACTCAAACGCTCTGCTACCTCAGCATAACTGCTTCGGAGAAGGACGTGACTGCTTCCGATCCCTATCATTTTGGACTATAAATTCAACCAGGGCCGGACGCGAGAGGTTGCTGATCGCCGCTAAGAAGACACAGCGGTGCTCCACCGCAAGCTGATGTGGATGTTCTCCACCGTGTCCTCCGGCCGATTCCTGTAACCCGACTACGGGCAGGTTCCTCCAGAAACAACCGTGTCCGATGAGGACTTGCGTCAGGCGGTAAGTAAAGACGCCATGGAGCCTCTCTACCACTCAAAGAGGAGACTTAATGCTATTGTGACGTGACCTAACACTGCTTGGCCTGGTGATTGATCCTAGGCCTTTATGCTCAATAGCCGCATACACGCATTACTTGCTCGTAATCTTCCTGCCCTTGCTCCATTCTATTTAGGGTCGGTGCAACAAGATTTTTCTCTCCCCTGTCAGACGTCACAGCATCATTTACTCCTTTCTCTTTCATATCATCCTTAATAATATTATAAAAGCGAAAGTGAGTTTGTTTGTTTGTTTGTTACCTCTTCACGCTTTAATGGCTACACCGATTTTGATGAATTTTGGTACAGAGAAAGTTGGAAAGCTATTTTTTTTTTAAAGTGGCATGTGACGGAGAAAGAGGGAAGAAAAGGGAAAACTTAGCGTTGCTATTACAAATCAATAAGGCGCAAGGGGAACTGTGTTACCCCGAATTTAACGCGAGCGAAGCCGCGGGCAAAAGCTAGTTCCTTAGAAAAATTCATCCATCTTTTGTTTAGCCTTCGTCTCCCTCTCAATCTTTTACAACTCATATCCATCACCCTTTTAGTCACGTGTTTCTTTATCTGTTAGTCACTCATTTAGTTTGGGCAGAAATCTAAAACCTACCCAGAAATTCTTGCCGATCCTGAATTTTATTCAGAAAGTCACTGAGAATTTCCTGTTGTCCCAAATTTCTATGATAATACAAATATAAAACACAGGCAAACCCTTGTCAATGAACTAGTACAATCCTTATCCTTACTAATATTATAAAAGCGAAAGTGAGTTTGTTTGTTACGTCCTCACGCCCACGTGGCTAAACTGATTTTGATGAATTTTGGTACAGAGATAGTTTGGACCCTGGAGACGGACATAGGCTAATACTTTTTTTTAGGTGAGAAATGAGGGAGAAAGAGGGATGAAAAGGAAAAACTTAGCTTTGCTATTACAATAAATTACGCGCTAGGGCAAACACTACAAGTAGCAGGTACCTGCAAATCAGTAAATGGGAACTGTGTTACCCCGAATTAAACGTGAGCGAAGCCGCGGGCAAAAGCTAGTGTTAAAATAACTGCGCACAAATAAAACAAGATATCCTACCAGGTAACATTACGCTTGCTTAGTTTTATTATTGCTGGATAGGTGGTATTGCCTCGACATTGCTGACTAGGCAGTTTTGCCTCGTGGCAGCTCTGTTACTTAATTATAATGATTGTAATGTAAAATGTTTTTAATGCATCCTTACTAATATTATAAAAGCGAAAGTGAGTTTGTTTGTTTGTTACCTCTTCACGCTTTAATTGCTAAACCGATTTTGATGAATGTAGGTACAGAGATAGTTGGGAACCAGGAGACGGACATAGGCTATTTAAAAAAAAGTGGGATGTGAGGGAGAAAGAGGGAAGAAAAGGGAAAACTTAGCGTTGCTATTACAAATCAATAAGGCGCAAGGGGAACTGTGTTACCCCGAATTTAACGCGAGCGAAGCCGCGGGCAAAAGCTAGTTTATTATAAGTACTAGCTTTTAAAATAAAAATTAGCCTATGTCCGTCTCCTGGTTCCCAACTATCTCTGCACCAAAATTCATCAAAATCGGTGTAGCCATTAAAGCGTGATGAGGTAACAAACAAACAAACAAACTCACTTTCGCTTTTATAATATTAGTAAGGAAGTAAGGATAATTTGTAATACTTAATTTATTCAATTTGTAACTGAATAAGTATAATTTTGCTTTATTTTAACTGTTTTAAGGGAAAACCTCAAAAGGAAAAAACGGTACCCTTATTGGTCACTTTGCTGTCCGTCCGTCTGTCTGTCAAGACCCTTTATCTCGGGAAGGCATGGAGGTATCGATTTTTGAATGACAAATCCATATGATTATTTATTAACAATGATTTTCCTGAAGATTTTAATTTTTTAACTAATTTATATTTTGATTGTATTATTGACTAATTAATAACTTGCTATTGACATTGTATATTTAACTAATTATTGGCATTGTATTGATGACTAATTATTAACTTATTATTAAAATTTTATTATTGACTAATGATTAATTTTTTTTTGACATTGTTTACAACTTAATGAATTTACAATTTGAATGATTTATATTTTATTGATGATTGTAATCATTTGACATTAGTTAAATATTTGTTTCTTTTATTTTGTTTATTTAAATTATTTCGTAATTAATTCTAATATATAAATGTTGCATGCCTCACGGTAGAATGTATTGGATCCTTCTCTTACTCAACACCATATTTCTGTACCTACATTCATAGCAAATAAATTTCATTTCATTTCATCGAGTTAAAATAAAAATCATATTTATGGACCTAGAGTTGTGAAAAAATCATAAATATTGAACAAACATTGTCCGCGGAGGAACACTAATCTCTAGTATACAGGGTTACCCTGGCTAGGTGCCAGGGTTACAATGTTTGTTTTTTAAATTGTTTGGAGTCTAACCCATCATTTTCCGGGGTTGCGGGTTGTTCGAAAGAGATACCGCGGCCCCGGAACGTAAAGGGCAATAGAAGAAACATGGGTGGGTTTTAGTCAGTCATGCCCCCCCGCTCCGCCCAGAGCGGGGGAAGTCATTAGATGATTTCCCACCCGAAAAAAAAAAACCCATCATTTTAACTTTACTTTGTATTTAGATGTAGGCTTTAGTTCTTCACTTTCCGCCACTATTGTGGCGTGCCCACCCTAGTGTGGGGTTCAGTGTCATTTAAATTATGTATGTACTTTTTTGTTGAACAATAAATTAATAATTGTTTAATGAAATCCTTAAAATACAGTTAAGAGCTACCACGGAAGCGTTAACCGAAGAGATAACATAATCTTTTTTCGTTAACTTATTACTGATAGCGACCGGTATCGATAATCTTTACGTTACTACCTATCGTTGATAAGGAGATTATTTTTATCATATAATCGTGTCTTTTATATCTTATAAACAATATCGGGATATCAATGGCGAGGCATTCAATTGGGTGGGTGGTCAAAGAGCTTAGTTATAAAGCTCAAAGGTGTCAAGTGAGAGGTGTCAAGTGAGAGGTGTCAAGTGAGAGGTGTCAAGGGACACCCGGATGGAACGTTATTATTATTTATTATGTACAAAAAACCTGTATACACTCAACAAAAATAATAGTCGCGACACCACACTGTTCAATGCGAAATAGAAAGACAAAATGATAATAACTGGCTTGCTTTCCATAAGAGAGTGAGAGAGAGTGACAGACAGAGAAACACGCGCACGCCGCACGGCTTACAACTATAGCATAAAGTGTCGTTACAAGTTTTGGTCTTAAGCAACAAGTCAAAAAGGCACGAGCATTAATCACCACGATTGTTCAAGACGGGTTGTCGATTTCAGACTCATATTAATTATCCTACTAATAATAAAAATGCGAATGTTTGTGAGAATGGATGTATGGATGTTTGTTACTCTTTCACATCAAAACGGTTTAACGGATCTTGATGAAATTTGGCACAGAGTTAGATTATAGTCTGGGATAACACATAGGATACTGTTTTTTTCGATATCACGCAGGCGAAGCCGCGGGCGCTAGCTAGTTTTTAATATTACAAAAGCGAAAGTTTGTGACGATGTATGTAAGTATGTTTGTTGCTCTTTCACGCAAAAAATACTGAATGGATTTCGATGAAACTTCACAATAATATAGCTTACATATCAGAATAACACATGGGCTACAATTCATAAAGATATATTGTATATTCTATAACGACGCGAGTGAAACCGCGGGGCGTAGCTAGTTAATTATAAGTCCAGGTTTCCTTACGATCTTTTCACGAAGTACATATTAATTTAAAAAGTCACCTCCTCAGTCCTAACAATCACTTTATTGGCAGAGGTCTGAGAAAATAACAAATACTGTTTTTTCGTATAATTTATAATCTAATCTAATATATAAAATTCTCGTGTCACAGTTTTCGTTCCCATACTCCTCCGAAACGGCTGGACCGATTTAAACGAAATTTTGTGTACATATCGGGTAGGTCTGAGAATCGGCCAACATCTATTTTTCATACCCCTAAGTGAGCAGCGGGTGAAACCGCTGGGCACAGCTAGTTAATATGTATTATTAGATTTAATCCTCTGATTAGTAAATCAGTTGTCACTATCTCATTCTGTCCTCGTGTGATAAGCACGACAAAAATATCAATGAAGGCTACAAGTAAAAAAATAAGAAAAGATTTAACCACGAGATACGGTACAAATTAATAAAAAAAAAAAACTAGAGAGTCAAATAGCGGGAGAATGCTTTACATGCGGAAGCTTCGACGATGCGTTTGTGGACTGATTGTGAGACAACCGAGGGTGAGGGAATGGCCACTGATAATGAAGTAACACCGCTATCACCAGCAGGGCAGGGTGAAATTCTTGTGTCCGAGGGAAATCAGTCCTCAAGTACCATTGAACACAACGTTGACTTACCATCAGCGCCACCACCCACACCAACTCGC
Source organism: Ochropleura plecta (assembly GCA_905475445.1). Lineage (NCBI taxonomy): Eukaryota > Metazoa > Arthropoda > Insecta > Lepidoptera > Noctuidae > Ochropleura > Ochropleura plecta. The sequence goes on along the minus strand of FR997750.1, from coordinate 2,481,081 downwards.
TCGAAGCGTACTTGCTCTATGAGCATGGAAAAGTACGATCCGTGATGACCGCAGTCTGCAACTTTAACACTAGCTAGACAGCCGGAACGTTTGAGGGAGGGAATCTCCAACCAACCTAGCCTACGCGAGAGACGCTCCATGCGTCGGGCGTCGCGAGACAACTTGACCGTAGGTCTGTGGACGGTGAGCAATGGGTAGCTCACCGTCCGTCCGTCCAGTGACGACAGGCCGTGTCGACGGCACGTTCGTGTTCCACGCACGCCTCAAAGAGATGTCAGCAAAGCAGAGGGGTCTGCCAGGGCCACCGCCTGTCGGGGTTGCAGCCCCAGAACATAAATGGCAAAAGAAGGAACATGGGTGGGTTTTAGTCAGTACAAGTCTGAGACTCCCCCCTGCTCCGCCTGGAGCAGTAAAAGATATTTGATGATTTACCATCTGAATAAAAAAAAACTAGCTAGAGAAGACTAATTAGTAGTAACAGTACTTTTATACAATACTAAAAGCCTGGCTTTCTCTTATAGCTTATGACTTTGGCCCTGTTGGAGCGTCCCCGTCACAACACGTCCCTGTGGCGGGCGATCAGCACTAGGTATCTAAGCTCGGCTTTTCTTTTTTAGATGGGACCTCATTAAATGACTTCGCCTTGCGGCTCCCGACGCCTGCAGCGTCTCGCGCGGCGGTTGGGTTAGTTTGATCTCTGCCTCAAACGTCCAGCCACCTCCATCGCTAGCATAAAAGCTTCGCAAAAGGTGGTGATTGAGGCTTGGCTTGCGGTAATATTGACTGCTAAACACCTCCAGTGGCGACACTTTGATATAAGTTGAAAAGCCTGGTTTACTGTTTTAATTGTTCTGTTTTGTTTGTCCTTGTCTTAAGTCTATTTCTGGTATGTTACTATTCGAGTCAAATTGTATGCACATAATCTGCTCGTCCAATATATTATGCGAAGACACTGCCTCCTAAGATACAGGATCTTCCTAGTTTAGGAGTCAGGGCTCAAATTTTGGATCGACTGTTCCTTACCCATAAATTGTTAACTATTATTTCATTTATTTTTCTATGTGCTAATTACGTGTACTCAAACTTGTGTCAATTTTTTCCTGCTAACAAACTATTATTATTATATTTATACCTGTTTGCTCCTGTTGGTGGCGTTGTTGGAGCGTCCCTGTCGCAACACGTCCCTGTGGCGGGCGATCAGCTCGAGAACTGTTCGCTTCTCCAGTTCGGTGAAGTTCTTTGAGCGCTCCTTGTGGCCGCGGCGGGCGCGGAACGATGTGGCTGTACTGCGTGTTGACATATCACTCTGTGGAAGAGGGAAATTAGACTTTTAATAAAGATAGATAGAGTACAATATTATGTTTCTTGGTCGCAGAAAATTGTAGATAACACAAAAGTGTTGGCAAAGACTTGAATTATCAGTTTAGGGATGCATGGCAAAGAGCACTTTAAGTACAAAGAGGTTGAAGTGGTTATGCTAGCGAAGAAGGTGGCTGGACTTTGAAGAAACCGAGCCGCCGCGGAAGACGCTCCGGGCGTCGGGCGCCGCGAGACGATTCTCGGCCACCGTACACGCGGGTCGCTGTGGACGGTGAGCAATGGGTAGCTCACCGTCCGTCCGTCTAGTGACGTCAGACTGTGTCTGCGCGTTGGTGTTCCACGCGCGCCTCAAAAAGATGTCAGCAATGCAGAGGGAAAATAATTAAATACCCCCGGTATTTCTTTCAAACAACCTGCAACCCCGGCACCACCCCCCAGAACACAAAAGATACACTTAATATATTGTATTCCACCTAACAAAACCTGTGTACACTCAAAAAAAAAATGAAAATATCTGGCTTGCTTTCTATAAGAGAGAGAGAGAGACAGACAGAGAAATATGCGCACGCCGCACAGCTTACAATAGCAAAAAGTGTCGTTACAACTTTTCGTCTTTTCCGTTTAGCCCCCTTTCACAACGCGCGATAAGGAACTTCGTTCCAATAAATAAAAAATAAAGGCAAAATTAGGTTCATAGATGGGTTTTAGTCAGCACAAGTCAGACACTCCCTCAAATCTATATCTTTCTATCCATCGCAAAAATAGGTTAAGGGCAATTTTCCGTGTCTAATTTGAAATAAAGACACACACCTGATAAACGAAGTCGGATATAAATATTCAATTTTGGGTGCAGAACCATACAATTATAAACTTAACCCTAAAAATGCCTTTGGTATACGCCGAACTCATAGTTATTCAAGTTTGTTAATTATTAACATAGGCATAATTAAGTTAAGTCACTACATAAGAAAGTAAATATACATAAATTATTCTCTAAAAAGGTTGATGGCCGTTCTGTATTTCCGGCGGATACTAGGTACAGTTAGCAATAAAATCAATAAATCGTAATAATTTCTTGATTATTATTAGCGAGTGATTATTGTAATAGTATCTTCAAATATTTTTCTTCGAATATTTTTTCAGCATAAATATTTAGGAAACATATATTATCGTCGTTCAAGTTCTAACACCACGTAAGTCACTTTTTGGCTGTTTTGACATTTTGATGCCAATCGTTAGAGAATCGGAAGACGCATCGTTTCAGCCAAATGTTTCTACATTAAGTAAAACTATAATAAAGTATAGATAAACAGACATAAACAGTTAATCTATTCTATACTTATAATAAATCTGTAGAGAGGTCAATTCTGTACATGAAATATATTTCCAAAATAACTATCAGGGGGTGATTAGTGATCGATACTGATGGCAAAAATGCAATCAGTAAAATTTTTGTCTGTCTGTCTGTCTGTCTGTCTGTCTGGATGTCTGTATGTTCGTTATAGAAACAAAAACTACTCGACTGATTTTAACGAAACTTGGTACAATTATTCTTCATACTCCTGGGCAGGTTATAGTATACTTTTCATCACGCTACGATCAATAGGAGCAGAGCAGTGAAGGAAAATGTTGGGTAATCGGGAGAAGTTGGTTAAAGCTACACAGAAATCATGTATGACGGAAATGTTCTCCTTAAAATTATATAAAAAATATCCTACGACAGCATAGGTCTATATTTTATGGTTGACTCACAATAACACGTGTAACTCCCGATAACTTAGCAGTTCGGAGATTTCTGATTATATTTGTCTACTCTTACGTTTTTATCACTCCCACTCATCTCTAATTAAAAACAGTTAACATTATTACGTATTCAATAAAAAAAGAATCATATAAATCGGTATACAAACACCAAAGTTATGCATGAAATACGCTAATAAGCCATCGCGCGTGAATACTGAATCATGCTATAAGGATTATTTTTGTGTAATATTTGGCTGTTGATGCGAATAGACGTTCAGAGTGTTCGACCTTATTGACAGACAATGCTTTCAGCCCGACTTTTAGTCTTTAAATAATTTCTTTTTAGATTTCTTTTATTGTTATTTTATAAAATAGGTATTAGTTATTTTGGTAGTGTTTAAATATTCGTTCAAATTACAAATTATTCATAGTTTACATTTTATTTCTTTTTAGGTGAAGTAGTAGTAGGTACGCATAGATTTTTAGAAACCGAGTTTCGGCTAATTTATGTTCAGTTTTTTTTATACTATGTTGGTAAAAGCGTAGTTAATTATACTAATTATAGTTATAGGTATTATTAATTAAAGTATTTATAGGTTTTTATTTTTAAGTGAAGTAGGTATACATAGGTAGATAGTATTGGATGGGTTCCCTCTATCTGGCAGAATCTTGATGCTCCGAAATTTATTTGGCATAACACACTTAGCATATTTTTCTTGAAACGAACATTTTAAAGGCATAAAAATTATTTGATATAATTATCGTTTGGCATAATGTTTAAAACTCCGAATTTACAATTGCATAGTTTTAAGATGGCAGAATTACATTTAGTATAATTACGATTGGCAGAGTTCAAATTTCGCATAATATCGTTTAGCATAATGTTCATTTAGAGCGACGAGTATTTGGTATAATTTCACTTTTCATACTATAGTTTAAAGACTTATATGCCTAATAAGTCTTTAAACTGACATGGTCACTAACATTGTTATTAACGGTTAAAACGGGATATTTACCATGTTTGGTATATATATTTTGAGTTTCCAATTACAGTGAGTTACAATTGTATACAAAAACATATTAAGGCAAAAATAAGATATTTTTGGAATTATATAGAAAAAAAAGACATTTCTTTTAGTAGGTTAATCCGGAACTCATCTATTAAGATTAGGTTAATTTGTTCAAAAAAAAATGCGTAGGTTAGGTTAGGTTAAAACTGTGACCCCCTACGCACGAGCCGAGCGAGCGGAGCGAGCTGTGCCGCGGCAGCGGCCGGCGAGTGCCAGTAACGACTTGCATTAATAGAAAATGAGATTGTTTTTAGTAGTTTACCCGGAACTGAACTATTTACATTAGGATTATAATTACTTATGGTAAATGACATTATTACAATTAAATAATAGTTCAAATAAATGATATTATTTTAAAGAAATAAACAATGAAAATAAATGACAACAAATAATGATAAAGATGATTCTAACTATAAACTTTCTGCGATATGACAATTCTGCCGTTTAGTGATATCGATATGAAATATATGTCAAAAGACGATTCTGACTGTGAACTTTCTGCGAAATGATGTTTCTGCTTTTTGAATATTATGGATATGAAATTTATGTCTAGAGATGATTCTGACTTACAAAATTATGAGTTTTGAATGTATGATAAACTAGCTTTCGCCCGCGGCTTCGCTCGCGTTAAATTCGGTAGCGCCTTATTGATTTGTAATAGCAACGCTAAGTTTTCCCGTTTCTTCCCTCTTTCTCCCTCACATCCCACTTTTTTCAAAAAAATATTAGCCTATGTCCGTCTCCTGGTTCCCAACTATCTCTGTACCAAAATTCATCAAAATCGGTTTAGCCATTAAAGCGTGAAGAGGTAACAAACAAACAAACAAACAAACAAACAAACTCACTTTCGCTTTTATAATATTAGTAAGGATGAGTGTCTGCCAAACAATTTTCTGCGAAATGAAGTTTATGATATCCGTTGTTATGCAAAATAAAATTATGACATAAAAAGTTCTGCTATAAAGGATGGACCCAGTATTGGACAGGCGTTTTAGCTTTATTTTAATTTTTTTTTTGTTACAAGTTGTACTTACCTACATATTTCTGGGTATAATTCTATTAGAATTATTTAGTTTTAGTACCTACTTTATTTGGTAATTAATAGGTTTTTATAGATAATAGGCATAATTAGATATATTAAAATATAAATATATATACAAAAACATAATATAAATATGTATATATATATATAATTTAGTACTTAAATTATTTTCAGGTTAAATATAAATTCAAATTATTATTTTTTAATTTATTTAGCTGTAGTTTTATTTAGTTGTAGCTGTAGTGTATTTAGGATCAGTTTTATTATTTAAGTAGGCACTTGGATTTTTTAAGTGTAAGGTAGCTACAGTTAGGACCTCTAACGTAGCTTATTTCGTTAGGTAACTGAATAGGCATTCAATTACCTTCGGTTATTTTCATAAATCCTTACTAATATTATAAAAGCGACAGTGAATTTGTTTGTTTGTTCTTTCTTTTTTTTTTTTTTTTTAAACGTTGTCCCACACTAGGAATTTCTCCTGTTTCGTGGGTGCGTTTACAAACATTCAATCTCACATACACAAACAGCCAGACCCGGAACAACTATTTGTAGGTCATACAAATATTTGTTCCGTGCGGGAATCGAACACGCGACACACAGCGCAGCAGTCGATCGCTCAGCCACTGCGCCAACCGTGTCGTGTTTGTTACGGCTTCACGCCTAAATGACCGAACCGATTTTGATGAATTTTGGTACAGAGATAGTTGGGGCCCTGGTGACGGAAATAGGCAATTTTTTTAAAGTGAGGAAAGGGGGAGAATGAGGGAAGAAAAGGGGAGAGAAAGATACATGTTTTTCGGGTCATCACGCGGGTTAAAGTTAGCGTTATCCCAAAGTAACTATGCCACGCGGACGAAGTCGCGGGCGGAAGCTAGTTGGTAATATTATAGTATCTACACAAAATTATGGGACTTTTTCGCTCTCCTAAAAACCGGCCAAGAACGAGTCCGACTCGCGTACCCAGGGTCCCGTACAAACTTGCGATATAAACAGCCATATCTTTTAACTGCATAGACTTAAAGAGTTGATTTTTTCACAGCATAAAAGGACTACAAAGTTATGTGTATGGTTTTAATTTTAACTCCATACTTCTGTTACGTGTTCCCGAGATAAAGGGTCTTGACAGACAGGCATACAACAAAGTGATCCCATAATCCGTTTTATTCACCTGGCTACGGCACCCTAAAAACTAATCAAACCATAGAGAAGGATGTTTTGAATGTTAAAAATTGCATATTAATGTATTTTTTGTATGAAAAGGTAAACTAGTTTTAGATTATTTTAACTAAACTCAGGAAATCCTTTTGACAATAAATTCACACTAAACGTAGAATTTAAACAGCTTACATACATCATTAATACTAGTTTAGACTTGATAAAAATTCTGTTGAAAAGAATTCGTTGCTAAATAATAAGAGGTTGGTTGGTCTGTGGATGGGTAACCACCCGTTACATACCGAGTTTCCTCACGTGCCTCGGAAAGCACGTTAAGTTGTTGGTCTCGGCTGTTATTTGTAGATCTTTGACAGTCGTTACATGTAGTCAGTGTCCCAAAGTCTGAGAACCAGTCTTAGCTCTCTCATCTTAGAGGTATAGTATTACCCAGAACTAACTGTGTTGTGGAGGTCAGATAGGCAGTCGCTCCATGTAAAATACTAGTACCTATTCAGCTGCATCCGGTAAGACTAGAAGCCGACACCACCATAGTTGAGAAAAGGCTAGGCAGATGATGACACCAAATATCATCCTAACCTGCTTAGCCGTTTAAGCGTGAAGGAGCAACGAACATATACACACACACACACACATACAAACTTTCGGCTTTATAATATTAACTAGCTTCCGCCCGCGACTTCGTCCGCGTGGCATAGTTACTTTGGGCTAACGCTAACTTTAAACCGCGTGATGGTCGAAAAAAAAAATCTTTCTCACCCCTTTTCTTCCCTCTTTTCTCACTTTATATAGATACTAGCTGTGCCCAGCGGTTTCACCCGCTGCTCAGATCCCCTTCTCACTTAGGGGTTTGAAAGATAGATAGTAGCCGATTCTCAGACTTACTGAATATGCATAAAAAAATCATGAGAATTGGTCGAGCCGTTTCGGAGGGGTATGGGAATGAACATTGTGACACGAGAATTTTATATATTAGACTAGCTGCGCCCCGCGACTTCGCACGCGTGATGATAAAAAAGTATCCTAAGCGTTATTCCAGCCTATAATCTACCTCTGTGCCAAATTTCATCAAGATCCGTTCAGTAGTTTTTTCGTGAAAGTGGATCGAACATACAGTCATACTTACAAACTTTCGCATTTATAATATTTGTAGGATTGGTATAAAAATACTGAGATATGTACCAACTCACTTGCAGATAAATTCATTAAGACTAGTTCTTGATTTTACGGCCATTTTTAATGTTGTGTAATAAATTGTAAACGTCGTTCGGAATACATTTATGTTTGTAACTGTACTTGGGGCGTGCAAACTTTTTAAAACATCATTTTAACTAGTCGTAGATTGATACAATAAAACAAGCGATTCCTGCGTATTAAACTTGTATCACACGAGTTAAGGATGTCACTATATAAAAATACTAGCTTTTACCCGCGGCTTTGCTCGCGTTAAATTCGGGGTAACACAGTTCTCCTTTCTTGATTAACAGGTACATACCTGCTACCTGTAGTTTTTGCCCTTGCGCCTTATTTATTGTAATAGCAATGCTAAGTGTTCCCTTTTCTTCCCTCTTTCTCCCTCATATCTCAATCTTTTTTTAAATAGCCTATGTCTCCAGGGTTTCAACTATCTCTGTACCAGAAAATCATCAAAATCGGTTCAGCCATTTAGGCGTGAAGACGTAACCATAGGTTTCTTTTTGTATTAATTTACTATCTGTAGTTTAGATAGACCAATTAATAAAAAAAAACCTATGGTTGGAATCTATTATCAATACTTTGGCAACCCTGACATAGGCGGTTGTATTTTAATGTAAGTTTACTAGAAATTGGGCCTTGTAGAACCTGTTTAGTGATTTCTAATGTATATTATTACTATATGAACTTCTATACATCTTGTTAAGCTAAAACATGTATATTTAAACGAATAAGACTATGTTTTATTTTTGGAATTTTAAATATACTCACTTTACTTCTAGACTTCAAGCCTTCTAGTTACGGAATAGGTTTTTACAAACATTTTTACAAGTCGTATTTTTTTTAAACACCCATAGAGGTTATAGTCTCTTTTAAAGTCGAGACAAAAATGTTGGTCAAATTGTGAGCACCTTTTCTCGACGTTTTATAAGTGCCCATGTAGGCCTATGTGAGAAAAAAATATTTTTCAATACACTTCCTCGAAAACTGACTCTTATTGCACTACGATTAGGTTCAACATGCAATGTATTTCACACACGTGCTTTTTTTCTAATTTATCGTAACAAAGGCTTTCATTTATTCTGTTTCATCACGGATAACAATAAAAAAGGAAGTGACTATTCGTACGGGTACTGTACGAATAAATTATATTTATTCGTACATATTAAATTATATTTATTCGTACATACATTCAATTTTTATTTAGAGCAATGATTATTTGGTATAAATTCACTTGGCATACTATGCAGATGGCAGAAATGGCTAGGTTAGGTTAGGTTAAAACTGCGACCTCCAACGCACGAGCCGAGCGAGCGTAGCGAGCGGTGTCGCGGCAGCGGCCTGCGAGGGCCAGAAACGACTTTCATTATTAGAATGAGAGTTTGTTTTTAGTAGGTTACCCGGAACTGAACTATTTAGATTAGGATAATTACTTATTGATTAAAACATTAAAAAATATATACCATTTTTATAATTACCTACTTATTGATTAAAACAAAAAAAAATACCATTTTTTGGTTTAAATTAAAAACAAATAGAATCGCAATTTTTTTTTTAATTTGCTCTCTTGTTGATGAAAATTATTCGTCCGTATCCGTATTAATAGGCTCAGCCAATAAAAAACTGCTCAAATCCCTAAAGCTGGCAGTATTTTTTTAGAGCAAAGAGGCGCTTGTTTTTAGGCATTCATATATTCATTTTAAAAAATCATGTTAATGTTTTTATCAACAGAATATCACAAATAAACATGATCATTTAAATGATATAATTTGCTTATAACAACAAATTGTTATTTATTTGAGTTCTAAATTCAAAAATATTTCTTATTTTTAATATTAGGCTGTTTAGCGATGTCATGCCTTTGTTTCTCCTTCAGTATGGGAAGACAAAGCGCGGGGGAAAACTAAATTAAACCATAGTTTCATTTTGACAAAATTACGTTTTGTTTTGTTATTTACATAATTTCTCCGTGTATTGAAAAACGTCGTTTAATTTACGTAAGAATTTATCACTGCTGTTTTCGGCTCTATAACGCACAACTGGGGGCTTTTGCAATAACAAAGTTTCCTCAATTGAATCAAAATGTACTATTGATTTTGATTGACAAATCTAGTCAAGTTTAGAGGTTTTTTAATATCGGGCGGATTTCATCACGAATGCGGATTTGCCCTGCATGCGTAAAACGCAATGTCCTTTTCTCAAACATGCTTCGAAATTCGAACATTATTTTGGCAACCTTCTTTAAGAGGACCCATACACCTACAATAATATTGCGCAATATTGATGATTGCACAATATTATTGAACATTTAGGGAGAGTATTGAAGATTGCGCAATGATTGACTAAAAGATTGAGGACTTTTAAATTTTATTGCACAATATTTATTTATTGTGTCTTGTGTATGGTATATTGCCCAATATTTATTAGTCTATAGTTCGGAGCGGTCGTGTACGCACGCGTGTATTTTTGGAGCGAAAATGGCACAAAAAACTTCAGCGAAAGAAAAGGAACGAGAATTCATTATCGAGTGCATTCAATTATATCGTGATTTACCTGCTTTGTGGAATGTTAAAAGTTAATTGTACCATGACCGGGACAAAAGGAGTATGGGTTATGATTTGTTGCTTAGCAAGTACCAAGAGATGTTTCCTAAAGCAAATAAAGACGACTTGAAAAAAAAAATAATGCTCTGAGAAATCTTTCAATTCAGTTAATAATTCTAGATCCTTTAACAGGTGTTCGTTATTGGCCTTTTCATCAACCAGCCCTTAGTCCAGATTCGGCGTTTTCGTTTTTCCGTTTTGCTACAATTAAACACACGATAGCTGCAGCCAAATCTTTATCAGACATGGTGCACTGAAGAAAGTTATGACGAGAATGCTTGTTCAATTATATTGTCTCAATTTAATTGTACCGTGTGGGTGTCGGAGCTAATCAATCATATTGTGCAATCATCAACATTGCGCAATATTATTGTAGGTGTATGGGTCCTCTAAGACAAACGAAATCGCTGTACTGGCCAAATACACGCTAGCAGCGGCCGGAAAGTTTATGAAAATCCATATCTGTCTTGTTTTAGCGGCCAAATAAATTACTATGTAAACTCATATCTTTAGTGTAATTTAAAAATGGAACGATCCTTACCCCAAACTTTGGCAACCAAGGAACTTCGCAAAGGTTTTATTTAAATTTCGAACTGGCTTGCAAATAGAAAGCTGATTATTATAAAAAAAAAACAAATTTTAAGGCGCTGTACAAAGCAAACACACGAAGTGCAGCGCCTAGTTTTTCGTCGCAAAGTTAGCCGTATCTGTAATCTGTACATGCCACTAGCAAAAAAAAATTACCGTGTATAGTTCAATACATAAAGTAAAGAGTTAAACAAAATAAGTTTACAAAAGTGGTCGAGTAGGTACTACGAAAAAAAAAATGTTTAAAAAGACCAAGAAAAAAAATTTTTCGTCTCGAAATTCTCAATTTTTTCAGCGACAACCATCATATTTTTTATATCTATAACAAAGAAAATTGTATATACTAAAGAGAGATCTAAAATTTTTCCAAACATTGAGCTGTATTTTTTTTTATATTCAATAAAAACTGCAAAATGACCTACATTTTGGCGGACATGATATTCAAATAAAAACAAACACCGAAATATTTTCGACCTTATTTCTATTCTTTCGATGCAATTCTGTCGTGTACTTGTGTCTAACCATGCCTAGTATGCAGCTAGCGTCACTTTCGTGAATACCTAAAGATTAGCTTATTGCCGCGCCTTAATGAACACTTTGGCGCGTGAAAAATTATCGTTGTTCGTTAAGGACATTTCAAATAAAAGTTCTACCTAGGTACTACCTACTTAGTTTTAATATCCGAGCTTTATTTGAGAAAAGTACTATACAAGTCTTGGCCACAACTAGGCATTGATGAACTTACGTATATGTGTGCCTCGATCCACATTAACACGTTCGTCCATTAATGCCTCTTTTGCAGGCCACTGCAGTAATATGACGTACTATTTTAAACAAGTATTTATTGTAATTGTTTTCAATATTGTAGCGTTTGACGTCACGGTTAGCGCAGTGGTTGAGCGATCGACTGCTGCGCTGCGTGTCGCGGGTTCGATCCCCGCACGGAACAGATATTTGTATGACCTACAGATAGTTGTTTCGGGTCTGGTTGTTAGTGTATGTTAATTTAAATGTTTGTAAACGCACCCACGATACAGGAGAAATTCCTAGTGTGGGGCAACGTTTTTTTAAAACACATCGTCGTGATTTCATCAAGCATGCGGGATTATCCAGCAGATTTTAGACTAGATTTAAACACAGTTTACTACATAAAATGCTTTGAATATACAGTCAAACAAAATGTCAGACGCCATGTTTATTTTTTATTTATTGACAAAAATCTTTGGTATGTAACCTGCATATCGCACACCTAGATCTAAACTGGGATAACTCAAAAAAGGTAATTTTCCAGGAGACGAATAAAACAGTTGACTGTTTGTATAGGAAATAATGGACATCAAATTTATTTTAGGTCACAAATAGGTTGAATTTATATCACTGTTTGTATATTCTGTTATGTTAGATGAGTACGCATGATCACCGAGTATTCGAATACAAAGGTGTCTAAAAATTTTCAAATTTTGCGTTATCTCCGTTTAGATTTAGGTGTGCGATATAATACTACCCGGTTGACATTCTTAACGTAACTAATAAATAATACTAGAATGTCAAATGGTTTTAACAAATTTTAATAATACAACAATAAGAAAAAAAACAGTAAACTTGAGTCAGTTCTGATGCATTTTTGCGATCATATTTAATACTAGCTTTTGCCCACGCCTTCGCTCGCGTTAAATTCGGGGTAACAGTTTCTCTTTCCTGATTTGCAGGTACCTGCTACCTGCAGTCTTTGCCCTTGCGCCTTATTTATTGTAATAGCAAAGCTAAGTTTTCCCTTTTCTTCCCTCTTTCTCCCTCATTTCTCACCCTTTAAAAAACATAGCCTAGATGTCCCTCACCAAGGTCCCAACTATCTATATCCAAAATTCATCGAAATCGGTTTAGCCATTTAGGCGTGAAGACGTAACAAACAAACGATTAAGCATTTTTTTTATTAGTATTGGAAATAATTAAATGAATAACTCCTATTGTGGGCGGAACAGAGGAGTGATATTTATTTTGTAAATAGGTTTTTACAAACACTTTTACACGTCCTTTTTTTAAACCAGATGAGGCCGGTGTTTCGTACCCGACTAATCTGAGAAGAAGCAGCCGAAACAAACTCAGAGGTCATAGTCTCTTTTATGGTCCAGACAAAAATCTTGGTCAACTTACATGAGGACTATGCAGATCAGTGTCTCAAAGTACGTAAATATTTCTTAATAAAAACATAGAAAACAAAAAAAGAAACATTTAAAAATACAAAAAAAAATTTAGCCCACCGGTATCGGGAACAGGGTCCAATCAGTGGTCAGGGCTCTAGAGAAAGTAACCTCCTACGAGCCGTGTCCGGGAGCCTCCTCAGGTGTTGGTCGAGGCTCTTGGCAATTAAGCCATTGGCTGTAATTTAACCACTTTATTAAGCCTGCGGATTGTTCGAGATACCGGCCCGGAACATTAAGGGGAGTAAAGTACGGCCAACTAGCAGCGATACGAAAGGTCATTAACCTAAAGAACAACTGTGGCGTTGACAATCTAATATTTATCTCTTTCCATCTTGTGCCTTTATCGTAATGTCTCGTTCTCCCGGCAAAAACATGACAACGTTAAGACGGGTTCGCCAACATTCGGGCGGCCATTTTAGATGGGGTTTTAGCATGGGTTTTGTTTACATTTGGTATCGCTTCTCGTTGGCCGTACTTTAGAAGGAACACGGGTGGGTTTTAGTCAGTACAAGTCTGACAGCCCCCCCCCCCCCGCTGCGCCCAGAGCAAGGGAGATTATGATATTTGATGATTTTCCATCCACAAGAAGGTCCACTCACATTTCCCTAGTTGTATTTTACACTCTCACTGCCATGGGATCCGCTAGCGGGCCCGACACATTAACAGCAGGTCGTGGGTGTCGCCAGCCGCCCCCAAAACATTTTTTTTTCTTTTTCCTTATTAGCAGGCCAGTACTACAAAAATCTGTTTGAATTTAGGGGTTTTTTAAGTATATTAACTAGCCACTGGCGGACCCCATGGCCTGCTGTAATTTTTTTTCATTTTAAGTGACAGCCTACCACAACAGATTTGTTGGCACCCGCCGGCGGACTCCATGGCTTGCTGAACTGGAACCATACTATATATTGGTGGCAGTGAGAGTGTTAAGGTCTATGTATAGTGGGAGAGTCGAAATATAAAAATTGGTGAAAAAAACCAAATATAGCCAGAAGCTCTTTTGTTTAACGCATATAAAACCAACCAAGTGCGAGTCGGACTCGCGCACGAAGGGTTCCGTACCATCCTACTAATAAATGCGAATGTTTGTGAGGATGTATGGATGTTTGTTACTCTTTCACGCAAAAACTACTAAATGAATTTTAATGAAACTTTACAATAATATAGCTTATACATCCGAATAACACATAGGCTACAATTCAAATTTATTGTATTTTCTATCACAACGCGAGTGAAACCGCGGGACGCTGCTAGTTCTCAATAAAATGGCAAAACAATAGTATCTCTTATTTATTTTATTCTTTTAGTATTTGTTATTATAGCGGCAACAGAAATATATCATCTGTGAAAATTTCAACTGTCTAACTGTCACTGTACATGAGATACAGCTTGGTGACAGACGGACGGACAGCCAGGTATTATTCCCTATTGGAATGTAGTCCTTATATCCTAAGTACTATGAATGGGCTACCTGACATGAAATTAACATGAAAATTGATACTTTACATTAATTATTATGTATTATCGTCATATTCTTAAAGGTCTCTTGTTATATGTGCATCCTTTTAACGATTCTGACCCTTTTGATTTGAATACTTTGAGGTTTAAATAGCTGATGTTAGCATAGATAAGTTTTATAAATCATTGACCGACTTCAAAAAAGGAGGAGGTTCTCAATTTGTCGGAATCTTTTATTTAAGTACTAGCTTTTACCCGCGGCTTCGCCCGCGTTAAATTCGGGGTAGCACAGTTCCCCTTGCGCCTTATTGATTTGTAATAGCAACGCTAAGTTTTCCCTTTTCGTCCCTTTTTTAAATTAAAAATTAGCCTATATGTCCGTCTCCTGGTTCCCAACTATCTTTGTACCAAAATTCATCAAAATCGGTGTAGCCATTAAAGCGTGAAGAGGTAACAAACAAACAAACTCACTTTCGCTTTTATAATATTAGTAAGGATTTATTTTTTACTAGCAGGCACCCGCGGCTTCGCCCGAGTGACATCGAAAAGATAGTATCCTATGTGTTATTCCAGACTGTAATCTAAATTGTGCCAAATTTCATCGAGATCCGTTCAGCCGTTTTGACGTGAAAGAGTAACAAACATCCATACATCCAAACATCTATACATCCATCCATCCTCACAAACATTCGCATTTATAATAATAGCAGGATATTGTTAGCAGTACAGTGAAGTTTACAATCTCGTCAGATAGGACGAATTATCGGAGTTCACAATCATACTATGACATATATATGTACACTAGCATTGCCCAGCGGTTTCACCCGCTGCTCACTTAGGGGTATGAAAAATAGATGTTGGCCGATTCTCAGACCTACCCGATATGTACACAAAATTTCGTTTAAATCGGTCCAGCCGTTTCGGAGGAGTATGGGAACGAAAATTGTGACACGAGAATTTTATGTATTAGATATTATTGCCCCTCACTATACAGGTTTTCGTACAACTGCAAGACATGCTTACACGTGCCGTTTAAGTCGCACGTTGACCCAAAGTCGCTGTTTACGACTAGTCGCGATGTCTGGGCGGCGTACGTGACCTTCGGCTGAGCGCACGCAAGGACTTAACGGCAATTTTTATTAGATGACGATTTTTTTTTTATAATAGCTTAGGAGAATCGAGAGAGGGGTGTCGCGGTATCTAGGGTAGTGAAATTATTAATATACAGCTGTATTAAGGCTTGCTTGGCTTGAGGAGCTCGTTGCTAAATAATAGGAGAAGATCGGGTCGACCTTTAAGTTAAGCCGCGCTTGCCTAGGTTGGTCTGTGGATGGGCGTCCTCACATACCCCGTGTTTTTGTGTTTCGAAAAGCAAGTTAAAACGATGGTCTAGTGACAGTGACTTTTTCAATTCATATGTACAGACGACGGCACATCAAGCTATACAAAACCATTTTAACCTGATCTCTCTACTACGGTGTGCGATCCGTAGTAGAGAGATCAGGTTATAATAGTTTAGAATAGGTTAACGTGCCGCCGTGTAACAAGCGTAGCTTTATCTGAAGTTAAGCCATCACATGTAAAATATATCTACTATATAAAAATAAGTCGGTTTTTCCTTCCTGACGCTATAACTCCAGAACGCACGAACCGATTTCCACGGTTTTGCATTCGTTGGAAAGGTCTCGGGCTCCGTGAGGTTTATAGCAAAGAAAAGGTAGGGTAGGTAGGGTAGGTGGAAAATTGCATAGCAACGCATGCCGGGGTACAGCTAGTATTTTATAATAATAACTCGGCTATCATTGTGCCGATTGTCGTAACGGCCAATGGCTTGATAGCTAAAAGCCCTAACCACAGAAAAAAATAGTAGATAAAATATAGTAATAGTAGTTCGCACGCATCGGGACCCTACTCCCGATGCGTGCGGACTACTATTTTTTATATTTGTTAATGTTTTTTTTTAAATTATTATTTAAGAAATAAAAAAAAATAAGAAGAAAAGTGAATAAAGGATAATAATAATCAACAATAAATGTTTTTTATACATTTAAAAAAATATATTTAAAGAGTAAATACTATGTGTTAAAATGCATAAACGAAATAATTATAATCAACAAAGAAATCATAACGTACCTACACGTGTAAGAAAATAACAGTGGTCGCAGTTAAATCGAAAAGTTATTCAATATGTTAACAATTTGCTGATTTTGAAGGCTAACGTGTGTTTATTTTGTGTTTTTTGACACAGAATTTTTATACGACTATTGGATCATTACTAGACGAGTGCCTAATAGGATTTATGTTTGTCAAAATAAAACCGACTTCAAAAACAAGCATTAAAAAGACGGCTTTTTAATTTTTTTAAAACGTTGCCCTGCACTAAGAATTTCTCCTGTATCGTCAACTTACATATCCAAACAGCCAGACTCGGAACAACTATTTGTAGGCCATACAAATATTTGTTCCGTGCGGGGATCGAACCCGCAACACGCAGCAAAGCAGTCGATCGCTCAGCCACTGCGCCACCTTGTAACTAAAATAAATTTACTTCCGGAAGTCGGTGAAAAAAAAACTATGAAAAAAAACAAAAGTCACCGAAAGTAAATTTATTTTTAGTCTTTTTGGAACTATCTCTGTACCAAAATTCATCAAAATCGGTTTGGCCATTTAGGCGTGAAGACGTAGCAAACAAACAAACTCACTTTCGCTTTTATAATATTAGTAAGGATTTTTGTTTCGTGTGAACAACTACCTGTAGACCACACGGCCAGTAATGTATCAACATTAGTCTAGCTATTATCATTGAGAAAAATACTTTGCAGAATCACTTTTTAGCCGAATTAACAATGCACATCCTTACTAATATTATTAAAGCGAAAGTGAGTTTGTTTGTTACCTTTTCACGCTTTAATGGCTAAACCGATTTTGATGAATTTTGGTACAGAGATAGTTGGGAACCAGGAGACGGACATAGGGTATTTTTTATTTAAAAAAGTGGGATATTAGTGAGAACGAGGGAAGAAAAGGGAAAACTTAGCGTTGCTATTACAAATCAATAAGGCGCTAGGGGAACTGTGTTACCCCGAATTTAACGCGAGCGAAGCCGCGGGCAAAAGCTAGTTAAAAAAAGTGTTTTTTATACAATACTAGCTGTCTTGCGCGGTTTCACTCGCGTCTTTAGTATATATACACAAGTCTGTGGTCCCTTAGAGCTGTGAACTGGTTATGTCGCAAGTTTGTACGGAACCCACGCTGGGGGAGTCCGACTCGCACTTGCCCGGTTATGTTATTGCAAAACAGTTTATTTTTTTAATGTTTCATCTTATTTCGATATCTATGAGTTTCTCTAATTAAATTCGACCCTGAATTGTTTTAGTTAAAACTCGTTTAGTTGACGCACTAACTACACGTGTAGCGCTAGTTAGAGGTCGCAGTTAAATGCAAAGTTATTCAATATGGCAAAGACTTGCCAAATCTGAAGGTTATTTGTTGAAATTAAGATAGCGAGTAAAGTTATCATCCTTATAAATAATATATATAGACGGATGTTGATACTATTTAAATCTTCCGTGATTTTCATTTTTTATAAGTTGGCAGTTTAAATAGTGGTTTAAGGTGTTTTTTTTTATATTTGCGGGGATTACGCGTGTGGGTTAAGCCCGCATACGTTATGAAATCCGCACGATATTAAAAACACCCGTAAACTGAGAAAACTTAAAACAAAGTGATGGACGGAATATTCTTTATTACGTATGGTCAACAAATAAGTAACTGGGCTCATCAGATATGGTAGATTTTTCTAAAAAAAAAAATTTAATTTCAACCGTGGAGAAAGTACATAGTTCATTTTGAATGAACAAAAAGTAGTTTTTTTTTTCGGTTTTTCGACGAAAATTCGCTTAATTAATTAATTTATGTATCAATTTATGTTTTTCTTTGCACGAAAATATACTCATGATTGTCACATTGCCCCCCCCCCCCATCGTTATTAACCGTGATTATTTTCTCACCTCCTTCCCCCTGTTTAAATCTCACGATGATGTAAGGACAGCTCCTTTCTGTTAAACGCTGTATATATAAATTACTAGCTTCCGCCCGCGATTTCGTCCGCGTGACATAGTTACTTTGGGCTAACTTTATCCCGCGTGATGATCGAAAAAAATATATCTTTGTCTCCCCTTTTCTTCCCTCTTTCTCAGGTTTTTTTAGCCTATGTCCGTCTCCAGGGTCCCAACTATCCCTGTACCAAAATTCATCAAAATCGGTTTGGCCATTTAGGCGTGAAGACGTAACAAATAAACATACTCACTTTCGCTTTTATAATATTAGTAAGGATTGTCATGTGTACCATAAAGACTTCTAAACGAAAGTATTGAATCGATTTTGATGTATTTTGCATTATTCTACATACGCCAGATATAAAAAAAAACCAAGCAAGAGCGAGTCAGATAAGCGCACAGAAGGTTCCGTACAAATTGACGACTTATAACAGCTATATCTTTTGAGTGCGTAGACTTAGAGGGTTGAATTTTTTACAGTACAAAGGGATCACAGACGTAAGCATATAGTTTCAATTTCAACTCGATACCTCCACGCGTTCCCGAGATAAAGCGTCTTGACAGACAGAAGGATAACGAAGTGATCCTATAAGGTTTCGTTTTTCCTTTTGACATTAGTTATGTTAATTAAAACAGACTGGACTATTTTTGATAGAGACTTCTAACCGGTATCAATCCACATTCTATTAATAAGATTTTAAACATTTAGTTTTGTACGGTTGAATGTATGTTTTAAGATACGAATGTGTTATTTGTCTTGACATTATTTAATAATAGTATCCGTTTTCTAAAAGAAGAAGTCGTTTGTATACAGTGTGCAAATCAACCCTTCATGAAGTTGACAACCATTCATAATGTACATTAATCTAAGTACACCAAGTACATCCAAAATTAAAATAGAGTTTTAAAATATAATTATGTAGGTATGTGCTAAATGTTTAAGGTTAGATATAAGTTTAATGAATATTGTTAATGTTTTTATGGCTAGATATAAGTTTAATTAATATAATATTGTGAAAATTCCTACCATACGTGATATTAGATTCTGCAATATAATTTTATTAGTTTTAAGACATTTTGCTGCGCCCTAACAGGGTCATTTACTCATTAGTTAAAAGCGTATAACTTTTTTGTACATTGTGCATTAAATGAATAAATAAATAAATACAATCAAAAATCATGAAATTTATTTCAATGATTTTTATTTCCTCCCGCCCGATTATATACAGAAACCTCCCGAAACTTCCGTATCCGTCCGTTAGGACTTGCGTCAGGGCGGTAGGTGAGGACGCCATGGCGCCGCTTCAGCCACTCCTCAAAGAGGGGACTTATCGTCACTATTGTGGCGAGCCTTTGGCGCTTCCACCTTAACTTAAATTTAAGATCACTTTAAAAAAAAAAACCTTGCCCCACACTAGGAATTTCTCCTGTATCGTAGGTGTGTTTACAAACATTTAAACTCGTATACACAAACAGTCAGACTCGAAACAACTACCTGTAAGTCATACAAATATTTGTTCCGTTCGGGGATCGAACACACGACACGCAGCGCAGCAGCCGATCGCTCAGCCACTGCGCCAAACGTCTCGTCGTTATTACTTTATTTTTAATAAGACTACTATTTTATTGGTATACATGCTAAACGAATAGGTAGCGTTAGTTTTTCCTCATTCGACTTACTTAAAGCAATCTGTTTTAATGTAAAACGTAGGTTAATTAAAAAGTTTTCGTTTCGATGGATACCAATTACAAAATTAATTTAGGATTTAGAATCCAAATCATCATTATTTCAAACGCCTTTCGGAACTTTTTTTCTTTCGTTTTGCTGGTAAGACGACGCGGTTAGCGCAGTGGATGAGCGATCGACTGCTGCGCTGCGTGTTGCGGGTTCGATCCCCGCACGGAACAAATATTTGTATGGCCTACAGTTGTTTCGGGTCTGGCTGTTTGTGTATGTGAATTTAAATGTTTATAAACGCAACCACGATACAGGAGAAAATCCTAGTGTGGGGAGACGTTTAAAAAAAAAAAACAAAAAAGGAGGAGATTCTCTATTCGACTGAATGTTTTTTTTTTATGTTTGTAACGCGATTTCTCCGTTGATTGTAGGCCGTTTTTTTTTAATTCTTTTCTTAATCGAATCCACGAAGTTCTTTTTATTTTTAATTTTTTTGGTAGCTATTAACTCTTAAACCGAAATAAACCCTTCTTAGTCGTAGAGTTTATATACTTTTTCTGAGAGTTTAAACTCACATACACAAACAGCCAGACCCGGAGCATCTACCTATCTGTAGGCCATACAAATATTTGTTCCGTGTGGGGATCAAACCCGCGATACGCAGCGCAGCAGTCAATCGCTCAGCCACTGCGCCAACCGCGTCGTCTTTTTGAAGTCGGTTCATCATCTGCCTAGCCTTTTCCCAACTATGTTGGGGTCGGCTTCCAGTCTAACCGGATGCAGCTGAATACCAGTATTTTTACATGGAGCGACTGCCTATCTGACCTCCACAACCCATTTGGTACGGGGTAATACGATACCCCTTGGTAAGACTGGTTGTCAGACTTTCGAAACACTGACTACCTGTAACGACTGTCATAGATCTACAAATGACAGCCGGGAACAACGGCTTAACGTGCTTTCCGAGGCACGGAGGAAACTCGGTATGTAACGGGTGGTCACCCATCCACAGACCAACCTAGGCAAGCGCGGCTTAACCTAAAGATCGAACCGAGCGGCTACTATTTATTTAGACACGAGCTCTTCGGTTAAAAATAAATAATGTAAAACTTACGTTCAAATGGTGTCGGTTGCCATTTCCAAACATATAGCAGTATGGGTTTGGTCGCAGTTCCATATTCAAATAATTTTCACAAACAAAAGTTTTTTTTTTTAAACCACACTTTTCCACAATCCAGTAGGTGTAAAAGTACACTTAAACAAGACGAAAGGCAAGTATTCTCCCTATAATTGATATTTTTCGTTCATTTATTGATTAATTTCCATATTATTTACATTTTTAAATATTTAAAAAAAAAAACACAAAAAAAAACATTTAAAAATATAAAAATAGTAGCCCACCGGTATCGGGAACAGGGTTCCAGAGAAAGGAAGCTCCTAACAATACGAGACGTGTCCAGGAGTACCGCTTTCTGTATCAAGCCCTTGATCCAGCTGCCTAACGAGAGCCTCCTCAGGTATTGGTCGAGGCTCTTGGCAATTAAGCCATTGGCAGATATGACTATCGGCACAATGATCGCTGAGTCCACATCCCACATGTAGACAACCTCGCTAGCCAAGTCAATAATTATACTTGATTTGCTTATCTTTTTCGGCTTTCACGAGGTTCTCATCATGCGGAACTGTTATGTCAACAATCATTGCGCGCCGCTCTGATCGATCCACCACCACTATATCAGGCTTGTTGGCAACAATAGTCCTGTCAGTGATGATGGATCGATCCCAGTACAATGTGATATTGCCATGTTCGAGAACTGGGTCGGGCTCATACCTGTAGTAGGGCACTTCCGATTCCACAAGGTTATATTTTAGAGCAAGTTGCTGATGGATAATTCTGGCTACAATGTTGTGTATATGCAAGTACTCTCCGTTAGCTAGACGAGAACAACCGGAGATAATGTGACGAATTGATTCACCCGGACAGTGGCATGCCCGACATATGTAATCCGTGCCGTCCTTCACAATAAATCTCCGGTAGTTATTTGTCATAATAACTTCATCCATAATTGCACAGACAAAACCCTCGGTTTCTCCAAACAGATCCCCGGAACGTAGCCAGGCTACGGACGCTGATTGATCTACATCGGGACCATGTAGGGCACACAGATTGAGTGGACCTGTCTAGTCAGTGCAAGCATTTGTCAGTCATCGTGTAGCTCGACTCGTAACTCAAGGAGCTCAACGACACGACGAACAATACCAAAAAAAGGACATGTGTGTGTTGTGGTAAGTACACGAAATTTATATTATTATATATTCTATTATTGATATATTTTTTAAGGTTCCGTGCCTCAAAAGGAAAAAACCGAACTCATATTGGATCACTTAGTTGTTCGTTCGTCTGTCTGTCTGTTACGACTCTTTATCTCGTAAACGAGTGAATGTATCGAGTTGATATTAAAACCATATACTCAAGTCTGTAGTCCCTTTGTGCTGTGAAAAAATCAACCTTTTGAGTCTACGCAATCAAAAGATATAGCTGTTTATGTCGCAAGTTTGTACGGAACCCTTGGTGCGCGAGTCTGAGTCGCTACTGGTCCGTTTAAAAAAAAAATGTTGACTTTTTAAAATACTCATACATTTGGGTGATAGAATCCTTACTAATATAATAAAAGCGAAAGCGAGTTTGTTAGTTACGTTTCCACGCCTTAATGGGTAAACCGATTTTAATGAATTTTGGTACAGAGATAGTTGGGACCCTGGAGTCGGACATGGGCTATTTTTAAAGTGGGATTTGAGGGAGAAAGACGGAAGAAAAGGGAAAACTTAGCGTTGCTATTACAAATCAATATGGCGCTAGGGCAAAAACTGCAGGTAGCAGGTATCTGCAATTTAGGAAAGGGGAACTGTGTTACCCCGAATTTAACGCGAGCGAAGCCGCAGGCAAAAGCTAGTTACAAATAAATGATTAAAACTTAAATTAATTGTGAGTGTAAATGTACCTAACATAGCTTTTAAGTTATACTACTAACAATAATATGGGCTAAATATGTCTAAAATATTTTTTTTTTCTTTTTTTTATTTAAATTGAGTTCTACCGTGAATTTTCGCTTCAAAAACAAAAGTCGTTTTCCAGAAATCTTTTTCGACGACGACCTAAACAAATGTCCTTTTTTTGGTATTGTTCGTCGTATCGTTGAGCACCTTGGGTTATGAGGCGAGCTACACGATAACTGACAAATGCTTGCACTGACTGGACAGGTCCACTCAATCTGTGTGGTGCTTTCTTAAAAAGACCATTTCAGATACCAATCTGCATAGTCCTCAAGTAAGTTGACCAAGATTTTTTGTGTGGACTTTAAAAAGAGATTATGACCTCTGAGTTTCGGCTGTTTATTCTCAGAGTAGTGGGGTACGAAACACCGGCCTCATCTAGGTTTTAAAAAAGACGTGTAAAAGTGTTTGTGAAAACCAATTTAGCATTTTCGCGTAGTTTCTGAATGATTTGTTTGCACCCTGTTTGATTCGCGACCCGCTAAGAGCTAAGAGAATTGCTAAGAGCCTTGTTCAATACCTAATGACGCTCTTATTAGAAAGCTGGAGCAAGGGCTTGATTCCGAAAGCGGTACTTGGACACGGCTCGTATTGTTAGGGTTCCTTTTTCTGGAGCCCTGACCGCCGGTAGCTTGGACCCTGTTCCCGATACCGGTGGGCTACTATTTTTATTGATTTTTTATGGTAACTAGCGGTGCGGTTTCGCCCGCTGAAAAGCTACAATAAAAAATATTTAACAAAAAGTTACAACAAAAAGCATAGTTACTCTGAGCTAACGCTAACTTTAATATTTTACGTGATGATCGGAAAAAAAATTCTTTCTCTCTCTCGTTTTCTTCCTTTTTTTAGCCTATGCCCGTCTCCAGAGTCCCAACAATCTCTGTATCAAAATCGGGCGTGAAGACGCAACAAATAAACAAACTCACTTTTATAATATTAGTAAGGATTTCATAACAATTGCTTTCTATCATTTCGGGAGATTATTTGCAACTGAAACTGTGACACGAGAATTTTACATATAAAACAATTAAAGAAGAATGCAAGCCGTTCGCCTAAACTTAGTTTGTCGCACATTAATCTGAGTTTAAAGTATCACAAAGATGCACCAACACAAAAAAATAAACTATAGAACTCGCCAGTATCACTCAAAACATAATTGCAACTAACCTTTTCGCGGTTTACCCCCCCCCCCCCCCCCGCCTCTTGGATGCACCATTCACTGTAATGTGGGTGGGGTTTTGACTAGTGACCTCCTATATATGTATGTATTGACATTTTATTTTTCCTATCTTAACTGTCATTGTGAGTGCGTATGTTTGTTTGTTACTTTTTCATTCCTAAACCACGGAACCAATCATTCTGAAATTCCGAATGTTTTTCGATATCACGCGGGCGAATCCGCGTAGTTTTTAATATAATATGACGACACGGTTGGCGCAGTGGCTGAACGTTCGACTGCTGCGCTGCGTGTCGCGGGTTCGATTCCCGCACGGAACAAATACATATTTTTATGACCTGCAGATAGTTGTTTGTAAAACGTACCCACGATACAGGAGAAATTCCTAGCGTGGGGCAACGTTTTAAAAAAATATATATTTATATAAAATAAGTTGTGTGAAGCCGCTGGCAAAAACTAGTTCATCTATAACTATCTATACTAAAAAAAAACTGAAAAGTTTGTTTGGTTTAACGCGGTAATCTCAAAAACGACTGGTTGGAATTGAAAAAAATATATCAGTATTGGATAGTCCACTTATCGAGGAACCCTATAGGTTATATAAAATCACGCTACTATACTTAAGAGCTGAGCAGCGAACGAAACCGCTGGACACAGCTAGTCCTTATCCTTACTAATATTATAAAAGCGATAGTTTGTTTGTTACCTCTTCACGCTGTAATGGCTAAACCGATTTTGATGAACTTTGGTACAGAGATAGTTGGGAACCAGGAGACGGACATAGGATAATAAAAAAAAAAAGTGGGATGTGAGGGAGAAAGAGGGAAGAAAAGGGAAAACTTAGCGTTGCTATTACAATTCAATAAGGCGGAAGAATTCAATAAGGTGTTACCCCGAATTTAACGCGAGCGAAGCCGCAGGCAAAAGCTAGTTTATAATAAAATTAATATTAATTAATTAATACCGCTAGTTTTATTTTTGTTTGTATATAAATGATATTTAGAAAAAAGCTCGTCTGGTACTAGGTTAAGGTTACTACGACTGATGCATACGAGCACCCCAAAGTGTATTTCACCGAATATTTTCACTGAATTTCATTATTAACCAGACCTCTTCGACTCCTGGCCACTGTAGACGAAGGTCTGTGGACGGTGAGCAATGGGTAGCTCACCGTCCGTCTGTCTTGTGACGACAGGCCGTGTCGACGAAGCGTTCGTGTTCAAAAAGATGTCAGCAAAGCAGAGGGACCTGCCAGGTCCACTGCCTGGGGTGCCGGTTTGTTCGAACAAGATACCCCGGAACCCGGAGCAAAAGAATGAACACGGGTGGGTTTTAGTCAGTAAAAGTCTGACCTAGCTTCACCCAGAGCGGGGGAAGTTATTTGATGATTCCCAACCGAAAAAAAATAGAAAAATTCCTCTTCTCTAATACGTTGGGGTGGGCAACTGAATACTAGTAGTTTATTGCTTACTAGCTTTTGCCCGCGGTTTCGCTCGCGTTAAATTCGGGTAACACAGTTCCCCTTTTCTGATTTGCAAGTCCCTGCTACCTGCAGTTTTTGCTCTTTATTGTAATAGCAAAGCTAAGTTTTCCCTTTTCTTCCCTCTTTCTCCCTCATTTCCCAATTTAAAAAAAAAAGCCTTTGTCCGTCTCCAGGGTTCAAACTATCTCTGTACCAAAATTCATCAAAATCGGTTCAGCCATTTAGGCGTGAAAACGTAACAAACAAACTCATTGTCGCTTTAATAATATTAGTAAGGTCCATCAACATTCAGATCCACTCACACACTGTTTTAGTCACATGTGCTTCGTCCCTCCTCATTACATCATGTCCATACCAAGACAACCGACTCCCTTTCAATTTTTTTGTAACAGGCGCAACTTTCAAACTTCCTCCATAACCCAGTTCTGCGTACCTCGTGATAAGACTGGTTGTCAGACCTTCAAGCCACTGTTTCCTGAAACGACGAAAATCATACGACTATAGGATGATTCTTTTGCAAAGATTGTTTTATGTTTCCAATATTTATACTTTGACGGCACGGTTGGCGCAGTGGCTAAGCTATCGACTGCGGTTCGATCCCTTCACGGAACAAATGTTTGTATGGCCTACGGGTAGTTGTTCCGGGTCTGGCTGTTTGTGTAACTATGTGAGTTTAATGTTTGTAAACGCACCCACGATACAGGAGAAACACCAAGATTGAGGCTACTTAAAGAAAAAAAACAAATGATTTCTTAAATCAATTAAAATGCTGTACCTTTAGAATTTATAGAACCAGTTCTATTACTCGTGTATTTTTTAAATTTCGAACATAAAAATTCTAGATTTAAAAATAAATAAAAAAACTTATCTTTGCTTCCTATTACATTGACGTCAAATTGGTCAATATTATATGGCATCAAGAAAAACTTAGCGGTATTTTAAGAGTGATTAATATTATTTCATGAATAGTTATAGATATAGGTCTGGTTTTAAAATACGTCAGAATATAAAACGTTACGTCATCCGACTATCAGCCAATCAAATCACGATATTTGAATATGACGTGATATTGAAATATCGTAAGGAATGTTTTCTCACAGATCGACTGACTATCTGACTTCTGAAACCCAGTTATTGGATGATAGAATAGCCCTTGGTAAGACTGTTTGTCAGTCTATTGGGCTTATCTCCTGACCGTCTGGCATCGTTTAACAATTACAAGTAACCAACTGACTATAGTTAAAGTTAAAAAAAAAAACAAAAAAAAAATTATGCAAGATTTTCTTCTTTTTTTTTGTTTTGTGCGCCAGAATTTATAGTGGCGACCACCAGAAAAGCGCCGAGACAATGAATCTCAATTAAGTCCCACAAAAACAATTTAAGGCGAGTTTTTTTTTAATTGTTTTTTTAAATCTAAAAATATAAGAAAGAATCCCATGAAAAAATAGTTGAACGTATGACCTGGGGTTCTAAGATGACCGCTTTAGAATAATCATAATAGGATAATAATTAATATGAATAATAAAGGTTTTTTTTTTATTAAAAATATTTAAAAATGTGAACAATATGGAAATCCTTACTAATATTATAAAAGCCAAAGTGAGTTTGTTTGTTACGTCTTCACGCCTACATGGCTAAACTGATTTTGATGAATTTTAGTACAGACATAGTTGGGACCCTGGAGACGGACATAGGTTATTTTTAAGGAGAACAATTATTGTTCCAGACATGCAGTTGTGTATTTTGTGGGAATGTGTGTGTGTGTGTTAATGAAGTTAAAATTCTTAAAATGGTCACAGACACAGATTCTATTAGTATTTTGGTAAAACGGCCATTTTAGACCCCCAAACCAAAACATGATATAAATTAGTTCCCTCGATTTAAAAAAAACAAACAAATGTGACACTAACTTGCAATTTCAAACGTGTATTTTGTGAAATAATGTCTCGGAAAAGTAATTTGAAGGTTACCTAAAATAAAAAGCTTGTTTGTCAAAAGGGCTAAAAAAAAATTGAATAGGTGCCAATTTTTTCAAAATAAAAACAAAACCAGCAAATCGCAAACATAAAAAAAAAAAATATGCGAGTAACACAACTTAACAGAAATAAATTATTTATGATTATTTATTTACCAAAACAACCAACCAATAGACAATAAAATAAATAAATACATTTATAATTTGACTTCCCTGCTTATTACAAATGTAGTTAATACTTAATAGTTGTTCGAGTTATATATTAGCTTAAGGTTGAGGTTAAATATATAAAAAAATCTAGATTTAAATAAACACGTTTATACGTGTTACATACAGGGTGTTCACAAAACACGGCGGCACGGTTGGCGCAATGGCTGAGCGATTGACTGCTGCGCTGCGTGTCGCGGGTTCGATTCCCGCTCGGAACAAATATTTGTATAGCCTACAGGTAGTTGTTCCGGGTCTGGCTGTTCGTGTATGTGAATTTAAATGTTTGTGAACGCACCCACGATATAGGAGAAATTCCTAATGTTGGTTACCCCACACTAGGAATTTCTCATATATAGGCAGATGATGTTGTCAAAGCGTAGAACTCTATGGAGAATTTCGGCCAAGATACTCTATAGATATATACTAAGTAATACCAGCCTATTACTGTCCCAATGCAGGGCAAATGCCTTTTCTCATAAAGCGAAGGCATGAGCATTTACCACTTATATTAATGACAGTCCAGGTTTCCTCACGGTGTTTTCTTTCACAGTTGTCTGTGATGTCCAAGATACACTTAGAATTCAAACTCAAACCATTTATTTCAAGTAGACCATAACAGGCACTTTTGAATGTCATGAAAACAAAAAAGATACTACAGTACTTTCACAAGACATAATAACTTGTGAAAGTACTGTAGTTGCCCATTCCAAAGCGTAGATCTCTATGGAGAACAACGGGCAAGAAACTCCATGGACACTTTTATAAATTATAATATTTTTACAAAATCATGGATACATAATTTATGTTGAGATTATACATACATGTGAGAACGATGTAGAAAAATGAGCACATCAAGAGCGTCTAGAGTAAAAGCAAAAACAAAAAGAAAAGGTCACATTGGTACTTGGCCGGATTTGTACCCACAGGCTCATACATAAGAGGCGAGGTCCTTACCTCTGGGTCATCGCGATTTTGTCATTCTTCAAGAAATTATTAGTTGAGCTTGTATTTAATTAAACAGAACATTTTAACAACGCAGAACAATGTAATAAGAGACACTGAGACATTTGAGACACAAACATTGAAATTGATTCCAATTGGCATTGAAAATAATGTGATCCACACATTCCTTAGTCCTACAAACGTTTAAATGGAAACATAGATATTATATCACACCTGCATTCTACGATGCTTTAGGCAGAGGTGATTTTTCGGGTGGGAAATCATCAAATGACTTCCCCCGCTCTGGGCGGAGCGGGGGGGGCATGTCAGACTTTTACTGACTAAAACCCACCCATGTTCCTTCTATTGCCCTTTACGTTCCGGGGCCGCGGTATCTCTTTCGAACAACCCGCAACCCCGATGAAACTATGTCTTAGAAAAGTATTTGAATATTACATAAAATAATAAAGCTTGTTTTTTTTAAACTGCTTGGTGAATCCTTACTAATATTATAAAAGCGAAAGTGAGTTTGTTTGTTTGTTTATTTGTTTGTTTGTTTGTTACCTCTTCACGCTTTAATGGCTAAACCGATTTTGATGAATTTTGGTACAGAGATAGTTGGGAACCAGGAGACGGACATAGGCTATATAATTTTTTTTTAAAGTGGGATGTGAGGGAGAAAGAGGTAAGAAAAGGGAAAACTTAGCGTTGCTATTACAAATCAATAAGGCGCAAGGGGAACTGTGTTACCCCGAATTTAACGCGAGCGAAGCCGCGGGCAAAAGCTAGTTACAAATAAAACTGCTGTATCGGGACTGTGAAGTTTACATGAATGAGTGGTGAGAAAAAACGTTATTTTTTTGCTTCTCCTAGTTCAACCTATGAGGTCGTTATCTGCTCAACTGGCTAGACGCAAAAAAACTTATATACGTCACTGGGGGAGGTCAGCAAAGGGACAGGCTGGATCTGAGTTCCATTATTTGAGGGATTTTGGTTTAGGTACTGGCTCAGCTGACTCGAGCAAAGAGACGGGGTGGGGGCTTTTATATGGACGTCGGGACGGTCCTCGTCGGCGAGGACGGAAAGACGGCGGTCTGTCTTATATTCTCTAAGCGTACTAGTTATCCGTGTGGTGTGGTCCCGGGGTTTAAGAATACGGCCACCCCATCTCATCACGTGGGTGTCGTAAAAGGCGACTAAGGGAACTTATGACCCAGTGCAGACTATCGAGCACATTGGTTCACCCGAGTGGTGACGGATGCACCAACAAAAGCATTCCCAAGAAGGGTTTTTTTTTTGTTTTGGCAGGAGGGGGAAATCCTCGCGGACACCTCGACTGCCTCACAGATTGTGAGATAGTCGAGGTAGTGTCGGACTCGAACCGACTAAAACCACCCTCCTGCTCTGCTCGTGTCCCTCGTACGTGGTCAGAGACCTTATTTAGATATTTGTTGTTTATACTGCTGTTTCTTAATGTCCCAAGGAGGGTTAGTGTCAAGTAGGCGGCCTAGAAAACGTAAGCTAAAACCTAAAGCAACATAGATAGACAGAATGAGATGCGCGATAGGGTTAGAAGAAATGGTGTTGCGTCGACCCCAAATAGAATGGAACAAGGGCAGGCAATGACTGGTGTTCCTATCACTTTCTTGAAGGATGGTGATAGGGTCATCGGGGAGTGATAGAGTATGCCTTGGACGGCGAACTTTACTGATGCTCATAGCGAGCGGCTGTTAAAAAAACATCGCGGTAAAAGAGGCTCTTAAGTATTGTAGTTCGCGTGGTCCTGGCCATTGTAAACGCGGATCTGAGAACGGTGAGCAATGGGTAGCTGACTGTCAATCGGTCTTTTCACGACAGGTCGTGTCGAAAGCGCGTTCGTGTTCCACGAGCGCCTCAAAGAGATGTCAGCAAAGCAGAGGGGCCTGCCAGGGCCACCGCCTGCAGGGGTTTGGGGTTGTTCGAAAGAGATCCTAATCCTAATATTTAATCCTATTGTTTTATTCTATTTTAATTTTATTTATTTAGTCAAATGTGGGACTTACTAATGCTTCTTTATTTGTTTTATTAATGTTTATACAATATTTGTACGCCATAAATGGCAAGACATAGCGCTCTATTTAAGATTATTGACATCTGTACTTATGTTTACCTATGTTCTACAAATAAAAAGATTGATTTGATTTGAGATACCGCGGCCCATGAGTCAGTCATTTCCTCAGTAACTTTATATAAAAAAAAATTTTTTTTCGCTTAGTATTATTTTTTTGATGTACAGTCAGAAAAAGAGAAGACTTAGGGTCGAATGTAATCTGATGCTATTTTTTAGTTAATTTATATTATGTTTTAAAACGCCGCCCCACACTAGGTATTTCTCCTGTATCGTGGGTGCGTTTACAGACATTTAAACTCACATACACAAACAGCCAGACCCGAAACAACTAGGCCATGCAATTATTTGTTTCGTGCGGGAATCAAACCAACCGTGTCTTCAATTAGTTTCCTGAAGTTATTTTTTTTTTGTAAATTTGTACCTAATTAATTTCAAAATGTGAGTGAACTGAAACACATCTATTTATGTTCTTCGGCGTTTTTCTAGTCATAGCTTGATTCTAGAATTCCAACCTAGGCACCAAAAAAATCTAGCCTTCATCAAGGTTATCTAAAAAAAATCCTCGAAGACATCCGAACGATTAACCTCCGATAAAGCGAGCAACGCCACGTCTAAGTCTAGTATGCAAATGACAAAATATCAGAACGAATAAATAAATAAATTATCATTAATTTGCGTTAATAATTGTTAATAATAGTTTAGTTTATTCAGACCGTTAAATCTTTTGGCAACTTTACCTTGTGCTGGCAACACTACACGTGTTAGTTACAGGCTGTTGTTTATTTGTGACGGTTATTTATTTTTTAATCCTATTCACATTATAAAAGCGAAAGTTTTTTGGAACGAAGTTCCTTATCGTGCGATGCGAAAGGGGGCTAGACGGGAAAAAAATAAGACCAAAAGTTGTAACGACACTTTTTGCTATAATTGTAAGCCGTGCAGCGTGCGCGTGTTTCTCTGTCTGTCTCTCTCTCTCATAGAAAGCAAGCCTTGCTATGAATGAAAGAAAAAGGCTTGCTTTCTATGAGCAAGAATAAACTTTTCGAAACGAAAGATTTTCGTTTCGTCTTTCTATTTCGCATTAAACAGTGTGGTGTCGCGACGATTATTTTTGTTGAGTGTATACAGGATTTTTGTACATAATCCTTACTAATATTATAAAAGCGAAAGTGAGTTTGTTTGTTTGTTACCTCTTCACGCTTTAATGGCTGAACCGATTTTGATGAATTTTGGTACAGAGATAGTTGGGAACCAGGAGACGGACATAGGCTATTTTTTTTAAAAAAAAGAGTGGGATATGAGGGAGAAAGAGGGACGAAACGGGAAAACTTAGCGTTGCTATTACAAATCAATAAGGCGCTACCGAAGTTAACGCGAGCGAAGCCGCGGGCAAAAGCTAGTAAATAATAACTTCGTTCCATCCGGGTGTCCCTTGACACCTCTCAAGTTTTTTTTATCTTTATTTATTAAAGAGGGTTTGTTCCCATTTCGAACATCATAGGAACACTTTAATTAGGTACATGCATAACTTATAATCTACATTTAATCCCTAAATTATAAATAATTATTTATAAATATCTAGCTTTTGCCCGCGGCTTGGCTCGCGTTAAATTCGGGGTAACACAGTTCCCCTTTCCTGATTTGCAGGTACCTGCTACCTGTAGTTTTTGCCCTTGCGCTCTATTTATTGTAATAACAAAGCTAAGTTGTCCTAAATTTCTTCCCTCTTTCCTCACTTTTTAAAAAAAAGCCTATGTCCGTCTCCAGGGTCCCAACTATCTCTGTACTAAAATTCATCAATATCGGTTTAGCCATTTAGGCGTGAAGACGTAACAAACAAACAAACAACCTCACTTTCGCTTTTATAATATTAAGTAAGGAAGAATCCTTACTTAATAATATTGCGTGTTGATAGAAATCAATCAACACACGAGGGAAACCGCGGGGCACAGCTAGTTATTAATAATAACGGCAATTATTGTGCCGATAGTCGTTACAGCCAATGGCTTAATTGCCAAGAGCCTCGACCAACACCTGAGGAGGCTTTCGTTAGGCAGCTGGATCAAGGTTTTGATACAGAGAACGGTACTCCTGGACCCGGCTCGTATTGTTAGGTTCCTCTCTCTGGAGCCCTGACTACCGGTAGCTTGGAGCCTGTTTCCAATACCGTTGGGCTACTATTTATATCTCCTTTTGTTTTATTTATTTTTGAATACGAATTTGTAATAATATTATAATTAAAAAGAGTGTCCATGGAGTTTATTGCCCATTCTTCTCCATAGAGATCAACGCTTTGGAATGGGCAACTACAGTACTTTCATAATTTATTGTGCCATGTGACCGGGACTGTAGCTTCATTTTGTTTCTTGACATTCAAAAGTGCCTGTAATGGTCTAATTGAAATAAATGCTTTGAGTTTGAGTTTTAAATAAACACGGTTTCCACACGGCACAAACGCGCCGTGCGGCTACAGTGTCGTTTTGTACCTATTAAGTATCATACTCGTACTCTTTTTAAATATTATTGAGACAAAATATAACATACAAAAATATAACTAAAAAGAAAAAAAAACAAGATGTGAGCTAGGAACAAAGATGAAAGGGAATCGAAAACGAAACAAAAAGGATGCGTTTTTTATCCCCTACAAAAATGGCTAAACCGTGTACCTCAAGGACAAAAATACGAAATTATAGAAAAAAATCGTAGATTTTGAAAAAAAATATGTTGTAATTATTCGCGCATTTGTACCAGTAGAAATTGTCGATCAAAGATGTCAAAACTTGCAATGCAACCCAAGAATTCCAATCTGGCAATGTCATGATTTACATCTCCGATGATGCGTTTCGTTACTTCATTTTATAAATATATGAAAACAAAAAAATGTACTTTACAGAATTTATTTATGTATTACAGATAAGTTTTTATTTCTAGTACACATTTTTTGTGAATAATCATGGGAACAAGAATTTAAAAAAAATACATTTATTTCACATTTTGTATTATTTTTTGCGTTTGGTTATCTGCCGGCCAAAAGCCAGGGCTCCAGACCTAGGCCGATAGTTTTTTTTCTATTGTTGTTGATATTCATTGTCAATTTGTCAAATTTTCATTCCGTTTCGGTTACCCGTCTCTGTAGTTTATATTGAGTCAAAGAAGACTACAATAGTATTGTTATGAGTTTATAGTTCGCTATCGATGATGATGATGTCTTTACTACCTACCAGAATTTTTAATGAAATAGAAGAATCAATACTGTTATTCCGACTACCTAGCTTCACGATTATCTTTTATTTTATGACGATAATCAAATCTTAAAGACATAGGTAATATATATTCTTGTATTACGCTTCCACAAATGCCATTCATGAAGAGTTGAAGGTATAATCCTGAAGTTGAAGATATTATTATAATCCTGTATCATATCATAGACGATGTAGTTGGCGTAGAATGACCTATAGGTACATAATGTAGATCCTCTTGTCAGACTTCAAAAGGGTGGGTATAGCTTTCTCAGCTTTTCGCCAGTCTATGGGTGGATATTTTTATTCATTATAACCCGTTTTTATCATGTTTTTAAGGTTTTTATTGACACCGATGTAATAAATATTTTGAATTATTTGACGTGATTTTGACAGATGAAACAGATTGACAGCCGTCAATGATGTCATAAACGTTTCTTTGAACGCAGTTACGTTGCGAGGTAGTGTTTTTTCATATACTTTTATTTCTTTTTCTATCTAGTATTTTAGGATTTTAAATACTGCTCAAAATACAAATTATTGGTAGGAGTTTTAATAGTAATTTGTACCTCGGTACAGTCATGGCCGAAAAATAAACACCTCCTTTCATCGCAGTCAGGGGACTTATACAAGAAAGTATTCCACAGATTGGTCCCCCGACTGCGATGAAATTTTTTGTTTCGTTTTCGATTCCCTTTCATCTTTGTTCCTAGCACACATCTTGTTTTTTTCTTTTTAGTTCATTTTTTTGACATGGCAGTCGTGTTTTTAAATTTTTTAAATTTTTTATTTTTATTTTAAACCTTTTAGTGATAAGTTTCAATAAAACATGGCAGTCATGTTTTCTGACGCGTTGCGTACATCGATAAGAAAAATTGAACTTTTAAAGGATTTTGTGTTTTAAATGTATTTAACTGCCTATATCTGCTTCGAAGTTAGAAAGTTCGAACCTACCTACTGAGCCAATGAAGTTTAAGTTTGGCACACATTGTTATGATTTTCTGGAATAGAAATAGATTATTTATAAATCTACTCGTCACTAGTTCTTCTAATTGCCACTAGATGGCGCACTTTGATTGTTGTCAACGGATCAATTTTTTTTTAATAATCGACAGTTTTGATTAACAATGTAACATATATTTATATTTTTGGAATCCACTTGTCAAATCCTAGACGATAATCACATGCATTAACAGAATCAATTTAAAAAAATATATATTTGGGTTTTTATTTCTTTATCATACCCGCCACATTGCATGTATATTCTTTTTCAATAGCCTATGTTACTTGGGACGATGCAAGGATTCTAATGATACCCCATACATGTAAATCCGTTCAGGCGTTTAAAGGTATGATGGAATAAAGAAACTCACATACATACAAACATACATGAACCCTAAAAAACACTCCTTTTTTGGGGCAGTCGTGTAAAAAAAGTAATGTTTAAAATTTAAATGTAAAATAATGTGTTTTGGAATAAATACAGGATTTTATTAAAATAGTTTTAATGCGGTGCGTCTATTCAAATGGGTGTCATTATACCTTTTTGCAACTTGGCATAGTTTTTACACGTGCCAGTACGCGGTATTGCTCTGGTCTCTTAGGCGCGGCGCAAACGTGGACACTTTTGTGTCTTGTGTCGGATACAAGATAAAAATTTCTATATAACCAGTATGAAATCTGTCGCTACAGGACACAGCAACTTCTACAACTCTATAGGAATCGGTAGCGTATATCCGACACAGGACACAAAAGTGTCCTCGTTTGCGCAGCGCCTTAGCTGCCTCGGCTTGTTTAAATTAATCTATTAAATAATTCTTATTTTTTATTTCACTCTGGACTCACTTAAGGCGCCACCCCGACCAAAACGCCGCGCAAGCCGTTTTTGTACAGTTTTCTGGAGCTATCTACTAGTTATTATAACGAACTAAGTAACAAAAAAAATACATAAAATTTCTTTATAATCTTGATTCCATTATTGTAGATTTAGTTTTTATTTTAATTGAGTCATTATTTAGTAAATCACCTTACAACAAAGCCCCAGAAATGAGAAAAAATATCAATAACATGCATCTCCTCGTAAAGTAAACATTGTTTAATTTTGCTACTGACACTAATGGATACACAATTCTATAATGAACATTTTGGTAGAAATATTTTTTCCAAAAACCCAATACTTAATTTTATATAGATTTTATTCCAAAAAATAGGCATTATTCACTACCTGCTCTCTCTCACTCACTCCTGCGCGGCAAAGAGGGAAGCGAATGCTCAAGGTTATTTGCGTAGGGTACGGCCTTAATGCGCTCGTTTTCCTGCATCGTTCTCACTTCCTACCATCCTACTAATCCTACTTCACAATATTAACGGTGTCTGTGACCGGGGGTGTAAAATGGACGCTGTAGCAAAATTATAATTCTATTCCTATTATTATAAATGCGAATGTTTGTGATGGATGTTCGATCCTCTTTCACGAAAAAACTACTGAACGGATCTTGATGAAATTTGGCACAGAGGTAGATTAGAGTCTGGAATAACACAGGATATTTTTTTTTATCATTACGCGGGCGACATCTAGTGAACTATAAAGGCGAAATGCTCTGTTGTGAGAGCGCCTCAGTTCATCGACAGAATATGAACCCGCGACCTCTACATTACCCGCCATTTGTTAACTGCGCGACTATTGTGTCCAAATGATTCTTAATTGGGTATCAATCGTGTGTGACACTATATTGTATCTATTTAGCCTATAATGTCTATAGGCGACTCTTAAAAACTAAAACCTAAGGCAATTATAGTTTTCGAATCCCCCTTTTAACTTCCCCCGCTCTGGGCGGAGCGGAGGGCAGTGTCAGACTTGTACTGACTAAAACCCACCCATGTTCCTTCTATTGCCCTTTACGTTCCGGGGCCACGGTATCTCTTTCGAACAATTCGCAACCCCGACAGGCGGTGTCCCTGGCAGGAACCTCTGCTTTGCTGACATCTTTTTGAGGCGCGCGTGGAACACTAACGCGCCGTCGACACGGCCGTTAGTGGCAGTGAGGGAGAGGGACAGTGAGCTACAACCATTTGAAACCCTCAGGTATTAAACGGCTGAACGGATGTTAATGAAATTTGGCACAGAGGTAGATTATAGTCTGGAATAACACATAGGATACTTTGTTTTTCGATATCAAGCGGGCGAAACCGCGGCGCCGGCTATTAATTTATAATTTTACTAGCTTTTGCCCGCGGCTTCGCTCGCGTTAAATTCGGGGTAACACAGTTCCCCTTGCGCCTTATTGATTTGTAATAGCAACGCTAAGTTTTCCCTTTTCTTCCCTCTTTCTCCCTCACATCCCACTATTTTTAAAAAAAAAAGCCTTTGTCTATGTCCGTCTCCTGGTTCCCAACTACCTCTGTACCAAAATTCATCAAAAAAATACAGTGATATCCACAACATAAATACGAGGAACAAACACAAATTTGTTGTTCCTGCAACGAGGCTCAAAAAAATAGGGGGTACGTTCACATGCCAATGTATACGTTTTTATAACAAACTCCCAAACGACGTTCAAAAACTAAGCCTCAATAAATTTAAAGTTTTTGTTAAACGTAAGTTAGCTCTTAAAGCTTACTATAATATTAATTATTACCTTGAAGATAAAAAGGCTTGGGATTAAGCTGCTCCAATTTAATTTACTCAGTGAGTGTCAAAATTTTTCTTTGTTTCATTTATTTATTGTTTATTCCTTTATTCTATACACTGACATTTAATGATTTGACATTGATATTTACTTTGTTTTATATTTTATTATTTTTTTTATTTAATTTTACATTTTTTTTATTATGACATTTTATGAGATCATTATGATCTCATTAATTTATTTTGTAAATATTTTCTAGTCTGTAGTTGTTTATTGTGAATGTGAGGACCATGTGGATCATAACTTTTATTTACTTTGTTTTTGACGATTGTCTGGCAGTTGAGTACTATTAGGGACCTTCACCAATGTCCTTTATTTGGTATTGTTCGTCGTTTCGTTGAGCTCCTTGGGTTATGAGTCGAGCTACACGATAACTGACAAATGCTTGCACTGACTGGACAGGTCTACTCAATCTGTGTGGTGCTTTCTTAAAAAGACAACTTCAGACACTAATCTGCATAGTCCTCATGTAAGTTCACCAAGATTTTTTGTCTGGACTTTAAAAGAGACTATGACCTCTGAGTTTGTTTCGGCTGTTTCTTCTCAGAGTAGTCGGGTACGAAACACCGGCCTCATCTAGTTTTTTTAAAAAAAGACGTGTAAAAGTGTTTGTGAAAACCTACTTGCAAAATAAACATCATTTATCATTTATCATCAAAATCGGTTTAGCCATTAAAGCGTGAAGAGGTAACAAACAAACTCACTTTCGCTTTTATAATATTAGTAAGGATGGTAAGGATTTTATTTAGTAGGTATATTAGAAGAAGTTTGAGGAGCTCGTGGCTAAATAATAGTAGCCGCTCGGGTCGATCTTTAGGTTAAGCCGCGCTTGCCTAGGTTGGTCTGTGGATGGGTGACCACCCGTTACATACCGAGTTTCCTCCGTACCTCGGAAAGCACGTTATGCCGTTGGTCCCGGCTGTCATTTGTAGATCTTTGACACTCGTTACAGGTAGTCAGTGTCCCGAAAGTCTGACAATCAGTCGCTCCATGTAAAATACTGATATTCAGCTGCATCCAGTTAGACTGGAAGCCGACCCCAACATAGTTGGGAAAAGGCTAGGCAGGCAGATTAGAAGAAGTTTGAAACTTGTGCCTGTTACATAAACATTGAAAGGGAGTCGTTTGTCTTGGTATGGACATGTAATGAGGAGGGAAGAACATGTGAGTCAAAGAGAGACGGATCTGAATGTTGAGGTACGGAGAGCGAGAGGAAGGCCAAAGAAAGAAGAATGGATTGTGTAAGGAATGATATGAAGGAGAAAGAAGTAAAAGATGCCGAGTCTGATAGGGGAGAATGGAAGAAGAAAACGTGTTGCGCCGACCCCAAATAGAATGGGACAAGGGCAGGAAATTTAAGTCTACGCAGTCAAAACATATGGCTGCTTTCATCGCAAAGTACGGAACCCTTGCTGCACGAGTCCAAATTGCAATTAGCCGGTGTTTTTATTTCTCTAGGGCATTTTTACACCAGTAACTAAACTTTTTTTGTGTTGGGAAATCATCAAATAACTTCCCCCGCTCTGGGCGGAGCGGGGGGAGTGTCAGGCTTGTACTGACTAAAACACACCCATGTTCCTTCTATTACTCCTCCGCCCTTACGTTCCGGGGCCGCGGTACCTATCTCTTTCGAACAACCCGCAACCCCGGCAGGACCAGTAACTAGTCTTAAGTTTCGAAGTGATTCGAGTCACCACAAAACCCACGCCTCATGGAATGCGTGCAATAAAGGAAGTTACAGAGTCACAATTTTATTGTTGGAGCTTGTCAAGCCACTTGCTGCATCACACTTATTGTACTCTTATTTAAACCTTATGCCCATGAGAATATAGTTCACCTATGCTGCTAAGTCAGAGGTAATTTAACAATGAAGGGACTAGTACATTCGCGTTTTTAGATATCGGTACCCTATGGGTAAAAAGGACCTTATTACTAAGAATCCGCTGGCCGTTCGTCTGTCACCAGGCTGTATCTTATGAACCGTGTGTGTGAATGTTTGTTACACTTCCAACATTCATACAAAAAATTACAAGAAAATTAAAATAGGCTAGTTTCCAAAAAAACAATTATCGCTCTGTCTTTTACATTATTCAAAAATAAAGGGGCACGTATACTTATACGCTATATCTTTGTAATTTTTGGTCTAATTTACAAATAAAAAAATACGTGTCCCTTATTTTTGAATAATCTAAAAGACGGACTAAATAGAATGTAATTACTCTGGAAACTCTGGAATAGTAATATTCATAGACACGGTTATGTTACGGTTTATTATTTTTCTTTTTAGGCTTCCGCACCTCAAAAAGAAAAAAAACGGTACCCCTAATTGGATCACTTCGTTGTTCGTCTGTCTGTCAAGACTCTTTATCTCGGGAACGCGTAGATGCATCCAGTTAAAATTAAAACCATATACTCAATTCTGTGGTACCTTGAAGCTGTGAAAAAATCAACCCTCTACTCTAAGTACGGAATCCTCAGTGCGCAAGTCCGACTCGGACTTGGCCAGTTTTTTTTTTAAATATTTTGTGCACATGTGGCATGAGGCAAATAAACTTATTTTCTTTCTTTCTTAAGTTTGTTTTTCTACTAATATTATAAATGCGAATGTTTGGTGAGGATGGATGTATGATAAATGATGTTTATTTTGCAAGTAGGTTTTCACAAACACTTTTACACGTCTTTTTTAAAAACTAGATGAGGCCGGTGTTTCGTACCCGACTACTCTGAGAAGAAACAGCCGAAATAAACTTAGAGGTCATAGTCTGTTTTAAAGTCCAGACAAAAAATCTTGGCCAACTTACATGAGGACTATGCAGATTAGTGTCTGAAATGGTCTTTTTAAGAAAGCACCACACAGATTGAGTGGACCTGTCCAGTCAGTGCATCTGTCAGTTAGTATGGATGTTTGTTACTCTTTCACATCAAAACGGCTGAACGGATCTTGATGAAATTTGGCACAGAGGTAGATTATAGTCTGGAATAGCACATAGGATACTTTTTTTTTCGATATCACGCGGGCCAAGCCGCGGGCGCCAGCTAGTAAATAAATATTTTTTTAAATCTCACATACTCACACATTTACATCGAGACTCATACCTGTTTCTAATTAGAAAGGTGAAATATAATCAAATAAAAACTTGTCTAGGTTATCTAGATTTATTTTATGGTGTTTTATTATTAGCGAAGTCATTGGAAAGACTGGTTTTTCTATAGAATACATTTGGATTGAGGATTCTATCATTAACTGCCTTTTTAAATCAAACCGGATGCAGCTAAATACCATTCGTTTACTTGGTGTGCCTTTGTAATAATTGACACAGCCACCTTTCCTACCCTCCCTCAATGACGCCTTAGACTTTGCGTTTGAGGGAGAGAACCTCAAACCAACCCAGCCGCCGCGGGTCGACTCCCGGCCACCGTAGATGCGGGCCTGTGGACGGTTAGCAATAGGTAGCTCACCGTCCGTCCGTCTATTGACGACAGGTCGTGTCGACGGCGCGTTAGTGTTCTACGCGCGCCTCAAAGAGATGTCAGCAAATCAGAGGGGCCTGCCATGGCCACCGCCTGCCGGGGTTGCGGGTTGTTCGAAAGAGATACTGCGGCTCCGAAACATAAAGGTCAATAGAAGGAACATGGGTGGGTTTTAGTCAGTACAAGTCTGGCACTCTCCGCTCGGCCGAGAGCGGGGGAAGTTATTTGATGATTTCCAATCCGCAAAAAAGCCTAGACATTTACCCCATAAGGGGTGCCCTCAGCGAGCGTTCGTTTAGTTTGTAACTAGTTTTTACCACCAGAGGTTAAAAACAACTCTAGCAAGGCAGTAAAACAACTCTAGCAAGGCAGTAAAACAACTCTAGCAAGGCAGTAAAACAACTCTAGCAAGTTGAATTGGGAGTGGCCGTACCTAAAAAAAAAAAATACTTGAGAGGTGTCAAGGGACACCCGGATGGAACGAAGTTATTATTTGACGATACGGTTGGCGCAGTGGCTGAGCGATCGACTGCCGCGTGCGCTGTATGTGGGTTTAAATGTTTGTAAACGCACCCACTATACAGGAGAAATTTCTAGTGTGGGGGCAACGTTTTTTTTTTTTTTGAAATGTTAAAAACCTGTATAGACTCAACAAAAATAATCGTCGCGACACCACACTGTTCACTGCGAAATAGAAAGACGAAACGAATATAACTGGCTTGCTTTCTATGAGTTAGAGAGAGAGAGAGCGGCTTACAACTATCAGCAAAAAGTAGTCGTCGTTACAACTTTTGGTCTTAAGCAAAAAGTGTCGTTACAACTTTTGGTCTTAATGTTTTCCGTCTAGCCCCCTTTGGCAACGCGCGATAAGGAACTTCGTTCCAAAATTGTTTGCCTCCTTGGTCTTGCCCACGGTTTGTTTTAATTTATCTATTAAACTCTAGCTAATTTTTGCTTTTACTCTGGACGCTCTAAATGTGCTCGTTTTTCTACATCAGTCTAACATATATGTATAATCTCAACATGAATGATGTATCCATGATTTTGTAAAATATTATGATTTAAAAGAGTGTCCATGGAGTTTCTTGCCCATTCTTCTCCATAGAGATCTACGCTTTGGAATAACTACAGTACTACTGTAGTCCCTGTACAAGTTATTATGTCTTGTGACTGGGACTGTAGCAGCATTTTTTGTTTTTATTTTTATGACATTCAAAAGTGCCTGTAATGGTCTATTTGAAAGGGCACGCCACAATAGTGGCGGTAAGTCCCCTCTTTGAGGAGTGGCTGGAGAGGCGTCATGGCGTCCTCACCTACCGCCTGACGCAGGTCAGGCAGGGACACGGAAGTTTCGGGAGGTTCCTGCACATAATGGGGCGGGAGGAAATGCCCGGGTGTCACCATTGTGACGATCGCCCGGAGGACACGGTGGAACACACAGTGGCGATCTGCCCAGCGTGGGCGGAGCACCGCCGTGCCCTTGTGGAGGCGATCGGCGGCGGCGATCTCTCGCGTCCGGCCCTGGGCTATGGTCCGGAGCGAGAGGGAATGGGAAGCGGTCACCTCCTTCTGCGAAGCAGTAATGCTAGTGAAGGAGGAGGCCGGGCGTTTGAGGGAGAGAACCTCAAACCAACTCAGCCGCCGCGGGAGACGCCCCGGGCGCCAGGCGCCGCGAGACGA
This sequence comes from Ochropleura plecta, assembly GCA_905475445.1. Taxonomy (NCBI): domain Eukaryota; kingdom Metazoa; phylum Arthropoda; class Insecta; order Lepidoptera; family Noctuidae; genus Ochropleura; species Ochropleura plecta. The sequence continues at coordinate 2,437,923 of FR997750.1, read as the reverse complement.
CTCCCGGCCACCGTAGATGCGGGCCTGTGGACGGTGAGCAATGGGTAGTTCATCGTCCGTCCGTCTATTGACGACAGGCCGTGTCGACGGCGCGTTCGTGTTTCACGCGCGCCTCAGAGATGTCAGCAAAGCAGAGGGGCTTGCCAGAGCCTCCGCCTGCCGGGGTTGCGGGTTGATCGAAAGAGATACCGCGACCCCGGAACGTAAAGGGCAATAGAAGGAACATGGGTGGGTTTTAGACAGTACAAGTCTGACATGCCCCCCCGCTCCGCCCAGAGCGGGGGAAGTCATTAGATGATTTCCCACCCGAAAAAAAAAATGGTCTAATTGAAATGAATGCTTTGAGTTTGAGTCTAGTTGTCAAGGTTTAATTCCCCGGTCACCCATAATGTTAATGGGTTTTTCCGCCATGCATTTTTCAGTACAAATCCATTTAAGCTAGTTGGATGACAATAGGCTGGCACCCTTATTCTAATCGTAAATTCGGAGTGTCCCAATTGACATACTAGAAATAGGGACCAATTCGTTCAGCTGGCTTTCAGGTTAGCTAAAGTGAACTCATCTTTCATGGGATGAAGTTTCTTGCCCATTATTCTCCAGAGATCAACGCTTTGGAATGGGATACTACAGTACTTTGACGCCAGTTTATTTTGTTTTTTTTTTTTGTTTAAATGGATGCAGCTGAATATTACATGGAACTTGGACGAGCAATGGTAGGATAGGAAGTCGAGATAGAAGCCAAACTTTTAGAAATAACTAGCTTCCGCCCGCGACTTCGTCCGCGTGGCATAGTTACTTTGCTAACGCTAACTTTAACCCGCGTGATGATCGAAAAAAAAAACTTTTCCTCCCCTTTTCTCCCTTTTTTTTAAACTATGTTCTTCTTCAGGGTCCCAACTATCTCTGTTTCAAAATTCATCAAAAGCGGTTTGGCTAATTAGGCGTGAAGACGTATCAAACAAACTCACTTTCGCTAGTCATTATATAACTTCCACCGCTCGGGGCAGAACGAGGGGTAGTCTCAGACTTTTACTGACTAAAACCCACCCATGTTCCTTTTGTTGCCCTCTATGTGCTGGGGCTGCAGTATCTCTTTCGAACAACCCGCAACCCCGGCAGGAAAATGGCCGCTTAAGCAGAATTATTACCATTCGTAAACAATTCACAATTTTAACTGCGTCTGTGACTATTTAAGGAATTTTAACGTAATTTTATATTATTATCTTATTATGATTCTGTTATAGCGGCTATTTAACACCCCCAGGTTATCAAAACAAACAAGTATGAGACAAATTGTTCTAAAGCGTAACGTTTCCAAAAATGAGCTGTCAAAGTTGCAAACTCTTAGCAAAGATGATAATTTTGACAGCTTAGTATATCTTGCAATGCAAAAGCATCTTTACTGTTACAAGAATAAAGACCCTTTTTTAATTTTGACTGACTTGTCAGAGACAGCAACCTAACAGCGACCTTAGTGCTATCGAAATAAAGATCAATGTTTAGCAAAGACAGACTAAGGAGTAACTAAGAAAGGTGTCCAAATCCTCTATAAGTTTTAAAGCTCATACCGGCTTACGCGCGTATACGCACGCAATATTAACCCGCCGCTTAACGTGTTCGCTTGATTCAAATGACAGAGATTCTAAATTATGAGTGTTTTTTTTATTTGCATGTGATTTAATGTCTTAAAAATATTATTATTACTTTATTTTTTTGTTTGTTTCAGTTCCCCATTACCAAACTACAATGAGCGCATGAACCATTTTTTTTCTCAGTGTACTGTGTTTTATGTCTTTGTGTTCGCTCAAACTTGCTAATCAAAGTAAATCACTTTGACATTATTTAGCATTTTATACAAATAAAATAGAATTAAATGACAGCTGCAAGAAAACGTGTCTTATCTCGTAAGTCGAGCTTATAAGCGCGTCAAAGCTTGTACGACTTTTGTGTGTTAACATTTTTTTTGCAATAAAATTCTATGAAACACTATTAAGTTTGCCTGTTAAGGGTAAATTAACATTTGAATGGACGAAAAATATACTTTTCTTAATTTTTTGGTGCTACTGAACCCTGTGTCTGTGAATCCGATTCGCACTTGGCCGGTTTTTTATGCACATGCGACATTGTCAGTGCAAAAGCATTTGTCATTTAAAATGCGGTACGTGCGTATTTGCAGAAGCCGTTCTAATGAAATTTAGATTAAAATTACAAAAAAAATGTTTTAATCAGAGATAATTACATTCAAAAACAGTTTAACACCTAGATAAAATAACTGATAGTTATCTCCAAGATAAACTTTATATTTTAAATATTTCCTAATCACTGTTACAATTAGTTACATTGTGAATTAACTGTTCTGATTAATTTGTTAATTTATCAATGATGAATTGAGGAATTAATTTTGACAATTTTTTTCCATACCTAAAATCTACCATAAAAAAAAATTACCCATAGACAAAGATTTTTTTAACTTCAACTAGGTAATTCATAGTAATGCATGGCTGGCTCACTCATAAAATGTGCTAAATAGACATTTTTGCAATGAAAGGTGGTAATCAATAAAAATTTAAATAGATAAGATAATTTGTGTTTATGACTAAGATTTAAAGAATAAGGAATTTTATTTATTCAGCCTATTCAATCAAGGATCATTGGTATAAACATTTTCTTGTCCTTGGCCCAAATTATTTGGGCTCGGAGCAACACAAGCAACACACTTTTTTTTCTTCCCGTTTCCCCTGGCAGTCATCACACTTACAATTTACTCTTTTATATTTCACATCATTTCTGAATACACTTTTTTTTCTTTCATAACATTTTCTACAAAATCAATTGTATAAAAAATTGTTTGCAAAAAACTTAAGCCACAAATGTGCCCAATCTAAATTTTTTTAAATATATTAAGATAAACTAAAGAATTGAATGTTTTTTATTCACTTTTCAAGAAACTAGGCTAATATTCATGTGACAACACAATCTAGCTTACAATAAAAATATAAAAACAATGAGGACAAAAACATAAAAAAAAATTGTGGACAGATAAAAAAGAAACAAATAAAACTTTTTGTTTGGTTGTTTACAAGATCTGGTAGGAATATTAGCCAGTATTGTCAAATTGTTTAATGCGATTAACACTGTTCTAGTTTTAGTAGATAAATACAGACTACAATGCTTTAATCTTTTGAAAAAACTTGTTATTAAAACCATCAAGTGATATAAAAAACTGACAATTGATTTTTAAAAAAAAGAACACTAAACTCACCTTTTAAATATCCTGGCATATTTTTTTTATTCACACCACAAATTCGCAAAGGAATTTAGCACACAGCCAAATAATATTTTTTCCACAATTAAAATACCACAATCACTGATTACTATTACATTGATAATAAAACTTTGCATACAGTTATGAATTATAGAGCAGTTTACACCCAATCAAGGGTTTAAATATGAAATTTGTACTAATATAGATAAAGAAACAATTACGTCTGATAAGTAACGATTACAGTAAAGCTAGGCGTTTTTAATGCTATTCACCGAAATCGTATGTGGGCGACCGTCCTCCCGCTAATGTATGCGCCGTCGAGCGAATAGTAATAAAATTATACACGGCATAGCGTCGAATTACGCGTCTCCCGCTTTTAGTTAAAAGGTTAACAGCCAATTGACTACAGTTTTTTTTAATCAGTTAAAAATACAGGCACTAGTATTCTACTAAGGAGTTCATGTTGTACTCACCGTCGCTAGCGGGTCGCATTCCACCTTTCTCGATATGCGTGGGCTCTCATTTTCATCTTGTTCACGTAATACCACTTTACGAATATCTAATATTTTGGTATCAAAATGCAAGGAGGTATAAAAAAACTAGGATGACCACTGTTACATTACAACTGTCAAAACTGAACTTCACTCGGGTACTTGTGCCAAGTGCCATAGACAAGGTTATGTTTTATAAATAGATTTTAGTTTTGCTACTCGGCAACAGATGGCGGAAGTAGTATTCAATCTGACGACTCCCGAATATTAATTCCTCGCTTGTATATTTATTGACTGAACTATATATATAAGAACAAACCGTTGAAATAAATAAAATTATAGGTGTAATAATACATTTGCCCGCATTTCACTATGAATTATTAAAACAATGTAAGACATTATTTAGGTAAGTATGGGCACGTCACAGTAGTTGCGGTAAAGGCGCCCTGGCGTCATCACCTACCGCCTGACGCAGGTCCTCACCGGACACGGAAGTTTCGGGAGGTTCCTGCACATAATGGGGCAGGAGGAAATGCCCGGGTGTTATTACCATTGTGACGATCGCCCTGAGGACATAGTGAAGCACACAGTGGCGGTATGCCCAGCTTGGCAGAGCACCGCCGTGCCCTCGTAGAGGCGATCGCCGCACGGTGGGCTGAAAATCGGCTTTCATAGACTTAGGGATTTCAATTTGTAAGTGCTTGTTTTTATGCCGGATATCGCTTCTATTAGTCATTACTATGTACAAAAATGACACCCGAGTTAATTCTACCCAAAAACGAAGGAAATATAATTTTTTTACGAAAAATTTGTATGAAGCTAGTATGAAAAATCGAATTATCTCCTAAACGGCATGTTTAACCGTAATATCCTTGGAGATGGTCATAGTGCTAATTATTTATGATTTTTTGGTTGGCGATTGGACGAAAAATTTAATGCCGTTTTTTTTTTAAAAATCGTCAAAATATTTTTATTTATTTTTACATGTAAAACGATCCCTTTTAGTGTCTAAGTTAAAAAGTTCGAAATGTTATTAACCCAAATATTAAGAACACACGAAACAAGAAAAATAAAATAAAAAAATTGCTGTTTTTGACACATTTATATTAATTTAAATAAAAAAAGATTTATATTGAAGTAACATATGAAGTTATATTTTATACAAAATAAGTTAATTTAAGGAATTAATACTAAGCATTCGTAAAATAAAGTAAAAAAAATAAAACATATCATTAAATATTACAAAAAAACCCAAACACACTCAAATACAAATTTAAAAATATGTACATATTTATCTTTTTTACAAATTTTCCTTATCACTCTCGTTGTCAGACTCCAATTCTGAGTCAGCATCCAGATTGGATATATCCAAAAATTCGAACTCAGTTTCCTGAAATTGAATTAAGTCGAGAGTTTCAGCAAAAAAGCTCTGCTTTTTCTTGGCATCTAACTTAGGCCTTTGTGCACTTAGCAAAGGGTCCGAAGAAACAACAAGCATATTTAAAATGTCTTGATTGGAATCCTGCCTGCTTCTTTTCCGCGAATGATGTTCTCGAAACCTCCTAAAATCTTTGTTTCGAGACTCTGAGGCTTCTTCCGAGAGAGTCCCAATCGGCACAATATTATTTTTCTCGATTATGTCAGCCCCATGGATTAGTAACTTATGAACGGTTGACGACATGTAGTACCAGTCGTATAGTAATACGTACTTTTCTGCTGTTTTGCGAGCATAATCTCTAAATTTTATTATATCGATCTGCTCTCCAGATGTAATTGCTTGTAAAATTACAGCAAATCTTTTGATGAGGTCTTCATCCAAACCGGTTATAGCTGCGGTTTTATTAGGAAACTCAAAGAATTTTCTTGCAGTATTCCCGTCATTGGTGGTTCCCGAGCCTTGTTTTACTATATCAATCAACAGATTGAGCTCATCTTTGAATTTATTTTGAATTATTTTCTTTCTTGTCTGTAGCATTTCTTTGTGCTCATCACTTCTCGCTGCCCACCGTTTGAAGTCCAGTCTGTATGCAATGTGTAACAGACATTCCATACAATTTATACGGGCGTGTAGGGATGACAAGCCAAACTCATACAGGTCCGAACACACAATTTTTGATGTTACAGCATCTAAGCGGTTCATTTCTGTAGGCTTTGCTAAGCACAGGTAGCACGATGCATTTGATCTAGCTTCAGAAAGGTAAGTACAGACTTTAGCGTCGATCATCGTCATCATTAGTTGATGAGTCACCCTTTTATTATTATTGCACTCTGTGGGGATAAGGGCCTCAATTTCTTCATCCATTTGTTTTTTCAGCCCAAGGACAACTGCTTCACTCTCCTTTACAAAAGTAAACTGAACTGGACGACAATACAAAACTGAGCATGGTTTTGGGTTCGTCCATAAAATGTTGTCTCCATCTGTCAGTTTTAGTGGCACCAAGGAGGTCATGAAAATGCTTGAATCATCTTCCTCACCCTCAATTTTCTGCTTGTATCGGCTTTGGTTAGAAGCACCGTCAAATCCCCACTTGGATATCAGCTTCAACTGCTTGTTATGCTCTTCGTTAGAAAGGCTTTGAAGGATTCTTGTAACCGTGATATCAAGTAAAGCTTGAAGTGTAATCCTAGCCGATGAATCAGTAACTGTCACTGATTGCTTCGGAGGGTAGCAATCAAGCTTAGTTTGTTGCACTTTATAGTAAGATGGATAAATATCTTTAGCACCTTCTCGAATGGCAGCCTCACGCAACGTAATATATTGCCACTTTGAGAGTTTTAGCGAAAGAAGCAATCCAAGCGCCTTTTCTGGCGTAAATATGATTGTTTTCGCTGGTTTCTTAAGCGTTTCATTTAATTTAGCGGCTGCTTCAGGATTTTTCATCATGTATTCGATGACAGAGGCGATATCTCCATGCCCTTCTTCTTTTAAACGTGCTGCAGCTGCATATGCCAATTCACTGGAACCTTCGCCTGTGTGTTCATCAGATCTTCTCTTTTTTTGTTTACTTCCCAGGTCTTCGAATGGTTTACGGGATCTTTTCGTCATTGTTCCAATGGACGTTGATGTCGACGGTTCTGGAGAGACTGAGGGCGCTCTTGGTATCTCATCAACACTTGGTTCTTGATTAACTAAAGTTTGCACAAAACTCGGCCAATCAATATTTGCTCCCAACCAATTCTCGTACTTTCTCCTGAAATTATCAAGGAATCGGTTGGATTTCTCCCACCTTTGTAAAGCGGCTCGCGTAAATCTCCGACAAAATTCTTTGAGAACAACATAATCTTCGTCAGACAGGCAATCGCCTATGCGGGATACAACTGCACTAAACAATACTTCATGATCAAATGAAGTACTCTCACTTCGTAGAAGAACAAACAAGTCTAAATTGGTCATTAAACTTTCCATTTTAAGATTTTATAGTCGCAGATTTAGTGTTAGCAGTTACACAGTTGTGAACAAATTAAATTATAAAACAAAACTTTAGCCCTTTTATTGCAAAACGACAATAATTAGGTAACCACCCTCATTAGTTATCTCCTCATTAGCTAATGAAAATCTATAATTGTCACTAACTATTCTTAGAACTCATAGCACTGCTAATTAACAAATTAGCTTACTTATCAGGAAATGTTAAATATAATCCATTGTCGTGAGATATTGAAAATCATTAAATCACCTATTAAGACTCATTAGAAGACCTAATCAGTGTAGTTACTTAATCACTTCTTTTTGGACTCATTAGAAGACAATTGGTAATTTGGTTGTATGAAAAGTTTTAAAACTCATTTTGTGTTGATAAATATCTAGCTCAAACATAGTTGGCTACGTGTGGGTGTACTATAAACCTCTGCCAACTCCTTCGGAAATATAGGAGTGATGCTATTTTATGTTATGTGTAGTTAAAAGTCCGTGTTCTTCAACATAAACACCAAAAGGAATCGTTTCATACGTAAAAACAAATAAAAATATTTTGACGATTTTTTAAAAAAAAACGGCATTAAAATTTTTGTCCAATCGTCAACCAAAAAATCATAAATAATTAGCACTATGACCATCTCTAAGGATATTACGGTTAAACATGCCGTTTAGGAGATAATTCGATTTTTCATACTAGCTTCATACAAATTTTTCGTAAAAAAATTATATTTCCTTCGGTTTTGAGCAGAATTAACTCGGGTGTCATTTTTGTACATAATAATGACTAATAGAAGCGATATCCGGCATAAAAACAAGCACTTGCAAATTGAAATCCCTAAGTCTATGAAAGCCGATTTTCAGCCCACCGTGCGCCGGCGGCGATCTCTCGCGTCCGGCCCTGGTGCAGTCCATGGTCCGGAGCGAGAGGGAATGGGAAATTGTCACCTCCTTCTGCGAAGCAGTCATGCTAGCGAAGGAGGTGGCCGGGCGTTTGAGGGAGAGAACCTCAAACCAACCCAGCCGCCGCCGCGAGAAGACTCCCGGCCGCCGTAGATGCGGGCCTGTGGACGGTGTGCAATGGGTAGCTCACCGTCCGTCCGTCTATTGACGACAGGCCGCGACGACGGTGCGTTAGTGTTCCACGCGCTCTTCAAAGAGATGTCAGCAAAGCAGAGGGGCCTGCCAGGGCCACCGCCTGCTGGGGTTGCGGGTTGTACGAAAGAGATACCGCGGCCCCGGAACGTAGAGGGCAATAGAAGGAACATCAAATAACTTAAGTTATTTGATGACTTCCAAACCCCAAAAAAAGGAGGGGGTTAACGTAATTGCCCAAATTGCGAACCGTCGAAAAACGCTTCAACGGCTGATTGTTTAATGTGTAAAAACTAAAAAGAGATTGCCGAAACCAGGGAATGAAATCCATTATGGTTATGAAGCCTTTCTCAGCCCACTAGAGCCTCCAATACAAATAAAACCATAACTCAATACATATACATATTTACAATATTACCTACCTTACCCTAAAACTGAATACAATTTTAGTAATATTTTTGAAAAATTTAAAATCTTCATATTATAACAATCTAACGACCCGCCCCGGCTTCGCACTGGTGCAATTTAGATACTATCCTTACTAATACCTACCTATTATAAAAGCGAAAGTGAGATTGTCCGTTTTTGATGAATTTTGGCACAAAGATAGTTGGGACCCTGGAGACGGACATAGGCTATTTTTTAACCGACTTCAAAAAAGGAGGAGGTTCTCAATTCGACTGTATGTTTTTTTTTTTTTTTTTTTTTTGTGTTTGTTACCTCATAACTCTGGTCTGGGTGAACAGATTTTGATGATTCTTTTTTTATTCGAAAGCTGGTGGTTGTCGTTTGGTCCCATAAAAAATATCAAGATCCGGCCAGTAGTTTTTGAGTTATCTTTAATAATGCGGATTAGATTGACTTCGTCTACGTTGATGATATAATTTTAGAGGTTGTCGAAGACAAATGAACAAAAAACGCTATGCACTATGATTTGGAAGGTCATCGCAGTTTTTTGAGGTGATTGTATTTTAATTTGGTGATAGATCTTCAGTGATATACAACGGAACTCTTCAATAAATGACCGCAAATCTGCCGTGATTGCTGCAATCACATGTATAAGTATGGGTTTCGCCAGGGTAGGCAGGCGAGTGGGAGCAGGGTGCCCGTACCCCCTCCCCTCCCCTCACCCAGTCATTAAGAAACATAATCAATCATTAGATCAAGTATCAGCTGTATCCCCTAGGCGATGATGCATATGATTTCTGAATTGGTTTTAAACTAAAGCATAATTTAGATAGTATTAAATACTATAGCGTGATGTGGAACTAAGGCACTTGTCTCACCGGCAACGATTAACGAGTAACGAGTAGAGCTAGAACTAGAAACGAGTTAGCGAGACGTGGGGAGCAAGTGCGTAGTTCCGATATTTGTGTAGCTCGGCTATAAGCGAGTGTGCGAGTGAGGCGGGCGATTACTCGCATCACTCGCTCGCGGCAGTCAAGCGTACAGTCAGTCTTGCGGCCTCATACGCGACCAAATGACATGACCACTGGTTGCTCTCTCGGCGTGATTTCTAATCGCTTGGCGAGTATCGCCGAGTGAGTGTTATCTTTCATAGCTCTTGTCGCTCAGCGACAAACTAGTGAAGCGAGTGCTCGCCGGCAGTGTGAACAGTCAGCGATCAACTGTTTGTATATGCATCTCTTTTATTCACACGGAAAGTATTCTATTGTACGTTTCTTGAGCGAGAAAATAGCCGATAGTTAGTCGTTTTCTCGTCGTTGGTGAGACAACTGCCTAAAGCTTGTATTTAAGACGGGACCTACGCACTAAAAAGCTAAAAATAACCGTGTTTGCGAATTATATCATAATACTATAACTAAAAATGCTGAAATAAAAAACTTTTTTGCAAAAAATAAAACCGACTTCCAAAAAAAAAAGTGGAAAATAACTTTATTTCCGGAAGTCGGTGGCAAAAAAGTCAACGAAACCAACAAAAGCCACCGACTTCCGGAAATAAAGTTATTTTCCACTTTTTTTTTTGGAAGTCGGTTTTATTTTTTGCAAAAAAGTTTTTGTAAAAATAAGTGACAATTTGACTATCACCACGCGAGTGAAACCGCGGGGCGCAGCTAGGATACTAATATTATATACATTTAAAGCTTCCTCTTGAATAACTATCTATCAATAAACGTTTAGTTTTAAAGATCAAAGCATACTTACATAGAGACAGACAGACAGCGAGAAGCGACTTTATTTTGTACTACGAAGTGATGAGGAATGACTTAATCTTGTCCACAATCGTGAACTGAAAAATATATGACGACACGGTTGGCACAGTGGCTGAGCGATCGACAGCTGCGCTGCGTGTCACGGGTTCGATTCCCGCACGGAACAAATATTTGTATGACCTACAGATAGTTGTTTCGGGTCTGGTTGTTTGTGTATGTGAGTTTTAATGTGTTTAAACGCACCCACGATACAGGAGAAATTCCTAGTGTGGGCAACGTTTTATTAAAAAAAAAACTTTGTAAAATGCTTCTTTTTCATTGTTAAGATACCACTTAAGGGAAGACTGAGACAGCTCCGACACAAGTACTATTGTAACTTACTTTGACGGGCCTGTTGGTCTAGTGGTTAGTGGCCCTGACTGCTGAGCCGGAGTTCGTGGGTTCGATTCCCACCCAGGACAAACTTTGTGTGATGAGCATGATTGTTTGTTCTGTGTCTGGGTGTGATTTATCTATAATATGTATGTATTTATAAATTATATAAGTATGTATATCAGTTGTCTGGTTACCATAACACAAGCTCTGCTTAGCTTGGGATCAGATAGCCGTGTGTGAGTTGTACCAAGATATTTATTTTATTTTTTATTTTCTGGGGCTTAATCAATTTATTGTTTGCTTTTTCGTGAACGGGCGCTGTCAGTTGGGACTGGTCATTTTTTAACTACCGCGGTCATTTTTTAACTTATTTAGATTTTAAATTAAATTTTGCTTTTTATTTACTCTGGACGCTCTTACTGTGCACGTCTTTCTACATCGTTCTCACATATTTGTATAATCTCAACACGAATGATGTAAATACGATTTTGTAAAAATATTATAATTTAAAAGAGTGTCCATGGAGTTTCTTGCCCATTCTTCTCCATAGAGATCAACGCTTTGGAATGGGCAACTACAGTACTTTCACAAGTTATTACGTACTTTCAAAAGAAAAATAAAGAAAATAATAATAAAAAGCTTTATTTCATAAATGGTGTTGCAGTAAATACAATATAACAGTTGCACTTAACAAATAAACACTAATATGCTACAATAAAAGGTTGGGGTTACTGTCCTCTTAGATAGGCTACACAATAGCCTGTAGTAAAGAGAAACAGTGCCGTATCTCTCTAGAGTGGAGAAATCAATTGCTTAGTGCTTTTAGTAACTAATGATTTTAATAACAACATCCAAAAAGTAAAAATTAAAATATAAAAATAATTAAAAATGCTTAAGTGTTAGAGTATAAATAAGTAAGTGGAAATGTGTAGGTGTGTGTATGGGTGTATATTTGTGTGTGTGTGTTTTGTAAGTATGTGTGTGGTGTATGTACTCTATGATAGTGTAGAAAGAAATGATGGGCTTAATTGATTGGAATTAAACGTAGCTATTATTTATTTGGATTTCCAACAGAGAATACACAAATTACATGATTACAAAAAAAATACAAATGGGAACTGATTACTGTGCACCTACAATTACAGGAAACCACAGCATTCACTTAATAACTAGTTACAACAAAATTCGACAAGACAATAAAGTTTGAAAAAGATAACAGAACAAAAAAAGCACAGTGATTAAATACAAAAGACAACAATAATAAAAGAACATTATTACAATCTGACCAAATACAGTTTGGGACATTACAGTTTTGTTATTATTGAGAAATTCTTAATATAAAATCTCAATAACATTTTACCCGACCTGAGAATCTAGGTATACCCAGGAGCTCATGTGTAGCAGTCGCGCTTACCACCAATTTACCATAGACAAAGAAAGAAAATAAAAAAGTGGTATTAGATGTAATTTCGAGTGTTATGCATAAGATAAAGTTAGTTGAGGAGCTCGTGGCTAAATAATAGCAGCCGCTCGGGTCGATCTTTAGGTTAAGCAGCGCTTGCCTAGGTTGGTTTGTGGATGGGTGACCACCCGTTACATACCGAGTTTCCTCCGTGCCTCGGAAAGCACGTTAGCCGTTGGTCCCGGCTGTCATTTGTAGATCTTTGACAGTCGTTACAGGTAGTCAGTGTTCCGAAAGTCTGACAACCAGTCTTACCAAGGGGTATCGTATTACCCAGTATTAACTGGGTTGTGGAGGTCAGATAGGCAGTCGCTCCATGTAAAATACTGATATTCAGCTGCATCCGGTTAGACTGGAAGCCGACCCCAACATAGTTGGGAAAAGGCTAGGCAAATGATGATGCATAAGATAATGTTAGTAATAAAGTCACGCATGACAACCCGGCCACTGCAGGCATGTGTTTGTGGACGATGAGCGATCAGTAGCTTACCGTCCTTCTGTCTAGTGACGACAGCGTGTGGACGCCGTGCGAGTGATCCACAAATATCAGAGATGTCAGCAAAGCAGAGGTGCCCGCCAGGACCACCGTCTGCCGGTTGCGGGTTATTCGAAAGAGATACCGCAGCCCCGGAACATAAAGAGCAAATGAAGGGTCATGGATGGGTTTAATAAGTAAAAGTCTGAGCTCCGCCCAAAGCGGAAGAGAGGAAAAACACAAATAAAAAAAAATAAAAAAATTAAAACAAAATCTTTTATCATTTAATGAAAAAGTTTTGTCTCCAAACTGTGATGGCTGTGGAGTAATTGATGATGTTTTTCATATTCTGATGGAGTGTGTCCGGAATGAACATAATAGAATTCATGTATTTGGACAAAACATTGTAATTCCATTCTTGCCTTTCCAATGTCCGAGAAAGCAAAAGAATTGTATTTAAATTAGTAATAAGTAGATCGTAAGTTAGTGTTAAATAGCTTTTTCTGCACTGGGTGATGTGGTCGCTAAGCGACAAAACCCTTTAAATAAATTAAAAAAAAAAACTAAATCTTTAATGTTGCTGTATCGAACGAGAGCTTCTAAAACTACAACAACACCATATGCAGTAATAACCGATAGAAAACCGTTTGGAAACAATATGTATTAATTCAGTATTACATTAAATCAACTGATAGGAATGATATAAAGGAGTAAATGATGAGGTGACGTCTGACAGGGGAGAACGGAAGAAAAAAACGTGTTGCGCCACACCAAATATAATGGGACAAGGGCAGGAAAATCATGATTAGATTAAGTCAACTGTAATGACAATTTTCGAAGAAGGGTGTTGCGTTTTCGACAACAAATCACCCAGTGTCATGTTTAGCAGAGTATTGGTTACAGAAATGCTTTTATCCGTTTCGCATCTTGTTCCCTCGAACTTGTGAACACATTGGCATACGGGATCTTCCTCTTCGTTTAACAAACAGTCACCACCATTCAGGCAATACTCTTGACACGGGTTTATTTCACACCGCACACCAGAATAACCGCTGTCGCAACTGGAATAAAACAAAACATGAAATATTTTAAAACTAAGCGAGAAAGCCACCTGCATAGCTATTCAAAAAGAATCAAAATCAAAAGTCATTTATTCAAATTAGGCTGATAATCAGCACTTTTTGAACGTCACATTACAAGAGACAGTCCCACAAAAACGCCCTGCCCTTCGCCACTTCCTAGTGTTTTAGCTGGGAAGAAGAAGTGGCGGAACAAACTCCCCAGCAACACATCTGTCTGTCAGGTTAGAAGAACCAGATTTTATACAATTCCGTTTATCACAAAAAAAAAAGAAATTATTCATTCATTGTCACATGTCAGCTAGCAAACACCAATTTAAATATAAAAAAAAAAAAAATTTACACAAGCCTAAATAATAAATTCTCCAGTCTAACGGGTGTGCCCGCTTACACGTGCAGTGAAGAAGTCACAGGTGATAAACTAGGACCATAGTGCAAAAGAAATAAGCTAAGCGTAAATGATTTACTAATAACAGTAAATCACCAATTTTTTTTTTTAACAAAAGAAAAAAAAATAAACCTGGTCAACAAGACGACCAGTCACCACAAGCAGCACCCGTTCACGAGCATAACGCGAAGATCAGCCACTATCTCCCTCGCCATATTTGAGGGAAGGAGGTAACCCGACCCACGACGCTACCGCAAGCAATGACATATGAGGGAGAATGACGAAATTGCTGCCGGTTTTTGAGGGCAATAAATATAAATAATTATATTCAGTCAATGCTCGAGGTCACTAGTTAACCACATGTCAATAAATAAAAACACATAAAATAAAACAAGTATATAAACAAAAAAAAGTAAAATATAAAAATTACATGACGAAGACATGTAACGTAGGTATCAATAAGCTAATTTGGCGAAAGAACATGAAAAAAGAAATCGTCTTGAGTTCAACACAGTGACCAACTATGCTTATCGTCTAAATAGTCGTTAATGGAATAGTATGCTTTTAAACAAAGGTTAGATTTTACTTTAGCTTTAAATGCATTAAATGGCAAATCTAGAAAAGAAGAAGGTAGCTTGTTATAAAAAGTTATACCAAGCCCTACAAATGAATTATGAACCGTATGAAGCCGGTGGAAGGGAGCACGTAGTTTATGCTTATTTCTAGTGTTAATGTTGTGAATATCACTGTTTTTACTATAAAGATGGATATTTTGCCTAATATATAAAATGTTGGCCAAGATGAATTGAGAAGCCACAGTGAGAATACCAATCTCTTTAAAAAAATCTCTCAGAGAAACCCGGGCACGTAGCTGGTAAATTGCACGAACCGCTCGTTTCTGCAGAACAAATACATTCTGGATATCAGCGGCTTTGCCCCACAGCAGAATACCATAGGACATGACGCTATGGAAATAACTAAAATAGACCAATCGTGCCGTGTCAACGTCAGTGTATTGTCTAACTTTTCTGACGGCGTATGCGGCCGAACTAAGCCTTCCCGCTAGGCTTGATATGTGTGGGCCCCATTGTAATTTTGAATCTACTGTTATACCCAGGAATACTGCCGATTCTACAGTTTTAAGATTCTCTTTGCCAAGGACAATGTTGGGACTAAGATTTCTAACATTGGGTAGAGCAAATTTAATACATTTAGTTTTATTGGCATTAAGAACAAGGTTATTTGACGTGGACCAATCCGTGACCATTGATAGCGCGCTGTTTACATCGTTTAAATCTTGTCTATTTCTATCTACAAGAATCAAATCTATTTTCTATCTACATAAATCCAGCTGTAATCGACAATCGATACTAGTCTATATGCTCTCGTAATCCGTATATCGTCACACCGGCAAAACGCGATTCACCAATCCGTATGAAGTATTTTTAAGCTATTGCATAGCTTCTATCGCGGGCCTTGAGCGTGGAGACCGAATCCAGAAATGTTGTAACGAAAAAACCTAAAAATTTCATTACGAATACGGTCAGTTACTTCATTCACGATTCCATTGTTCTCTTAAAGTGTTTGGTAGAGAATCGGATATTCAATCGAAATTACGCTGGATCAAACCCAAAATCTTGTTTTTCTTTTAGCAACTTCTTTTAATTGAAAGTACCTTTTAAATATTCTATTTAGTTTTTTTTTATTTATTGCATAAGTTGATGCGATAGCTTTACCGCGGCAGTCCCCGAGTGCCACACGTATTTTTTTTTTTATTTTATTTGCTACAAATTTATTCTTCCTTTTTTTTTCGGGTGGAATCATCAAATATCTTCCCCCGCTCTGGGTGGAGCGGGGGGGCATGTCAGACTTTTACTGACTAAAACACACCCATGTTCCTTCTATTGCCCTTTACGTTCCGGGGCCGCGGTATCTCTTTCGAACAACCCGCAACCTCGGCAGACAATATTTCTACTTTGTATTTATTTTTTGTCGGTATGATTGACGTGTTCATATAGTAACACGGTTGTCCAAACATGTAAAAATTGACCGATTACGGATCTATGAATAGCGTTTGCGTTGGATTTTTTCGATTAAACTCACGGTACAATTGCAATCGAATGAGTGTGAATAGCTATGCAGATAGAAACAGTAGAACATGTCTTACCTGCATTCAGGAAAACCCTCATCATTGACACTGCAGTTACCTTGTATACAATAATTATTGCATACAGAGATCTCGCAGCTCTCACCGGTGAAACCAGCTGCACATTGGCAAACAAACTCTCCGTCAACTTGCACACCGTGAACACAAATTGTCGGGTAATTTTCTGCAGCAATTTCGACCTTATGTCTTAGTCCTTCACAATCGTGTCTTCCTTGGATTTGATCTGCAATTCTGTAATTTGCTACTATACCATTCACATTATTCGGAAAAATAATGTAATCTGGTTCATCGAAATTTAAATTCTTTGGTATTATGAAAATAATGTTTCTGTATGGACGAACGTCAACGATGAACATTAATAATTCATTAACAGTAATTGTATTTGACGGATGCGTTAACTTCGGAAAATCCTCTAGGTCATAACCAGCGTATAATGTTTTATGACGTTTGGTCAGATTGGAATGACCCATCTCGTATCGTGTAGTTGATAAAGGTTCAAACCAGTGTAATGCTTGTGTTTGTTGATCAATGACCAAGCTGTAAGGTTCTAATTTGTGAGTTGCATTGAATGGAACTGAAGTTGCATTCTCAAAAACTTCTCTCTCAGCACCACTGAACCGGGCTCGTTCTATTGTTGGATTCGTCATGTCTGTGTTGAGCCAGTAAACATACCTGTTAAAAATAAAACCTGCTGTTACTATCACGAAGTTTAAGACATTATATCTTCTTCTATATACTTATAATAAATCTGTAGAGAGGTCAATTCTGTACATGAAATATATTTACAAAATAACTATCAGGGGGTGATTAGTGATCGATACTGATTCCAAAAATGCAATCAGTAAAATTTTTGTCTGTCTGTCTGTCTTTCTGTCTGTCTGTCTGTCTGGATGTCTGTATGTTCGTTATAGAAACAAAAACTACTCGACGGATTTTAACGAAACTTGGTACATTTATTCTTCATACTCCTGGGCAGGTTATAGTATACTTTTCATCACGCTACGATCAATAGGAGCAGAGCAGTGAAGGAAAATGTTGGGTAATCGGGAGAAGTTGGTTAAAGCTACACAGAAATCATGTATGACGGAAATGTTCTCCTTAAAATTATATAAAAAATATCCTCCGACAGCATAGGTCTATCTTTTATGGTTGACTCACAATAACACGTGTAATTCCCGATAACTTAGGAATTCGGAGTTTTCTGATTATATTTGTCTACTCTTACGTTTATAACACTCCCACTCATCTCTAATTAAAAACAGTTAACATTATTACGTATTCAATAAAAAAAGAATCATATAAATCGATATACAAACACCAAAGTTATGCATGAAATACGCTAATAAGCCATCGCGCGTGATGAATACTGAATCATGCTATAAGGACTATTTTTGTGTAATATTTGGCTGTTGATGCGAATAGACGTTCAGAGTGTTCGACCTTATTGACAGACAATGCTTTCAGCCCGAATTTTAGTCTTTAAATAATTTCTTTTTAGATTTCTTTTATTGTTATTTTATAAAATAGGTATTAGTTATTTTGGTAGTGTTTAAATATTCGTTCAAATTACAAATGATTCATAGTTTACATTTTATTTATTTTTAGGTGAAGTAGTAACAGGTACGCATAGATTTTTAGAAACCGAGTTTCGGCTAATTTATGTTCAGTTTTTTTTTATACTATATTGGTAAAAGCGTAGTTAATAATACTAATTATAGTTATAGGTAATATTAATTAAAGTATTTATAGGTTTTTATTTTTAAGTGAAGTAGGTATACATAGGTAGATAGTATTGGACGGGTTCCCTCTATCTGGCAGAATCTTGATGCTCCGAAATTTATTTGGCATAACACACTTAGCATATTTTTCTTTAAACGAACATTTTAAAGGCATAAAAATTATTTGATATAATTATCGTTTGGCATAATGTTTAAAACTTCGAATTTACTATGGCATACTTTTAAGATGGCAGAATTACATTTAGTATAATTACGATTGGCAGAGTTTAAATTTCGCACAATATCGTTTAGCATAATGTTCATTTAGAGCTATTATTATTTGGTATAATTTCACCTGGCATACCATCAGATGGCAGAAATGGCTAGGTTAGGTTAGGTCAAAACAGTGACCTGCTACGTGGTTAAATTTTTGTAAAAAAATGGGTAGGTTAGGTTAGGTTAAAACTGTGACCCCCTACGCACGAGCCGAGCGAGCGGAGCGAGCGGTGCCGCGGCAGCGGCCGGCGAGTGCCAGTAACGACTTGCATTAATAGAAAATGAGATTGTTTTTAGTAGTTTACCCGGAACTGAAGTATTTACATTAGGATAATAATTACTTATGGAATTAAATGACATTATTACAAATTCAATTAAATAATAGTTAAAATAAATGATATTATTTTAAAGAAATAAATAATTAAAATAAATGACAACAAATAATGATAAAGATGATTCTAACTACAAACTTTCTGCGATATGACAATTCTGCCGTTTAATGATATCGATATGAAATATATGTCAAAAGACGATTCTGACTGTGAACTTTCTGCGAAATAATGTTTCTGCTTTTTGAATATTATGGATATGAAATTTATGTCTAGAGATGATTCTGACTTACAAAATTATGAGTTTTGAATGTATGATAAATGATCATGTCTGCTAAACAATGATAGTGTCTGCCAAACAATTTTCTGCGAAAAGAAGTTTATGCTATCCGTTGTTATGCAAAATAAAATTATGACATAAAAAGTTCTGCTATAAAGGGTGGACCCAGTATTGGACAGGCGTTTTAGCTTTATTTTAATTTCTTTTTTTGTTACAAGTTGTACTTACCTACATATTTCTGGGTATAATTCTATTAGAATTATTTAGTTTATTTAGTACCTACTTTATTTGGTAATTAATAGGTTCTTATAGATAATAGGCATAATTAGATATATTAAAAAAAAAACAATATATATATATATATATAATTTAGTACCTACTTAAATTATTTTCAGGTTAAATATAAATTCAAATTATTATTTTTTAATTTATTTAGCTGTAGTTTTATTTAGTTGTAGCTGAAATGTTTTAAATAAAACATATAATTACCATTGCTTGGTTTAATGGAAAAACAGAACTGACAGCTCCTCCTGTCACCCACGTCAAAAGGGCAGAGCATAAACAATAGTAACTGGCCATACATTACACCCTCACCCTTAATCTATTATTCCTACAGACTACTATAGTAAATATATAACTTATAAAACATAAAACTTATTCCAACAAAATAAACATAAAATGACTTAATAACTAATACAGACAAAAGGAACTTAAATGTTGTTACTGTACATCAGAACTTATACCTAGCTGGCTTATGAATTCGGCATTGACGAACGGGTCGAGACTGGGGCGGCTCTGTGGTAAGCAAGGACGGCTGTGTTGTGCTTTGGACTGGTTGTTCCAAGCAGTCTTCGAAATGTTCTCCTTCATCCAAATCTGTAGACAAGTCTGCGGTGGTACCAACGTACCGCGGTCTAGACGCTCTCTGTTCCTGAGCTTCCCCAACTGTATCTGACTTCTCTTTATCCGGGCTAGAGGAGGAAGGACAGATTAATGAACTCCGTATCCGTTGTTTAAGCTGATCTATATGTCTGTGAGATTCTTTACCTAAAGCATCAACTACCTTATAATCGGTGGTACCCATCCTCTCTGTAACCTTCCCAGATACCCATTTATCCTGTCCACGATGTTGACGCAACCAGACCTCGTCCCCCGGGTGCAGTTGACGCGACCCATTTGCGCCATGATTTTGTTGACATTCCTGAGCATCTCTAACTTTACTGTCCCTACTCGGTCTAAGAGCGTCGAATTTTGTACGCAACCTACGACCAAACATAAGCGACGCTGGTGTTTCGCCTGTGGTACAGTGTTCTGTGTTTCTATAGTACAGCAGAAAATTATTTAAAAATAAATGTACATCCAATTTCTCTCTAATGGCTTTTTTAACAGCTCTTTTAATTATGTGTACTGCATTTTCTGCAGCCCCGTTTGATGCAGGATGATATGGCGCTGAATATATGTGTTCTATACCATTCGTATTTAAAAATTGTGTAAATTCGTGACTAGTAAATGGCGGACCGTTATCTGATACTATTTGTCGTGGTAACCCAAAACGAGCGAACACATCACTACAAACGCTGATTGTGTGACTAGCCGCTGTACTAGGTACTTGACAAACTTCCAGCCACTTGGTCCTAGCATCAACCATTATTAGAAATATCCGCCCCACGATAGGACCCAAAAAATCAACATGTACACGAGCCCATGGTCTATCTGGCCATGCCCAAGGACAAGGCATATGTCGAGGCGGCGCCTCACTCTCCGCAGCACAGGTCTGGCACCGACGGCAAATTTTTTCAATTTCCTCGTCCATGCCCGGCCACCAAACATAGCTCCTAGCAAAAGCTTTAGTTTTAACTATGCCCATATGAGCCTCATGTAAATCGATTAAAACCTTTTCCCTACACACGCTCGGTATAACCACTCTATGGCCCCACATTACACAACCTAATTCTTCGTACAGTTCTTTTTTGCGATTGAAATAGGGTTGGAGTGATTTAATTTCATTATCAGAAGGCCATTCGTCACGGAGATATCTTAAAACTCGGCCTAGCAACTGGTCTCTGTTCGTCTGTCTTTTAATCTCGTTATAATCCAATAACATGGCATTTTGGGCAAAATGTAAATACGACTGTTCCGGACTTTTAATTGGTTGTTTAGTATTGGAAAGAGCTGGCAACCGCGACAACCCATCTGCCCCATTCTGCTTAGAAGTGACATACTCGATATCATATGTATAGGCTGACAATTTAATAGCCCACCTTTGTAACCGGCTCGCAGTCATCAATGGTATGCCTTGTTTAGGCCCAAAGATAGTAACCAACGGTTTGTGGTCCGTGCGTAATTTAAAATGTCGCCCGTATAGATATTGGTGTAATTTTTCGAAGCAGAATACAATAGCTAAAGCCTCCCGCTCAATTTGCGAGTAATGCTTTTCAGCTGTTGAAAGCGCGCGCGAAACATACACGACAGGTCGCTCCCTTGCTCCGACCGTGCCACTGTCGTTGTGCTCGCACATCTGACTTAGTACTCCGCCTATGCCCTTCGAGCTCGCATCACAAGTTAAAAACAAAGGTTTGTCAGGTTCGTAATGAGCCAGAACATCAGCACTAATCAAAATATTTTTAATTCTTTTAAAAGCTGACTCACAGTTATTGTCCCACTTCCAATTAACCTCCTTCTTAAGAAGCCTGTACAAAGGTGCGAGTATATCGCTCAAGTTTTTAATAAATTTTGCATAGTAATTAATAGTTCCTAAAAAGGCTCTCAAATCAGTAATATTATCAGGACGGGGTATATTTAATATACCTTGCACCTTGTCCGGGTCCACTTTAATACCCTCGGCAAAGATAACATATCCCAAATATTTAACCTCATTTGTCATGAACACACATTTCTTTTCCTTTAATTTCATTCCGTTATGGTATAACCGATCTAAAACTCTCTCCAAAATAACTAAATGCTCACTTACATTGGGTGATCCAACAATAATATCATCGAGAAATACTTCTACGTTTGGAATATCGTTAAAGAGATTCGCCATAATTCGTTGGAATATACCTGGACTTGACGATAAACCGAATACTAATCTTTTATATTTGAAAAGGCCTCTGTGAGTATTGATAACTGTGCAATTATCAGGGTCATCTAGTTCAATTTGATTATATGCTTGTGTTAAATCAATTTTTGTAAATACCTTAGCCCCGTTTAACTTAACCAGTAGGTCATTTATACGTGGTAAGGGATATTTGTCCACCAAAAGTACAGGATTTAACGTTATTTTGTAATCAGCACAGATACGGAGGCCACCATCCGCCTTACGCACCGGTACCAGTGGAGTAGCCCAATCTGCGCTTTCCACGGGCTCGATGACACCGGCGCGCAGCATGCCTTCTAACTCAGCGTCGACGCGCTCGCGTAGTGCATACGGCAGCGGCCGTGCACGGCAGAAAACGGGCTTTGCTCCCTCACGCAGTCGTAACCGAGCCTTGCCTCCCGTGAACCGGCCCAGTCCCTCCGTAAACAAATCTTTATATCTGTGAAGTAATTGTGTCAACTGTTCATTACATAAAATTGTACTACTTTTCCCTTCTGTGCGACTAGAGACAATATTTTGATATAAAGGTATTTTAATGTTCAGTTCTGTAAGCCATTGTCGACCTAATAATGAGGTCGTGCCACCCTTTATTACAAACAATTCTAGTTGTTTCGACGCATTACCGTACTTCACTGTTGGCCTAAACACCCCTATTGGTTTTGTAATAGTGCCATCATAAAATCTAAATACTAAATTGGAGTTTTCCAAAGGTCTATGACTGAACAATTGGTCATACATTACTCTACTAATACATGATACTAAAGATTCCGTATCAATCTCCATAGAAAGTTCAATTTGATCCACAAAAATAGTTAAGCTCACCGGTTTATAGCTATTCAAACTAAGTTGATTCAAATCTTCTACCGGTTCCCAATCCTCCTCGTCTGTCAAAGGAGCTTCATCTTCCCCTGACTGGTGCCCGAGGTTGGCCTGATTGGTTTCACCATTTCCTACTTGCTGCGTTACCATGTTGTTGGTGTGACATCGAACCTGCGGCTGTCTTCCACCTGAAAGCATAGGACAAACCCGACGCAGGTGTCCCTTCCGTCTACACCTACCGCAGATAAACCGAGAATACCTGCATTCTTCACTCTGATGATCCGAAGCCCCACAAGACAAACAACAGTTTGTTGAGTCGGTGGTTCCCTTCCATGCGCGTGCCGCCGGAAAACCGCGTGGTCCACCAGACCCTCGGCGGCCTCGACCACCCGACGGCGTCAACGCATTCAGCACTCCGGCGGCGGTGTCACTGCTGCTGCCAGAGTCACTGTGCCTCCCGACCGTAGCTTCAACTGCAGCTGCATCTCTTGCCGCCGCTTCCATAGCACATGCAATCTTAACGGCGTTTGCATAACGCAGATTTTCTTCAGCAAACAAACGTTGCCTGATCGACTCGCTTTGCACTCCGCAAACTAATTGATCCCGTAAGTTGTCTTCCAAAACGGACTTAAAATCGCAGAATTTTGACATCTTTTTTAGTTCCGAAATGTATTGTGGAATCGACTCCCCGGCATGTTGTGTTCTTTGACGGAAACGAAATCTCTCCGCCATGAACGAAGGCTTCGGTTGTAAGTGATCAGTCATAACTTTCACTACTTCTGCGTATGTTTTAGCGCTCGGTTTATCTGGGCTCGTCAGGTTGCTCAGCAACTCATACGCTTCGTCACCCATAGCAGCAATCATGGTAGGTAACCAAAAATCTTCCTTTACTTGATTTACCATAAGGAACATCTCTAACCGTTCCACATACATGGTCCAATCACCCGATCTCACATTGAATTCCATCAATTTACCGATCGACATTTTGTAAATAATTTTTGAACGCTACCTTGCTTTTTATCCTCGTCGCCAGTGAAATGTTTTAAATAAAACATATAATTACCATTGCTTGGTTTAATGGAAAAACAGAACTGACAGCTCCTCCTGTCACCCACGTCAAAAGGGCAGAGCATAAACAATAGTAACTGGCCATACATTACAGTAGCTGTAGTGTATTTAGGATCAGTTTTATTATTTAAGTAGGCACTTGGATTTTTTAAGTGTAAGGTAGCTACAGTTAGGACCTCTAACGTAGCTTATTTCGTTAAATAACTGAATAGGCATTCAGTTACCTTCGGTTACTTTCATAAATCCTTACTAATATTATAAAAGCGACAGTGAGTTTGTTTGTTTGTTCTTTCTTTCATTTTCTTCTTTTTTTTTAAAGTTGCCCCACACTAGGAATTTCTCCTGTATCGTGGGTGCGTTTACAAACATTCAATCTCACATACATAAACAGCCAGACCCGGAACAACTATCTGTAGGTCATACAAATATTTGTTCCGTGCGGGAATCGAACCCGCGACACACGGCGCAGCATCGATCGCTCAGCCACTGCGCCAACCGTGTCGTGTTTGTTACGGCTTCACGCCTAAATGACCGAACCAATTTTTATGCATTTTGGTACAGAGATAGTTGGGGCCCTGGTGTCGGAAATAGGCAAGTTTTTTTAAAGTGAGGAAAGGGGGAGAATGAGGGAAGAAAAGGGGAGAGAAAGATACATTTTTTCGGGTCATCACGAGGGTTAAAGTTAGCGTTAGCCCAAAGTAACTATGCCACGCGGACGAAGTCGCGGGCGGAAGCTAGTTTGTAATAAAATTCGGCTTAAAAGAAAAAAAACCCCAAAGACAATCCCCCCCGCTCCGCCCAGAGCGGGGGAAGTTATTTGGAGATTTCCCACCCCAAAAAAAAAGATAGTTTGGACCCTAGAGACGGACATAGGCTATTTAAAAAAAAAAAGAGAAATGAGGGAGAAAGAGGGAAGAAAAGGGAAAACTTAGTTTTACTATTACAATAAGCAAGGCGCAAGGGTAATAACTACAGGTAGCAGGTACCTGCAAATCAGGAAAGGGGAACTGTGTTACCCCGAATTTAACACGAGCGAAGCCGCGGCAAAAAGCTAGTACGATATAAAACGAAGCCAAAAAAAAAAGACGAAGTGCAGACAGAAGTGCAGATTACTAGAAGTAAACGGTATTCTTGCAAAATTATTTTCATGGATGGTAGGTAATTTCAAATGACTTTGTCATTCGTGTTACGAATACGGGCGACAGTTTTCGAAGTAGGTATATAAACGAGACGGTTAATGGAGTACAATATTAATATTGGAACCAGGAAGATTAACTTTTTTGTGACGTCTTTGAGAATATTATGTTGATTTAATAACTTGTTTGAATTTAAATATTGACTTAGCATCTTTTACATGTTTAGGTAAAGAGTTCGGATCCTAAACAATAGTTTATATGATTAAAATAACGTGAATTGACGACACGGTTGGCGCAATGGTTGAGCGATCGACTGCTGCGCTGCGTGTCGCGGGTTCGATCCCCGCACGGAATAAATATTTGTATGACCTACAGCTAGTTGTTTCGGGTCTGGCTGTTTGTGTATGTGAGTTTAAATGTTTGTAAACGCACCCACGATACAGGAGAATTCCTAGTTCATGTCTTTAGTGACACTCGCAGGACTTAGAATAAGAATAAGAATAAGAATAAGAATTTTTTTATTTGTATAGAATGTAGGTATTACAATAAGATGTTAACAAAATTTCAAGAGTCCTTGTACATTCTGCCTTTCGGCATACAAACATTTATGGGTAGACACCGGTACATACATAAAACATTGCAGCTTACCAGCGCAGAAAAATATGTTCCCATATACTATCACAAATCATCATTCAAAAAATCGGATATAGAATAGTAACATTTTTGTAACAATAAGTCGGTTAGTCGTTTTTTGAATATTCTAAATGGTTGTTCTTTAATAACTTTAGGTAACTTATTGTATACCTTTGGCGCCACACACATGACGCTTTTTTTTAACAGTGTGGTGTTATAGGTACCTGTGTGCAATAGATTTTGATACTGAGATCTCATACAATTTGTCCTCTTTCGTGTCTCACATAACGATGGAAACAGATGCGGGTTGGTTTTTACAAAAATGGATATTTCTAGAATGTACAGACATGGGAAGGTTAGTAATTTATGTAATTTAAAAATAGGAACACAGCTGTCTGTAACCTGTAAGTTAAAAATCGACCGAACGCATCGTTTTTGGGCTTTGAAAATGTTTTCTCTTTCACTACTATTACCCCAGAATATGATGCCAAACCTCAACGTTGAAATAACGAAGCCATGGTAAGCAACAAGGACTGTATTGATATTGACTTTTTTAGATAGGTTGTATAACATGTAGGCATAAGTACTTAGTTTTTTACAAATAAATTCAGCTTGAGGTTTCCATGTTAATTGATTGTCAATTAATATTCCTAAAAATTTAGCTACCGTAACATTTTCAATCTTATGATCATCATAATTGACGTTTAAGTCTATTGGATTAATTCGTTGGTAAAAATGCATGATATTAGTTTTTTGTATATTTATTTTTAAATTATTGTAATTAAGCCAATTAACTATAGATTTAAGAGTGTTGTTAATATCATTTTCATAGTTTTCTTTACTTGTGCATTTAACTAGTGCTGTGCTGTCGTCAGCAAACAATACGATTGGATGGTCTATTTGAAGTGGAAGGTCGTTGATATAAATTAAAAATAAAGGCGGACCGAGAACGCTTCCTTGAGGGACGCCATGTTTGATGTTTCTATAAGAAGATCTGAATTTTATTTCGCGTTTTGTATGTAAAGAAATATTAGAAATTTCAGTATATTGCATGCGACCAGTAAGATAGGAATTAATTAAATTTAATGGATTTCCTCGAATCCCGTAAGCTTGAAGTTTGTTTATAAGTGTCTCATGATCTACGTAGTCAAAGGCCTTTGTCATATCCGTGAAAATGGCGCAAACTGGTGTTTTATTATCTACGTTCACCATTATAGTTTTTAATAAATCGAATATAGCCATATTGATGTTTTTATCTTTACGGAAACCTTTTTGTTCGTCACAAAGTAAGTTAAATTTTGTCAAAAAATTGTAAATTTGTTCATATATAATTTTTTCTATTACTTTAGAGAACACAGGAATAAGAGCAATGGGTCTGTAATTTGACATATTTTCTTTATTGTTTTTTTTATGAAGAGGTTTCACAATTACTGTTTTGAGACTCTCAGGAAATACTCCGGATGATATACTTGCATTAATAATGTGACTTAAAGGACCAGAAATCACATTAGAAACGAATTTTATGACTTTAGTGGAAATGCCGTCGTAACCAAAGCTCTTTTTATTTTTCAATGATTTTATTACCCTTGATACGTCTTGCGGTACAACCGGGGACATGAAAAACGAATTTGGATTATAATCTATTTCCTTTACACGATGAGACGCAGATTTTGGTGAATCCGAGACTTGATCGACGAAAAAATCATTAAATGATTCAGCTATATCTTTAGGGTTAGTTAATATGACATCGTGATTATTTATCTTTGAGATGGGTTCATTGATATTATTATTGTTGTTTATTATATGCCAGGCTGTCTTTGATTTATTTTTTGAGTTTAGAAGTAAGTGGTTATTTTGGGCTTTTTGAGTTAACTTGACGATTTTTTTAAATTTTCTGGAATAATTACGAAACTTTTGTTTATTCTCCTCTGTGGGTTTTATTCGTTGCTGCCACAGTAGAAAGCGCTGTCTTTTACTGCATATACGAATACCCCGTGATATCCATTTAATTGATTTCCCAAATTTAACAGTTGTATATTTTATGGGGAAGCACAGATTGTATAGTAAAAGAAATAAATCCAAGAACATATCATATGCTAAGTTTGGGTCCTCGCTATTATATACCTCTGAAAAAGTTAATGATAGCAGATGGTTTTTAAATTTGAGTAGATTTTCATTCGAAATATCTCGTGTACTTTTACGCCAAGATTGTATCTGAAATGATTTATTAACCTTGATCTTTAGAATTTGCGCTGTGTGATCAGACAATGCTAAGTCTATTACTTCCCATTTACATTTTTGTCTGTAATTGTGAGCAAAATTATCTAAACAAGTGTTACTGTTAAGCCTGGTGGGAACATTTATTTCTAATTTGAGGTTGTAGCTCAGGAGAAAGCATTCAAATTCCAATGTAAATCTGTTTCTCAACATTGTATTTATGTTGAAATCACCACACAATACTATTTTAGAGCCATTTTTAGTACATATAATTTTTA
The DNA here is from genome assembly GCA_905475445.1 of Ochropleura plecta. Classification (NCBI taxonomy): domain Eukaryota; kingdom Metazoa; phylum Arthropoda; class Insecta; order Lepidoptera; family Noctuidae; genus Ochropleura; species Ochropleura plecta. Next base: position 2,409,686 of record FR997750.1, on the reverse strand, counting down.
AAATACTGTCTAAATTTTCATAAAATTTGTTTAAGTTACACATTTTAGGAGGTCTATATATACAGAGAACGATGACATTTTGTTTAACAAGTTTTATAGCACAACACTCAATTATACCTGTTACAGAGTATCTCATTATGTCTGGTAGTTCCTTGTATTCAAGCCCTTGTTTTATCAATATGCACGCTCCTCCGCGCTTTATGTTATTTCTAGAGTAACATGCTGCTAATTTATAATTTGGAATGAGTAACAGTTTCTCGTGTCCAGACATTATAAAATGCTCTGTTATACATAAGATATCAATGTTTATTTGTTTGGATAATAGTTCTTGAATGTGAACTGTTAATATATCTGACTTATTTAAAAGACCAGCAATATTTTGGTGCATGATATAAATATGATCAGACACGAAAAAAATCAGAGTTTGTGTTTACAATGGGATCATTATTAAGGTTAAATTCTGATTCGATATACATACAAGATTCTTCTCGGTCAATCGTAGTTAGCATTAGTATATTACTCATTATATTCCTCATACCATTATTATTAAGTCTTCCAGTATATTTTGAGAACATAGTGGCGTCATAGGATAAATTAAGATTAGAGTCCAGTAGAAGAGTTAGAGGAATCGATTGACGTGTGAATCATAAAAATCGGCCCAGGCGTTTAGTCTGTATAGTGCTTCAAAGGAACAAACATACATACATACATACACACATAGACCCTCCTTTATGATGCGCAGTCGGGTAAAAAAAGTTTTAACAGTTGTAAATCATGTGCTCGTCTAGAGTTGTGGGTATATATGTATAAATATTGGAACTATCGTTGGTAACATACCCTTTGCAGCTGTCCACGGCAATATCACGTGGGATCCCTTCATCCATCTTGATTAAAAGATTTATCTTTGTATTGTTCTCAGATCCAGGTTTAACAGAAATCCAATTGACAGTTCTCTCATTCGTGTCAGTGAAGAAGACTTTGTTTGTAAAGGGGTCGTAGGCGATGCCATGAATATTTCTACCGTTTCTTTCCGTAAGACATTTGTGTTCTAAAGAAGATAAACTATAACTACATATAGCGTCGCCATTGCTCTGCTGGTCGACGTAGATTATTGAATTGTGCACCTCGTCGTATGCTAATGCAGTTACTTTTTGGGACTCGAATCTTGCAGTGGCAATTATGGTTTTGTTGGTATAAAATTTTAGCTCATCTCCTACGCTTACGGCGATATCTGAAACAATAGGAAACTAATTACTTCATCGCCAAGTGGTTTGTCGACTCTTATCGTGACCAGAGGGCTGGCCTGTTTTTTGCACAAAAAATAAGCATTGCCATCTAACGTGGTCATGCTGCCAGCCTTCTGGGCAGTTTACCTGTTGAAGTGTTGACTGCGATACGGAATTTTTTGACGCCCTGTTATTTTTTTTTATTTTTTACTTGTATATATTTTATTCATTTATTGTTTAACTAACATATATTTACATTTTTAAATATTTCTGAAAAACATAAAAAAAAAACATTTAAAAATATAAAAATAGTAGCCCACCGGTATCGGGAACAGGGTCCAAGCTACCGGCGGTCAGGGCTCCAGAGAAAGGGACCTCCTAACAATACGAGCCGTGTCCAGGAGTACCGCTTTCTGTATGAAGCCCTTGATCCAGCTGCCTAACGAGAGCCTCCTCAGGAATTGGTCGAGGCTCTTGGCAATTAAGCCATTGGCAGATACGTATATATATGATTGACACCAATAACTATGTTGGTAACTATTTTTATTTGACAAAAGATAGATTTTTTGTGGATCGGTACTATCTTTCAAACTATTGTAGAAGACAAGTAGCTGTGTCGCTATCATATTTTTTTACTATAACAGCCAAGAATTTGGCTAAGCGAGTTGCCTCTATTGAACATTGCAATACTCAGTCAAGTTACTCAGCCAATAGTTTGATCACAATTAATGAATCAGTTCATCCTTTAAATTAGAGATTGAGACAATAGAGGCAGCCTCTTGCAATAACGTAAGGAAGCCAGATAGTAAATCAGTTGAAATAATTGGGAATTTTGATTGTATCAACCTGGTGCATCAAAATATTCAAGGATTTTTGAACAAAGAATTAGAAGTAGGGCTTTTCCTGAACTGTAACAACATAGATATTCTTTGTATCACAGAGCATTGGCTCAAAAGTCATCAATTAATTTTTAATTTTAGTAATCACCAGGTTGGTAGTTCATTCAGTAGAGTAAATGCTATACATGGCGGCGCATTAATCTTAGTAAATAATCAGCTCAAATTTAAAGAACGTAAGGATATTGTAAACCTGTCTGTTGAGAGAACAATTGAAATAGCCTGTATAGAATTGGAGCAGTTTATCATATTAAGTGTGTATAGGCCCCCTTCAGGTTTGTATGATTGTTTTGAAAAGGTAATGGATGAAGTGTTGCATAAAATCTGTAGCTCAAAGAAATCTATAATCACTTGTGGTGATTTTAATATTAATTTGCTAGAAAAATCTGTGTTAAGTACTAAAATTACAAACCTGTTTCAGTCATACAACCTTGAAAACAAATTTTTGGAGCCCACTAGAATAACCCAGACTAGTGCCAATTGCCTAGATAATATTTATACAGATGTTATACCAACCCACAAAGTAATTATTAACTTATTAGATTCAGATCATTGCGGGCAACTGATCACAATTCCAAATGTAAACAAAAAAGTAGCTAAAATGGATATCATTGTCAACCCAAAAACTAAAAGTCGCCTAGAAACTTTTAAAATTAAACTCTCAACTAAATTACCACTTTTGTCAACTAGTGATGACCCCAATCAACAATGTAACAATTTTTTTAGTATGTATTGCACACAGTTTAATACCACGTTTGTTCCTAAGACTATCTCGGTTAATAATAACGCTTCTTTCAATGACTGGGCCACCATTGGTATTCATAAAAGTAGAAAACGGCTTTACGAGCTGTATGAAGAGCGAATTTGTATTAATACTGTAGAATTTAATTTGTATGTTAAGAATTATTCTAAAGTTTTTAAAAAAGTATGTGCTATAGCTAAGTCACATTATTTGAGTTCAAAAATTAAAAATAGTAGTAACGTAATTAAAACGACTTGGAACATTATTAATAGCGAAGCAGGAAGGTCTTGCAAGCGAAATAGTGACTACAGCCTTGCTATCGGCGATAATATCATAAAATCAGATACTCAAGTTGCTACAGCTTTTGAAAATTTCTTTGCGGATATTCCTGTATCGACTACTAAATCGCTAAACTCGTCGCCTGCGGCTGCAGATGCTTTACTAAAGGAAAACGTTCCATTTAATGATTCCGAAATTAATTTTCAATATGTTAACTGTAATGATGTAATTAAAACATTTCATATGTTAAATGTTAAGAAGACCGCTGATCTATGGGGTCATTCTGTGGACGTTGCTAAGTCCATTATAACCATTGTAGCTCCTTCATTAGCTGTTATATTTAATGATTGTATTGACCGTGGTGAGTTTCCTGATCTAATGAAAAATAGTAAAATAATACCATTGTTTAAATCGGGTAGTACATCAGACCCTACTAACTATAGACCAATTTCAGTGCTACCAACATTTAGTAAAATTTTTGAAAAAATAATTTTAGGTCAAATGCAAAGATTTTTCAATAAACATAAGTTAATGCATCATAAACAGTTCGGTTTTACAAAGGGTCGTTCAACTACTGATGCCGGTGTTGAACTTCTAGGACACATTTATAATGCCTGGGAAGATAAATGCGATGCTTTGGGGATTTTTTGCGATTTGTCCAAGGCTTTCGATTGCGTTCTCCATAAAACATTAATCAGAAAACTACACCACTACGGAATCCGGAACGCCTCTCTGAATCTTCTTACGTCATATTTGAGTGGTAGGATTCAGAGAGTTGATGTTAACGGGAAAAGATCTCCCGGATCTGTAGTAAGCATGGGAGTACCTCAAGGCTCCATTCTTGGTCCTTTTTTGTTTCTTATTTATATTAATGACTTGCCTTACCTCATAAAGGATAATCATGATGTAGTGTTGTTTGCAGACGACACTTCTCTTTTATTTAAACTAAAACGTCAGCAGCTAGCTAGTGACGATGTTAATAGCGCTCTGGTAAAGGTCGTTAATTGGTTTAACGTTAATAATTTACTTCTAAATGAGAAAAAGACCAAATGCATTAAGTTTACGTTACCTCATGTTAGACAAGTGGAAACTAGTGTACTAATCAAGGATGAAGAGTTGAAACCGGAAGATAACACAGTGTTTTTAGGCTTAACTTTGGATGCTAAGCTTCAGTGGGGCCCTCATATAGATAAGTTGTCAAAAAAGCTTAGCTCTGCAGCATACGCCGTTAAAAAAATTCGTGATTTGACTGATTTAGAGACAGCCCGTTTAGTTTATTTTAGTTATTTCCACAGTGTGATGTCGTATGGTATTCTCTTGTGGGGCCATGCCGCCGATATTCAGACAATTTTTATTTTGCAAAAGAGGGCAATTCGTTCAATGTATAAATTAAGTCCTAGACACTCCCTCAGAGAAAAATTTAAAGAGATTAACATACTAACTGTGCCCTCTCAGTTTATTTACGAAAACCTTTTGTACGCGCATAAAAATATAAAATTGTTTAAAAAATACAGTGATATCCACGACATAAATACAAGGAACAAACACAAATTTGTTGTTCCTGCAACGAGGCTCAAAAAAATAGGGGGTACGTTCACATGCCAATGTATACGTTATTATAATAAACTACCAAGCGATATTCAAACACTAAGCCTCAATAAATTTAAATCTTTTATAAAACGTAAGCTATGTTTGAAAGCTTACTATAATATGAATCATTACCTTGAAGATAAAAAGGCTTGGGATTAAGCTGCTCCAATTTAATTTGCTCTGTGAGTGTCAAAATTTTCCTTTGTTTCACTTATGTATTGTTTATTCCTTTATTTTTATTTTATACAATTTGACATTACTTTGTTTATTTTTATTTTTACATTTCTTTTTATTATTTATTATTTGTGACATTTTATTTTCCTTATTATTTTAATTCATGACATTTTATGATTTCATTATGATCTCATTAATTTAATTTTGTATTTTTTTATTTTTATTTGTTTATTGTGAATGTGAAGACCATGTGGATCATTTCTTTTATTTACTTTGTTTTTTGACGATAGTCTGGCAGTTTGAGTACTATAAGCGACCTACACAAATGTCCTTTTTTTTGGTATTGTTCGTCGTGTCGTTGAGCTCCTTGGGTTATGAGTTGAGCTACACGATAACTGACAAATGCTTGCACTGACTGGACAGGTCCACTCAATCTGTGTGGTGCTTTCTTAAAAAGACCATTTCAGACACTATCTGCATAGTCTTCATGTAAGTTGACCAAGATTATTTTGTCTGGACCTTAAAAGAGACTATGACCTCTGAGTTTGTTTCGGCTGTTTCTTCTCAGAGTAGTCGGGTACGAAACACCGGCCTCATCTAGTTTTAAAAAAAAATGACGTGTAAAAGTGTTTGTGAAAACCTACTTGCAAAATAAACATCATTTATCATTTATCATTTATCGGCACAATGATCGCTGAGTCCACATCTCACATGTCGACAACCTCGCGAGTCATTTCAATATACTTGATTTGCTTATCTTTCTCGGCTTTCACGAGGTTCTCATCATGCGGGACTGTTATGTCAACAATCATTGCGCGCCGCTCTGATCGATCCACCACCACTAAAGATATTTTTATTATTATTTTGTGTCTATTTATAGGTTGTATATATATTCCTACGTAAATAAAATATTAAAACTTTTGTCACACTAACATTATAGTTATTCGTCTTCCGTTTAACTTGACGGCACAGTTGGCGCAGTGGCTGAGCGATTGACTGCTGCGCTGCGTGTCGCGGGTTCGATTCCCTCACAGAGCAAATATTTGTATGACCTACAGATAGTTGTTTCGGGTCTGGCTGTTTGTGTATGTGAGTTTAAATGTTTGTAAACGCACCCACGATACAGGAGAAATTACTAGTGTGGGGCAAAGTTTAAAACAAAAAAATAACTTATTCTTTAATTCTTTAATGTACCTTGTGATAAACGGAATTGTATGAAATTTGGTTCTTCTAACCTGACAGACAGATGTTTTGCTGGGGAGTTTGTTCCGCCACTTCTTCTTCCCAGCTAAAACACTAGGAAGTGGCGAAGGGCGGGGCGTTTTTGTGGGACTGTCTCTTGTAATGTGACGTTCAAAAAGTGCTGATTATCAGCCTAATTTGAATAAATTACTTTTGATTTTGTTTGTCTGATTGTCTAAAGGCTTTTACTAAATGCGTGAATATAATAGTTCCTAGGCGCTGTAAAAAAATCAACCACCTAAGCCTACACAACCCATGCTCTTACACCATCACATCTTCCAAGCTCACCGTGCTGATCTGACACTACCTCTGCATTGTGCTGCTGAAAACCTCAAGCTCCATAAAAATAGTCACATTATTCTTTTTGCAGATGGTAAATCATCATCTTGCCCATTCTTCTCCATAGAAATCAACGCTTTGAAATGTGCAACTACAGTACTTTCACAAGTTATTATGCCTTGTGACCGGGACTGTAGCTTTATTATTTAGTTTCTTTACATTCAAAAGTGTCTGTAATGGTCTAATTGAAATCAATGCTTTAAGTTTGTATCCTTATCCTTACTATATAATAATATTATAACAGCGAAAGTGAGTTTGTTTGTTACCTCTTCACGCCATAATGGCTAAACCGATTTTGATGAATTTTGGTGTAGAGATAGTTGGGACCCAGGAGACGGACATAGGCTACTTTTTTTTTAAATAGTGGGTATGAGGGAGAAAGAGGGAAGAAAAGGGAAAACTTAGCTTTGCTATTACAAATCCATAAGGCGCAAGGGCAAAAACTGAAGGTAGCAGGTACCTGCAAATCAGGAAAGGGGAACTGTGTTACCCCGAATTTAACGCGAGCGAAGCCGCGGGCAAAAGCTAGTTTACCATATAACTTTTCCCGCTATCGTCGTGAGGGGTGGGGACTTTTCGTGACTGTACCCACCCATGTTCCTTCATTTGCCTTTTATGTTCCGGGACCGCGGTAACCTTAGTGGAAACTATATCTTAGGCCATGTAGAACATCTGGGGCCATGAGGTTTGAATGCTCACAGTTTAAGAAAATTTCTTAACGTCACGTTTTAGTTGATGCTTTCCGTGGCTAAGCGTGGCTATACGTTTTTTTTTTTTTTTTAAACGTTCCCAAGTAATTTCTACCACTAGTAATTTCTCCTGTATCGTGGGTGCACCAGGAACAACTATCTGTAGGTCATTCAAATTTTTGTTCCATACGGGGATCGAACCCGCGACACGTAGCACAGCAGTCAAACGCTTAGCCACTGCGCCAATCTATCTACTTTACCAGCAAGCTACCATTGAGGACAAGTTTTTAAAATTTTGTGAGTTTAGTTTAACTACTTTACTTAAGTACATATCAATAGTACATTTTGAGTCAAGTGAGGAAACTTTGTCATTGCAGCCGAGGCGGATTTACGCACGAGCCGCCAGGCGAGAAATCAAAATCAAAATGAAAATATTTTTATTTTACATAGGCCTACATGGGCACTTATAAAACGTCGAGAAAAGATGCACGGTTCGGGTTGGTCGTTTCCTATGGAGAAGAACCGGCATTTGGTTTTACAATGTTGTTGTTACAGCGTTAAGTCAGAGAGGACAGCGTAGGCCCGACAATAAGTCATTGCTTACTTTACAAAAAAAAAATACGTTAACAAAAGTTAACAAGCGTCTAAGAATCTACAAGGCCAGAGAGAGCGTTTAGAGCCGAGAACAGCAGTGACAAATTCGCACGTGAATTAAACGACGCTTTTAATATACTTCGGAAAAAACAGAACATAAAATGCTTTTGTCATTAATCAATATGAGACTATGATTTGAATTGATTTTTCCACGCGCTTTGTCTTCTCTTATTGAAGGAGAAACAAAGGCATCACTAAACAGCCTAATTTTAAAAATAAGAAATTCAAATATTTTTTTCATTAAAATAAATATGAAGGCCTTAAAAAAAGAACATCCTAGCTCTAAAAAAAAAATAGCGGCTTTAGGGGTTTAGGGAGGAGCAGTTGTTCATGGTTATCTGTGATGATACAGAAAATATGAAAGCCCCTGTTGTGTTAAATGAGAAAAAAACATGTGTGTGTAATACACTCCATGTTGAACCTAATCGTAGTGCAATAAGAGCCAGTTTTCAGTAAATTGTATTGAAAAATATATCTACCTATGTTTAATCGATTGTATTGAGCACAGCCCAAACTACTAGAATGATCGGACCACAAATAAGTACTGCTTGAACAACCCGTTCCTTAACTTCCTTAGTTATACTAGCTGGCACCCGCGGCTTCACCCGCGTGATGATAAAAAAGTATCCTATGTGTTATTCCAGACAATATTTACATCTGTACCAAATTTCATCATGATCCGTTCAGTAGTTTTTTCGTGAAAGAGGATCAAACATATATCCATACTCACCAACTTTCGCATTTATAATATTACTAGCTGGCGCCCGCGGCTTCGCCGTAATGATAAAAAAAGTATCCTTTGTATGATTCCAGACTATAATCTATATCTGTGCCAAATTTCATTAGAATCCGTTCAGTAGCTTTTTCGTGAAAGAGGATCAAACATACATCCATACTCACAAACTTTCGCATTTATAATATTAGTAGGAAGTAGAATAGTGACACAATATTACAACCGATACTATTTAAAGAGTGGTACATAGTTTGTTCTACCTTTTTTTTAATAGGGCCACTCGTTATTATACTTATTAAGTTTTTGCACTACTCAACCAAACTATCCGGTGGTGAAAAAAAAAATTAAAGCCCCCGGGCCAGGGCTAAAAACTACATTTTCTTTATGAATGTCATCTCGCTATAATCATGAAACATCTTTCCCCAGAGAAGTATCAGACTTTTACTGACTAAAACCCATCCATTACGAATCGCCAATTAGTAATGAGATCAAATTAATAATCTCGCATACTGCTCTAAAATAATTCACTCTCCTCATACATTCACACGCCCTCCCAGATTCGACTTTCACTCTCCCGATACACATACACACACCCACAAACACACCCTCATCTCATACCGCATCACACTCCAGCGCGCTAAGTATCAACCTTTAATTATTTTTCCATTTTTTTTTTTTTTTTTTTTGGTTTCCTGAACATACTGTTATCTTAAATAACTACTAAGATTATGTAACATACGATGGGTGGAACATTCTAACACAAGCAAATTAATTGCTCAAAAGGATGCTCCTCGATGTAACTAGCATAAGTTATTTAAGTTCAAATTCAAATTCATTTATTCGCATAAAACATGGTATATAAGATGGTGGAAACAGTATTAGAACATACATGTTTTGCTTTTTAGGTAAAGCATGCAAATTTTACAGTAGGCACATACACAACTTTCATCATCCGGGTTTATGCTCTAGGAACTCCCTGATACTGTAAAAACTTTTAGCAGACAGCCATTTATGTAATTTTATTTTAAACAATCTCTTATTAAGTGTTTTAAATTCATCTGGTATCTTATTGTAAATCCGAACACACATAAACAAGCAGCTTTTATTATATTTCGCAAGCCTTGGTAGTACATCTAACGCAAGCCTGTAGGGTTCGCGACGGCTTCGAGAATTTACATCGCTTGCTTTAACAAACAACTCCTTGTGCCTCAAAACAAACATACAAATTTCTAATATATAAAGAGATGGCAACGGTAACAAATCAAGTTGCTTAAATATCGGCCTGCAAAATTCATCGGGTTGAAGCCCATAAAATGCTCTAATGCATTTTTTTTGTGCAACAAATGCTCTATATTTGATCGGTGCTATTACCCCACATAATTAAACCATAGCGTAGCACCGATTCAACATATGCATGATATGTTGTAATTGCTGTTTTAATGTTTGTTATGTTTCTGATCTGTTTCAGTGCATATACAAACCTATTAATTCTTTTGGAAACTGTATCAACATGTGCTTTCCAGTTGATGTCTTGGTCCAAGGTTACGCCTAAAAATTTAGTTTGTGTTACTTCGTGAATTTTATGTATATTCATTTTAAAATTGTATTTTGTATTTGATTTATTAAATTGTATATAGGCGGACTTTTTCAAATTAATTGTTAAGTTATTTTTATTTAGCCATTCAATCAGTCTTTCAATAACGTTATTAATTTCAGTCTCATGGTCATTAATTGTATTCGTTTTTTTTTCAGATGTCACAATAATAGAAATGTGAAAGTTACTGAATAAACATTTATTATTATTTATTTATTATCTTTATCCCTTTGTGTTACGTGAGGACCGCGGTATCTCTTTCGAACAACCCGTAAATCCGGCAGCCAGTGGCCCTAGTCTATCTGAACATGACATCGTGATGGGGATCAATGACATTAAGTGGTTAAAAGAGTGATGATGTGAGAGATTCTGTGGCGAAAATAAATAAGAAAAAGGCGTCAATAAAAACGTGATGGTTCACAGGGCAGAATAGAAGACATACCAAATTTTGTTACGCTGACTTCAATTACGATGGGGAAGATACGAGTATTTTTTTTAGACTTTACTTGTTCACTTTTTCAAAGTCAAAAGTTTTTATTTGTTAAACATAGGTGTAAAAGGTGTAAATATAAAGTAGGTATCTCCATGTGTTTTGCCTTAAGCGGCGTACAAATATTTAACAAAATTAAAATTAAATTACAAAGGCGTTAGCAGCAATCTGCCTTAAAAAATACAAATTAAATTTAAAAATTTTATGTTAAAACATAACATTTTTTTTCCTAAAATGAATAGCTTAATTAATTGTCAACATTAATTAATTGGTACAGATGAACTACGTGATAGTGCACATATTTTTACCTGTCTAATCCACTGGGCTTGTATCGTCATCCAGATATTCTTATTTACTAAGTAGTGATACATTTACACAAATAATTAAAATAAAATTGTGATAATTCAGTACTCACCCCAAGAATACACCAGTCCTAGGTACATCGATAACAACGCCAGCACACGCCACATTCTACACATTTTCAAAGAATATGCTATGTCCTCTCTTGGTGGTGGCTCTGAGAACTGTACTGCTAGTCACTGGCAGGCTGCACTTAAATACCCTTTATCCTGGTGATAAGAATAAAACACTGCGATAAGGGTCCGCATGAATAAAGCCAAAGATCCCCTATTTGTCATCTTTCTGATATCTACTTGACCTTTTACTGAACTCATTGCTAATCTTCAGAGATCCGTCGCCAAATGACTAATGACTTATTATCAAGTACTAACGCTGTTACAACAACATCCTTTCTAATATTATAAAAGCGAGAGTGAGTTTGTTTGTTTGTTACGTCTTCACGCCTAAATGGGTAAATAGATTTTGATGAATTTTTGTTACAGAGATAGTTGGGACCATGCCGTCTCTAGGGTCCCAACTATCTCTCAAGGGCAAAAACTAAAGGTAGCAGGTCTGAAAATCAGAAAAGGGGAACTGTATTACCCCGAATTTAACGCGGGCGAAGCCACGGGCAAAAGCTAGTTGTAAATAAAACACTAAGACTCCACTACCGCATACGTCTCGCAGATCGATAGTAACTCCCTCAGTCCACTTATCGACGGACTGAGAAACATCATGTCATCCGCATAACTTATATTATTGACACACGTACCATCTATGTGATAGCTGACATGTGTTTTGCTCAGTCTTTTGATAACCTGGTTGTCATAAATGTTAAATAACAAAGGCGAGCTTCACCTTCCCTGTCTCACGCCACATTTTATTCTGTACTCATCCAACAGAGTACAGAACCACCTCCCCCGATTTGTCTGGTGAGCATACCAATATCTGAGGAGAGCTGTATGCTCTGCCGGCACACCCGTGCCCCTCAGCTTGTCCCATAGCACATCATAGGAAACGAGATCGAAAGCTTTCGACAAATCGAAGAAACACGCGTACACCGTCTTCCTCGCGGCGTAGCACTTGACAGTGTGTTTAAAGTACAACTGCATATACTGAGAGGGAGCCATTTAACAGATCGTCAAGTACCGCAAGTATAAGCGAGCGAGATGAGTTGATAATTGTTCATAATCAGATGTGTCACCCGTTTTGTTTTTTACTAAAAACAAAACAAAAAAAACATTTTAAAAAAAAATACTTTTTAAAAGAGGATGCATGGATCTTCTCTATAGGAAACGACCAACCCGAACCGTGCACCTTTTCTCGACGTTTTATAAGTGCCCATGCAGGCTTAAGTGGCATAAAAATATGTTTATTTTGCAAACTTTAACTATGTAAACACGTCAGCAGGTCAACCTACTCTAAACTATTATAACCTGATCTCTCTACTACGGCATGTGCTATGTTTCGTTCTCGCAGACATAAATTGAAATACTTAAAACTACAATAAGATGTTATGATACTAGTACCTTACTAAGTTCAGTCAATGCGCTTAGTACATTATTTATAAAATGAAAATGTAAAGGGGTGGGATCCTGGTGTCCTGAAACACAAGCCTCGAGCTTAACTTAGGCACCAGTCTCCCACAATATACTAAGTTGAATTATGTATTATTATAATTTATTTATATTGTGGTGAGAAAATAAATAAATTTTATACTATGTAAAGATTGTAATACTTACTTAGTTAAAGGGCTGAACCCAGGACCACGCTCACGAATCACGCTTACGACTTCGGAACAGTATTCTCTGTATGTTTAATCGGGTTCCCCGAACAGCATCGTCCTATTTGATAACCTATGGATAACCCATATTTCATTTAAATTTTCAGTCACGCAATGTGGTGATGCAATCAAAATATCCAGGATTCGTTCTGCGTGCTTTTTTTTCAGATATGATTGTGAATCATCAAATAACTTACCCCTCTGGGCGGAGCGGGGATCCATGTTCCTTTTTTTGCCCTTTGTGTTCCGAGGCCACGGTATTTCTTTCGATCAACCCCGGCAGGGCTGCCCTCTGCTTTGCTAACAGCTCTTTGAGTCGCGCGTGAAACACTAAGGCGCGCCGCCTATACGACCAACAGTCGAGGTACAGTTGAGGTGCAGGCACATAAGAGGCACGCCGCAACGAGTTCTTTTTTACAAATGTCGTGTGGGCGACGCGCCTAACGCGCCCGCGCCCCGACTGCGCCTCGACTGTTGGTCGTATGGGCGACGCGCCTAATGCGCCGTTCGTCACGGCCTGTCGTCAATAGACGGACGGACGGTGAACTGGTGAACTTCTCCCTACTATTGCTTAGCGTCCACAGACTCGCGTTCACGGCGTTCGGATCGTCTCGAGGCGTGAGGACACCATGGCGCCTCTCCAGCCATTCCTCAAAGAAGATTACACGGGGTTGCGACAGTCTCCATCAGTCCATCAGTCTCCATGTCGCCATGAGATCGCAACGGAGGTCTGTCCGCTGAGCGGCGATTTACCGCGGCAGCGGTATCCTATGTGTTATTTCAGACTATAATCTACCTCTGTGTCAAATTTCATCAAGATCCGTTCAGCCGTTTTGACGTGAAAGAGTAACAAACATCCATATATCCATCCATCCTCACAAACATTCGCATTTATAATATTATATTAAGTAGGATTTTCATTTCTTAAACCTATTATTTTCTATATTGTCTATGTTTTTTTAATATTTCTTGAAAATATATGTAAAAAACATTATTAAGTGCATTTATTTATTTAAAGAAAAAAAATATCTTTCAAAATAGCGATCCTCAGGTATCGGAAGCAGGGTCCTTAGGTACATGTTGTTAGGGCTCCAGAGACAAGAACCTCTTCACAATGCAGGCCGTATCGAGAAGGAATTATTTATATTATTTTATGGTTACAACTTGAGGCGGCAGAATCGCTACAATAATTAGTTCTTTTTTTTTTGACGGCACGCTTGGCGCAGTGTCTGAGCGATTGACTGCCGCGCTGTGTCGCGGATTCGATTCTCGCACGGAACAAATATTTGTATGGCCTGCAAATTGTTGTTACAGGTTTGGCTGTTTGTGTATGTGAGTTTAAACGTTTGTAAACGCACCCACGATACAGGAGAAATTCCTAGTGTGGGGCAAAGTCGTTTAAAAAAAAAATTGATTGTCGAACACTCCTTGATACAATGCTGCAATGTAAAAAATCTTATAGCAGTAGTATTAACCTACGATTTCGTCCATGAAGCATTTCTTTTCGGTATTTAACCTAAGCAAGCTAAATGATTGGTCACTTTAACCAAAAATAATGTACCTATATAGGTAGGCTAATATAATATAGGTCACATCCGTGCCGTGTAAGGTATTATGAACATTAGCGGCATTGGTATTAGGTTTAAATTCGCATGTTTGCGATCATAGAGTGCAATTTCTGAACTTGTACAAAAAAAAGGTTAACAGTCCCATCCATTTTATAAAACCCATTATGTTAAACATATAAATTATAATATAAATAGTAAATCTTTATCTCACCGGATGTGGCAAGTGTGAACAGATCAATTTCTAATAGTCAATGAAACTCGATGACTTGTAAAAAAAGAAAACAATGGAGCATAGACAATCGCGCCAAAATTACCAAACAAACGCGCTATGGTTAGCCGTGATATTATCTATGGGGCATTGCGGTATGCGTGAGCTGTTATCCGTAAAAGGTTCTGCTTAGCAGGGTGTAAAGGGAAGGGACCCTGTTTTCTGCGGATAGGGAATCATTAAATATCTTCCTCCGCTCTGGGCATTGAGATAAAACTACTAGGATTTTTTTTGGCGTGGGAAATCATCAAATAACTTACTCCGCTCTGGGCGGAGCGGCCCCGGAGTGTCAAACTTGTACTGACTAAAACCCACCCGTGTTTCATTTATTGCCCTTTATGTTTCGGGGCCGCGGTATCTCTTTCGAACAACCGGCAAACCCGGCAGACGGTGGCCCTGGCAGGCCCCTCTACTTTGACATCTCATTGAGGCGCGCGTGGAACACTAACGCGCCGTCGACACGGCCTGTCGTCAATAGACGGACAGACGGCGAGCTACCCATTGCTCACCGTCCACAGGCCCGCATCTACGGTAGCCGGGAGTCGTCGGCGACTGGCAGTGTTACCAACCCTACTGTTTTAACAGTAGCTTTGCTGTTTTCACATTGATGTCCATGTTTTCTGTTTCATTCCTATTTTTTACTGTTTTTCAACTAGGGTTCAGCGCCACCAGTTTATGAATGACAGCTACAGGCCTATTGTATTGTGTAATAATAATGAGTTGTGAAAAATACTGAAGATGAGGCAATTGACAATGAAACTGAAAAGTCATCCTTACTAATATTATAAAAGCGAAAGTGAGTTTGTTTGTTTGTTACCTCTTCACGCCTAAATGGCTAAACCGATTTTGATGAATTTTTAGTACAGAGATAGTTGGGACCCTGGAGATGGATATAGGCAATATATTTAAAAAAAAAGTGGGAAATGAGGGAGAAAGAGGGAAGAAAAGGGAAAACTTAGCTTTGCTATTACAATAAATAAGGCGCAAGGGCAAAAACTACAGGTAGCAGGTACCTGCAAATCAGGAAAGGGGAATTGTGTTGTGGAGAAACTGATAGATGACCGATTTTGCGACACTTATTCGTTGTATTTATAATACTTGTTCTCTTATACGATTTCTAAAACCAGGTAAATAAATTAAATAAAAATCGTATGGTCAGCATGTGCGCATAGATAATCTAAAGCCAATGATACAATAAAAAATAATACCATTCTCGACATGTCTTTATGTACGTAGGGACCGTCGATATACAGATTTCCGTCCCATGGCTTGCTGGCAGACTCCATGCGCTCCATAGATGCGCTTCAAAGCGTGTTCAAACGATGTATAAGGCTTGTGGATCTCCAAAACGACAAATTCAATAATAAAGTGGAGAGGAAAGTGACAGTACAATATGTAAATATCATTATTTAGTGTTGTGCTGCGTCATCCAACCAATTTGTAGCGCCGCCATCTTGTATTGATTGTGGCACAGGGAAACTGTGGAGCTGTCGTTTTAAGTAAAAAATAAAACTTAGTCTAAAGTTACTTTTTTATTGATTTTTTGCCACCCACTTGCGAAAGTAAAGTTTTATTTTAAACTTTTTATTTTGAAAAAACTACGTACTAAAGGTTATAAAACTAATAAACTACTCAAGCAAAGTTTCTGCTGCTTTCGTTAATAAATGTTTGCCTTATTATGATTATTTAATTAAAGTAGCTTCCCATTCCGAACAAACTGTACCGTTTTTAGGGTTCCGTAGTCAACTAGGAACCCTTATAGTTTCACCATGTCTGTCTGTCCGTCCGTCCGTCCGTCCTCGCTTAATCTCTGTGACCGTTAGCACTAGAAAGCTGAAATTTGGTACCAATATGTATATCAATCACGCCGACAAAGTGGTAAAATAAAAATTGGAAAAAAATGTTTTATTAGGGTAGCCACCCTATATGTAAAGTGGGAAGTGATTTTTTTTTTAATTTCAACCCTAACGTGTGATATATTGTTGGAAAGGTATTTAAAAATGAATAGGGGTTTACTAGAATCATTTTTTGATAATGTCTATAATTTCGGAAATAATCGCTCCAAAAGTAAAAAACAATGTGTCCCCCCCCCTGTAACTTTTGAACCATAAGTTTAGAAAATATGAAAAAAATCTGAAAAGTAGAACTTTATAAGGACTTTCTAGGAAAATCATTTTGAACTTGATTGACACAACAGTTTTTGTACAAAAAAGACAAAAAGTTGTACAAAATAATTTCCTCCTCCACCTTTAAACTCATAAGTGGGAACACTTATTGTGACGGACGGGAAACTACGGAACCCTACACTGAGCGTGGCCCGACACGCTCTTGGCCGGTTTTATATTATAGAAGAATAATCCTTACTATCTTTACTAATATTAAAAGCGAAAGTGAGTTTGTTTGTTACGTCTTTGCCCCTAAATGGCTAAACCGATTTTGATGAATTTTGGTACAGAGATAGTTGGGACGGAAATAGGCTAATTTAAAAAAAAAGAGAAATGAATGAGAAAGTGGGAAGAAAAGGGAAAATTTTGTTTTGCTATTACAATAAATAAGGCGCAAGGGCACAAACTACAGGTAGCAGGTACATGCAAATCAGGAAAAGGGAACTGTGTTACCCCGAATTTAACGCGAGCGATGCCGCGGGCAAAAGCTAGTAGATACATAAATAAATAAAAAAACAAAATAAATAAAATCAATATTCGACTCCATATCATGCGTTCGATCACCATATTTAAAATTGGAACGCTAAACCATAGACAATAACGATGGTATCGATGGCCGTTTAGCATACTACATCGTTTAGTTTGGCAAAGGCTTCACTCATACAGCCACGAGCCTTTCTTGTTATACAATTAAAAATAATTGAATGCTAATATGGAATGGTTGTTTTTCTATGGCGCCCAGAAATATATGGTTAGACTTCCGTTAGATGTAATAGTTCAGTTTTATTGACTTGTAGCAAAAATAATGGCAATTGACAACAGATAAACTGTCAAAAATAATACCAGCGTCAGGAATTCTACCTGGAATTGAAGGTGAACTTCTATTTGGTTCAACCTTGACACATACACTGCCCAGAAGTGGGCGACCGTTTAAAATGTATGTGACGTGTCTAATTGTCTATGGGTCAGTCTAACTTATATCTTATTTATTTTATCTATCTTTTTTTCTCAGTTTGATATTTTTTTGTGTTAATTCCTGTATTGTGTGGAGTTTTTTTAAAAAACTTTGCCCCACACTAGGAATTTCTTCTGTATCGTGGGTGCGTTTACAAACATTTAAACTCAGAAGATACACATATAATTTATTGATGACGCCGCGTATTCTAAATTCAAAGTATCGATTTGCATAACATAGTCACTTCACACTTAAGTAGTGTACATACAACGACATTGGTGTCGATTTTGATGAACCACCGGATGAAATTAGACTAATTTTAAAATGACATAACTATCTAACTTTATTCCACACCAATTTAGTCGCAATTAAAGATAGTCCGATTTACCTTGACAACCATTCCCATCCATTTTTTAAGAAAAAAAAAACGCCAATTTCAAAATAGTGAGATTGTTATTTTTTCTAAATTGAGTAACTAAACTAGGTATCATTAATGCTGTCAAACGGTTAAGTTGCGTCACTTTAATTATGAAACTTGCTCAATAATTAAAGTACTTCTAATGACGTTTTATGAGATTTTTATTCTACTATCCTAATGAATGCACACCCATTTTTTTTTAAAAAGAACATAAAACATTTACAAAAATAATGAGGAGGTCGTATGACTTAAATGTTTGACCCCTTTCGGGACCAGTACCGAGCCAGCGGAGGTTTGAATGTCGAGCCCCTGAAGGGGTCCATACCGAACTATACGGTTAAGTACAACGACATTTTGACAACGCCGACATTAAATTGTTTAACTAAAATATAATTAATGCTGTTAAACTATAGTATAGTTAAGTTGCGTCACTTTAATCAATTTCAGAATAGGAAACGTCTTTCGAGAGAAATAACCTAAATTTTAGTGTTTTTCAGAGTAGTTTTAGTTTAGTTTGTGACAACAGAATGGAAACCATCTAATAATATAAAAGTTTAACACAACACACACAGTTTTAACTATGCTATGCTATTTAATGAATAAATAAATTATTATGCTTAAAGCCACTTACAAAAAAACTGTCAAAACTTTGGGTTAAAACCAAAATGGAAGTGGGCTAGCCATGTAGCAAGAATCACGGGACAGAGATGGACTAAAATAATAACATTCAGGAGAGACCCACTTGGCAAAAGGACTAGAGGCAGACCTATCACACGATGCGAAGATGAAATCAAAAACATAGCCGGTCCAAATTGGGGAGAAGTGGTGCAAGAAAGAGGGGGTCTCTTTCTTGCACCACTTCTCCCCAATTTGGACAAATTGGAAATGAAGATCTTGCTGATTAGAAAAAAAATATGATTATGTAAAGTTACTTCTAACATTAGATATCAGAAAAATTAACACACACCTACTAGGTATATAGAAAATGTAAAATTATGCTTTGTAATTAGCGATAAATAAAAAGGTTTTTTATTAATTACTAGCTTTTGCCCGTGGTTTCGGTCGCGTTAAATACGGGGTAACACGGTTCCCCTTTCCTGATTTGCAGGTATTTTTCGTTGGTAACAAAGAGTGTGTATGATGTTTAGCTTACTACCTTGAAAACTGCGAAAAGTCCCATATAAAATTTCACCCCCTCTTTTAAGGGGTTAGGGGACAGATTGCCAAAAAATAAATGTTGCACGGTTTTTTGTTAGTGATAAATAATCCGCACCTATCAATTTTTAGCTTTCAATCTTGAAAATTGCGGAATGCCCCATACCAACTTCCACCCCCCGTATTTTTGGGGTTAAAAGAGACAAAAAGTAGCCTATCTCACTCTCCGTCCCTTCTACTATCTCTACTTAAAAAATCACCTCAATTCGTCGCTCGGTTTTGCCGTGAAAGGCAGACAAACAAATGGACATACACATACACTTTCCCATTTATAATTTAGTATGGATTTTTGAGGTTCCTCTCTCTGGAGCCCTGACCGCCGCCGCGCCGCCGGTAGCTTGGACCCTGTTCCCGATACCGGTGGGCTACTATTTTAAATGTTTTTTTGGAGTTTAGGTACTCCTTAAGAATCGATTTTCATATATAAGGCGCCCGGTATGAGAAAAATGTGAGGTGTAAAATCTACTGATGAATGACCTCGTTACGTTTTTGGTGCAACTTTGGTGCAACCGCACCTATGGTGTTTGTCGTACAGTTGAATATTACTAGATGGCGCTTTATGAAATTTGTCGTCCGTCAGTTATTTTTTTTTTTTTGTAGAAATAAACTCCAGTCGTGCGTCGGAGCTGACACACACACTTTTTTTATTTTTGTTTTATTTTTGAATACGAAATATTTAAAAGAATATGTACACAAATAAACAGCTGATGTATATATTAGGTACCTAATATTATTATTATGCCTAACACTTTTAATGATTGTAACTATTGTAAATATTACATTTTGAAGCAAATGAGGAAACTTTGTCATTGCAGCCGAGGCGGATTTAACACGGTTGGCGCAGAGGTTGAGCGATCGACTGCTGCGCGCTGCGTGTCGCAGGTTCGATCGCCCGCGCCGCACGGAAAAATATTTGTATGACCTGCAGATAGTTGTTTCGGGCCTGGCTGTTTGTGTATGTGAGTATAAATGCTTGTAAACGCACCCACGACACGTGTGGGCAACGTTTTTTTTTAAATAAGAGCCAGTTTTCGAGGAAGTGTATTGAAAATTAAATATTTGCACTCATTTATTGGTAGAATGTAAATGGGCCACATTATGTTAGGATACTTGTACACCTGCATTCTGACAAATAAATTATTCTCTCTTTATTCACTTTTCTTCTTACAATTAAATATTTCTGAAAAAATGTATCATCTTTATTTTCCTGCCCTTGTCCCATTATATTGGGGGCCGAGTCACCCGCGTCCGTAGGAAAGTACCCTTTAATGAATCCCTACACGTGGTCCCCGGGTGGTGCTAATCAGGTGACACAACTGGTGGTAGGTTTCGACCGCAGGCTTGCGACCACCCACCGGGCAAAGACGTGCCGCCAAACGGCCTAGCCGTGTTCCGTTACGATGCCCGGTGTAGCCTATTGGGGAGTTGGGTCGAAATAGTTGCTCCACTGCAGGCAGACCAATCTGACTCACACTGGTACGGATGTATCGGGAGACTAGTCGCGGAGGGTAGCGGGATCCGAGGCACGGTGCGCCGCTGGCCGACCGCAGGTAGTTGGGGGCCCAAGTAGTGTGCTAGCCACACACGAAAGGCTGCCCTACCAACTGTCGAAAAATCCCGGAATGCACCATCGTGCTGGTTGGCGACCAGATGAGAGGGCCCGATGGACATTCCCGGGGTGGCTCGGGCGTCCCCGCAGTCTCCAGGCTAGTCCCCCAGTAGATACCATCCATCCAGTGTGTGCCTGAAGGTTAGCAGCGTGGAGCCTCATTTCACTTCCTTCTCCTCCCCTTCCTTCACTCTCACAATAAAAATGGTAAGAAAAAGAAATAGGAAAAAGTTTAAACAGCGGCTGCACTCCCTCTCTCTTAAAGTGCACCTCAGCAATATTCGAGGTCTGCACTCAAATCTCGTCGCAGTCCACCACCACCTCGAGACTGAGAAGCCAGCACTCCTATTTCTTTCGGAGACGCAGATCGGATGTCCGTCAGACGTGTCGTACCTCTCTTACCCAGGGTTTACCCTGGAGCACAATTTTAAACCACGAGCGGGTGTATGCATGTATGCCCGGGACGACATCTGTTATCGGCGTCTCCGCAACCTTGAAGACTCTAGGTTTTCTGCACTTTGGGCTTTGGTGGACACTGGCATAGATAAAATTATTTATGCCTGTGTCTACCGCTCGCATAGCGGTGACCAGGAGACAACCAGGCTTACACAGTACCTTAGTGAGGCGGCGGATGCGGCTCAGCAGCGGTACCCCTCTGCTCAGTTTGTGTTACTGGGGGATTTTAATGCCCACCACCAGGAGTGGCTTTTCCCATACCAGTGCACAGACCATGCTGGCCGAGAGACGCACAAGCTAGCGCTAGCGTTAAATCTCACCCAGCTGGTCCAGGGAGCTACAAGGGTGCCGGATGTTGAATCGCACACTGCCAATTGCTTGGACCTTCTGCTGACTACGGATCCAGACCGCTACTCGGTTGAAATATCATCACCATTAGGTAGTTCCGACCACTGTCTGGTGAAATCTGTGTCTGTCTACTCCCCGCCCGATCCCAGTGTTAAAGGCACTCGGCGGGTTTGGCGATACAAGTCAGCAGATTGGGATGGGATGCGATCTTTCTTCGCATGTTATCCTTGGCAGCCTTCTTGCTTTTCTTCAACTGACCCTTCGACGTGCGCAGACGCTGTGACGGACGTTTTACGACTGGGGATGGAGTACTACATTCCATTCTCTGACCTAACGATGTCCAGCGAAGCTCGACCATGGTTCGGCGCCGAGTGTAATCGCGCTGAAGCGTTTAAACATGAGGCGTACCTGGCCTGGGACGATGCTCGAAACTGCAAAGCAAATGATGTAGGTCAGAAGAAGAGAGCCTTCAATAGGGCTGCCAAGTCCTGCAAGAAGGTGTTGCGGAAAGCTCGGTTCGACCACGTTAGCCGAATCGGGAACAAACTTGCTTCATACCCGGCTGGTAGTAAAGCGTTCTGGTCCCTGGCTAAGTCGGTCGAATCTAACTTCTGTCGCCCCTCACTTCCGCCACTGCTTAAACCCGACGGGTCACTGGCCCACTCCGCTGAAGAGAAAGCAAATTTATTTGCCGCTCTTTTTGCGGAATCTTCACGTCTTGACAGCGGCGACGCAAGCCCCCCGGCCTCTCCTGCTGGATGCGAGACGAGTATGTCGGACATTCGCATCCATCTGAAGGACGTCCGTAGGGTGCTGCGTAATCTTGACGTGAACAAAGCTAGTGGTCCCGACGGGATTCCGGCAATTGTACTTAGAACGTGCGCGCCTGAATTGTCTCCAATCTTGACACGCCTGTTTCGCCTCTCGTTTGAGACTGGAAAAGTACCGAAAGCTTGGAAGCAAGCTAACGTGCAACCCGTGCCCAAAAAGGGCAGTCGAGCTGACCCAGCCAACTACAGGCCCATTTCAGTCACGTCCATACTCTGTAAGACTATGGAGCGCGTACTGAATGGTAAACTCCTGGCATACCTAGAAGCCAATGACATCCTCAGTGACCGACAATACGGCTTTCGCCGAAACCGGTCCACTGGGGATCTTTTAGCGTATGCCATTCACATTTGGAGTGAGGCCATGGAGAAGCACGGGGAAGCGCTTGCCGTTTCCCTTGACATCTCTAAGGCCTTCGACAGGGTGTGGCATGAAAGCCTTATTAAAAAGCTTCCTTCTTTCGGTCTGCCTGCTGGTTTTTGTACTTGGGTTGCGGATTTCCTGAGGGATCGGTCTATTCAAGTGGTCATAGATGGCTGCTCGTCTGACCAATTGGCTATTAATGCTGGGGTCCCTCAGGGGTCGGTTCTCTCAGCAACTTTATTTTTGCTGCACATTAATAGTCTGCTAGTGCCCGGCACCTTTGGATATGCAGACGACAGCACTGTTGCTGAGAGATATACGTCCAACGCAAGGGCTAGTGGGTCTCAGATCCAGTCTCTTCGCGAGGCCATGGTTGAGCGGTTGAGCTTGTCCTTGAGGGCTGTCTCCGATTGGGGAGATGCCAACTTGGTCAAGTTCAATGCTGCTAAAACTCAGGCGTGTCTGTTCTCCGCAAAGAGGAGTGAATTTCAACCTGCTCCTTCTTTTCGTGATGTAACCGTGCCAATTACCGACCATATTGAGCTTCTTGGTGTAACGCTTACATCTACCCTCAATTTTGGTCCGTTCATCGAGGCTAAGGCTAAACTGGCTGCTAAGAAGTTAGGTATCCTAGCAAAGGTGAGACAGTATTTCACACCGGAACAGCTGCTGAACTTATATCAAGCGCAAGTTCGATCGTGTATGGAGTACTGTTCTCATCTCTGGGACGGATCCGCCAAATACCAGCTTGAAGCGCTAGAGTCTATAGAGAAACGAGCCAAGAGGCTCATCGGCAACGACGCGCTGGTCGAGTCAAAGCTTCAGAGCCTGGAGCATCGTCGACGCGTTGCCAGCCTTTCGGTTTTCTATCGGTTACATTTCGGAGAGTGTGCGATGGAATTGCACAGCCTAATTCCGCCAAGCCCGTTCCATCATCGGACTACAAGACGTACGGCGATGCGCCACCGTTACATGGTAGACATCCCACCCACACGCACTAAACGGTTTGGGAATACTTTCATTGTGCGTACTGCTAAGGAGTGGAATTCCCTGCCGGAGTATGTATTTCCCGATAGCTATAACCTGGGGGTCTTCAAGTCAAGAGTGAATAGGTTATTTCTAGGTAAGCGTGCTTCATCGTCGACCACATCATCACTTACCATCAGGTGAGATAGTGGTCAAACGCGAGCCTATCAATAATAAAAAAAAAAAAAAAAAAAAAAATTTGGCGTCGGCGCAACATGTTTTCTTCTTTCATTCTCCACTATCAGACGTTACGGCATCATTTACTCCTTTCTCCTTCATATCATTCCTTAAACAATCCATCCATCTTTTCTTTGGCCTTCCTCTCGCTCTCCGTCCATCAACATTCAGATCCATCACTCTTTTAGTCTTCTAATAAAATATATAAAAAACTAAATTTACTAGACCCAGGTATCAAACCTAGCCCGTGTCGACGGCGCGCGTGGAACACGTACGTGAAATTATTGCTATTCAATTTTTGTAATAATAACCCCAGTTACACAGAACCCATAAAACTATTACTATTCAATACCGCATTTAATTCGGAAGTAGGTAATCATAGACTTTATGGCCACTAACAGCGACCATAGACACCTGGTAGAGTATTAATATCTTTGTTTATGGTTGGCATAGTTTTATCGATGCCTTTATGGTGTGGTGAGTCATAGAGAATGTATTGTTTTTATATTGGCTGGATAATGTCCTGTGACCCAGAGATTTTAATAAGTGTATTCGATATTTTGTTTGTTTGCTTAGCAACTCATGATCAAACATTCATGTTGGAGTCAAAAATCTTTTTTTTCTTCTACCTGACCAACTGTCTTTTATCTCTGCATCACCCTAAGGTAAACTGGTAGAAAATGCTTAAGGCATTAACTCCGCCCTTGTACAGTTTTTACTTGTGCATAAAGTTTTAATAATAAATAAAAATAATTATCCTCGCCATGTCCTACCGGCTGTGGGAGACGCTGCTTGCATCAGGAGCCACGTTTTGATTCCCGGCCACCGTAGACGCAGGTCTGTAGACGATGGGCAATAGGTAGCTCATCGTCTGTCCGTCTAGTGACGTAAGGCCGAGGCGACGCGACGGCGCGTTAGTGTTCCACGCGCGCCTCACAGAGATGTCAGCAAAGCAGAGGAGAACGTCGGGGCCACTGCTTGTAGAGGTTGTGGGTTGTTCGAAAGAGATACTGCCGCCCCGGAACACAAAGGGCAAAAGAAGGAACATGGGTGGGTTTTAGTCAGAAAAAGTCGGACACTTAACCCCCGCTCCGATAAATTATTTAAAAACTTAGAAAAAAGCATACTACGCCGACTACAAATGTCACCTACGCTACGGACAGACAAACATAAAGGATAGGTTTTTGCTATTTTGCTACGGAACCCTAAAAAGATATTGAAAATCTATTTTAGCTACTCAATCTAGCTAAACAACAAGGAAAATAGTTCTAAAAACTAAAATAATGCATCAACCAGTCTGGTTTTGAACTCACACAGAATCTCAATAAGCCTACACAATGGGAGCTTCATAAAAATGCAATAAAAAATACCTAATAATTTAATTAAGTGCCATTAAAGAATCTATATCCTTATATCGTAAAATCGATTCTCGAAAATCGATTTCTAATGTGTAATTGCGATATTTGTATGCTATCGATTTGTGGGGTGCGGTTGCCAACATTTTGATTGTAGAGGCTTATATTTTATGGCGAATTATTTTCTTAGAGGTGATAAAACACACGTGAAAGTTACAAAGACAGACTGGTTTTAAAAGGAAAAAGTTTTCAGCTATATTTTTACTGTGTCGGTAAGACGCGAGTCGAGACGTCGAGAACGCGTGGAGTTATTGAGTTGAAATTATCGTATACTTAATTAAGTCTATGGTTCCTATGCGCTGTGAAAAAATCAACTCTCTTAGTCTAGGCAGTCAAATGATATGGCCGTTTATGTCGAAACCTCGGTGCGTCATTCAGAAGCAGTAATGTTACTCGTCTTTAAAAACCAAATCAATTAATTACACAGTCTACAATAACTTTGACACACACAGAACTCAATCAATCAACCTCCAATGCATAAAATTTTTGCATACAATCGTTTCAGAACGTATTCGGTGCGCAATCGTCTCATAATTGACGGCCATTTTGAATTTATTCGCGCCAACCGCCATTGTGACCAATTTGTAACAATAGTTGCAATTACTTTAATATTAATTAGTGACGACATTTAATTGTTTGACAATGACATTATTAATTTTAATCGTGTGTTGTGATAGTTTTATTGTTTTTTTTAATTAATGAGTTACATTAGAATTGTCCCCGAAATAGGTTTGTATCGAAGTCGTTTGACGTGTGCGAAAATGAAGGTTGTTGGGAAAACGAGTGGAAAGCAATATAATAATAGAAAACCAGCCAATAGTGAGTCAGACTCGCGCACCGATGGTTCCGTACAAATTTGCGACATAAACAGCCATATCTTTTGATTGCGTTGACATAGAGGGTTGATTTTTTTGCAATACAAAGAGATCACAGAGTTGAGTAGGTATAATTATGGTTTATTAATTTTAACTCGATACCTTCACGCATTCTCGAGATAAAGGGTCTTGATCATTGAAATATTAAAAGCAGCTCCTTTCTGATATATATATGGTCTTGACAGACAGACGGACAATAAAGTGATACAATAAGGATTCCGTTTTATCCTTTTGAGGTACGGAAACCTCAAAATATTAATAAACTAGCTTTTGCCCCCGGCTTCGCTCGCGTTAAATTCGGGGTAACACAGTTCCCCTTGCGCCTTATTGATTTGTAATAGCAACGGTAAGTTTTCCCTTCTCTTCCCTCTTTCTCCCTCACATCCCACTTATTTTATAAAAAAAATATTAGCCTATGTCCTTCTCCTGGTTCCCAACTATCTCTGTACCAAAATTCATCAAAATTGGTTTAGTCATTAAAGCGTGAAGAGGTAACAAACAAACAAACAAACTCACTTTCGCTTTTATAATATTAGTAAGGATACACACAAGATGCATGCATGTGTATCCTTCATAATGCGGTCAACCAAGCTTTCTGTAGATCAAACTAACTACGAATACGAGTACGAATATGACGACACGGTTGGCACAGTGGCTGAGCGATCGACTGCAACGCTGCGTGTCGCGGGTTCGATCCCCGCACGGAACAAATATTTGTATGGCCTACAGATAGTTGTTCCGGGTCTGGCTGTATTTCTATGTGAGTTTAGATGTTTGTAAACGCATCCACGATACAGAAGTAGGTAATTCCTAGAGTGGGGCAACGTTAAAAAAAATACGTTTAATTTATTGCATCTCACATGTCTTTTATGAGGCCATAAATAATAATAATACAGTTCACATGATCGGGCAGTTTTTTTTTTTAATACGGCGAGATGTCATAAACCCTTACTATATGCTTACTTAATATTATAAAAGCGAAAGTGGGTTTGTTTGTTTGTTACGTCTTCATGGCTAAACCGATTTTAATGAATTTTGGTTGAGATTGAGATATGAGGGAGAATGAGGTAAGAAAAGGGAAAACTTAGCATTGCAATTACAATAAATAAGGCGCAAGGGTAAAAACTACAGGTACCCATCAGGTACCTGTAAATCAGGAAAGGGGAACTGTGTTACCCCGAATTTAACGAGAAAGCTAGTTCACAATAATTAGGTAATACCTAATGCGTTCATTATAAGTATCAATGCCGCAGGTAAATTAGTAAAATAATATCAGGTCGATTCAATAATAAATCAATCGTTGACTCATGTTTGTTTCATTGACTTTTTTGCCAACGAAACAAACACGGACTACCAACTTTCAGAAGTAAAGTTATTTTGCACTTTTATCTTTTTACTGGATGTCGGTTATTTGCAAATAAGTTTTTATTTCAGTATTTATACTTAGTTATGGTATGATGATACACATTTCTTTTAGAGTATTCATTTTACATTGTTAAACCTACTATATATATTTTTTTTTTAAAAAAACGTTGCCCCACACTATTTCTCCTGTATCGTGGGTGCGTTAACAAACATTTAAATTCACATACACAAACAGCCAGACCCGAAACAACTACCTGTATACTATACAAATATTTGTCTCGTGCGGGAATCGAACCCGCGACACGCAGCACAGCAGTCAATCGCTCAGCCACTGCGCCAACCGTGCAGTCTTAATAAAAAATATATTAGCAGATCATCAGATATATAGCTATTTTTTTAAGGAAAATGTCGATTTTTGACCTCCAATATCTTTGTAACTAGGTAAGTTCTTAGGTATTGTCTAGACTCTAGCTAGTAGAGTATAAGTGCCTTTCGGCTGCATTGAAGGCACTTTTGCATCTTTTGTTTATGGGTTAGAAATCATCAAATAACTTACCCCGCTCTGGAGTGGGGGTGGGTAGTGTCAGACTTTTACTGATTAGAAGGAAAGAAAGGAAGAAAGAAAACAGCTTTATTTGGCACTTGCCTGTCTACCTGCACAGTAAACACAACATTAAAAAAAACTTAAATCTTAACACTACAAAGAAAATAAAAAAGAAAGGAGAGACTAAAATCCACCCATGTTCCTTCTTTTGCCTATTATGTTCCGTGGCCGTGGTATCTCTTTCGAACAACCCACAAAACCCGTAAAAGTCTTGCCGGGGGGCAAGGCTTTTACACCCATAAGACAATCTATTAAAGACAGAAATCAATTGCAGTCTGTCCAAATATGCCAAGTGACTTGATGACTAAGATTTGTCACAAACTAAGTTATTCCGGCCAGCTTATGGTTATGATAATACGCACAAATTGCGGACACGCTGTGAATTTCAATTGTTTCATACAATCATTGCTCACTGGTTACGTAAGATGGTCTGATTATGACGTCATCTGTCACAATTATTATTAAAAAAAAATGTACATAATGTAAAAGATTCGTTTTTGATTACTTAGTGGTGTTAGGTCGGATCACACGGGTCATCTTGTATCTTTTGATTTAGACAAAAAGTTAGACTTAGTTAAAACAACTCAATGACGTGTTAGTAAAAATAAATAAGATTATTTTAATAATAATGTTCTTAGCAAACTTTCTAACGCTAGCTTTGATTCAGAAGACCCCAATATAAACTATGGCACACACAGACCATCCCGAACCGTGCACCTTTTCTCGACGTTTTATAAGTGCCCATGTAGGCCTATGTGAAATAAAAATATTTTGATTTGATTTTATGATTAATAGCAAAAAGTTAGCAAATTCACTCAATCAAAACGTTAGAAAGCAATTTTTGCCGCCAACAGTTGATAGATTGACAGTTACAGATTTGACGACTTTAAAAAAAAAATACACAACTGCAACAGGTAAAAAAATAAAATATAGATAATATGCATTATTGCCAAATATTGTTGTAGTGATGTTGTTTTTGTAAAATCACCCAAATTCACGTGGTTGGTTATTTTTTGTGAAGAGTGGGTCAATGGATTGAAAAACCTATTTGAATACGAAAATAAAGTTGCCAGTAACAAAACAATGTGAAAAATGCCATTTATATAGTTTTGTCGCTCAATTCGCTTCAATTTTATTTCAGACACTTTTTATTACTTATTTAATTTTGTTAGTGCCTTTTCTGGGGATGTACTCTCTAAATCCGTCAACGAAGATCCTGCACGAAAGTGGCTCTGTACTCCGAAATAAACCCCACTACCCATTATATTAGATACATAGAATATTCTTAATTATGTACACCATATAAATTACAGTTTAGAACTTAAAAAATAGGGTAACACAATGGGCGTCTCATCGCTAAAAGTCGATCTTTTTAAGACAACCTTTGGATGAATTTAATGGAGGACGAAAGACATTTCTATTTATGAGTTTTGAAAACCTATCAAGAGTAAGTACAACTGTCCAATTGGGATGTCATTGATTTTTAATTTGGGCTCCTAACTAATCGTAAGTTTTTAAGATAAGATAAGATATATTTATTTGCATAAAACATGGTATACAAGATGTTATTAAAAATATTAGATCAGACATGTTTTGCTTAAACTAAAGCATGCAAACTATACATACATTAAGGCATTGGGATAAAATTGATAACATTTTAAATAATCATTAATGCAATAGAAATTATTATTATTGAGCCATTTGTATAGCTGAATTTTAAATAATTTACAATTTAACGTTTTAAACATATTTGGTAATTTATTATATAACCGTACACACATTGCCAGAGAGTTTTTATTATATTTTGCTGATCTGGGTAGGTAGTTCATCCAAAACAAGTCTGTATTGGTCTCGCCGACTTCGAGAGCTTATTTCCTCTGCTGTTTTAAATAATTGTTTGTATTTTCGAACAAACATGCATGCTTCGTAAATATATAATGATGGTAACGGTAGTAAACCAAGTTCCTTAAATATTGGTTGACATGATTCGTCAGATGGAATGTCGTATAGGGCTCGTAAACATTTTTTTTGGGCTATAAATGCTCTATTGTGGTCCGTACTATTTCCCCACATAATTAGTCCATACCGTAGTGAGGACTCTACATATGCGCGATAGGACATCACAGCCGTTTTTATATTAGTGACTTTTTTTATTTGTCTTAAAGCGTAGACAAATTTATTTATTTTATTGCACACAGTATCGACCTGGGCTTTCCAGTCAAGATGTTCGTCAATTACTACTCCTAAAAATTTTGTTTGTGCCACTTGTGTAATTTTCGGAATGTCCATTTTAAAATTAAATGCATTATTATAAGATTTATTAAATTGTATGTATACTGATTTATTTAGATTAATAGCTAGTTCATTATTATTTAACCAATTAATTAGATTGTCTATTGTATTATTTATGTCTGTTTCATGATCCGTAATTGATTTATATTTTTTGTCAGTGGTAACAATTATGCAAATGTCATCAGCAAACAGGAAGCATTTATGATTGGTTACATTAACTACATTGTTTATGAAGAGTAGAAATAAAATAGGGCCCAATATGCTACCCTGGGGGACGCCGCGCTTTATAGTTATATATTCAGACGAATATTCAGTCATATCCTTACTTTCATTAAGTTTAGTGACAGTAACTCTCTGTTGTCTATTAGTTAAATACGACGATATCCATCGAAGTGGCAGTCCTCTAATACCGATAGCCTCTAATTTCTGTAATAATATTTCATGTGAAACTAGGTCAAATGCCTTTGATAAATCAAAGAATAGCCCTGTCGTTAACTGCTTGTTATTAATATTAGTCAATATTGCTTTCAAAAGTGAAAAGATGGCTAGGGATGTGGACTTATGTTTTTGGAAGCCAAATTGCTCTTTTCTTATAATGTTAAATTTCTCACAGTAGTTAACTATTCTTTGATACATGCATTTTTCAAAGATTTTCGACATGATGGGTATCAGTGTTATGGGGCGATAGTTGTTAATGTCACATTTTTCACCCTTTTTAAAAATTGGTTTGACAACAGATTTTTTCAAAGCGTTAGGAAAGACTCCTTGTGAAAAAGACAGGTTAATAAGATAGGTCAACACCCCGCTTATTTCATTAACACATGCCTTAATAATACGAGTGTTAAGATCATCGTAACCTTCAGCGTTGGTATTTTTCAAAGATAATATCTGTTTCCTCACCTCGTTTTCGGATGTAGGTGTGAGGAACATCGAGTTAGCAGTTTGGGTATCATTGCGACAACTATTTGTACAATTTTGAGTGGGAATATAATTTGTAAAATTACTGTTGAAGGCCGAGGCCATATCTGCTGGTTTGGTGAGTATAGTGTTGTCAATTTTAATGTATTCAATGTTGTCTTTGCGGTCCGTATTTTGGATTTCGTTTTTTATGATTGTCCAAGCGGCTTTACATTTATTATCATTATTATTCATAAACTTAATGTTGGCATTTCGTTTGGCACTGTGAATACACTTCTGTAATAGTTTTGAATATGAGATATATTTATTCTTATTAGTTATATTTTTATTCTTGTAATATTGATACCGTAAAAAACGCTTTATTTTAGAACTCTGTTTAAGACCCTTACTTATCCACATCCGCTTTATTTTATTGTTTAGATTTATCTTAACCCTAATTCTTGGAAAACAAAGATTGTAAAACAAGCCAATCAATGCGTGGAAAGCGCTGAATGCTGTATTTGCATCGCTTTCCATGTAAATATCTGTCCAAGATAGACTTTGTAGGCATTTAGTGAATTTATGTGTATTTTCTAGACTGTAGTCTCTTTTGTGAATGTGGTATATCGCGGCTCTTGTTGTTTGAAGCTTTAAAGGGAAGCTTAACATTTGTGCTGTGTCGTGATCAGAGAGATGAAGCGGTAGGACTGTTGAGATTGCGTCAGGTATATTACTCAATCAAGTGCCGAGACTGCGGTTTTCGAGCTTAGAGAGTGGTCCTGGTGGTGGTTAAGAAACGTCAACCCGCGTTTATCAACTTCAACTCTTCATTAATGGCTTTTGTAGACGACAGATACCACAATTTTGACAATAACACGTGTAAACTGGTAATAAACTATCAAACGCTGGGGAATATTTAGCAAGTTATCACAGGAATTAAAAAATATAAGTAGAAACAATAAAAGTATTTCTTTGCAGATTTAGATTATCAATTCATAACAGAATGACAGAAACAGAACAGAGAACGTTTGTCTAAATATCAACTTTCATACTTGACGTTTCTTGACACTCTTAATACATCAAATTGCCGTCATTTTATTAATATATTGGTTTACCTACAATTGTTACACCTATAAACAATACAGTTACTTATAAACAAAAACAATACAGACACAAAGAATCCTACTAACGCCCGGTTCCAATAAACAAAAACGAGTCGTTTTGCATACGGATAGTAAGATTTTGACATACGTCTCATAGAACTTATGTCAAAATACTACTATCCGTAACCAAAACGAATCGTTTTTTGTTTATTGGAACGGGATGTAAGTGTACAATATAATGTGGCAAACACAGATAGCACAAATAAAATTAAGGTAAACAAACAAAAAAAGTTAGGGAAAAGAAACACCTATTATTTTTTTAGTCGATTGTTACGACAATGTGCGTAACATGATTAGATAATCTAGCATATTTAGGTAGACTTGGCGCTGAATTGAAAATTGAAAATTGACAGTCCCCGAAAACGCCAGCTCTTCGCCAGTTCTAGTCGAAACGTATCCATAGGAATCATCAACACTTCAACGAAGAAGCAATTGAACATACCATCATTCGAGTAACAGCGATGAAAACGCATAAAAAATAATGATGGGACATTAATAATCAATAATTCGTTATAAAACCATCGATATATCCGTTCGAAGGCACAATGTTTGGTGATTTACATAATAAATACATTTGTTGGCTGCCCGACTACCGGTCGCTGTTCTAGCGTAGCGTTAGCAAAGTAATTGATGTTGCTAAAGAACATCCTTACTAATATTATAAAAGCGAAAGTGAGTTTGTTTGTTTGTTACCTCTTCACGCTTTAATGGCTACACCGATTTTGATGAATTTTGGTACAGAGATAGTTGGGAACCAGGAGACGGACATAGGCTAACTTTTTGAAAAAAAAAGTGGGATGTGTGGGAGTAACAGGGAAGAAAAGGGAAAACTTAGCGTTGCTATTACAAATCAATAAGGCGCAAGGGGAACTGTGTTAACCCGAATTTAACGCGAGCGAAGCCGCGGGCAAAAGCTAGTCCTTACTAATATTATAAAAGCGAAAGTGAGTTTGTTTGTTTGTTTGTTTGTTACCTCTTCACGCTTTAATGGCTGAACCGATTTTGATGAATTTTGGTACAGAGATAGTTGGGAACCAGGAGACGGACATAGGCTAATTTTTATTAAAAAAAAGTGGGATATGAGGGAGAACGAGGGAAGAAAAGGGAAAACTTAGCGTTGCTATTACAAATCAATCAGGCGCAAGAGCAAAAACTGCAGGTCTGCTTGGTGTGTTATACCGAATTTAACGCGAGCGAAGCCGCGGGCGAAAGCTAGTAATATTATAAAAGCGAAAGTGAGTTTGTTTGTTTGTTACCTCTTCACGCTTTAATGGCTGAACGGATTTTGATGAATTTTGGTACAGAGATAGTTGGGAACCAGGAACGGACATAGGCTAATTTAAAAAAAAAGTGGGTTGTGAGGGAGAAAGAGGGAAGAAAGGGGAAAACTTAGCGTTGCTATTACAAATCAATAAGGCGCAAGGGGAACTGTGTTACCCCGAATTTAACGCGAGCGAAGCCGCGGGCAAAAGCTAGTATATAATAAAATACCTGGTAATTATTTTGAACGCAGTATGTTAAATATCAAGAAAATACAAAAAATAAAATACGATTAAAAACAAAAGCTATAGATGCTCTCAAATACAGCCAAAAGTTAAAGTGGAAATGGGCCGGTCACGGAGCACGTCCTTCAGATCATAGATGGACCAAAACAGTTACGTCATGGAAAGGCCCACCGGGCAAACGATATAGAGGAAGACCGTCCACCAGATGGGACGACGATATTAAAAAAAAATGCTGGTTCAGAATGGCAACTAATAGCCCAAGACCGAGAGAAATGGAAAGCTTCGGCGGAGGCCTTTACCTGAGGGGGGTTCCTGTACAGTGAAATGCTATTGCCTACTTACTTAAAATAGGATTTGTTTTATAGTAAGTTAATATATAAGTTACATAGATAGATATTGATTTCTCTTTATTAAGTATAGGTAGGAAACAACATAACTGGAAATATAAGGCTTTTTTATTTTGATTTTTGGTCGTGTTCTGATTTGTCAAGCTTTGAGGAAATCATCAGCATCTGCATAGCCATTTCATAACTATTTTGAGGTTGGTTTCCGCTGCATACCGATATTTACATGGAGCACCTGTCTGTTTTTTTTTATTGTCATAAATGGGAAAGCACAAGTAGTTTCCTCGGCAGCCCCACCGTTTGTGAGACAGTCGAGATAGTAATAGTGCAGGACTTGAACCGGCTAAAACCACCCTCCTGCTCTGCTCTTATCCCTATGACATGGTCATGGATTATTTCTAAAATTAAATTAGTTATCTAAAATCAGTATTGCAAAAACCAAATTTAAAATAAGTGTGCTGAAACAAAACAATGGCAAATAACTATAGTGCAAAGAACCAGTAGAAACGTGTTTATTTTTGCAAATATAATTGATGTGGTGTTTTGGTTTTTTAGCGACTGCCTGTCCTCTATGACCTGCTATGACCTCCACAACTTACCTAGTACTGGGTAATACGACACTCCTTGGTAAGACTGGTTGTCAGACTTTCGGGACACTGACTATCTGTAACGACTGTCAAAGATCTACAAATGACAGCCGGGAACAACGGCTTACCATGATTTCTGAGGTAGGTACACCTACGGAGGAGACTCGGAATGTTATGTACGATTTCAGTTTTATTCTTTTTGGTCTCCAATAAAGAGTGCTCATGTATGTTGCGTTTGTTTACGCAATACTTATAATTTATATGCCACTACAAATTATTTATTGTAAATATTAAAACAAAAATATACCTTCGAATACCTATGTCAGCAATAAAAATAAAATCAATAAATTGTCATCTTTAACTGCTGTCCGTACACATTTCGTGAAGGAACGCGGGTTGGTCCAGCAAATAATCAATTTACGTGTGTGAACCACACCAAAATATTGTATTATCTGTGGTATGTGACACTTTGACGTTTGATGTCAGTTAAGTAAATTTGAGATTTACGAAATTCAAAACTGCTGATCCCGACGTTTTCGCAGTTGCAAGCTTGATGGACGCTGGATCTTATCGAACCACAGAATACATGCCAGTCAAACTATACTGCAAAAGATTTTGCCCGTGAAATTGCTAGCGCTTATTTAGAATATGACAATCAATTCGGGATCTTTCAACCAAGATTCGAAAGACACGTAGCGCTATCTACTTTCATAAACTAACGTTATTGTTGTCCCTCGAGAACCAGCATAGGTATTCACAACCACTCGATTGCAATCGTGCCGTAAGTATAATCGAAATACCACCTCCCCCCCCCCCCCCCCGTGACGAGACCGAGACGCCCCGGTTGCCGGGCGCCGCGAGACGACTCCCGGCCACCGTAGATGCGGGCCTGTGGACGGTGAGCAATGGGTAGGTTTCATTGTTCCATTGGTCCGTCCGTCTATTGAAGACAGGCCGTGACGGCGCGTTTGTGTTTCACGCGCGCCTCAAAGAGATGTCAGCAAAGCAGAGGTGCTTGCCAGAGCCTCCGCCTGCCGGGGTTGCGGGTTGATCGAAAGAGATACCGCGGCCCCGGATCGTAAAGGGCAATAGAAGGAACATGGGTGGGTTTTAGTTAGTAAAAGTCTGACACTCCCACCCGCTCCACGCACTTAAAAGGTATAATCGAAAACGTCCTCCAAACGCTACTTACAGATCCGTTAACGGCCAATTTTGATATGACCGAACTGGGTGCCTGCCGTTTTGCCGAAAAGATTGTGACAAAATTTCATTACCCAAACAAATTTTAGCAACCTTTTTTTAAACCATTGCAATATTTCGAATGATTTTAGTACGCATATTTTTATTTAAATTAATCAAATGATTTATTACAGCAAACAATAGACTAGACAGTTAGCGTCATGGATGGATATCTTAAATATGTCTGGCAGGAACAGGAATTAAAACAAACAGTTGTATACTTTTATTGATATTTAAATGTAGATAACAATTAAAATGTAGAATAAATAATTTCTTATTCTCTTTTATATCAACACCTGTAAGCTATAAAAATAGACGCCATGTTTTAGAGTGTCTATTTTTATTGACGACATCCTGAATTTAAGGTTTGGTTTCACTGCTTCGTCGCGCCACTTGTTCTCTCCGACTGTAATATATTTGTTTTTGTTATAGATCCTTAGTAATATTATAAAAGCGAAAGTGAGTTTGTTTGTTTGTTACCTCTTCACGCTTTAATGGCTAAACCGATTGTGATGAATTTTGGTACAGAGATAGTTGGGAACCAGGAGACGGACATAGGCTAATTTAAAAAAAAAGTGGTATGTGAGGGAGAAAGAGGGAAGGAAAGGGAAAACTTAGTGTTGCTATTACAAATGAATAAGGCGCAAGGGGAACTGTGTTACCCCGAATTTAACGCGAGCGAAGCCGCGGGCAAAAGCTAGTCATAAATAAAAACCTGGGAATCTTCTAGTTACAGAGATAAGAGGGGTCAATGTTCAACCTTTTACACAATTTTTTTTTAATCCGTGTTTTTAATATAATAACTTTACTTGAAATACCTTCACGACCACTTCTATTTAACACACCCACAATGTGTTGAGTGTATTACGTTGATTTCTGCAATAAAATGTGATATTCCCTACAAAAAAATCCTCGTTTCCCCACAATCATTGTTGTGTAGAGTAAGTTAGTTAGATGTTGTAGAATGCATGGTTGACGGCTTCGTGAATGGGTTAGTTTAAAATGTAGAATTTAAAAAAAACTTGAAAGGTACACCCGGATGGAACGAAGTTATTATTTATAAAAAAACCTGTATACACTCAATAAAAATAATCGTCGCGACACCACACTGTTCAATGCGAAATAGAAAGACGAAACGAAAATAACTTTTTGCTTTTTATAAGAGAGAGAGAGAGAGAGAGAGAAACACGCGCTTAAAACTATAGCAAAAAGTGTCGTTACAACTTTTGGTCTTAATTTTTTCCGTCTACCCCCCCCCCCCTTTCACAACGCGCGATAAGGACCTTCGTTCCAAAACTATGTTTATCTGCAGTGCTGCTATGATCTGAACGTGCTTGAATAACGACATTGAAAGTAAGGACGAAAAATTTAAAATGAAGGCGTAGTTACTTACAATTTTAACCGCGCTCCATAAGACCCTATGCGGACTCATGCACTACGCGGCCACGACCACGACGTTTGGCCGCAGAAGCTTCGACCAGCAAATAAGGTTTAATGCTAGTTTTGTTCAAGATAGCGGATGGTCTGGAGAAAAGACGTGGCCGTGTAGTGCGCTATAACCTTTTTTTCCGGCAAGAACGTGGGCCCGTTCTTAAACTCTGACAGCCCAGTAAAGCATCGTATGTTGTGTACACTGCAAAAGTTCGTTTAGTAGAAAGCTCTTTTCAATGCTCTATCTATATCATATGACATCAGCGTGGGTGGTAAACTGATAACGCCCCCTTTTGGGCATTTGAGTCTTTCAGGGAGGGCAGTTGAAGATCACAAAGATAGCACGCAATGTGGCAACAGCTGTTTTGAATTAGCGACAGCTAAGAAGTAAAATTAAGATGGAAAAACAAAAAAAACATATTCTCAAAGTGGGCGGTGACCAAAATAAGGCTCTAGATCCTACAAATATCTCATTACTAGTAAGTCTTTATCAGACCCCGGTTACGAAGCCCATTCTCCTTATATTTTAAGAATCGGCAATGAAAACAAGCAAATGGCAAACAAATAACTACAAGAGACACCTCGATTAAAATGTTGCATTCATATGAATTGCAATTGACCACACACATGAGAATAGTTAATTAATATTCTAATACCATAAACTTAGTTTCATTTAAAGGTACGCGATAGAATTCCATCGTAGAAACGGATGACAAAATGACATATGGAAAGATTACTAAGCCCTTGGCCACGACCATTGTGCTTAAACGACACGCGTTTTGCAATATCGCGACATGCGACTACTTCTTTTGTTTGTTTCCTCGTAATCGCTTTAAACGTGTAGCTGGTGGCCAAGCGTTTAGGTAAATTACGTTTTCAAAAACAAAACCGCTTGAAAAAAACTCTTTGTCTGCGTGCGGAACTTAGTCACGACATAACGCATGATTTGTGTCAAACGTTCAAAATGTTGACAACTTACGTAGAAACGTCTTGCTACTCTATTGGTAGTATTGGACGGCACGGTTGGCGTAGTGGTTAAGCGATCGACTGTTGCGCTACGTGTCGCGGGTTCGATCCCCGCACGGATGAAAATATTTGTATGACCTACAGGTAGTTGTTTCGGTTTTGGCTGTTTGTGTATGTGAGTTTAAATGTTTGTAAACACGTTTTTAAAAAAAAAACACAAAATACCGGCCAAGAGCGAGTCAGACTCGCACACCGAGGGTTCCGTACAAATTCGCATCATAAACAGCCATATGTTTTTACTGCGTAGACTTAGAGGCTTATTTTTTCAGAGACTACAGACTTGAGTATATGGTTTTAGTTTTAACTCGATACCTTTACGCGTTCCCGAGATCAAGACTTTTGACAGACAGACAGACAACAAAGATATCCAATAAAGGTTTGGTTTTTTTTCTTTTGAGGTACCTACAAACTGAACTCCTAAGCTTAAAAAAGTACTTTTAGCAGTAAGACCGCCCATTCTTTCTCCGCAAAAATGTCCACTTTGTTCTTTTTTCGAATGTCATCTGGCTGTTGAAACTATGAGGTTGTTAGCTGCTCAACCGGACTATCCCATGGGCCTCCAAAGCCTCCATTTATGTGCAAAACTTATAGGCTTTGGGGGCCCATTCGCCCCAGTCGCTTAGTATATACTAGCGACTGCACGCTAAGGGCATCTCATGTGGAATACGAGCCTCGGCTTAGGGCGTCGCTGGGGGAGGACAGCAAAGGGACAGGATCTGAGTTCCATTATTTGGGGGATGATTTAAATTTACTGGCTAAGCAACGCGGCCTGGTTCGGGTAAAGAGGAGGGGGACGACAACCGTTGACCCGTCGTTCCTTGTTAATTGTTGTCATGTATGTACTAATTAATCTATCGTTCATCAATATCAGCGTATTGTTTCGTCCAGTTATCTCTTTTTTTAACTGTTAGGATTGCGTTTGGCCGCAACTCGCCTGTTGTGAAGCGATGATGTGGCCTAGGGTGGAACATGATTGAATAGAAGAAACCAATTCAAACTAGAACTTTGATGAGCTTTAGATTATAGTGATCAGGAAACAGAGAAGCCGGTAGGGAATCCTATAGACTTGCGATTCCCACATTAATGTGTCATCAAAACGCTTATTTACTCCAAAATTTCTTATATATTTTTTTTTATTTAAGCATAATTGAAACCATCCTTAACCTACGACTTTTAATTGCGGCCCCTTCAATGTGCGTTAGTTTATGCGTCGCGCGTCCCGTCGGCGGCATAAAGGAGGCAACGCACAACGCATTGCATTCGTAATGCACTTGAAATGAACGCGCCTCTAATTGATTTGTACGCGCCTGTCAGGTTGGTAATGCTTGTCATTTTTAGGACGTCCTTTTGATATATTTTGAAGTTTGATTTTAGAATTGTTTCTTTATTAAAATTGCGTTTTGTTTACACATGAGCGCTAATGGAGGGTTCAAAAAGAATACTGGAGTGGACTGTAATAGAAGGGCTGACTTTTAATAGAATCCTCGCGAAGATTACCAATTACATTTCTACTAGCTTCTGAGTCATACCGTTTTTAAAGCAGCCGTGATGTAATAATTAACACAAGGTACAAGAAATAACGAGTCGTTCCTTTGTTTTCAAATTGCTGATGAAAAACATCGTGACGATACCGGCGTATAGTATACTAGATTCAAATTCACTAACCCGCATTGGGGCCCGTGTGGTGAATTGCCACGGCGGCGGCCAACTCAGGTTCTCTCAGACAGAAGGAAGAAGTCCCAGATTCTGCTGTGTGAGATTTCTGGGATTCTTCCCAAAAAATAAGAGCGAGAAAAAGTGATGGCTTTCTATTCTAGTGCAAATTCGTGTAGAAAACCACACGGCTTTATTCTTGCAAATCTTATATCAAACAGAACTCGTATTTTCGCCAATAACTCAGCTGTCAAACTTATATCGTTGGAAAAAATCAGTAGATTCAAATCTCACCAGTTTGACAGAAAATACGGCGGGAAACAGCACAAAAATGTCTTCCCAAGGCAATTCCATGAACGTTCTACCATGGAGTGATGTGAAAATTAAATTAAATCGAGGAACCTTTTATTTGATCGGCACAGAACTGCACTTTGTCGCGCCGACGACCGCTCGATTCCAATTAATCAATTACCATAACATAAATACGCGCGCGGCGGCCATTTTAAATGCGCCATTTTGGTTTGAGCTGTCAATTTTGGCGCGGCTTTTCTTTTTGAGGTAAATTGAGAATTGAGGTAAAGGATGCGTTTTTTATCCCCTACAAAAATGGCCAAACCGTGTACCTCAAGGACAAAAATACGAATTTATAGGAAAAAAATCGTAGATTTTGAAAAAAAATATATTGTAATTATTCGCGCATTTGTACCAGTAGAAATTGTCGATCAAAGATGTCAAAACTTGCAACCCAAGAATTTCAGTCTGGCAATGTCATGATTTACATCTCCGATGATGCGTTTCGTTACTTCATTTTATAAATATATGAAAACACAAAAATGTACTTTACAGAATTTATTTATGTATTACAGATAAGTTTTTATTTCTAGTACACATTTTTGTGAATAATCATGGGAACAAAAATTAAAAAAAAATACATTTATTTCACATTTTGTATTATTTTTTGCGTTTGGTTATCTGCCGGCCAAAAGCCAGGGCTCCAGACCTAGGCCGATTGTTTTTTTTCTATTGTTGTTGATATTATTGTCAATTTGTCAAATTGTCATTCCGTTTCGATTTCCCGTCTCTGTAGTTTATAATTATATTATGAGTCAAAGAAGACTACAATAGTATTGTTATGAGTTTATAGTTCGCTATCGATGATGATGATGTCTTTACTACCTACCAGAATTCATAATGAAAATAGAAGAATCAATACTGTTATTCCGACTACCTAGCTTCACGATTATCTTTTATTTTATGACGATAATCAAATCTTAAAGACATAAATATATTCTTGTATTGCGCTTCCACAAATGCCATTAATGAAGAGTTGAAGGTATAATCCTGAAGTTGAAGATATTATTATAATCCTGTATCATATCATAGACCATGTAGTTGGCGTAGAATGACCTTTAAGTACATAATTTAGATCCTCTTGTCAGACTTCAAAAGGGTGGGTATAGCTTTCTCAGCTTTTCGCCAGTCTATGGGTGGATATTTTTATTCATTATAACCCGTTTTTATCATGTTTTTAAGGTTTTTATTGAACACCGATGTAATATATTTTGAATTATTCTGACGTGATTTTGACAGATGAAACAGATTGACAGCCGTCAATGATGTCATAAACGTTTCTTTGAACGCAGTTACGTTGCGAGGTAGTGTTTTTTCATATACTTTTATTTCTTTTTCTATCTAGTATTTTAGGATTTTAAATACTGCTCAAAATACAAATTATTGGTAGGAGTTTTAATAGTAATTTGTACCTCGGTACAGTCATGGCCGAAAAAAAAACACCTCCTTTATTTTTAATGGAAAATTGAGTTCAGTTTTAGGGAAGAAAACTATAAATAGTGCGCAAAAAGTAATTTATGATTCAAGACATTTTATTCAAGGGTCTTTCGCTAAACTTCTGAAGAATATAAAAAAATATTTTAATTAGAGAAAGTAATGGATTGGGTAAACAAAAGAAACATTCAAATATTTCGCTAAGTCTCTTTGACGTTTAAAACACTAATTTAAAAATCATAAGAGTTGATCAGCTTTTAGGTAAACAATCTTAATAAGTTAGTCTTAATATGTTATGAGCATTTGGATTCATCCTAGACTTTTACAAGTTCTTTCAAAATGAATCAGTTAATACTGAATTCATGGGCTTCTGCTACTAACTCGTGCCAATCGGGTCGTTTTTCTAGTTAAGCCAACCTTCCTTAGGTTAGTCCGTGGAAGGATGACATACATAGTTTCCTCCAGTCCCGGCTGTCATTTGTAGATCTTTGGCAGTCGTTACAGGTTGCTTGAAAGTCTGACTAACAGTCTTATCAAGGGATATCGTGTTATCTAGTATTAACTGGGTTGTGGAGTTCAGATAGGCAGTCGCTCCATTGAAAATACTGGTGTCCAGCTGCATCTGGTTAGACTGGAAGCCTACACCAACATAGTTGGAAAAGGCAGATCATGAAACCGAATTCCAATTACAGATTTTCCTCTTCTTTAATACTCAAAACAGTTTCTCATTTCGAAGCTCAACACAAACTGGTCTTCTTCACACTGTAGCAAAAACATTCTTACCATAGACAATGAGCGCTAACTTTTTTCACGTCCAAGGCAAAGAGCATAAAGGTTGTTATTCCTCAACTGTCACTTGACTGGCGTTGCATTTAACTTTGTATGTGCATCAAAGACGGTTGCTATCAAGCGTACGCGTATTAAATACTAAGAAGGTATCGTAGCCTTTTTTAAATGATTTTGTTTTGTTTAAAATTGTTTTTTGCGTTTAAATGAGGGTTTTGGGGTTCTGTAGCTTCCTGTCATTGGAAAGGAAGGAACCTTTTTTGATTTTTAAGTTGATGTCAATTTCACATCTTCTTGAGCGATTCAAATGGGTAAAATCTTTTTGAAAGTCAATAAGGATTTTTGTAGGTATTTAGTTTAGAATTTTCATTCAAGGTTTGAGCATGAATGTGGGCGGGTATAAGAGTTAGAGGAGACTCAAAGAAACGATGAAATCTTTTTGAAAGTCAAAAAGGATTTTTGTATTTAGTTTCGAATTTCCATTCAAGTTTTGAGTATGAATGGGTATCAGAGTAGAGGAGAGCCAAAGAAACGATGGATGGATAGTGTGAATTATTGTATGGCATGAAAGGAGGTATCTGATAAAATTACGAGTCTCAAGTATGGAAGAAGAAGGCGCGATGCACCGACTACAAATAATTTGGGATCAGGACAGGAGAATGACAATGATGACTTTCAAATTTTTAGTATATTCAAAATCGAATATTCCAAATTATAACATTACGCATTGGTATTACCGAAAGGATCAGCAAGAGACTATAGTTGGTGCTTCCACATTAGATTAATTACATTATTTTTTAAGGAAATATCTAAACGTTTGGTTGACACTTCCCGTGACCCAAGGGCTGGCTTTTACTTTGGCGTGAGGCTTAGCGTTGCCATACAACGTGGCAATGCGGCCAGTCTCTTGGGGACATTGCCAAATGACAGCGTTGAGGACGAATTTTGTGACGCTATT
Source organism: Ochropleura plecta (assembly GCA_905475445.1). Lineage (NCBI taxonomy): Eukaryota > Metazoa > Arthropoda > Insecta > Lepidoptera > Noctuidae > Ochropleura > Ochropleura plecta. The sequence continues at coordinate 2,365,595 of FR997750.1, read as the reverse complement.
TTTTAATTTATTTATAAGTTAGGTATTATGTTTAATAATTTTAGTTTAATTTAGTTTATAAATGTTATAAATATATTACATTAAAGCTCGATATAATAAGATCAAAAATCAAAATATTTTTATTTCACAAAGGCCTAAAGAGATCACAAAAAATAAGATTAAGGATAGTTAGAGACAACCACAAAAAGTTACCAGGGAAGCCGCAAGCGTAAAAGAAATAGAAAAGAAGCGAATATTTTGCCATCACCGGGTAGAAATCCTTAACATTTTGTTGTATACAATTTCTCAAACTAACATTGTCACGAATATTCTTCTAATAGTAGAAGTTTAAAATTCTTGTGTCTTGGTGTTTGTTACCAAACTCCTTCGGAACGGCTGGACCGATGTGTATGAAACTTTGTATGTATGTGTATTCGGTAGGTCTGATTATCGACCAACATCTATTTTTTTTTAAATTAACTGAGTAGCGAGTGAAACTACTGGGTACGACTAGTTAATAATAACAACCGCAAACGAAACGGTGTTGACAAAAGACATGATCTCAACTACTGAACTAAATAGCGTGATCGTGGCGTTTGCAACAACCTCGAAATATCGGTAATTCACAATAAATAATAAACGTAGTAAATATCCCGTTACAAATGTTATTTATTTAATTTAAGGCTTCCCTTTCCCCTACTTATAGAAAAGCACAGCATGCATTACATTATGCCGCAGATAATCCTACTTCCTACTTATAATATTATAAATGCGAATGTTTGTGAGATTGGATGGATGCATGTATGAGTGTTTGTTACTCTTTCACGTCAAAAAGGCTGAACGGATCTTAATGAAATTTGGCTCAGAGGTAGATTATAGTCTGGTATAACACAAAGGATACTTTTTTTTCGATCGGTGCCAGCTAGTTACATAAAATTAACAAATATATGTTTCTAGCTTTTGCCCGCGGCTTCGCTCGCGTTAAATTCGGGGTAACACAGTTCCCCTTGCGCCTTATTGATTTGTAATAGCAACGCTAAGTTTTCCCTTTTCTTCCCTCTTTCTCCCTCACACCCCACTTAAAAAAAATAGCCTATGCCCGTCTTCTGGTTCCCAAATATCTCTGTACCAAAATTCATCAAAATCGGTGTAGCCATTAAAGCGTAAAGAGGTAACAAACAAACAAAGAAACAAACTCACTTTCGCTTTTATAATTTTACTAGCTTTTGCCCGCGGCTTCGCTCGCGTTAAATTCGGGGTAACACAGTTCCCCTTGCGCCTTATTGATTTGTAATAGCAACGCTAAGTTTTCCCTTTTCTTCCCTCTTTCTCCCTCACATCCCACTTTTTCTTGAAAAAAAAATAGCCTATGTCCGTCTCCTGGTTCCCAACTGTCTCTGTACCAAAATTCATCAAAATCGGTGTAGCCATTAAAGCGTGAAGAGGTAACAAACAAACAAAGAAACAAACTCACTCTCGCTTTTATAATTTTATTATAGTAAGGAATAGTAAGGATTAACAAATAGATCTTTGGTTCACGTAAATTTTATAGGACAGCTCATAATTACTGAGTGCCGGAGAGAAGAGAAGAAGGATGAGGAAGACAGGGTGTTCGTTGGTTACATATTTATTGTAAAGACAGATTTAATAGTACCTGAAAATATTATTTTTTGACCATTTTCAAATAGGGTTTTTTTGCGGATGAGAAATCATCAAATAACTTCTCCAACTCTGGGCGGAGCAGGAGGGACTGTCAAACTTTTGCTGACTAAAACCCACACTTTTGCCTTTTAAATGTTCCGGGGCCGCGGTATCTCTTTTGAACGACAAGCAACCCCGGTCACATTGGGATTAACGCAAGATATACACATGAACAAGGTACACTAGTTTATGAATCAGCTAAACTAAAGCTTGAACGACGTTGTCAGTCCTCAAGCCCTCACCGTCGGCAAACGATGGTATGGTCTACAAACATGTCGTATCGTACGCGATGATCGGAAACAATGACAGCAATATTAACGACTTTCTAAACTTTCTGTTAATACTTAGATACTGAGACAGCCTCGTGGCTTCGGCCGATTTCAAACATCATTTGTACGCGTTGGCTAAGAAAAATATTAGAATTTCTTATTTTAATAAACCTTACTAATATTATAAAAGCGAAAGTGAGTTTGTTTGTTTGTTAAGTCTTCGCGACTAAATTTCCAAACCGATTTTGATGAATTTTGGTACAGACATAGTTGGGACCCTGGAGACGGACATATTTTTTTGAAATAAAGTGGGATTAGTGGGAGAGAGAGGGAAGAATGGGGGGACAATTTTTTTTTTCGATCATCACCGGGTTTAAAGTTAGCGTTAACCAAAGGTAGCTATTTTTTTTTTAATTTATTTCTCAAACAATTTTTGTGTAGATTAATACAATATTACTCGCCAAACTTTACGTTTGATGGCGAGATGCGCTCTTTTCTTTTAAATACACGTAAACCTATTTTGACAAAATAAATACTAAATTCAAATTTAAAAAATTAAAACTTAAATTAAAAACTGACAGAATTTGCTTCTCAACAAAAAAAAACGTGCTGAGGCTGCACCCGCAACCTCTAAGTAATCTTGTCGAGAAGGAAACTCTTCAATCTTGATCCTAAAATACCTTTACTTAAATTAGAGGTTTGCCTTAATAAATCTATTTTATTAAAAACTTTTGGCACTAAATATTGGGACATTCTTTCTCCATAATAATTTGTGCCACGCGGACGAAGTCGCGGACGGAAGCTATCCTATCTATACTGTTTCGCGGTGTCATACCTTTGTTTCTCTTTCAGTCTGAGAAGACTAAGCGCGGGAAAAAAAAACAAACTAACAATAGTTTCATATTGATTAATGACAAAAGTACTTTTTACGTCGTTTGATTCACGTGAGAATTTGTCACTGCTGTTCTCGGCTCTATAATTTGTTATATTTGTCTGGGTCACAATATAAAAGTTTCCTCGAAATAGTAAGTAAAAATTAGATTGAAATTATTCCACTTACAAGGAAGTTGATTTTACTTTCAACTAAACTTGCTAAACGATTACAGGTTGCCAACCGAGGCATTTACTGTCACAGCTGGTAAAGCACCTCCACATGTCTGAATAGAAGTCGCAAGTGCAGTTGAAAAACACACAGGGTTTGGACACTAAACACCCACCAAATGGCGCCCAACTGCCAAGACCATGGCTTAAAGCAGACGTTTGGTAAAACTGCAGAGTCCCCATTAGAGACCTCGGCCGACGCCCGATGTAAGCTGCGGGAAAACAGCCGTCCCCGTTCGTGGGCATCTTCTTGCAGGGTCTTACCGTCCTTGAACCGCCTCTGGACTGTGGGAAGATGTAATTCTAACATCTTTAATTAGGGTCACCTCAATGAAACATCAGCGTGATGTGGTTGTGGAGCTGTTTCGCAAACTATGTTCTACCTTCTATTCTGCCCTTTTAGCCCGGAAACATGCTGACGTCGCCTGACTCAATGTGGGGACACAGATCTCAATGGTAGAATTCCAATAAGGATAATTTGCGCATCTTAACTGCAAAAAAATGTCGATGGTCAATATTCTTTTGATCACAGCAACCAAAGGAAACCGTGACCACACTGATAGATAATCGAAAAATCCAACATGGCCGATTTCCCCGCTTTTAAGCCGAACCGATCAAAATGTACCTCACGCACACTTGTCGATTATTCACAATATTCACCGAACGCATGATCGGCGGTGCTGTAAAGAAATTAAAAAGAAATAGGGGCATAGACAACACCGCATTGTCTATGGCGGCGCCTCAAAGAAGGTTCGTTGCAATACAGAATTTCTAATGAATTTGATTAGTTTATTACGCGTGACAAGATGGCCGCTTTTGATTATTTCAAACAGTAATTGTTTGAATTTTAAGTCAATTGGATGTTGTGTTAGAAATATTTAATTTTGGGTAGCTACTGAATTACCTTTTAGAACTTTTGTTAAGTGCAGTTTAACATTCCTTCACATCTAATTTACTGACGTTGGTTTCGTTGTCTCAAAAGCGACTGGTGTCTTGCTCAGCATGAGGTTCGATTACCAGTGATTTTCACATGTTTTGCTAAAGAATATTGTGAGAAAATCAGCATGCGTTTTTTTTGGGGTGGGAAATCATCAAATAACTTCCCCCGCTCTGGGCGGAGCGAGGGGAAGTGTTAGACTTGTACTGACTAAAACCTACCCATGTTCCTTCTACTGCCTTTTATGTTCCGAGGTCGCGGTATCTCTTTCGAACAACCCGCAACCCCGGCAGAAAATCAGCATGCCTGTGAGATAGTTTTCGACGGCTTTTAAAGGCAAGTTAGAGGCCCATAGGTAGTCGACGGTGCCTTCATATTTCACGCGCACCTCAAAGAGATGTCAGCAAAGTAAAGGGGCCGTTAGGACCACAGCCTGCCAGGGTTACCTACTAGTCGTTTGAAAGCGGTACCAGGACACAAAGGGCAAAAGAAGGAACATGGATGGGGTTTAGTCAGTAAAAGTCTGACACTCCCTTTCGCTCCGCTCAGAGCTGGAGAAATTATTTGATTATTTCAAATCTGAAAAAAAAGAGACCCATGGGTGGGTTAAAACTCTGCCATCAGGTTAGACTCCACACAAAAGACCGGGTAGGATAAAGCATCGTGAAGACCGATCGCTGTCCCATTAGCTCTGAATAAGATAATAGGAGTTTTCTCTAAATCCTGGAATGTTTTTTTTAAACAAGGATTTATTCTATCTTCTATTCTACTAATATTATAAATACGAATGTTTGTGAGGATGGATGGATGTTTGTTACTCTTTCACGTCCAAACGGCTGCACGGATCTTGATGAAATTTGGCACAGAGGTAGATTATAGTCTGCAATAAAACATAGGATTGGTAATTTTTATCAATCATCACGCGGGCGAAGCCGCGGGCGCCAACTATTATAATAATATTATAAATGCGAATGTTTGTGTGGAAGTATGGATGTATGGATGTTTGTTACTCTTTCACGTCCAAACGGCTGCACGGATCTTGATGAAATTTGGCACAGAGGTAGATTATAGTCTGGAATAACACATAGGATTGGTAATTTTTATCAATCATCACGCGGGCGAAGCCGCGGGCGCCAACTAGTATAATAATATTATAAATGCGAATGTTTGTGTGGAAGTATGGATGTATGGATGTTTGTTACTCTTTCACGTCCAAACGGCTGCACGGATCTTGATGAAATTTGGCACAGAGGTAGATTATAGTCTGAAATAACACATAGGATTGGTAATTTTTATCAATCATCACGCGGGCGAAGCCGCGGGCGCCAACTAGTATAATCCTTACTAATATTATAAAAGCGAAAGTGAGTTTGTTTGTTTGTTTGTTTGTTTGTTTGTTTGTTACCTCTTCACGCTTTAATGGCTAAACCGATTTTGATGAATTTTGGTACAGAGATAGTTGGGAACCAGGAGACGGACATAGGCTAATTTTTATTTAAAAAAAGTGGGATATGAGGGAGAACGAGGAAAGAAAAGGGAAAACTTAGCGTTGCTATTACAAATCAATCAGGCGCAAGAGCAAAAACTGCAGGTCTGCTTGGTGTGTTATACCGAATTTAACGCGAGCGAAGCCGCGGGCGAAAGCTAGTAATATTATAAATGCGAATGTTTGTGTGGAAGTATGGATGTATGGATGTTTGTTACTCTTTCACGTCAAAACGACAGCACGGATCTTGATGAAATTTGTCACAGAGGTAGATTATACCTAGTCTGGAATAACACATAGGATACTTTTTTATCAAACATCACGCGAACGAAGCCGCGGGCGCCAGCTAGTCTATCTATAAGAGGGTGGGAAGAGAGAGTGCACCTCTGTCTGCACATATACTTGTGCACAATAATATCTCCCGGGTCTATGGCTTTTCTCCATTGAAATTGGCCGCCAAGACTAAGAAGGTTAAAAGTTCTATTTTATTATTTACTGCACCATGGTGTACGTCTTGAACAAACCTGTGTCTTCCTTTTCTTAACTCCATTTATTCGCCTGTTATGACACAATACATTGCAGTGTCTCCCTGCAAGAAACCTCTATGCTTGAAACCTTTCGATTAAATACTGGCATAAAACCTTATTTTTTTTTTAAACTGTTCTGTTAAATTTTGAAATTCGAGTTTTAAATTAAAAATGACTGTATTTTATTAGCTATTTTGTCAGTAGTTGATAGTGGTTTTTTTTTGCGGATGGGAATCATCAAATTACTCACCCCGCTCTGGGCGGAGCGGGGAGGAGTGTTAATGCTGTGAAAAATCAACTCTCTAAGTCTATACAGTCTAAAGATATGCCTGTTTATGTCGGTGCTTGATTCGCTCCTGGCCGGCTTATGTTTTCGAAAAACAAAAGAGAGTCATAGCTTCTACAGCAGTGGGGTAGAGGTGCACTGCGCTGCACACCCCGCATTGACGGCTTAACGACACACGGTCGGGCGTAGACGAGCATGCTCGCTACTGTGGTAATGGCCGCCACCACGTGTCTCAGGATGCCGACCCCATCACACGTAGTGCCACTGTCAATGAGGCCATCGGTTTAAAGCCGAAACTTGACAACTTGTGGACAGTTTAAAGCAGCCCTGTCCTGAACACTGCCTTACTGTGTAGAAACGGACTCCCCAAATATACAAATTCGGATTTCGTATCCCCTGAAATCACCAGGAAAACTTTAATAGCGCGATGCAGGACTTTATCAAATGCAATGCAATTTTAGGTTCTAATTCAGGGGTAGTACAGTCCACCCCTTAGTTCGCGTAGTAAAATGGAGGGTTTAAATTACGCGCATGCGTAGTACGCCGAGGGAGTGAGTTCTATCCTCAGACGAACCAGTTCTTTTTGCGTTGTGTGGGATTGTTGAATAGGTTTATGGAACATTGCATTTAAGGGCAATATTCGCGTAAATGAAAAATAAATAAGGTTGGCGAATGTGGACGTGAGGACTGTAATGGTTTGTTCACAGATGCAATAAGTTTTAAGATACTATATTGCTACAACAGTACGTAATTACAAATGCGATGCTGACGCCATTGGGGCAACCGCCATTTGGGGGAGGTTAAAATTAGAGGAGGTTAACTTTAACCTCCTCTACTTCCTACTAATATTATAAATGCGAATGTTTGTGAGGATGGATGGCTAAAGTTACGACTTTTTGAACTAATAGCTGACTTTACAGTAGGTACCATAGAGGCTTTAACATTTGTGGTAATTTAGGAATTAACTCTTAAACGTTGGTTGAGCAAGATGACACAAAATAAAAAGCTATCAAAATTCTGAGCAAAATTTTGACATAAAATTTCCCGAAATAAAGCAGGATGTACAAAATCTCGAAGCAAAAGCAAATGGCAATATTAATACGGTACCTACTAAAGGTAAGCTGAAGTGTCCGTGGGCTAGCCATTAAATTCGTAGAACCGATGAAAATAACTTGGGACAAACAACACAGCAGGAGAAAACGCCGCGGGAGACGCCCTGGCCACCGTAGATGCGGGCCTGTGAACGGTGAGCAATCGGTAGCTCACCGTCCGTCCGTCTATTGACGACAGGCCGTGTCGACGGCGTGTTAGTGTTCCACGCGCGCCTCTAAGAGATGTCAGCAAAGCAGAGGGGCCTGCCAGGGCCACCGCTTGCCGGGGTTGCGGGTTGTTCGAAACAGATACCGCGGCCCTGGCAATAGAAGGAACATGGGTGAGTTTTTTTTTGTCAGTACAAGTCTGACACTCCTCCCCGCTCCGCCTTAAATGGGCATTTAAATGGGCTTAAAAAGTAACTTACTTTATACGACTATTTGAATGATACTTGATCTACTTATCTTAATTCAATTATAATTAAATTCAATGTTTGACATCTGACATAGAATAATAATTTGACATTGAATTTAATCCAGATAATATTTTTTAACAGACATTCCACTGACTGTCATTTTAATGCCTAATAATAATAATAAGTTTGTCGTAACCATTTGCATGCCCTCAGTGGCAGAATATAATAAGACCTCTGTTTATATTTAAGATCATAAAAATGTTAGTACATTTTTATGATTGAATTTCAATATCATGCTCAGCCCTCACCAACAAGGCATGAATTATCTCATAAAATACATATTAATTCTTCTATGTCTCTCTAAGTTTAAGTAACAATATAAATAATTAAAATAATACATAATTAAAAAGCATGAAAAAAAAAACTTAAAATACAAAAAAAAGAAAACGGTAGAAAATAACTTTACTGTTTGTAACATTGACTTTTTGCCGCCATTTTTGTTTTTTAGTAAAGTGTAAACAGAAAAATCCCCAAATGTGTGGCTACAACGCCATCTAGTGAGTGGTGGCGAGATTGTCGACTCTGTACTGTAGCACTTTTGAAAATAACATGAAAAATAAATGTACCTATATTTCAAACGCCTCTGTATCCTTACTAATATTTTAAAAGCGAAAGTGAGTTTGTTTGTTACGTCTTCACGCCCAAATGGCTAAACCGACTTTGATAATTTTGGTACAGAGATAGTTGGGACCCTGGAGACGGACATAGGCTATTTTTTTTAAAGAGTGAGAAATGTGGGAGAAAGAGGGAAAAAAGGGAAAATTTAGCATTGCTATTACAATAAATAAGGCGCAAGGGCAAAAACTACAGGTAGCAGGTACCTGCAAATCACGAAGCCGCGGGCAAAAGCTAGTTTTTCAATAAAATATAGAAAGAAACTACCCTTGCTGATCTTCGTTGGTCTGCCCTTATCCTAAATTATTTGGGGTCGGCGTAGCATACCTTCTTCTTCTATACTATTACTCGTAATTTCATCAGACATTTCCTTTCTCGTTTCACATTTTCCACGACTATTTCCTCCGCATCACATGCCCATATGAAGCTAACCGATTACCAACAATTTTCGAGTCACCAGCGTTACTTTTAGACTTCCTCTTAAGTACCTATTCATTTCTTACTTTATCCATTCGCTTAACATTACATACATATTATTCCTCTTAGCATTTTCAGCTCAGCCAAGTGCAAAATTGCTTCACTCATTCTGTTTTGTGGCCCAACATTCTGATCCAAACTAGACAGCAGGTCTAACCTAAAATTTTAATAACCATTCTTATTAAGATTATTTTTTCGTTTATTTTTTTTTGTAATATTTTTTTATACTTTTACATATTTCTTATTGAAAAATAAATAAAACAAAATATATAAGTATAAAAATAGTATCCCACCGGTATCGGGAAGGGTTCAAGCTACCGGCAGCCAGGGTTTCAAAGAGAGGAACCTAACGATACGACCTGAGTCCAGGAGTACCGCTTTCTGTATCAAAACCTTGATCCAGCCATCTAACAAGAGCCTCCTCAGGTATTGGTCGAGGGTCTTGGCAGTTAATCCATTGGCTGTAACGACTATCGGCACAATGTTCGCTGAGCCCACATCCCACATATCAATAATAACCTCGCGGGCCAGGACAATATACCTACTTGATTTGTTTATCTTTCTCGACTTTCACGAAGTTCTTGTCATGTGGAACCATTATGTCAACAATAATTGCACACGGCGCGCCGTATTATTACGGTAATTGTTATAGTATAGATAGATATTATAGTATGTATGTACTCACCTTTACACTTTATTCAATAAATACCACCAATACTTAATGTGCCAACAAAAAATGCAGATGACTGCCATTAAAACAACACAATGATCATTCCGCATTACAAATTCAATCATCCTAATTCAATAACCATTCTTAACACGTATTTTATCGGCGCCATTGTTTTTTTTTCCAAATTTCTAAGAGATCCTTCTTTAATCCCGCCGGATTTGACTAAAAAACTGTTACAATAACTTTTTAATATTCATTTTATTAAAAAAAAAGAAGTTGGCGCCTTTGCCGCCGAAAAAAATCGAACAATGCAGGTTAAGTAAGAAAAAATGTGATATGATTTATTTGGTCTATGGTTCTGACTGTTTAGTATTCATATAGGATAATAGATGGCGCCAAAGGTATTTTAAAATTCATGTTTCCAAAATCGTGAGAATAATTTGTAGAGCTTATAAATACTATCTGTTGGACATAGTAAAACATAATACTGCGTGAATCAGAATGGTGTAGTGGTCTTACTCACGACTGCTGAGCATAAGATTCGGAGTTTTATTCGTTTTGGCCAATTCGACGGTCCCTACGTAGGTACATACTTATAGACATGTCGAAAATGGCATTTTTTTATTGTATCATTGGCTTTAGATTATCTATGCGCAAATGCTGACATACGATTTGTATTTTAGAAAAGAAATAGAAAGACGAAACGCAAATAACTGGCTTGCTTTCTATGAGAGAGAGAGAGATAGACAGAGAAACATGCGCACGTCGCACTGCTTACCACTATAGCAAAAAGTGTCGTTACAACTTTTGGTCTTAAGCAAAAAGTGTCGATACAACTTTTCGTATTAAGTAAAAAATGTCGTTACAACTTTTGGTCTTAAGAAAAAAGTGTCGTTACAACTTATGGGCTTAAGCAAAAAGTGTTGTTACAACTTTTGGTCTTCATTTTTTCCGTCTAGCCCCCTTTCGCAACGCGCGATACCTAAGGAACTTCGTTCCAAAATCTTCTTTTTACGAATCCTTCTCGTAGGTTTAAACGTAGTAAGTGAATTATCAAGTTATCGGTCAAATCTCTGTCGGCGGCTGTCGGGGCATCGAGGAGGAACAGGAGTATGAATTTTATGCAACGCCTGCTCGCTTCTGCGGTAGTGATGTGACTACCACTGTGCTGTGTGTCGATATCAACAGGATTATTCTTTTGTTTTAGGTGCTTTAAAATAAGAATCAACAGGATACTGCGAAGTGCGATGGATTTTCTTGAGGTATTTTTGAAGAAATCAATAATCCTACTAATATTATAAATGCGAATGTTTGTGAGGGTGGTTGGATGGATGACCAGGTTAATTTTTTTATAGTTTTTTTTTTCTTTTGTTACTGTTATTAGTAAATCTTTTTATGCTTAGCTTATTTCCTTTGCACTATGGTCCTAGTTTATCACCTGTGACTTCTTCACTGCACGTGTAAGCGGGCACACCCGTTAGACTGGAGAATTTATTATTTAGGCTTGGGTAATTTTTTATTTTTATATACATAATTTGTGTTTGCTAGCTGACATGTGACAATGAATGAATAATTTCTTATTTTTTTGTGATGAACGGAATTGTATAAAATCTGGTTCTTCTAACCTGACATACAGATGATTGTGTTGCTTGGGAGTTTGTTCCGCCACTTCTTCTTCCCAGCTAAAACACTAGGAAGTGGCGAAGGGCAGGGCGTTTTTGTGGGACTGTCTCTTGTAATGTGACGTTCAAAAAGTGCTGATTATCAGCCTAATTTGAATAAATGACTTTTGATTTTGATGTATGGATGTTTGTACCTCTTTCACGTCAAAACAGCTTAACGGAACTTCATGAAATTTGGCACAGAGGTAGATTATAGTCTAGAATAACACATAGTATTGGAATACTTGTTTTTCGATATCAGCTAGATTAAAAAAGAGTAAGTATCCTATGTGTTATTTTCCGATAAGTTCCGTTCAGCCGTTTTGACGTGAAAGAGTAACAAACATCCATATATCCATCCTCACAAACATTCGCATTTATAAATTAGTAGGATCCAATTTCAACAGAACCACACACCACAAATATCGAACTTCTTTCGTTATTGTGTGGTTAGTGACTGGCCTGAATAATTATGTATAATAAATATCGAAATTTTAATTCATAGGTCTACTCATAATAATCTGAACACTATCGATACCTTTTCCCCGCACTACAGAGGGGGATTCCGTTTATACAAACGGGCATCTGCATAACAAATAAGACATGGAAATTGATTTAAACGCCGCGTGGATACCGCCACGGCATGGGGTGGGTAATGGTGAGCTGTAGCGAGCTCAGTTGAGCTGCGGTGAGCTGTGGGGGAAGCGGTTGATCGTTTTGTTATGTTGTTATCACGACTATGAGTACTTATAGGCTTATACAGCGTGTATCAGAAATCAAAAGTCATTTATACAAATTAGGCTGATGATCAGCACTTTTTGAACGTCGAATAACAAGAGACAGTCCCTTCAAATCGCCCTGCCCTTCGCCACTTCCTAGTGTTTTAGCTGGGAAGAAGTGGCAGAACAAACTCCCCTGCAACACAACTGTATATCAGGTTAGAAGCACCAGATGTTATACAATTGCATTTGCAATTGACGGCATGGATGGCGCACTGGCTAAGCGATTAGCTGCTGCGCTGTGTGTCTCGGGTTCGATTACCGCACGGAATAAATATTTGTATGGCTTACAGGTAGTTGTTCCGGGTCTGGCTGTTTGTGTATGTGAGTTTAAATGTTTGTAAACGCACCCACGATACAGGAGAAATTCCTAGTGTGGGGCAACGTTTTTTTTATAAAACTAAACTAAAAACAAAAAAAAAACTTGTGGCTAAATAATTACACCCAATCTGGTTGATTTTCAGGTGCAGCCGCGCTTGTCTAGGTTGGTCCTTGGATGGGTGAGCACTACTTACATATATAGAGTTACTTCCGTGCCTCGGAAAGCACTTTAAGCTGTTGGTCACGGTTATCATTTGTAGATCTTTGACAGTCGTTACAGGTAGTCAGTGTCCCGAAAGTCTGACAACCAGTCTTACCAAGGGGTATCGTATTACAAAGTACCTACTAACTGGGTTGTATAGGTCAATTTGGCAGTCGCTAGATAGGATAGAATATTCTTAATTATGTACACCATGCAAATTACAAGAATAACAGTATACAACTTATAAATAGGGTGACACAATGGGCAGTCTTATCGCTAAAAGCGATTTTTTCAAGACAACCTTTGGATAGATTTAAAGGAGAAGAGACAGTACTGTAACTCCATGTAAAATACTGGTATTCAGATGCATCCGGTAAGATTGGAAGGTGACCCCAACAGAGTTGGAAAAAGGCTAGGCAGAACAGGTTGAATGATATTGCTCCTGACAGTGACAAGCAGGTCAAACTCAGCATGATGCTGTGCTGTGGAGACTCCGCACCAGTTCTGCCGTATGCTCCATCTGCCTAGATATATTTAACACTTCAAGTACAAAGTACAGAGGCGGACTTAATGCCATAGGCATTTTCTACCAGTCTACCTTTGGGTGATGCAGAGTCAAACTGAACAGGGGTAGGTGTAAAACAAAAAAAAATATATTAATTATTAATTAATATACAGTATGTTAGTTTAAACGAGGGACATATTCAAACCCACAATAGTGCATACTTACATGATACTAATAAAAATATGAACAAAAAAAAAACACTAATAAATAAAAGACAGAACCATACCAAAAATTTCGCATAAGTCTCGCAACGTGTATGTACCCTTGCGCTAGCGATTTAATACTATCGCAGAACATGTGTGCATGTCAATGACCTTTAGGTATAATCCATTTTCCCTTCATACTTTAAACCTGGCTTAGGACGCCTTTTCAGTAGAATCGGCGCGTAGGTATTTTGCCGCGTGATTTACTTCACTGTTTACAAGTTTACTTCTCTCGCGCTCAGTGTTCATGAATAATGTATTTTATTGGACAATTACGTCAGAAATTAAGGTTATAGGTTTTTTACATATTTGGGACGAGAATCGAATACTGAATACCCTCCCTCAATAAGTCCCTCGTTTAACCTAACACTCTGTATATATTTATCGCAAGGCGCGCGGCGCGGGGACGTCCGGCCGCGCGCCGTTGGTGACAGTGAATTTGTACGGATATCCAGGTAACATAACAAGCTTATAACTTTGTGGTTTTTCATGATACAGTTCTGAAATTTTGTACATAGATTCTTTATATAAAATACTGGACAGGTATTTCAGCTTTCGCATATACTAAAAATAATGTTGTATAGATATATAAAATACTATAAATATAAAACAAAATACTATAAATATATATATCAAAGAATAGATACACTAAATAAAAATACAAACAATGGGGAAAACATTAACGATGTGTCGATACTGCCGACTTTTTGCGAAGAAACTCACGAACTATATGCTTAAAAGATAAACGGTTGGTTGCCATACTTGCCATCCTGATTTCCTGGGGAAGCGCATTCCAAAACGAAATAGACTGGACGAAGAATGATCGGTGAATGAAGTCAGTTCTAGATCCTGCTCAACATTTAACAAAATCCCTATTTCGTCCCTCACACGAATGCTCTATACAAAATGTCATACGACTGTCACGCCCTTTTAAATTGACAGAATGGCTAACTGTTTAGGGGCGTCTCTACTTTAATTCATCTTTTGTGACATTATATTAATTGTCAGTATTTATTGGGGTGGAGAGTCTAAAAAGGAAGTTTCATTAAAACCCATGTCAAGTTTAAAACAGTTGACTGTCAAACGACGACACGGTTGGCGCAGTGGCTGAGCGAACGACTGCTGCGCTGCGTGTCGCGGGTTCGATTCCTGCACGGATCGAATTTTTGTATGGCCTACAGATAGTTGTTCTGGGTCTGGCTGTTTGTGTATGTGAGTTTAACGTTTGTAAACGCACCCACGATACAGGAGAAATTCCTAGTGTGGGACAACGTTTTTATAAAAAAAAAACCTCCATAACCCAGTTAGTACTGGGTAATACGATACCGACGTACACACGACGGCAGGTCAACCTATTCTAAACTATTATAACCTGATCTCTCTACTACGGATCGCACACCGTAGCAGAGGGATCAGGGTAAACTGGTTTTGTGTAGGTTGATGTGCCGTCGTGTGTACATAACTCTTTAAACTGAGTTTCCGATATTTCGGCGATGTTGCAAACGCCAATGAATATCGGAGATGTTAAGACAAAACGATCTACCCTCTTTCATATTCGTTTTTTGCGTTCGTTACCACTAATACCGTCACTCACAACGCGATTTCGTTCTCGACACTCAACCGGATTTTGCTCTCGACACACAAAACTCACTGTATCAAGTCGTGATCGTTTTTCACTCCTTTTTAGCTTTTTGTGTGCTCATAATCATCCACCCGCAATAACTTCAGTTCATCCGTGATCATGGCGTTTGCAACATCGCCGAAATATCGAAAACTTGAAACAAAAAACAAACATGGTAAATATCCCGTTTCAAGTTTTAAATAAACGTACATAAGTGATAAGAAAGCCGAGAAAGATAAGCAAATGAAGTATATTGACTTGGCTCGCGAGGTTGTCGACATGTGGGATGTGGACTCAGCGATCATTGTGCCAATAGTCGTATCTGCCAATGGCTTAATTGCCAAGAGCCTCGACCAATACCTGAGGAGGCTCTCCTTAAGCAACTGGATTAAGGGCTTGATACAGAAAGCGGTACTCCTGGACACGGCTCGTATTGTTAGGAGGTTCCTTTCTCTGGAGCCCTGACCGCCGGTAGCTTGGACCCTGGTCCCGATACCGGTGGGCTACTATTTTTTTATTTTTAAATGTTTTTTTATGTTTTTAAGAAATATTTAAAAATGTAATTATATGTTAATAAAACAATAAATGAACGACCAAAAACGTACATAAAATGAAAAAGAACAGGCGTAGGCGTCCTTTTCTATTTGGAGTCGGTTAATAATTACTTACCACTTTCTAACAATTATTACTTACGACATTATAGAAGTGTGCGTAACTGTCTCGCGCCCCATACACGCCAACCACGCCCCCTGTCCGACGTTGTGATAAAATATCGTGGATAAGTATTAAAAGTAATTGTTGAAGTTTGTGCATTTGAATCACCGATCGTTTAGGGAGAGGATAACCGCGAATTGGTTTAACGATACAGTAGTATTTTTATATAGTTACTATACTGTTACCTCGATTTCTCACCATGACTGAATACCTGGACTTTAAGGTTTTACCCTAAATAGCATAGCCATTTAGGACTACCCACAGACATTTGTTTAATGATGGGATGTTTTACTATTAAGCACTAAACATATTATATTTACATCTAATGTCACCCGTACCATGCTACATCGAAGATAGTACTTATGTCTATGTCCAGTGGCTCAATAAAGAATAAAAAAAAAACTTGAGAGGTGACACCACACTGTTCAGTTAACGCCCGGTTCCAATAAACAAAAACGACTCGTTTTGCTTACGGATAGTTGAATTTTGACATATTATTAAGTTTATATTTTTACACATTAAATAAAGTTAGCGTTAGCCCAAAGTAACTATGCCACGCGGACGAAGTCGCGGGCGGTAGCTGGTAATACTACTCTGTCAAGAAAGTACCGGGAAAAGATCAATAATACACAAAATGTCTGTTATTCATCCAAATTTATTTTATCACCTTCAAAGTATGCTCCTTTAGAAACGATACACTTGCGCCAACGAATAATCCATTCATCAAAACATTTTTTAAACGCTGCTTCCGGAATTGAGTTCAGTTCTCGCCGCGAATTCTCCTTTATGTCTTCATCGATTGAAAACGGGTGCCACGAAGTGGTAATTTGAGTTCAGGAAAAAGAAAAAGTCAGCAGGAGCCATATCTGGTGAATATGGTGGTTGCTGGATGGTATTTGTTGAGTGTTTGGTCAAAAATTCGTTCACAATGATAGCCTTGTGCGAAGGCGCATTGGCGTGGTGCAAAATCCAAGAATTTTCTTTCCACAAATCTGGCCTTTTTCGTCGAATTCGCTCTCTTAAACGCCGCATAACGCTCAAATAATATTCTTTATTTACCGTTAGACCTTCCGGTAAGAATTCAGAGTGCACAACACCGCGATAGTCAAAGAAAACAGTCAACATTACTTTGACTTCTGATCGACTTTGGCGTGGTTTTTTCGGTTTCGGTTCAGTTGGAAGGCGCCACTCCGAAGCTTGTTGACTAGTTTGCATGTCAAACTCATAAACCCACGTCTCGTCACCAGTAACAATGCGTTTCATGAATGTTGGGTCCGAACTGACTCGTTCTAGCATGTCCTCAGCGACTTTCATGCGATTGAGTGTTTGGAGAAAATTCAGATCTTTTGGGACTAGCCGAGCAGCAACATGTTTCATACCCAAATGATTAGTTACAATGGTACGGATCGACTCGTGAGATACAGTAAGTTCGGCGGCTATCTCTCTCAGAGTTGAATGGGGATTTTCAGTCACTATTTTCTTCACTTTTGCGATGTTAACTTCAGTTGCAGACGTTGACGGCCTACCAGAGCGAGGCAAATCTTCCATCACATCTCGACCGCTTTTGAACGCTTTGAACCACTCATAAGCACGAGTTTTTGATAAAGTCGATTCACCGTAAGCCTTCTGTAACATTTTCAGTGACTCCGAACACGAAATTCCATTGGCGATGCAAAATTTAAGACAAACTCTTTGTTCGATATTTTTGTCCATTATGAAATTCGCAATACACACTATATATGATATTACTAAAACCAGCACTGTATTTAATATAAATAACAGATGCAACTCAAACTCCGCGCCAAAATGGAAAACAGTTGTGCCAATCTAACAACTACAAAAAAAACAAAAATTTTAATTTGGAACCATATCTAAACAAATCATCCATTCCCGATACTTTTTTGACTGAATGATTATAAAAGCGAAAGTGTGTTTGTTTGTTTGTTAGGTCTTCAGGCCTAAATGGCTAAACAGATTTTGATGAATTTTAGTACAGAGATAGTTGGGACCCTGGACACGTAAATAGGCTATTTTTTTTTAAGTGAGAAAGAGGGAAGGAAAGGGGAGGGAAGATATTTTTTTTCATCATCACGTGTGTTAAATTTAGCGTTAGCCCAAAGTAACTATGCCACACGGACGATGTCGCGGGCGGAAGCTAGTGAGTAGGTACCTATAGCGATATTTTTGAGAAAAGGCTTGGCAGATGATGATTATTGAGGAAAGTGAGAAAATAATAATGATAACCTGGAAGCTGTGGTATGTGGACTTCTATTTGTTGTATTTTTAAATCTTTTTTTATGTATATTTTAATAAGAAATATGTAGGTAGTTATTATAAAAAAAATGCGCAAAAATGAATAAACGAAAATATTGAAAAAAACTCAACAAAAAACCAAGGTCTGAGGAATCGAACCCAGCTAACCACAGTCAATAACAGACTTTCAACATCAAAGCAAGCAGCTGACAACTCCCATTAATTTCTGACGTGTTAAACTCCCGATTAAAGGCATAATGCCGTATTATATGTGACTGTTATATTATTGTGCTCACTCCCCTGCGCCCGCGCATGTGCCACGCCCACAGATTAGCGACATCTATACTGCTATTAACTGCACATCTGTCGTTTGTTGCTGCTTTGTACGAGAAAATCAATATTTATGGAAATTTAAAAATAATTTATGTCAGTATTTTATCTGGTTTTATAAAAAATATGCAAAAATAAAAAAAATATAAACGAAGAATCTACGTCGATACCGAAACCATTTCGTGACTTCAGGTTTCTACAGGTATCTTATTTTGCTTGTGACTAAATAATAACAACCGGTTGGGTCGATCTTTAAGTGAAGCTGCGCTTGCGTAGGTTGGCATTGACCAACCTAGTCGAGAGCACTTTAAACTGTTGCTCTCGGCTATAGGTGTGTTGTAGATCTTTGACAGTCTTTACAGCTAGTTAGTGTCCCGAAAGTCTGACAAACAGTATGGGTTGTGGAGGTGAGATAGGCAGTCGCTCCATGTAAATACTGGTATTCAGCTGCATCCAATTAAATTGGAAGCCGACCCCAACATAGTTGGAAAAGGCTGAGCAGATGATGATACATTATTTTGCTAATTTTAGCTCAGAAATACTTAGTATAAAATGGCGTTTATCTTCTATCTATCTATATCTATCTTCTATCTATCTATACTTATAATAAATCTGTAGAGAGGTCAATTCTGTACATGAAATATATTTCCAAAATAACTATCAGGGGGTGATTAGTGATCGATACTGATGCCAAAAATGCAATCAGTAAAATTTTTGTCTGTCTGTCTGTCTGTCTGTCTGTCTGTCTGTCTGTCTGGATGTCTGTATGTTCGTTATAGAAACAAAAACTACTCGACGGATTTTAACGAAACTTGGTACAATTATTCTTCATACTCCTGGGCAGGTTATAGAATACTTTTCATCACGCTACGATCAATAGGAGCAGAGCAGTGAAGGAAAATGTTGGGTAATCGGGAGAAGTCGGTTAAAGCTACACAGAAATCATGTATGACGGAAATGTTCTCCGTAAAATTATATAAAAAATATCCTACGACAGCATAGGTCTATCTTTTATGGTTGACTCACAATAACACGTGTAACTCCCGATAACTTAGCAGTTCGGACCTTTCTGATTATATTTGTCTACTCTTACGTTTATAACACTCCCACTCATCTCTAATTAAAAACAGTTAACATTATTACGTATTCAATAAAAAAAGAATCATATAAATCGGTATACAAACACCAAAGTTATGCATGAAATACGCTAATAAGCCATCGCGCGTGAATACTGAATCATGCTATAAGGATTATTTTTGTGTAATATTTGGCTGTTGATGCGAATAGACAGTCAGAGTGTTCGACCTTATTGACAGACAATGCTTTCAGCCCGACTTTTAGTCTTTAAATAATTTCTTTTTAGATTTCTTTTGTTGTTATTTTATGAAATAGGGGTATTAGTTATTTTGGTAGTGTTTAAATATTCGTTCAAATTACAAATTATTCATAGTTTACATTTTATTTCTTTTTAGGTGAAGTAGTAGTAGGTACACATAGATTTTTAAAAACCGAGTTTCGGCTAATTTATGTTCAGTTTTTTTTATACCTACTATATTGGTAAAAGCGTAGTTAATTATACTAATTATAGTTATCATCATCATCAGGCTATACCTCCCCTAATGAGCGCCATAGCGTTATATAGTTATTTGGCATAACACACTTAGCATATTTTTCTTTAAACGAACATTTTAAAGGCATAAAAATTATTTGATATAATTATCGTTTGGCATAATGTTTAAAACTCCGAATTAGCAATTGCATAGTTTTAAGATGGCAGAATTACATTTAGTATAATTACGATTGGCAGAGTTCAAATTTCGCATAATATCGTTTAGCATAATGTTTATTTAGAGCGACGAGTATTTGGTATAATTTCACTTTTCATACTATGCAGATGGCAGAATTTAATTAAGAATAACTTTAAGTTTAAAGACTTTTATGCCTAATAAGTCTTTAAACTGACATGGTCACTAACATTATTATTAACGGTTAAAACGGGATATTTACCATGTTTGTTATTTATTTTGAGTTTCCAATATTTTGGTGTGAACCGATACAGTGAGTTACAATTGTATACAAAAACATATTAAGGCAAAAATAAGATATTTTTGGAATTATATAGAAAAAAATGACATTGTTTTTAGTAGGTTACCCGGGACTCAACTATTAAGATTAGGTTAATTTGTTCAAAAAAATGCGTAGGTTAGGTTAGGTTAAAACTGTGACCCCCTACGCACGAGCCGAGCGAGCGGAGCGAGCGGTGCCGCGGCAGCGGCCGGCGAGTGCCAGTAACGACTTGCATTGATAGAAAATGAGATTGTTTTTAGTAGTTTACCCGGAACTGAACTATTTACATTAGAATAATAATTACTCATGGAATTAAATGACATTATTACAAATTCAATTACCTAAATAATTGTTAAAATAAATGATATTATTTTAAAGAAATAAATAATTAAAATAAATGACAACAAATAATGATAAAGATGATTCTAACTATAAACTTTCTGCGAAATGACAATTCTGCCGTTTAATGATAACGATATGAAATATGTATATTATGTCAAAAGACGATTCTGACTGTGAACTTTCTGCGAAATGATGTTTCTGCTTTTTGAATATTATGGATATGAAATTTATGTCTAGAGATGATTCTGACTTACAAAATTATGAGTTTTGAATGTATGAGAAACTAGCTTTTGCCCGCGGCTTCGCTCGCGTTAAATTCGGGGTAACACAGTTCCCCTTGCGCCTTATTGATTTGTAATAGCAACGCTAAGTTTTGACTTTTCTTCCCTCTTTCTCCCTCACATCCCACTTTTTAAAAAAAATTATTAGCCTATGTCCGTCTCCTGGTTCCCAAGTATCTCTGAACCAAAATTCATCAAAATCGGTGTAACCATTAAAGCGTGAAGAGGTAACAAACAAACAAACAAACAAACAAACAAACTCACTTTCGCTTTTATAATATTAGTAAGGATGAGTGTCTGCCAAACAATTTTCTGCGAAATGAAGTTTATGCTATCCGTTGTTATGCAAAATAAAATTATGACATAAAAAGTTCTGCTATAAAGGGTGGACCCAGTATTGGACAGGCGTTTTAGCTTTATTTTAATTTCTTTTTTTGTTACAAGTTGTACTTACCTACATATTTCTGGGTATAATTCTATTAGAATTATTTAGTTTTAGTACCTACTTTATTTGGTAATTATTAGGTTCTTATAGATAATAGGCATAATTAGATATATTTAAAAAAAACAAAATATGTATATATATTTAATTTAGTACTTAAATTATTTTCAGGTTAAATATAAATTCAAATTATTATTTTTTAATTTATTTAGCTGTAGTTTTATTTAGTTGTAGCTGTAGTGTATTTAGGATCAGTTTTATTATTTAAGTAGGCACTTTTTTAAGTGTAAGGTAGCTACAGTTAGGACCTCTAACGTAGCTTATTTCGTTAGGTAACTGAATAGGCATTCAGTTACCTTCGGTTATTTTCATAAATCCTTACTAATATTATAAAAGCGACAGTCAGTTTGTTTGTTCTTTCTTTCTTTTTTTTTTAAAACGTTGCCCCACATTAGGAATTTCTCCTGTATCGTGGGTGCGTTTACAAACATTCAATCTCACATACACAAACAGCCAGACCCGGAACAACTATCTGTAGGTCATACAAATATTTGTTCCGTGCGGGAATCGAACCCGCGACACACAGCGCAGCAGTCGATCGCTCAGCCACTACCTACGCCAACCGTGTCGTGTTTGTTACGGCTTCACGCCTAAATGACCGAACCGATTTTGATGCATTTTGGTACAGAGATAGTTGGGGCCCTGGTGACGGAAATAGGCAAGTTTTTTTAAAGTGAGGAACAATGAGGACAATGAGGGAAGAAAAGGGGAGAGAAAGATACATTTTTTCGGGTCATCACGCGGGTTAAAGTTAGCATTAGCCCAAAGTAACTATGCCACGCGGACGAAGTCGCGGGCGGAAGCTAGTCCTACTTAATATTATAATGCGAGTTTTTGTGAGGATGGATGTATGGATGTTTAATTGTTACTCTTTCACGTCAAAACGGCAGAACGGATCTTGATGAAGTTTGGCACAGAGGTAGATTATCTTCTGGATTAACACATAGGATTCCTTTTTTTTTCGATATCACGCGGGCGAAGCCGTGGGTGCTAGCTAGTTTGACTATAAATAATTAGTTTATATTAAAAATATATCCCCACAAATCTTTCATCACACCTTGCCTTCCCAAGCAATCTCACAGAGCCAAAAGACGCTTAGTAGTAGTTGGAGAATCTTATCGATAGATAAAATAAAATAGCAAGCAATTCAAGCTATGAATCAAGTAATTACAATCGGGGGATCTATCCCGACTTTACCCTAAGTAACAGACGGTTTTGTAGAGTTCCGTAGCTCTGTCTGTCAACACCCTTTAACTCAGGAACGCGTGAAGTTATCGAGATGAAACTAGATACTCAAGTCTGTAGTCCCTTGGAGCTGAAAAATCAGCCCTCGAAGTCTACGTAGTTGAAAGATATGACCGTTTATGTCGCAAGTTTGTACGGAACCCTCGGTGCGCGATTCCGACTCGCATTCAGCCGGTTAATTTTAAAGTTCTTTTTTTAAATAAAAACGTTGCCCCACACTAGGAATTTCTCCTGTATCGTGGGTGCGTTTACAAACATTTAAACACACATACACAAACAGCCAGATCCCGGAACAATTATCTGTAGGTCATACAAATATTTGTTCCGTGCGGGAATCGGACCCGCGACACGCAGCGCAGCAGTCGATCCCTCAGCCACTGCGCCAACCCTGCGGTCCGTCCGTTATTGCCGCTTATCTGGGAAGGTATATTATACTACTACTACATATTTTAATAAAACTACGAAGGTACTCAATTCTATCAAATAAATTATGTATACTTAATGTCAAAGGACAAGCACAATCGCAGTCTGTGAATGACAGTATTGATAGCGCGATGGACGCTAAATCAAATTAAAATAAACCTTATATGTTTATCACTAAGTTTATTTATTGCAGCCACACTACATTATCAGACTAGGTATTATTTTATTTTAGATAAATTGAGCTTTAATAGGAAATAAGATAGGGTTTAGAATTGAATGGCGTGTCCAGTATAGATTTTATCAAAGCGTATTCTGAAAATAATGTGGCTCTTTTTACATGGATTCTTAGTAATATACTTTAGCTACTAAAGATAAGGTTTATTTTAGATTGTAGGTGATGTTTGAAAAGAGAAATATTTGTCAGACACGCCCCCTGCGGTTGCGGTGCAATTGTAGGGTGGTTCTAAATTAGGTTAAATTTTTAGAGATAAGTCTTAACTTGCAAAATATGGTTTTCACGAAGAATCCACCTTTAGTAGACTGATTATATTCCAGCACAATCGCCTACGATTTCCCTCTTATTAATACCTCTTTTTAAGCCTATTCTGGCCCACTGCTGGGCGTCCCACATTCCTTTCCAGTTCTTTCAGTGTTCTATTAAAACCTACCTACCGAAATTCAAGTTGTAAGAAGTTTAAAAGTAATAATATAAGTTGTAATATGCTGAGTGGTAACTTCATTTCACATTATTTTCCTATAATATTTACATATACATAAGCATACCTAAGCGTATATATACCTAAGCGTTTGGATTTTTTCTTGTATCGTGGATGCGTTGACAAACATTTAAACTCACATACAAACAGCCAGACCCGGAACAACTGTTAAGGTCATACAAATATTCGTTCCGTGTGCAGCTGCTGTCATACACTTAGCCACTGCGCCATTCATATCGTCTTACTAAAGTGTCCTTTCAAAATAGACCCTTGTCGCGTAAAGGCCTATTTTTATTTTAATACCTACGCCGATTCTTGAAACCTATAACTCCAGATATTTACCATATTAATATTTATGTTCAATTAACGATATTTCGGGGCAGAAAAAAATAAAATATGGTAATTATCCCTTTTTAAATGTTAATGACATCAGTTTGATAAAAAAATGGTTTTCATTCTCAAGGTGGCATGGAGAGAACGACTATCTCAATCCCGTGCAGGGCCCGCCACAATAGTGTCGATAAGTCCTCTTTTAGGAATGGAGATGAGCCACAAAGACCTCAACTACCGCCTGACTCAGGTCCTCACCGGATACGGAAGTTTCGAGAGGTGCCTGCACTTAATCGGGCAGGAGGAAACACCCGGATGTCACCACTTTGACGATCGCCTGGAGAACACGGTGGAGCACACTGTGGCGGTCTGCCCAGCTTGGGTGAAGCACCGCTGTATCCTCGTAGAGGCGATCTCTCGCGTCCGGCCCTGGTTCAGTCCATGGTCCGGGGCGAGAGGGAATGGGAAGCGGTCACCTCCTTCCTTAAAGTACGTCCCCGGAATAGAAAAGTTCCACCTACAGCATTTTTATAACCAACTAACTATACTTGAGCCCCGAATTGAGTTGAGTTTTCTATATCAAAATGAATGTGGACTTTTTTATAGCTGATGAGAAATCATCAAAAAACTTCCCCCGCTCTGGGCGGAGCAGAAGTGCTAGACTTTTACCGAGTGAAACCCTCCCATATTCCTTCTCTTGCCCTATGTGATCCGGGGCCGCGGTATCTCTTTCGAACAACCCGCAACTCCGGCAGGAACCGCAACACGCAATATAAATAAAATCACGGAAACTTGATCACACATTCTTTAATATCGATAATAATTTGACATTATAGGCATTGCTTTTTATATTCTTAAATATTATACACATTAAATTACATCTATGTCTAAACTACTTGGTTTCAGGAGCTTCATAACTTAACTGAAAACATTGCGGTTGATTGATACTTTAAAGTTGATACGAAGACAAATTAACAAGAGAGTTTTCATTCAGTGGTGTGACGTTACAAAGTTGTATTATTAATCTTAGTCTAGTGTGGGACAGAGATGGAGATATACATCTTGTAAAGTTCTGTCTCTTTCCCACAAAACATAATATTAACTGAGTCTGCGATAGTTCAATAACATAATACATATCTTATAATGAAGGGGAGTCGTTTGTCTTGGTATGGACATGTAATGTGAAGGGCCGAAGCGCATGTGTATAAAAGAGTGATAGATATGAATGTTGATGGTAGAGGGAGAGGAGAAAAAAAATATGGATGTATTGGGTAGGAATGATATGAAGAAGAAAGGAGTGAATGATGCCGTGACGACTGACAGGGGAGAATGGAATAAGAAAACGTGTTGCGCCAAATGAAATGGGACAATGGCAGGAAAATGATGATGACATATCTTATAATGATTCTGTTAAAGCTTCCCCTGTTCGGTAAACCATTCTGCGGATACCTATAAAGCCTCTTCTACACATCAACAGAATCGTCCTCAGATCTCACGTCCGGTAACATGGAGACGGAGTTATTTGCTCGTCTATGGTAGGTATTTACCGAAGGCAGAAGTGTCTGCCACCAATCACGCTGTTGTCAGTTATTGTGCCACGCAACAAAGGGTTTCGCCCGACTGCTGTCCACATGTCAGAATTGTTACTGAGCGTGTACCGTGCTTCTTGCCGACTTTTCTCGTAGGCTACAATGGCTAATATGAGCACTGACGAAATATTAACGGTAGCTACAGTTGCAATATTCCTTTTTTTTAGTGTTGCGTGCCAGTGAGTTGCGTCTGTCTGACAATGAATACAGATTGATCGACCTACAGACGTATGGTCGGCACGTGGTGATGTATCTGTTGAAATCCGCGGACGCGTCTATCTAAGTGTTGAGCAGGCATTGGAAAACGCAATCATCTGGTCATTATCACGTTCCCTGTGCCATAATTTTAGCAAAGAACTTTCAGCTGGTGCTTTGGAGGCCTAGAAGATCTCGAAATTAACCTAATTTCGAGATCTTCTAGGCCATTTGGTGCGTTTGAGACCTAATGAGTCTCCTAAAGATACAGTTTTATAATACTCAACCTTAGATCCTCCCGCAAGGAGTGCAACACCACGATTATATTCAACGCACAATACAAAAGGCCTGCAAGAGATCTGATAGATCTCGTAATGCAACGAACGTAACAAAGAATTATTTAAGACTTCTCTGGAAATTTACTTTCATTTGTAAACGAATTTCATAACGTAGTTATAAGTCATCAAGCTCCAAAAAACCATGGTCCATTAACAAAAATATCCAACCGAAAATTAGCTCGGTCGGCCATTTTGAAAATGTCTCAAATTCATTTGACTCATGGGCGCCATACGGCCAGGCATTGAAACGTCAAACATAGTGTTGCGACCATTCACAATCGGTTCCCGATCTAGTCGATTATTCGGATCGATTTTCGTTGCACTTAAAAAAGCTGACGTTTGTGATTGTAGAAGACTTCCGGGCAAAGGCTGTTGTCTTTCATGCCTGTATTGCAGATTCTGCTTCTCCATCTGGTGATGTTGAGTTCGGATCGCGAACCGGTTTACGTGAACGGGTATAGGGACAACTATTTTTGTGCCGGATCCGTTTTTGCTTGAGTGACTCCCGGATGCGAGGCCGGCTTTTACCCGTTTCCATTTTGCTCGACGATTTTGGAACCATATTTTTACCTGGGAAAGATAAATTTAAGTTAAAATCAAGATGATGAAGAAGTATCTTGTAGTTTATACTGTGAGACATTTCTACCAGTATGAGAGGAAGAGTAGATTCAAAACTGTTTTTTGTTTTTTTTTTTAAAGAAACTTTGCCCCGCACTAGGAAATTTCTCCTGTATTGTGGGTGCGTTTACAACCATTTAAACTCACACACACAATCAGCCAGACCCTAAACAACTAGGTACTTGTAGGTCATACAAATATTTGTTCCGTGCGGGGATCGAAAGTTAAAGTTATGGTTTTTATTTTGCATGGAGTTACTTAGTTAATGAATAGATGACGGCTTCGGTTGGTGTACACTGTACACCCTGTAGGTGTGACGTCATCGTTTTTTTTTTCAAATAACTGGGCAGGAGAATGATGATAGTGATATTTTCGACGGGCCTGTTGGTCTAGTGGTTAGTGGCCCTGACTGCTAAGCCGGAGGTCGTGGGTTCGATTCCCACTCAGGACAAACTTTGTGTGATGAGCATGATTGTTTGTTCTGTCTGGGTATGATTTATCTATAATATGTATGTATTTTTAAATTATATAAGTATGTATATCAGTTGTCTGGTTACCATAACACAAGCTCTGCTTAGCTTGGGATCAGATAGCCGTGTGTGAGTTGTCCCAAGATATTTATAATTATTATTTATTTATTATTTTAAAGACTGTTTTTCAAATGCTTTTATACTATAATTAAGCTTGTTTCCACAGATATAGATAACGCAAGAGTAACTACTGCGGGCCACTTCACGTACCAAACTTACGAACAAAAAAGCAAGCTACTACTTTCGCGCTCGGTCTGCATCGGTGTGCCACTAGTTGGACGTTAGATATCAAATTTAAAATCGTTTATAGCGTGTAATAAATTGTAAAAACTGTCGTGAATCACTTAATAAGTAGACGTCACATCACTAAAATATAGTGCATAAGACGTCATAGTAGGTAGTAAAAAAATGGCACACTTTATTTTTATACAGTAGAGTTCCCATGACATCTTATAGCAGTTCTTATTCCTGTGTGAGAAAGAGATGGTGCTAGACACCCTGTATAGCTCTTTATCTGCTACCCTACCATGACGTCTTAAAACAGAACTTATTCCACTGAGGGAAAGAGACAGAGCTATACAGGGTGTCTAGCACCATCTCTTTCTCACACAGGAATAAGAACTGCTAAAAGATGTCATGGTAACCCTTCTGTTCTTGTTTCTCACCTGGACTTCACTAAGCTTCAATGCAGAAGCTATCTGTGACCTCTCAGTTAGACTCAGATACTTCTTGGCGTGGAACTCTCTCTCCAATTCGAGCAGTTGTTCTGACGTGAAGGCGGTTCTTCTTCTGCGCGCCTTGCTCTCTCGTGCTGCATCCGTGCTTGAATCCTCTGGATCGGGTTCCGAGTCGTTGCCTGGAGTAAAATTAGTATGGTTTAAAAGAGTGTCCATAGAGTTTTTTGCCGATTCTTCTCCATAGAGATCAACGCTTTGGAATGGGCAACTACAGTACTTTCACAAGTTATTTTGCATTGTGTCTGGGTTCATTCTTTTGTTTCTTGACATTCAAAAGTGCATGTAAAGGTCTAATTAAAATAAATGCTTTAAGTTTGAGTTTGGAGAAGATAGGAATTAGTTACTAAATAAAAACTAAAGACCACCAATATGGCAAGTCCATACGGCAAGAAATCTGTTCAGAAACCTTAAATTCTTGGAAGATTTGTAGCCAAGCTTGTGGGCTTGTTCAAATGTACTGCCACTTATTTATAAATGTCACACAGATTGAGCTTCCAAGTTAAGCAGCGCTTACCAAAGTCGGTCCGTGGAAGGATCATATTACATATACCTATCGACTTTCCTCCGTGCCACGGAAAGTACATTGTGCCGTTGGTCCCGGCCTTCGTTTATATAATATGTATATATTTATATGTATATATACTAGCTTTTGCTCGCGGCTTCGCTCGCGTTATATTCGGGGTAACACAGTTCCCCTTTCTTGATTTACAGGTACCTGCTACCTGTAGTTTTTTGCCGTTGTGCCTTATTTATTGTAATAGCATTGCTAAGTTTTCCCTTTTCTTCACTCTTTCTCCCTCATATCTCAATCGTTTTTTTTAAAAAGCCTATGTCCGTCTCCAGGGTTCCAACTATCTCTGTACCAAAATTCATTCAAATAGGTTTAGTCATTTAGGCGTGAAGACGTAACAAACAAACGAACTTACTTTCGCTTTTATAATTTTACTAGCTTTTGCCCGCGGCTTCGCTCGCGTTAAATTCGGTAGCGCCTTATTGATTTGTAATAGCAACGCTAAGTTTTCCCGTTTCTTCCCTCTTTCTCCCTCATATCCCACTCTTTTTTTAAAAAAATAATAGCCTATGTCCGTCTCCTGGTTCCCAACTATCTCTGTACCAAAATTCATTAAAATCGGTTTAGCCATTAAAGCGTGAAGAGGTAACAAACAAACAAACTCACTTTCGCTTTTATAATATTAGTAAGGAAGTAAGGATTATTAGCAAGGATGTATAGTCGTTACAGACAGTCAGTAATTTGTAGAACTCAAATCGACATTCATTCCACGTAAAGTTTTCGGTTAGACTGAAAGCCTGACGAAAATCGCACCAGACCTACCACTATCACTATTTGAATCAATGACCGAGAAAATAGCGAAAAACTATTAAAAAAGAATACGTCTGTATCTGTCAACAGAGCTATTAGTCATTGGTCTCCCCCATTTCCCGCGCTTTCCGCAGTAATGGCGGCGGGAAGTTTATGGTCGATCGTTTAGGCGATTTTTTTTTATTGTAGATAATGTCGTTTCGTTTTAGGTGATTATGAACTTTCATCTAGTTCTAAGAGGTAGAGAGAATAAGATTGTACAGATTTCGATTAGGACTAGGAAAAATAATTATGAAGAAGGTACCTATTTACTAAGTATAGGAGAAGCTGGTGGCTAAATAATAGCAGACGCTCGGGTTGTTTTTAAATTAAGCCCCGCTTGCCTAGGTTGGTCTGTGGATAGGTGACCTTTCGTTATATACCGAGTTTCCTCCGTATCTCGGAAAGCATGTTAGGCTGTTGATCCCGGTTGTTATTTGTAGATCTTTGATAGTCAAAAACTGACCACAGACCACTACGGGGGTATCGTATTACCCAGTACTAAGTTGTTTGTGTATGTCAAATTAAACGTTTGTAAACGCAGCCACAATACCTACAGGAGAAATTCCTAGTGTGAAGCAACGTTTTTTTTTTTGTTTTTTTTTTTAATCTTCAGTTGCATCCGGTTAAAACAAAGTTGGGAAAATATCCTACTACAATCCCTACTAATATTATAAAAGCGAAAGTGAGTTTGTTTGTTTGTTTGTTACGTCTCCACGCCTAAATGGTCAAACCGAAATTTGATGAATTTTGGTAAGATAGTTGGGACCCTGGAGACGGACATATACAATTTTTTTTAAAGTGAGAAAAGGGGTAAAAAGAGGGAAGAAAAGAGGAGAGAAAAATATAATTTTTTCGATCATCACGCGGGTTAAAGTTAGCGTTAGCCCAAAGTAACTATGCCATGCGGACGAAGACGCGGGATATAGCTAGTAATACTTATTATAAATGCGAATTTCTGTGAGGTTGAACGGATGTATGGATGTTTGATACTCTTTCACTTCATAATGGCTGAACTGATCTTGATGTAATTTGGCACAGAGGTAGATTATGGTCTGTTTTTTTTCGTTATATTCTTTAAAATAAAACTGATATGAGACCACCTCGGGAGTATGCCCTTTAAATTATAAAAATAATTTTGAAAACATGTTTTTAATTGACGGAAAAATCGAATAACAACTATACCTACAAGAAAAAAAAACACACAGTCAAATTCAGAACTACCTCCATATTTTTGAAGTCGGTTTTAAAGCAGCAAACTCAAATTTTACATAGCAAAGATTTGTATCTTTCGTTCTTTTTCTAAAAAAAAACGCAACTTAACAAAACAAGAGAACCGTCCCTATCCGCTGTCAAATCATGTTTTTCGTCAATGTCAATTTCTCCCTAAGTTTTTGCACAGTCATAACCTCGGGGCCGAATGGACGATAAAAAGCGACGGCCGAGCGCCGAGAGCCGAAAGCCGAGTCAGCGGCACGCCCTTTGGTGGACAAACTGTAATGATTAGATTGTTGGGGTGAGCAGCCAGGGTGAGACGGACTTGATGTGGTTTTGAAGATTTTTATAAGAAACTAGCTTTTGCCCGCGGCTTCGCTCGTGTTAAATTTGGGGTAACACAGTTCCCCTTGCGCCTTATTGATTTGTAATAGCAACGCTAAGTTTTCCCTTTTCTTCCCTCTTTCTCCCTCACATCCCACTTTAAAAAAAATGCCTATGTCCGTCTCCTGGTTCCCAACCAACTATCTCTGTACCAAAATTCATCAAAATCGGTTTAGCCATTAAAACGTGAAGAGGTAACAAACAAACAAACAAACTCACTTTCGCTTTTATAATATTAGTAAGGATTCGAAACTTTGTTTTGAGTTAATTGCGTTCGTCCGGGCTGAAGGAACGGGATTTATTTAAATGGTCTTTTAAGAATGAAAATATGTTTATTTGGTACTTGACACAAGTTAACACTACAAAAAGAGTAAAGAAAAAAAAACTTGAGAGGAGTCAAGGGACACCCGGATGGAACGAAGTTATATTGTTTATTATGTACAAAAAACCTGTATACGCTCAACAAAAATAATCGTCGCGACACCACACTCTTCAATGCGAAATAGAAAGACGAAACGAACATAACTGGCTTGCTTTCTATGAGAGAGAGACAGACAGAGAAACACGCGCACGACGCACGGCTTACAACAATATCAAAAAGTGTCGTTACAACTTTTGGTCTTAATTTTTTCCGTCTAGCCCCCTTTCGCAACGCGCGATAAGGAACTTCGTTCCAATAAAAAGCTGATAGTGTGTCTCACGGCTGCGCCAAATAGGCCCAGTTCAGCAAGCTGCCGAGCAGCGAATGCCTGAGGACAACGTATTCTTTACGTAAACAGTACCTAACTATTTATATAACACCCTTTTTGAAAAGTCGCCATAATAAATGCGTAGCTGGAAAAACCATGTCATTTGCAACACAGAAATCCATAATCCTTACCAATATTATAAAAGCGAAAGTGAGTTTGTTTGTTACGTCTTCACGCCTAAATGGCTAAACCGATTTTGATGAATTTTGGTACAGATATAGATAGTTGGGACCCTGTAGACGGAAATAGGATAAGTATTTTTTTATGTGAGAAATGAGGAAGAAAGAGGGAAAACTTAGCTTTGCTATTACAATAAATAAGGCGCAAGGGCAAAAACTACAGGTAGCAGGTACCTGCAAATCAGGATAAGGGAACTGTGTTACCCTGAATTTAACGCGAGCGAAGCCGTAGGAAAAGCTAGTAATATTATAAATGGTCTCGAGGAAAGTGTATGTGTGTGTCTGTTTGTGAGCCCGTCTTTCATGGCAAAATGGCGCCACGAAATGACGTGATTTTTTAAGTGGAGATAGTTGAAGGGACATAGGCTACTTTTTGACTCTTTCTAACCCTCCACTTCCCTAAAATGGGGTGTGGAAGTTTGTATGGAACATTCTGCAACTTTCAAGGTAGAAAGCTAAAATTTGGTATGTGGACTATTTGTCACAAAAAAATCGTGCATCATTTTTTTGGAATTCGGCCCCCAACCCCTTAAAAGACGGAATAAAATTTTATATGGACCTACGAAAAGTACCTGCTAATTTTTTTTTGAAATCTTCACCCATCCCCTAATATACCTACTTAGGAGATGGAAAATTTAACGCGAGCGAAGCCACGGGCAAAAGCTAGTATAATATAATATAAACTAGTACATATTAAGTATAAAGAGGAAATATTTGTTAGTATCGAATAGGCTCCAAATCTACTGGACCGATTTTAACCATTTTTTTCACTAATAGAAAGCTACATTATCAGAAAGTAACATAGGCTATACAACATCACGCTACTACCCACGGGAGTGGGGCAGCAACTAAAGTCGCGGGTGAAACCGCGTAGGACAGCTATCCTTACTAATATTATAAAAGCGAAAATGAGTTTTTTTGTTTGTTTGTTACCTCTTCACGCTTTAATAGCTAAGCCGATTTTGATGAACTTTGGTACAGAGATAGTTGGGAACCAGGAGACGGACATAGGGTAAATTAAAAAAAAAAGTGGGATTTGAGGGAGAACGAGGTAAGAAAAGGGAAAACTTAGCGTTGCTATTACAAATCAATAAGGCGCAAGGGGAAAAACTGCAGGTAGCAGGTACTGTGTTTTACCGAACTTAACGCGAGCGAAGCCGCGGGCAAAAGCTAGTAACGTATAATTTGAGGTTATGAAATGCATAAACTCAGAAACGACCAAAAATTGTTTGATATTAAAACAATAATAAAACTATGCACAAGTATTCAAAGGGGAAAAGTATTTTCCACATCGCTGTCAATTGGAAAGTGCTCAGAAAGCTGGAAGAATTGCCACGTTGGATGGCAAAAACGTTATTTTTTGACGCCCTAAATATTTTTTCCATTTTGATATTCATTTAAATGATTGTCAATCACTTGCTTTGGTTAAAGAAAACATTATGAGGAAACCAAATGCAAGACTGACAGATCTTTCTCGACGGCATGTAAAGTCAAGTCAGAGTCCCAATGAGTAGCATGAAAACTCTAGACACAACAAAAACCACTAGATAAAGAAGATTGGCTATCTTCACCACAAAGATTTCAACTATAATCTCTTAGTTTGCTAACCACACAAAGACAAGTCGTCTGCTTTCAAAAAAACTGACGCAAGCAAACAACTTTTTCCAAGAAACAGGTAATAAGTTCTTTAAAATCACAATAAAATATCTATTAAGCTACTAAATACGTGCTGGCAAACACGTAGGGACACTTCTAAAATACCGACCGCTTCAACAGTTTCCATGAAAACCACGATAAAGGATCCCTATAACAAATAAATATATTTATTCCTTACGACAGAACAGCGATTGACAGTTATCGAGAGCGCCAAATGAATTGTAAAATCCGCCATCTTTAATTTGCCGTCAAAAAAGAACGATTCGAACGGGAAATATACAATACAACTGCATAAGCAAACTTTGTAGACGCATAAAGTCCCGCGCGATCGCGTTTCGAATTTTAAATTAAATTGTACGAGCGGCGAGTTAAATCGATTGTGATGTAGAATGCATTTTAGTCGAATCAGATGAATCGATTACGTTAAACAGTCCGTTCAAAATGGCGGTCACGTTTCATTTCAGTTTAAATTTTCACTCTGTCACTTTGGCAGTTTTCCTCGAATGACTGATGAATTGGGAATCAATGCGGCGTAAAGCTGATCTATTTGTTTACTTGTTGGTATTAGCGGTACCGTGATATACATTTTCTGCTGACTGTCTTGTTTGCAACAAGAAAGGTCTTTTAGCAAATGTATTTATTTATTTTAGTACCAAAGACTGCAATAGCAGCTCCAGTATCACACTAATATTATAAAGGCCAGAGTTTTAGTGTGTCTAAAACTGCTACTAAGCTATCGTCATTTTCCTACCCTTGTCCCATTTTATTTGGGGTCGGTGCAACATGTTTTCTTCTTCCATTCTCCCCTATCAGACGTCACGGCATCATTTACTCCTTTCTCCATCATATCATTCCTTACACAATCCATCCATCTTTTCTTTGGCCTTCCTCTCGCTCTTCACCCAGCAACATTCAGATGCATCACTATTTTAGTCACATGTCCTTCATCCCTCCTCATTACATGTCCATACCAAGACAAACGACTCCCTTTCATTTTTTCTGTAACGGGCGCAAATTTCAAACTTCCTCTAATATACTCTTTCCTTACTTTATCCATTCTTGTCACTCCACATATTTATCTCAACATCCAATAGCTACTAAGCTAAAGGCTGTCAAAAAGTGCAGAGGATCTGCAGCTACTCTATACCAGTTACAAACGAAATAATATTTAGGTTAGACTCACAGCCTTCCTGTTCTAAAACGAGAATCTTCAATTCCTCTTCTATTTTTTTTTAGCAACGTTGCCAGTCAGCTCTAATAGAATTGCCAGAATAACGCAATTAATGTTAAACGAAGATATTAAATATTATACGCTTTTGTAAAGCGTTATTGAGTTTGTGATCAACAAAACATTAGAAACCTGCCGCCCGTCGGAGCGTCATTCAATAGGTTTCATTCAATTATTTTCTGACGATTCTGAAATGCCCATGTAGGTAGGTTTAACACATAATATTAAGCATGAATTAAAGCAATAATTATTAATGAACTTTTAATAGAGATTGCAGA
Source organism: Ochropleura plecta (assembly GCA_905475445.1). NCBI lineage: Eukaryota > Metazoa > Arthropoda > Insecta > Lepidoptera > Noctuidae > Ochropleura > Ochropleura plecta. The sequence goes on along the minus strand of FR997750.1, from coordinate 2,330,369 downwards.
GACTTTTATTTTACTATCTTAATTAATGCACTATACATTTATGAACCAGTATCTTTACTTAATATTATAAAAGCGAAAGTGAGTTTGTTTGTTTCTTAGTTTTTTGTTACATCTTCACGCCTAAATGGCCAAACCGATTTTGATGAATTTTAGTACAAAGATAGTTGGGACCCTGGAGACGGACACGGCTAAAAAAGTGAAAAAAGGGGGAGAAAGAGGAAAGAATAGGGGATAATTTTTTTTTTCGATCATCACGCGGTTTAAAGTTAGCGTTAGCCCAAAGTAACTATGCCACGCGGACGAAGTCGCGGGTGGAAGCTAGTATCTGGAGGCACGGCAGTGCCCCCACCAAGTCGAGCAAAAAAGCGTCATAAAATATTTACATAAATAATGAGGAGGTCGTATGACTTAAATGTTCGACCCCTTTCGGGGCTAGTACCGAGCCAGCGGAGGTTTGAATGTCAAGCTCGAGCCCCTGAAGGGGTCCGTACCGAACTATACGGTTAGACACCTGTAGTAGCCTCGTATCATTCAATGTAGCTACTAGCATAATACTCGTGAGTGTGTTACATTGAACCCTTTCGTTTTCTTTGTCTGATGAGAAATCGTCGAACAACTTCCGCCGCTCTGGGCGGCGCGGAAGGGTGTCAGACTTTTACTGATTAAAAACCCATCCATGTTACTTCTTTTACCCTTTGTCCAGGTCCGCGGTATCTCCTTCCAACAACCCGCAGCCCCGGACAGCATAGGTCTTGTTTCAATGCTCTAGTGACTAGAGCATTGTAAACAAGACTAGAGTCTAGACTTTCTTATACTAGTAAAAAACTATTATTTGACAGGGATAGTTAGTCAACAATTAGAACTTATATTGAATTTGAATAAGTAATGCCCCAACGTAATGTTTTCTGTCCTGTAAATAATTATTTGTAGATACTTAATGTGTTTTGATTAACTTTGTCTATAGCTGTTTGTAAAAAAAACAGTGTTATTTATTTTGCGGATGAGAAATCATCAAATAACTTCCCCCGCTCTGGTCGGAGCGGGGGAAGTTACAGACGGACGGTGAGCTACCCATTGCTCACCGTCCACAGCCCAGCGTCTACGGTGGCTGGGAGTCTTCTCGCAGTGCCCGCCTCCCGGGGCGTCTCCCGCGGCGGCTGGGTTGATTTCATCTTTTAGAACCTAGAACCTAGATAGGTAGGAAATACGAGTTGAACACGGTCATCTACTACAACATTAAAGATAGATACGTTGCCTACGTTTATACCTATATACAGAACGTGGGTGTACTCAATTATGACTCTAGTTCATTTTTCGAACATCATCTTCTAATCTGCCTAGCCTTTCCCCAACTTTTTTGGGGTATTTTACATGGAGCGACTGCCTATCTGACCTCCACAACCTAGTTTGTACTGGGCAATACGATGCTCCTTGGTAAGACTGGTTGTCAAACTCTGGCAACACTGACTACCTCTGTCACAACTGCCAAAGATCTACGAATGACAGCTGGGAGCAACAGCTTTTTTGTGCACGATGGAAACTCGGTATGTAACCAGTGGTCACCCATCCACAGACACTGCCTAGGTGTGTCTGTAGTGCGGCTTAACCTAAAGATCGAGCCGAGTGCCTGACGTTATTTAGCCACGAACTCCTCAGCACGAGCTTCATTTTTAGAACAATGTTATTTGTGATAGTAGTAGGTAGTAGTGAGGTGCGATGTTTAAAATATCCTACTCATCATCTGCCTAGCCTTTTCCCAACTATGTTGGGGTCGGCCCCCTTGGTAAGACTGGTTGTCAGACTTTCGGAACACTGACTACCTGTAACGACTGTCAAAGATCTACAAATGACAGCCGGGACCAACGGCTAAACGTGCTTTCCGAGGCACGGAGGAAACTCGGTATGTAACGGGTGGTCACCCATCCACAGACCAACCTAGGCAAGCGCGGCTTAACCTTAAGATCGACCCGAGCGGCTGCTATTATTTAGCCACGAGCTCCTACTAATATCTACTAATATCTACTAATATCTAATATTATAAATGCTTGTTTTGTGTTTGTGGGGATGGATGTATGTATGGATGTTAGTTAGTCTTTCACGCAAAAACTACTGAATGGATTTTAATGAAACTTTACAATAATATAGTTTATACATCAGAATAACACATAGGCTACAATTCATAAAGATATATTGTATATTCTATCACCACGCGAGTGACCCCGGGGTGCAGCTAGTGTAAAATATACTACAAAAAACGGTAAAGGAAACCGTTTTAATAACAATAATCAACAGAAAAAGTGACAGATGTCACTTAGACAATTCGCGCCAAAAGCTAAATAGTTCAGATGCGTTCGGATATGCGTTAATTTCACGCTACAGATGCGTTCGAGTGGCGTAACATAACCTTTGTAATGACAAGCAGCCATTTCTAATTGGTTTATTTGTTGATTTTCTACGTTTAGGGGAATGTGTGTGAACTGTGAGTGCCTATGAATTGTAGGGAAGAGAATTGTAAGTTAAGGGCATTCGTTTCAGTCAATTTAGATGTTGAAATTGTAATAATCAAGCTAGGGATATTTTTTTCTAGAAAACGACCCCACATCTCACACTATTTATTGGAAGTCGAGATGTTTGTTCTTTTTGACGAAAGAAGGACCTTCAATTTGTCTCAGGAGGACAAATGTGAATTTTGTCTCTTAGCTCTTCTAGTTTAAAAAAGCTAGGGTTATTTATTTTTTCTGATTTTTATGGCACCACTAATTTATAATAAATTGCCCGGTGAACTTAAGAAGCTACCTATTTATCAATTTAAGAAGAAATTATATTTATTCCGAATCCAAAAAAAATTCTATACTTAATATAAAAGACTACTTTGAAGATAAAGATATTGTATTTTAATCATAGGTTTAGTTTTATAATAACATGACATAGGATTATCGTTTATTTATTTCTCTACATATTTTTTATATTTTTACATATTTCTTATAAAAAAAAAACATTTAAAAATATAAAAATAGTAGCCCACCGGTATCGGGAACAGGGTGGACCCTGTTCCGGTAGCTTGGAAGCTACCGGCAGTCAGAGCTCCAGAGAAAGGAACCTCCTAACAATACGAGCCGTGTCCAGGAGTACCGCTTTCTGTATCAAGCCCTTGATCCAACTGCCTAACGAGAGCCTCCTCAGGTGTTGGTCGAAGCTCTTGGCAATTAAGCCATTGGCTGTAAAGACTATCGGCACAATGATCGCTGAGTCCACGTCCCACATATCGACAACCCCGCGAGCCAAGTCAATATAAGTACTTGATTTGTTTATCTTTTTCGGCTTTCACAAGGTTCTCATCATAAACATGACATTATTATTATTACTTTTTAATTCAAATTTTACAAATGTGTTTTTTATTTTATGTTATTTACCTATTGTATGTTATTTTCAATGACAAAATATTTAATAGATACGAATAGACAATATTATATTTGCACACCTCAGTAGGTTATATTATAATACAGTGTACTTTTGAACCTTTTGTCTATTTAACTTGTGTTATCCAAATAAATTAGTTTGATTTGATTTTATCGCATACCTAATTAATTTGTGTGGACCTAAATCTTCTAAAGATTCTGTGCACAAACTACGCAAATATGGTTATTGTATATTTGCCTCTTTATTTTCACTGTGTCTGCTTAAACGTGCATATTTTTACATACTTTTCAGGACGAAATGTTTGTTATTAAGTTCAAAGACAAGACGGACTTTCTTTTAATTTTTGCCTCAAGAAGTTATCAGTGGAGGATACTTCAAAGCGAAGCACTATATCAGGATCACATATACCTACTCAATTCCCAAGCTGATCTCTCATTCGTGCTGCATTTTAGTATGGAGTTTCATCGAACGACTGGTTTGTGATCGGCTTGTGTTGATTTTTTCTCAAAAATCTTGGGGTTTACGCAAATAGTCCCAAGATAACCGAAAAAAAAATCGATTTGCCTGATTATCTTGCAATTACGACAAAAACACTTTGCGAATTTATTAACAGTAACAATACTACACAATTTAAATGTGAACAATGACAGTTTCGTAATATCCAAGGTGTGTTTCTAATGGCGGAAATATAGCGCCACTGCCGCGGTCGAGAGTAGGGCCATTTGTTATATGCCACTTGATTCATCGCCGGGAAAAGGTGATGGGGCCAAATCCATTAGGTGAAGATGTTTTGGGCGATTATTTCAAAGCATTTTGGGAAATCATTTTGTTGTGGAGTCAAGACTTGGTGAAGGCAGAATGGTCATCTCTCAGTTGCCACGGCTTATTTCATTTTATTTTTTATTGTTTTTACTACGGACACTTTTAACGTGCACGTCTTGCTACATCGCTCGTTCTCACATAATTTACCACACTAATGATGTAACCAAGGTTTTGTAACAATATTCTGATTAAAAAGAGTGTCCATAGAATTGCTTGCCCATTCTTCTCCATAGAGATCTACGCTTTGGAATGGGCAACTACAGTGCTTTCACAGTTATGATAGCTTGTGACTGGGACTGTAGCTTCATTTTTATTGTTGTCAATGTTTCGACAGCACAAAAGTGCCTGTAACTGGCCAACTTGAAGTAAATGATTTTGTTTTTTTTATTTAGTGCCCTCATTAATGTAAAGCATAGATAACATCGCACACTTGGACCTAAACTAATACATTAGTGCCGATTCTGATGAATCACCGGATTAAACTAGACTAATATTAAAATGACATAACTAATCACATCAAATTTTATTCCACACCATTTAAGTCGCGATTAAAAATAGTCCGATTTAGCTTGACCACTATTTTTCGTTAAACAAATCAATTTCAGAATGGTGAGATTGCGATTTCTTCTAAATTAAATTAATTACTAAATATATACAACCTATAAATATACACAAACTAATAATAAAAATATATACAAGTAAAAAATGGAAAATTACAGGGCGTCAAAAAATTCGTCCGTATCGCCGTCAACAGGTAAAGTGCTCAGAAGGCTGGCGGCAGCATTACCGCGTTGGAGGCCAATGCTTATTTTTTGTGCAAAAAACAGGCCAGCCCTCTGGTCACGAGAAGAATCGACCAACCGCTTGGCGATTTCTCGAAATACTACATGGGCACTCGGACCCCCATGGCCCTAGTGTTTCAACCCCAAACGGCTCAAAAACATAACTACCAATCAAATTGTGATATTTGCGCCGTTTGAGGTTCTCAGCACCTGCAGCAGCAGCTCCAGCGCAACCCACCGTGCTAGGAAGATGGGATGGTGCAAGGGTGGCGACACAAGTTGCATCCCACACCATTTCTTCTAAATTGAATAACTAAACTTTCATTAATGCTGTCGAACTATAAGAAAGATAAGTTGTGTCATTTCAATAAATGACACGGCCGGAATTGGTATAGAGCTGTGCCCTAACAAAAAGAATATTTATGTACATTGATGTATAGTACGTCATTTTAAAGCTTACATGTAGGGCTTTATAATCGGTTATGTTTTATGATCAGAGTATAGGCGAGAGAATAGTAACGTAGTACGATAATAATTAGTGATAAAATCAACGCAAGATGACAATGTAAATGTCAATCAATGCAATGTCAGAATATAAAACCACACAATCAATGAACAAACGTTATATTTTCTTGCATTTCCTCTCGCCTAGTTTAGGGAAATGTAATTAATGCGGTTATTTTTTATTTATGTTAAAAGGAATTTTCATATATTAATCATTACTGTGCACTACCAGGGTAGGATCCGGCCATGTCCTTTTAGAATAGGAAACGGCTTTTGACAGGAATAAACTAAATTAAAGTAATTTTTAGAGTAGTTTTAGTTTAGTTTGTGACAACAGAATTGACACATTGGTGTCAGCGTTTGTGGAAATAGACACCACATTTTTGCTAATATCGCGTAGGTACTATGGTAGTAGACCATCAAACGATGGAGATTATATCAGTATTTTTTTCCAAAACACAGCAAAGAGAGAGATAATTATTTAAAATATTACAATAAACAAAAATAACTTTTTCTACACAGAGTTTTCAGACACAGTGTTATTAGAGAAAATGAGTCAACTTCAACTCTTCATTAATGGCTTTTGTGGACCAGAGATACCACAACTTTGCCAATATCTCGTATCAAACGCTGGAATATGTAGCAAGTATTAACAGTACCTAATTTATAAAATATAAAAACAATAAAAGTATTTCTTTGCACATTTTCATTAACAATTCATGACAGAATGACTTAATTCCAGTACAACTTTTATTTGGATTATTTTGTTTCTGTCTAATTCTGTCAATCTGTGGTCACAACTAGAACAGATTTTTGATAGCTTTTTGATAACTTGATTGGAATAACCAGCCGGTACTTAAGCCACAAGTTTTAAAGCTGAATCAATCTCACCAAAAATGTCGTCACGCATTATAAACACGGATCAATAATAAAAAAATAATTGTCGGTCAAGTTTGGAGATGACATTGTCCGTACGACGTCCATACGATTTGATCCGTTGGTACTTCCAGGAATAATCATTCCTTACTAATATTATAAAAAAGCGAAAGTTAGTTTGTTACGTCTTTACGCCTAAGTGGCCAAACCGATTTTGATGAATTTTAGTACAGATATAGTTGGGACCCTGAAGACGGTCACAGGCTAGTATAGGTATATAAAAAGTGAGAAAAGGTGGAGAAAGAGGGAAGAAAACGGGATAGAAAGTATTTTTGTTTTATCACGCGGGTTAAAGTTAGCGTTAGCCCAAAGTACCTAACTATGCCACGCGGACGAAGTCGCGGGTGGAAGCTAGTAGCCGTACAAAAGGCAACATCCGGCTAGACTGGACGTCGTCTCCAACATTTATGTAGTTGGGAAACTGTTAAGCAGATGAGGATTCGTGTAAATGTAAAAGAATATAGTGCTTCAGACCGTTTTTGGCCACGACGGTGAATCTCAGCGGAGATAAGCCATCGGCGCGGGAGATATTATAGTGCAGGCGTGTGTGCGTAGGCGCAGGTGCATTCTCTGTTCTCTCACTCTCATAGTCCAATGGGACGGCAACCCGACACGACCAGAGAGATCAGGCGCAGTACCAACGGCTTAACGTGCTTTCCGAGGCACGGGGGTATCTTACCGCCAACTTCCAAACTCCGGGTTCATCATCTGCCTAGCCTTTTCCCAACTATGTTGGGGTCGGCTTCCAGTCTTACCGGATGCAGCTGAATACCAGTATTTTACATGGAGCGACTGCCTATCTGACCTCCATAACCCAGTTAGTACTGGGTAATACGATACCTCTTGGTAAGACTGGTTGTCAGACTTTCGGGACATTGACTATCTGTAACGACTGTCAAAGATCCACAAATGACAGCCGGGACCAACAGCTTAACGTGCTTTCCGAGGCACGGAGGACACTCGGAATGAAACGGGTGGTCACCCATCCACAGACCAACCTAGGCAAGCGCGGCTTAACCGAAAGATCGACCTGAGCGGCTGCTATTATTTAGCCACGAGCTCCATTCCAACATACAAACTCCGGGTTGATACTGTGAAATACCTAATTGAAAAACCTAATATCGCATTTTGCCTGATACGGAAATTGAACCAGGACGTGTTCAGCAGTGGCGTTTGCGACCGCGAGACCAGAGAAGCAGTTTTAGACTTTAAATGTAATAGACTTATAGACCCAAGTCGAGCGGCTGCTGCGCCCACAGCTCGAGCTGTCACATTGCTCAACTCTTTGCTCACTCAGCACATATTAATATATCTGGATATCTTCCGTGATAAACCTTACGAAATTTGTAAATGAATATATTCACTAGCTTTTGCCCGCGGCTTCGCTCGCGTAAAATTTGGGGTAACATAGTTCCCTTTTCCTGATTTGTAGGTACCTGCTACCAGCAGGTTTTCCCTTGCGCCTTATAGATTTGTAATATGCAAAGCTAAGATTTCCCTTTGCTTCACTCTTTCTCCCTCATATCCCACTTTTTTCTAAAACCCGTCTATGTCCGTCTCCTGGGTCCCAACTATCTCCGTACCGTTAAGGCGTGAAGAGGTAACAAACAAACAAACTCACTATATTATTAGTAAGGATTTTTAAGTTATAGTTCGTAAGTTTGTTTTTATTATTAGTGGTAAGATTTTAGAATACCTATCTTGTGTTTTGGTTACACTGGTTAACTTGTATTCTTTTAAATAAATAAATAAAAATAATAGACATACATAATGAAAGACAGAAAGATATTCTAGAGTCAATCGGTTTTGAATGTGAATTCTACAAACCTTGTAAGATTATGGCTACATATGAAGTGACTGTTAAGATTATGAGCAATAGACAAGTATGGAAGAATGTCTACTAAAGAAAATTTGGTCTATGGGCAATAGAATGATCATAATCTAAAAACCTTGATTAGTTTCTTCACCCCCATCACTCTCCGCTTCACTCCCGACGCTCACAGGACTCTCCCGCTTCTCTTCCTCCCTACTCTCCCTCACAGGAGGAGGGCCAGACCCCAGCACTCTCGACAGCCACGGCTCGGGATATCCAAGTAAAAACGGGAAGCCATTTTGTTGTAAAAATGGCGCGTAATAACGCATCTGGTTTAATCCGTCCAATCTTTCATTCTCTTCTTCTTCTGAATTTCTAGAACTTTCAGAGATATTGTTCTCTATATCGATTTCTGGTGATTTTCGGTCTCCGATTATCGATTCGATTGAGAATGGTTTCGGTACTTTTTTCTGTGTTTGTGTCTCTCCTAATTCTATTTTGGATTCCATTTTTATCACACACTGTTTTTTTTCAGTCACTTTTGTTCGGGAAATCACAAGAAAACAGCCTTTTTCTAATACTTCATTACGTAATAACGCATTTTTTATGACACCTTTGAATTCAAGTCAAATTATCTTCTATTTTGCCAGAACTTATTATCAGTCCTTTGCCAGCACGGCATTAAATTAAAAAAAAACAACAAAGATTTAGTTCAAAAATAGAATGATCTTAGTTCAAAATAATAAATTGTCTAATAATATATCACACTTTAACACTGGCAAAAAATACTGTTCGATTTTATTTAAATTAAAACTAGTCTTAAATTAAAAAGTTACTAAACGTTATTGTGACGTCCATACGTCCGAACTCCGCGAGGTTCGCGCGTAAACTCAATCGCCACGCCTCCCATACGGGGTGTAGTCAAAACTTTATTTTATTAGTACTAACCACTGCTCGAGGGAATGTAAGCTTTATTGCTATCGTCATAATACTTCTGTCATTATCTCGTTACTAAATTGATAACGAGCATATTATTTACCGCCATTCAAATAAAAACCGATTCTTTGCTTATCACATTAAAGATCACTTTAGTTTCACACAGATTTAGTTTGAAATCAATCAATTAACATTGTAATTTAAAACCTATGGCCTGCACTTAAAGTTCAACTCATAAGAGCCCTCCAAACACATAAGACTTTTTTGTTCTGTCAAGCAAATGATTATGAACACTTTTGTGTGACGTGCGAAAGGGACAGCAACACTGTTTTTGGTACGTTAGAGGGGGATGGAGGTAGGGATATTTGTGGAGGCAGTGTTCAGTGGTAATTGGTGGTGATCACAATGTTTTGCTGGTGTCAGCACGGGGTATAAATTTCATCGTTTTGTGCCCCGTTTGAATGCAGACGAATTACTTACTAGTCACTTTAGATTTTTGACGTTTTCTTATTTTTAAATAAGGCGTTTATTTTTGTTGGTATTTATTTTTATTTTGTAGAAATGCAAGTTGTACTTTTGACAAAGTGAAAGACAAATGATGGAATATCAAAAAAAGTTTAAAATGAAGGTATCGAATTGACAGAAGGTAACGAAAATATTCTATCCTTTTGACGTTGTGAGTTGCGTAGAGTAACGAAATGTTTTGGAGGCGATTGCCACTTCTACTAAGTTGGCGATTTATTAAAAGTGCAAGTAGGTACTCTGACAATAAAACTCCTTTCTGTGACTAGGTCGATTTCCCGCAGTATCGACAGACGCGCACTAGGTACTGTCATACTTTTCTCCAAAATTATGACATATATCCGCGGGAGACGCTACGGGACGACCCCCGGCCACCGTAGATACGCGCCTGTGGACGGTGAGCAATGGGTAGCTCACGCGTCCGTCCGTCTATTGACGACAGACCGTGTAGACGGCGCGTTAGCGTTCCACGTGCGCCTTAAAGAGATGTCATCAAAGCAGAGGGGCCTGCCAAGGCCACAGCCTGCCGCGGTTACGGTTTGTTCGAAAAAGATTCCGCGGCCCCGGAACATAAAAAGCAAAAGAAGGAACATGGTTGGGTTTTAGTCCGTAAAAGTCTGACACTCTCCCCGCTCCGCCAAGAGTGGAGGAAGTTATTTGATGATTTCCATCCGCAAAAAAGGCGTTCCTTCCACTTCAGTCTCTAATCTCACCAATTCATAAAGAAACCAACCAAGTATCTTCAGAAATGCAATGTTTGAAATGTTAACGTCGTAATTCCCAGGAGTTACATACGCGGGCGTATTTAATTCAATGTCTATCACTGTCAAGAGTTATTTGCATACCTCTGCTTATGCCTCTAGGGAATATAAGCGCGAAGTTTGTGGACGATGATTCATTGTGGTTCTTGTTGATATGTGTTTTGGAACTGACATTTTTTTTTTTTTTTTTTTTTTTTTTAATCTTTATTTATTTAGAGACTTTTACCTTACAAAGGTATGTCAGCCTCATCATACCCTAATCTAACTAAGGAACTGACATTTAAAATCGCGAGTGTAAAGACAAACTTGTTTGATACGGTAAAGTCGAGATGGATGCTGCGATTGTAATTAAGTACCTACTTGGTTCGTAGCTTGAATCGCTTGCTATTTTATTTATCTAAGTACTAACTGGCACCCGCAACGTCGCCCGCGTGATATCGAAAACAGGCTGTCAAATACTCTAGCAGCATGAGGGCATGAATTACTTTGGTTATGATTCTTGCCACGGGCGTCTTGGATAGCACGTGTGTCTAGAGATTTTTAGCTGTTTTTGTGTGATTGTTGATATATTTGTGACTTGTTTCTGTATAATTGTGTTGTCATTGTGTTTGTAAACAGGTGAGTGGTGTTTTTATCTAATTAACATCCAAGATGGAGCTGAATAAACCACCAGACCCTGACCCTCCTGATATCCCAATTTCCCCATCATTATTTACTCCGAAGACTCCGAACCCTTTGTCTCAGTTCGCGGATGTTGTCTGTAGTGTCGCCGAGATGGATGTATCTCGTCCTCAAAACTCACGTAAACGTCCCGGTAATGAAGAAATATCGTCACCATCCCCTCCTAGCAAGCAATCCAGAAGCCAAATCGGTCGTACCAAGTACTCGGTCATGGATAAATCCCCATATCTAGTCCATGTTACTCGATTGGAAACCCAACCAAACTCTGGGACCACGTTACACCCTGTGAACTTTGGAAAGTTTTTGATCACTAACAACATTGCTAACATTGTTCGTGGTGGTGTTAAGAGAGTTGGCCGTAACCGCGTGTCCGTTGAATTTGTATCCCCTCAGGATGCTAACTCATTTTTAGTAAATAGTTTGTTGGCAAAGTTCGGGTATTCAGTTACAATCCCAACATTTAACATTACCAGGATGGGTGTAGTTACTGGTGTCCCTTCTGATATCAGTGAAGAAGAGGCCATCACCTATTTATCTGTTCCCTCAGGATGCGGACCAATTCTAAAGATCCGCCGCATTAATAGGAAAATATTTAAAGACGGTGTGACTGAGTGGAAACCCACGGAAACTTGCGTCATCACTTTTGATGGCCAAGTCTTACCACCACGGATATACTGCTGTTACACATCCCTCACTGTTCAGCAATACATCTTCCCCACAATCCAATGCCGCAAATGCTGCAGATTTGGACATGTGGCTAATTTGTGCAGGTCTAATCCACGATGCAGTAAGTGTGGCCATGATCACCCTGGTGATGGCTGCAACACTACTGAGCAAGAGGCTTTTTGTATACTTTGCTCGGGGAGTCACTTTGCCAATAGCAGGTCATGCCCCGAGTATGGTAGGCAGAAGGCTATCAAGACAATGATGGCTGAGAAATCGATGCCTTATGCTGAAGCTAGCAAAATTATCCCAACAGCATCTCGCAATTATGCTAATGCCGCCAAGGCTCCGATTACTCAGTCATACCGCAAGACTGTTATTTTGAAGCCCAAGTCACATGCCCCTCTTTCCCCGTCCTACGACAAAGCTGCTCATCAGCAGATTGTTTATAATCCCCAATTTTCACAGCCTAATGGCTGTGCTCTTAACAATAACAATGACAACTCTAATAACACTATTTCTATAATTGAACTTCTTGTAAAACTCTTACCAACTCTTATCTCTTCCCCTTCTAATTTATCACAATCACCGTCCAACGCCGCCGATCAACTTATTACTCTTCTTTCAAGCATTAGAAATGGCGGCTCGCCAAGTTTTCCTTCAGTGGAATGTGAGGAGCGTGTGGCATAAGAAGCACGACCTCATATTCCTTCTAAATAAGTACAAGCCATTGGCTTGTTCTATAGCTGAGACCTGGCTTATCCCAAGTCTTAGCTTTCGTATACCTCACTTCAACATACTACGATGTGACAGATCTGATGGCTACGGAGGATCTGCTCTCTTTGTGAACAATAAGGTTCCACTTTCTCCCCTACCCCTTCCTTCACTTATGGGTGATATGAGTATTGCAGCAGGAAGGGTGGAAGGTATCACAGTCTTCTCAATTTATATAGCTCATCCTCATCGTGACTTTTTGGTTATACTGCAAAACATTTTCACCAACGTCCAGGGACCAATATTGGTCATGGGCGACTTCAACTGTCACCATTCCAGATGGGGATCCGAACGCTGTGATGCCTTTGGTGTAGCTTTGGTGGACATTTTGGACGACCTAGATCTCTGCATTCTAAATAATGGCTCCCCAACACGCAGATCTCCTCCTGGACAACAAAAGAGCTGTGTGGATTTGACATTTTGCTCAGTTGAGTTGGCTGCTTCAACCCATTGGGAGTGTACAACCCTATCGCATGGTAGTGACCATTATCCTATTGTTATTTCATTACTTAATAAGACCTATTTAGAAAAAACTTCACCTCCACTTCTGAAATATAATTTATCCAAACCAGATTGGTCTAAGTTTGTCTCAGTAATGGATGAGAAAATCAGTATTCTTCCAAATTTAAATTCAAGTTTGCCAGATTCTTCTGGTCACTACCATGTTGAGAGTTGTTATGAAGGCTTTGTTGCGGCCATTACCTCTAGTGCGGATTCTTGCTTCCCACTGAAAAATAGTGCCCGAAACAAAATCCCCTCGCCTCCATGGTGGGATCAAGAGTGCACTTTGGCAGTTAGGTCAAGAAACAATGCCGAAGAACACTACAATGGTGAGATGACTACGGAAAACATGCTGGAATACCTACAAGTAAATGCTAGATCCAAACGTCTTCTCCGTAGGAAGAAACGTTCAGGTTGGGTTAAATTTTGCACGTCTTTATCTCCCTCCACCCCAATTTCAGTAGTGTGGAAGAACGTTAACAGGTTTAGACGTGGTTGCTCTCCATCAACTTCCTCACCAATCACTAGGGAAACAGCTGAAAGTTTTTTCGACAAAATCGCGCCACCCTATGTTCCTCTTCCTTCTGAATGTCTTGTTGTACCCTCAGATAATATATCTGTGGACCCTTTTGATGCGCCATTTACCTTGGAAGAGATGAATGTGGTACTCAGTCATGCCCGGGACTCAGCTCCAGGCATTGATGGTGTGCCATATTCTTTTATCAGTCATTCTGGAAATAAGGCTAAACTTTATTTTTTAAACATTTTAAACGTTTGTTATAACCATGGTTGGGTCCCTGACCAATGGAAGGTACAAATTGTCATCCCTCTGTTGAAACCAGGCAAGCATGTAGACGATCCGAATGGATACAGACCAATTGCTCTGGCTTCAGTCTTGGCTAAACTACTGGAACATTTGATTAAAAACAGACTTGAATGGATAGTTGAATCAAGAGAATTACTGCCGAACTACCAATTTGGTTTTAGGAAAGGTCTCAGTACAATGGACAGTATCGGCGTTTTAGTTACGGATATACGTTTAGCGTTTTCTAAAAACGAGTCCGTTGTTGCCGCCTTCCTAGATATCTCCTCCGCATACGACAACGTTCTTCTTCCCGTTCTCAGGCAGAAACTGCACCAGCTGAGTCTTCCGGCTAAGATGATCGAATGTATATGTGGACTTATCATGTCTCGATCATTGGTTCTGAGAGTTCAGGGAGAGGATTTCGATAAAAGGCAGACTTGGAAAGGCCTCCCACAAGGTTTCGTCCTCAGTCCTCTCCTCTACAATCTATATACAGTCGATATGGGAACCTGCTTAAATAGTAACTGTCATATCCTGCAATACGCAGACGACTTAGTTTTGTATGTGACAGATTCTTCCGCCATAGACGCAGCGTCATCCCTATGCCTCTCTCTGGACTCTTTGAACCAGTGGCTTTTGAGCCATGGTCTGGCTCTATCCGCACCGAAGAGTTCGGCGATGGTATTCTCTCGTAAAAGACTGGTTCCATCCATTTCAGTGGACATTTCAGGCAATGATATTCCAGTAGTAAATATAGTTAAATTTTTAGGCGTTACTCTAGATGCAAAATTAACCGGTAAACACCATATAAATTCACTGTTAAACAAATGTGAGAAGGTTATCTCGATTTTAAAAGTTCTTGCGGGTGTATGGTGGGGGGCCCACCCCTACACCATGAAATTAGTTTATAACGCTCTAATTCGTAGCGTTTTGGACTACGGTACGTTTCACTTAGTTCCATGCAACAAAGGGGCTCTGTCTGGGCTTGACCGACTTCAGTCCAAGTCCCTCCGGATCATCTCTGGTTGCATGAAGTCGACACCCGTTAATGCATTGCAGGTTGAGTGTGCTGAACCTCCCTTGGCCCTAAGACGGCAATATCTAGCCTCCCGTTTTTTGTCTAGAGTATTATCTAGATCTTCCCATCCTCTTATAGCAAAATTGAACGAGTTAGACGCCCTATGCAGAAGCTCAAAATTCTGGAAACATAAAGAATTCCCCTTAATTTTAAAAACGTTTCGCCAACTCCAAAATTTAGAATGTCCAATCGTTAAGTATCCTAGACTACCCCTTTTTAACTTTGCCTATGAAGTCCTTTGTTTCACTCCTAAAATATATTTTGATATTGGCATTTCTAAAAAGTCTCCCTCGGCAAACTCGGCCTTCAATGCAGTGGTGGGAGAGCGATGGTCTGAGTTCCAACGATTTTTTACAGATGCCTCTAAATTTACTGACCTCAGTTACACTGGAGCTGCGGTATACTACCAAAACTCCAGAATTATTTTACAGTTTAAATGCCCTAAAGAGTCTTCTGTATTTACGGGTGAGTGTGTGGCTTTATTAGAAGCATGCCTTTTCATAGAGTCACACCACAATATTGACAAAGCCGTTATTTTCACTGACTCTCTTAGTAGCTTGCAAGCCTTAGTCCAAAACCCTTTCAAGAGTAAATTGCACAGCTCACTTATTTTAAAAATTAAAAAGTCGTTATTTACTTGCGCTGGTAATCAAAAAGACGTTCAGCTAGTTTGGATTCCCAGTCATTGTGGTATTAAGGGCAATGAATGTGCTGATACTTTGGCTAAAGACGCCTGTTCTTCAACAACAGCTGATCTCTCCTACAACACTCACCAGGGATATGACTTACTGAACTTGCCAAAAATTAAACTCCAATCTGCATGGCAGGAACAGTGGAACGTTACTGGTAGGAAAAAGGGCAGGTTTTATTACGCAGTGCAACCAACCATTAAACCAAAACCTTGGTTCTACGGGTTCAAAAAGGTTTCTAAAACCATTACATCTGTCCTATGCAGAATCAGATTAGGTTTCTGTTGCACTCCCGTTTTTTTGCATAAAATACATGCACGTGACTCCTCTCTCTGCGAGTGTGGGTTAGGAGAGGGTACTCTAGACCACATCTTCTTTGAATGCTCAGACAACATCCCACCTCTTGATTTATATAGCCGCCTCCCTAAACTCAAAATCCCCCTCCCGATTAATTTTCCGTCCCTTTTAACATATCCTTCCTCCGAACTGCTTGTGGCGTTGATGATTTTCATCCGCCACAACAGTATAAAACTATAAGCCGGTTCATCAAATACTCTGTCTGTGTTGTTGTGTACATATACATGTATGTTTTAACAATTATAATATTTATTTATTATTTATTTTTTGTTTGTTTCAGTCTGCTACTAACCCAACAAGTCCAACTGTATCAACCGAAGATTTTTTATTTATGTTAACAGTTTTTATTTATTTTTACTTCTTAGAACACTCACTTGCCGTTCCATTTCACTTTCGACATTGGCAGAATAGTCGACATCGGCTTCAATTGCCATTCATCAAAAATAGAATAGAATAGAATAGATATCGAAAACAAAAAGTACCTTAATATATCATTCCATCTGTTCCGTTTGGCAGAGATTCTGGGTTGGGTCCCCACGTTGGACACGGTGTCATTGGGTTTTTATTTACAACAAGCTGGCGCCCGCATGATATCAAAAAAAGTATTCTATGTATTTTTCCAGACTATAATCTACCTCTGTGCCAAATTTCATCAAGATCCGTTCAGCCGTTTTGACGTGAAAGAGTAGGTAACAAACATCCATACATCCATCCTCACAAACATTCGAATTTATAATATTAAGTAGGATAGATAAGATTCTCCTATTACTATACTAAATTACTATACTAAAGCCCCGTTCCAATAAACAAAAACGAGTCGTTTTGCTTACGGATAGTAAGATTTTGACATAAGTCTCATAGAACTTATGTCAAAATACTACCATCCGTAAGCAAAACGAGTCGTTTTTGTTTATTGGAACGGGGCTTAAGAGCCATTTCACATTTTCGCCCAAATTTTTAAGACTTTGAGCTTCTCTATTACCATCTAAGTAATATCTAGAATTTATTGAATGAATACAAAATATAGATTAATCGTTTATAGTGTCGTTTAATGTAACACATTTACTAAAATCGGTTTGTTTAATTTATAATGACACATCTCCCACAACCATTTTACTGAAAAATTGCCGCAGAGTCTACTTCTGAGTCCTAAATCTATCAATAATACTTATAAATGAAACTAAACAAAATACATACAGGTTCAGACATATATTTAAATCGTCGTTTAATGAAATAGATTCCTAAATTATATTACCATTAATTAGTAAAAAAATAAATTCTTAGACCAATTTTTAACTTTTATTTTGTTTTTTTTTTACGTGTTTTTTGGTTCAAATACATAGTAATTATAAAAATAAAATTATTCAGAAATAATCTATGTTCTTTGGGAAATCGAACCCTATAGTTATTTTGTAAATATTTGCATATAATTTGTCAAAATATCAATTTGAACATCAGTCTAAATTACAATAACATATAAATACTAATACAATATTAAAATAAAATTTACCAAATCATATTTCGATTACGGCTCAAGATTGCTCTCGTGTTACACTGTTTATATTGCACGTGTGTGGCACGCTACGCACACATAAACAATGACGCACTCTTTTGCCTAAACTCGAGCGCAATCATTTTGTGAAATGGCTCTTAAGTGGACCGTGTCTTTTGCCTCTGTGTGATTGCATGGGAAGACAAGGTGTGATCAAAGTTTTGAGGGTATGTATCAGATGTACCTATGCCTTCCTTTAAAGGAGGTCATTTATCCTAAACGTAATTTATATTCACAAAGCATATACTTATCCCAAATATAAAATAGATGTCCTAAAAAGTGGAAGCAAAAATCGCTACTAGGTACTCTAGAAAAATCAAAGATAATCTTTTTACTTTTCATGAATTTGTAGATAAAGAACTAAAGTACAAGCTTGTCAGTTCGACAAATAAAATATTTTGATTTTTGTAGTAGGAAATACCTAATTTTTTTTTTTCTAAAAGTATGGCATCCTGTCTTTACCCTACATAGGTAAACATAAAGGGTACTACAATTTTTTTAAAATCTCACATTTTGAATCATCTTTTCTAAGCATAAGATACTTTAGAAGTTTTGAATATAGGTATATCTCAGTATTAACAAAAAAAGTAAGAATAAAAGGAGGTCGATTGAGCGACCTGGATTAAATATAACGTATAACAAGAAAACGGCGATTGGTCAGTGAAATAAGAAAGAAAGAAAGAAAAACTATTATTTGTGACTCGCACAAAACAAGTAAAACAGAGTAACACAATGAAATAAAATAGTACAGACAAGGTTATTATCTGTGCGAGGCCAAAAAGGTCCCTGTCTCAGCATAAGCTGCGATATCCTTACTAATATTATAAAAGCGAAAGTGAGTTTGTTTGTTTGTTACATCTTCACGCTTTAATGACTAAACCGATTTTTATTCAGTTTTTTGGTACAGAGATAGTTGGGAACCAGGAGACGGACATAGGCTATTTTTTTTTAAAGTGGGATGTGAGGAAGAAAGAGGAAAGAAAAGGGAAAACTAAGCGTTGCTATTACAACAATAAGGCGCAAGGGGAACTGTGTTACCCCGAATTGAACGCGAGCGAACCCGCGGGCAAAAGCTAGTTTAAAGATAAAAATAACACAGCGCTTGTATTCTGACAGGGGAAATTCTTACGGATTCCTGTTGAATAACCAAAATTCGGAATATTCTTCTTATTCAAATAGCGTTTACATTCATCCATCCACTCTCCCACATGTCCATTCCACTCTCCCAAATCTAAAGCCAGCACAGCCACTTGGCTCACTCGGTGGTCATTAGCGAGCAATTTGTCCCCTCCCCCCGCCACTGCATTACCCCCTCTAAATTGATTGTGGCTATTCGGTACACCGCAGATGTATACAAGATAATTTACGGTTTGTGTGGGTTGATAAACTTGGTGGCTTATTGTATGAGAGAGGATTGTTTGATTAAGATGTTACTTTGGTGCCATTTGTAGATCTTTGACAGTCGTTACAAGTAGTCAGTGGCTTTGATAGTCTGACAACCAGTCTTACTGGGTAATACGATTTATTTTAACACTCTGCTTTAGTGCGTTTGCCATGTTTGCGCACGCTCACACAGACGGCTTTCACACTGTGCTGCGGCGCCGCATCGCTTCGCTGATGTTCCGCATGCGTGGGAGCGCTAACACCATCCTGAACGTGCTCAGCCTTAAACTGAAAAGCCCTCTTATGGGGCACTGGGTTCAAACGCAAGTGCGTGTGCCCAGGGCTTCAGAGGCATAGCCTATAAGTCATACTACTAACAATAATATGGGCTAAATACATATGTCTGAATTTAAAAGTTTATTTTTTATTTTAAAGAAAGTTTACAGACTAATAACAAACGTAAATATCATGAGATTTGAATGTCGAGCCCCTGAAGGGGTGCATACCGAAATATACGGTAAAATACCTCTAGTAACCTCAGAAGTATCATTCAATGTAGCTGCCAGCATAATGCTCTGAGTGCGTTACTTTGTACCCTTTCGATGTTTTGCGGACGGGCGGAGCGGGGGGGAGTGTCAGACTTGTACTGACTAAAACCCAACCATGTTCCTCCTATTGCCCTTTATGTTCCGAGGCCGCGGTATCTCTTTCGAACAACCCGCAAACCCCAGCAGGAGAAATCGTTTTTGGCTTGGTATACGTTATTTGCGCTGACCAGTTAATACAGCGATTTGAGGAAACAGATAATTTCCTATGTGAGCATATTAGGTAGGTATGTCAAGTTAATAGATATGCCGAGCAATTTCAAAAACAAAATTAAAGGTTTTACTTATGGTTGTCACCAAAGTACTCATTGTTCAAAGTCTTTCTGATTTTGTATGCGCTGATTTTACCTAGTTATTAACTGGGCAGTATAGTCGCTCCCTGTTTATACTGGAAATCATCTGAATCCGGTAAGACTCGAAGCCGACCACAACATAAAGGAATAAGCTAGGCAGATGATGAAGTCATGGTTTGGTGTTGAACGACAAGAAAGAACGGATGAGATGTAGTGTTTCGGATTTTATAAAAATGAAAACGTTGGAGATTTTGTGAACGTTTTTAGAACCAACAAAAGACTTGCAATAGAAATCTCTTTCCATGTTTAAAGTGAAGTTGTCGGTGAAAAAAAGAAAGCGAATACATTTATTTGGAATATGCCAAAGGGCACACTGTAAAAAAACAATAAAAGAGAAAATAAAAATACTGGTAATTTGTTGCGTGATATAATTCTGAAGGTGTCTTCTGATTACGGGTACATAAACGGTTGGTGTTTATTTATTAAATATGAAAGACTTACAGCTTAAGAGAACATAAGAAAACTTTGCAAAAAAAGACTGACATCCAATTACAAGTCTTCACATAAACACACCTGAACAAAACTAAATTCTATGGACATTACAGTAGCATACTAAAACAGAACACCGAAAAGAAAATACTTAATTGATGCAAAAATTACTGTAGCTAAACAAAGATATTGCTCACACTATTAACTGCCTACTACTAAACTAAGTGAAAATAATTCGGCCTAAGCACTTCCTAGCCAGGGACACACTAGTGAGAAATAAATCAATATCATGCTGTTTACATAAACATTAGTGTTCTTTTAGTTATCCTATTACTTCTCAGAACTTACCCGTTTTTAATTTAGCTTTTGCCCGCGACTTCGTTTCAATTTCGTTTCGTTTGTCTTGGTGGATGGACATGTAATGAGGAGGGACGAAGTACATGTGACTTAAAGGGTGATGGATCTGAATGTTGATGGACGGAGAGCGAGAGGAAGGGCAAAGAAAAGATCTGTAAGGAATGATATGAAGGATGCAGGAGTAAATGATGCCGTGACGTCTGACAGGGGAGAATTATACTTATAAGAAGAAAACGTGTTGCACCGACCCCAAATAGAACGGGACAAGGGCAGGAAAATATATAAATGATGCTTTCGTTTCAATAATGTTAGTTACCATATCAGTTACTTATAGTATTTACTCAGTTTTTAAAGCGTTCACACATAACTTAACAAGATTTATGTTTGTCGTTGTGACAACCCTAATAAAAATGGCTGTCTTCTCGTCTAAATCATTATCGATCACCAAAAACTTCCCAGTCGAGTCTCGTATAAAGTTCTCACAAATAAAACTATACCTAAGCTTTAAATTAGCTTCCCAAATGTCTTCACGAACTGAATGCATTATTGCAGCGGCTATAAATTTTATAACAATAGCCCATTCACTCATATCGTCCCATTAACAGACAATACTGGACTTAGTCACAGTAGGTACACATAATACTAATACAGTATTTCAACTGGTATAATCTATACTATAATACTAGCCGTGTCCAGCGGTTCACCCGTTGTTATCGTAACTAAAACTGCGCATTATTCCCTTTTTAATGATATCTACGGCTTAGAGCACACCGGTTGGAAGTCCTCAGTCTAAAACTAATGAAGAAGGAAGATTATTTTTGTGTTTTATATAAATAGATTAAAAAGTTATGAGTTTGTAAGTAGGAGGTAATATGGAACTCCAGACCCATTCCCAAATTATTTTACCAATGGGAAGCCCATCCCCGACCCGAGTAACTAGAGCTACCTACTTACATTTGAAATTCTCCTGCGCATGAAGCTGCATCCATTTTTATTCGTATGTGATATCTTCAAATAGCTTCTCTCGCTCTGGGCGGAGCTAAAGGCAGTGTCAGACTTTTACTGACTATAACCCCTCCATGTTCCTTCTTTTGCCTTTTGTGTTCCGGAGCTGTTGCTTCCACAGAACAGATAATCCATAACGCGAGCTACTCAGCTGGCAAAAAGTAGTGCAGTATCATTATGAAACTACTACTTAGTTGTTACCCGCGACTTCGTATGCGACTTACTTTTGTAGCCAGGAGGTTTTTAATTTCTTCCTCACCAATATAGCTCATACCCTCAGTTATTTACGTCATAATTTCATCCATTCGAAATTTAAAAAGGTTAAGGAAAGTCAATACCAATACGTATACCTACTTCCCTATTATTTACCAATTTAATTAAGAAGTGATTATAAGATGCGACTGTTTATGCTAATTATTTCCAAAGTCAAAACAGAATCTGACTCCCAAAAGCATATCCGCAACTAATTCTCAAAATAAACTATCTCCAGAGACATACCCTAACGAATATCAATAAATAACATTCACACCAAAATCAACCTCTAATCGAATCAGCGACATCTAACGTATAATCATAACAAATCACATTTCCAAACATTAACACGAGTACGGAACGCGCCATTACCGCGCCCTCGACATAAATCTACAATAATATAATAATCTTATTCATAACAAACTTAATATGGCTATAAAATTAAATATTAAAACACGCTGTGTAGTGACTCAACGATCCGCGCAAATTGCTCAACACCTATAGCTGTCTCTTTCCAATTTCTGTACAAAAGAGAGAGATGGATATACATTTGTCAGTTCTTACTTACAGTTGTTCGGTAAGTAATGAGCGCGGTCACGCCCCGCAATCAAATTCCGGCGCCATGATTGGTCGTTTAACAGGGTTCGAAGTTTGAAACGCTTTTTTTTCTCAGTAATTTTCGTTCATTATCTGTGTGTAAATGATGCGTTCATTCGACGCGCGACGGTAATTTTTTAATCTCGTTAGTTAGTTTACGTTTCATTAAATTGTTTTGTAATTTGTTTATTGTGGGTTATTTAATTTTGGAGAGTTAGTTTTTATTTGTCTGTATGTTTGTGTAGGCTTAAATTAGGGTACAGAATAAATAATAGTGCTACATAATTAGGGTGGGAAAAGGCTCATTTTCACATTTTTTTGTGATTATTTTACGTAAGACTACATTCCTTCCTTTCTTTATTTCTGTAGATCCCTCTTTCCAGAAATCTGTTAAACTTATACCGAGGCGGCAATGACGTGTTTGAGACCTTTGAAGTTTAGGTCTAAACACAGTTAGGCATTTCAGTAAGTAGGTTTTGCCAAGAGCACCGAAATTACAACATCTTCCTTGCCTTTTCTCAACTATGTTGGGGTCGGCTTCTAGTCTAATAGAATGCAGTTAGATTACATTCTTATACATGGAATAATGCCTTTCTGAACTCCACAACCCAGAGGACTGGGTATACGATAAGTACCTACCCCTTGGTGAGACCAGTTAGTGATTGCCAGACATTTATTTAATCATTTATGTACACATAGTAGACAACACAGGAAAAAAAACATAGGTATACATTTTGAGTACAAAGCTTAGTAGCTTATTTCTTAAGAAATTTCTGCCACGGAATAAATTCGCTTTATGATGGGCAAAGTTGTGTCAGCGAACTGCACTGAATGCGAGGTAGTAGAAGACGTTTACCACATATTGATAGAGTATGACCAGAATGAAACCCTTAGAGATTATATAATAAATAAATATAATATAACTTGCTCTGATGTGGGCTGGTGTAACAGCATTCTGTCCTTCCCTTTGTCAAGGGAGGCCAGATTGATGTACAGGCTCACTCAAATGGGCATTAAAAATATAATAGTTAATTTAGTGAATCTACTGTTTGATTGTTTGTAATTTGTATTAGGTACAGGGGTGACATGTTCAAATTTTATTCCCCTTTAAATAAACAGAAAAAAAAAATTGCCAGCAGACCTGCGAAAGGAGATATGAGAACGAAATGTAGACGATTATGTGTCAGAGAGTACGAGAAAAATATGCGTGTGTGCCTTAACCTATTATAACTTACCTACCTACACGTTTTATATAATCTAATATTAATAAATACTTGTATAAATACATAATGCTTTAATAAATATTCACATAAACAGACATTCATGCAACTGACTTCACTTTTGGGTCAAGCTTACCACACTATTCCCAAACCACTGCAACTCTAGAAAGTCAGAACCCACAGTGGCAGGCACCAGAAAAGCGCCGAGACAATATTAATGAATGCCGGAGAAACAATTTAACCGTCCGGAAAAACCACAATAATTGTCCAAAGGCTTATCATGTTTTCAGAAAATATGATTAGCATCTTAGATTTAATTTTGTCTACTTACCTTAAAACACAAAAAAACCATACCACCCCAAAATGGGTCTCCCTTTACAAAATCACTAGCACTAATAAAATATTCAAAGCAGCATAGAAAATATGAATTGCAAATGTTAAACAACAAACACTCTTACGTCCCTACGGATATACGATAACATTATAATAAAACATTTTCGTTACGCGTATCCGAAAATCCGAATGTCATTTCACATCACTATTTGAGTGCACTTAAAAACCGTTACTAATGTCATATTATATTACAATTTTATTTTTACACCCAAATCAAATAAAATTAAACCCTAACGTTAAAGAAACTAGATTCAAAAGTAGGGAATATAATGTTTGTAATTTTATTGGAGGAATAGAAAAGTCAGTGATACATTTTATTAGTTAAGCAGAGGAAATTGAATTTTATGCAATAAAATTACGTTTCATTTTCCACTGAAATGTAATGGACATTATACTGGTGCAGGACCAAAATAAAGATGCATCTCATAAATGAATTAAAGAAATCTTAAGTTTAAGCAATAGAGTACAAAATTGCTTAAAAACAATTTTATGAATAGAACAATTTATATTTGTAAAATTATGCGATTTCGCGCGCTTTTCTCCCGAAAATGGCGGTCTTTTGACACTCTTGACAGTTGCCAACGGGACGTTGAGTTTGTGAGTAGTGATGGAATCTGTTATTCCTAGGGGGGTTAGGCAGAGCTTGGAAGGGTTCAATTCAAGTGTTGCAAATTCTGAATTGTGACTGTTAAGTGAATCTAACCTTACATTTGAAATCTAACATTTGGTGTATTTTTACTTAAGTCAGATTCGACCAAAAATCCTAGTGTAATTCTCATCATGTTAATTATTCTCGGATTCTGTATTTTTTTTCTAATTTAAAAACTTAGATCAGATGTCAAAATTATTTCGCAGAAATAAAATGTTTGCTTAATTTTGCTTTCCAAAACCTATTGTAGGTAATTAATTTAGATACTTATCATTTAAATGTACCTAATTAAAGTACCTTTCTGTTTGTGATTTCAAAATAGGTACCAGCTTTTAACTGAATGCCTATAAAAGTTCTTATAATTTATATTTCTAGGGAAAGTAATAATTAGGCGATACCTACGTATAACAAAAAAAAACGTCTTTCAAATTTTATCTTTGTGATCTGAGATGTTTGTCTGTTTATTACAGCTAACCTCCGAAACGACTGGACCGACTTTGACGGGACTTTTACCTCCAGATAGATGCTATTATTTTAAAATCCTTACTAATATTATAAAAGCGAAAGTGAGTTTGTTGTGTAGGTAATGGCTAAACCGATTTGATGAAAAATGAGGGAGAAAGAGGGGAAAAAAGGGAAAACTTAGCATTGCTATTACAATAAACAAGGCGCTAGGGCAAAAACTACAGGTGGCAGGTACGTGCAAATCAGGAAAGGGGAACTGTTCTGCTACTCATCATTTTCCTAATTGTACCCCTTCTCTTTTAGACCTGATGATCGTATCTAACTTTGGCAATGTTTCTATCCACGGACAACTTACTGCTTGTTTTTCATACCACGATCTTGTTTTTTTGTCCTATAAGATACGCCCTCCTAAGCGTAAGCCACATTATATGCTCCTTAGGAACTACAAGGGCTTAGACCTGGAGGCTTTGCTGCGTGATGCTGGCAGCATTGATTGGACGGATATCCTCGAGAGCTCGTGTATCGACGATATGGTTCGTACTTTTAATAGTATATTGCTTGGTTTATACGATCGTCATGCCCCTATTCGTCGAGTAAAGATCAAATATGTTCCGGCTCCCTGGCTTACCCCTGCCATTAAGGATGCGATGGCAGGTAGGGATAGAGCTAAAAGAAGGTTGAAACGCTGTCCTTCGGAACGCAATCTAACTGCGTACAGAATGTTGCGTAATCGCTGCAGTCGTTTGTGTAGAGATGCTAAGAGACGCTACTTCCACAATTCTCTCGACAACCGTAACTCCACAGAAGTCTGGAAGTTTCTAAAAACTGTTGGCATTGGCAAATCTCCAGTTGTTTCTGGAACTGACATTGACTTGTGCGCTCTAAACAATCATTTCTCACTACCCCCTGTAACTTTGGATCCACAAGTCAAGTCAGCTACATTGAATAAACTGTCTGGTTTGCCCTTGCCGCAATGTTCTGCGTTTAATTTAAGCCCAGTGAGTGAGTGTGAGGTTAAGAAATCTATTTGTGCCATTTCCTCCTCTGCGGTTGGTAATGACCACGTTTGCTCAAGAATGATATCTCCTATCCTTCCCACTATTCTTCCCGTATTGACTCACATTTTTAATTACTCCTTGTTTTCCTGCACTGTTCCCAAGGTCTGGAAACAAGCCCATATTATCCCCTTACCTAAAATTCCAAACCCGGTGTCACCGACCGATTTCAGACCCATTTCCATACTTCCTTATCTCTCTAAAGTTCTTGAGCACATTGTACATCAGCAGCTCACCGCCTTCCTATCCAGGAATAGCCTTCTGAGCAATTTTCAATCTGGTTTTCGTCCTGGTCATAGCACTGTAACGGCTCTTTTAAAGGTTACCGACGATATCCGCTGCGCTATGGACCGCAAATCTCTCACTCTACTCGTACTTCTGGACTTTAGCAGCGCCTTCAACTCTGTTGATTTTGACATTCTTCTTGAGATCCTCAAATCTATTAATTTCTCTTCTTCCACTGTATCTTGGTTCGAGTCCTATCTGAAAGGCCGCTTGCAGCGTGTTCGTCTTGATGAGTCTTTTTCTGATTGGTGCTCACTTGATGCGGGTGTGCCTCAGGGTGGCGTTCTCTCCCCTCTCATTTTTTCTATTTTCATTAACTCTGTCACCAGAGTCATTGCTTCCTTCTTCCATCTGTATGCCGACGATTTGCAGCTGTACCGACATTTTGTGAGGGAAGATGCTGAAGCGGCGGTATCTGCCATGAACAAGGATCTGGATTTAATTGGTGAGTGGTCGCGCTCCTTTGGACTGCTGATCAACCCTAACAAATCTCAGGCCTTGATCATCGGTGGCAGGTATATGCGGAACAGGCTCGATGTTGCGTCGCTGTCTCCACTCTGTCTGAATGGAGTTCAGATAGATTACGCAACTAAGGCTAAAAATTTGGGGGTAATTATGGACTCATATTTGTCGTGGACTTTCCAGGTTGCAGAAGTGAGTCGAAAAGTGCATTACACTTTCCACTCGCTCAAATGTCTCCAGAGCTTTCTGCCTCTGAAGACTAAAATCTCCCTTGCGCAGACTCTCATCCAGCCCATCATAGACTACGCCGATGCCTGTTATTTGGATGCCACCGAGGAGCTCTTAAATAAACTTGAGCGTTTGCAAAATATCTGTATCCGTTTTGTTTTTAACCTTAGAAAATATGATCATGTTTCCAACTTTCGCAAAATACTTAAGTGGCTCCCAATTCGACTTCGCCGGAACTCTCGAATATTGTGTTTGCTTTTTAACATCCTTCATAACCCTAAAACGCCATTCTATCTGCAGGAACGTTTTTCCTATTTTCGTCCTTCTGATGCTCCTTGTAGATCGCATCTTAGGAATCTCCTCCAACCCCCTCCCCACTCTACCGACTTCTACTCCTACTCCTTTACTGTTCACGCTGTGCGGTTGTGGAATTCGCTTCCGCCTGACATTAGGGACTGCCAAACTGTTTCAGTTTTTAAGAGAAGAGTAAAAGAACATTATCTTTCTATTTCACCATAGTTGCATAGGTATTTATTATTATATTTTATTTTGTATTTATGTTATATATTTGTCTTTGTACTTGTATGTATGTTAGTATATTCTTATATTGTATTTAGTCATTATCTGCTTTTGTTTTTATGTATTCTTTTTACGCACTGTGTCTACATCTCTTTTTATTTACTCTCCTTTCGCAGGTATGCTGGAAGAGATTTCTATAGAAATAAGCATTACCTTTGTACATGTTTTCTATTCCTGTCTTTTTTTCTGTATTCAGTGTACATAAATCGTTAAATAAATAAATAAACTGTCTTATCCCGAATTTAACGCGAGCGAAGCCGCGGGCGAAAGCTAGTAGAATTATAATTTCTTGTACCTACAAAAAAATAACACCTATGATTTTTTCAACAAAATCCGATTCAATCGGGGATGAAATACTTTTACAAAAGCTCCACGTAGATAAAGGTCGCGGACGGCAGCTAGAAAAAAAAACAGACTCAAAATAAACTAATTACGGTATATTTATCAACACCTTTGTTAACAAGATGGATAATTATCTACCTACTTACTTCAAACCAATTATATCTAATTGCCTATCAAGAGCTGCACCGTTCACTTTTACCTAATTAAGTGACAAGCGCTGCATCATAAAAAAACGGCTAAAAGCGAGTCAGACTCGCGCACCAAGGGTTCCTTACAGACTTTCAACATAAACACTTTTTAGAGGTATGAAGAACAGGGTGTAAAGTTCTCCATCCTCTATGGATAAGGGAGGTTCCTCCGACCAGACGGGTGTCGTGTCTGGTGGGCCACTGCCCGACAATTGCTTGTCGGGTGCTCGTATAATGCTAACTTTGCGCACAACTTTGTTTGCGCGATGTAGGAATCTTGCCGTTTAGTTCTTCAGTGGCTGCATAGGTGGCGCTGTAGTAGTTTTTGCCGCTTCATATTTGTGTCGCTACAGTTACTGTTACTGTTTATGTACTGTAC
The DNA here is from genome assembly GCA_905475445.1 of Ochropleura plecta. NCBI lineage: Eukaryota > Metazoa > Arthropoda > Insecta > Lepidoptera > Noctuidae > Ochropleura > Ochropleura plecta. The sequence goes on along the minus strand of FR997750.1, from coordinate 2,301,547 downwards.
TTGGCTGTTTATTAAACAGCCATATACTTATTTTGACTGCTTTGAATTAGAGGGTTGATTTATTCACAGCACTAAGGGACCACAGAGTTGAGTTTTAATTTGACCTCGATACCTTCACGCGTTCCCGAGATTAAGGGTGACAGACAGACAGACGGAAAACAAAGTGATCCAATAAGGATTCCTTTTTTTACTTTTGCACCCTTATTTCCTTTTTTTTAAGCACGAGTTAGCTTCAGCTAAAATGGTAGGTACCTACTAAAAGTTTCTAAGCTCATACCTACGTTTCATTATCTGCCTAACCTTTGTAACCGACTTCATAAAAGGAGGAGGTTCTAAGTTCGACCTTTATTTATGGTACATGTGTACACTGATTACTCCGCGATTATTTGTGGACCGATTTTTTTTCAATTCTTTTTTTGTTCGAAATGGTACCTATAGGTATATAGGTACGTACGTATAGGTAGTTTATGAGTTATCGTCTATCTATAATGTATACGTTTTTCTTCTATGACTATATGGATGTTCTGTTACTTTATTTTAGTCATCATCATCTGCCTAGCCTTTTCCCAACTTTGTTGGGGTCGGCTCCCAGTCAAACCGGATGCAGCTGAATATCAGTATTTTACATGGAGCGACTGCCTATCTTACCTCCACAACCCAGTACTAACTGGGTAATGCGATACCCCTTGGTAAGACTGGTTGTCAGACTTTTGGAACACTGACTACCTGTAACGACTGTCAAAAATCTACAAATGACAGCCGGGACCAACGACTTAATGTGCTTTCCGAGGCACGGAGGAAACTCGGTATGTAACGGGTGGTCACCCATCCACAGATCAACCTAGGCAAGCGCGAGTTAGCCTAAAGATCGACCCGAGCGGCTGCTATTATTTAGCCACGAGCTCCTCCTAGCGTACTTTATTTTAGTAACAATGGAAAATAAATACTCGATAAAAAAATGTGTGAGATATTATAATTCCGTTACACGACACGGTTGGCGCAGTGGCTGAGCTATCGACTGCTGCGTTGCGTGTTGCGGGTTCGATCCCCGCACGGAACAAATATTTGTACTTATGACCTACAGATAGTTGTTGGTAGGAATTGGAAAATTCTTTTAGTGTTGGATAAGTCCATATCTTGAGGAAGGCTATAGGCTAAAACATCACGCTATGACCAACAGGTGCTAAGCAGCGAGGGTGAAACCGCGGGGAACAGCTAGTATATAATATATCTGCCAATAGCTTAATTGCCAAGAGCCTCGACCAATACCTGAGGAGGCTCTCGTTAGGCAGTTGGATCACAAGTAGCACTGGAGGTTCAATAGCGGTTGCCTATTGGTACACAATTATTCTTTAAGCTGTCAACGTAGGCAGCGTATGGGCTGTATAGTGTGCTATACATCCCTTTTACCACCGATTTGGGCACAAATTATTCAGCCTTAAGTTCAGTAGTGGTACACAGTAGCAGAATAGTAGCATTTTAATGGCAGTTTAAGAGGGAACATGTAGTCTTAAAGCTGATCAATAGCACTATATAACATTCCATGTGGTTCTTTATACAGCCAAGAGAGTGTAAGTATTAAACGAGTGAACAATTATACAACCTCTGTAGTGATTAAAGCTCACAAGTGTACCCCAGAAACTATTAGTGGTATCCTTTTCTCCAAATTATCACTTGAGTACCACTCTTTGTAATAAATATTTGTTTTTTAAAAGATACTACTGCTTGCGTGAGTGTCTATTATTTTCGATAAATATTAGTGGTAAGTATATTCTGTGTTTATTATATTCTAGTGTGTAAATATTATGGGTAATGTAAATTTATTGTGAAGTATATACATATTTAGAGTTAAAATTTTCACGCGCTTCAGGAACAATGTATTTTTAACAATAAAATCTTTGTAAATAAGCAGAGATGAACAATGCAATTTTTCTTAATTGTATTTTTATGGCATCAAAATCAGTATTATGGTTTTGTATTTGAACATTAACCACAACATTAATCATTAAAACTCTGTAGTATGTGATATAATCAAAAATAATTTAGAATTATTATAGGTTATGAGTGAACAAAATGGTGGTAACTCTAAATTTATGTTGCGGCCTCTTTATAGTGTCACATGTACCATTATAACGTCGTGAGCTCTAGAAAGTTTCACTCTGTGTCCCATTTTAATGTCAATTTATGTACAACATATGGTCGCCAGGCTCATATTCAACCCTGGGCTGATATGCAATTCTTTAACAGTTCACGTGAATACCCTTTTAAAATTTTTTAACATACTACATTTTAGAGATCCGCATTGAAAATTTAAAGTTTTTTTAAATACCCAAAGTAAGTCTTCGACAATAAACGCAGTAGGTGGTTTGATTGAATGAATAGGTACGTTATTTTTATTAACGTGTAGGTGTTTTTAGAATACAAGCAGAATAAACTAACATATTTTTTTTTATCTGTTTTTATTTAGGGGCTTTTAACACAGTATGTCAGGTAAATTAAAACAATAATGAAGGTAAATTAAAACACTTCAGGTAGTGCTGTAGGCTTATCTACATACATTAGCACTTTTAATTAAATTATAGGTAGACAATATATTTATAAATACTTACCATAATAATCACGGGCATTCCCTAAGAGAGATTCGCGTAAGCGTACATACTTATGTACGATTCAGACCAACCGGCTCGCGTCACGCCGCATCGGAACGGAGCCGTAATAATTAATATAACCATCAACATAATTCTCTAACAGAATGAGAATGCACGAAAACTAAATTTATCAGAATTGCACATTTCAAAGTCTCGTTCTATTAGAGATGTTGATGGTTTTAATGAAAGTAAGTGTATAAACACATACATGCCACTACCGCGAATAAAACTTTCAGAATCATACCTACTATCCAAAACTGAGCTGCACATTGCAAAAAAACGTACGAAAATTTGAATTTCGCAGGCTACCTTGAAACAACCACCTTAAACATTTACCATAGTTATTATTACTCAGAGTGAATTGTATTATAGTATTTTTGTGTGTATGAGGCATGTTTGTATAGTTTACTTGTAGATTTCAAGTGGTTAACTCCAGTTACAATGTAAACAGTTGAATGATGGATGAACGACGACGGTTTCGATAGTTAATGTTTAGTTTGTTTTTGTTTACAGAATATGATAAAATGCTGTCTAATTTAATTATTTAAATTGTTTTTTAGACCATGCCGTTTAAGATTGTCCAAACAGTGGAAAAGGGGCGACGTAGACTTAGTATCGTACCATCAATTTGGGAAGAAAATGGAAAGCTATTTTGGCCTTCAGAAAAAATTAAAAACCGAGCGCGTCTAGTAAGAGACGAGTCATCATTTCCAAGTCCAAACTGGGATATTCTCGACTGTATAGTCAAACGAAATAATTATCAGACCTACATGGCAGCGGAACATGATATCCAGATTATGGAAAATGAAACTGATACCGACAACGAAATTATAACAGAAATTTCAACTTGTAACCGGTCAGCGCCAGTGTTACACAATTTTGAAGATATGGTGCATTTGGTAAGTACCTACGCTGTTTATAATTCTAACACCAGGGTTAATTCACACAGTGATGAAAATTAGTACGATTGTTCAAAACACCATCATAAATGAAACCTTAAAAGTCCCCATCGACCCGACACCTGGAAAAAAAAATATTCGGGGTCAAAAGTCACAAAAACGAGTTTTTCGCCATTTTCAGCAAAACGGTAAGTTTTATCAAAAAAGTAGCTAGATAAAAATTAAAGATTAGATAATTATCTACCAAAATGTCTAATACTCTTTTTTCTCAGTGCCACCGGTTTTACTCAGCTTCAAAGGACCGTAGACTTGTATATGGTTTTAATTTCAACTTGATACCTTTACGCATGCCCGAGATAAAGGGTATTGACTGCCAGACATTGAGGTACCTACGGAATCCTAAAAACGCTCTAAGTACACTATCTCAAAGGCGGCGTCAAAACGTGTGCTTACTACGGCGATGATCTTTTTCAACTTTTTGAATCATCATAATTCTCAAAACTGGGGCTCATAGAAAAAAAAATGTTTGGACATTTTGGTAGATAAATATCTAATCTTCAATATTTGTCTTGGCAAATTTTTGATAAAACTTAAAATTTTGCTGAAAATCACGAAAAACTCGTTTTTGTTAGATACTTTTGACCCCGAATATTTTTTTTTCCAAGTGTCGGATTGATGAGGACTTTTTAGGTTTCATTTTATGATGGTGTTTTGAACAATCGTACCAATTTTCATCTATGTGTGAAATATTGTATCCTTACCCCTGTTAATTGATCTAATTTGACTTGGCTATATTTGTAAATAATTTTTTTTTTCAGGCGCATAATGACAGTAATGTGTGTCCATCTCTTCAAGCCGATAATGCCATGATAACGGATGAAACTTTGAAATTGTTACCTACGCTCGACTGCGATCAACTTATTGCTAATCAAAACCTATTAAAAACATCTTCTGTGTTATTTATTTTTATACCTCTCATTGAAATCTAAATAAAAAGATGTTAATCCATACAATGAGAATGTAAGATGAGTCAAACTAAATAAATAAATAAATAAAACACCTTATTTTTATTTATTTTTCTAAACGCGGAACTTGGAGTCCTTCTTCTAGTAGTATATTCATATCACGTACAAAGTCTTCAAAAAATTCTTTTACATTTCTTGGTTTTCCTTTCCCAAAGTATATTCCAACTACAAAAGGCCTTATTCTAGCATTTTCAAAGATGTTACACAATATAGGCCAAAATTCATTACAAGAACTTTTGAATATAGGCAAACCATCCACATTTATGTTTAGTGAAATTGTATCTGGAACATCAACCCAATTTTGCAAATTTTTTTCGAGTGGTTTTGCAATTCCATTATGCCAATATTGACCGCCTTCAATATTTTTAATAGTAATTTGTTTGGGAGTACGTAAGATTGTTCTAGAATCTGTTGGTAGTGTTTCTGGAATTAGTTCGTTAATGATCACTGACAATCCATTTAGAGCGACATGACTTATATTATTTGTCACAGCCCATAATCTTAATTTTTCACGAAAGCATAAATGTTTTTCATAGTCGTATTCAAATTCACTTTCACTAGAACTGAAACCATCACACTCAGTTTTTTCTGTGGTGTGTACGAAACCATCATAATTTAAGTTTGAACTCACGCTTGAAATCGTATTGCTGGTCTCAGCTTCAGTCACTTTTTTATCTGTATTATGTACGGAACCGTCAATAATAAAGTTTGAATTCGCACTCGAAATCGTTTTGTTGGTGTCAGTTTCATATGTACTAATAGGTTGCTGTTCAATGTATTGATTAGAATGATTATTTTGTCTTATTATCTGCATATATTCTTTTAAGATTTTTCTTCTGAATCCACCGGTTCTCACTCTTTTTCCAATTGTTTTTATTCATTTTTTGTTATTTTTACGTCAGCGCGTGTTTTTATTCATCGTTGAAGTGTTAAAGAATACATACCACATTCATTTAATTATTCAGCTCAGAGGATAACATCGTAGTAGTCGTGAACAAATAATCATCTGTTAGTGTTATGAAATATCAATAGTGGGGCGTGTAATATACCTTACACGTTTATGTGAACTTGTTAAACGCTCCTTAACAGAATAATATAAAGTCTGTTTAATATATCACAAACTAGACTCGCTTACAGCAACAAGATGAATAACGCTCCATAAAAGAATCTACTTTATAGCTTTTGGCTGCATCAATGTTCACATGTGTTGTATTGAAATGCCAGCCGTATAATACTGTACATGTGGACCTTTAACTAGCCCGTGCCTTATTTCTCGCCTCTTAAAATGCTCTTGTTTTTCTTTTAAAATGAAAGCTGACTAGAAGAGTAATGTTATCCTATTATAACACCAATAGTTGCTTAATATGTCAATTTTTTGCACCTATACACGCCTCATACAGGTATAAGTGACTTTGTTCACTTTAATACAGCTGATGAACCACGTGTGGCTAATTTTAATGTTTAGAGTTCACCAGTGAACTAAATGTGAACTATTAAAGACAACAAAATGCTACTTGGGGGGCTTGATACAGAAAGCGGTACTCCTGGACACGGCTCGTATTGTTAGGAGGTTCCTTTCTCTGGAGACCTGACCGCCGGTAGCTTGGACCCTGTTCCCGATACCGGTGGGCTCCTATTTTTGTATTTTTAAATGTTTTATTTTATTTTATTTAAGAAATATGTAAAAATATAAATAATATGTTAAATAATTGAATACTTACTTAAACGGAAAATAATAATAAAAAATATACATAACGGAATAAAAACATAGATGCACCGTGACTGCGACAGGTAGGTCACCACTCAGCATGATGCTGTGCTATGGGAGCCCACAGCACAGCGCTGGTTTTCAGTGGTCAACCCTTAGCTTCAGGAGTTGTCAGATTTTCGAGCAACTGACTATCTGAAACGACTGTCAAACACTGACAAATGGCAGCCAGAACTAATAGGAACTTTGGCAAAACAAACAGTATAACATACAACCTATACAGGGTGGAATTTTATAATGCCACCTGAAGGGGAAGTACTCTTAATACTTTAGTTAGATAGAAAATTTTACTCAAAGAAAACATTCCTTTTATTTTTGAAAAGAAAGAAAACGGCATTCAAAGATTTTTAATAATTCGCTTGCCGCACACGGTAATCGAACCGACTAAAATCTGTAAAAGTTGCACCCTGTACTTTTATTGCATCGATCGTTAGGGTCAATAAGAATGAAATCTCTTTAACAAACTTCATAAGTTAAATGAAAGGAAAACAATGAAATCTTGCTGTTTTCTTTCTTTTCAAAAATATAGGAATGTTTTCTTTGAGTAAAATTTTCTATCTAAAGTATTAAGAGTACTTCCCCTTCAGGTGGCATTACAAAATTCCATCCTGTATGAACATGAAAACCTAAATAGATCATAACAGTTTATTGATTTATACATGGCCGTCTCACCACTTAAGTACAAGAGTATCTATACGAGTTCCTTAACTTGCTACAATACACGTGGGTGGGGGGATGGGGACTGTCGGGAAAATGTTAGTTTTGTATTCTGAAAGTTGGCAACATTGCACATAGCTGTCAACTGTCATACAATACAATAATAATAATACATAATTTGCTATTTAATCTGTATTATTAAATTCAATATTGCTTTGTGTTGCACTAACAGCACTAACGCTTAGTGTTGAGCCACTCTACAACAGTGCACGGGGGTCTAAAATTGCCGAATTAGCAGAATCTTTATAGGATAATAATATGAATTACGTTTAAATTAAATAAATAAAATGGTTACAGGCGCAGTTAATATTGTTAATTGTCACTTTGTGACCATTTAACGAAATTCGTAAAATGCTCACAAAAAATGGTCAAACATCCAATTACAATTTGTGTAGCATGTGGCAATCGGTCGTGCCCCTCCGATTGATGCCGTAAATAAAAGTAGTGTAGTTATGGGACAGATGAGGAAAAACTAGCCACTACAGGTTTGTTATTTCTTTATTTCTCTACAGGGACAGGGTAACTATTATTTTACAGTATATATTAATTGAGCAGCATTGTCTTAGCAGCAGTAATTTAACTGTTGAAGGAAGCACATTCAAGGTTAGGTTTAAAAATGGAGCAGCTAGTTGAAGATGACGCAAATGACAATGAAATTCGAAATATGAATGTTCAAAAATTTAAGATGGAAAAAGGTTGAGGCAACAGAGGAGGTGGAATACCCACTCTGTTACACAATAATTGTCAAAAATGGCCGCTTTAACAGAATTATTCTGTTAAAGCGGCCATTTTAGACCCCCTGCACTGTTGTAGTGTGGCTCAACACTAAGCGCGAAAACAAGACACTTTTGAATAACTACGCATTTATAAATAGTTTCCATGGCAAAGATATCCGGTTGGCTTTAAAATTAATTTCCCACCTATTCGTTAAAATAATGAAAACTGTATGTTGTACATACCTAAACTAGAGCGAAAAAGCTAGACAACCAACAAAAAACAGTCACAAAATATGATCCTTACGACATTAAAGCTCCGTTTACCTAATTTGTACTTACGTTATAGAATGATAAATAAAAACTACAAACTCCAAACCTCTTTTCCGCAAACTCGAAACCACAACATAATCTGTGGCATGTAATTTGGCGCGCTGTCACGATGACAGCTCGGCGGAAGGGGCGTGGCTTCCGGCCGCGTTCCGTTTTACTTACGCACGCTCGCAAAATGACACGACCCATTAAAATTGGCCAGTGTATCTTGAGCTACCCTCCGTTTTGCTTTTGATCTTAAATGTTGACAATCTTTTAGATTCAAGTGGTTTGGGAAGTGGGCATTTTGAATTGTTAACTGATTATGGTTTGCGTATATTTTTATGCTTGTTTTGTGGTCGGCGGAGAATTTTAATTTAATTTTAATAAAAATCCTTATTGAATTTGGGATTTACTTTTTTATTATTTGATGAATATACTATGCTCTTGTTGCTTGATAGTAAGCGACACATGAGATTGATCATGATAAGGAGGTGTAGTGTACTCTTTCTTTGAAGGCTTATGAGTTGTGACAACGTTAATGCCGACAGATAGGTAGTTGTCCATGTTTTTTTTTAGGAATCGTTGCCCCACACTAGGAGTGTGGAATTCTGCTGTATAACGGGTGAATCACACCCGCGATACAAGTATTTAAACTCAGATACACAAAAAGCCAGACCCGGCAATACTATCAGTAATAGGTTCAGTACGGGAACCGATTCTCCGACACACAGCTAGTTACTCAGCCATTGCGCGGTGCAATGGCTGAGTAATTAGCGCGGCACAACTGGTGCTATTTGCACCAGTTGTGCCGCTGCATTCAATGCTCCTTGCTCATTCTTCTCCTTACAGTACTACACTTTGGAATAGAATAGAATATATTTATTCAAAGATCAAACAATTGGCACTATACAAACAATTAAAATCCAACTATTTGTAGGCCATACAAATATTTGTTCCGTGCGGGAATCGAACCCGCGACACGCAACGCAGCAATCAATTGCTCAGTCACTGCGCCAACCGTGTCGTCAATGTCCATGTTCGTGTTTCTGATTATGCTTATTGTAAATAATTTATTTAAAATGTAAGTAGTATTATAATTTTATTTTCGATTCTATAATCGACATTTTAGGTACTATAACTACATACGGTAGGTACTAATTTTTACCAACGCAATAATATATTATGATATTGCTCTAAGTTTGGTCCCTACTCCCTAATAAGTTTAGAGACCACAAATGACATCCTTCCAGCGTCCATTACGTAACAAAAGGAACTAATGCAACTAATATTTCCCTCAATCATACTTAGTTACCGAAATACCACCATTAGGGGTGGTCTCCTATAAATAATCTTTAACAATATATCGAGAGCTCCTCGCATTCTGGCCATCTTGGCTAATAGGATAATTAATAATGTCAAGATTTATGGCGCGTAACGGAACGACTCGACGCCATTTTGAAGACGGACAAAAAATATAATTGAAAAATATAGTTGTTTCACAACTTTTTTACCTTTGATTTTATAAAAATCATAAAATGATAGGGTTATCTGTGGGGTTTTTGCTATAATGACAACATAAAAAAATAATAATTAGAATATGTAACTATTATTTTTTGCATTGGGAATATTCGAATTCTCCCTTTTTCGCTCTGGGCGGAGCAGAAGGGAGTGTTAGACTTTGAATGCCTAAAGCCCATCCATGTTCCATCTTTTGCCCTTTGCGTTCCGGGGCCGCGGTATCTCTTCGGATCATATCCGCCTTAATCTCCAAGGGATAAAGCAGAAGTGCACCTTATAATACACCCGCATTTTTTCAGTTGTGTTCAAGTCACACGTAATATAGGCCAAGCCTATAGCCATCAATAGGTCGCGAATCCAGAATCTGTGGCTGCTACTTAGAAATTCCTGATAGAAAACCATTACCCTTTCCCGAATCATGAGGAACACCTGAACGAACGCTGTGAACGAACTTCACGAGCGACTGGATGTTTTCTCGTGCACAAGACTGACTTCGCAAGAGTTTTATTAAATATAGTTGGAGTTTTATTAATTATGTAAGACCATAAGTAAAGAGATTTTTTTTTTGTTTGTTTATAATTAGGTACTTAGAAATTAAGAGATTTGATGTTAATTGTTTTATTTTTTAGATTTACTTTTATTAATTGATAGCTTCACTGTCGCATTAGGTTAAGGCCTGTAAGGAGACAAAAAAAAACCCTTAAGCCAGCGAAGCAATGTTATGTCAAGTGACAAGTCTATAAATCAAAAATGGTCTTTGTTTATATTGCCATACGGTTGCTTTTCTGTTGCTTCTGTCTCAGGCAACATTATTATGAAAAGACTGTAGTTGATATATTTTTGAAGAAATGTTTACAAAATATGTCGGTAATGCGGTTGAGTTGTTTTTACGCTAATTTAGTGTTGTGGAGTGTGAAAAATAAATACCGAATTTGGTGTTTTTTTTTTTGTGTGGAAATAATTTGACTACTTCAATGTATGGCTTCTGCTTATAATATTTCCAGAATTTAATTGTCCCAATGCTGGCTAAAGGACTCTTCTCATACAGAGAAGGCACGAGCATTGATCACCACGCTTGCTCAAGACGGGTTGGTGATTCAGACCTATATCTATACCTACCAATATTATAAAGAGGAACGATTTTTTGTTGTTGTTTTGTATCGAATAGGCTCAAAAACTATTAGACCGATTTCAACCATTTTTTTACTAATAGGAAGCTACATTATCAGGAAGTAACATAGGCTATACAACATCACGCTACTACCCACGGGAGCGGGGCAGCAACTAAAGACGCGGATGCTAAATGCGCCCAATTCAAGTGGCTTACATCATCCACCCTGTAATATACCTAAGCTCTTAAGTTTTTTTCAAATTCCCTCAAAAAGTAAACATCCATTTTACAAGTAAATATCAGAAAGGTATAATGAAGCTAATGCCTACCTCGTAACAGTGGGGTGTACGTACCAATTACCGGCCTATACAAATTGTAGCAAATTATCGAATTAATATTGATCTGTTATTATTGAGGCCAATGTATGGGCCAACTTATTGAGGTATTGTGTGGATAAAAGTTTATTATGATCACCTCAGCGACCTCTCATGTCCAGCCGTTGTTCCGGAGCAAGAGGGAATGGGAAGCAGTCACCTCATTCTGCAAAACAGTTATGCTAGCAAGGGAAGGGAAGGGTGTCTGGAGATTTGAGGGAGAGAACCTCAAACCGTCCCAGGAATGATCCGTGGGTCGGGAGTCACGTTATGAAACCGGGCACCGTAGACACGGGTCTGTGGATGATGAGCAATGGATAGCAACTCCAAGGGACCACAGGACTTGGGTATATAGTTTCAACTTGATACCTCCACGCGTTCCTGAGATAAAGGGTCTTGACAGACTGACGGACAACAAAGTGATCCAAATAGGTGTTTTGTGAATTCGGTTGTACTTTTTTAAACGTATTGGAAAGAGTCTAACCCCCGAATACTGAAACGTCACTCAAAATTTAAGTACTTACCACTTCAATTTAACAGATACTCAAAAGTGATGTTTGACAATACAAAATCTAAAGTTTATAGGTGTTTTGTGAATTCGGTTGTACTTTTTTTAAACGTATTGGAAAGATTCTAAGTTTGTTACCAAAGTTGGCCCAAGTGTTGTGGACATTGGCAACCAACCTCCCCAGTCCTCACAACGCACAGTGCTACTTAAAGGCTGTAATTGATGGGTGCTTGTCGCTCATGGCTCAATACGTGTTATTTGTGCCAGAAACGGTGGGGTTACTGTTTGTTTTGTGGTTTGGAGAGGTGAGCACGACGTTAGTATCACCGAAATCGGCAATCAAACAATCTCTATGTTAAACTAATTTTATTTTTTAAGGTCTCACGAATCACGGGCTACGATAGGACTCAATAATGACTATACAGGACCAATTTAGGACTCAATAATGACTATACAGGACCAATTTAGTTGATTTTGTTTTTTTAATAGCTTTTTAATTTATTTTATTAAATATTTTTCAAATAAAAAATACCCACTTCACATGTTAACTGGTAATTCACATGTACTGAATTCTGATTTTCAGAATTTTGAGATTTTATGTATTAATGTTTAAGGAATTTGAATGCAATTTTACTGTGCTTGTTACAAATAATTTGACTAAAATGCTGCAGGCTGCAATAATAATTGTATTTAAGATCGACGTAGTTACTCGTGATTAAACTAGTGTCTTTCGACTTCATTAAGCGTGTTTCTGCCGGGGTTGCGGGTAGTTCGAAAGAGATACCGGTCCCGGAACATAAAGGGCAATAGAAGGAACTTGGGTGGGTTTTAGTCAGAACAAGTCTGACACTCCCCCCCGCTCCGCCTAGAGCGAGGGAAGTTAAACTTAAAAAAAACGTGTTTTTACCACCCTAGGTTAATGCCTATTCTAAAACTTCTGAGCTCTGTACGCTCATTTGTGTAATCCTTACTAATATTATAAAAGCGAAAGTGAGTTTGTTTGTTTGTTTGTTTGTTTGTTACCTCTTCACGCTTTAATGGCTAAACCGATTGTGATGGATTTTGGTACATAGATAGTTGGGAACCAGGAGACGGACATAGGCTAATTTTTATTTAAAAAAAGTGGGATGTGAGGGAGAAAGAGGGAAGAAAAGGGAAAAGTTAGCGTTGCTATTACAAATTAATAAGGCGCAAGGGGAAATGTGTCACCCCAAATTTAACGCGGGCGAAGCCGCGGGCGAAAGCTAGTCAATATATAATTTGATAACGAGCGGGTGTGGGCCGCGCTTGAGCATCGATTCATTGTGTGACACGCCATCAACATAACATTCCAAATTAGCATTCTATTCGCGGACATGCAGTGACCAAGCTTGGTGATAAATGCGCTTCTCGTCTTTGTATGAGAGGAGATGTTTGCTCTGCAATAAAAATACTTAGGATCTGGCTTTATCGTCTAAAGAATGAATGCAGTCAGACCGACAGGCCAAAGTCTTAACGCAGTAGGTGCCAGAGGACGGGGATCTTCGCCAAGGGAGGACTAAAAAACGTTGGCATGACGACTTTTTTGACGGAGTGGGAGGTTTTCTATCTTCCCTTTTTTACCCTTTGTGTTCCGGGGCTGCGGTATCTCTTTCGGGCGGGCCCCTCAGCTTTGCTGTCCTCTCTTTAAGGCGCGCGTGGAACATGAACGCGCCGTCGGCGTCGACACGGCTGGCTTGATGACTTAGAGGCACATGAGTAGATAAACGGAACAGAGACAAAGCTTCCTAAGAACGTCCAAAATTGTTACCTATTTTGGTAGGGTCACAATAGGTTAAGACAAATAAAAAAAAAACATTTGTTAAATAGTTTTATTATTCAGTATGACATAATACTTTAGAAATTACTTACTCTAATAATTTTATTTTTATAATTTAACCACCCACATACCTACAAATGATTAGTAAAAGCTTGGAATAATAATAAAAAGGTAAAAACACACCGTATAGTATCCTCTTCTTATTAAAAAAGGATCATGCAATACAATAAAGGTATTTACTTGAAAAAGTAATAATCAAATATATAATTACCTATTGTACTTCTTGGGATAGTTAAAGTATGAATATTTTTATTTTTTAAAGTATTATTCATACACACAGTACAATAAACAACCATTATTATTAATAAAATACCACGTGTTATATTAAAATATTCAAACTTGCAAATATCAAAACAAAAAACGTGCGTCGCACGAACCCTGAGATTGTCAACTGGCTGTGCCTACGTAAACCGGTTTTTTCCAGTCTCGCCGCGTACGCGACAAGCGGCCAGTGGTCACGCACACATGCTCCGCGTGCTTGTAGTAGTGCAACCGATTCGCGCGGTTGTATGAAGCTTTGTCTCTGTTCCGTTTATCTACTCATGTGCTTAGAGGCGTTTGGCAAGGATTGACCGGAGAGAACAGAGCAAATAGAACAGTGGAAGGTTATGGAAGAGGCCCTTGCCACGTCGGTGGAAAAAAACATGGGTTTATTATTTTAAAAAAAGTGCTAAATCTGGTGAGTGCATTATAAACACAGATAAACTGAAGATATTAGCTTTATTTCACTTAAAATAGTACGTAATTAAGACATTGATAGAGAAAAGAGATGGGACACTCTTGTCAGTTAATAAACAAATATGTATATAGATGTGTAGAGGAACCAAGAAGTTAACATCAAGTTGTTATGTCACCCATGGACCTCTGGCATGGCTTAAAATGCCGTCGAGAAACATCTTAAGGTTTATTTTATTTTCAAGGTTCTACTTGGTAGAATCAAGCGGATCTTCCGCTTTAACCCAAGTGATTGCCGCTGCCACTATTCAGCAAATATCTATATTCTGCTTTTTAAATTGTAATCCAGTACTAGTTTTTGCAGAGGGGCCTGCCAGGGCCACCGCCTGCCGTGGTTGCGGGTTGTTCGAAAGAGATACCGCGTCCCTGAAACATAAAGGGCAATAGAAGGAACATGGGTGGGATTTAGTCAGTGAAAGTCTGACACTCCGCCCAGAGCGGGATAAGTTCTTTGATGATCCGCAAAAAATCTAATGTCTAATGTCACACGCCCGCTTGTCAGACAGCATTAGTGTTCCAAAATCGAAAACGGGATCACATTTTTTCTATGGAAATATTACTAATGTCCCTTTAAATCTCTTGGTTCTATTATAAACACCAAGGTTTTCTTCCCTCGGATCGGCAATCATGCTTAATCAAGTGCATTCAAAAGTGACAACTTAAATCGAGTGCATAAAATCTAGGGTCAACAATTGGTGGTTTCACCCTCTCGTATTGTTTAAATTCAATCGATCAATGAAATCATGCTTACACTGTAATGTGAGGGTGGGTTTTTAAAGGGGGATTATTTTACTAATTGGTAGTAGTTATAGTTACAATAAAATGATACTTTTAATTTAATTTCCCTTTATCAAAGTGAAGTTTCTGAATAGTTACATTATATAATGAATAGTATAGTGAGTAGTAACATCTGTGTGACTCGTCTTTTAGTTATTATTTTGTTTTTGAAATATTTTTTTATTAATTTTTTACTTTTGTATAGATTCTTTTCTACCTATTAGTTGTGAATGAGTGGACATGGTTGGCCTTTTTTTTTTTTTTTTTTTTTTTTTCGGGTGGGAAATCATCCAATGACTTCCCCCGCTCTGGGTGGAGCGGGGGGGCATGTCAGACTTGTACTGACTAAAACCCACCCATGTTCCTTCTATTGCCCTTTACGTTCCGAGGCCGCGGTATCTCTTTCGAACAACCCGCAACCCCGGCAGGCGGAGGCTCTGGCAAGCCCCTCTGCTTTGCTGACTCTCTTTGAGGCGCGCGTGAAACACGAACGCACCGTCGACACGGCCTGTCGTCAATCGACGGACGGACGGCGAGCTACCCATTGCTCACCGTCCACAGGCCCGCACCTACGGTGGCCGGAAGTCGTCTCGCGGCGCCCGGCGCCATGGGCGTCTCCCGCGGCGGCTGGGTTGGGCAGATGTTCTCTCCCTCAATCGCCCGGCCACCTCCTTCGCTAGCATTACTGCTTCGCAGAAGGTGGTGACCGCTTCCCATTCCCTCTCGCTCCGGACCATGGCCTGAACCAGGGCCGGACGCGAGAGATCTCCGCCGCCGATCGCCTCCACGAGGGCACGGCGGTGCTCCGCCCAAGCTGGGCAGACCGCCACTGTGTGCTCCACCGTGTCCTCCGGGCGATCGTCACAATGGTGACACCCAGGCGCTTCCTCCCGCCCGATGATGTGCAGGAACCTCCCGAAACTTCCGTGTCCGGTGAGGACCTGCGTCAGGCGGTAGGTGAGGACGCCATGACGCCTCTCCAGCCACTCCTCAAAGAGGGGACTTACCGCCGCTATTGTGGCGTGCCCTGCACGGGGTTGCGACAGTCGCTCTCTCCATGCCACCATGAGATCGCACCGGAAGTCTGCCCGCCGAGCGGCAACTTGCCGTGGCAGCGGGTTTTCCCCCCGGTGTAGTGCCTCCGCGCGCCACTCAAACAGGCGCGCGAGGACTATCGCCTCCAGATCCCACGGTGGCAGTCCGGCAAGGAGGCTCGCTGCCTCGCCGGAGATCGTGCGGTAGCCCCGGACAAGCCGTATGGCCACCACCTTTTGGGGCGCGTTCAGGTAGTGGGCGGCGCGCCGCCCTAAAGAACGCGCCCATACCGGGGCCCCGTAAAGGGCCATAGACCGCACGACTCCGGCATAGAGCCTACAGCAGGAGGCGTTTGGCCCCCTCAGATTGGGCAGGAGCCGCTTGAAAGCAGCCCCCGTCCGCTCGAGCTTGGGAGCCAAACGTCGGAAGTGTTCGACGAAGTTCCACCGGCTGTCGAGGACGATTCCTAGGTACTTCATCGTCGACCCGACGCCGATGCGAACCCCTCCTACCGTCAACTGGGATCCCGACGGTGGCGTGTTTCCGCGGCCATGAAAGACCATGGCCTCGGATTTGTGCAAGGCCACCTCGAGACCCAGCAGCCGGATCCTCTCTGCGACTATCGCAACCCCGCGTGTCATGATGTCGGCCGCCGCCTGGTGCGACCCCCCCTGAGCCAGAACGAGCGTGTCGTCAGCGTAGCAAACTACACTGACGCCGCTGGGGAGGTCGGCGCGCAGCACCCAGTCGTAACCGATGTCCCACAGGAGCGGCCCCAGGACCGATCCCTGTGGGACACCGCACGACATCTCTCGCCGGTTCCACTCTCCAGAGCGACCGGGGTATATGACGGCCCTGTCCGTCAGATATGCCCCGACCACACGACGAAGATAGGTCGGCATCCGATGGTATTGGAGTGCCTCCCTGATGCAGCCCCAAGGCATGGTGTTAAACGCGTTGGCGATGTCGAGAGACACCGCCACGACAACCCCACCCCTGGACACTGCAGCCCCCGTCGTGAGGGCTCTCACGCGCATGATGGCGTCCACCGTCGAGCGCCCCTTGCGGAAACCATACTGGTGATCCGCAAGATCCGGCCCCGTCCCCACAAGGTGCCCGACGAGGCGGTTTGCAATTACTCTTTCAAAGAGCTTGCCCACCTCGTCGAGCAGCACAATGGGCCGGAATGCGGACGGAGAGTCCGCAGGGCGCCCCGGCTTCTGTATCAGGACCAGTTTCCCCGTCTTCCAACGAAGTGGGAACTGGCCCCTCTCCAAACACGCGCTTAGGAGCCCTAGTAGTCGGGGCCCGAGAGCCTCCAGGGCCAGGACCCAGGCTTTGCCATGCAAGCCATCGGGTCCCGGGGCGGTGTTTTTGGCTTTCAGCCTGCCCACCGCCGCTCTCAGATCTACCCCAGTCACCTCCGGAACGTCGTCGTCGTCGTTGTCCTCGTGGTCCGCTTGTGGCACCGCAAGCGGCGGAGCCATGGGCGGAGGAGCATGCTCCCCTCGCGAAGGGAACAGAGCGCTCACCACATCCTCAACTAGTTGGGGTCGGAGACTCTGCGTCAGCGGGGGGGCCCTGGTGTGGAGTTTATCCCGCACCATCTTGTACGGGCGCCCCCACGGATCCCCGTCCAGAGACTCCAGCATCTCCTCGCGGGCCAGATCCTTGGCCCGCAAGACACCTTCTAGGAGGGCGGTCTTCGCCGCTCTGTACCCCTCATACAGCTCCGCCTCGATGGCCGCCGCATCCGGTGCTCGAATGCGGAGCCTGCGGTGCCTGGCGTACAGGTGTCGCGCAGCGACGCATGCCTCTCGCAGTGCCGTCAGCTCGCGCGACCACCAGTACACCTGACGCCGGGCGCTTCCAGACCGGACTCGGGGCATTGCCACGTCACAGATCTCAGACATGGCCTCCTGGAACCAGTCCGCCTCGTGGTTGGTGTCGGCAGGCCTTAAAAAATTTAAAGAGATCGATATACTGACTCTGCCTTCACTTTATATCTTAGAATGTATATTGTATGTCCGTAAAAATCGGGGGCTTTTCAAAATTAGGAGCGACTACCACAATATTAATACACGCAGTAAACACGAAATTGTAATTCCTAAATTTAGATTATCAAAAACTAGCAAGTCATTTCTAATAAACAGTATACGCTTTTATAACAAGTTGCCAAAATCAGTTATAGAACTGACAGATGGAAAGTTTAAAAACTACATAAAACGTGTCCTTATTAAAAACGCATTTTACAAAATCAAGGACTACGTTGAAGATAAAGAAGTTTGGCTATAGTTCCTTCTGCGCATGCGGTTTCCCTGGTAGCTATAAGCAGCACAAATTTGTGGATGTCTCTAACTATTCTCAATCTTATTTATTTTTGTGATCTCTTTAATCATTTTGTTTTTTTTTGCAATAGTTGTCAAATCACATATTTATATCACCCTTGTTCTGAATAGTTACAGTACTGATAGCAACATCTGTGTGACTCGTCTTTTCGTTATTATTTTGTTCTTGCAATATTGTTTTTTTTTTTTTTTACTCTTGTATAGATTCTTTTCTACCTATTCGTTGTTAATGAGTGGACATGGTTGGCCTTGTAGATTCTTAGACGCTTGTTAACTTTTGTTAACGTATTATTTTATTTTACTTCTTGTAAAGTAAGCAATGACTTATTGTCGGGCCTACGCTGTCCTCTCATACTTAAGGTGAAAGCTCCAACCTACCCGCGAAATTCAAATTTTCTTACGTTTTTTGCAATTTTCAGGCCAGTGCTAGGTTGTATGTTGATTAAAATATTATTCGCGGCTGTAAGACGTATGTAATTATAGAATTATAATCATCAAAATCACCAATACAACCGGCAACCCTCCAAGTTCATAAAGGCGTAGGAACAAAAAAAAAACAGAAAAAGTCTTTCCTACAGCTTTATGAACTTGGAGGGTTGTATTGGTGATTTTGATGATTATAATTCTATAATTACATACGTCTTACAGCCGCGAATAATATTTTAATCAACATACAACCTAGCACTGGCCTGAAAATTGCAAAAAACGTAAGAAAATTTGAATTTCGCGGGTAGGTTGGAGCTTTCACCTTAAGTGCTAACGCTGTAACAACAACAACATTGTAAAACTAAATGATTTTAAAAGAGTAACCATGGAGTTTCTTGCCGGTTCTTCTCCATAGGAAACGACCAACCCGAACCGTGCATCTTTTCTCGACGTTTTATAAGTGCCCATGTAGGCCTATGTAAAATAAAAATATTTTGATTTGATTTGATTTGATTTGAAACTTTTATTACATCGTCTCAAACTTTTTCGTCTGTATGTTGCATGTCGCGTGACGGTCGGCCGCGGAGTAGGGACGTCTAAATGTCTATAATATGATAAAAAGTTTCACTTTTACCGTGGTTTCATAAAACCACACAATCCTCTTTCACTTTTCTTTTTACAATATTTAAAAAAATAAATAAAAAAAAATAGGTTTCTGCAGATCGTGAGCAGGGTCCAAGCTAGCGGTGGTTAGGGCTCCAAAGACAGGAACGTCCGAGGTATCCAGGAGTATCCTTACTAATATTATAAAAGCGAAAGTGAGTTTGTTTGTTTGTTTGTTTGTTTGTTTGTTACCTCTTCACGCTTTAATGGCTAAACCGATTTTGATGAATTTTGGTACAGAGAGAGATGGGAACCAGGAGACGGACATAGGCTATTTTTTTTTAAAAAAGAGTGGGATATGAGGGAGAAAGAGGGAAGAAACGGGAAAACTTAGCGTTGCTATTACAAATCAATAAGGCGCTACCGAATTTAACGCGAGCGAAGCCGCGGGCAAAAGCTAGTAATACATATAATAGTTGACGGCATTGTGAATGGGTTCATTGATCGTTCACAACCTTTATTTTTTTTTCTATTCCATAGGTAGCATCCAACACATGGAAAGGGTCTCCTACCGCCTGCCGGGGTTACAGGTTGTTCGAAAGAGATACCGCGGCCCCAGAACATAAAGGGCAAAATAAGGAACATGTTTGGGTATTAGTCAGTAAAAGTCTAATACTCCCCCTCCTCCGCCCGGGGGAAGTTATACGATGATTCACATACGCAAAAAAAGCCGGGACGAGTCAGGCTCGCGCGCTGAGGGTTCCGTACAAGCTTGCGACATAAACAGCTAAATCTTTTGACTGCGTAGACTTAGGGGGTTTATTTTTTCACAACACAAAGGGGCCACAGTGTTGAGTATATGGTTTTAATTTGAACTTGATACTCCCACGTGTTCCCGAGATAAAAGGTCTTGACAGACAGACGGAAAACAAGTTACGGTTGTGGTACGTAAACCTAAGGAGGTAGCATTTCCAGCTATTTGACAAGATCGGTATTGGCTGCTCTCATCATCTGCCTACCCTTTTCCCAACTATGTTGGGGTCGGCTACCTGTCTTACCAGATGCAGCTGAACACCAGTATTTTACATGGAGCGACTGCCTATCTGACCTCCACAACCCAGTTAAAACTGGGTAATACGATACCCCTAGGTAAGACTGGTTGTAAGACTTTTGGGACACTGACTATCTGTAACGACTGTCAAAGATCTACAAATGACAGCTGGGATAAACAGCTTGACGTGCTTTCCGAGGCACGGAGGAATCTCGGTATGTAACGGGTGCTCACCCATCCACAGACCAACGTAGACAAGTACGGCTTAACCCTAAGATCGACCCGAACGGCTGCTATTATTTAGCCGCGAGCTCCTACTCGGTACTCTCTGCTCTCTGGCATCCATTAAAACAGAAACATAGTCGTGACAGGTGTCAAAGTATGCACACCTGTAGGGTTACTATGACATCTTATAGCAGTACTTATTCCTGTATCAGAAAGAGATGGTGCTAGACTCCCTGTATAGCTCTGTCTCTTTCCCTCACTGGAATAAGTTCTGTTTTAAGACGTCATGGTAGGGTAGCTGGTCTGCAACAAAACGGAAAGCTATTACCGTTAAATCTGTTACAAACAAGCAAACAACCAAGTGATCAAAGGACAGAAACATCATTACAAACAAATAGGCACAGTGCTTGTTCGTTTCAGGTGTTATGAATCTACAAACAGATGTGGCCACTTGACAGTAACTAAGTACAATATTCGTTTGCATCGGAAGTGTAAACAAATTGTTAACAATTTTGAGTTATTTTTTTTTTAATTAAAAAAAAACCACCCATGACCATGACCGAGTCAGACTCGGGCATCAACGGTTCCGTACAAACTTGCGACATAAACGGCCATATCTTTGACTGCGTTGTCTTAAAAGGTTGATTTGATTTTTCCTACACAAAGAGACCACAGACTTGAGTAGGTACCTATATGGCTTTTATTTCAAAACGTTACCTTTCTGTGTTCCTGAGATAAAGGGTCTTGATAGACAGACAGGCGGGCAACAAGTGTTCCTATAAGGGTTCCGTTTTTTTCATTTTGATTTACTGAACCCTAAATAGTATGTTTTATAATATTTAATATGTAAGAGACTGATGCTCACTAAACTAAATCAGTCTATGGTTTCACTAATTTTTCAATCGACTAGGAAGAATTTTATCAACAAAAAGCAAATTGCGTTCAAAAGCAAAATGCTGTAAAAACAAATCAAACGATTGTTTTTTTTTTAATTAGGTAAAAGTAGGTAGGTTTAATATCCATACATTTGTCCGTGCTGTATGTATCTACAAAAAAAAACAGGTTCACCATTGACTAGTCTCCCAAACAAAAACTACTACTACTTCCGTAACATAATTAAAACCCCGTCAACTCACATTGTCAACAGCCCTAATTAGAAATCCTCATTCTAAACACATTCTATAAATAAACATGGCAATTAAACAATTTGTTTTCAACGCTGGCAACACGCATCGCTTGCCGCAGTTTATTACTGTGGCAACATTTTACTTACAAGTGTGAATTACGGTTTAAAATGTCAATGAGACATGAAATGGAGTGTTTTCGCGCCTTTGAATCTAAAAATGGTTGACAGCTGTGCTACAGACGTTTTGGTTGAGCTAAAGAGGTTTTATTGGTCTTGTTTGACTTGCACAAGTATACTTAGTGATTTGTTTTAGTTTTAGTGTTAAGGAAATTCGGAACGTAATAATTACTGATATGAATCATACTTGATCATAGATACTGCTGGACTGAAAAAAAAGGTGGATGAAAAACGATTGTATGTAGCGGAGATGAGAATGTTGAGATGGATGTGTGGAGTGACAGGAATGGAAAAGTAAGGAATAATAGAGGTATCTATATTAGAGAAAGTTTGAAAGTTGCGCCTGTTACAGAAAAATTGAAAGGGAGTCGTTTGTTTTGGTATGGACATGTTATGAGAAGGGACGAAGCACATTAGACTAAAAGAGTGATGGATCTGAATGTTAAAAGATGGAAAGCGAGAGGAAGGTCAAAGAAAAGATGGATGGATTGTGTAAGGAATGATATGAAGGAGAAAGGAGTAAGTGATGCTGTGACGTCTAATAGGGGAGAATGGAAGAAGAAAACGTGTTGCGCCGACCCCAAATAGAATGGGACAAGGTCAGGAAAATGATGATGATCATAGATTCTACCATCATTATTTGCCTAGCTTTTTAACCCAACCATGTTGGATTTCGGCTAACAGTCATAAACATTAAACATATCATGTTTTAAAAAGGAGTTCGTAGGTAGATTCGGTCATATGTTCGTATTTTGTTGTTTATTTTTACGGAACACAAATTCTTTTTCTAAACAAAAGCTATTGATGTGACCAGTATTTCATAACGAGTTTCCTCCGTGCCCGGCTGACCGTTGGTCCCGACTGTCATTTGTAGATCTTTCCAGTAGCCCGTATGCCTGTGAACAAGTCCTATCAGTTTTGTAGAGGACGGATAGGCAGTCCCTCCATGTAAAATACTGGTATTGTTGAATTGCTGTATCTCGTTAAGACTGGCTGCAGCAGTCCAGTAGGGCGTCGTGACTTTGCAAGTAGTATGTTACTTTTTTTAAGTTCCAAACCTCAAAAGGAAGAAACGGAACCCTTATCGGATCACTTTGTTTTCCGTCTGTCTGTCTGTCTGTCAAGACCCTTTATCTCGGGGACACGTGGAGGTGTCGAATCAAATTGACCATATACTTATACAACATTATTATACAGTGTCGTGTGGTGCCGGCCTAAAAGAATAGCACCAACCCAACTCTGCCCGCGGGTGTCGTAAAAGGCGACTAAGGGACACAAAACCGGGGGGTGGGCAGCAGCGCCCCCTGCACAGCAAACCCACAATCAAACTGCGATCCCCAACCCGCATGCCCAGCGTGGGGATTATGGGCACTACACCTCGATGATGGCACGACTAAAAAGATGGCCCTCAGTTCCCGGCCGCCTCGCTTTTCCTGGCCATGGCAGCGGCCATGGTAACGGCGGGGCAGGGGGTGCGAAGAATCACCGGGCTACGGCAGGCTGCCACAAAGATCTGACCCTGGCAACGTATAACGGATGCACTCTGAGGCTTGACGACCATCTAGCGCAGTTGGAAGTGGAGTTAGAGAACATTAAATGGCATGTTCTAGGGTTATGTGAAGTCCGTAGAGAGGGGGAGGACACCGTAACCCTGGACTCGGGCCATCTTCTCTACTTTCGCGAGGGGGATAAGAAATCCCAGGGTGGCGTAGGTTTCCTCGTCAATAAGGCCCTCTCTAACAACGTTGAAGAAATCTCCAGTGTGTCGACCAGGGTAGCGTACCTGATCCTTCGGCTATCCAAGCGCTACAGCATGAAGGTCATTCAGGTTAACGCACCGACCTCGACACACCCGGATGATGAAGTGGAGGATATGTATGAAGACATATCCAAAGCCTTACACAACACCACCAAGGCCCACTTCAATGTTGTTATGGGGGACTTTAACGGCAAGGTGGGAACACAGACTGGCAACGAATCCCGTATAGGCCCGCATGGTTATGGAGTTAGGAATCACAGGGGGCAAATGCTTGTCAACTTCCTTGAGAAGGAGGGACTGTTCTTAATGAATTCTTTCTTTAAGAAACAGCCTCAAAGAAAGTAGACATGGAAAAGCCCCGACACTGTGACTAAAAATGAGATCGACTTCATCATGACGGATAGCAAGCACATATTCAGAGATGTCTCAGTGATCAACAGGTTTAATACCGGATCTGATCACCGACTTCTCCGAGGCTCTCTGAATATCAACTTAAAGCTTGAAAGAAGTCGACTGATGAAGTCCACGCTCCGACCTAACCCAATCCATATCATGGCGGGCACCGAGAAGTTCCAGCAGCTTCTCGGGAATAGATTTGTTGCCTTGGAACCCACTGACGACGTTGACGAGAGCCTACACAATCTGGTCGAAACTCTGTGGGATGAGGGCATCAAGTTCTGTAGAGCGCAGCGGACTGGCAGGATATCCAAACTCTCGGCTGAAACTCTCGGGTTGATGACAAAAAGACGAGAAACCACCCATGTGACTTCGTCGGAGAGGTCAGACCTGAACAAGCAAATTGCGAAGATGGTACGGCGCGACCTTCGGAGCTCCAACACACGCCTCATCGAAGAGGCGATAGAGCGAAACCAAGGGTCTAAAATATTCACTCAGCAGCTTGGCAGGAGCCACCTGACGAAGCTAAAAACGCACGACGGGAGGACCGTATTGTCAAAGCCAGAGATCTTCGCCGAGATAGAAAATTTCTACGGCCGATTATACGCTGCACATGCCTCTCATTCCCGACGAGATGACCACGATTCCAGAGCCATCCTGACTCGCTACACCGACGAACTGCCTGACATCAGTCAAGACGAGATCGTGTCAGCTCTGAGGCAGCTTAAAAATGGAAAAGCCCCCGGTGAGGACGGAATAACATCAGAGCTTTTGAAAGCTTGGGGAGTCCCTGTTTTACAGGAACTACAGAACCTCTTCAACGACGTCCTTCACAGTGGGAGAACTCCAAAGGCGTGGAGCGGGAGTTTGGTAGTGCTCTTTTTCAAGAAGGGTGACAAAACCCTCCTTAAGAATTGCAGACCCATCTCGCTCCTGAGCCATGTCTATAAGCTATTCTCACGAGGGGTCACGAATCGTCTCGCCAGGAGACTCGACGAGTTCCAGCCGCCGGAACAGGCCGGGTTTCGCGGAGGATATGGCACCATAGACCACATTCACACAGTGAGGCAGATTATACAGAAGTCCGAAGAGTATAATCAGCCCCTGTGTCTGGCCTTTGTGGACTATGAGAAGGCCTTTGACTCTGTCGAAACCTGGGCTGTTCTGGAATCCTTACAGCGATGCCAAGTAGACTATCGTTATATTGAGGTGTTGAGATGTCTGTACGAAGCCGCCACCATGAGTGTCCAAGTACAGGACCAGCAGTCTAAACCGATCCAATTGCGCAGAGGAGTGAGACAGGGGGATGTTATATCCCCGAAACTGTTCACCAGCGCGTTGGAGGATATGTTTAAGACGCTGGACTGGAAAGGAAAGGGCATTAACATAAACGGCGACTACATCTCACACCTACGATTCGCAGATGACATAGTGTTAATGGCGGAGTCGCTAGAGGAGCTGAACCAGATGCTGGACGGCCTAGCTTCAGCCTCGCGACGTATCGGTCTTGGCATGAATTTGGATAAAACCAAAGTCATGATCAATGGCCACATTTATCCGATACCGGTCGTCGTACATGGTCACCTTCTCGAAATCGTTTCTGAGTACACTTACCTCGGGCAGCCACCATGAGTGTCCAAGTACAGGACCAGCAGTCTAAACCGATCCAATTGCGCAGAGGAGTGAGACAGGGGGATGTTATATCCCCGAAACTGTTCACCAGCGCGTTGGAGGATATGTTTAAGACGCTGGACTGGAAAGGAAAGGGCATTAACATAAACGGCGACTACATCTCACACCTACGATTCGCAGATGACATAGTGTTAATGGCGGAGTCGCTAGAGGAGCTGAACCAGATGCTGGACGGCCTAGCTTCAGCCTCGCGACGTATCGGTCTTGGCATGAATTTGGATAAAACCAAAGTCATGATCAATGGCCACATTTATCCGATACCGGTCGTCGTACATGGTCACCTTCTCGAAATCGTTTCTGAGTACACTTACCTCGGGCAGATTCTGCAGTTAGGTAAAAGTTTCGAGAGGGAGGCCAAGAGGAGGATCCAGCTGGGCTGGGCAGCATTTGGGAAACTACGCCGAGTCCTCTCGTCATCCATGCCGCAATGCTTGAAAACGAAAGTTTTCAATCAGTGCGTCCTACCCGTCATGACTCAAAGTCGCTCAGCGAGATATGGAGAGAGCTATGCTCGGAGTTTCTCTGAAGGATAGAATCCGCAACGAATACATCCGACAGAGAACCAAAGTTAAAATCAGCAAGCTGAAGTGGCAGTGGGCTGGCCATATCTCGCGAAGAACCGACAACCGTTGGGGTAAACGTGTTCTTGAGTGGAGACCGCGACTCGGCAAGCGTAGTGTAGGACGCCCTCCGACCAGGTGGGATGACGATCTAAGAAAGACTGCAGGCAGATGCTGGATGCGGCAAGCTGAAGACAGGGCGCTATGGCGCTCATTAGGGGAGGGCTATGTCCAGCAGTGGACTAATATAGCCTGATGATGATGATTATACAACATTAGTTTTACTTTATGCGAAACCCGAAACACGTGTCTAGTATTATATCTTATATTTATTAATGTTTTTGGGACAAAATATAACATGGTGTAAACTTATGAACAAACTTATAAACAAACTACATACAGGTTTCGCATATACTAAAAATAATGTTGTATGTGGTGCATTAGAGCTGTAAAAACAATCAATCCCTCTGAATCTACGCAATCAAAAGATATAGGTAGCCGTTTATGTCGTCAGCTTGTACGGAGCCCGCGGTGCGAGAGTCCGACTCGCACCAGAACGTTTTTTTTTTAAAAAAACACATGCATTAAGGTAATTATACGTCACTATTAGATGTGTGTTTAAAAAAAAAACATAAACCTTACATTTAATACACATAATATTACACATATCATAGATATACAAAAAAAAAATAAGGCAAATTAAACATGTATGCAAAAGTCGGAAACCGGAAAGTGGATCTTTAACTTTTTTTGCTTAATAACTAGTTCAGCCAGTGAAAACGTGTTAAAAACACTTTGCTTCTGAACTTTCTAAAAGTACATAATCAACAGAAAAATCTGCTAACAGGCAATCGAATCATGATTCGAGCTGTTTTATTTTAGATTAGGTACCAAAGACAATGCGTTTGAGTTTGTTACCTAGCTTTATTTTTGACTAGCTGAAAACGCTAGAAAACGGATGTAAGTAGAAGATAATGGTTACTTACCAATGTTATTTACAGAAAGTGATGCTTGCCAATTTTAAACAAGCTTCATTATCTACAAAATCAAAACCTAAACGGTGACACACGATTTAAAATCACTAAAAATAAATTAGACATTGATTGTACTAAATACTTGCAACTTGAAACGAACGCGCCTCGATCTGTTCGCGCCAAAACAAACGTCAGCATTCCCGCCCATTTGTATCAATCACTTTGACAGCTTGAGAATAGGGTTGACAAATAATGATCGATAGAATGGTAAATTCAATTAGTATTTTAATGTTTTTAATGACGGCTGTTTATATTATTTGTGATAATTAAATGTTTTATGTGGATTCTTTGCATTTTTATCTCTATCCAATTGCGTAGTAAACAGCTATATGTCTACCTACAGTCAGAAAAAAAACCTATAATCGATGACGTTTGTTTTGCTTTTAAATCACAATAAACTAGCTTGAATTATTTGTATATTTTATTCCATTTTGTAAATACTTAAACAGAAATGTTATCCGACGGCCAATGCCCAACGACTGCCTATGGAATTCTCTGGACTAAACATTAGACAGGAGATAATGGAAGAGGAAAACGAATTGCATCGACCCCAAATAGAAATATGATGATAGTTGTCTTAATTAAGTTGACTAATAGAATGATCTCGTCAGAACACAGCCCTTAAACTTTCCAAAATTGCTCGTTAAGCTTTGATGACTTCGTTAATTGTAAACGAGTTCAGAATTAGATCGTAATGAAACAAACTAACGCATTGACGACATCTTATTGATCGTCTTGCATGCTTCGTAATACAATACAAGGCATGCTAATTTGAATTCTTTTGAAAGAGATGCCTTGCGCGTCGGTCTGGCGTTGTGAATGTACGAATGTGAATGTGTTTTTGTTAATTCCGTTTGGGGTGTAGCGTTTTTGTGGCGATTTGTTAGTTTGTTGATGTGAGATCTATATTAACTTTGGTGTTTATTTTAATGTAACTTGTGTAGGTATCTTTTGTAATATCACATTTTATATGAAAATACCGGCCAAGTGCGAGTCAGACTCGGGCACTGAAGGTTCTGTACAATTTTTCGAATCCAATCTTTTGACTGCGTTGACTTATAGATAAGGTTTTTTTTTCAGCTCCAAGGGACCACAGATTTTAGTAAATGGTTAATGTCAATATTAAATCTACATCAAAAGTCATTTATACAAATTAGGCTGATACTGATAATCAGAACTTTTTGAACCTCACGTTACAAGAGACAGTCCCACGCCACAAAAACACCCACCCTTCGCCACTTCCTAGTGTTTAGCTAAAAAGAAGTGGCGGAACAAACTCCCCAGCAACGCAACTCTCTGTCTGATACCTCCACGCGTTCCTGAGATAAAAGGTCTTGACAGACAGACGGACAACATAGTGATCTGTTATTTACAAAAAAAAACAAGTTTGTTGTATGGGTACCCCCTTAAATATTTATTCGTATCTGTTTTTCAATATTTGTTGTTATAGCGGCAACAGAAATACATGATCTGTAAAAATGTCAACTAATAAACAGACGGACGGACACCGGAGTCACAGTAATAGGGGCATGCACTATTTTACTTATTAGGAAATACTGAATGATATATTTAATTATTAATGTACACACAAAAAACATATTAAAAAAAAATCGTACAAATTTCATTTAGAAATCTCTTCCAGCAGTCCTGCGATAGGACAGATTCATACGACACGTAGAGACAGTGTGTAAAATATCAAATTGAGAACTAACTTAAATAAATATTATTTATAAATACTATGAGCAGCGATATTTAAATGTATCTACGTTTTTAGTTTTTTAATTAAAGACTTGTATTTAAACTCATAACCTCATAACTGTCGTAATGATTCAGTTTCATCAATTTAATGAAAGTTTACGCCATCTATTATCGAATAGCCTTTGTTTAGTTTCTGAAATGTAAAATATTTAGAACGTGCACCACCATCTAGCGGTGAGTAGCATTTTCCAAGGTCACATGGAACGAACCATAGACGATATCATAAATCATTCAACTTGCTTCAAGTATTACCCGGCTTATTTTAACAGTTCGATTCTAACTGGGAAAAACATATGTAAGAATAGTTTTGTGTTTAAGTTGGTTCATAGCAATTTCAGGGTCACGTTCAGAACATTGAAAATTCACCAAGACCGTTGCTAAAATACAGTTAATCTTATCATTTACGCAGGCTTAATTTTGACACAAATTTATATTTGACCTAATTATAGAAGGAATTTCACCAGCATCTCTAATCATTTCAAAATTCTAACAATCATAGAAGTTTTACATTTAAATTGTGATTTCCAAACGCGCTTTTGCAGCGGCAAGAAAAAAGAACAAAAATAAACACGTCAGCTGTCAAAATTTGTTGTGTCATGTCGCCGTAATATTTTTGTAGAAAACCAAACACTGTGAATTTGTCTAAAATAGGAATAATCAACACTCATAGTTTATAACTGATCTAGAAAACTACCGCGTCAGTTTCACTACGATGCATTGGTACGGCGGCAGCATCGCGGAAGCGGTAAACTTATCGAAGCAAAAAAATGCAATTTTCGTCGTCTTCGTTGAAGGTAACTCTTTTTTTCTTTATATTTCGGTTTAAAGACTTTTGTTAGTTGATTTATAAGAAAAATGCAGTATTTCAAACGTTTTTGTTTGTGAAAATGTAGGTCAAATCCTATGTCAAGTATATGAGGTTAATTGCAACAATTTTGACGTCATTGAAAAGAATTTCGTAATATGTTTTGTACTAGCTTTTGCCCGCCGGCATTGTACGCATTGGGGTCTTAAATGAATCCACTGGTCCGTTTAAAACAGCCTATGAAATTTGAGAATAATGTAGCATTTTGTTAGTGAAAGAATTTTCGAAATCGTATCAATTGTTCCAAAGATTACCGCCTAAATACAAACAAACTGTACCTCTCTTAGTATTGGTATAAATGTGATACTTGCACTTGTGGCATGTGTGAAATACACTTATTTTCTTCCGTTCTATCTTGATTTTAATACTTAGGAAAAACAATTGTTCATCAAGTCTGTACTTGCAACTGTAAAACAATGAATCATCTTTTGTGTTCTTACTGCGCATAGCTGCTGAAAATTATGATAATTCAATTTAAAATGTTGTTTGTGAATGATTTTACTTAACTAGGTATGTAATGTATTCATGGGGATTATGGAAATGTAATGAGGAGAGATGAAGCACATCACATGTGACTAAAAGAGTGATGGATCTGAATGTTGATGCATGAAAAGGGAGAGGAAAGCCAAAGAAAAGATGGATGAATTGTGTAAGGTATGATATAAAAGAGAAATTAATCAATGAAGCTGTGAAGTCAGAAGACAGATAAGAATAGAAGAAAAAAATGTGTTGTGCAAATAGAATGGGATAAGGGCAGGAAGATAATGATAATTCATCGGGGTTGTTGAGTGACATCCTGATTTTAAGAGCATGTTTCTTTACAATCAAAAATATGCTGTCAGTATCCCAAAGAACTGCATAGCTATGGATCCCCTTATTCATTTACAGTCTATAGTACTTTTGCATTCCTGTTATTCCAGTTTAGATTTATCAGGGAATCATACTGCCAAGTTTCGCCGAACATAACTAATTTCTATCATTAAGGCTTATGTAATGCTTTTATTTTTTTCCTTTTCGTTAATGGAGATTTAATTAGGTTGATTTTCTTAATTTTGAACAAAAAAAGGATAAGACTTAGGCTAGCAGTAAATATGAGCTAACCACTCCTCCAAAATTGGCTAAAGTGCAAATCAAACTCAAAAATGTATGAGATAAATGTATAGATATGAGATATGTATATAAATAAAATGCTAAATAAATCATGTTTGTTGTACGGGCTGCCTTTTTAATTTATCCTGTTTTTAAGTATTTGTTGTTAAAGCAGCAACAAAAATACATAAATTGTGAAAACTTCAACTGTCTAACTATTACAATTCATGAGATACAGCCTGGTTGGTAAAAGACACATAGCGGAGCCTTAGTATTATGGTCCCATATTTATTTTTTTTCGGGTGGGAAATCATCCAATGACTTCCCCCGCTCTGGGCGGAGCGGGGGGCATATCAGAGTTTTACTGACTAAAATCCACCCATGTTCCTTCTATTGCCCTTTACGTTCCGGGGCCGCGGTATCTCTTTCGAACAACCCGCAACCCCGGATGGTCCCATATTAACTTGGTGGTTGCTTTTCCACCAAGTTAAACTAATTAAAATTGTAAACTATAGACAAACAATAATGATCTTAGTGAATTATACAGCAAACCATATAGCAACCCCTCAATCTATGCAAAACCAGTTAATGTACATCTCTCATTGGATGGGAAAACTATACAATATGAAGCCATAATGTACTGGAAATGTATTTGATAACTTGGAGTGTCGCCATACTCGTTGCTGTCCTCAAATAATAATTTTTTAAAAAGAAGTTGCCCCACACAAGCAATTTCTCCTGTACTGTGGGTGCTTTTACAAACATTTAAAATCACATACACAAACAGCCAGACACGGAACAGCTACCTGTCGGTCACACAAATATTTGGTCCGTGCGGGGATCGAATCCGCGACACGCGGTGAAGTACCCGCTTACCCACTGTGCCAACTGCATTTTCGGCCATTGTAATGAAATTCTTGTTTTCTGCTAGCGTTTATAATGCAACTGCCTAATTACATAAAAATATTTAATGTTAATAAAAAATAATAAAAGTAAATATTGCCACTGAGTTTAAAAAATGTTATTATACTCTGGGCTGAGTTTCTTAATAACCAATCTCTATAATGCTGACATAAATTTGGATACTTTACATTAACTTCTTAATATAAAATTAGTCTTTGGAATTGAATTGACTTTAAACTTTGAAATGAAATGAAATTGAATTGACTTAAAACTTTGAAATTAAATTAAATTGGATTGACTTTAAACTTTGTCATGACATGAAATTGAACATAAATACTCTTTTTAAATATAATATTTGTATGTCAATTGACAAAACAAAGCACTCTGTGTATGTTTTAAAATCTTTTATATTATTATCGCCTATGTTTACAAATAAATAAATTATTCTGATTC
The DNA here is from genome assembly GCA_905475445.1 of Ochropleura plecta. Classification (NCBI taxonomy): domain Eukaryota; kingdom Metazoa; phylum Arthropoda; class Insecta; order Lepidoptera; family Noctuidae; genus Ochropleura; species Ochropleura plecta. The sequence goes on along the minus strand of FR997750.1, from coordinate 2,269,081 downwards.
TGACCAAAACATAAATAGCCATTATTTTTTTTCAATATAATTAATTTTTTACGGACATAGTGATCTAACATTGTTAGTATAAATACAGACTTAAAAAACTATTGTTAGTAATACAAATAAACTTACACGAATACAAAAGGCAACGGAATTTAAGTTCGGCCTAAATATGCTAATGATGACTTATTGTCAGGCCTAAGCTGTTCTCTCATACTTAAGTAATAGATGTTATTTTTGTCAATTGTCCCGATACATTTTGGCTCACGGCATGCAAAATACTTACTCATAGTTTTAAAAAAATATAAAAATTAAGGTAAAGTAAATTAAATTAAAATAGAATATCATGCCAATAGAATACTATGTCATGTACGAAATTATAAAATACTAATTGGAACTAACTAACGCATCGTACACAAATCATTACATTAGTCGATTACAGCTCGCCAAAATGTGACATAAACATACAATGCTGAAATACAGGTACCGCCACTGCTTATACCTTTGTGCTTTTACAGGCGTGACGGTATGCAAAAGAAACATTAACCATATAAGTATAAACAATGCAGTAAAGTTAACAACATAAATTAACAGCTTGCCCACCTGTTAGTGAGTCAACTCTATGTCACACAGTACATTGCCAACTGTACACTTAAGTGCAGAAATATATACCCTTTTAAAAAAATATATTATGTCTCACACTAGGAATTCGTGGGTGCGTTTACTAACATTTAAACTCACATACACAAACAGCCATACCCGAAACAAGTATCTGTAGATCATACAAATATTTGTTCCGTGCGGTGATCGAACTCACGACACGGACACAGTCGACGGGCCTGTTGGTCTAGTGGTTAGTGGCCCTGACTGCTGAGCCGGAGGTCGTGGGTTCGATTCCCACCCAGGACAAACTTTGTGTGATGAGCATGATTGTTTGTTCTGTGTCTGGGTGTGATTTATCTATAATATGTATGTATTTATAAATTATATAAGTATGTATATCAGTTGTCTGGTTACCATAACACAAGCTCTGCTTAGCTTGGGATCAGATAGCCGTGTGTGAGTTGTCCCAAGATATTTATTTATTTATTTATTAATTATTTATTGCTAAATCACTGCGCCAACCGTGCTGACAAAATGTACATCTAAGAAAGAAAAAAAAACGTATTTTTTGCAAATCGTCACTAGTACACAAAATAACAAAAAAAAAATATGCAAAGCATATAAAGTATGATTGACATTGTATATAAATATATATATATTTTTTTATAATTGTTAATTTTAATAGACGTTTTATCCTAATTGCAATTTTCATTTTAATTGATAAAACGTTATTTTTTTTTTATTGACATTTATATTTTGTTCTTAATTTTTTTTTATTTTAATGTGTTTTTTTTTTATTTTGGTATCTTGGGATAGTTAGATTATAATTTTAATTTGTATGTCAGTATGACAAGATATAGCAAGAAAGAGCTTTACTTAGAACATCCTATTAATGTAACTGCCTATAGATGTCTTACAAATGAATAAATGATTATGATTAGCACCTAACACGTTGTCACTTTTAGGGTTCTGTAGATACCTCAAAATGTAAAAACGCCCTTGTAGGACATATCAGTCTGTCTGTCAAGACCATTTATATCGGAAACTTAACGTAGGTATCGAACATTTACAGTACATTTAAACTCACATACACAAACAGCCAGACCCAGGTATTTTTTTCCGTGCGGGGATCAAATTCTTGACAAAACGTAGCGCAGCAGTCAATCGCTCAGCTACTGCGCCGTGCTGTCGAAATTATGACATGCAATTGACTTACTTAAACCTTTGATTATACAGTATTTGACTCTATGAGAAACTCTTTTAAATTTTTAATAAGTGTGTACTTATACATATTTTTGCAACTGACTGTACAATTCTGGCAATATGCCACGTTGCAGCATCTTTGTACGAGAATTGGCAATTGCCACCACTGGCCGTGACAAAAAATCTTTTTAATGGTTAAAGTTGCAGTTAAAAATGTTTTTTTTTGGGATATTATCAACTAAGTATTTTTAACTGGCAATTTGTGTGCAAATTAGTATTAAAACAAGGAATTTATTAATAACTAGTTGTTATTTTTGACATTTTTACGCGTGAAATTATTTTAATAAATATACTAGCTGTGCTCAACGGTTTTACCCGCTATTCTGCCCACCCTTACCAATGAGAGGTATGAAAAATAGATGTTGGCCGATTTTCAGACCTATCCGATATGCACACAAAATTTCATACAAATCGGTCCAGTCGTTTTAGAACAGAAACACCGCGACGAGAATTTGACATATTAGATTGATTCGCTATTGGAATCCGATTTTGTTATCAATTTCATTGGTTTGTTTTTCACGGAACAATAATTCTTTACTAAACAAAAGCTGTGGATATTCGACCACCCATTACAAACCGAGTTTCCTCCGTGCCTCGGTAAGCACGTCAAGACGGTAGTTTCGACTGTAATTTGTAGATCTTTGTCAGTCGCTAACCTGTAACGATAACTGACAAGTCACTCCATGTAACTGGTACTGGATACTGGTATTCAGCTGCATCCAATTAGACCATAAGCCGACCCCAACGTAGGCTTTTTTTTTCCGGATGGGAAATCATCTAATGACTTCCCCCGCTCTGGGCGGAGCGGGGGGGCATGTCAGACTTGTACTGACTAAAACCCACCCATGTTCCTTCTATTGCCCTTTACGTTCCGGGGCCACGGTATCTCTTTCGAACAACCCGCAACCCCGGCAGGCGGAGGCTCTGGCAAGCCCCTCTGCTTTGCTGACTCTCTTTGAGGCGCGCGTGAAAAGGAACGCGCCGTCGACACGGCCTGTCGTCAATCGACGGACGGACGGTGAGCTACCCATTGCTCAGCCGTCCACAGGCCTGCATCTACGGTGGCCGGGAGTCGTCTCGCGGCGCCCGGCGCCCTGGGCGTCTCCCGCGGCGGCTGGGTTGGCCCCAACGTAGGCTTGAAAAGGCTTGGCAAATAAGTCGAGGTAGGGTAGGTAGGGGTGTGACTTAACGCATAAGACCGTGCTTCTGAAATCGCTATCAGCTCGCAATACATAATGGAGACATTAACATCAATTTAAATTTAATGCTTTATCTGACGTCTACCCCAACGTAGGCTTGAAGAGGCAAATAAGTCGAGATAAGACCACTATAATTATGTTTTCGACTCATTCACAGCAATGTTTCATAAAATAACTTCCCGTGCTCTGGAGCTGGGGGGAGTGTCAGACATGTACTGACTAAAACGTGTTCCTTTTATTGCCCTTTGTGTTCCGGGGGCGTGGTATCTCTTACCAAAAACCGGTAACCCGGCGTCGACGCAACTTGATTAATAAAAAAATAAAAGTTTTATTTGATACTTTTTAAAGGTTTTTTTGCGTTTTCGGCGGGGTTTTCTAATTTCAACCTTATTGTTTAAATCTTTTAGGGTTCTGTACCCAAAGGGTAAAACGGGACCCTATTACTAAGACTCCGCTGTCCGGCCGTCTGTCCGTCTGTCACCAGGCTGTCTCATGAACCGTGATAGTTACGACTGATGAAAATTTTCGCAGATGATGTATTTCTGTTACCGCTCATTAAATACTAAAAAACAATAAAATAATTATTTAAGTTGGCTCTCTTACAATAAAGATTTTTTTTTGTTTTTTAGATAACTAGCTTTCGCCCGCGACTTCGTCTGCGCGGCTCAGTTACTAGTTGGGCTAACGCTAACTTTAACCCGCGTGATTATCGAAAAAAAAACTTCCCCTTTTCTTCCCTCTTTCTCTCCCTTATCTCACTTTTGTTTAAAAAAAAGCCTATGTCCGTCTCCAGGGTCCAAACTATCTCTGTACCAAAATTCATCAAAATCGGTTTGGCATTTAGGCGTGAAAACGTAACAAACAAACTCACTTTCGCTTTTATAATATTAGTAAGGATTTCTTTACAACGTGCCCGAGTTAGTTCCTAAATGACCACAAATGTTAAGGTCTATTTAGTATTCAATATTGATTATGATCTCTTAATTTAGGTATCGCATGTCGTCATGGCCACCCACATGATTTAAAATAACTTTGTATGTCATTCAAAAACATGTGTCATTCATGAATATGATATAATATAACTTTATTTCCGGATGTCGGTGGCAAAAAAGTCACCGAAACCCACAAAAGTCACCGACTTCCAGAAATAAAGTTCGTCGGTTTTTTCCAAATGTTTTTAATATGATTTCTCACTTTGTTTGCAGGCGATAACGAGCTGTCAACAGAGATGGCGGAGACCATCGACGACAGCGCTGTGCTATCCCGTCTGTCTGACCAGGCCAACTTCTTAGCCATCAAGCTGAAGAGCGGCTCTCCCAACTATATACACTTCGCGCAGATTTGTATCCTTTTTAAACAGCTAGCTGTGGGCGTGGCGTTAACCTCTAGAGCCCCAGCGGCACAAAAACGTGCCAGTAAACAAGTATTACCGTTGAGCCCCGCTGGCACAAATTTGTGCCACCAAACCCCGACCGATTTAAAACTGTATTTGTAGTAAAGATAGTTAAAATCAGATTACGCTTACAATAAGAGCCCGCCCGGCGGTGCTTGACGGATAGTTGACGTAAATAATGGCGGTCCTTGTGAGGTTAAAATCCTAAAACCTGCCTCTAAAATTGGATTAAAAAAAGAAAAAAAAACGTGTAAATCGACCTATCACGAGGCCGAATCATTGCGGGAAGGTAAAGGCCGACAGCCAATGAGTGAGCCTTCGCATCAGCCGCGGGAGACGCCCCGGGCGTCGGGCGCCGCGAGACGACTCCCGGCCACCGTAAATGGCCGGGGGCCTGTGGACGGTGAGCAATGGGTAGCTAGACGACAGACCGTGTCGACAGGCCGTGTCGACGGCGCGTTAGTGTTCCACGCGCGCCTCAAAGAGATGTCATCAAAGCAGAGGGGTCTGCTAGGGCTACCGCCTGCCGGGGTTGCGGGATGTACGAAAGAGATACCGTGGCCCCGGAACATAAAGGGCAATGGAAGGAACATGGGTGGGTTTTAGTCAGTACAAGTCTGACACTCTCTCCGCTCCGCCCAGAGTGGGGGAAGTTGTTTGATGATTTCACACCCTAAAAAAAAGGCCTTCGCATCACGTCACCACCCTCAACAGCACCGCGCAGCTACCTCGGGACGGTCTCAGTTAAACGGTCAGCCTATATGTAAGACGAGCTCCCACGCAATCAAAATCAAAAGACATTTATTCAAAATAGGCTGACGACCAGCACTTTTTGAACGTCATTACACAAGACAGTTCCACAAAACGCCCACCCTTCGCCACTTCCTATTGTTTTAGTTGGGAAGAAGAAGTGGCGGAACAAACTCCCCAGCAACACATCTGTCTGATAGGTTTGATAAACTAGATTTTATATAGTAATAATAACAAACCAAGGAAAATATTATAATTATTAAAGACTAGCTTTTGCCCGCGGCTTCGCTTGCGTTTAATTCGGGGTAACATGGTTCCCCTCTTTCTCACTTCTTTTTTAAATTAGCCTATGGCCGTCTCCAGGGTCCCAACAATCTCCGTGCCAAAATTCATCGAAATCGGTTTTGCCATTTAGGCGTGAAGACACAAACAATCAAACAAACTAACTTTCGCTTTTATAATATTACTAAGGATTACTACATTTAATTCAATTGCCACATGTTCGCTAGCACACATCAATATACCAAAGTACAAGGTAAATAAACATTGAGAATATACTCAAGCAATATTTAATCATATCAATACTTCCCTAACTTCAACAAATCAGATCAATTCGTGCCGGTTCCCTCGCTGTTCTTCATAGGCAGAAATGGCACGCCATTGGAGGTGGTCTGCGCGGGCGTGCCGGCCAGCAACCTGGCAACCAGGATAGACAGGATCCTTGAGGAGCATTGTAAGTATTTAAAAAATCATCATTGACAGAAAGAAAGAAAAATTGTAAAACAAAGAGTGAGTGAGTGTGTGTGTGTGTGTGTGTGTGTGTGTGTGAGTGAGTGAGAGAGAGAGAGAGTGTGTGTGTTGTGTGTGAAAGAGTGTGTTAAGTGTGTGAGAGAGGCAATGTGTGTTGTGTGTGATAGAGTGTGTTGAGTGTGTGTGTATGTGTGAGAGAGAGTGTGTGTTTGTGGGTTTGAGTTGTGTGTTAGTGTTTTTATTATTTTGTGTCTCTGTTTTACTGTTGATAATAAATTATGGTTTTAAACACCTTAATAAATGAGATATGTTGCCTTAAAAGTGCAATCTTAAAACTAATCGTTTACACAAACCAAATAGAACATAGATATCGTCAGATTATCGAAAAAAGACAATGACACTGCAGCACTCGAGTGGTTATTTCTAAAAAGTGTAGTTATAAAAAAAAAACATCAGTTTATATTTTTATTATAACAGCTTTGTGAACGCATGTCCTAATATTCTTGTCGAACAGTGTAATACGAATATCTTTGAAATTAGAAATAGTCTAGTCTAGGATTTTTTTTTAAAGTAACGGACTATATTTTCAAATGTGATGTTAGATTTTAAATACTCAAAATACATACACTTGCCCCTTTTTTGTGGATGGAAAATCATCAAATAACTTCGTGTTAGTGACAAAGTCTAAAACCGCTATTTATAAATGTAACTATTCGTTTTGTAAAATGAAACACCACAGACTACCTACAGTACTGTCTCTCCTCCTTTAAATCCATCCAAAGGTTGTCTTGAAAAGATCGCTTTTAGCGATAAGACCGCCCATTGTGTCACCCTATTTATAAGTTGTATACTGTTATTCTTGTAATTTGTATGGTGTACATAATAAAGAATATTCTATCCATCTATCCTCCACCGCTTTGGTTAAAGCGGGTGGGGGGGAGTGACAAACTTTGACTGACTAAAACCCACCCATGTTGTTTCTTTTACCCTTTATGTTCCGGGGCCGCGGTATCTCGTTCGAACAACCCGCAACTTTTAAAATGTTCAGCATTATTTCGATTCATAACAAATATCTAAAATGTTCTTTCAATCTATTCGTCGCAAGTTGTTTTAGTTATGAGAAATTGCAAAAAAAAACAAGAAATTTTGAAATTCGCGGCCTCTAGGTCTTCTACCTTAAATAAAACATCTTAAATCCCTTCCAGTTAAAGACAAGCAGCCATCAATCTCCTCATCCCCCACGGTGCAAGCGTCCACGTCATCCTCGAACATGCAACCGATCCAGCTGACAGCCCTCAACCAAAATGTCCAGCAGACTGTCAGTTTCGTTCAGGCTGAGACAGCTGCTATGCTGCATCAGACTGCCGCGCCAGCAATAGTGGAGCACGAGTCAGGTAATGCAGAACTCAAACTCAAAGCATTTATTTCAATTAGACCATTACAGGCACTTTTGAATGTCAAGAAACAAAATGTTGAAGCTACAGTCCCGGTCACAAGGCATAATAACTTGTGAAAGTACTGTAGTTGGCCATTCCAAAGCGTTGATCTTTATGGAGAAGAATGGGTAAGAAACTCAATGGACACTCTTTTAAATTAGAATATTATTACAAAATTGTATTTACATCATTCATGTAATCTCAATTAAACAAAACAAAAATGTTAACAAAATCAAAATATTATTATTTCACATAGCCCTACATGGGCACTTATAAAACGTCGATAAATGGTGCACGGTTGGAGTTGGTCTTTTCCTATAGAGAAAAACCGGCAAGAAACTCCATGGTTACTCTTTTAAAATCATTTGGTTTTACAATGTTGTTACAGCATTAGTACTTAAGTATGAGAGGACAGCGTGGGCCCGAAAATAAGTCATTGCTTACTTAACAAAACGTAAGATGAGAAGATAACAAAAATTTACAAGCGTCTAAGAATCTTCAAGGCCACATAATGTCCACTCATTCACAACGTATTGGTAAAAAAGAATATATACAAAAAATAAAAAACTATTGCAAAAAAAAAACTATATGAAATAAATGACACTGATGTTGATATCAGTACTGTAACTATTCAGAACAATGGTTATATAAATATGACAATATTATATAGATCAACATCATCTGCCTTGTTCTAACCATGTTGGGATCAGCTTTCAGTCTTACCAGATGCAGCTGAATACCAGTATTTTACATGGTACCCTATCACAATGTTGTCGTATTTTACCAAAAGGTTGACTGCTAGAGAATGCCTTATGGCATTAAGTCCGCCTATGTACCACTATTGTACTTGAAGTTTAAATAAATTAATTCCTGGTGAAAAATCCCAAAAACTAATCCGGAATCAAACCCAGAATCACATACTCAATGTCACGCTAACACCACTAATCTTAATCCCAATCAAAACCTTCAACTCCCCCCTACAGAATCCGGTTCTCCCCCATCAAAGATGCCAAAGACGGATTCGGAAGAAACCAAAACCCTGGCTCCAGAAGACATGGTCTGTGATGGCGATGTGTGTGTCCGCCGTCCCACTAAGCCGGATGAACCTGGTCCCAGCCAGGCCCCGACGCCAAGCTTACCTGATACTCCGGCGAATCCTGAGGTGGGTTTAGTGGGTTACTTATATCCTGCTATCCTTACTAATATTATAAAAGCGAAAGTGAGTTTGTTTGTTTGTTTGTTACGTCTTCACGCCTAAATGGCTAAACTGATCTTGATGAATTTTGGTACAGAGTTAGTTGGGACCCTGGAGACGGACATAGGCTAACGTTTCTTTTTAAAAGTGTGAAATGAGGGAGACAGAGGGAAGAAAAGGGAAAAAATAGCATTGCTATTACAATAAATAAGGCGCAAGGGCAAAAACTACAAGTAGCAGGTACTTGCAAATCAGGAAACGGGAACTGTGTTACCCTGAATTTAACGCCACCGAAGCCGCGGGCAAAAGCTAGTAATATTATAAATGCGAATGTTTGTGAGGATGGATGGATGTTTGTTACTATTTCACGTCAAAACGGCTGAACGGATCTTGATGAAATTTGGCACAGAGGTAGATTATAGTTTGGAATAACACATAGGATACTTTTTTTCAATATCACGCGGGCGAAGCCGCGGCCGCCAGCTTGTATTAAATAAAATAAACCGGCCAAAAGTTAATTCATTGGCTTAAGGTAATGTAAATGAAAAAGTACATGACGATATTAGTGCGTTAAGATGGTTATAACATGCGAGTCGGAATTTCAGCGCGAGCCGAAGGCGAGGGCGTAATTGACCCGAGCATGTTATAACCAATACGCACGTATATCGTACGACGTTTTTTAACACATTTGCGAGGAAACAGAAAAAAAAAAAACATTTTAAATAAACTCAATCTGTGAATGCACACTGTTGCTTTCCCGCCATTTTAACAGCGCGCCAGCGCAGCCGCTGCCTACTGACTGGCGCCGCGCGGCGATTAGTTCGAAATTTGAATAGCAACAGCGCGCTGCTCACTAGCTGGAGTCGTGCGGCGGCGATCAGTTCCAAATTTGAAATGGCAAATAATACTGTTATGGAATTTGTATGGACTATAACTTAACTATTTGCTTTGGTAACACACGCGTTTTTTATGACCCTCTTTACATATTTAAAACCGGTGGAATTACATCAGCTTTACAAGCAAGGGTGTTAAAAAATGTTTAACACCTTTAAGGGCGACCCCCTTATAAATGACATAAAACCTTCCTTCCTTTCTTATAAATGACATAAAACCTTTTTATCCTAATCTACAATAACAGGAAACACTTCTACACGCTACTGAAAGTGGAGGCAGTGTTGAAGAGAAGATGGAAAGAGCCAAGGAGTTGATCGAAGCTCGGAAGAGGGAGAAAGCTGATAAGGAGAAGGAGGTAGGTGTCTTATCATTAGAGTTTTGAGGTGGTGGGCGGGCGTATAGGGTGGCGCCGATATCACGATAATAAATGAAAACACTGGTTAAACAAATAGTTTTGTAATAGTACATTACGATATTAGTGCGTTATGATGGTTATAACATGCGAGGCGGAATTTCAGCCCGAGCCGAAGGCGAGGGCGTAATCGAGCCGAGCATGTTATAACCAATACGCACGTATATCGTACGACGTTTTTTAACACTTTTGCGAGGAAACAGAAAAAAAACATTTCACAATACAAGTACAAAGAAAAGAAAATTTGAGAAAAATGGCGCGAGGATTATTTTCTGCCGTGGCTGCGTGAACATGTTGGCAAAGACACTAGACTTCACTAGAGCATGCAGCCAAGTTTTTAAATTACCGAATAAACTGTTTTTTTTTTATTTTAAATAAACTCAATCTGTGAATGCACACTGTTGCTTTCGTGGTTGCTTTAAAATGGCGATTAGTTCGAAATTTGAATAGCAACAGCGCGCTGCTCACTAGCTGGTCAGTCGTGCGGCGGCGATCAGTTCCAAATTTGAAATGGCAAATAATACTGTTATGGAATTTGTATAGACTATAACTTAACTATTTGCTTTGTTAACACACGCGTTTTTTATGACCCTCTTTACATATTTAAAACCGGTGGAATTACATCAGCTTTACGAGCAAGGGTGTTAAAAAAGTATTTAAATACAAAATGCAAATGCATAGTTGTTAGCACTATTTCAAATAGAAATACAAAATAGTTTTAAATAAAAGTATTTAAATACAAAATGCAAAATACGTATTTTCAAAATAGGTTTTGAAAATAAAATACATTGTTAAGGATATTATTTTTATTCAACTTATACACTTATATTTATTTAACTGATTTTAAAACTAGTATTTGTTCAAAGAGTTTCATCTTTCATGTTCCGCCTGTGGGGCCTCATAATCACTAATAACTTAAAAAAAAACGTTGTCCCACACTAAGAATTTCTCCTGTATCGTGGGTGCGTTTACGAACATTTAAACTCACATACACAAACAGCCAGACCCGAAATAATATATAGTCAGACTTTTACTGACTAAAACCCACCCATGTTACTTTTTTTGATGTTCTGGGGCCGCGGTATCTCTTGCGAACAACCCGCAACCCCTGATCATGAGGTACTTGCAGATTAATTATTTGTTTTTCCCAGTTGGAGAAGGAGAAGGAGATAGAGCGTCGGCAGGCTGGGAAGGGAGTCGCCGAACTTAAGAGATGGCAGGCAGATCAGGAGCTCAAGCAGATACAGGTAAAATCACCCCCTATAAGTATAGATAGATGTTTTTTTTTTCTATTTTAAAAAAAAAAAATGAAAAGTAAGGAGTATGCATAATGAATCCTATTGAATATTTTAATGTGATATCTGCATTTTTGTTAAAAAATTATACAAAAATTTAGTTTGTTTATTTATATCCTTACAATTATTTATGAGATCAAACAGACTGGGCCATTTTCTTGCCGGTTAACTAATATAAACTTGAATAGAGCATCATAATTTTCATTTTTTTTTATTAGAAATCAGAAATACATATATATTTGTGAAACAAAGGTATACAGTGGTTTGTCATCTTTTAGATAAAAGTGCGTTATGATCAGCCTATTACAGGCATATAGACCAGGGTAGAAGCCTTTAAAATTAATAAAAAGTGAAAAAAAATTACAGTAGGATGAAACCCATTAGAAAAGGAGGGGAATATGATCAAAATGAAAGGAAAAATAAATTACGGTCGATCCGAGTTCGGGAAGGGGTTGGGGGGGGGGGTTAAGGGTAAAAAACGGTTTTTCTCGATTTCCGGCAAAACTAAAAGTCCTATCGAAAAAAGTCAAACGGCAAAGTTGTAGGTAATAAAAAGATCTAAAACTTTTACATTCACACTTTTTTCACATAACCTCAAAATTTATGTGAAAAATTCAAAAAACCAAGTTTTTGGTTTTTTCTTTTACAAAAATTGTTTTTTAAAACGAAATTTAGTGAAAACTTACTTTTTTATGTCCCAAATACGCTGTAATTTATTTGATTAAAAATATTAATTTTTTCACCTTATATTGAATTAATATCGAAGAAGCAGCCTCATTTTCAATCGAAAATTCTGATGTCAAAATATCAGCTTTTTTCAAAAAGTTTGTATGTTTTCTGTTCGTTGAAATCTCTACTTTCCGATGGTGAAAAAAAATATAAATGTTACTATAGTAAATCTTCTCATATAAATAAAATAAATAAATTATAAATTAACTAGCTTCCGCCCGCGACTTCGTCCGCGTGGCATAGTTTCTTTGGGCTAACGCTAACTTTAACCCGCGTAATGATAAAAAAAAATATCTAACCAATATAAATATAAATAATCCAACTATCTCTGTACCAAAATTCATCAAAATCAGTTTAGCCATTTAGACGTGAAGACGTCACAAACAAACAAAATCACTTTCGCTTTTGTAATATTAGTAGGGATTTATATACCACGGGCTCGTGGGCCTCCGGTGTAGGGTCTATATTCTAGGATAGAATAGAATATTTATTCAAAGATCAAACAATTGGCACTATGAATACAATTTAAATCCTAGAAATAATGTTGGTATTATATCGAAATTTCGATGCGTGTACTAGGTTAAATTAAACCTGTATCACAGGCGGCATTTTCTAATAATTAGTGTTAGGACAATAAATTTCTTAACAATATTTAGATAACATTAGTAAAAAGGTTAACTTAGTATGAGTTACATTATAATATACAGTCAAACCTGGGTAAGTGAGAGTTCAAGGGAGCACAATCTCATTCTCGCTTATAGAGGTTTCTCACTAACCCGAGTTTCTCGCTAATGCAGGTATGTACGTAGCGTTTCTCTCTTATAGAGGTACGCAGCAATGACAAGTCAAAAATTCATGCACTATGTAATTTTATTTTATTTAGAACTTAGTAACACTTAAAAAATTCGTCAATTTCGTTTGGGTCTCCGTTGAAACAGAACGGTGCACAGGCACACGTGTCCATTCAAAAAGAATGCGATAAAATAACAACGTTATTTAGCTCCACGAAATAGAATAGGTACAATTTTGACGAGAAAATAATAAAAAAAAACAATTGTAAGAAGTTCCACGAAAGTTAAGAATGAGTTATAAAATAGCAGATGTTAAATTTAGTTAGTTTGTGTGTATCTTTTATGTTTGTAGCTATAGTTCCTCCTAAAAAAAAGGTTGACTGTCGCTTATAGAGGTATAGATAAGTAGCAGTCTCACTTACGGAGGTTCATGAGGGAAAAACGAGTCTCTCTTACAGAGGTTTCTGTTTCTCGCTGATAGAGGTTTTGGGAGCTTAAAATGATGGGTCCTGGCTATTACTCTCACTTATAGAGCTTTCTCACTTATCTAGTTCTCACTTACCCAGGTTTGACTGTATATTCTTAAACGCTATTATAAGATACAAACAAAATATGAACATATATAAGATTACCAAGAAAAAGTGTAAATACAATATAAGGAAAGACAAGGTAGCACTTCATTGCAATGCTAATATGAATGTCAGCAGTATTAGAAATTAAACAAGTAAATAGATATTGCAAAACAAAACGCAGTCAAAACATTTTTGTTGCGCCCGAAAATTTGCTTAGACAGCGTAAATATCAACGGAAGTCTGGCCTAGTTGAGTATGACGCACTAGGTGGGCACCTAGTCATAGTTCACAGAGTTTATGTATCGCTATTCAGCTATTTTTCTAGCAGGGCAATCTACGTCTCCCGTTTTGTGATCACTGGGTTTTTTAAAGCGTTAGCAAGACGTGCATCTCGGGGTGTCATATAAAGTACTACCTGACCTCTTCACTGGTACGGATCTCAAAGGAACCGAAATTGTATTATTGCACGCCGGAGGCAGTGCTCTACTCTCGACATGTCAAAAAACCCAGTCTTTCGAAACTTGAATGACTTTTTTCTCACTAATATAACACTTACCTACAGGATAATATGAGTGCACTAAAATCGAGTTAAATAATCTATCAAGCACATATGGTATTTTTTATGAACAATTATTTTGTTTAACATAGTAAATAATAACATTAAAATCAATAAAAAATAAAAAAAAAATAAAATATTTATTGCCAGAAAGAGATTTGTACAAAACCACTTACAAACTAACAATGTCTTTAAAATTTTAACATTCATCATTCTGGTAAGTAGTGAAATGAACCCTGGCACCCAAGGTAAGATTTAACTTGTGTTATGGGTACCAGTGCTCTCTCATGTTGTACCTACAGAGTTCCTTTCAATTTAAATAAAATGGAGACGTGGTTTTAATGAAACACATTAAGTTAAAACACATTAAATTAAATATACACAAAAATAAAAACAAAAAAAAAGATTTAAAAATACAACAGAAACAAAGAAAAAGCCTCAGTATGGCGTTTATGTGGGTGAGTGTGGTTGTGTGAGGAAGCGTGAGTGTATGTGAGTTAGTGAAGAGTGTGTGGGGGTGTGTGAGTGAGTTTGTAAAGATTTACATTATATTATTAATTTTTGTTAATTTTAATTAACTTCTCTGTCTCTTCATAATTCAGACTCAGGAGCCAGTTGTAAACCTTAGCCTTACATAATTTTGTGGTGAGAGAGAATATACTGCAATGTTTATTAATCAAGTTATACAAGTGGCTTCCGACAAAATTATAATTTCTATGGGCAGTAGCGGTATAGGAGAATTGTATGGTACAGACATTATAAGGTCGGCGACTATTAGCGGCACTCGCATCAAATTCCGAGCTTTTATGCTTGCGGAGAATGATTTGGAGCACAAAGAGCTGCCTCACGGTCAAAACCTTGCAATCCAAGTACAGCATTGTGGTTGAGAATCTAAAATGTTTGAAAGTCATGACCTTGAGGACAGCTCTCTGTGCTCTCTCCAGTTGCAAGAAATAAGTCTTCGGAGCTCCGCCCCATACAGTAATGCAATATGTGAGTATAGACTGACATAGAGCATAATAAACAGTCTTTAGAGTATTAAGATCTGCAGAGTGTCTTAGTTTTTTAAAAATATAAATAAGTTTTCTAACTCTAGAGGACAAATTTTCTAAATGAGGCTTCCAGTTCAGAGAATTATCTATTTTGATCCCAAGATATTTGACAGTATCAGTTCGTGTTAGTTGTGGACAGGTACAGGACAAGCTAGGAGAGTTCATGAAACAATTAATGGAGTGCGCACTGAGTACTAGCGAATCAAGAATGCGGAGTGAAGATGGTTTAAGGGAGAAGGGCATGTACATTGTTTTGCTTAGGTTTACAGTTAGAAGATTGGCATAGAACCATTACATCACTGCCCTAAGTGCATCTTCTGCGCACAAGTACGCCTCTGTCCAATTTTTACCATATACGAGCAATGCCGTATCATCTGCATATGTATATATTGAACAGTTCTCAAGTGCGAGGTTGCAGAGACCATTTATGTACACCAGAAACAATGTTGGACCCAAAATTGATCCCTGGGGCACACCGAAGCCTAGTGCTCTACTATCACTCATCAAATCATAAATCAATCATTCTTGGACGTCCGTCAGTCTGTTTATGGATCCATGTATGTGGCAGAGAAATTGGTCGAAAAATTTATCGTACCAGAATACTTTTTTTCTTATTATACAAGGAGTAACGGAATTAGCGCAAGACCTCATACACCCCAATTAGTTCATTAATTTACAAGACTAAAATACCATAAGTAATTTTATTTAGTTAAATCTCACATAGTTTTTTTTTAATAAGATTTTTCCCCTTAGTAGGCGTCAGACGTTTGGGCACTCGAAGTCGATCCCTACGACACACTCTAGCGCACGGCACACTGCGACACACCAGTTGATTAGCAATCGTACCGCCCATGTTGTTGTAGGTAGTTTACAGTAGTTCAACGTCCGGACAAAATACGTTTAGGATTAAGTAATCACAACTTGTGACATTTATTGATAGTTATTTTGCTAGTAAAATTATGATTCCTTCTTTCCATCACACTTTCACAGGCTTTGATTGACGGATTGGAATATTTTTGTTTAATTTTAAGATACCGCCTCGCGATCACAGAGTCCGCTTTACAATTTATTAACCCTCGGCATGCCTGGTAGGGTCTGTCAGACCCACCACGGCAGAAAAACTGTTGTATTTTATTCAAATTTGAATTCTGAGCGCACCCGCAAACTGTAGCTGGCCGTTACGAACTACTCAATGCTTTCCGCCCGCTACCTCAGTCCGGGACGCGTTCCTACATCGTCAAGACTTGTTTAAAGTGCTCTCTCTACTTTTAATTCATAATAATTGTTAACAAAAAGCTCAAAGCTTAAT
The DNA here is from genome assembly GCA_905475445.1 of Ochropleura plecta. Classification (NCBI taxonomy): domain Eukaryota; kingdom Metazoa; phylum Arthropoda; class Insecta; order Lepidoptera; family Noctuidae; genus Ochropleura; species Ochropleura plecta. The sequence goes on along the minus strand of FR997750.1, from coordinate 2,252,888 downwards.
TTTATGTTTAAAACGAACAAATTTTCATTTAAAATTTAAAAAATAAAGATCGTTGATTTGTAAAACGTTTTTTATGTCAAATCCTAATATTAGTATGTAATTTCATTATAAAACAAATATTTTTATTTATTTACTGCAATATGTAATATGAAATAGTGATCCAAAACTGGGTCTGTCAGACCCACCAGGCATACCGCGTCACTTCTCGCCACCAGGCATACCGAGGGTTAAATGCTATCTCTAATGCGTGGGGAAATAGGTACCTATTTTATTGTCGCGATGTCATATTCACAATCGGCGCGTTTAAAAGATAAGAATATTTACATGTCTTCGTCCTGTTTTTAACAAACTTCCAAAATATCCACCTCAATGCACTTTATTGCATGTTTTATTTAGTTTAATTTTAGTCTGTTAAGCACATTAGTTTCACTTGCTGAATGCTAGTTATTTTTTTTTGTTCATTATGTTAGACTCGCGATATGCTAACTCGAAATTGTAGTAGGTATGTTCCTAACTGTCGCGATGTCGTATACAAAATCGGCGTGTTTAAAATATTAGAATCATAATATTTACAGGTATTAAAATCGATAATGGATAAAATTTGGTACTTACATGATTGAACTGCTTATTACATTCATTTACACTTTTTTCACGCACATTAGTGGCACTTTTCACTTAAGCAAGCGATTTTATTCGACCCCACAAATCACGGGGGTCGCTGCACTGCACTGCACTGCACTGGTCCTCCACGACCAATCCACCAGAGGCCATATTCCTCAAGATGCCGTCGCACGTGAGAAACGCGCGGGAGTGTTAGGATAAAACGTATCTAAACTCGCGACATGTTAATTCGACATTGTCATTGCAACGAGCCAGTGGTCATCACCTCCGGGTAATGAATATTGGTTTACTGGAATGTCATCGCGCGCGTAAACATATGGAGCACATGTACTTACCGGTCAGCGGTCAGCAAATACTAAACGTTTGATGTCGCCGCACGCGCCGTCGAGCGTGCGGTGCGGTGACATGTCAAAGATCAAAGCGCTAGCCGCTAAACCTACAAATCTTTGCGTCTCGCTCTACCACATTAACCTACCATTTGCAAAAAACGTACCACTAGTTTTCTTATATTTATGGATTTCTCAATGAAAGAATGCGATGTATGACGACTACCAAATAGAGTCATGCGTTTAAAAAAGCTTTAACACTTTGAGATAAGTTCTATTTTTCCGCAACTAATATTTAACGCAGCTAGTTACTATGGGTGAATTACAAATACATTCGTGCAGTTGAATAGTCTTTATGTCTTTGAGTTAAGGTCACAAATTCTTTAAACAAAATGTATAATTTACCTTGTTATGACGTGGTGGACATAATTTCAATTAGATGAAAGATATTTTCGTGAAAAATTAACATAATATAAATAATGACGGAAATCGATTCAGAAGCCCATTCTGAGCAAACTATTTTCAGGTCTTGCGCTTATTATGTTACACGTCGTATAAAGTTATACCCTGGGCTGATTCCTAATTAATATTAGCGTTCTAAGTACTGTCGTTTAATTATAATTTGTAAAAAACTAAAATACGACTGTGTATTTGTATATCTATATATACATTTATTTGTTATTTTGTTTCAAAAAACTTGAGTTTTTGTTTTAGATTTTTTTTTAAATGTGAATGACCGCTATGAGGCGTGCACTTTTGGATTTTCCAAATTTTTTGATACCTACAGGAGGAACGTCGTCGCGAAAAGATGGAGAACAACCTGGCCCGGCAGCGTATCCTGGAGCAGATCGCCCAGGACAGAGCCGAGCGACGTGCACGCGATCAACCGCAGACCAACCAGCCGCAACCGTCCGTGCAGCCCACACCCAGTATGTGCATGAAACCGTTTATACTTAAAACTAGCTGTTACCCGCGACTCCGTATGCGTTTTTAGTCGGAACGTCCTTAATACCATTTTTAACCGACTTAAAAAGGAGGTTCACAATTCGACTGTTTTTTAGGGTTTTTACTTCAAAAGGAATAAAAACAGAACCCTTATTGGATCCCTTTGTTGTCCGTCTGTCTGTCTGTCTGTCTGTCAAGACCCTTTATATCGTTAACGCGTGGAGGTATCGAGTTGAAATTAAAACCATAAGTCTATGGTCCCTTAGTGCTATGAAAATATAAAGCCTCTAAGTCTACGCAGTCAAAAGATATGGCTGTTTATGTTGCAAGTTTGTACGGAACCCTCGATGCCCGAGTCTGATTCGCTCTTAGCTGGTTTTTTAATGTTTTTTACCTCAGAACTTTCGACAGCGTGAACCGGTTCTGTTTTTATTTAAAAGCTGGTGCTTCCCGTGTGGTACCATTTTTAATTTGGACAAGTTCTTACAATGGTACCAATGAGAAGACTGTAAAGGTATTAATTTGGACAAGTTCTTATAATGACACCAATGAAAAAACTGTAAAAGTATTAATTTGGACAAGTTCTTACAATGAGAAAACTGTAAAAGTATTAATTTGGACAAGTTATTACAATGAGAAAACTGTAAAAGTATTAATTTGGACAAGTTCTTACAATGACACCAATGAAAAAACTGTAAAAGTATTAATTTGGACAAGTTCTTAAAATGACACCAATGAGAAAACTGTAAAAGTATTAATTTGGACAAGTTTTTATAATGACACCAATGAGAAAACTGTAAAAGTATTAATTTGGACAAGTTCTTATAATGACACCTATGAGAAAACTGTAAAAGTATTAATTTGGACAAGTTCTTATAATGACACCAATGAGAAAACTGTTAAAGTACTAATTTGGACAAGTTCTTATAATGACACCAATGAGAAAACTGTAAAAGTATTAATTTGGACAAGTTCTTACAATGGCACCAATGAGAAAACAATAAAAGTATTAATTTCGACAAGTTCTTATAATGACACCAATGAGAAAACTGTAAAAGTATTAATTTGGACAAGTTCTTACAATGGCACCAATGAGAAAACAATAAAAGTATTAATTTCGACAAGTTCTTATAATGACACCAATGAGAAAACTGTAAAAGTATTTTTTTAAAAAGGAATCTTTGTAAGCAAAAAGTGGTCACCTACCCACGGACCAACCTAGGGAAACTTAAAGATCGACCCGAGCAGCGCTTATTATTTAGATAGATAGAATATTCGTACACCATACAAATTACGATTATAGAACTTATAAATTGGCTGACACAATGGCCGGCCTTATCGCTAAAAAGATCTTTTTAGGGTTCCGTAGTCAACTAGGAACCCTTATAGTTTCGCCATGTCTGTCTGTCCGTCCGTCCGTCCGTCCTCGCTTAATCTCTGTGACCGTTAGCACTAGAAAGCTGAAATTTGGTACCAATATGTATATCAATCACGCCGACAAAGTGGTAAAATAAAAATTGGAAAAAAATGTTTTATTAGGGTAGCCACCCTATATGTAAAGTGGGAAGTGATTTTTTTTTAATTTCAACCCTAACGTGTGATATATTGTTGGAAAGGTATTTAAAAATGAATAGGGGTTTACTAAAATCATTTTTTGATAATGTCTATAATTTCAGAAATAATCGCTCCAAAAGTAAAAAACAATGTGCCCCCCCCCCCCTCTAACTTTTGAACCATAAGTTTAGAAAATATGAAAAAAATCTGAAAAGTAGAACTTTATAAGGACTTTCTATGAAAATCATTTTGAACTTGATTGACAACAGTTTTTGTACAAAAAAGACAAAAAGTTGTACAAAATAATTTCCTCCTCCACCTTTAAACTCATAAGTGGGAACACTTATTGTGACGGACGGAAAACTACGGAACCCTACACTGAGCGTGGCCCGACACGCTCTTGGCCGGTTTTTTTAAATTACGGTTACCGGGTACCTCAATAGGAAAAAGCAGAACTCTTAAAGGATCACTTTGTTGTCCGTCCATCTGTCTGTCTGTCTGTCTGTCAAGACCCTTTATATCGTTAACGCGTGGAGATATCGAGTTGAAATTAAAACGATAAGACTGTGGTCCCTCAGTGCTATGGAAAAATCAACCTGCTAAGTACACGCAGTCAAAAGATTTGGCTGTTTATGTCGCAAGTTTGTACGGAACCCTCTCGAGTCTGGCTGGCTCTTGGCTGGGTTTTTATTTAGCCACGTAACTACTGTGAAAAGATTTACAATTTCTCAATTTCTCGTCAAAAAACTCGTCTAAATTTCATTAAGCAGGAATTCTTTTTTCCAGCATCAGGTGACGGTGGAGGTCGCGCGCGCATTCAGTTCAAGTTGCCCGACGGTACATCACACACGGCGCACTTCGACGCTAGCGGGACGCTGCGGGACGTGCAGCGATATGTCAACGATAATCTACGGGTGAGTTTGTGGTCAGAATGTAAGGTTTATGACCAAAAAGTTCATAAGTCAACGGTGATGTTAAGTTATTGTTATTTTTGTGCTAAGAAAGCAAAGGTTTTTTGCTGGAAGTGCTGTTTTTTTATTTAATCACGAGCGGAGCGACTGATTTTATAGTAGAATCCTGAGCGTGGCGAGAGATTCAAGTAACGAGATGCTGACTTTGCTATTATGTTACTCACACAACTTTTTAATTTAGCAGTGAGATCACATTTCGCTTACGAGAAAAAACAATGAACATAATTATAGATTGAAATAACGTTTTAGATATTTGTTATAAATCGAAATGATGCTGAACATCTTAAAAGTTAAAGGTTTAAAGTTCCAATTTTATTCAACTCGTGACGCCACCAACGAAATTATATTCCAGCAAATTGTTGGAATGCACGTTCTGAAACAGCATTTGTGTATTTTAAATAGAATATTGTTTAAACTAGAAATACTTATTTAAAAAATGAGATTTTCATGAAAAACTCATTTAATGGGGTTAAAAAAACTTAGTTGTATTCACGATATAAATGAAAAAAAAAAACGTAGAAAAATATGAACTGGGGCACCCCGGTGCTTTCACCTCAGTCCCAGAGTGCGCTCTTACACACAATTAACACATAATTATTGCAAGTACACAAATAATAAAAAAAAAACAATAAAAAAAACCCTAATAATAATATAATCTGGCAACACTCTAAGTGACAACTGCTTCAATTTCTCCTCCTGTAATTTTATTCAAAAAGAAATATTTTTAACAGTTTTTACAAATATTTACATCTGAAGTTGCAATACCTGACCCTCATCAACCGATTTCCAGTGCAAAATGCGACTAAATAGTTTAAATAAAACCACAAAGAAAAAAGATGACATCAATGACAAATGTCATCTATAAAATCAATAAACAAAACATGAAATGAAGACAAAATAAATGTTGACTAGAGCAGCTCAAGCCAGAAACGCACGCCATCCACCTCCGGGCTCGTCGCTCAGCTCCGCCTCGCCGCCGCCGGAACCCAGCCTCGTCGTGAGTGCTGTGACACCGGCCGTGGCAGTTGCGTCGAGCTCGAGCGACGAGTATTTTTCCCCACCCACGACGCCTCCACCAGTTCGTCGACGAGGAAGACACCGGCCGCCGGACGGCTTAGGACCTCGGGGCCCACAGGCCTCTGATAGGGTCCCAGCTCCCGGCGGAAGTGTGCAGCGCATGCGATGGACTCAATCCATCAATGAAAACGTCATGCGCTCATACTATGGGGCTACAGAGGGAGGAAACAACTTGACCGCGTACCGTGTTCGGATGCTCTCTCTGTTTCAGGTGCTTGAGCCAGCTGTCAACGTGTCGGCGCAACGACTGTCGGATCAGGTGCGGGTTATCCAACGTAATCGTATGTTGGATGACACCGTACTTGATCGCTTACGAACTGAAATGCAGAGTAGCCAAGTCATTACCTCTTCGTCGCAGGCTGTGGTACCACCGCAGCCCCACCAACTAATTAATCGCGTTAACGAGGTAAGTAATGACGTGGCTACTAATGTAAGTACCCAGTGCAGTGAGGAAATGAGGAGTACTTTGGAGGGTGCGATTCGGGAATATCGGTACATTTCACCCGAACTTAGACCACGCTTACCTCGTTTGCCCATGCATAATAAAAATAGGGCGCTGGTGGCTGCTCTGGATTCGCAGTTGTCAAGCTATTTTGACAACTGCGAGAACCTCACTGATGCTCACTCAATCCTGTATTGTGCGGCTGTAACGGTGTGTCGTGTAGCTCACGTAAAATTTCCTGATGACAGAGCTACACGACCGAAACCAGCTATACCATTTTGGCAGTGCAGGATTGAGCGACGTATTGGTGCGGCCAGAGCACTCATTGGCAAACTAACCTGTTTCAGGGAAGGTAACACACGACCGCGAGTGATGCGCTTTGTGAGGCGGGCATTTGCAGGGACTGATATAAGTCCCCCAGACTATATATCCCGCATCGCAGAGCGCATCGACTTCCTGAAACAGAAAGTGTATGCATGGGCAAATCGTATTCGTAGGTATAAGCGGAGAGTAGAACGGTACACTCAGAATCGCACATTCCAAAGCGATGAAAGGTGGGTGTATAGAGCATGGGAGCGACCGGACCAAGGTGTGTCTGACACGCGCCTACCGGATGATGACGCCATGAGTTTGTTTTGGCGCAGCATCTGGTCGGTGCCTGTCAGTCACACCGAAGGTGAATGGACTCGGGAAGTCGAGCGAGCATGCGATCCAATACCAGAAATGGGGGCCTTAACAATCAGCCCCCAAGATGTAGCTTGTGCGGTCCGTCCGTTGCCTAATTGGAAATCTCCAGGGCCGGACGGACTGCACAACTTCTGGATAAAATGGATCCAGAGGTCGCACGTTCGTTTGGCGGCCCTATTCCAGTCGGCCCTAGAGTCAGGGTCGCTACCCAAGTTTCTGACAACTGGTATAACCCACCTGCTCCATAAATCGGGTAGTACGGCGGAACCTAAAAATTATAGACCAATTACGTGTCTTCCGACACTTTATAAAGTTCTTACATCCATTTTGAGAGCTAAAATCACTAAACACATTGATGACAATTCTATCATGTCTGCTTCTCAAAATGGATGTAGGAACGGGTCCCGCGGTACTAAGGAGCTGCTCCTCATTGATATGGCCATTAGTCAACAGGTTCGCCGTTCCCGAAGGCATCTTTCGACATGTTGGATAGATTATAAGAAGGCCTATGACTCCGTGCCACATACATGGCTCATGAGGGTGCTAGATTTGTATAAAATTGATGCAACTCTGCGCACCTTCCTGATCTCGTGTATGAGGCAATGGAGTACAGTCCTTCGCTATCCAGGATGTCGGCAGATTCAGAGAAATAGTGAACCGATAAGGATAGAGCGAGGTATATTCCAGGGCGATAGTTTGAGTCCACTTTGGTTCTGCTTAGCCTTGAATCCTCTAAGCACGTTGCTGGAGAATTCAGGTTTGGGCTATCGATTGAAGAGAGGTGGTCAGGTTATATCTCACCTTCTTTACATGGATGACCTGAAACTCTTTGCCCCCAACGATTTGCAGCTGATGGAACTACTGAAGGTAACTGAAACTTTCAGTAGTGCCATCAGGATGGAATTTGGTGTGGACAAATGTGCGGTCATGCATGTAAAGCGAGGGGAAATTGTGGAATCTGTGGGAACCCAGCTTTCAGATTCCATAAACCTTAGATCCCTCTCAGCAACCGAAACCTACAAGTATTTGGGGATGTCGGAAGCGCTGGGCATCAATGTTGCTGACATGAAGCAATTGTTGAAGGAACGCTTCTTTGGCCGCCTGAGAAAAGTATTTAATAGTCTTTTATCAGGCGGAAACAAGGTGCGTGCTTTCAACGGTTGGGTCATGCCGGTTTTGATGTACTCTTTCGGCATACTCAAATGGACTCAAACAGAACTGGACGCCCTGGATAGGAAGGTCCGTACATTGTTAACGGCATTTCGTATGCATCACCCACGTTCTTCGGTTATGAGACTGTATATCCCGCGAAGTTGTGGAGGTCGAGGCTTTTTAAACGCTAAGACTCTCCACAATCGCGAGATATGCAGTCTGAGGGAATATTTCCTAGAAACCGACGTGGGAATGCATCGGGATGTGGTTGCAGTGGACAAAGGCCTCACCCCGCTCTCCTTGGCTAAAGAGAATTGGCGCAAACCTGTAGTGCTTGACACTAATGACCGCAGGGAGGTATGGCAGAGTAAGGAGCTTCACGGACGCTTTTTCCGGGCCCTACATGGTCCCGATGTAGATCAATCAGCGTCCGTAGCCTGGCTACGTTCCGGGGATCTCTTTGGAGAAACCGAGGGTTTTGTCTGTGCAATTATGGATGAAGTTATGATGACAAATAACTACCGGAGATTTATTGTGAAGGACGGCACGGTTGACATATGTCGGGCATGCCACCGTCCGGGTGAATCAATTCGACACATTATCTCCGGTTGTTCTCGTCTAGCTAACGGAGAGTACTTGCATAGACACAACCTTGTAGCCAGGATTATCCATCAACAACTTGCTCTAAAATATAACCTTGTGGAATCGGAAGTGCCGTACTACAGGTATGAGCCCGACCCAGTTCTCGAACATGGCTATATCACATTGTACTGGGATCGATCCATCATCACTGACAGGACTGTTGTTGCCAACAAGCCTGATATAGTGGTGGTGGATCGATCAGAGCGGCGCGCAATGATTGTTGACATAACAGTCCCGCATGATGAGAACCTCGTGAAAGCCGAGAAAGATAAGCAAATCAAGTATATTGACTTGGCTCGCGAGGTTGTCGACATGTGGGATGTGGACTCAGCGATCATTGTGCCGATAGTCGTATCTGCCAATGGCTTAATTGCCAAGAGCCTCGACCAACACCTGAGGAGGCTCTCGTTAGGCAGCTGGATCAAGGGCTTGATACAGAAAGCGGTACTCCTGGACACGGCTCGTATTGTTAGGAGGTTCCTTTCTCTGGAGCCCTGACCGCCGGTAGCTTGGACCCTGTTCCCGATACCGGTGGGCTACTATTTTTACATATTTAAATGTTTTTTATTTTTTGTTTTTAAGAAATATTTAAAAATTTAATTATATGTATATAAAACAATAAATGGACGATAATATAACTGTTTGGATTAAACGGGGAATATTTCAGGGCGACAGTTTGAGTCCACTTTGGTTCTGTCTAGCCCTGAATCCTCTAAGCACATTGCTGGAGGATTCAGGTCTAGGCTTTCGGTTGAAAAGAGGTGGTCAGGTCATATCTCACCTCCTTTACATGGATGATCTGAAACTCTTTGCCCCCAACAAATTGCGACTGATGGAGCTACTGAAAGCAACTGAAACTTTAAGTAACGCCATCAGGATGGAATTTGGTGTGGACAAATGTGCAGTCATGTATGTTAAACGAGGGGAGATTATGGAATCGGAAGGAATTCAACTCTCGGATTCCATACACCTCACATCCCTTTCCTCATTCGAAAGCTATAAGTATTTGGGTATGTCGGAAGCGTTAGGCATTAACGTAGCTGACATGAAGCAATTGTTGAGGGAGCGTTTCTTTGGTCGCCTGAAGAAGGTATTAAAAAGCCTTCTTTCGGGCGGGAACAAGGTGCGCGCCTCCAACAGTTGGGTCATGCCGGTTTTAATGTACTCTTTCGGCATACTCAAATGGACTGAACTCGATGCCCTGGATAGGAGAGTCCGTACACTGCTGACTGAAAATCGGATGCATCACCCACGATTATCGGTGATGAGACTGTACATCCCACGGAAGTGTGGGGGTCGAGGCTTCTTAAACGCGAAGACCCTCCATAACCGAGAGGTGTGCAGTCTCAGAGAATATTTTTTAAAAGCTGAGTTGGGTATGCACCGAGATGTGGTCGCAGTTGACAAGGGATTCACCCCGCTGTCCATGGCTAAAGGGGACTGGCGCAAACCTGTGGTACTTACTACCGATGACCGCAAGAAGGTATGGCAAGACAAGGAGCTTCACGGGCACTTTTACCGGGCTCTTCATGGGCCCGATGTAGATTTTCTTGCATCCGTATCCTGGCTACGATTCAGCGACCTTTTTGGGGAAACTGAAGGTTTTGTCTGTGCGATTATGGACGAAGTTAAGTTGACGAACAACTACCGGAAATATATTATGAAGGACGGGACGGTTGATGTGTGTCGGACATGCCACCGTCCGGGTGATTCCATCAGACATATTATTTCTGGTTGTTCTCGTCTAGCTAACGGCGAGTACTTGCACAGACACAACCAAGTAGCCAAGATTATTCATCAGCAACTTGCCTTGAAATACAATCTTGTGGAATCTGAGGTACCGTACTACAAGTATGTGCCCGACCCAGTTCTCGAGAAAGACCATGTCACGCTGTACTGGGATCGGTCTATCATTACTGACAGGACTATTGTCGCCAATAAGCCTGACATAGTGGTGATAGACCGATCAGCGCGCCGCGCAATGATAATCGACGTTACCATCCCGCATGACGAGAACCTCGTGAAAGCTGAGAAAGAAAAGCAACTAAAATATCTCGACTTGGCACACGAGGTTGTCGACATGTGGAATGTAAACTCGGCTATCATTGTGCCGATTGTCGTAACGGCCAATGGCTTGATTGCCAAGAGCCTCGACGAACATCTGTCGAAGCTTCCTTAGGCGGTTGGATCAAGGGCCTGATTCAGAAGGCAGTACTCCTCGATACGGCTTGCATTGTGAGGAGGTTCCTGTCTCTGGAGCCCTAACCACCGGTAGCTTGGACCCTGCTCCCGATACTGGTGAACCACTATTTTTATATTTTTAAATATTTATTTTGTTATTTTTTTTTAGGAAATATGTATTTAAAAATGTAAAAATGAGATGAAAAGAAAAATAAAGGAAATATAAGAATGATTGTTGATATAACGGTTCCGCAAGACGAGAACCTCGTGAAGGCAGAGAAAGATAAACAATTCAAGTGCCTATTTCTGGCTCGCAATGTTGTCGACATGTGGCACGTAAATACAGCAGTCATTGTGCCGATAGTCGTGTCGGCCAATGGCTTAATAGCCTTGACCAACATCTGAGGAGGCTATTGCTTGGCAGCTGGATCAAGGGCTTGATTCAGAAAGCAGTACTTCTGGACACGGTCCGTATTGTTAGGAGGTTCCTCTCTCAAGAGCCCTGACCACCGGTAGCTTGGACCCTGTTCCCGATGCTGGTGGACTACCTACTATTTTTTATATTTTTAAATGTTTTTTTTTGTTGTTTTATAAGAATATGTAAAAATATAAAAAAAATATGTAAAGAAATGAATAAACGAAATATAAGAAAACCTACTAAAGACAAAAAAAAACTATAAATAAATATAAAAAACCTAATAAATGAATTCTAATAAAACCTTATTTATCGTTCCAGCTATCATCATCAAACTTCTCCCTCTGGACCGCATTCCCGCGCCGCGAGCTGACCGAGCCGGACGCAAGTCTGCGCGGACTACAGCTGGCGCCCTCTGCCGCCCTGCTGGTGTTACCGCGACGCACTGCGGCCGTCGTAGCCAGGCCAACTGCTGTGTCCAGTCTAATCAGTGAGTATTGTCATCTGCTTAGAAAGAAAGAAGGAAAGAAAATAAATTTATTTGGCTCATGCCACAAGTGTACACAACAATAAAAAAAGATAAATAAATAAATAAAAATAATAATAATATTTGAACGCAATCACATATACGTGACAAGCAGGCGTGTGCCCTGGACGCCAATGACACAAATGTGTGACAAAAATCCTTACTAATATTATAAAAGCGAAAGTGAGTTTTGTTTGTTACGTCTTCACGCCTAAATGGCAAAACCGATTTTGATGAATTTTGGTACAAAGATAGGACTTTTGTCACTAACAAACACATCGCTTATCATTTTTTTTTGGAAGAGGGTTTCATTCCTTTAAAAGAGGGGATGAAATTTTATATGGGACTTTTCGCAGTTTTCAAGAAAGGAAGCTAAAAATCGGTACAAACACCTCTTTGTTACCAACGAAAAATACCTGCAAATCAGGAAAGGGGAACTGTGTTGCCCCGAATTTATCGCGAGCGAAGCCGCGGGCAAAACCTAATGTTTATATATAAATATAAAGTTTTTTTTTCGACGTGGAGGGCAAGCGCATGCGTTTATGCTCTGGCTTATAAATGATTAATGCATGGCCACTAAATTAAAAAGAAAAATGGTGGGAGTTAGGTAAACCACACTTCGTAAGCTAACCTTTCAACCCATTTCTTCCTCCACAGCATTCTTCACTCAACTCTTCACCACCATGATCCTGGAGCCATCGCAGAGCTTACTAACGTGGCTGCGCTCGCGCCTGGCCCCGCGCCCCCCGCGCGCCGCGCCCGCGCCCCCCGCGCCCCCCGCGCCCCCGGCCGCGCCCCCCGCGCCCGCGCCCCCCGCGCCCCCGCCCGGCGCGCGCCGCCGCGGTAACATCCACCGCCTGCCTTCAGAACGCCCCGATGACGACAATAATACATGGAATGGTAATTCAACACAACAGATGTAATAGTACATTACTGCCGCGGTCTATAATGACTACTTTGCTGGTCGCGCTGATGATGGCCGACAGCGCAGCGTAGCGCAGCTCCAGGCCGACACAGCGCGGTCAGCGTGCAGCACTTGATGGACGAGCTGAGATAAAGGCCGAGACCGTAGGTCGAGGCCTTTACAGCGAGGACAGCAAGGGCTGCAATGATGGCCAAGCTGAAAGGCCTAGAGCGTAGCTAGGCTAGCTCGAGGCAATCATAGCGTGACCAGCGAAGCAGTCATTGTGGGCCAAGGTGTGTATAGTGCTTTACTCAAAAATGCAAGTACCTAATCTAAATAAAACCAGCAAGTAATTTAAATAAAAAATATATTAATTAACTAGAATCTTAATTAAAATGACAATTATGAAAAGTACAGTTACTAAAATTCAACACCGACTTTCCCGGTTTTATATTACTGATAGTTTGCGATAATTCTAATGCGGTGTTTGACTGCTGGATTATTTCTTCATTTATTACTTCATTTAAATCTTTTTTTTTACCTTTAGACGTACAAACAGCTGTGTTTTAAATAAAATCTTTTTGGAATTGATTTTTTAAAACGTTGAAACGTCAAAATAGCGGTCGGCAAAACATTGCCGGCCTGTTAGAGCGGCCAGCAAAACTTTGCCGGCCGCTCCTTGAAACAGAACGGCAAGGTCGACTTTGCTCAAACAAGGTTGTCAAAATAATGACAACATTACATGCATTTTTGAGTAATAGTACATTACTGCCGCGGTCTTTAATGACTACTTTGCTGGTCGCGCTGATGATGGCCGACAGCGCAGCGTAGCGCAGCTCCAGGCCGACACAGCGCGGTCAGCGTGCCGCACTTGATGGACGAGCTGAGATAAAGGCCGAGACCGTAGGTCGAGGCCTTTACAGCGAGGACAGCAAGGGCTGCAATGATGGCCAAACTGAAAGGCCTAGAGCGTAGCTAGGCTAGCTCGAGGCAATCATAGCGTGACCAGCGAAGCAGTCATTGTGGGCCAAGGTTTGTATAGTGCTTTACTCAAAAATGCAAGTACCTAATCTAAATAAAACCAGCAAGTAATTTAAATAAAAAATATATTAATTAACTAGAATTTTAATTAAAATGACAATTATGAAAAGTACAGTTACTAAAATTCAACACCGACTTTCCCGGTTTGATATTACTGATAGTTTGCGATAATTCTAATGCGGTGTTTGACTGCTGGATTATTTCTTCATTTATTACTTCATTTATTTCATAATTTTTTTCTTTAGGTTCTCGATCAGATGTTGAAGCTTCCTGGAACTCGTAAGACGTAGTTAAATTTTCGCTGAACCGCGCTTTTGTTACTTCTTTGTTTTTTTTTTATCAATGGTAGTTGGAATTATACAGCCTAATATGGAATAAAATCTTTTAAATCTTTTTTTTTGTTTACCTTTAGACGTACAAACAGCTGTGTTTTAAATAAAATCTTTTTGGAATTGATTTTTTAAAACGTTGAAACGTCAAAATAGCGGTCGGCAAAACATTGCCGGCCTGTTAGAGCGGCCAGCAAAACTTTGCCGGCCGCTCCTTGAAACAGAACGGCAAGGTCGACTTTGCTCAAACAAGGTTGTCAAAATAATGACAACATTACATGCATTTTTGAGTAAAAATGTTTAATTTAAGAAAAAAGGTTTACTTCGTGTACGAACAGAAGCGGTTTTATCTTGGGGAGGTTCATGCTTGTCTATGCAATGAGAAAGTGTCTATGCCTTGTGCCATGGAATTGTCTGTGGGCGCTGAACAATCGCCTTCTGAGGGGCGGAGACTTGTTTGCTATCCTGATAAATCTAGTTATTCTTTCAGATATTCTCTTGATAGCAAATGGCCTTTTTTTAAGCTTTGAAGCTTTTATTTTATTACTAGTGACTCGTCCTGGCTTTGCACGGGTGCAATTTATTTAGAAAAAAAATGTGTTGTGTAAAAAAAAAATATATCTCTTACAAACTTTATTCTGACAAATAATTCAAAGCCTTCTTTAAGTGATTGATTAAATTAATGACGAAGAAGTTAGCCCACGGTATTCCACTGCTGGACAAACGCCTCCTCAATTCTTTCCCATACGAAGTATTTTTTTTTTATTAAGGCGAAAGCGCTACGGTAGTCCGCGAAAATTAAATTTTCGACGTTTTTTTTTTGTAAATATGTTGATGACTGAACCTCGTAAGTTCATTTAACCCCCTTAAAGTGAGTTTTTCATGAAATGGTCATTTATAAAGGGATCAATGAACGTACAGGGTTGTATTGATTTTAATAATTAGTCTGTTAATCCATATTTGTTATGGTAACAATTTATATTTACCTGTTAATTAATATATCTAGTTTTAACAATATTCTATTTGAAAATAATACAATCACAGGTGCTGTTTCAGAACGCACTTTCAAAAAACATGCTGGAATATGTAATTTCGCTGGTAAACTTGCAATAATTGAACCTTTTTTTCTAGCTCTGGACTGAGCGGGGGGAGTGTCAGTCTTGTACTGACTAAAACCCATCCATGTTCTTTCTTTTGCCCTTTATGTTCCGGGGCCGCGGTATCTCTTTCCAACAATCACAACTCCGGCAGGCGGTGTCCCTGGCAGGCCCCTCTGAATAATTGCACTATTAACTTCTAAAATATTCAACATTATTTCGAATAAAACAAATATCTAAAATGTTCTTTCAATCTATTCGTCGCAAGTTATTTTTCAGTCAACCTATAAAGTGATACTGACGTGCAAATTGCAAAAAAAAAACATTTAAAAAAATTGAAATTCGCGGGTACTACTCTAGCGCTTTCACCTTAATGTGATTTAGCCTAGTCCAAACTAGGATATTAATACAACTATGTAAAATATATTTTATTTTGTTCCTACAATAGTTTGGTTTTAATTAAATTGTTCCATTACTGATACTTGTCAGCCATATTGATTTTTGTGGTGGGATTGTGAAATACAGGTTCAAATTGAATTAGTGAACGAAATTTTACACATTTATTCATATTTGCATTATAAAAACACACGACAGCACATCAACTTACACCTTACCATTTTAACCTGATCTCTCTACTACGGCGGCGTGCATTCGTAGTAGAGAGATCAGGTTATAATAGTTTAGAATAGGTTGACCTGCCGTCGTGTGTACATAAATAACCTCACGCCTTTTTGCCATGAGGGTAGGCAGAAATTACAAAACATGATTTGGTTTTTTTATCTGTGGACAGCAGATTATTTGAAATAACAGTCAAAAATCAATATATGTAAGATTTTATAGGAGTCACGGTACTTTACAAGGGATATTTCGAACCTATATACACAATTAAATTCTAAGGTAGTGGGCTAGCTAGGATCCAAAGATCACCATTGCCCAATCACAAGCGAGCTAGTTCGTGGGTTTTCAATCCTATACAGGATGTCGCTGCTGTCACTGTTCGATGGTGGAGTAGACTTCTTAACGGTGAAGCTATAAATATTACCGATGCCGGCGCAGGCGCCTCAGTATTTAAAAATGTCAAAATAATCCAATAATGGTTCCGTTTTTCCTTTTGAGGTGCGGTTATGGTAAAAATCGGTCCAGTAGTTTTGTAGCCTATTCAATACAAACAAACATAAAAAAACTTCCTCTTGATAATATTGGTATAATGTCTTTTTGGTAACGAAAAGAGATGGCGCTATAAAAGATGTATAGATTGGTCTCTTTCGCTCAAAAAATGAGATTAAAACAATACTGCTATCTTGGTCGTGGAACGCCAACTTGTAACATGTCATGTTGGGGTCGGCTTCCAGTCTAACCGGATGCAGCTGAATACCAGTATTTCACATGGAGCGACTGCCTATCTGACCACAACCCAGTTAGTACTGAGTCGCTATAAAAGATGTATAGATTGGTCTCTTTCGCTCAATAATTGAGATTAAAACAATACTGCTATCTTGGTCGTGGAACGCCAACTTGTAACATGTTATGTTGGGGTAAACTTCCAGTCTAACCGGATGCAGCTGAATACCAGTATTTCACATGGAGCGACTGCCTATCTGACCACAACCCAGTTAGTACTGAGGCGCTATAAAAGATGTATAGATTGGTCTCTTTTGCTCAAAAAGTGAGATTAAAACAATACTGGTGTCTTGGTCGTGGAAGGACAACTTGTAACATATTATGTTGGGGTAAACTTCCAGTCTAACCGGGTGCAGCTGAATACCAGTATTTCACATGGAGCGACTGCCTATCTGACCACAACCCAGTTTGTACTGACTGCTACGATATCGCTTGTTAAGAATCGTTGTCAAACTTAGGCCTTTGTTTATCTGTAACGACTGACAGAGATCTGCAAATGACATCTGGAACCAACGGCTTAACGAGTTTGAGGCACGGAAGTACCTCGGTATGTGATGGGTGGTTACCCAACCACGAACCAACCTAGGCCAGAGAGGTTTAACCTGAGGACTTATTTAGCCAGGAGCCACCTAAAATATCAAACTACAGAAATCTTGTTTTATTACTCTTCAAATTAGTGGAGTTTCACTAAGAAGTTTAATTTGACCTTGTATAATTATTGCTCTAATGCGGGCAAAGTTGAGAACATTGGCGTCACTCAAAAAAAATGGCGGTTATTTTATGCGTTGACATTTGAGTTTAAGGCTGGCTACACACACGATTATTTGGTATTAATCGTGTGTTAAACGATACCTGAGATAGTTGATATCTTTAATGAAATCACGCTACTGAAATGCGAACTAGTCGCAGATTAATGCTAAAAGTCTCAAGCGTATACCGAGACTTGATGACTTAGATTTGCTTCGTTGTGTAGCCAAAATCAGACAGACTGCTCCAGTTTCCATTTCGCTGTTCAATCTTGTTGGTTGTCGTTTGCTTAACCGGTCATTTTTGTGAACGCCTTGAGAGTACGGCCTCCAACTTGGGCAAAAAACTTAAGAGACTACACGCTAAGACTAGGCTCGTACCACATATGGGGTGCCCACCCCATATGTGCTACGAGCCTCGGCTTAGGGCGTCGCTGCGAGAGGACAGCAAAGGAACAGGTTGGATCTATATGACGTCATTATTTGGGGACAGCGTCGCGGGCTCTCTACTAGCAATTGACGGGTGGGGAGACAGGTCCTGCAAACCCTACTACTATGTATACGACGACAGCTCCTTTGAGAAAGTTCCACCTTTTTTTTGGAACCGGTGACAGTACCATACTAGAACATCCATATCAGGATTATTCTCGAATCTTCTAGACAGTTCCATAGTGGATTCTAGATTCTAGCGTAATCTGTGTGAAGTTTGATTATGTTATATTAGATACTTGCGTAAGATCACCGAGCATTCGAATATTCAAATATTAGTTACCCTTGTAACTAAAAGTTATCAATATTTGTGGTGTCTCCCTTCAGATCTAGGTTTGCGAAATAATTTATGTCATGAACTGTCTTTATATAAATAAAGGATTGTGTGGTTTTATGAAACCACGGTAAAAGTGAATCTTTTTTTCACATTATAGACATTTAGACGTCCCTACTCCGCGGCCGACCGTCACGCGACATGCAACACACAGACGAAAAAGTTTGAGACGATGTAATAAAAGTTTCACTTTATTCGTCACTTTATATAAAATATTTTCATTGTTTTTATAATTGTTACTGTATCTGACAAACCTGATTGGCCATAATGGTCTTTTGTTGAATGAACATGCAAGACAAAACATGTACCAAGTAAGGTTTATACATGACGAAGAATTTTGACTGTTATTTTAAATACCTATTCAATGTTAGTCAACATCTTTCAATAATATTAAAATCTGTTAAGCCGTTTAATATGACCTAATAACTGTCCCATATTGCAACTTGGAATATAGACCCAAGAAGGCACGTTTAAATTTAAAAAAAGATTGTTGTCATTTATTGTCTGTTATATTTGACAGCTGTCAGTGGACTGTCAACCAGCTTTGAATAACTGCTATGCCATAGTTATACCTACAGTCTATTCTGCGTTATTTTAACTCTATTAGAAATGTTATGTATAAAGATCAAAATGAGAGCTCAAAAACAAAGAAAAGCTACCTACTTGTATGTTATTAAAAATGTGTACTTACTTTAAATTTGCATTCATATCACAAAGATCATAATTACTCTGCAAAAGAATTACTATTGAAATAAACTTAAATATTATATTAAATATTAAAATTTGACTTAAAATAAAATGTATAATCATTATGTTGATACTATAAACTAAATGTACGAATATTTTCTCTATGTATATATTGATTGACCAATGTTTAAAAAAAAAACAATGAATAAAAAATATACATTTTCAAAAAAAATATGTATGCTTAATTTGTAAAATCTTAGTTTTGCCTTAAAATGTACCAACCCATCCAAAATTGTTTTCAAAACTTGCACTTTTTATTTTATTGTAATAGGTTATCTTGACATGCAATGCCACTCTGCCATTTGTGTGATGTGGATGAATAAGGGAACTTCACAAGTTATAAGTATGAGGAAGACTAAA
The DNA here is from genome assembly GCA_905475445.1 of Ochropleura plecta. NCBI lineage: Eukaryota > Metazoa > Arthropoda > Insecta > Lepidoptera > Noctuidae > Ochropleura > Ochropleura plecta. The sequence continues at coordinate 2,233,901 of FR997750.1, read as the reverse complement.
GAAACGATGGATGGACTGTGTGGAGGATGATATGGTAAGAAAGGAAGTGTCTGATGAGAAGACGAGTTATAGAGAAGTATAGAAGAAGACATGATGCGCTGAGCCCAACTAAATTTAGTTGGGCTCAGCGCATCATGTTGGGATTACCCTGCCCTTAACCCAATTGGGTTAAGGGCAGGATAATGATGATAATGTTATAATGTCATCATTTGCCTGCCCTTGTCCCATTCTATTTGTGGTCGGCGCAACACGTTTTCTTCTTCCATTCTCCCCTATCAGACGTCACGGCATCATTTACTCCTTTCTCCTTCATATCATTCCTAACACAATACATCCATCTTTTCTTTGGCCTTCCTCTCGCTCTCCGTCCATCAACATTCAGATCCATCACTCTTTTAGTCACATTTGCTTCGTCCCTCCTCTTTACATGTCCATACCAAGACAAACAACTCCCTTTAATTTTTTCTGTAACAAGCGCAACTTTCAAACTCGTAATGGTTTTAAATTACTTCATAAACTAGGAATTTACTTCATGTGGGGTGGCATTTTGGCAGAACTAAGCTGTTGAAAATTAAGTGTTTGTTTATTAATTTGGTTTTCGGCCACGAAAACGGGAACGATTCTTATGTTATTTATGCCTATTTATAATTTGTATTGATTTCGATGAAAAATATTAATCCATTCAGTGTTACATTGGATCCTTTTTACCGTCTGCTATTTGACCTTCTAAAACAAAAACATCTGCTATAAGTCTTGAAAATAATACCATTATTTATTTACTATGACGCGTTTTCCGTGCGTTATTTTTTAAAATTATGGTGCATTGCGTGGATGGCGGGTTCTTGTAAGCAAGCTAAGCGAGTGAACAAAGACCCCGCCATCCCTATCGAACGATGGATTAAAGAACCCCAGTTAAAAATATACATATTTTCCAGCTTGTCTTAATTTTCTTTGAATACATAAACTTCTATATTTTATGGAGTCAGTTAAAAAATAATGTGTTAATTTATTGACTGTCCTCCATATATCCATTCATTTTGTTTCTCTTTTTTTTACCGTCTTCAAATAAAGGAAGAGGTTGTATACTCTGCCCGTATCTTTTTTGTCTAATGTCACATTGAATGGTCAACAACAATAATTAAGTTTTCTAGGTTAGTTATGAACTACTATCAAATTTTCGTTGTAATTTATATTTAAAATAAATATTTGTTAAATATATGTACATTGATTTTGTTTTATTTCGAACTTTTACTCTCTGATGAGTGACCTGTTTACTGGAGCATGTGACATAACATAACCACACTTGTAGTCGGGTTGGGCAACATGGTAAAGAAAAGCCACAAACATAAAATTATGAAAAGCTCTAGGGGAGGCCTGTCTAAGACTAAAAAACATTAACACTATTTTTTAATCATTAATCTAACTACTTATTTATAAACACTATTATTAAATAAATTTTTATCATTTTTAAATTTCTAAAAAAACAATAAAACAAACATTTAAAAATATAAAAAATAGTCAAAGTCAAATCAAGTCAAAGTCAAATTCTTTATTGCTAACTAAGTGTAGTAATTTAGATCTTAACAAAGGGTCTTAGAACTTAGTTGCCTGTTTAGGCATTGCAATTTAATAGTTAATGATACATAAAAAAAAAACATTCTAAATTAACCAGTCAAGCTTTTTACATTATATTAAACATTATATTAATTACTAGCTTTCGCCCGCGGCTTCGCTCGCGTTAAATTCGGTTTAACACACCAATCAGACCTGCAGTTTTTGCTCTTGCGCCTGATTGATTTGTTATAGCAACGCTAAGTTTTCCCTTTTCTTCCCTCGTTCTCCCTCATATCACACTTTTATTAAATAAAAATTAGCCTATGTCCGTCTCCTGGTGGTAACTATCTCTGTACCAAAATTCATCAAAATCGGTTTAGCCATTAAAGCGTGAAGAGGTAACAAACAAACAAACAAATAAACAAACAAACAAACTCACTTTCGCTTTTATAATATTAGTAAGGATTATTATTCATAGATTTTATGTCATAGGATTATCATCACATTTTAATAAGTTTTAACAATCATTGCTCATGTAATTACAAAATATATTAAATCATTATCTCTCTTCCAGGAATTCTTTTACAGAGTAGTATACATTTTTAATCAAAAAATCTTTTAAGTTCTTTTTGAACACACTAATTGAATTTATGTTTTTAATGTGTATGGGTAATCTATTGTATATTTTTATGCTCATACAAAAAATACTATTGCTATAAACTGCAGTGGTAATAGTGGTGCGCCGGTATCGGGAGCAGGGTAGCTAAGGGAAACTTGCGATAATTTGCATATTTTTTTGGACTTTATTTTTGTTTCCTAAAGTTACGAAAATGTAAGCTCATCATTTCTTAATTTAAACGATAGAAAATAAATATCTCAAAATGGCTGCCAAAAAGCGGGGAAGCGAATTAGACCCAAGTGTGTATCGTAATAGTATATTAAAACATTCGTTACATACGTTTCTAGAATAACGCTAGTCCATGACCGGACACATTGTAGGTATACTATGCCTATATTAGGAATTTAGCCACTCCTCAATCAAGAAGCTATGCAGCTGTCCTATTAATTTATTATCTTTGTTAATTACTGCCAAACTTTCATTTCCAACACTAGTATTGAAATGCATTTTAGTCACGCAAGCATTGCTCTTCATTCGTGAGTTGGCGTTGGTAATCATGATATTTAATGCGTATTTCTGTAAATTTCTTTTTATTCTAGACATTGATCCGAGCTAGTTTTTTGATTCCGCGTTACCGTAAAATGGCTTTTTAAGTAATAAACATGTTAATTGACATATACCTAAAGTTATATTTAATTGAAAATGTCTTGTATGAATCAGAAAGTTGGTCCACAGAAGGGATGTATGAAAGGTATTTGCAAATAGTTTTTTTTCGGATGGGAAATCATCAAACAACTTCCCTTGCTTCACCATCATCCATGATCCTATTGCCCTTTGTGTTCCGGGGCTGCGGTACCTCTTTCGAATAACCCGCAACCCCATGCAGTGCATTGCTCACCGTCTACAGACCCGCGTCTACAGAGGCTGGGAGTCGTCTCGCGGTGTTCGATGCCCGGGACGCCCCGCAAGAAGAAAGGGCATGTGATGCAGAGGAATGATGATAATATCGTGAGGAAGGCTTCGTGAACGGGTATAAGAGTAGAAGCAGACCAGTGAAACGATGGATGGATTGTGGGAAGGAGGATATGGCAAGTAAGGAGGAAGGGAAAGATAAAAACGAATGAAAACGATAAAGATTTATGAATCCATCAACCTTGCACATGAGGTTAATCAACCAGCAGTTTCATAATCAAGATTAGCGCGTATCGACGCGCCGCAGCGTTCACATGAATAACGTGCGTTCCGTTCGTTTGTATCTGCTTTTTACATAGTTTTTATGTTAAATCATGTACTTATTATTCAGTTAGTATAGTTTTTCGTATTGAATGAGCTTCAGAGGGGCCCCTGCCAGGGCCACAGCCTGCCAGGATATTTAAAAAAAAAACCTTGCCCCTCTCTAGGATTTCTCCTGTATCGTGGGTGCGTTTACAAACATTTAAACTCACATACACAAACAGCCAGACCCGGAACAACTACCTGTAGGCCATACAAATATTTGTTCCGTGCGGGAATCGAACTCGCGACACGCAGCGCAGCAGTCGATCGCTCAGCCACTGCACCAACCGTGTCGTATTGAATGAGCTTCAGAAGGGGCTGCCAGGGCCACCGCTTGTCGGGGTTGTGTGTTGTTCGAAAGAGATCCACGGCTCTGGAACATATAGCGCAGAAGAAGCAACATAGGTGGGTTTTAGTCAGTAAACGTCTGACACTCCTCCCAGCTCAGAAAGCCCTGAAGATATTTGATGACTTTCCATTCGTAAAAACCGATCTTTGATTTTGAAAAGTAAATCACAGCTTTGCCAAGTTTGTCCTGGTTTTGGTTAGTTCTTGTGCTAAAACTGGCTTAATTAACTACGTATCGATTGAGCAAGCCATTTATTTTATGTGAGAACTGTGGACTCCTAAGGAACTCAGGGACTGCTTGTTAGTTTAACTAGAATTCTTAAGCCCACGAGACTGCTGGGTATATAATTCAATCCCTAGGTTACCAATAAACTAGTAATGAGACGGAATAGAGATCTATAAATTCTATAACGAAAGCTTCTATTTATGTACCTACTTATGATTGATTAGGAAATGTTGCCATTTGAATATCCTTACTAACTTATAAAAGCAAAAATGAGTTTGTTTGTTCGTTACGTCTTCACGCCTAAATGACCAAACCGATGTTGATGAATTTTGGTACAGAGATAGTTGGGACCCTGGAGACGGACACAGACTAAAAAAAGTGAGAAAGGGGGGAGAAAAAGGGAAGAAAAAGGGAGGGATTTTTTATTTCATAAAAAACAAAAATATTTAAAAATATATATTTATGCACACAGTATTATTAAGTATTAATTTAACACTTTCAGCACACAGACTTCTGTACTTTCAGTACAGAGGCGGACTTTAGTATGGACATTGTTTACGACCTAAAAATACACATGAACTAATGATAAATTTAAAAATAAGCGTAAAATTGATATTCGAGAGTATCAAAATGATAAAATAACTACAGACCATCAAAATTCACTTCACTACCCAAAGAATTTTCTTTTTTTGCCGTGTCGACGGCGCGTTCGTGTTTCACGCGCGTCAGCAAAGCAGAGGGGCTTGCCAGAGCCTCCGCCTGCTGGGGTTGCGGGTTGTTCGAAAGAGATACCGCGGCCCCGGAACGTAAAGGGCAAAGAGCGGGGGAAGTCATTTGATGATTTCCCACCCGAAAAATAAAAAACCGGCCAAGAGCGTGTCAGGCCACGCTCAGTGTAGGGTTCCGTAGTTTCCCGTCCGTCACAATAAGTGTTCTTTACCACAGTAGGTCATGAAAGCACGGAAAATCTTAAAATCGACTTTTAAAAAAATGACGTCATTACGCAACGCCATCTATCGAACCATTTATGAACTGGTTTTTACCTTAACATTTTGATGGTGTTAAAAAAATGAATTTTAGTTTTGTTCTAAATTGCCTTAGCATGTTCTTAATAGAAGTTTTATGTAGTTATAAGATACCGCCAATGCTAGGGAAAGACCAACCGAACAATTCGGTAATACCCGATCCAATGTAATAAGTACCTACAGCGCCATCTCTCGGGGAATTGGGTTACTAATTAATACAAAGACGTTTAAGAAGTTTTCGGTGGTAATTTTGGATTGCGAGAACCGATTTCAATAATTCTTTTTTTGTTTGAAAAAAGATACGTTCAGGATAATAAAATATGTAAACGAAGTTAAAAAAAAATGTTTGCATATACGATTATACTACAAACTTAGTCCAGAAATTATTTTGTACAACTTTTTGTCTTTTTTGTTCAAAAACTGTTGTCAATCAAGTTCAAAATAATTTTCGTAGAAAGTCCTTATAAAGTTCTACTTTTCAGTTTTTTTTCATATTTTCTAAACTTATGGTTCAAAAGTTAGAGGGGGGGGACACATTGTTTTTTACTTTTGGAGCGATTATTTCCGAAATTATTGACATTATCAAAAAATGATTTTAGTAAACCCCTATTCATTTTTAAATACCTTTCCAACAATATATCACACGTTAGGGTTGAAATTAAAAAAAAATCACTTCCCACTTTACATATAGGGTGGCTACCCTAATAAAACATTTTTTTCCAATTTTTATTTTACCACTTTGTCGGCGTGATTGATATACATATTGGTACCAAATTTCAGCTTTCTAGTGCTAACGGTCACAGAGATTAAGCGAGGACGGACGGACGGACGGACAGACAGACATGGCGAAACTATAAGGGTTCCTAGTTGACTACGGAACCCTAAAAAGAGAATTTATTTTTTTATTTGAGTAGGTACCTACTTTATATTTTTAAGACTGTAGCAAGACTGCCTGGGACTGGCTCAGACTAGATTCGAATGGTTTAGCGCCAGCCGTTGTGTTTACCGTCCATTATGTTGACTGTCTTAGCTGGTTCACAAAACACCTCTACTTAACCCTAATTGCAATCAAGAAATATCCAAACAGCTGTCAAAGACTTCTAAAGAGCAATACTCTCATTTCGCAGTCAAGCGTGACCGACTCACACGCATCACGGAAACATGTAATTAACGCTAGTTTTCACTAACAACGCCTAAGTAAAGGCTTTCCGTTGGGTTTTCAACTGTAGGCCTTATGGATAAAAGTTGAAAATCGAACAACAGTCATGAATTTAGGTGTTGCTTATGTTGTAGTGAAAACGGCCATTTATTTCACGTCATCGTTTGAAGACCAACACTTACACTTTCCTCTTTTGCGGTGTAACAAACCTTTACTAATAGGTATCCTTACTAATATTATAAAAGCGAAAATAAGTTTGTTTGTTTGTTTGTTACCTCTTCAGCTTTAATGGCTACACCGATTTTGATGAATTTTGGTACAGAGATAGTTGGGATTTAGGAGACGGATATAGGCGGATATATTTTTTTTTTTGAAAAAAGTGGGATGTGAGGGAGAAAGAGGGAAGAAAAGGGAAAACTTAGCGTTGCTATTACAAATCAATAAGGCGCAAGGGGAACTGTGTTACCCCAAATTTAACGCGAGCGAAGCCGCGTGCAAAAGCTAATAAATAAAGATTGCTCAGTAACTACACAAATGTCGTTTTTTTGTTATTGCTCGTCGTGTCGTTGAGCTTCTTGAGATATTAGTCGAGCTACACGATAACTGACAAATGCTTGCACTGACTGGACAGGTCCACTCAATCTGTGTGGTGCTTTCTTTTAAATACCATTTCAGACACTATCTGCATAGTCCTCATGTGAGTTCACCACGATTTTTGACTGTACCTTAAAAGAGACTATGACCTCTGAGTTTGTTTCGGCTGTTTCTTCTCAGAGTAGTCGGGTACAAAACACCGGCCTCATCTAGTATTTTTATAAAAATACTGAGAATACTGTGAAGACTACTGAGAATACTGTGAAGACTACTAAAAATACTGTGAAGACGTAACAAACAAACTCACTTTCGCTTTTATAATATTAGTAAGGACATATTCATGTGCCATCTATCCATCCATATTATGCGAATATAGTACATTTTGATTCAATTGATGAAACTTTGTAATTGCAGCCGAGGCGCATTTAACGCACGAGCCGCCAGGCGAGAGCGTTATAGAGCCGAGAACAGCAGTGATAAATTCTCACGTGAATTAAACAACGTTTTTTATACACTTCGGAGAAAATAAAAGAACATAAAGTACTTTTGTCATTAATCAATATGAAACTATGATTTAATTTGATTTTTCCCCGCGCTTTGTCTTCTCATACTGAAGGAGAAAGAAAGGCATGAACATCGTTACGCAGCCTAGTATTAAAAATCAAATATTTTTTTAAATTTAGAACTCAAATGAATATCAATTTGTTGTTTGATGCAAAATATTTTATAAATGATCATGTTGTTTGTGATATTCTGTTGATAAACACAGTTTATTTTTAAAAATAAATATGAAGGCATTAAAAACAAGCGCCACTTTGCTCGAAAAAAAAACTGCCTGCTTTGAGGATTTTAGCAGTTGTTTATTATTATCCGTGATAAAACCAGAAAAAAATAAAGTCCTTGTTGCGACAAAATTAAATTTGGAAAAAGCACATGTGTAAAATCCATTGTATATTGAACCTAATCGAAGTGAAATAAGAGCCAGTTTTCGAGGAAGTGTATTGAAAAATATATTTTGCACTGATAACCCGTTTGAGTGTGCAGGTTTTTTCAATTACTGAATAAGGTCTTTAAAATACAATTTAAAAAAAACCTTTCAACCAAATGTTACCACAGCCTATCAGAATTTTTAAATGATTGAAAAGCAAAAAATGCAATTACGACATTTCTTGTAAATGTTTAAGTTTTTTTGGAAATTTTATGTCTAATTTAAACTTCGCATGGTTTAAGCCAAAAAAAATGTATGCCATTCATGGATGGCAAAACATGTAGCAACATTTTATCATCTTTATACATATCTACTCATGTTTTACAAAATAAATAAATCTTTATCTTTAAACATATACACACACATACAAACTTTCACATGTCGCCGTCGTGTCAGTCCACCCTCAGATGGAAGACATAATTTTTACGGTTCGGTAGCTCGAAAGGAAAAAACAGAACCTTTATTGGATCACTTGTTGTGTTGTGCGTCTGTCTGTCTGTCAAAACCCTTTATCTCGGGAACGCGTGAAGGCACCAAAGTGAAATTCAAACTGTAAACTCAAGTTTGTGGTCCCTTTGCGCTGTGAAAATCAACCCTCTAAGTCTACGCAGTCAAATGATATGGCTGTTTATGTCGCAGGTTTGTACAGAACCCGGGTGCGCGAGTTTGACTCGCTCTTGGTTGGTTTTTGAATAAAATGATCCGCTTTTTACGAATAAAATCAGTTTATGACGCGACGGGTAGAGGCCATCTGCTACCCTACCATGACGTCTTAAAGCAGAACTTATTCCACTGAGGGAAAGAGACAGAGCTATACAGGGTGTCTAGCACCATCTCTTTCCCTCAGTGGAAAAAGTTCTGCTTTAAGACGTCATGGTAAGGTAGCTGATCCAAGGCCTAACAATTTTATCGATTGTATATACACCAATATTAATTTTGAAAATATTGAAAGGAGGAAGTTAATTTTTAAATATACGGTGGATTTTGAAAAAAAAAAGAATATTGTCGTTGGCAGAAGGATTGAAACGTTGCTTGGGTCAATGATCAACCTTGCTTGTCTATATAAATTAAACTAGCTAGCGTAACTTCATATAACTGGTGTTCGGGTGATAGTGAGTGACGAAGGGTGTGTTTATATGATTATACAAATATTTAAGAATAGAATTAATAATAGAATAGAATTTATTGTCCTACTAGCTGGCACCCGCGGCTTCGCCCGCGTGATATCGAAAAAAAGTATCCTATGAGTTATTCCAGACTATAATCTACCTCTGTGCCAAATTTCATCACAAGATCCGTTCAGCCGTTTTTACGTGAAAGAGAGACAAACATCCATCCATCCTCACAAACATTCGCATTTATAATATTAGTAGGACAGAAAACAGCTCATTCAATAAATTAAATTTGAATTGAAAACGTCCATCGTTATTTAAGAAAAAGCCTAGTTTTTGAATGTTTTGTTACTGAAACAATGTGCAGTAATAAAGACAAATTTAAATAAATAAACCATGTTAAGTGAAGCTAAGTGACACTTTCGCTACTCACAGCCATTTCTCCTGATATGAGCACATGTTATTGTCATGATTATTTATCTTCTTCTTTTGGCTAGAAAATACTGCAATAATAATCGTCGTAGCTACAAAAAACAAGTACAATGCAATGTTGTGTCCATACGTAATTGAAATTTCAACTTTAAAATTATTGAGTTTTGGTTTATTATGCTTCATCACGTAAAAATCCGTTACCGTGTCGTGCCGCCAGTGTGCGCATGCCCTTACTCGTTTCTCCTTCATAATTCCTTACACAAAATACTTATCTATATTTTCTTTCTTTCCCTCTCCATCCATCAATATTCATCACTCTGTTTATGTCACGTTTTCCCTCTTCATCGCATGTCCATACCAAGACAGACGACACTCTTTTTACTTTTTCTAAATCAGGCTCCACTTTCAAACTGCCTCTTATTCTTTTTTCAAATTCAGTGCATTCTAAACTTGACCAACATTTCTTTTCTTTTTTTTAAATCTTTAATTGTGATTCTACTTATGTGTCAAAGACATTCAAATATTGACGTGTGGTTGACGGGACAAGACGAAGAAAATTGTAATCCAATACATACTTGTAACTGGTAACAAATCATTCTGTCTAGTGTCACACGACCGCTTGTCAGGTAGCATTCGTGTGTCAAAATCGAAAACTTTTTTTTTTTTTTTTGGGGTCGGTTTCGAAGGCGATAGCTGTCACACGTGTCAGAGAGAATTTTTTTCCTAAAACAGTTGAATATTTTTATTTTATTTATTTCTTTGCAGATCTTAGTTTTTTTCAGTATCTTAGTGTAAAAAATGGATCATCCTCTCCCCCCTCCAGCTCCTCCTGACCCTCCTGACCCTCCTGACGCCGTTTCATCATCCTCCAAGACGTTCGGTAAGCGACGCCTTATTGTTGACTCTGAAACCATTGAGGTGGTTTCAAAAAAAACCATAATTAATAGAGACATGGCCGTTGCTTCGATACAAGCTATTTATGTCCACCCTTCTTTGGAAGCCGGGATTGGGTCGTACGACCTATCGGACAAAGGTCCTTTCCTTGTCCATGTTTCCAGATCCGAACCAGATCCTTCTGCCGGGACGTCGATTCGTCCTATTAAGTTTGGCCAATTTTTACATCAAAATCAAATAGGTAAAATTAATAGAGATGGTGTTAAAAAAGTGGGCAGGAATAAAATCTCTGTCGAATTCTCCTCTGGAGATGCGGCTAATAAGTTTTTGTCTAACCCGATTTTAGAGACATATAAATATACTTGTTCTATTCCGTCATATAACATTACAAAAATGGGTATCGTCCGTCAAGTGCCGGTCGATATGTCCATGGATGAGTTTGTCGAGGCTTTGATTTTACCAGATGGGTGTGGAATCGTATTGAAGGCGCGTAGATTAAACCGAAAGAACAAAGAGGAGGGCAAGACCTCCTGGATCCCTACTCAGACTATTGTTCTAACATTCAAAGGTCAAATTCTCCCTCAACGAGTCTTTTTATATAACACTTCTCTTCCAGTGGAGATGTATCAATACCCCACCATTCAATGCCAAAATTGTTGCCGTTTTGGTCACATTAAGGCTCAGTGTCGGTCCAAACCAAGATGTTTTAAGTGCTCACAACCTCACACCGGTGATACTTGTGACGTGGTAGAGTCCAATTCCACCTGTATTCATTGTTTGGGCCGTCACTTTGCCTTCTACGGTGGCTGTCCTGAACAAGGGAGACAAAAATCAATCAAAATATTAATGTCTCAGGATAATCTCTCTTACGATGAAGCATCTCGGTCTCTTCCAAATGTCAAAAAATCATATTCTGAAGTGGCTCAAAATTTCCCGTCGCCTTCTTTCTCTGCTTCCCAATCGGGTATCCTTACTCCTCTTTCCTCTTACAGGAAAACTGTGTTTTCCTCACCCAAGCCTAGAGCTCCTCTAGGCAAATCTTATGATAGAGCTGCTCATAGAGCTATTATTGCAGAGGATCCGTCATCCTTGCCCAATGGATTTTCTCTTCTTTCTCAAATTGCTTCCTCCCCAGTGTCTCCTCAAGAGGATAGCCTCTTAGAATTACTATTATCATTAGTTATTAGTCTTGTATCCCGTGATAACTCCCCTCTACCGTCCCACGTTGCCCAGAAACTTTCTCAAATTCTCTCACATAATAATGGATCATCCAGTCTCCGCTCTTCAGTGGAACAGCCAAAGCGTTCGGCCGAAGAAGCCTGAACTTTTGTTTTTAATAAATAAATTTCACCCCTCAGTCATTGCCATTTCGGAGTCATGGTTAGTGCCTGGTTCTCACTTTCGGGTTCCAGGATACTCTTGTCTTCGGAATGACAGGGCTGATGGGTATGCAGGTAGTGCTCTTCTTGTTAGGCGCTCCCTTCCCTTCTCCCTTATTTCTCTACCCCCTTCTTCTCCTGACATTAATATTGTTGCTGTTAGGGCTTTTAATATAACTTTTCTTTCTGCATACATTCCCCATCCTCATTCTAGGTTAATTCCAGACCTTCTATGTATATTATCCTCAGTCCCTTCTCCAATAATTTTTATGGGGGATTTAAATGCTCATCATCGCTCATGGGGTTCGAGCCATGATGACATCTTTGGTCTTGCTCTTCTTGAAATTTTTGATGACGTTGATCTATGCGTCATTAATAACGGTTCTCCCACTAGAAGAGTTCGTCCTTCTCAAAACCCAAACTCGGCTGTGGATATTACAGTATGCTCTGCCTCTCTTGCTTCTATTCTTTCCTGGAATATCTTGCCTCATTCTTATGGTAGCGACCACTTTCCTATCCTTGTCTCTATCTCTGATAGAGTTGTTCCAATGCGTAATTTTAATCCCTCTCTTAAGTACAGATTAAAGGATGCAAGCTGGTCCTCATTTTCTGCTTCTCTTGAAAATAAGTTAGCTTCTCTTCCCTCTCCCGATAGAAATAATGTTGTTGATTGTTATTCCAAATTTGTAGATTCTATTATCTCTAGTGCTGATGACAATTTTCCCCAAAAGAAACCCTATAAGTTTAAAGTCTCTACTCCTTGGTGGGATTCAGAATGTACTTCCGCTGTCAAGGAAAGAAAAATAGCAGAGGATATTTATTCAAATTCAATGACTCCTCAAAATTTTTTAGTTTACCAAAGAAAAGCTGCCATTACCATAAGACTTCTTTCAAAAAAGAAAAAAAAAGGTTGGCTCAGCTATTGTCAAAGTTTATCTCCTTGTTCCCCTTCTTCCTTAGTATGGAAGCAAATTAAAAGGTTCAGAGGCTCCTGCAATATTGTCGATATTTCAGCCAACGACCCTTCTTCCTGGATTGAATCTTTCTCGGATAAACTTTCTCCCCCTTCAGTTCCAAGTTTAAACTCTTTTCCCTCTTTACCGGGTTTTCTTCCTTCCGAAAATAATTTTGATGACAAAGTTTCGTTTTCTGAACTTCGAATGGCACTTGACGGTCTCGTGGATTCCTCTCCTGGTATAGATGGGATTCCTTACTCATTTTTAAAAAACGCCTCAACAACTACAAAGCAATACTATTTGGATCTTGTGAATAACTTCTTTGAGTCTGGTTTTGTTCCTCAACCTTGGAAAATACAAACTATTATTCCTGTTATTAAACCTGGTAAAAATCCGTCAGACCCAAACAGCTACAGGCCTATTGCTTTGTCGTCTGTTTTGTGTAAGGTTGCCGAACATATGATTAAACACAGACTTGAGTGGTTTGTTGAAAACAGGAACTTGTTGCCCGCATCCCAGTTTGGATTCCGAAAAGGTATGAGCACTATGGATAGTCTTAGTATCTTAACTTCTGATATTCGTATCTCTCTGCTACGTAAACAACTATTAATCGGAGCCTTTTTGGACATTTCCGCTGCATATGATAACGTTTTACTTCCGGTGCTCAGGGATAAACTTTTGCATCAATTAAATATTCCTAGGAGATTGGTTCGTTTCATTTGTAATCTGTTGATGGAGAGAACCATCTCTATAAAAACTCAAGACTCCTCTCTTCCCCCTAGGACTATCTGGAAAGGCTTACCACAAGGATCAGTCTTAAGTCCTCTTCTATTTAGCCTTTATACTTTTGATTTACATTTCTCTGTTGATTCTTTTTGTCAAATATTACAGTATGCTGATGATTTGGCATTGTACTTTTCCGGAAAATCTCTGGTCGAGGCTAGTGATCGTTTAAATTCCGCTCTTGAATATCTATCTATTTGGCTCCTTCAACACGGTTTGTCATTATCAGCCTCTAAGAGCTCCGTAGTCGTGTTTACAAGAAAAAGGCTTGTTCCACCTGTTGACATTAAAGTTAACGGAGAAAATATTTCCCAGGTGAACAATGTTAAATTCTTAGGAATTTGGTTAGATTCCAAATTATCAGGAATTGTTCATACAGACTACGTTGCTCAAAAATGCGAAAGAAACGTTAATGTTCTTCGCTCTCTTTCTGGTGTTTGGTGGGGTGCCCACCCATATACACAAAAACTGATTTACAATGCTATAGTTCGTAGTCACTTTGATTATGGTATGTTCTTATTAGACCCTTGTAATAAATCTGGCCTGCAAAAACTTGATAAAATTCAATCAAAGTGTTTACGTATTATTCTTGGGGCGATGAAGTCGTCCCCTATTAATGCTATGCAAGTTGAGTGTGTTGAACCTCCCCTTTCGATTCGTAGACAATTTCTTGCAAATAGATTTATTTTTAAACTGGTGCAAAATTCTGGTCATCCCTTGCTTTGTAAGCTGGACCAATTATCTTCCATCTTTGACTCTTGTCGGCGTTCTAATATAGAACTTCCTTGTCTTCTTCGTGCCTACCTTCAATTCTCTCGTCTTTCTAGCCCACTTTTTCAAAACCCTATTTTATATCTATATACAGTTCCTTATAATGCGTTGGTGTTCCAACCTGTTGTCATCTTGGACTTTGGAATTAACAAAAACACCTTGGAAGCAAATAAGATTTTTGCTCAAAAAGTTTCGTCTCATTATAATAATTGGACTACTATATTTACTGACGCCTCCAAAGTCTCTGATGATAGCCCTGTTGGAGCTGCAGTTTGGATTCCTCATACAAAAATTATTTTAAATTACAAGTGTCCTTCAGTTACATCAGTTTTTACAGGTGAATCAATTGCCATTTTAGAAGCCATTTCATTTGTTTTGTCTCATAAGTTGAATAACTCCATTATTTTCTCTGACTCAAAGAGTTGCCTTCAAGCCATTTTATGTAACCCTTTCAGATCTAAGACAAGATTTCCTATCATTTTAAAAATTAGAGATTTGCTATTTCAATGTCATGAACTTCATATTAATGTTGTTTTAGCTTGGATTCCCGGTCATGCCGGTATTCTTGGTAATGAATCAGCTGATTCATGCGCCAAAAATGCTGTTCTCTCAGGTTCTCTCGACCACTCTGAAATTTATTCACATGACATTTGTACGATATTACCTCAATCTATGCTTAAGTCTTGGTCCAATCAATGGCAAATCTCTAAGTCCATAAAAGGTAAATTTTATGGAGATATTCAACCTGAGATACCCCACAAACCTTGGTTTTTCAAATATCAATTGGTAAAAAAAATAACTACTTCGACTATCTGTCGTTTACGGTTAAATCATTGTTGTACTCCTGTTTTCTTGGCCAAACTTAGGATTAGGGATAGCTCTCTTTGTGAATGCGGTTTGGATGAAGGAAACGTGGACCATTTATTTTTCTCCTGTCCCAAATTGCGGTTCTCTTTTCATGAAATCATTCCTCCTCATATCCCTCGTCCAACTTCTGTTAAATGTCTTCTTTCTTTTGTGTTTTCTCGTTTTGTTTTCAAACTATGTAAATTCATCGAAATTAATAAAATTAAGTTGTAACTTTTTGGATAGTTAATTTTTTTTTTTTTTTTTTTACTTATAGTCTCTTTTCTTTTCTGTCATTCTGTCATATGAAATGATAAACTAAATCTGCAAAGAAATACTTTTATTGTTTTTATGTTTTTTAATAACTGTGATTACTTGCTAAATGTTCTCCAGCGTTTGATAGTTTATTTCCAGTACACGTGTTATTGGCAAAATTGTGGTATATCTCGTCCACAAAAGCCATTAATGAAGAGTTGAAGTTGAAGTTATAATTTTTTTTTAAGAAAATATTTCCAGTGTCCGCTCTATAATGCTTTTAAGACTCTTTGATTAGTGTCTACCTAACTAAATTACAAGAGTTTTTTTATTGTCTATGCTCTTCACGGTTTTATGTGTTAAGATCTGTCTGAAGATACAAATTTCTAGATGTGTTACAAGATAAACTTTGCCAACCACGTTGTTATTATAAGATTTTTTTTATAGAATTGTTCTTAATGAACGAAGTGAAATTGGTTTAATTATGATTTCCAAATTCGAGAAGGTACCATAATTTGCTACCGAGCAGTATTCCGATTTCATAATTGTGGATGACAAACACATTACTGGCACAAGATAAGTTTTGTCTCTTAGATGTAAAGTTTACAATATAAAAGGAACGTGATTTTTTTAACGAACCACGTGTTATTTTCTTCCCATACCTGCGTCATATATTCGTGGTATTTCTTTAAAGATTATCATCAACCTAGCCTTTCTTAACTATGTTGGGCTCGGCTTCCAGTCTTACCGAATTTTGGGGAGGGCTTGTATATATGCTTTTACGGTTGCACAACGACACGCTTGCTGCTTGGTAGTATAGATACAGGCCTACCTTATCACCTCCTTCAGAGGAGGTAAGGTGGCGGGGCTTTGAGGGTGAGCGCAAGTCGTGTAGATCCTCAAAGCAAGTCTGGTGGTAAACCTTCCCGTGGTTGCCGCCCCGTTTTTGGTCTAGTTCCTTCAGAAATAGACGTAACAGAAACCACCAGGCGGTCAAATGCAGGGGTGGCGAGGTCATGCCCTTGCGTGTCCACCATCGAACAAGAGCAGACGGTGGATAGTAATGACCTCCCGCGTGTTTGTGCCGTGCGCGGGGACCCGTACGGGGGGATGAAGGAGTCCTGGTGGTTGAGTGGAGCAATCTGCACACAACACACCACTTTGGTCTGGATTTCCTCTTACACGGGAGGTCGTGGGGTAGCTACCCACGATCAATCGGCTGAGGCATCCCATAAGCGGGCTGTCGTGCGAGGGCTGGTTTAGTGAGGGGGGGCAGCCGGCGCGGCGCGGGCCACGGGATGAGTTTGCGGCATAGTCTCGTGTCGCGAACAGTCTCGTGTTTCCTCGCTGCGTGCGGGTTCGTCTACTTCTGATTAAGCTGGTCCTATACCGAAGGAGTATCTCTGGCGTTTACTCGAATAACGAGAGACGTCCCCGACTGAGGGCTCCGTGGCGGGTGGAGAGCTCCGACGGTGAATTAAAACAAAACCAACCCATGGATACTGAGGCAAAAACCACACAGGCTGCGTCTTCGGATGCGCCACCCCCAAAAAACACCCAGGCTGCGTCTTTAGATGCGCTACACACAAGCACAGCTACGGCTGCGTCCTCGGATGCGCCACACACAAACACAGCCAGGGCTGCGTCCTCGGATGCGCTAAACACAACAGTACCTAGGGCTGCGTCTCAGAATGCACCTAAGCGTCATCCGCTTAAGGTTGCGTCCTCCGATGCCCGTAGGCACACTAACAAGCACAAACGCTCACTGGCTGCGTCCAAGGACGGGAAGGGGAAGGCAAACGTCGAGAATGCGCCAAACCAGGCTGCGTCAAAGATAACGCCGACCTCTGCCTCGACCAAGGATGCGCCTACTAACACAAACGCTACCCGAGCCGCAAGGCCGAAGTTAGATCTCGCTCACGGCGACTTAAGGAAGACCGCTGCCCAAGATGCGCCCTCAGGGGCTGCGTCAGTGTCTGCGGTCTCTGGTAGGGACCTGACGGGACTAGCCGAAGCCCCACCGGCAGGGTCACATAACATGACCGTGATTGACATGTCATCTCTTAGAGACGCCATTCAATCACCAACAGAACTACCACAATGGACAACAGTTTCCCGCAAGTCAACATCCTCAAAGAGGAGTCTGACCACATCGGCCAAGGCTACGCCGCGCAGTGCCGTGGCGGACTGCCCTGCAAAAGTGCCGGAAACAACCCCGGCACCAGCGGGTGCGGATGCCACTGTTACTGTTAAGCGCAGTATGAGGCCCAGGGGACGTAAAAAACACTCACACAAAACACAAACCAACAAAGGGGATCCTTCGGGGAGGGCTCAGAAGCGAACGCGACCCGAGGACACCGTCACGCCAACCGGGGTAGGCAAGAAGAGCAAGCATGCTCGCTCCCACATGGTGGACGGTTCCTTGGTGAGCTACGCTGAAGCGACAGCGGCGTACAGGAACAATGAGCTGTGCGTCGCCGTCATGATCGAGCCTTTCGAGGACTTGTCACAGGTACAAGCGGAGGAGATCCGATCAAACGTAGAGGGAAAGCTCCGGGAACTGCTCATGACAGAACCGGGACCTTCCCACCCAACTGGAAACACCGCGATCCACTTTCGAGGTAGGGCCCATTTCGCTGAGGGTGTCCTCAAAACCTGGTGTGAGGATGCTTTCACGCTAGCCTGGCTCAAGGAGATCATTGCAAACATGCCGTCCCCGATACTGGGGACTAAACTAACTGTTCGGCCTCAATCCGAAATTCCGAAGAAGGCACTCTGCCTACTCTTCGTACCGGACAATACCGATAGCACCCCGACTCTGCTCAAGTTGCTATCGAGGCAGAACCCCAACTTAAATATTAACTCATGGACCCTGACACACGAGAGGGTCCGGCAGGATCCCAAGGGCACCTGCCTGTACTTCCGTGTGCCAGAGTCCATGGTACAAACTATTAAAGAACAGGAGAGGCGCGTCTATTACCTCATGGGGAGCATTTACATCCGCTTTCTGGAGGTGGATGCCCCCCGTAAGGAACTCGCCGCGGAAACACTAACAAAAAACCAGGCCTCCATTGTGCCTGGACCAGAGCACGACCCACTACGGCCTGCGTCCTCATCGTCGCCTTCCGCGATGGTGACTGATGCGGCAGCGGTGGAGCGTGAAACCTCCACGGCAACCATGGAGGTAGAACCAACGCAGGATCCACCCTCGCCCGGGCTGACAACGGACGAGGATTGCTTTCCGTCGGGGGAGGAGACTGAGGTCGATGGCAGCAGCCTCTGCTCTTCTCCCTTGCGGGACAACTAATATCCTGCAAACCAACCTCCAGCACAGTCAGACTGCGTCGGCCACTTTGCGCAGAGTGCTGGACAACCAACGAGAGACCATAGCCCTTATCCAAGAGCCGTGGATCAGGGGCGACAGAATATGTGGTCTCGCCAACATCGGAGGCAAGTTGCTGCTAGACACCTCCGTAAGTAAACCACGAACTTGCATATTTGTTCCTAAACATGTAAATACCTTGCTAATAAACGAATTCTGTTCAAGAAACCTGACAGCAACTAGGCTTTCCAGAGCAGAACAAGATCTCCCGGACATTGTACTAGCCTCGGCCTACCTGCCAGGCGACGAGGACGTTCCCCTACCGGAGCTCGCCTTGCTGGTGGAGTACTGTGAAAAGGAGAGACTGGAGCTAATCATCGCAACAGACTCAAATGCGCACCACACTCTCTGGGGTAATGCTAAAACCAACAACCGAGGTGAGGGAATGCTTGAATTTATTCTTAGCAACAACCTTATCTTACTTAACAAAGGTTCAGAACCAACCTTCATTAACGTACGATCGCAAACAATAATAGACCTAACTATAGTAACACCAGGTATTTCCAACTCCGTACTTGACTGGCATGTATCAAATGAAGTATCATGCTCAGACCACAGGTGGATCCGTTTTACTATAAACTATAACTTACCTAAACCACAGCCAATAAGGGTTCCTCGAAATACAGACAAATCTAAGTTCATTAGACTAGTCAATGCCGAGCTAGGAAAGTTAGACCCTCTACCGGCGGAAATAACTGTGACAAATATAGACCAACATGTAGATAACATCACATCAATTCTCTTCTCTAGTTACGAACAGTCTTGTCCACTCACTGTACCTAGGCAGGGAGTCAGGCGGTCTTGGTGGGGTCCCGATTTAGAAAGACACCGCCGCAGGCTAAGAAGACTGTTCAACAGGGCCATGAACACACGATCGCCCGACGACTGGGACCGTTACACCAAAACTCGTAGAACCTACAAAAAACTAATACGTCTCAGGGGTAAAAACGGCTGGAGACGTTTCTGTACTAACATTGAAAATAACAACCAGGCACTGAGGGTTAAGAACTGTCTCGCTCAAGCGACAAACCACTCAATAGGCTGCCTAAAAAAAGCGGACAACACCTACACCAAAAACGACACAGAAACAAGCGAGCTACTTCTTGCAACTCACTTCCCGGATTGCCAGATCGCCACCGAGCGAACCTGGGAACCGCATAGGGAGAGGGCCACTAACAGCATAGACTGGGAAGTAGCCTCAGAAGTAATTGACAAAGATAAAATAATGTGGGCAATCAACACCTTTCTACCTTTCAAGGCAGCAGGCATGGATGGTATCTTCCCTGCTCTGCTTAGATGGAGCGGAGACTTACTAGCTAACTACCTAGTCATGGTTTTCCAAGCTTGCCTAGCTCACCGCTACATCCCCCTGAAATGGCGCGAAGTAAAAATAATTTTCATTCCAAAACCTGGTAGGGGTGACTACACCCAACCCAAGTCCTTTAGACCCATTAGCCTTACGTCGTTTTTCCTAAAAACACTGGAGAGGCTGGGGGACAGGAAGATAAGAAACCAAATATCAATATTAAAACCTTTACACCCCAACCAACACGCCTATTGTGCAGGCAAATCAACCGAATCAGCACTACACAGCGTAGTCTCGCGTATAGGTAATGCTCTAAAAATCAAAAATCCAACCCTGGGCGCCTTCATCGACATAGAAGGGGCTTTCGACAAAACAAACTTCTCCAGCATCAGCCAGGCAATGGCCGAGCATGGAGTCGCACAAACGCTTATAGAATGGATAAATAACATGTTAAAATATCGCGCTATTCAATTTACTGTTAACACCACCACACGATGTATCGTATGTAGAGGCTGCCCACAGGGCGGAGTGCTGTCACCACTACTGTGGAATTTAGTCGTTAATGAGCTCATTAAGGAACTCAACGCGTGCGGTCTTTACTCGGTTGGTTATGCAGATGATATAGCAATCCTAATATCTGGGAAATTTGAAGGCGTCTTATGCGACCTCATGAGAAAAGCTTTTAGAATAATCGAGGGCTGGTGTGCAAAACATGAACTCTCGGTTAACCCCTCAAAAACAGAATTAATAATGTTCACTAACAAGAGGGTCCTCGGACCCCACAGACTACCAAAGCTTTTTAACTCAGAATCAACGCTCAAAGAAGAGGTCAAATACTTGGGAGTGGTCCTTGATAGCAAACTCCTCTGGAACAAGCATCTTGACCATAAACTCAACAAATGCACAATCGCCCTATACCAATGCAAAAAAATGTTAGGAAACAAATGGGGGCTCTCTCCAAAAATTACGCTGTGGCTTTACACAGCCGTGATTAGGCCAATGCTGGCTTATGGTGCCCTAGTTTGGTGGCCGAGAACTGAACTCTCGACCACCGCCAACAAGCTCGCACGGTTCCAAAGACTCGCCTGCTCAGCTATCACAGGCTGCATGAGAACCACGCCAACTGCGGCAATGGAGATTGCCCTCCAAATAACTCCCCTCGACCTCTACATACAGCAGGAGGCAGCTCTCGCTGCCATCAGGCTAATGCACTTAGGCATATGGGGCAAAAACCACAGCAGTCCCCACACTAACATCCTGGACCGGGCGATCGAGTATCAACCTCTCATCGCAGCCCCGTGTGATAGGACACCAAATCAACCCATGTTTAACAAAAAATACAACATTCAAACAATAGAGGAGGAAAGAGACCAGTCAGGTGTCCACGAAGTACGCATTTACACAGACGGTTCTAAAACACAATCCGGCTCAGGGGCTGGCGTACACTCCCTAGACCTCAACATTAACTTCCACATACCGCTAGGCACACACAGCTCCATTTTTCAATGCGAATGCGTCGCCTTGACAGAAGCTGCGACTGCCGTAAGGCGGTTAGGAATACACGACTATGGTATTAGATTCATATCCGATAGCTTAGCCGTGCTTAAAGCTTTAGAAAGCAAGCAAACAAACAACAAACTAATTTTCGAGTGTCACCTCGCCCTGGAGAGTATATCGACATCAAATCGAATCACAATCCAGTGGATTAAAGGGCACAGTGGATCCCTTGGCAACGACGCTGCTGACGAACTCGCAAAGAGAGGTTCTGAGATGGTAGTGCTAGGCCCGTATCCACTCCTCCCCCTACCTTTCTCTCTGTTCCGATCGTGGATTCGCCAAAGATCCACAGAATTACACAACAACAAATGGTCACGGGCAACAGACTGCAGGCAGTCTAAAATGGCCATGCCTAAGGTCTATCCGCGACTAACCAAACGACTTCTCAGCCTTAGTAGGAACAACCTCAGAATAATGATAGGGACAATTACGGGCCACTGCCCCTTAAACAAACACCTTTTTAACACAGGCGCCACAGACAGTCCTCTATGCAGAGGCTGCTTTAGCGCCGAGGAAACAGCAGCCCACGTCATCCTGGAATGCGACGCTGTGGCTTCTCAACGTGAACAAATCCTCGGAACAGTGAGGTCGCTCCGCGAAGCCTGTGAAGTCCCCAGGAAACTTCTGTGCTTCTGGGCGGAGTTGGGCTGGCTATGTTAGCCAGGACCCCCACGCACAACGGACCGAATGGGAGTCTACGTGCGGATAATGGAGTCCTATCATCATCATCATCATCATCATCTTACCGAATTCAGCTGACTACCAGTATTTTACTGCAACTAAATGAGTAATACGATACACTTTGGTAAGACTGGTTACCGGGACCAACAGATTTAACGTGCTTTCCGACGTACGGAGGAAACTCGGTATGTAATAGGTACCCATCCAGAGACCAACCTAGCTAGACAAGCGTGGCTTAACCTCAAGATCGACCCGAGCGGCAGTTCTAATTTAGACACGAGATCCTCTTTTTTTAGGAAGGAAATTCTCTTGGCGGACCAGTAGGCAGTGTCAGACTTTTACTGAATAAAATCCTTCCGTGTTTCTTCTTTTGCCCTTTGTGTTCCAAGCCTACGGTACCTATCTCTTTCGAGCAACCTGCAACGAGTTCCTCTATAGTGGTATTTCTTTAAAGATGACAGAGTTTTTACTGCTGGTATACCTACGTTGTTCTATTATAGTAAGACTAGCTTTTGCCCGCGGCTTCGCTCGCGTTAAATTCGGGGTAACACAGTTCCTCTTGCGCCTTATTGATTTGTAATAGCAACGCTAAGTTTTCCCTTTTCTTCCCTCTTTCTCCCTCACATCCCACTTTTTTAAAATAAAAGTTAGCCTATGTCCGTCTCCTGGTTCCCAACTATCTCTGTACCAAAATTCATCAAAATCGGTGTAGCTATTAAAGCGTGAAGAGGTAACAAACAAACAAACAAACAAACAAACTCACTTTCGCTTTTATAATATTAGTAAGGAAGTAAGGATTTCTTCTTCTATTATTGAAAACTGAGCAAGTTGGAGTCGGATTCGCTCCCCGAGGGTTCCGTACAAACTTGCGACATAAACGGCCATATCTTTTGTCTGCGTAGACTTAGGGATATGATTTTTCACAACTCCAAGAGACCACAGACTGGAGTATTTGGTTTTAATTTCAAATCGATACCTTCCCGCGTTTCCGAGATAAATGGTCTCGACAGACAGACAGACAGGTTCCGTTTTTTCCTTTTAAATGTATCGTTTTTAAGGGTAGGATTCCGTCCTCAAAAACTAAATTTTATCAGCCCAGAACTGACCCAAGATTTAAGAATGAGAGAGTTAGACTAAATAATTTGGCGATCGGAAGAAAACTTTAAAACTAGTCTTTGAGTTTACCTAAATACCAAATGAGCTAAGCTAATTCGAAGAAGGATACAGGAAATGTCAATTAGCCTAGTGTCCATTCTAATAGTTTAATTCATTGAAAGTATCTATCTATGGCCCCTTCTATAAAGCCTAGATCACACTGTTACCAGAGTTTAATGTAATACAAAACAAAACATTTAATAAGTTATTATATTATAGAGACTAGATACCAGAAGCAAAAAAACACCATGCGTGTGATCATAGACGGGTTCGGCAGAATATGGGAGTAGTAGTACACACGGCACATCAACCTATACCAAACCATTTTTACCTGATCTCTCTACTACGGTGTGCGATCCGTAGTAGAGAGATCAGGCTATAATAGTTTAGAATAGGTTGACGTGCCGTCATGTGTACTACATCAACGTTAGGTACCTAATAGTACAACATTTTTGCATTTTATAAAATCCCTAAGGCACTTTTCCCAACCTAAAAATAAAACCCAGGGCCCAAGCAAAAGCTCAACGAAAAAGAAACAATTTAAATATCTTGGATTCCGCAACGAAATTAATCAGCGGAGGAGCTGAAGAACAAAGAATAAAAAAGCGGACGAGTATCTATAAGAAACATAATTTCTACACCCTCCTTTCAGCAGGAGGCGGAACAATATAACTAAAGTATATTTAAATGTATTTGTGTGAATACAATATGTCTGTCTACCTCAGAAAGTGGTAACATTTCGTAACCATTCTTCATAAACAACATAAGAAAATACTTAAAATTGACAGATTGACACAAAAAGGCTAAGTAAAAACAATACGCTTCCGGGTAGTCATTTTAAAAATAATGTCTAAAGTGAACGCGACCTAAATAAAAAAAAAACTTTCTCGCATTTTCTAATTTTCTTCCGTTTCCATAAAATCGCTTAAAGGTTGCACATTTTAAGTTAAAATCGGACAGGACATGAATCTTAATGTTGAAAAAAGCGAAAGTTGTGACGGCGTTGTTTACCGTATCGCAGTGTGCAGTCGTCTTTAGGTGAAAGAAGAAATGGGTTACCGACCTCTTCGCGCGCTTAGTTGCAAGCGAACGTTTGGCGCGAAATGTCGTTTGACATACTTTTAATTCGTTGTGCGTGTATTTTAACAAAATACGTTCCTAAACACGTTTAATAAATAAATAATGGATTTAAAAGAAATAATAAAGTGGTTTATACCTTGTTTTCATATATTGCTATTGAAAAAAGTGAAAATGTGCGGACGTTTGACTTACATCTGTTTGTTTTTACTTTTTATTTTGCGACCTGGTTATGGCGCGGACATAAGCTCAAACAGCCTAGTTAGTGATGATAGAAATATTAAAAATGTAGTTAATTTTAATTATTTAGACTTTAAAAATAACCAAAGTGATAATTTAAGTGAGAAAATGGAAAGAAATAAAGCGAGAAGTCTTGACACATCTGTCGGTGAGTTTAACATTTTTTTTTTGTTATAAAACTTTTTTTTTAATTACTAATCTTTCGTAATTTATTACTGGTAGCGCATACATAGAAAAACAATCTGTAAAGGATTTGTCACGAGAATAACCTTGTCAAAGATTTGGTAATTTATAAGTACAATCGAGGAATATTTTTAAATACCTATTAAATAAAGTCTGACAGACAACACTGTCAGTCTGTAAGACTACTATTAGTTAATTGTTACTGCCAAGTCTACCAAAGAGTACTGTATTACCCAGTACTATCTGGGTTGTGGAGGTCAGATAGCCAGTCGCTCCATGTAAAATACTACCAGTATTTTACATTTCATTTCAGCTGCATCCGGTTAGACTGGAAGCCGACCCCAAATCTAAAAGGCTAAGTAGTTAATGATAGCTGAAGTACACTAAAATTTAATACATAATTCATAATTCTATTGTTTGTCATGCAGTTACCTGGTTATTCTTGTGTCAAATTATTTCGATATCTTTGGTATTTCCCAATTTTATCTCGAGTAAATGTTTTCAATGCATCCACCCATACATCGACCTTTCTAAATTGTGATCCATAAACATCTCTGGTTTTTCTCGCAATATGACTTAATTATATTACTTGGGAATCAAATGACACGCGATGATAGTATACAAGATACAACAAACAATTATTAGTTGTTATATTTAAACAAAAAATAAAGTAACCATAGAAATATTAAAAGCGGATATAATCAGAGTTCTTGCTGATATCTATAAAAGTTACTGCCTTCCAAAAACAACTTGACTTCCGGACGTCGGTTGCAAAAGAGTAAATGAAACGAACAGAAGTTACCGACTTCGTCCGTGCCAGAAGGCAGGTCTTCCCTTTAATGAATTTCAATGAAACTTTTGTAAGTTAAGAAGTGAATGTCGTCTATATAGGTACCTACTCGAGTGCCGGATGAGTTGAAACGTTTCAAAGTAACGGGATTGTCACCAGATATTATTTAAGTAGCGATTGTAATATAAACCGTTAGTTAGTGATTGTTCATTTTGGGCCAGTCACTTTATGTTTTACTGAGAATATAGGACGGTTCCTAAGTAAGAGACCAAAGCAGAGGGTCTTGCCAGAGCCACTGCTTACCGGGGTTGAGGGTTGTTAATACCGCGGCCCTGGAACACAAAGGGTAAAAGGCACAGACTCAAAAAGGTTTTTTTAAACCCGTTTATATAAGGGAACTTTGACCTCCAATGTCTACTGCCTAGAGAGTTCCCAGGTATGGTCTATAACAAAAAACAATATCCAAATGATCGGCCTTCCTGCTGGGGTTATGCGTTGTTCTGTTCAATAGAGATACGGCCCCGGAACATAGAGGGCAAAAAAAGAAACGTGAATGGGTTTTAGTCGGCTGGCGCCCGCGGCTTCGCCCGCGTGATATCGAAAAAAAAAAGTATCCTATGTGTTTATCCTTGCTAATATTATAAAAGCTAAAGTGAGTTTGTTTGTTACGTCTTCACGCCTAAATGGCTAAATCGATTTTGATGAATTTTGGTACAGAGATAGTTGGGACCTGGAGACAGACATAGGCATATAAAAAAGAGAGATATGAGGGAGAAAGAGGGAAGAAAAGGAAAAACTTAGCTTTGCTATTAAAATAAATAAGGCGCAAGGGCAAAAACTACAGGTAGCAGGTACCTGCAAATCAGGAAAGAGGAATTGTGTTACCCCGAATTTAACGTGAGCGAAGCCGCGGGCTAAAGCTCGTCCAGACTATAATCTACCTCTGTGCCAAATTTCATCAAGATCCGTTCAGCCATTTTAACGTAAAAGAGTAACAAACATCCATACATCCATCCATCCTCCCAAACATTCGCATTTATAATATTATTTCGGTAAGACATTAGGTAGGATGAGTGACACTCACCTCCGCTTCACCCAGAGCGGGGCAGTTATTTGATGATTGCATTTTCGCAAAAAAAAAAACAAATATATTATGCCAGTTGGTTCTGAAAGGCCGTATTTACAAATAAGTTGAACAAAGAATGAAATGTCGCTTAAATTATAGCTGTTTGAATGGTTGGTTACGAAATATTTTATGTTCCCAGCATTATTACCTTATGTAAGTGTGATTTAGGAGGAGGATCTCGTGGCAATAATAAAAATAATCGCAGCCGCTCGGGTCGATCTTTAGGTTAAGCCTCGCTTGCCTAGGTTGGTCTGTAGATGACCACCCGTTATTTACCGAGTTTCGTCTGTGCCTCGGTAAGTACGTTAAGCTGTTGGTCCCGGCTGTCTATTGTAGATCTTTGACAATCGTTACAGGTAGTCAGTGTCTAGAAGAAGTCTCACAACCAGTCTTATCAAGGGACATCGTATTACCTGTTACTAACTGGGTTGTGGAGGTCAGATAGGCAGTCGCTCCATATAAGATACTGATATTCAGCTGCTTCCGATAAGACTGGAAGCCGACCCCAACATAGTTGGGAAAAGGCTAAGCAGATGATGTAAGTGTGATTTATGTCTGTGGCATTTAGCGGCCATGATCTTCCGATCAACTGGCACATCAGTTTTGACACTCTTTTTGAGTTTAAGACAAGCTGAAAGATCGTCATTTGTCAACGTGATTAGCTGATTACTTGTGATGTAGTTAAAATATACAGAACTAGCTTTTGCCCGCGGCTTCGCTCGCGTTAAATTCGGTAGCGCCTTATTGATTTGTAATAGCAACGCTAAGTTTTCCCGTTTCTTCCCTCTTTCTCCCTCATATCCCACTCTTTTTTTTTTAAATATAGCCTATGTCCGTCTCCTGGTTCCCAACTATCTCTGTACCAAAATTCATCAAAATTGGTTTAGCCATTAAAGCGTGAAGAGGTAACAAACAAACAAACAAACAAACTCACTTTCGCTTTTATAATATTAGTAAGGATATCCGAAATCTGGTTTTAACCCTTTCGCTGCCCATACCATATCTAATATATAAAATTTCCGTGTCACAATGTTAGTTACCCGTACTCCTCCGAAACAGCTCGACCGATTCTTATGAAATTTTGGGTACATATTAGGTAGGTCTCAGAATCGGCTAACATCTATTTTTCATACCCCTAAACCTCAGCGGGTGAAACCGCTGGGCACAGCTAGTATTCTATATATTTTGGACTCATACGCTCAGTTCTGGGCAGCGAAAGAGTTAAGTACTTAACTCATCATTATGATGCATTATTGCTCTAGGTAGGACCATCCCGAAAAACCCTTTTTTGGATGGGAAATTATCAAATAACTTCCTCCGCTCTGTGTGGAGCCGAGAAGTGCGTCACTTATACTGACTATGTAACAGAGTGGGTAACACCTCCTCTGTTGCCTTAACCTCTTTTCTTCAGGACCAATATCGATTTTTAAATTTTTGAATATTCATAAAATATTTCGAATTTCATTCTGTCATTTTCGTCATCTTCAAGTCTTTTTTGGTCATTACAATTTGATAAAATATTAAAATTTGTTTCGTGCGGGGATCGATCGCGTTGTATGAACTACAGGTAGAAGGTTCTGGGTCTGGCTGTTTGTGTATGTGAGTTTAAATGTTTGTAAACGCACCCAAATAACCGCTTATTTTCGTTGGATCCCAGTTTTTGATCCCACTTTAATATTTTTGGCGTTGGATCCCACAAAACATTATTATATGGGACGTTCTTCTTTTTTATCGACAATCTGACCGGCAAATTTTTAAATTTGATAAAAAAATAAACTTGTGATTTATTTAGTGAAATGTGGTTTATATTATTGCCTCATTATTGTAGATTACAAGAACATATAATGCAGCGAAGTATTACATGTAATTTTCGTTTTATTTCAAATTTCGTAGGAATGGTATGAAAAAAATAACACCTCAGTCACAAAAGTAATTATTTTTTTTATGTCTCATTTTAAATCAGAACTTCAGTTTCTTATTACTTTCTTATCAATAATATAACCATTTACTATTATCTAGCTCCGTTTGACGGATTTTTTTAAATAATCATATTTTTAAAATCATCCAATACCACTCTGTCACATTTTTGCTTCATAAGACATAAAACTTTTTAATATTATGAAAGTCACCCAATAAAGTCGCTTAAAAATCTAGTGAACACCTTTATTATTTAGCATTAAGACTAGAAACCGTTATTTTTGTAAATACTAACAATAAAGTGGTTCATAACTTACTTTGAACTAAAATTTTAAGGGGGACAAATTTGTGACCGAGTGGTTAACGAAGTGAATAAACAATAACAAACATAGTATATACTTAAAATGTTACTACAAGTCTTGATGATTGGTGTCCATTCTTTGGTAGATATTAATTTAGTCTTACAATATCTTTTCAGTAACTGTTCTTTTCAAAAACTTTCGTTTTCGTAAAACACACGTTTTCCTCTTTTAATTATCTGAGAAGGCGGAATAATTTGTAACAAATTTTCATACATCACATCTGACACATCAGTCTCTACCAATTTCTCTGTAAGTCTTTTCTTGTATTTCTGTACTTTTCTTAGTAATTCTTGTGTTTGGTTTTGAAGTTGAATATTTTGTCTATAAAAGCGTGATCTATCTCGTCGCACTTGTTTTCTTCCCCTGCTACTGGCAACAGAGGAGGCTGGAGTCAGTAAACGAGATCTGGGACTTAATGGAAGTAGTCTGGGACTTGAAGGAGGCGGTGTAGAAGCCGGAGTGTTAATCAAAACGTTCTGTTAAGTTTTCTGTCTTTCTCTTCTCTTTTTATTTCTAATCTGCCATTGTCTTTTTATTTTTTAATGTTCTTTTGGTGTCATATCCTTAACTAACTTTTTTCGAGCATTTTATCTTTCTAAATCTTTACGTTTTACTTCTGCAACAAGTTCAGGATGAAGCTTTCTTTTTTCACTACACCGTCGCTGTCTTTCAGCCGCAGATAATGCCATTCTTTCATTTAGTTGATGGTAATACCTTAAATTAACAAAATAGTTGACAATAGAATACCCAAAATAAAAAAAACTAGCAATCATCTATTATGGATATTAACTAAGGCTCTAAGTTCCATACAAAAATGACCACTCCGTCACGAGTTATACCACTCCGTCACACATTTTCGTGACAGAGGCGCTACGTGACAGAGGTGTAAAATAGTAGTGTTCGAGATATTCAGCATTTTCCTAATTATAATTTACGCATAAAACTGGGTATATATGAAATATTTATCATAAATTAATCAAATTATATTAAAACCCCGAAATTAGAATAACATTTGAAAGTCGTAACTTACGTGACAGAGCGGTCGCTAAATAAACACACGCACCTCCTTTTACTATTTGCGAGCGACTGACTGGTATTTCCGGGGCGTGGGAACGTATAGTGCGAGTGCGGGGTGGAGGGGGACTATTCTCGGACCTAGTGACCAACGTCAAAGTTTCAAACGCACACTATTTTGTACCATAAAATGAGTGACAGAAGGTAGCAACTAAAATCATGTACATCGGGAGACAGCCAATAAAATATTTTTTTATTTAATAATATAAACATTAAAAATTATTTCTTCTTATTAATGTAATAAAAAAGGTTAAGTAGTTCAGTAAATGTTCTTGGATAGAAACTTTCAATGTGATATTTTTTTACGAGAGCAGTTTGTTTACATTACTAGTCATAGAGGGACACACTTTATTTGTATGTGTAACACCTCCGTCACGCTTTTTGTATACTATGTCACACTGATTATGTAAAAAATAATTATGAATAAAATCTAGTTTTGAGGATATTAAAATTATTGCATTGTCAAGTGTATTTTTATATAAAAAATTAAGTAATTTAGTATTTATGAGCAAAATATTATTATTTTTTGCGGAGAAGACAAGTCATTGTCGATAAAAAAGAAGAACGACCCATATATTTCCGTTGAATCCCAAATTTGAAAAATACTAAAAAAATACGTTTTATTGCCACTGAATCCCAAAAACTATTTCCGTTGGATCCCAGATGTATAAAAACATCTGAATGCGGGTACATCCAACAACAAAATCACAATAATAAGTTAAGGCGAAATTTTGTATGTATGTTTGTTATTCCAACACGCTCAAACTTCTAGACTGATTTGGATGAAATTTGGGTATGTGGATAGGTTATGTTAGAATAACGGGTGCCTGCCGTTTTTCCGAAAAGATTTGGACAAAATTTCATTACCCAAACAAATTATAGGAGCCGGGAACTAGGTTTGGTTAGGTTAAAACTGTGACCTCCTACACAAACGACTTGCATTTATAGAAAAAAGAGATTGTTTTTAGTTGTTTACCCGGAACTGAACTATTTAGATTAGGATAATTACTTACTTACAAAAAAAGGTTAGGTTAAAACTGTGACCTGTGTGCCAGAAACGGCCACATTATATAAAAAAATATGGAAAAATTATGACGGCAGTATTTTTTTTTGAGCTAAGAGGCGCTTGTTTTGAAGGCGTTCATATTTATTTATTTATAAACATCACAAATAAACCTGATCATTTTTAACTCATGCCAGTCTAGTACTATTTGGAGTACATCATTTGTCTCATTTATTCCCCAGTGGCAACAATCCTAAAAAAATTAAAATACACACACGGTGTTTTTGAAATATTTAATAAAAGTAAATCACTTTTCTTCTGAAATGTACACATGTTGTCATAAAATGGGATTCAATGGTAATATCAAATGGGACCCATCGTTAATACCTAAAAAATGGGATCAAAAACTGGGATCCAACGAAAATAAATCCAAATAACAGGATAAATTCCTAGTGTGGCGCAACTCAAAAAAAAACTTTACCTTGTTGATTTGAATCGATCTTGGTCAAAGCTTCTAAAATGGCCGCTATATATGAATAATACTTAAAAGGATAATAATATGAATCACGTTAAGATTCTTTAAATGGTGAGACGAATTGTAATCTAATTCGTATTTTACAAGATTCTTTTAAAGCAGCCATTTTTAAACAAGATTAAAAAATGAGGAGGTTCTCAATTCGCGTTTATTTTTTTTTAATGTTTCTTGTTTGTTACGGGAGTCAACTTATTTGTGTTTTTTGGAACTCAGTTTTTTTTTGTTGGCACTCTGTTTTCCTCAAGCGATTGAGTTAAAATGAACGTGATTGGGTGTGATGGCAATACATTTTTTAATAAAGGTTTGACTTCATTCTACGTCTAGAGTCGTCTCCTTACGCGAGAACTCTTCAATGGTATAAAACATGAACTCGAAACTTTTTATACAGATGCAATGGTAATAGACAAAACTATTTTTTTTATTTTAAAAGGCTTGTCTATACTTAATATTATAAAGAGGAAAGATTTGTTTGTTTGTATCGAATAGGCGCCAAAACTGCTGGACCGATTTTAACAATTTTTTCACTAATAGGAAGCTACATTATCAGGGAGTTACATAGGCTAACGTTACGCCACCACCCTCGGGACAGCGCAAGACAGCTGTTTATACATAAATACATTTGCCTTACTTGTTGGTAGTAAGTAAGCTGTCAAATCTTGAATTCCTATTCCGCCATCGAATTAGTTGATATTTTGCACACACCTTTGTTTCTGGAGACAATGCGTTATGTTTATAAATTTACTCTATTATAGAAATTAAGCCATTTGTATGTGCCATTGAACGCAGTAACCATCTTATCTATATACTCAATCATCAGGAAATCTCAGACACTACGAGAAGTGTTAGGTTAGGGGTCTTATGCATGTTTTTTTGGGGTGGGAAATCATCAAATAACTTCCCCCGAGTGTCAGGCTGACTACTGTCTATTGTACTGACTAAAACCCACCTATATTCCTTCTATTGCCCTTTAAGTTCCGGGGCCGCGGTATCTCTTTCGAACAACCCGCAACCCCGGCAGGCGGAGGCCCTGGCAGGCCCCTCGGCTTTGCTGACATCTCTTTGAGGCACGCGTGGAACACAAACGCGCCGTCGATACGGCCTGTCGTCAATAGACGGACGGACGGTGAGCTACCCATTGCTCAACGTCTACAGGCCCGCATCTACGGTGGCCGGGAGTCGTCTCGCGGCGCCCGACGCCCGGGGCGTCGCCCGCGGCGGCTGGGTTAGTTTGATCACTCCCTCAAACGCCCGGCCACCTCCTCTGGCATGTCTGCTTCGCAGAAGGAGGTGACTGCTTCCCATTCCCTCTCGCTCCGGACCATGGACTGAACAAGGGCAAGACGCGAGAGACCGCCTCTACGAGTCTCATGCATGGAGAATCCTTTTAGGATGCAGGTGCTCACTGATACCGGATTTCGTGAAATTCAACCCAATTTGACGTTTACGTTCACATAGGGTTCCGTAGACAAACTTGTAAGGTAACTAATGAAACTAACGAACATTGCAATCAATTAGACAGGCGCATTGTTTATTTAAAATACTGTATCAAGAAAACTATTGTTATGGAGGGCAATTTCTCCAACAGTGAAACTATCGGATCGATTTGAGTGAGAGTTGAAACCAATTTAAAGATTATTTCTAGAGACTAGCCGTTTCTCCCAGCTTTGCTCGCGTTATAATCGTAGATTGTAGCCCGCGCAAACGGCCTCTATATTTGTACACGGCTTTTGTACACACGACGACGGCAGGTCAACATATTCTAAACTATTATAACCTGATCTCTCTACTACGGATCGCACACCGTAGTAGAGAGATCAGGTTAAAATGGTTTGTGTAGGTCGATGTGCCGTCGTGTGTACACCAGAAATGATAGAATATAATTATGAGTCTGTAATAAGTGTAACATCTTTTGTTAGTACAATATTCTGATAAATAAAATCTTATTTTTGTTTCTTTTTTCGATTCCTCGATCCAGTACCATAACTCTTAATACCAGCCCGCTGTTTCTAGCCGTTACTCATATTAATAACATTTTAATGTTTGACAAATCCATAGATATCTTTACAAGTACCTAATGACCTGAGATTCTAGAACACTGCTTCCCGTTACCTGTAGGCCTACCATGACGTCTTAAAGCAGAACTTATTCCACTGAGGGAAAGAGATGGTGCTAGACACCCTGTATAGCTCTGTCTCTTTCCCTCAGTGGAATAAGTTCTGCTTTAAGACGTCATGGTAGGGTAGCTGGAGCCTTCTCAAAATGTCTGTAATGTAATGTGACCCTGTAGTTATAAATAACTAATTATCATAAAAAAGTCAAAAAGAATACACCACATTATTTTGTGATTTTATTTAAGACTAGCTGACCCGGCGAACTCTGTTCCGCCTTAAAGGCAATAAATAATAAGCCGATTTTCGAATTTAGTTAGTTAATTTTTTCTGAGAAAGAATTCATGCAAGCCTAGTACTTTCGCTTTTATTAGTAAGGATTTTGACTCTCCATTTTATTTAGAAAACGTTTGTATGGGAAATAGAAAAGGACTGTTTTGAGGGTTTTTCCGGCAATAATTCAAATTTTTCTCACCTTTTAAACCTTCCCTAGACCTTCACGAACATTTCAAGACCAAGATAAGATAAATCCGTTCAGCCGTTCTCGAGTTTTAGCGAGACTAACGAACAGCAATTCATTTTTATATATATAGATCATCATATAGAAAAAAAAACAACCAATGTGTTTTGAATATCTTCAGTTCCAAAGGTATTTTGGAATACATATAATATCAGGTTTGCTCTCTTAAGATCATAAATAATTCCACGGAACATTTTAAATCCTTACTAATATTATAAAAGCGAAAGTGAGTTTGTTTGTTACCTCTTCACGCTTTAATGGCTAAACCGATTTTGATGAATTTTGGTACAGAGATAGTTGAGAACCAGGAGACGGACATAGGCAAATTTTTAAAAATAAAGTTGGATGTGAGGGAAGAAAAGGGAAAACTTAGCGTTGCTATTACAAATCAATAAGGCGCAAGGGCAAAAACTGCAGGTAGCCGGTACCTGCAAATCAGGAAAGAGGAACTGTGTTACCCCGAGTTTAACGCGAGCGAAGCCGCGGGCAAAAGCTAGTATTTGTATAAAGCTTAAGACACTGGTATAATGTAACTCCATACCTATCAGTGAAAGAATTTTCGTAATCGGAACGAACGAAACGAAGATTACCCTCAACACACAAACTTACAAACATAAGTTTTGCTTCCTAGATTTTTTTTTATTTTGTCTTACTGCTGGGCAAAGGCTTCTCCCATTCCTTACCAACTCCCTCGGTGTTTTATCTTAAATGGCCAAACCGGTAGGAACGAGTCCAAATTGTCACGCCAGCGTTTATTGGGCCTTATAATTTAATAGTAATACTAATAAATATATTATTTATTAAATAAGTGTAGATGTTCATAGACTGCAAAGACTAGATGACTTAGATATAAAATGCAGGTAGCCATTTGTTATTTTCATCAAATTAGTACCTAAAACTAAACTAGATGGCGTTGTAGTCGAGTTAGAAGTCGCTATGGTTTCGTTACATTGGTGTGCATAAGACGGCTCGCGAGTTAAATATCATTCTCAGTAGCAAAAAGCCGGAGTCTGGATAATAGGCTTTATATAAATATTTTTGATAGCGAAAGGTCACTCGAGTGGCTTGTCGCTCTATCTAAATTATCTTAATACTTACAAAAATATGAATTAAGAAAGTAACATAACAGAACAGTGTTGGTTGATTACTTTTGATACAGTTGGATGAAGCCTTGGCGAAGAAAAGTATTGGTTAATTTATATATCAGAAAGGCTTATTTCATTGATTGTCGGATTATTATTTTTTGAATTGAATTGAATACCCATTTACCTAAGTTCCCCTCGTAGATACCTACTAAGACATTCAAATGATAATTATACAGATACACAAACAGTAGGGATGTCGGAAATACAAAAAAGTATCGATATATTTAAAAATATCGATACAGATTTTTTTTTTGGTGTGATATTAAAAGAAGCAAATGGGCAAAAAAAAACGATACAACTTTTTTATTATTTATTAATCAAACTAAATATTATATCTGATAGAAAATAAGGCTTCACACGGTTAGTGTATTTAGCCAATGTCAAGTAATATAGTAGGTACCAAATAAAATATTAACCAAAAAAATATCGATTTTTATACCTTTTCGATATTGTCATTTTTTTTCTTGTAAAAAATGCTTGGCTCAATGCTGGTCCTGCTCCTCAAGCATAGGGGTAAACTCATTGATAAGTATCCGAAGCTATAGTGGAAGCTGCAGAAGATTGTAAGACTATCTTTGCAATGTATAGAATCAATTCTCTAGTATTGTATAATTATTAAGCCCATATGTGAGTGCTATGTATTATCATTGGCTTGACGAAGCCCTGGTGGTTAATAGTGTCATGCTCACACACACACACGCTGATAGTGGCGGGTGTGTCGGGTCATTTAGCTCCCTTCAAAATGGTCGAGCTGAATGGGGCTGATCCATACTATTCCATACGTCATGTTCGTGAACGGGCGCTGTCAGTTGGGACTGGTCATTTTTTAACTACCACGGTCATTTTTTAACTTATTTAGATTTTAAATTGAATTTTGCTTTTTATTTACTCTGGACGCTCTTACTGTGCACGTCTTTCTACATCGTTCTCACATATTTGTATAATCTCAACACGAATGATGTAAATACGATTTTGTAAAAATATTATAATTTAAAAGAGTGTCCATGGAGTTTCTTGCCCATTCTTCTCCATAGAGATCAACGCTTTGGAATGGGCAACTACAGTACTTTCACAAGTTATAATGCCTTGTGACCGGGACTGTAGCAGCATCATTTTTTTGTTCTTGTGTTTATGACATTCAAAAGTGCCTGTTATGGTCTAATTGAAATAAATGCTTTTGAGTTTTTTTTTTTCGACAAGCATAACACAGGCTGTTGAAGAACCCGTGAAGTTATTAAGTCTGTGGTGTCTTGGCGATGTAAAAAAAACATACCTCTAAAGTATACGCATTCAAAAAATATGGCCGTTTATGTCGCAAGATATACGAAACCCTCTTTTTTTGGGGTGTGAAATCATCAAATAACTTCCCCCGCTCTGGGCGGAGCGGGAGGGAGTGTCAGACTTTTACTGACTAAAACCCACCCATGTTCCTTCTATTGCCCTTTACGTTCCGGGGCCGCGGTATCTCTTTCGAACAACCCGCAACCCCTCCTCATATACGAAATCCTCACTGCGTGAATCCTGCTCGCACTTGGCCGGTTTTTAAGCGGTTTTCATTTCTTTTAGCTGAAGATGACGTAGCATAAAAGAAATTGCGTGTTAAATAAAAATAATAGACACGTAGGTATGTGGAGTGTAGAAAGCGGACATTTTTAATCTATCTCGTTATTTAAAAGATAATAATAAAAAACGAAACCAAACTTAATTACATCAGACAAAAGAAAAACTAATTAATTCTCTTCACGGCTCTGGTTAACACTTTTACTCTTACTTAACTGTGAAGTAAATTTAAATAATATAATCATATTATCTATACTAATATTATAAAGAGGTAAAATTTGTAAGTTTGTAAGTTTGTATGTAGGGGGTAATCTCTGGAACTCATAATCCAATTCTAAAATTTTCTTCTCTGGTAGAAAGCTACATTATTCCTGAGTGCCATAGGCTATAAATTGTTTCTATAACATGTATATTAACCGAGCTATCACAACTTTTGTCTAGCAAGTCGGAAAAAAATACCTCATGAAACAGAATTATTTGCGCGCGCTGCCTAAACAGTTGCTTAAAATTAAAAACAATGTATGGCTACCTGGTTCGTCTTAATTATTTCTACAAAAAAGTCCTCAATACCATATCTCTATCTTTCATATTTTGTCTTTTATACTTCTTTTATTGCATTAAAAAACATTTTTTTTCGGCATACTTACGTTTGGTTGATTATTTGAGCAACAAAATATTAATTCTTATGACAATAAATTATTTTAGTATCACAAGAACATCATACAGATAAGATTTGCCATTTACAGTATATCAATTGGTCATACAGTTTCGGAGAAAATATATTATAAAATTACTAAAACGCAAAATGCCCCTAGCATATCTTTCATTGTGCAGACGTTTTACCTATTTGCCCATAGATAGCGTTCTGCAATTACGTCATTTTTCTGAATCGCGGTGTTAAGACGTTCCGTGGATTGATGACCCTCTCGAATTATTATGCCCACGTTGTCATTAGTTGGAATTCTAAATATTACATCATCTGCCTAGCCTTTTCCCAACTATGTTGGCCATGTTGGGGTCGGCCAGTCGGCTTCCAGTCTAACCGGATGCAGCTGAATATCAGTATTTTACATGGAGCGACTGCCTATCTGACCTCCACAACCAGTTAATACTGGGTAATACGATACCCCTTGGTAAGACTGGTTATCATTGTCAGACTTTTGGAACACTGACTACCTGTAACGACTGTCAAAGATCTACAAATGGCAGCCGGGACCAACGGCTTAACGTGCTTTCCGAGGTACGGAGGAAACTCGGTATGTAACGGGTGGTCACTTATCCACAGACCAACCTAGGCAAGCGCGGCTTAACCTAAAGATCGACCCGAGCGGCTGCTATTATTAAGCCACGAGCTCCTCTAAATATTACATGTCAGTTGCTTATTGTTTCGTTCGTATGGTTGTTGTTGTTGATAGATACCTCATAATCGAAAATATCGTAATTTCGTTGTACGTTTGTTTTGTATGTTCGTAGTTTCGTACTTCGTTCTATCGTAATAATCGATACGAGTTATTCGATTGTTTTGTTTTGTAAAGGCGGATGGTGTTCGAGTCGCTCTCCCTTTGTTCATAATTGTCTTCAAGTCTGTGCGTAGTTTGTTGAGAGCATGCCTAAAAGGAAATCTCAACTGTCCCGGCAGACATCACAGACAAGAGCCGCTCGAGTACGCCGTACGAAAGAATCTGCCCCTGAAAATGAGCAGCGCCTCTCGAGAAATAGAGAATATAATTATTTCGCAAGCACGCGCTAGAGAATCTAGCTCCGAGCGCTCACAGCGCCTCGCTAGCCAAAATGTGAGGACGTCGCGGGCCCGTGGCAATTATATGTTGGTCTATCAAGAGTGGTATCATCCGAAAAGCAGATTATTCTGTTACCGGAAAATAAAACAACCTCAAACATTGTATATAGAGAGGCTTCAAATTAAATAGATACCTAACTTAAATAAATAAATTAAGTAAAAGGCGACTAAGGGTTAAGTTACCTTGAGCAGAAAAGAGAACTTTGGTAATCTTTGAAGTTACTGATCTGATTCCAAAAAATATTTTACTAATAAAATTAAATACAGTAATATCAATCGAGTGTAATCTTATGTTAAAACAAAAAAAATTCCGCGGACGAAGTCGCGGGCAGAAGCTAGTTAATTATACGAGTAATGTAATCTCATTATTTAAACTACATAAATTATCTGATAATAAATAATCCTTACTAATAAATAATAAAGTGAGTTTGTTTGTTTGTTAAGTCTTCACGCCTAAATGGCTAAACCGATTTTGATGAATTTTGGTACAGAGATAGTTGGGACCCTGGAGACGAAGGAGGTGAGAAAAGGGGAAAAAGAAGGAAGAAAAGGGGAGAGAAATATTTTTTTTTTTCGATCATCACGCGGGTTAGCGTTAGCAAAAGGAACTATGCCACGCGGACGAAGTCGCGGGCGGAAGCTAGTATAGATATATATTTTTAGCAAACAAATTCAATTCTTATTCATCTTTTCTGTAACTGGCGCAACTTTCATTATGTTTTCCAATTCCAATTCCAATTTTAAAGTAATGGCTCCATCGTTTTATCGATGATTCTGCCAATGTCAAGGTTGGAGGAAACAAAGTGTATTTTCTGAGGTTGACCGGTTATACAGCCTTTAGTACGATTAATTAAAACTGGGTCTGTTTGAGTAACCTGTAAGGACAACACACTACCTATATTTGTTACTTATCAATCACACAACACAAATTAATCTTATTATGGCATTATGTTTTCTATCATAACTCGGAACAAATGACATTAAACAAAAACGTCATAATATTAAAGCGATTACCGCTGATTCTCTGCGTTGCAAATGTTTTTACGCATACCGTATTAAGGTTAGTGGATCGACGCATTTCCTGCTCATTTGGCGTTTGTGGAGAGTCGGTAATGGAAAATTGTTTTTAGGGGGATAATAGTGTAGTCAATGCTTTTAGATGATTAAAAAACCGGGCAAGTGAGAGTCGGGCTCGCGTGCTCAGGGTTTCGTCAAACTTGCTACATAAACAGCCGTATCTTTTGCCTACGTAGACTTAGGCGCGTCGCCCACACGACCAACATTCGAGGCGCACTCGAGGCGCGGGTACATTAGGCGCGTCGCCCACAAGATTAACAGTCGAGGTGCAGTTGAGGCGCAGGCACATAAGAGGCACACCGCAACGAGATTTTTTTTACAAATGTCGTGTGGGCAACGCGCCTCGACTGCACCTCAACTGTTAATCGTGTGGGCGACGCGCCTTAGAGGGTTAATGTTTTCACAGCTCCAAGTGATCATAGATTTATATATGTGTTTTTAATTTCAACTCGATACCTCCACGCTCAGCCAATTGCATCGTCAAATTACAAGAACTCAAAAAACACAGAACCCTTATGGTATCACGTTGTTGTTCATCTGTCTGTCAAGAGTCAAGACCCTTTTTTTTGGGGTGGGAAATCATCAAATAACTTCCTCCGCTCTGGGCTGAGCGGGGGGGAGTGTCAGACTTGTACTGACTAAAACCCACCCATGTTCCTTCCATTGCCCTTTATGTTCCGGGGCCGCGGTATCTCTTTCGAAGAACCCGCAACCCCGGCAGGCAATATGTCAATACCTCTAATCTCATGAACGCATGGAGGTGATGAGTTGATATTAAAACCATAATATACTTACGTCGCTTGAAGCTGTGAAAACATTAACCCTCTAAGGCGCGTCCCCCACACGACCAACAGTCGAGGCGCAGTAGAGGGGCGGGCGCATTAGTCGCGTCGCCCACACGACCAACAGTCGAGGCGCAGTCGAGGCGCGGGCGCATTAGGCGCGTCGCCCACACGACAATTTTGTAAAGAAAATCTCGTTGAGCGTGCCTCTCATGTGCCTGCGCCTCAACTGCACCTCGACTGTTGGTCGTGTGGGCGACGCGCCTTAGTCTACGCACTTAAAATATATAGCTGTTTATGTCGCGAGTTTGTACGGAACACTTAATGCGCTAATCTGACTCAACGGGCCGTTTTTTTTGCTTACGAACGTCAAACCTCAAGAAGCCAGCGCCCAAAAATCAAGTGTTTCACAAACACTAAAGTTTTACTAACTTTTTCTGTTGAATCTACAAGATACACAAGACCAGGGGATCCAAAATGGTAGGTTTAGCAAAACCAATGCGCCCTAACAACAAAAAAAAGTGTAATTTAAGCCTTATCTCAAAGGTTTAAAATCTTATTTTTATTAAAGTGGAGTGGCGGTTTCTCTGTTAGTGGTATTATCATATTTTTTTTGGACTTTAATTTAGTTTTCTAAAGTTACGAAAATTTAAGCTCATCATTTCTTAATTTAAACGATAGACAATATTATTGCCCTCTGATTATACCATTAAACCTATTTTCGTCTCAGTAAGACCAACACTTTGAGAGATATGATCATTTTTTATACCCGCATAGGGAATATCTCAAAATGGCTGCCAACAAGCGGGGAAGTGAATTAGATCCAAGTGTGTATCGTATATTAAAACACTCTTTACATAAGTATCTAGAATATCGCTAGTCCATGACCGGACACATTGTAAAACCCACAACCTTGTCACTGCAAGTACCGTTTATTGACGAGCCGGGTATTCGAACTTACGACCTTGTAGGCACGGTCAAAAACTTGCAAATACATCATATAATATTTGTTTTCC
This sequence comes from Ochropleura plecta, assembly GCA_905475445.1. Lineage (NCBI taxonomy): Eukaryota > Metazoa > Arthropoda > Insecta > Lepidoptera > Noctuidae > Ochropleura > Ochropleura plecta. The sequence continues at coordinate 2,192,291 of FR997750.1, read as the reverse complement.
GTCAAGTTTTGATGCTCTTCACCTTGCCATGTTGACAGAGTACCTCTATGAGTCAATCGCTTCGTTCAAACGCTTAAACATTATTTGAAACATATTATAAAAGGAAAACTACAGGTAGCAGGTACCTGCAAATCAGAAAAGGGGAACTGTGTTAACGCGAGCGAAGCGAAATCGCGTGGTTAGTACCTAACCAGGGGCCTTAGTCTGCTATTACAATGGTGTCAGAATGGTCGATCACTGATCGCATAATGGTTGATTTTGACAAGTTTAGTATGTAGTAGATGTCAAAATCAACCATTATGCGATCAGTGATCGACCATTCTGACACTATTGTAATAGCAGACTAAGGCCCCTGGTGTCTGAGTTTATATGCCGCCCATACACCTCTGACCTTCAAATGATAAGAAGAATGAGGTCTAATACGATCGATATCTGAACCAGGTAGCTCTAGAGCCGACAGGCAACCGGTTCGAATCTGTTACAGCATACCAGCGCGCGGCGGACCACTTTCTTCTTATACCTATCTGTCTTTATTTACCACTAGCTGCGCCCCGCAGTTTTGTATAACGGAATCAGAAGTATCCCATATGTTAGAACAGGGTATAAGCTATCTAAGCATCAATTTCATTTCATTTCATTTCATTTCCATCCAAATTCGTTGAGCCGTTTGGGCCTGAAGCAGACAAATAAACACACACAAACTTTCGCCTTTTTAAAACTAGCTATTCCCAGCGATTTCACCTGCTGCTCAGGTCTCCCTTATAACTTAGGGGTATGAAAAATAGATGTTGACTGACTCTCAGACCTACTCGTTACGATATGCACACAAAATTTCATACAAATCGGTCTAGCCGTTTAGGAAGGGTTTGGTAACAAACACAACGCCCCACCAGATTATTTTTTGGCTGATTTGTGAATCTAAACCAACCAGGGCGCCACTCAAACACATACAAAATTAAAAACATTCAAATCGGCGAGCCGTTTCGGAGGAGTATGGGAACGAACATTGTGATACGTTTTATATATTAGATACAAAGAAAATTTGTGTGATATCAAAGTTAAGTACCATAGAATTTTGTAAGACGGTAATTATGTAATTACAGATTAAATTAAAACCATATCTAACGTCCCGGAGATGTGTTAATAATTAAATTATGTATAATAAAGAAAACAATCAGACCATGGTTCTGAAAATGTCGTAAGGAATGTAAATGTAGATGAATTATTTTACGTTTTGTAAAGTAAGCAATGACTTATTGTCGGGCCTACGCTGTCCCTCTCATACAACAACATTGTAAAATCAAATGATTTTAAAAGAGTAACCATGGAGTTTCTTGCCCGATCTTCCCCATAGGGAACGACCAACCCGAACCGTGCACCATTTCTCGACGTTTTATAAGTGCCCATGTAGGCCTGTGTGAAATAAAATATTTTGATTTGATTTGATTTTGTTAAGGACGATATCTCACACCTAGAAATAAACAGAAATAAATCAAAAAATATATTTTTATATACTTCGGAGAAATTAAATAACAGAACAACAAGTACTTTTGTCGTTAATCAATATGAAACTATGATTTGATTTGATTTTTCTCCGCGCTTTGTCTTCTCATGCTGAAGGAGAAACAAAGGCATGAGACATCGGTAAAGCCTAATATTTAAAAAAAAGTAATTCTAATAATTTTTGAATTAAGAACTCAAATAGATATCAATTTGTTGTTAAGTATGCGGCGGTCGTTTACCTGGTAGTCAGGCTAGCCGGCAGGTAGGTAGGTAGGGGGTCCAAATAAAGTACACAATATGTAGAAAAGGTACTTTATTTACGCCAACTTCTGTTGCCCTAATCACGTCCAGGTTTTGAGATAGTAAGTACGCTGGGAACACTGGCCTGAACCGTAGTGTAGCTCTGCGGGCGGCCCAGCTCCTTCCCAGGTTGCAGTTCTAAGTCTTCAGCAGGACCTAGGTAGTCCCAGACCAGGATCCGGTCTGATCTTCCACTCGCCGCCAGGTAGAAGGTTGCGAAGCGAGCGAGGGTCTAAGGTGGAACATAAATCCTGGAAGCGCAGACACAAAGCAAGCGTTAGCAGAGCTCGGACCACGTAGCCGGGTCCAAAGGTCACAGTGTCCCAGCAGACAAAGAAAATTAAACACAGCTGCTTTTAGAAATTTACAAAGAAGAAACACCTTACAATAGAAACACTTTTAAGCAATGCATGGAAACTTACCCCAGCGGGATTTCCGATTATGATTTGTTTTTAGAACAAATAAGTATTAAATAGCAAGTACGTTAATACAATTTCAAATAGATCGGGAGACCGAGTGACACAGCCGTCACGTTTGATGCCTTTAAATCCTCTGCCCACAGCCTCTGCCCGTTGAATTTTACGAATGCAGTCGAGGTGAGCCGAACGATCGCGCGCGGCACAAGGAACCAGTTTTTAACTCGTTTAGAGATGCGTAGGTGCAATAGGTGCGAGGACCTTTGAGTAAACAATTAATATTGGGTTCCGTAGCATGTTTTATTGAAAATTAGTTATAATATATTGTAGTTTAAATTGCTAAGTAGTACGTTGTGTTTCTTTTAGTTTAATTAAAGTGTTTTTTTATAATAGCTTTAGAATAAATCAATGTAATTATTTCTAGTTTTTATAATTTCTAACCTATTCTTAATGCTAGCAAGGTACAACGTTACAAGTATAAGAAAAAACAAGCACCTCCTTGCTTCCTTGCTCAAAAAAAAAGTACTGCCGGTTTTAGGGATTTGCGCAGTTGTTTATTATTATCCGTGATGATACAAAATAAATGAAAGCCTTTATTATGCTAAATGAGAAAAAAAAGCACGTGTGTGAAATACATTCCATGTTGAACCTTAACGCAGCGCTATAAGAGCCAGTTTTCTAGGAAGTGTATTGAAAAATATATTTTTCAGGGGACGATAAAAACGCATTTCTATAAACTTGTATAAGAAGTTACAAACATTAAATTAATGCTGATCTCCGAACTATTGAGGAATGGTCTGGTAAAGGAGATTGCCCGTTTTGTAAGGGAAGTTCGGTCCCAGTGGAAAATGCTTGTGCCCTGAAGTATTTTATTTTACCTAATAGTAAAAACATTGCATTTTTATAATCTCAAACCTTTTTTCATTTATTCACCCTGGTTCAGGAGATATAATTAATTTTCTGTTTTAAAAATCTAGGTTATAATTACAAATTGACATAAACTAGGTATACATAACTATTACTTTATATGCAGATTTCCATAATATAAGCATGTTTATGCACAAAGTAATGAAGACATAATTACGTATCGTAAATAATAACTACGTAAATACGGGATTCAAAACTCAACGTAGATATCCAAACGAAGCAATCACGAACGAAACGAATCTCAGAATCAACAAAGTGCTGTGACATGCCCAAGTAAATGTTGCCAGATCAATTATTTTTAATCCATTAGTAAATCGATTTCAGTTTTTTTATCGATTAAAACTCTTGTTAATACGGCGTTTCCAAAATACTTTTATGTTTGTGTAAATCGCTTTTATGAACATCTAATCAACAATATAGACTTATGAAAATAAGCAACCTATTGTTGTCATATTCCATCGCTATTACTGGCAGACTATAAGCAGTGTATATCCACTAGTTTACGTCATTAAATATTTTACATAATTAAACTCATACTTGGCCTACACCTGTCTTCGTGCATTCCAGATATAATACGCTACAATAATAAGTACCTATGAAAAAAACAGGGTTTACACCATTCTAACTCATCGTCGAGAAAACATAATGCCAAATCAGTAGCTTTGAAGTTGTCAAATATTGAGACTTACATTTAAATGTTGCGACGTAAACTAGCTTTAATAATTATTGTTAAAAATATTTTTTAATTATCTTTTTGTTTTGATATCGATTACTCCATTGATTACTATACGTCATTTTCGATAGTTATTTTTTTTCTGGCAACTTTTTTTTGTACACCTATCAAACGGATGTCGATGTAATGTTTAACTATTAATAATAATTAACTTTATTCCCAGGGTGAAAGAAATTGTATAAAAAATAATTTGCACACAAAAAAATAAATAACATTTTTTGGTTATTATTCCAATCAGGCACACGATTGCACAAAAGGGACCTGCCCCGTGGCAATGTCCTTTGGGGTTTCTGTTAACGTAGGGAAATGTTAGGCCATCCTCATTGGTAGCTCGCACTATTTGAGAAATGTGAACATTAGTCAACTTGCACCACTGATGTATCAAAATTCGATAATTTCTTTCTCGCCTCACGTAAAAGACTTGGGTTTATACATTGACGACTGTTGCAGCTGGAATAAGCACGTGGCTCAAGTGAGTCAGAAAGTCACTCTCTCGCTGCGGTCTCTCTATAGATTCAAGCACTTTCTCCCATCTAGCACTAAACTCATTTTGGTACAGTCTCTTGTGCTTCCCATTATCGACTATGCTGATGTTTGTTATTCTGATCTATCCCAGGAACTTCTCAATAAATTGGATCGTCTTCTTAATAATTGCATTCGCTTTGTGTTTGGCCTTCGTAAATATGATCACATCTCTTCCTTCCGTACTCAGCTTAAATGGCTGCCTATACGACTCAGGAGGTCCCTCAGATCTCTCTGTATGCTGTACTCTATCATGAATGATCTGTATGCTCCTGACTATTTAAAAACTTATTTTAATGTGTTGGGCAGTTCTCACAGTCGTAACCTTCGTGCTTCCGAAAATCTACTTTTCCAAATCCCTTTACACCGCACCGGTTTTATGTCCAAATCATACGTTATTTCAACAATAAAGCTTTGGAACGCGCTTCCCTTTGGCATTAAAAAAGCTGAAAGTAAATTTATTTTTAAAAGAAAAGTTCGTAACCACTATTTAGGTCCGTCTACCAATTAAAAGTAATTGTAATTACTGTTCAAGTTCTCGTTTTTATTTATTTTTTAAATGTAAGTATTTAAAGTAAATTTTTAGTAAATAAATAATTCTTATTCAACTTTTCTGTAACTGGCGCAACTTTCATTATGTTTTCTATCATAACTCGGAACAAATGACATTAAACAAAAACGTCATATTAAAGCGATTACCGCTGATTCTCTGCGTTGCAAATGTTTTTACGCATACCGTATTAAGGTTAGTGGATCGACGCATTTCCCGCTCATTTGGCGTTTGTGGAGAGTCGGTGATGGAAAATTGTTTTTAGGGGGATAATAGTGTATCCATTGCTTTTAAATTATTGGAAAACTGGGCAAGTGAGAGTCAGGCTCGCGCGCTCAGCGTTTCGTACAAACTTGCTACATAAACAGCCGTATCTTTTGCCTACGTAGACTAAGGCGCGTCGCCCACACGACTAACAGTCGAGGCGCAGGCACATAAGAGGCACGCCCGCGCCGCAACGAGATTTTCTTTACAAATGTCGTGTGGGCAACGCGCCTAACGCGCCCGCGCCTCGACTGCACCTCGACTGTTAATCGTGTGGGCGACGCGCCTTAGAGGGTTGTGTTAATGTGTTCACAGCTCCAAGTGATCATAGATTTATAAATGTGTTTTTAATTTCAACTCGATACCTCCACGCTCAGCCAATTGCCCGCGCCTCGACTGCGCCTCGACTGTTGGTCGTGTGGGCGACGCGCCTTAGTCTACGCACTTAAAAGATATAGCTGTTTATGTCGCGAGTTTGTACGGAACACTTAATGCGCTAATCTGACTCAACGGGCCGATTTTTTTGCTTACGAACGTCAGACCTCAAGAAGCCAGCGCCCAAAAATCAAGTGTTTTACTTTACAAACACTAAAGTTTTACTAACTTTTTCTGTTAAATCTACAAGGTGTAACATACACAAGACCAGGGGATCCAAAATGGTGGGTTTAGCAAAACCAATGCGCCCTAACAACAACAAAAAAGTGTAATTTAAGCCTTATCTTAAAGGTTTAAAATCTTATTTTTATTAAAGTGGAGTGGCGGTTTCTCTGTAAGTGGTAGGTATTATAATTTTTTTTGGACTTTAATTTAGTTTCATAAAGTTACGAAAATTTAAGCTCATCATTTCTTAATTTAAACGATAGACAATATTGTTGCCCTCTGAATAAACCTATTTTCGTCTCAGTAAGACCAAAACTTTGAGAGATATGATTATTTTTTGTACCCGCATAGGGAACATCTCAAAATGGCTGCCAACAAGCGGGGAAGTGAATTAGATCAAAGTGTGTATCGTAATAGTATATTAAAACACTCTTTACATAAGTATCTAGAATATCGCAAGTCCATGACCGGACACATTGTAAAACCCACAACCTTGTCACTGCAAGTACCGTTTATTGACGAACCGGGTATTCGATTTTACGACCTTGTAGGCACATTCATCTTCACGGTCAAAAACTTGCAAATACATCATATAATATTTGTTTTCCGTCAAGTTTTGATGCTCTTCACCTTGCCATGTTGACAGAGTACCTCTATGAGTCAATCGCTTCGTTCAAACGCTTAAACATTCTTTGAAACATATTATAAAAGGAAAACTACAGGTAGCAGGTACCTGCAAATCAGAAAAGGGGAACTGTGTTACCCCGAATTTAACGCGAGCGAAGCGAAATCGCTTGGTTAGTACCTAACCAGGGGCCTTAGTCTGCTATTACAATGGTGTCAGAATGGTCGATCACTGATCGCATAATGGTTGATTTTGACAAGTTTAGTATGTAGTAGATGTCAAAATCAACCATTATGCGATCAGTGATCGACCATTCTGACACTATTGTAATAGCAGGCTAAGTCCCCTGGTGTCTGAGTTTATATGCCGCCCATACGCCTCTGACCTTCAAATGATAAGAAAAATGAGGTCTAATACGATCGATATCTGAACCAGGTATAAATAAGCCCTAGAGCCGACAGGCAACCGGTTCGAATCTGTTACAGCATACCAGCGCACGGCGGACCACTTTCTTCTTTTACCTACCTGTCTTAATTTACCACTAGCTGCGCCCCGCAGTTTTGTATCGGAATCAGAAGTATCCTCTATGTTAGAACAGGGTATAAGCTATCTAAGCATCAAATTTCATCTAAATTCGTTGAGCTGTTTGGGCCTGAAGCAGACAAATAAACACACACAAACTTTCACCTTTTTAAAACTAGCTATTCCCAGCAGTTTCACCTTCTGCTCAGGTCTCCCTTATCACTTAGGGGTATGAAAAATAGATGTTGACTGACTCTCAGACCTACTCGTTACGATATGCACACAAAATTTCATACAAATCGGTCTAGCCGTTTAGGAAGGGTTTGGTAACAAACACAACGCCACCAGATTTTTTTTGGGCTGATTTGTGAATCTAAACCAACCAGGGCGCCACTCAAACACATACAAAATTAAAAACATTCAAATCGGTCGAGCCGTTTCGGAGGAGTATGGGAACGAACATAGTGATACGAGAATTTTATATATTAGATACAAAGAAAATTTGTGTGATATCAAAGTTAAGTACCATAGAATTTTGTAAGACGGTAATTATGTAATTACAGATTAAATTAAAACCATATCTAACGTCCCGGAGATGTGTTAATAATTAAATTATGTATAATAAAGAAAACAATCAGACCATGGTTCTGAAAATGTCGTAAGGAATGTAAATCTAGATGAATTATTTTACGTTTTGTAAAGTAAGCAATGACTTATTCGCCTTGTTTTTTATAGGGTTTTGCATTTTTAACCTTTTGTCATACATAATAATGGCGAACTTTTTTGGGTCGGGGTTTTTTTTTAATTTAATTTTTTAATTCATGCTTTTTGAAGGGGCTCCTTAATTTTCGTTTTTCATTAAATTTCTTTTATTTTTCTTGCCATTTAATGGTAATTTGATGTTTTATTTTTAAACTTTGGTCATTCTAGATTTTCAGCAAAAATATAAATCGGTTTATCCGTTTCATTCCGGCATTCCAGGGTTTCATCCACCACATCCCTTTTCTAGCATCAGGTCCTCGTCAATTAGAAACATGAAGAGAACTAGTCAAGACAAATTCAACGAGCCCAAACTCGATGGGTTTACTAAAAGGTAGACCAGGGTTACGTCTCCTATCTTCGAGCCCTAACAGCACACCAGCTCAGTGGTTCCAGAAGACATTAATGTTTCAAATGTCAGATCCCACATAATGCTTGCAAGTAAACTGAGCGTGTAACATTCCTATCACACCTAACAAACGACCTGATGACCTTGAAGACCTGAACCGATTTCCACCAAACATAGCTATAAGAACACTCTTGACTGATATACCTTTCAAACAAAAAAAACCGCATTAAAATCGGATCATCCGTTTGGAAGCTACGATGCCACAAACAGACACACGTCAAACTTATAACACCCCGTCGTTTTAGCCTTTTAGCGTCGGAGGTTAAAAATATGTATCTATACTTATTTCTTCTAGATGTGTATTGCATATCTAAATTTGTTTTTCATATCAGCTACCAGGTCAGGCTATCTTGCGACATAGGCCTCCTCAAGTTCCCTCCACTTTTGCCGATCCTGCGTAGTTCGCCTCCAACCCTTGGGAATATCATCTTCCCGCCTTTTCGTCTGTCTTCCTCTACGTCTTTTTCCATCCCTTGAGTACCATTCAGTAACTTTTTTAGACCAATTTTCTGTTGTTGTTCTCATCATATTGTGCCCTGTCCATTTTCATTTCAGGATATGCGTTTTTACTTTTACATCTGCTACTTCCACTCAAAAAGTATTAGAACATGACCTTACCATATAGTTAAGTTGTTCAATACCATAACTGCTACCCTACCATGACGTCTTAAAGCAGAACTTTTTCCACTGAGGGAAAGAGACAGAGCTATACAGGGTGTCTAGCACCATCTCTTTCCCTCAGTGGAATAAGTTCTGCTTTAAGATGTCATGGTAGGCCTACTGGTTTTTCGTATCAAAATGGTGCTAAAGTAATAAAATTGGCTATGGTATTGAGCACGAGTGCCGTATTTCATTTTATTGTTCTAGCTTTATGCCCTGTTGATGCCAATAGGTTCGGCCCCTATTTTACGGGACTGTTACATAACCGTCGAAATATGGGTGTAGGGTAAAGTGATGATAGGTCACATTTTTAGAATAAATGTTTTTACAGAAATCTAAATATTTTATTTGTAAAACTGGCAAGTATTTCGTTCTTCATCAAAACATTCATAGAAAGTAAAAGACAATGTTATTTTTTTGATGTTTCACTGACAAGCAAGCAAGGCATAGATCCCGACAAAACTTTGATTGCACCTTGCGATCCCATGAAATTGCACAGAGCCAAAAGACACGGTCTCCATTCGTCACTTAGTAAAGTCAGTTAGAAAATCGTATCGTTTTTTTTTTCAATGATTATTTTGTTTTTCCAGGCAAGACTTTCGGGCGTACCTTTGGGCGTCCATTCAAGAAGATGATGGCGGGTCTCATCCCGTTAATCTTCCAAATCGGCGCAGCGTCCACGTGGGCGGTGGTCGCCGCGCTTGTTGGAGTCAAGACGCTGATTGTCACGTTGGTGATTTTGAAGCTACTGCTAGTAGCGGGCGCTGCTAAGGTAAACAAGCCTGTAAAACCTGATGGGTTAAGTAGATATGTACTTAAGGCGCTGTTCAAAGCAAACGCTTCGTAAAACGTCTATACGATATAATTTAAGTTTCACTAAGTGGACACGAATGAAAATCTTGGCGTGTCCAGATGACGAAATAATAAGTGATACTAACTTTGAGTTTCACCAACTGGACACACGTGTGTCCGGTCTCTTGTGTCCAGTTGGTGAATAACCCTAGATTTTCGTCGCAAAGTTAGCCGTATCTGTAGGTACATGCCACTAGCCAAAAAAAATTACCGTGTATAGTTAAATACATAAAGTAAAGACTTACACAAAATCAGTTTACAAAACTGGTCTAGTACTCTAAGAAAAAAAAATGTTTAAAAAGACTACGAAAAAATTTTTTTCGTCTCAATTTTTTCAGCGACAACCATCATATTTTTTATATCTATAATAATGGAAATTTTATAGACTATAGAGATATCTAAAATTTTTCAAACACGGAACTGTATTTTTTTATACTCAATTAAAACTGCAAAATGACCTACATTTTGGCGGACATGATATTCAAAGAAAATGAAACGCCGAAATATTTTCTACCTTATTTCTATTCTTTCGATGCAATACTGTCGTGTACTTGTGTCAGACCATGCCTAGTAAGCAGCTAGCCTAAGGGCCGGGACACATAAACACGATACGACGTCGTGTCGTACCACGATAGATTCCTATCTTCCTATTATCCCTTTAGTAGTATACTTATGTAGTATGTGTCCCGGCCCTTACTTCCGCGAATACCTAAAGATTATCTTGTTACCGCGCCTTAAAAGTCCCCACCGCCCGCTAGTGTTAGGGAGACCCTTTTAGGGATTGGTATCTCAAAAGAAAAAAATTGAATCCTTATAGGATCACTTTGCTGTCCGTCTGTCTGTCAAGGCCCTTTATTTCAGGAACGCGTGAAGGTATCGAATTGAAATTAAAATCATATACTCAACTTTGTGGTTTCTTTGTGCTGTGAAAAAATCAACCCTCTAAGTCTACGCAGTCAAAATATATGGGCGTTTATGTCGCAAGTTTGTGCGGTAACTTGACCGGTTTTGTTCAAGTCATCAAATAATTTCTTCCGCTCTGGACGAAGCGGTAGTGAGTATCAGACTTTTACTGACTAAAACCCACCCATGTTCCTTCTTTTGCCCTTTATATTCCGGGGCCGCGGTATCTCTTTCGAACAACCCGTAACCCCGGCAGGCGGTGTCCCTGGCAGGCCCCTCTACTTTACTGACATCTCTCTGACGCGCGTAAAACACTAACGCGCCATCGACACGGCCTGTCATCACTAGACGGACGGACGGTGAGCTACCCATTACTCACCGTCCACAGACACAGGGCCCTTTGCTTTGCTGACACCTCTTTGAGACCCGCGTGGAACACTAACGTGCCATCGACACGGCCTGTCATCACTAGACGGACGGACGGTGAGCTACCCATTACTCGCCGTCCACAGACACAGGGCCCTTTGCTTTGCTGACACCTCTTTGAGACCCGCGTGGAACACTAACGTGCCATCGACACGTCCTGTCGTCACTTGACGGACGGACCGTGAGCTACCCATTACTCACTGCCACAGACACAGGGCCTTTGCTTTGCTGACATCTCTTTGAGGCGAGGCGGCAAGTCAGACTCAAATATATCTTTCAACTAGCTTTTGCCCGCGGTGCAATTTGGGGTAACTCAGTTCCCCGTTCCTGATTTGCAGGTAGGTACCTGCTACCTACAGTTTTTGCCCTTGCGCCTAATTTATATTGTAATAGCACAGCTAAGTTTTCCCGTTTCTTCCCTCTTTCTCCCTCATTAATTACTTTTTTTTTAAATAGCCTATGTCCGTCTCCTCCCAACTATCTCCATACCAAAATTCATCAAAATCGGTTTAGTCATTTAGGCGTGAAGACGTAACAAACAAATGAACAAACAGACAAACTCACTTTCGCTTTTATAATATTAGTAAGGATTTAAACTACTTATGTGAAGTTGACCTCTAGGACAGTTGGGACAGTGTCAAGTGCATTGACCTTGTGTCCAGCAATTTCGTATGCACGATCTGCTACTTAGAGATTTTCTTGCTTCACGCTATTGAATAAATTATTAAGCTTCTTACAAGGCAAGAATTCGGCACGGTTGGCGCAGCGTCTGACTGGTGCGTCGCGTTTCGCCGGTTTGATCTCCGCACGGAACAAAGATTTGTGTGGCCGATATGTAGTTGTTCCAGGTCTAGCTGTTTGTGTATGTGAGGATAAATGTCTGTAAACGCACCCATTATACTGGAGAAGTTCCTAGTGTGGGGCAAAGTTTTATTGAAGTAAAAATACAACAGTTAAAAAAATATGTGTTTCTAATTTAATCATCTAAATAAACACAGTAATCCCTTCATCTCGGGGACGCGTGGAAGTATCGAGTTAAAAGTAAAACCGTATACTGAAATCTGTACTCCCTTGTAGTTGAAATTCAACCCTCTAAGTCTATGCAGTCAAAATATGTGTCCATTTATGTCGGAACAGTCAAACTCGTACCTCGGTGGCTTTTTTCTATTAAAATCAATAGTTCCTGTGATTCCATAAAAAAAATTGATTTGATTTCACATAGGCCTATATGGGCACTTACACATAACGTCGACAAAAGGTGCACATTGGTCGTTTCCTATGGAGAAGAACCGGCAAGAAACTTCAGGGTTACTATTTTAAAATCATTTGGTTTTACAATGTTGTTGTTACAGCGTTAGTACTTAAGTTTGAGAGGACAGCGTAGACCCGACAATAAGTCATTGCTTACTGTACAAAATTTCAAATAAGATAAGAAGTTAACAACATCTAACAAGCGTCTTAGAATATTCTCATTCACAAGGAATTGGTAAAAAAATATAAGTGCAAGAAATAGAGAAAAAAAACATTTTTTTTTCATTTTTGTTAGGTAATTTTGTTCCACACTAGGAATTTCTTCTGTATCGTGGCTGCGTTTACAAACATTTAAACTCACATACACAAACAGCCAGACCCGAAACAACTATCTGCAGGTCATACAAATATTTGTTTCGAGTGGGAATCGTACCCGCGACACGCACCGCAACAGTCGTTCGCTCAGCCACTGCGCTAACCGTGCCGTCAAATTGAAACAAGAGACACAACACAGATAATGATTAGGGCATTCATTAATGCAAATAAACTCTTTAGTTTCATAAAATTAGTAAATTAGCATCCATTATAGTATTTACCATCTGTTATATTAGTTTTAAAACATTCCGTAATGAAAGTCGCGCCAAATAATTCCGATAGAGAGTTAAAAATTCCTTCCCATTCATTTAAATTGGCTATTTGTATGTAATAGGCTTTTTGCGTCTCGTCCAATAACTGTACTTAAAACTTTCATCGTCGTCGCGATAGAAAATGAAGGTGACATTGAAATATACATGATTTTTGTACAGACGCCTGCACATCAAGCTACTACAATCTGTCAGATTTCTTTGATAGATTTTCGACTTTATTTCTAAAGTATTAGGTTCAAGGTTCATTGGGAAAAATTGACAGTTTCGGGTAGCTTGACCTGCTGGCGTCTGTACCAACAGTGTTGAGCCTCGGGCCCTTTTATCTTGGCCAGGTGTAAGCGTTAAACAGACACATGTAGAAATAGACATAATGACATAAAAATAGGGAATATACAAGCAATCCTACCGGGGCTCACCGACCGTCCGTCTATTGACGACAGGCTGTGTTGACGGCGCGTTAGTGTTCCACGCGCGTCTCAAAGAGATGTCAGTAAAGCAGAGGGGCCTGCCAGGGCCACCGCCTGCGTTTCAGGTTGTTTGAAAGCGATACCGCGGCCGCTGAACACAAAGGGCAAAAGAAGGAACATGGGTGGGTTTTAGTAACTAAAAGGCTGACACTCCCTCCCACTACGCCCAGAGCAAGGGAAGTTATTTGATGATTTTCCATCCGCAAAAAAGGGCCCTCAAATAGTATTAGTCGAGGGCCCCACAAACAGAGGGGCCTGCCAGGGCCACCGCTTGCCGCGGTTGCGGGTTGTTCGACAGAGATACCGCGGCCCCGGAACATAAAGGGCAATAGAAAGAACATGGGTGGGTTTTAGTCAGTACAAGTCTAACACTTTCCCCCGCTCCGCCCAGAGCGGAGGAAGTCATTTGAGTCTTTTGATTTCCTATCCGCAAAGAAGGCCCTCAAATAGTAGTAGTCCAGGGCCCCACAAACTCACGATCCGCCTCTGCGCCCCCAGACCTTTGACTTGGCAGCCCTACGGCCATAACATAAACTATCACTGCTTTTTTCTAACTGCTTTGGTGGTCATTATAATGTTCTCGTTACAGAGACAGAACTACGTTCTGTAATCAACTGAGGTAATTATTCTTGTTGCGTGATATAATTTGAATTGACTTTCACGAAGATATTTAGATTCATTTTAATGAAGGGATCAGTAAACTTTCGCGCAGTGATTCGTGGATTGAATAGTTATATAAATGGAAGGGACTCACGCCAAACACTCTGTATTACTGGTTGTTTAATTAATAAGTTACATAATCCTTACTAATATTATAAAAGCGAAAGTGAGTTTGTTTGTTTGTTTGTTTGTTTGTTACCTCTTCACGCTTTAATGGCTAAACCGATTTTGATGAATTTTGGTACAGAGATAGTTGGGAACCAGGAGACGGACATAGGCTAATATTTTTTTGAAAAAAGTGGGATGTGAGGGAGAAAGAGGGAAGAAACGGGAAAACTTAGCGTTGCTATTACAAATCAATAAGGCGCTACCGAATTTAACGCGAGCGAAGCCGCGGGCAAAAGCTAGTACATAATAATAGTAAAACTCTTTGGGAAATAACTTAGCGTGGCAGAAAATGGCGAAAAAGTTACAAAAGAAAAGATCATACTTTTTGAGTAAGAGAAAATAGATCCCAACTAGAAGATTAGTCACAGTATTAAAAAAAATACAAAAAGTTGCCCCACTCTAAGAATTACTCTTGTATCGTGGGTGCGTTTACAAACATCTAAACTCACATACACAAACAGCCAGACCCGAAACAACTATCTGTAGGCCATACAAATATTTGTTCCATGCGGGGATCCAACACGCAGCGCAGCGTGTCATCATGTCGTCGTGTGCTAATCAAACCTCTTTCCTCTTCCAGATAGGCGCCCTCTTCGCCCACAAGACACACGGTAGCAGTCACGGAGGCTGGGAACCTCCTCATCAGAAGGAGATTCATCTGCACATACACAACGGAGGACATCCGGAGGTCCACGATGACCATGGTGCTATATGTAAGAGGGATTTAATTATTTTTGACAGGGTTTTAGCCATGGTATCCATCCCATCCAGGGGCGGATATATATAAAGGCTTTTTGGGCTGTAATCCAGGGCCCCTTGAGGGTGAAGGCCCCCATTTACCATTGAAAACAATGGACAATTGTGAATAAAAAAAAACAAACATTGTAATTTAAAAAACACAAAACTACTAAAAACTAAATATTAAACTAGAAGTGCGCTTGATGTGTCGTCGTATGTACCTAGTATATAATTATTGAAAATAGTTTTTTTACATATATAGGTAAGGGTAATTCTTCTACATATAAAGAGTAATTTCTAATGAATTCTTGACCAAAAATTCTTTGAGATTCTGTTGATAGCAGAAAAGACTAGTGAGATTAGAAGAATCTTAAATCGTTAACTCATTATTTTAAACAAGCTTAACCCAGCGTTGCAATGTGACGTCCCTAAATTTTTATATTTTATGGGCCCGGAAACATCGCAAGGATACACAGAAGGACCAAACAAAGTTTCACTAAAATCAGATCAATGGTTTAAGAACTCATAGAGGACACACATACAAACGACGACACGGTTGGCGCAGTGGCTAAGCATTGGCTGCTCCGCTACGTGTCGGAACGGAACAAATATTTGTATGACCTACAGATAGTTGTTTCGGGTCTGGCTGTTTGTGTATGTAAGTTTAAATGTTTGTAAACGCACCCACGATACAGGAGAAATTCCTAGTGTGGGGCAACGTTTTTAATTTTGAGGTTAACCCCCTTAGTCTATGCAGTCAAAAGTTATAGCCGTTTATATCGCCTAATCCCACTTGTTCAGATTCTTTTTACTGAAAGAGAAGATACACCACAAGTACAAAAATCAAGTATTACCAAGTATTATTATTATTCTTGTACCTGCAAGCATTTAGGACAATAGTCAAAAAAATTAAGGTGTCCATGATGCCGATGATGAAAAAACCCATGCCAAATTGTAGTAAGGATGTGTAAGAATTTCATCTTTGTAATAAATTCACATACATATTTGTTTTACCTAGTGTCAGAATGGAAACAAGATCCCATACCAACTACAGGGACTAAACCTGTGGCTCCAGTGGCCCCTGTGGGTAACGGGTACTACTTCGGCCCCCCACCGTATCAATCCCCTGGAGGGTTCAAACCTGTGGGGTTCTTTATCGGCGCTCCCTCCACAGAAGCAACCAGAAGAATTTTAAATTTTAAGTTCTAGAAGGGAATTTGGAGTCTGTAAGTTTGTTTGTTTTGTTGGTCTTCACTGAAATCTGACTTCGCACCTGATTCCGATTCCTCTAAAATATGCCTTGATTAATTATTTTCAAGATGAATCTTGACTGCACCCTGGTATTGTAAAAATCTCTTAAGGGGCAAAAATAGTTTGAAAGTAAACGTTTTATCAAATGATACGTAGCTTACCTTAAAAGTATCAAAAATAGTTCGACTGCTCTGCATAATGTCGTGGCCAAATTTAAAGCTTTTAATTATTATATATAAAAAAATGCAATATACTCAAATAAAAATGTATTGATACAAAAAAAAAGTATTTCTGTAAAAAATATACTCAATAAATTCTCTAGCGTTGTGTATTAATTTTATGTTAATTAACGCACATTAAGAAGTTGAATCACAATTTGCATAAAAAATAATATTTTTAATATCTGTATTTATTTCAATAAATAATATATTTAAAATAATATATTTCTGCACAATTGAAGAGAATGAATTAAAGTCTTGCATATATTTTTTGAGATTTGTGACGCCTTTTAAAGGTACTAGATACCTTTTGAAAAACGTAAATTTTCAAACTCATTTTGTGCCCCTTGAGGTATTGTCATATTCTGAAATTTGTCTTTCTTCTCTTTCAATTACTATTCTACAAACTTCTATAATGAATTTATGGTTGCTTTTGTAATGTCCAGAACATTGAACATTTGTTATCGTCTGTGGAACTGTCTACCAGCACTAGTACCTATATCTTGAATTATCTTCTATCAATGTTTCTCATCCGTTCAAATTCTACGTCAATCGGGCCTTAATTTCTTCTGCATCATTTTGATCGTCTATAGATTATTTCTGTTGCACTATTTTGCACTATTAATTCTTCGCATGATTGCAACATGAACGAATCAGGTGATATATCTGCGGACTTCTGTTACTTTGAACATCATCTAGAAGGTTTGTTAGATTTTTCAAGTCTTCTCAAACACATTCTTCTTATATGCCTCAACTTTATTCTTTATTTCACGTCTTTTTAGGTCCCTTTCCAAGAAAACTTGAAAAGTGTGGCTTACTCACTTTCAATTTACGATTGTGAAAACATGCGTTTAGATTTCTCAATTCAACTGTTTTTTTTTGTGTTCTAAACGATATATCTTCGTCAATTGTGAGCCGATTTTCAAAAAAAAAAATTATAATCGAAAGGGTATACCTACTTTCAAAGGGATCTCATATCAATTTTATCTGTGTTGGTTCGGTAATTTATGAGTAATATTTCTAATGTATATGCACGATATGCTTTATGCTTTTCATTGCTACTAAATAGCAATGAAAAATCAATACTCCGTAAGAATTTGTGTGAAATACCATCATACCACAACTAAAAACGCTGAAATAAAAAAAAAACCGAAATCCAAAAAAAATACACTAAATATATAAGCTTACTTTCGGAAGTCGGTGGCAAAAAAATCCGATGAAAAAGCAATGTCATAGTTATTTTTTTGTAAACAAGTTCAAAGTCATTTGTTATGAATAACCAAAGCATTGCATATGCCACAGAAAGCCTTTAGAATTTATATTATCACCTTTTGTGGAAGTATTACGTTGGTGAACCGAGAAAGTGATTTCGTGAAAAGCAAAAGTAGGTTTTTTCGATGACGCATGACGATGCTAGCTGCCTTATTGCCTATGAGTAGGTAGATATGGACAGAATGGAACCAGTGAAAGTTTAGATAAGACCGTATGTAGAAAATGTTAGTTATGTAGGTACTTATTTGTTAGTAAACAGTTGTATCAGGTCGTTATTTCTATCTAAGCCAGTGATATCTACTTATAGATACCTAAATGGCCTGTACTTTCATAATTATGTTTTTAAAATGAAATGTTCATAAATACTTAAAAAAAAACATGAGATTATTTTGCCGATTAGAAGAAAGAAAGAAAAAATAACTAATTTGTTCACACTATGTAATTATTGGTGTTATTTATTTTATTTTTGAAACTTCATTTGTGATTTAACGACATCTGTGATAGAGTAGCAGAACTTTTTTAACGAAGTGCTTGCGACATCTATGATCGATTAACAGTACTACTGGCATCTTTAAGAACCACCATATCGTTGTAGTTCAAACACAGTTTAGTAGATGGCGCTAAAGAGGCAGCTTTAAGTTCATAAGCTATTCATCTTTTCTAAAGCACATGAGACTATTTTCAAAGCTATTCTTTCATCTACATTCTCTACTACTAGATGGCGTTACTATACTTGAAACTTTATTTTCTTAGTACAACTACTCAATCCTAGATGGCGTTACTATACACACACCTGAAACTTTACTTGTCTTAGTATAGCTACTCAATACTAGATGGCGTTGTAACCAATTTTTCATATTCACAGCTGCATGGAACAGAGACGGCACTGGAGCCGCTTCAGCATCAGACAATAAGAATATCAACCTAGTTATTAACCCGTATGCGCCAGCCGCGGGACCTCAGACTATCAGCACGCCGTACGGGAACTATGTGAGGGTTGATAATACTCATAATAGTTTGTCTTCGTTATCCAGTCTTAGCACGTAAGATAATAAATACGAATGTCATCTAAATGTTTGGGGTAATAAAGTGACTTTGAGCAAAACTGTTGTCTACCTACTGTGTACCTACTTTGGAACCGCTGATTTTTCCTCATCTTTATTTTTCGTAGTTTTTACATACATATATAGCTTCTGAACACTAATTTTAACCTACGGTTAAAAGACATTTGACGTTATGAAATAAGCGGTTTTAAATTAGGTACGCAGTGTTCAAAAAGTCCGGGGTTGAGGGTTATTCGAAAGAGATACCGCGGCCCTGAAAAATAAAGGGCAAAAGAAGGAACATGGGTGAGTTTTAGGGAGGATTTTTTGTGGAGGGTTTTTTTTTTGGGTGGGAAATCATCAAATAACTTCCCCCGCTCTCGAGCGAGGGGAGTGTCAGACTTGTACTAACTGAAACCCACCCATGTTCCTTCTATTGCCCTTTACGTTCCGGTACCTCTTTCGAACAACCCGCAACCCCGGAAAATTTGACACTTCCCCCGCTTCCCCGCGTTCAGAAAGTATACGAAAGCTAGTACATAGGTACAAACATGCTGTTGTCTCAACTAACGAGTATTTATACAGAAAAATCAATTGTTAACGCAGTATTAACTAACACATTGGTTATTGGCCAATCGTTTTGTCTGTTTTGTTTGTTTAACATAGTCACTGTTAGCTTGTCCTCATTCTTCTTGAGACCATGTTTAGCAGTTGACTATATTAGGACAAACAGTTACAAAAATGTATTTATTTATTTGGATATCCAACAAAGGATACACAAAAACTTCAAAAAAAAACAATTAGCCCATTACAGGCACTTTTGAATGTCAAGAAACAAAACGTAATATAAATATAAGATGTCGACACATACCTAAAATAGACAAAATTGAAAAATATTTTAAAACTATTAAAAATTATAACATCGGGAAAAAAATATAATCTAAGTAAAAACCAAAATATAGAAATTAATTGAACATAACAAAAGAATTAAAATTAATTCACTAATGTTTCTATTTTAAGAAAATGGCCGGTACCTATTGTGACGGCCATTTTGATTATAAAGTCTAAGCCAACCATGATATTTTGGGATTCCCAGAAAGAGTTAATCCTAGTACTATTTGGAGAAGTATTTCCCAGAATGTGGCTTGGAATAAGGTCTTAATTGCGTTCCTATATTCACGAACCCAATACTATTAAAATAACTATTAAAACTTAAAAAGTCCTTGACAAAAATCTCAAAAAGAATTAAAATCTTAATATTGTCCCTAAATATTAACAAAAGCAGAATAATTTAATTAGAGCGTACGTCGTTGCTTCGTGGGACCTATTTTGTGCCTTTCACTGTGTGTATATCATCTGCTTGTTCTAAACTGTCTACTTCGGAGTACTTCGCTATGATGATTCCACAAACAGATACAAATTTTAAACTTATTAAACATTTTTTAATCGAGGGTTTAAAAACGCGCAGTTAGCTTTTCAAAACTTTGCTTGTTTGAACGTTGAAAATCCAACTGCACACGTTTATTTGTGTTTGTTTTTAAAAAGAGGCAATATCGTCACCATCATCATGATGCTCCTGCCCTTATCCCAGTTTATAAGTGGTCGGCGCAGCATACCTTCTCCTTCCATATTCCTCTATTACTTGTCATCTCGTGACAAGAAAGGAGGTGTCTGAACACAAGGAGGTGTTCAAACACCTCCCTTTTTTGTCATATCCTCCTGCAGGAAGGCAGGGGGTAATTTTTATGTATTATTTTACATGAAAGACTTAACTATCTCCTTAAGGTACTTCTTACTTAAAAATAAGTATTTAAGTAATTTCTATTGTCAATCGTAATCGCTTGATTTTAGAAATACTTTTCTTTTTGCTCTAAATCTTTGAGTATGTTACCATGAACAAATATAATTTAATTAGGTATTAGAAAATAAAACTACCTTAATGTTAAATAGAAGTAATATTTATTTATTTTGTATAAAATTAGTAAATATGGCTTGTTGTGTTAACTATAATATACAATTAAATGTTTCTAAATTATTTTATGAATTTTATTTGTACCCCTTTGTAGTTGATTTTTTTTGTTTACTTTGTATTAATATTTTAAAAGCGAAAGTTTATGAGGATGTCCGTAAGTATGTTTGTTGCTTTTTCACGCAATAACTACTGAATGGATTTTGATGAAACTTCACAATAATATAGCTTACATATCAGAGTAACACATAGGCTACAATTCATAAAGATATATAGAATATTCTATCACCACGCGAGTCAAACCGCGGGCGCAGCTACTACTAAATTTATCCTGCTAATAATACTTATTATGAATGCTAAAGTTGGTGAACATGTTTGTTACGCTTTCATTCAAGAACTACAAAACGGATTTTAATGAAATTCGGCACACAGATAGATTGTACCCTGGATTAATACATCGGTAAGTAGGACTTATATCTCGTGCTTATTAATATTAATATTTGTATGACCTGCAAATAATTGTTTCTGATCAGTGGTCGCCTTTGTGATTTAAATGTTTGGAAACGCACCCACGATACAGGAGAAATTTCTAATTTGTATAATTTATAATTTCTATTATGTAATTTCTAATATGTTTTATAAAATAAAACCTTTATTTTCTATTTCTATCTAGCTTAGAAGCTCGCCACACCGACGGAGCGCCTCTACATTAGAGCACAAACCGCTAGCTGCTACCCTTGACACATAACCTTGTGAACTGGTTCCAACGATCAAAATGTTGGAATTCACTTCTAACCAGTATATTTCCACTTTAATACGTTTGTTCATGATTTTCTGTCTGCTGTAACCTGCGACTTTGTAGAATATTCTGACAAATTAATATTATATAATTATATACTACAAAATATTATAAATGCGAATGTTTGTGAGGATGGATGGATGTATGGATGTTTGTTACTCTTTGACGCCAAAAAAGCTGAACGGATCTTGATGAAATTTGGCGCAGAGGTAGATTATAGTCTGAAATAACACATAGGATACTTTTTTTTTATCACCACGCGGGCAAAACCGCAGGCGCCATTTAGTAGAGAATTATTCTCTAACTTACCTACCTGCTTACGTTAAAGTGTCACAATGAGACATTTCTTAGTGCCTATGAGCTCACAGATGACGAAACGTTTAATGTATTCTTTGGACATCTAGTTAACGCTGATGACTGCACGATCTCACCCACTCATCGCCTTGGTATGTATTCTTACAGCATCTGGTTAGAGAAAGGATCCCAGAGCCCTTTAAGTCTAACAGCATCATTGAATAACAATGTTTTAATCGTTTATTTATTTTTACACATATTTTTGTATTAAATCCTTACTAATATTATAAAAGCGAAAGTGAGTTTGTTTGTTTGTTTGTTTGTTACCTCTTCACGCTTTAATGGCTAAACCGATTTTGATGAATTTTGGTACAGAGATAGTTGGGAACCAGGATACGGACAAAGGGCATTTTTAAAAAAAGTGGGATGTGAGGGAGAAAGGGGGAAGAAAAGGGAAAACTTAGCGTTGCTATTACAAATCAATAAGGCGCAAGGGGAACTGTGTTACCCCGAATTTAACGCGAGCGAAGCCGCGGGCAAAAGCTAGTAATATTATAAAAGCGAAGTGTTTGTATGTTTGTTACGTCTTCACGCCTAAATGGCTTAACCGATTTTGATGAATTTTGGTAAGTACAAAGATAGTCGAGACCCTGGAGGCTGACATAGGCTAATATTATTTTTTAAAGTGAGAAATGAGGAAGAAAGAGGGAAGAAAAGGAAAAAGTTAGCTTTGCTATTACAATAAATAAGGCGCAAGGGCAAAAACTACAGGTACCAGGTACCTGCAAATAAGGAAAGGGGGACTGTGTTGCCCTAAATTTAATGCGAGTGAAACCGCGGGCGAAATCTAGTTGTACATAAACCATTTCAAAATACAAAAAAAATGTAGTCCACCGGTATCAGAAACAAGGTCCAAGTTACCGGCAGTCAGAGCTTCAGAGAGAGGAACCTAAAGATACGAGCCGTGCCCAAGGGTCCAGCTTTCTGTATCCAGCTGCCTAACGAGAGCCTCCTCAGGTGTTGGTCGAGGCTCTTGGTAATTAAGCCATTGGCAAATACGACTATCGGCACAATGATCGTCGAGTCCACATCCTATAAGTCGCCCACCTCGCGCGCCAAGTCAACATAATTCATTTTGTTACGAAAATAAACTCGCTACAATTTAGAAAGTATAGTCATCATCATCATCATTTTCCTGCCCTTGTCCCATTCTATTTAGGGTCGGCGCAACTCGTTTTCTTCTTCTATTCTCCCCTATCAGACGTCACGACATCATTTACTCCCTCCTTCATATCATTCCTTACACAATCCATTCATCTTGAATCATTGGGTTATTCCATCAGTGATTTCTTTGTAGCAACCACGGAGACTAAATCAATGCCTGGTTGACGCCAATAAAATTACATGGGACTTAAAAATAACTGACGAAACGTGTGTGTATTATTAGTTACATACACGCGTAAAGTTATGTATGTATGTACTATTACTTATGTATTCAGGTTCTAATCACTTTTACAGTCTAATTTAATAGACCCTGACTTGTAAACGAAACAATAAAACGGCTTGAAAACTAGTCACAGTCAATACACACCCACTCTGTTGTCCAAATTTAGTGACAACATCTTCCAAATAAGTGAAGACGCCATTTTGTTTTTGAGTTCATTGTCAAATTGTTGCCTCATTTTATCTGTGAGCTGTTTATCGATATATATTAAAACTTTATCTAAATGTACCTATAAAAAAACACTGCACAAAGGCGGAATTAGTGCCTCGGGCATTTTCTACCAGTCTACCATAGGGTGATGCAGAGAGAAAACATAGGTGCAGGGTGCATAACAGAAAGTGTTTCGATAAAAACCATATACTCATCTCTCTTTTTTTTTTGGGTGCTAAATCAACAAATAACTTCCCCCGCTCTGGGCGGAGCGGGGGGCGTGTCAGACTTTTAGTGACTAAACCCCACCCATGTTCCTTCTATTGCCCTTTATGTTCCGGGGGCGCGGTATCTCTTTCGAACAACCCGCAACCCCGGCAGGGTATACTCATTTCTGTGGTCCCTTTGTGCTGCGAAAATCATCGTTCTTAGTCTACGCAGTCAAAAGATATGGCTGTTTATGTCGTAAGTCTTTCTTTTTCCTTATCTTGCAAATAAATTCTTTGCCAACATGTTCTCAATACGACTTGTGGTTGTCAGTTGCCTAACTAGTTGCTAGACAAGTCGCTTGACAATCAGTTTCAAGATTAGTATTAAACATATTTTAGACTAGCTTTTGCCCGCGGCTTCGCTGGCGTTAAATTCGGTAGCGCCTTATTGATTTGTAATAGCAACGCTAAGTTTTCCCGTTTCTTCCCTCTTGCTCCCTCATATCCCACTCTTTTTTAAAAAATAATAGCCTATGTCCGTCTCCTGGTTCCCAACTATCTCTGTACCAAAATTCATCAAAATCGGTGTAGCCATTAAAGCGTGAAGAGGTAACAAACAAACAAACAAACTCACTTTCGCTTTTATAATATTAAGTAAGGATTTGAAGGTGACATTAAATGTGGCGCCAATATGCAATACGTACACAAATGTGAAGAGAAGCTAATCCTTTCGACTGTTTTGAAGCCTCTTTGTCAACGGAAGC
Source organism: Ochropleura plecta (assembly GCA_905475445.1). NCBI lineage: Eukaryota > Metazoa > Arthropoda > Insecta > Lepidoptera > Noctuidae > Ochropleura > Ochropleura plecta. The sequence continues at coordinate 2,167,916 of FR997750.1, read as the reverse complement.
ATCAATAAACTTATTATTAAAATATTTATTATTTACTAGCTTCCGCCCGCGACTACGTCCGCGTGGCATAGTTACTTTGGGCTAACTCTAACTTTGACCCGCGTGATGATCGAAAAAAAAAATCTTTCTCTCCCCTTTTGTTTCCATCTTTCTCCCAGATTCCTCACTTTAAAAAAAAAGTATAGCCGATGTGTGTCTCCAGAGTTTCAACTATCTCTGTACCAAAATCAGCAAAATCGGTTTAGCCATTCCGGCGTGAAGACGTAACAAACAAACTCACATTCGCTTTTATAATATGTATTAGTAAGGATTATAATTAAAATGGATATAAATAAAGTATAGTTTAGAGCTAATTTAAATTTGCTAATTGTTAACGTGCGTAATTGGCGCTTCTCCCTTAAATGAACATTCTAATTCGTGACCATAGCAACACAAATTCTGCCACAAAAATACAAAATTTAAAACATGTTTAAACAGGTAAAGAATTTGACTTTTAAACATTAATAGTCAACGGTTGATCCAAGGGCATCCACATGTGACGTCAGAAAGTTAGTCGCCCGCGCAGCTTGGGTTGAGACTTAGAAGATTTGAAATTTGAATTAAATTAAGGTTTGGTGTTGAAAGAAGTACACACTGCATAGTTCATCAACATCATCTGTAAATAACAAAATGCATAGATATGATATGAAAGAAAAAACTGATCAAATATACAATGTGTCCGGTCATGGACTATCGATGTTCTAGATACTTATGTAACGAGTGTTTTAATATATTATTACGATACACACTTGGGTCTAATTCACTTCCCCGCTTTTTGGCAGCCATTTTGAGATATTCTCTATGCGTGTACCAAAAATAATCATATCTCTCAAAGTTTTGTTCTTACTGAGACGAAAATAGGTTTATTCAGACGGCAACAATATTGTCTATCGTTTAAATTAAGAAATGATGAGCTTACATTTTCGTAACTTTAGAAAACAAAATTAAAGTCCAAAAATATGCAAATCAACGAAAGTTTTGTAAACTTTATTGTGAAAAAAATGGTATTTTTTTTTTAATCAATATATTTGAGTACTAGAGTGTTTGTTTCATAAGTACATAGAATACCGCTCTTCCGTGACCGGACACATTGTATAATCAGCAGTTTTTGAACGTAACATTACAAGAGACAGTCCCTTGACCCAAATCCCTCCCTCCGAACCCCCGCCCCTCGCCACATCCTAGTCCTAGTGTTTTAGCTGAGAAGGAGTGGCTGCAGCAAGAAATTCCTTCATATAACTCTGTAAATATAAATTTAACCACAAACATACACACAAAATCATTAAAATAAAAATAGACAGGGGTCTTTCAATAAAAGAGTCTTCATTTCGAAATAATCTTCTGTCTTCTTTTTAAATCTTCTAATCCAATTATCCATCGCAGAAACGAAGGGAAAAAACGTAACCTCTATCAGGCTATGTCTGAAACATCTATACGACACAGACAAAGCCAAGGAGAGGCTAGGTCAAAGTCCCTGTGTTGAGCAGACACTGGTCCATGTTGCAAGGAAGCTGGGATGTCTTGGTCTTCTTAATCTTCACAATACATAAGTCAAAAGTTGATAACAGGGTCTGAAATCAATTTGGCTTTACAAAATCCTACTTAATGTTATAAATGGGAATGTTTGTGAGGATGGATGTATGGGTGAACGGATCTTAATGAAATTTGGCACAGAGGTAGATTATGGTCTGGAACATAGAATACTTTTTTTCGATATCACGCGGGCGAAGCCGCGGACGCCAGCTAGTTTTATATATAAGAAGAATAAACTAACAAAACATAAACTAACTTAATTAACTTAAGGTCGAAGTACTCCTCCACACCACTGTTATCTGGAAACGTGCCCAAAAGACTAGCAGCATTGCCACGTTTAATGGCAATATGTATTTGCCATTAAACTATTTAAAAATCTTATTGATCTTTCACTTCACTTACACACGTTCTACGAAAGTTAGTTAGTTCAAAAGACTTCAACGCGCGCTTTCTTTTTATTTATTTTTAAATCGAAATGATTTTTAAAACTTTTATGGGCCGATCACTTTCTGGAACTTCGTTTCATAAACTGCGAGCAACCACATGATAAGATCACATCGGAATTTGTCAGTCACATCTATTTAATTAATGCAGCATCATCATTTTCCTGCCGTTTTCCCATTCTAATTGTGGTCGGAGCAACACGTTTTCTTCTTCCATTCTCCCCTATCTGTCGTCGCGGCATCATTTACTCCTTTCTCCTTCATATCACTCCTTACACAATCCATCCATCTTTTCTTTGGCCTTCCTCTCGCTCTCCGTCCTTCAACATTCAGATTTATCACTCTTTTAGTCACATGTGCTTATGCACAATGTACAAATAGTAACTCGCTAGGCTTATAATATAACTAATGAGTACATGACCCCGTTAGGGCGCAGCAAAATGTCTTAAAACTAATAAAATAATATCGCAGTGACTATCTAATAACACGTTTGGTATTAACTTTAACTATGTATATTGTATCAATTAAACTTATATCTAGCCATAAGCAATATCCCTTTTCTTCCCTCTTTCTCCCTCATTTCCCACGTTAAAAAAAAAATTGCCTACGTCTGTCTCCAGGGTCCTACTATCTCTGTATCAAAATCGGTTTGGCCATTTAGGCGTGAAGACGTAACAAACAAACTCACTTTCGCTTCTATAATATTAGTAAGGATATACATAGATCTAATAAATAAAATACCGAGATACAAATATAAATGACAATCAATTTTGTTTTGCCAGGGAATCACTACACGATGGAACGCGCAGGCTAGTTGAGACGTTATAAAAATAGTGCTTGTAAATTGTTTGATCATACTTTTACACACATTTCACAGAAGCACACTTGTATCAACAAATACATAAATAATAGTTTTGTTACTGGTCGTAAACGATTCCCGGTTTTTCGTAGAATTACTTATCGAAATATTAATAATATTATTAATTCATCATCTGCCTAGCCTTTTCCTAACTATGTTGGGGTTGGCTTTCAGTCTTACCAGATGCAGATTACATGGAGCGACTGCCTATCTGACCTCCACAACCCAGATAGAACTGGTTAATACAATATCCTTAGACTTAGACTTATTTGTCAGACTTTCGGGACACTGACTACCTGTAGCAACTGATAATATTTAAAACCAATTTATATAAAACCAGCTTTTGCCCGCAGCTTTGCTCGCTGTGTTACCCCGAATTTAAAGCGAGCAAAGCCGCGGGCAAAAGCTGGTTTCTAAAAAGAGGAACTCCTCTTTCCTGATTTGCAGGTACCTGCTACCTGTAGGTTTTGCCCTTGCGCCATATTGATTGTAATAACAAAGCTAAGTTTTCCCTTTTCTTCCCTCCTTCTCCCTCATTTCTCAGTTAATAAAAAAAATTGCCTATATCCGTCTCCAGGGTCTCAACTATATCTGTACCAAAATTCATCAAAATCGGTTTAGCCATTAAAGCGTGAAGAGGTAACAAATAACTTTACTTTCGCTTTTATAATATTAGTAAGGATAAACTAATAAACAAAACATAACTAATTTATGGTGTCGAAGTACTACTCCACACCGCTGTCTTCCGGAAAGTGCCCAGAAGACTACCAGCATTGCTATGTTGAATGCTTTTACTCTGGACGCTCTAACTAAAGCCTCGACTACGAAACGAACGACTCGTTTTGCTTACGGATGGTAGTATTTTGACATAAGTTCTATGAGACTTATGTCAACATCCTACTATCCGTAAGCAAAACGACTCGTTTTTGTTTATTGGAACGGGGCTTTAATGTGCTCTTTATTTACATCGTTCTCACATGCATGTATAATCTCAACATGAATGATGTATCTATGATTTTGTAAAAATATTATGATTTAAAAGAGTGTCCATGGAGTTTCTTGCCCATTCTTCTCCATAGAGATCTACGCTTTGGAATGGGCAACTACAGTACTTTCACAAGCTATTATGTCTTGTGACTGGGACTGTAGCAGCATCTTTTGTTTTGTTTTCATGATATTCAAAAGTGCCTGTAATGGTCAAATTGAAATAAATGCTTTGAGTTTGAGTTTGAATGGTAATGATAATTCTTTGGCCGAAGAAAGACCCAGCCAAGATCACGCGAAGTGTCGACCGGTCAGCGAGAAACTTCTTAAAAAGAAGACTCGCATGTAATAATAACATCTGAATCCGCTAAAAAAATCCTTATATTGTTTAATTTGACGGCCGGTTGGCGCAGTGGCTGAGCAATTGACTGCTGCGTATTGCGGGTTCGATTCACGCACGGAACAAATATTTGTATGGCCTACAAATAGTTGTATCGGGTCTGGCTGGTTGTGTATGTAAGTTTAAATGTTTGTAAACGCACTCACGATACAGGAAAGAATTCCTAGCGTGGGGCAAAGTTTTTTTGTAAAAAAAAAACTCATAGGTTAACCTACGAATTGCCGTTAAAAAAAACATATTCTTTACATCACTTTCTATCACATATCAGACCATCAATATGCTAAGTTTCAGAACCTTGATTAAATATTAAACTATTTCACAAAAAAAAAATACTTTTAAGGTTATGTAAGTACCTGTGTGGTTGAACGAACTGTTTGTTACCCTACCATGACGTCTTAAAGCAGAAGTTATTCCACTGAGGGAAAGAGACAGAGCTATACAGGGTGTCTAGCACCATCTCTTTCCCTCGGTGGAATAAGTTCTGCTTTAAGACGTCATGGTAGGCCTACTGTTATGGCTTTTTCATTGATGTGTTACCCACGCTTGCGATGGAAGGTCAACAGAATAATAAAATTTTATTTATTCTAACGATTTTGATACTTTTGAAGACATTACGTCTGTCTGACTTTGAAATAAAATAGTTTTATATGTAATAATGTGCCCTGGCAGTTGAAAGCATGTCATGCTCACTTAAATGTATCGGTGATGGTGGCGCTAGTATCGGGTCATTTAGTTCCCTTCAAAATGTTTGAGTTGAATGGGGCTGATCCCATGCGTCATGTTCGTGAAAGGGCGCTGTCATTTGTGACTGGCCATCTGCCAGTTGCCACGACTTATTTATTTTTTGTTTTATAAGGACACTTCTAACGTGCACGTCTTGCTACATCTTTCTCACATAATGATCCACCTCGACTTGAATGGTGTAACTAAGGTTTTGTAACAATATACTGATTTAAAAGAGTGTCCACGGAGTTTCTAGCCCATTCTTCTCCATAGAGATCTACGCTTTGGAATGGGTAACTACAGTACTTTCACAGTTATTATGCCTTGTGACTGGGATTGTAGATTCATTTTTGTCATTATTTCGACAGTTCAAGTAACTTGCTTACAAAAAACAATCTCCAAACCTCCTAATAGTACTATTACATATTCTGCATCAACTACCTTGCAGTGCCGCATGCCGTGTCGAATGCGCACGCGCTCCTCAAAGAAATGTCAGCAAAGCAGAGAGGCCAGGACCACAGCCTACTTTTTATCCCGGTCTACACTGGTGAAACCGTGGGGTAGCAAGTTTATAGTCATTATCTTATAACCTCAATCTAAAGTTTTAAGTTCTACACGCAAGGTCATCAATTTTTACGGCGCGTTCGTGTTTCCCGCGCGCCTCAAACAAATGTCAGCAAAGCAAAGGGGCCCGCTAGGGCCACTTGGTAGGTTGCGGGTTGTTCGAAAAAGATACCGCGGCCTCAGAACACAAAGTCAGTAAAAGTCTGACACTCCCTGCCGCTCCGCTTAAAGCGGGTGTAGTTATTTGATTATTTCCCATCCCTAAAAAAACTATCTTGCAGTTTATACAATTTTTTTCAAAAACCATATTTCGTATACCAACACCAAGACAAAAAAAAACCAGTGCCATCTATTACCAAGATCCGGAATTAAAAAACCAGTATAAAAATCAAATAAAACATAATAATTAAATCAATTCAGGATTCGCCTGTCTCTACCTGATTATCATATATTAATAATAACCATTTAATGTTGACATTCACGACAGCCGGTTTCCCCTTGAGGGGCCTCTAGTTTGTATGGTCAAGGGGGGCAGGGTATGTCTAGGAGAACTGGTCGAGGTTCTGATAGCAACTATTCAAGGTTTTCTAGTATTTTTCCACGCAAACCGCGTTTTTTTTCACATTCTAAGTATTATTCTTTGATTTCTTGAATAGAAGTTGTCTTGTGTTGATTTTTTATTTTATTATGTTGGTACAATGTGATGGTAAACAGTACCATCACACAAATTGTAAAGGCACAAAGTATGTTTGTAACTCTTTCACGCTTAAACGGCTTATCGGATTTAGATGAAATTTGGTATCAAAATAGCTTATACGCTGGGTTAAGACAATTTAGTAATGAATATTAAAAAAAAAATTCGTTCTAAATTGCATCTCGTAGTTTAACCTAGGAGGTTGTCATCTGCTTAACCGGGCGATTCCTGTGGATGCCTTAAAAATTAAGACCGCCAGCCAGAGCAAAAAACTTACAAACTAAGCGACTACACGCTAAGGGCATCCCCTGTGGGGTACGATCTTCGGCTTAGGGCGTCGCTGAGGGAGGACAGCAAAGGGACATGCTGGATTTGAGTGATATTATTTAGGAACTGGTTTGAACTTACTGGCTCAGCAGCGTGGGCTAGCTCTAGCTAGGGACGGATGGGGGTGAATATTACAAAAAGTAACGTAGGCATACCTATATACCCAATAACTCGCTCATCTAAAAAGAAATCACTTGCTGTTAATAAAGTCGCTAACTAGGTAGGTACTTTGCAAAAAGTGTAAAGTTAAGCTTACTTTAATAGAAAATATGCAGTAAGGACTTTACTTAATGACCTTCCAATTTGATATCGCATGTCAAATCTAAAAACCAGCTTAAAATATTCTCAAACACTACCTGACATTGTGTCCATAACCAATTGTACATCTACAGCAAATGTCATTTTTCCATAGTGCAAAATATGAATTGTAAATTCGCTTTTTTTTATCATGCGGTATTTTTGGATCGATATTTGATCCATATTATGTATTGTAAACTGTTTTGCAGTTTGGCAGATCCTTACTAATATTATAAAAGAGAAAGTGAGTTAGTTTGTTTTGTTAGATCTTCACGTTAAATGGCCAAACCAATTTTGATTAATTTTGGTACAGAAATAGTTGGGACCCTGGAGGCGGACATAGGCTACTTTTTTTAAAAGGGATAGATTTTTTTCCATTATCACGCGGGTCAATGTTAGCGTTAGCCCAAAGCCACGCCGGACGAAGTCGCGGGCGGAAGCTAGTTATATTATAAATCCGAATGTTTGTGAGGGTGGATGGATGTATGGATGTTTGGTACTCTTTCACGTCAAAACGGCTGAACGGATCTTGATGAAATTTGGCACAGAGTTGGGTTGGGTCTCGTCAATCTTAGATAGTGATTATGGTTCACCAAATTTCATTTATAAATAAGTTTTTTTAATAGTACACTGTAATTTTGCCGGTTCTGTTTAAATCGCATGAAACAGGGGGCGACCCTATTGCCGTGGCTGCTGCTGAGATAATCTTGATATTTTTTTTCAAATTCCACCTCATAAGAATTAGTCACCAAAAAGATTTAAGTTTTTTTTTTCTTTATTTTGTTTTGAGGTTTTTATCTTAACAGATATGCCAATCCCATCCTGCCTTTTAATATGACATGGCATTATCACTAAATTTATAGAGCGGACATTGGTAATATTTTCATACAAATTTTTTATTCCAAACATATTCTATTTTGACACACGATCGTTCTCTGACAAGCGGGCGTGTGACACTATGCAGAACGATTTGTTACCAACGAAACCATTTAATTTTGACGACACGATTGGCGCAGTGGCTGAGCGATCGTCTGCTGCGCTGCGTATCGCGAGTTCGATCCCCGCACGGAACAAATATTTGTATGGCCTACAAATAGTTGTTCCGGGTCTGGCTGTTTGTGTATGTGAGTTTAAATATTTGTAAACGCACCCACGATACAGGAGAAATTCCTAGTGCCTAATACGTTTTTTTTAAGAAAAAAAAATTGGTTGTTTGTAAAGTAGGTTTACGATCGAGATGTTTACGTGATAACGTCTTATTGGTGATATAAGTTATCACCAGTAGTGACATCTAAAATGAAATTAAGTACTAATTTAACGTTTTTTTTTCGAGCCAAGTAACAGATGGCGCTACCATCTTTATGAAATGTCGCTCGTGAGGTTTTGGTGTGACACAAGTTTCTGAACATGTCACCCGACTAAAACGATTTTAAAGACGTTATCACGTCAAAAATAACAAGTTTTGGATTACAATTTCGTCATATCCCGTTTATTACTCGTATATATTTTTGAGTGCATTTGTCAGTACGCTTAATTGACCGGTTAAGCAGACGACAACCTCCTAGGTTGAACTACGAGATGCCATTCATAAATAGTAGCGCACACAATCGTTGTTTAAAACAACTCGATACCTAAGACTTGGATCCGGATTGACTATGACGTCATGTACCACGTAGAAAGATCATCTCAAAGTCACTTTTAACCAACATTACAGGTCAAATGTATTTAAACCTTTTTTTAGAACGGCAAGGACAAACCGTTCTCCCGATCAAGGATATTTGCTTGTTTGATTTTGAATTAAGAATATTAAAGCGACCAATTTATGATTCGGCGCCAAAAAATTTGAATGGTCTGACGTAGGTGACAGAAAATCAAGATGGACGCCTCGAAATGTCAATGTCAAGTTGGTTACGAAATTTGAACGGATTTGGATTATTGAATTTGTGATTTGGAAGGTTAAGTATCTATAATACTTAAGGTTTAACAACATCTCAATATGCAAATCGTTTATTTTTTTTATGATATTTTATCCAAAAGCAGCATTAAAAAGTTAAGGGTGATGGTGGCTAATACTGATGTATGCCTTATTATACTTATTAGTGCCTAGCTGGCGCCCACGGCTTTGTCCGTGTGATATCTAAAATAAAAATCCTATGTGTTATTCCAGACTATAATTTACCTCTGTGCCAAATTTCATCAAAATCCGTTTAGCCGTTTTGACGTGAAAGAGTAACAAACATCCATCCATTCTCACAAACATTCGCATTTAGGTACCTATAGTATTAGTAGGAACATCCTACGATGTTGAAAAAAAAGTAAAGCTCATGGACATTTTAACAGCCGCACAGTCGAACTTTCAGGTTAAGCCGCGCGTACCATCACATACCGAGTTTCCTCCGTGATTTAAAAAGCACGTCAAGCTGTTGGTTCTGGCTGGCATTTGTAAATCTTTGACAGAAACAAGTCGTCAGTGGCCCGAAAGTCCGACAACCAGTCTTACCAAAGGGTATCTTATTACCCAGTACTAACTGGGTTGTGTAGGTCAAATAGGGTGTCGTAAAATACTGGTATTCAACTGCATCAGGGTAAGACTGAAGGTCGACCTCAACATAAGGAAAAGACTGAGCAGATGATGATGATTTTGAATAAAATATGTACAGTCTTACCAACAAGCTGCTTAAGAACAAGAAACAAAGGTTGTGAAGAAGGCTCTACACCTCATAGAAAACATGAATTAAGTAAAATAAATTTAAAAAAAACGTAACTTGCGAATAGTTAGTCTTTTATGTGGTACGTCTCTGCTAAAACCTCCAGAGATAACTGGTGTTAAGATATTGTAATAGATTTGGCTGTAAGCACCATTGCACTGATACAATTAGCAATATTCATCGAAAAAATTATGGGTTTTGTAATATTTTTGTGTAGATTATATTATTACACCTAAATGGGCCTCGCAGTTTTACACACCACCAGAATTAAAAGCAGTTTATGTCCTTTATATCATCCAGAATAATAAGCTATCTTGATACAAAATTTCATCCATTCGTCCTTTAGCCGTTTGAACGTAAAGAAGTAACAAACAAACACACACAAATACAAACTTTCACCTTTAAAATATTTATGTGATTATTCTATTTATACATCTATATTTAGCATAGAGTTGACTACGAAATCATGCGAATGAGACAATATTGGAAAAGCAAACAAGTCACTCTTTAAAATAAATGTTTATTTAAGTTTCTGTGAACCTAAAGTTATGAAGAGATATTTTTAGTTTTTGAATATTTGATGCATATAAGTGATACATCAAATTGAGAAAAGAATGGCAAGGTGTCAAAAATTCGTTGACATCGCTGTCAACAGGAAAAGAGGCCAGAAGGTTGGCAGCATTGCCACGTTGGATGGCAGTGCTGATTCTTTGGACAAAACAGGCCAGCCCTCTGGGGCCTTAGTCTGCTATTACAATGGTGTCAGAATGGTCGATCACTGATCGCATAATGGTTGATTTTGACAAGTTCATAAATCCTTAATATTATAAACGCGAATGTTGGATAGATGTATGGATGTTTGTTACTCTTTCACGCAAAAACTACAAAATGGATTTTGACGAAACTTCATAATAATATAGCTTACATATCAGAATAACACAGGCTACAATTCAAAAAGATATATTGTATATTCGATCACCACGCGAGTGAATCCACGAGGCGCAGCTAGTTGAAACTATATAGAAACAAATGACAATCTATGAGCTGTATCATAACAATATCATCACGCCTTTGATCACGAAAGGGCTAGGTAGAGGTATAATTAAGTACCAGCAATAGTACCTACCACCCACATTTCGCTAGTTATATTTAAGTCCCATATAATAAGGGGGGCAGCTCGTGGCTAAATAACAGCAGCCGCTCGGGTCGATCTTTAGGTTAAGCCGCGCTTGCCTAGGTTGGTCTGTGGATGGGTGACTACCCGTTACATACCGAGTTTCCTCCGTGCCTCGGAAAGCACGTTAAGCCGTTGGTCCCGGCTGTCATTTGTAGATCTTTGACAGTCGTTACAGGTAGTCAGTGTCCCGAAAGTCTGACAACCAGTCTTACCAAGGGGTATCGTATTACCCAGTACTAACTGGGTTGTGGAGGTCAGATAGGCAGTCGCTCCATGTAAAATACTGATATTCAGCTGCATCCGGTTAGACTGGAAGCCGACCCCAACATAGTTGGGAAAAGGCTAGGCAAATGATGATAATAAGGGGGGCAGCCTATTGCCATCAGACGGGCACAAATCTAGATACCGTAGCTGTTACCTAAAAATCCAACAACATTTAGGCAGACCTGTGAATAGAATTCGGAACCTCATGATTAAAATTCGCGCGTGCGACCGCTACGCGCGTACTTGCGACGAGACAGTCATTACAAGCTATACCATAGATAGAAAAAGTAAAAAAAAAATAGGTATCCAGCTTAAAAGTATACGTCAATTTTAAAAGTCGATTGAAATAAATGAAATTCTTTAAAAACGATCCCCATCTGTCCCTTGCTAGAGCCAGCCCGCGTTGCTGAGCCAGTAAGTTCGAATCAGTCCCCAAATAACATCACTCAGATCCAGCCTGTCCCTTTGCTGTCCTTCCCCCAGCGACGCCCTAAGCTGAGGCTTGTACCCCACAGGGGGTGCCCTTAGCGTGTAGTCGCTAAGTTTGTAAGTTTTTGCCCTGTCTGGAGGCGTTAAATTCAAGGCATCCACAGGAATCGCCCGGTTAAGCAGACGGCAACCTCTTAGGTTGAACTGCGAGATGTCAATTCGAAAAAAAAAAAAAAATTAAAAGCGATCGTGACTTGTCTCTGCCTTGGTAGATACGACGAGTCATCGCGAATTAATTATTTGTTCTCCAGGTAATCAGAAAACAGTAATAAATTAACACTTTTCCAAGAAAACAATTGACCACTTATAAAATAGAACTTGAAAAAAGTCACCCTTTGTTCGTGTGCAGCGTTTTTCTCAGAAACGGCTGGACAGTGAATGATTTCATTGTAACGAATAAAAATGATAATAAGATACATTTTGCAATAAGAAGATTAATAAAGATTATAATTTTGTAGACGTTATTCCATAAATTTGACTTAAAACGAGGAAAAAATGCAAATTATGAATCTGTGGTTGCAATGAAAATGGCGGTAAAACAAAGTATTATCGAAACGGGATAAGGCAAAGGTATTTCAGTATAATGCCAATCGAGTTTAAAATTCTTGGCTGTGGACATAAACAGCCTGCTTTGTAATTTTAATAAGAAACATTGGTATTTGACATTTACTTTTAAGAGATTCTAGAAGATTATTGCAAAATCATTATAATTAAATTACGTCATAGTTTTATCTACAAGTAGAACTATTAAAAGTTTTATTACTTAGAATGCAAATACAGATAATTTTATTGTAGTCATAAAAAGTATTTTAAACACAGTTTAAAGCACAAAATAATTATTATGCAACCAACACAATTTGAAATTAGAATGGACTTCGAAAATCCAAAAAAAAAACCACAGATAAACAATAATAAAAAACGAAAAATTCCAACTCACCGTTCCGAATTTCGACCAAAGACAACACAAAATTTAAATAGTGAAAAAATAATTAAAAAAAAATAACTACAGACCTCCAACACGTCCTTATACACAGGCACACAAACCAAACTGAGCGATTATCGCTTAGGACCGAGATATCGGTATAAGGAATCGATTAAAATCGTCAAAACAGGTTGTAAGTTTAATTATGTGGCATTATGATGAGACTGTTAGGTTTAGACTCTTGCCTCTTGGCGGATTTTAAAACGATGCTCGAAAAAATATGGCGCGGATTCGTAGACAGTTGTTTATTTTTAGATTTTTGGAGGGAAACTTTTGAATGGGTTCTGTAGGTGTGAAATTGAAAAATAAGGTTTTGCAATAGATTTATGAATGTGTTGCTGTTAGTTTTAATTATATTGAGAAACTATACATCATCAGCAATAGTACTAGCGACCAAATCATCATTTTCCTGCCCTTGTCCCATTCTATTTCGGGTCGGTGGAACACGTTTTCTTCTTCCATTCTCCCCTATCAGACGTCATAGCATGGTTTACTCCAGTCTCCTCCACACTATCTATCCATTGTTTCTTTAGCCTTTTTCTTTCCTCTCCCTCTCCATCCATTAACATTCTGACTCATCATTCTTTTAGTCACATGTGCTTTGTCCCTCCTCATTAAATCTTCTTACCAAGACAAAGGACTCCCTTTCATTTTTTCTGTAATAAGCGCTAATTTTGCTAGCGACTTTATCAAATCAAAATATTTTTATTTCACATAGGCCTAGATGGGCACTTATAAAACGTCGAGAAAATATGCACGGTTCGGGTTGGTCATTTCCTTTGGATAAGAACCGGCAAGAAGCTCCATGGTTACACCATCAAATACATTACATGCTAAACCTTTTAACTATGTTGGGGTCGACTACCAGGGTGCTTATAATGGCCACTTTAGCAGAATCATCATGTGATACTAATATCAACTACGTAACAATTCGTAAAATAGTCACAAAGTGACAATAATTCATAGAACGTTATATTCATATATATATATACAGGGTTATTTGTAAAACACTGGCAATGTCTCAGGAGCATGTTACTAACATCATAATTAACAACTTATGTTCTAGGAAATTCAAAACATCCTTACTAATTCTTTACTATTCCTTACTATATTATATATAATATTATAAAAGCGAAAGTGAGTTTGTTTGTTTGTTTGTTACCTCTTCACGCTTTAATGGCTAAACCGATTTTGATGAATTTTGGTACAGAGATAGTTGGGAACCAGGAGACGGACATAGGCTAATTTTTATTAAATTAAGTGGGATATGAGGGAGAACGAGGGAAGAAAAGGGAAAACTTAGCGTTGCTATTACAAATCAATCAGGCGCAAGAACAAAAACTGCAGGTCTGCTTGTTGTGTATTTTTTTAAAAAGAGTGGAATATGAGAGAGAAAGAGGGAAGAAACGGGAAAACTTAGCGTTGCTATTACAAATCAATAAGGCGCTACCGAATTTAACGCGAGCGAAGCCGCGAGCAAAAGCTAGTTTATCATATTTTAGTTCATCAGATTTTCATACAAAAATAAATATATTGAAATTGAACGCTCTAAATGTTACGAAATCTATGCGAAGCAAACGCGCCTACAAGCGGCGGGCGGTGTAATGTAGGTACAGCAAAATACGGAGTTGAAATGTGTTAGATAGGACAACGAAATCTTGAAGATTTGTTTTTGGTAAATGTATAAAGTTTTGTAAAAAATCATAGAACAAAAGTTGTTGTTTATGATGATTGTAATACAGTCCTGCAAGGTTGTCGGTGTTTACAAATAACCCTGTATATATATATATATATATATATATTCATATTATTATTACATTGACTGCCGAACCGGCTATTTTAGGCCCCAGGATTTTCAATGCAGCGACTGCCTATCTACCTCTACAACGCAGCTAGTTCTGGGTAAAACGACTTTACATCGGGTCTGGCTGTTGTGTGAGTGAGTTGAAATGTTTGTGAACGCACCCACGATACAGGAGAAATTTCTAGTGTGGGCCAACGTCTTCCAAAAACAACCTTAACAATTATTACGATAGAAACTCCTGCCCTTTTCCTAATTTATTGAATGTCGGCGCATCATGTCTTCCATACTCCTCTAACACTCGTCATATCATCACACACCTCCTTTCTTACCATATCATCCTTCACGCAGTCCATTCATCGTTTCTTTGGTCTTTTATTCATACAGAGTCATACTCAAAACTATCCTCACGACATTTTCCTCATTCGACCGCGTCACATGCCTAACTCAAAAAATTTGAATACTAAATAATCGAATATATAAAATTCTCGTGTCGCGGAATTTGTTACCTAACTCCGAAACGGCTGGACCGATTTGTTTGAAATTTTGTGTGCATATCAAGTAGGTCTGAGAATAGGTCAACATCTATTTTTCATACCCCTAAGTGATAAAAGTGGCTTAAGCAGCCGGTGAAACCGATGGGCATAGCTAGTCACTTCATAGAATCCTCTCAATATTCTTCAACTGAACGTTTTGTCATCCGCCCACGGATCTCTAAGCCCCTTCTCTCAAATGTCAATGTTCAAGGGCAATGGCGACTCGAAATGTCAAACTATTTATTATTATGTGAATAGATATTAGGTATAGACGCTTATATCGCTAGTATTGACTGCCATTATATTAATATGTCTGGTCATGTTAGCTGGCCAAGAAATTGCATAAAACAGAGGTTTAAAATAATAAAGTTTATTATTTTTAGTATTTAAATTCGAAATCTTTCCTTCTGACAACCCACCTTCATAATATTCGCTGCAATATTTCTCGACAGGACAGCAGGATTCAGCAAAACACCAGCGTCAGGTCTACCTGGCATTATGCTGAGCTGGACTCCTATTTAGTGCAATCTTGAGACACACAAGGCCCAGTAGTGGGCGACCTTTATAAATGTAGGTATGCCATGTGTCTAAATGCCTATGGGTCAATCTAACTTCTACCTTACTTTTTTTTATGTGTTCCTTTTAATCTGTTTGATATTTTTTTGTATTAATTCCTGTATTTTTGCTTTATTGCTGGATCAAATATCTGATGTATCTATCTATCTATGCATCTAAAAGGAGAATAGGGACGTATTGAATAGTATTATTTTGTAAAAAAAAATGTCTATTACTAGTTGGTGACCGCGACATCGTTCGCGTGGAAATTATGTTGAGTATAAGTGAGAAATAAAGTAGACTATGTATTATTCCAGACAACAATGCATCTCTGTGCCAAATTTCATCCAGTTCTGTTTAGCCGTTCTGGTGTGATTGAGTAACAAACATACATCCATGCCAAAAATCACATTTATGACAGCAGTGAGATGACAAGCTTCTGCTAATGGCGTCACCCTGTTATGGGGCGGAAATTATCCCACGGGAACGTCAGTATCGGGATAAAAAATATCCAATGTCCCAAACCAGGTCCTTGTCTATCCTTATCTTAAATTGGATCAAAATAATTTTGCATAAAGGCGAAGGGCAGGGCGTTTTTGTGGGACTGTCTCTTGTACCTAATGTGATGTTCAAAAAGTGCTGATTATCAGCCTAATTTGAATAAATGACTTTTGATTTGATTTGATTTAATATTATTTTTTGGCAAATAAATGATTAATCAATTACAAAATCATTTTTGTTGTGGTTATCAGGCACAAACGTTGGGCCACTGCCTGCCGGGCTTGAGGGTTGTTCGAAAAAGATTCCGCGGTCCCGGACCGAAAAGGGCAATAGAAGGGGTGCGGGGGAAGTAGTTGATGATTTCACAACCGCAAAAAAAAGCACAAATGTTGAATGATTTCTAAATCTCTTTAGTTCACTATAAGGGGAAGTACCTACTTATTTATTTTTCTAATGTAAAAAGGTCTTGAGTTAAACAACTATTAACTACATTTGTAAGTAACAGAACAAACACAATTTTGCAATTTGTTATTTGGCCTTAGAAACGTACCTACCGGGTTTTCCAAACCTATTCTTACATAGAAGTACTTACCTAATACAAACTAAATAAGGAAGGAAAATTTTGAGTCTAACACGTTTAAGTGTAACTGCTTCGCAGAAAGAGTTGACTGCTTCCCATTCCCTCTCGCTTTGAACTTTGACTGAACTAGGGCCGGACGCGAGAGGTCGCCGCCGCCGATCACCTCTACGAGGACACAGCGGTGCTCCGTCCAAGTGGGACAGTCCGCCACTGTGTCCCCCGGGCACAATGGTGTCACCCGGGTGTTTCCTATCGCCCAAATATCTGCAAGTTTGTGATGCCAAAACTACCAAGCCATCCGTCTGTCTGGTTACGACAACCCGTGTCGACGCCGCGTTCGTGTTCCACGCGCAGCTCTTAGAGATCTCAGCATTGGAGGAACCCCGTCAGGGTCTATGCCTGCTGGATCTGCGGGTTGTTCGAAAGAGATACCGCAGCCCCGAAACACAATTGGATGGATGGGTTTTATTCAGTAAAATTGTGACTCTCCCTTCTACTCCACAGCGAACATGAACCATCATTTCATGATTCACTATCCAAAAAAAATGCGTAATACATATAATCTAGTAATTTAATGTACACCCAAAAGGCCAGGCGTTGGTCACATCTTTCATTTGTAGCTCCTTGCGAGTCCTCAATCGTTGTAAAATGACTAGGTTATGAGTACGATGAAAGGTCTACTTATATCCCATTTTTTATTTACTTATAGGAAATCATCAAATAACTGCCCCCGCTCTGGGCAAAGCGAGGGGGCGGGGGTAGTGTTAGTTTTTTAATGACTTAAACCCATCCATGTTCCTTCTTTTGCCCTTGATTTTCCGAAGTTGCAGTATCTCTTTCAACCTCCGCAACCCCGGCAGGAAGTGGTCTATATCCTGGCAATATATGTAAGTTTTAAAATTAATACACACATTTGCGCAATTGCCCATAGACTATGATTAACTCACCATAGACTAGGCTGTAGGCGCCGGCGCCTTTTTTTGTTAGCTCCACTTTTTGCGGCAAGTCTTTTAACCAGTTAAATTACCGGTCGTTGGTTACTGATGTCATCACCGCATTCTTCAATGTTATCTGTCTGACGGTTGGAGTTACCGTCATCACTTATGCCTGTGATGTATGTATGTACTTGAACCAATTACATAAATCCTTTTTTTTCTTTTTCTCTTATAAGCACATAGGACAGAGGTGGAATTAATGCCATAGGCATTTTCTACCAGTCAACCTTTGGGTTATGCAGAGACCAACAATGGCAGGTTTAAAACAGAAAATAAACTACTAATTTATATACAGACTAGTTTTTGCCCGTGGCTTCGCCCGCGTTAAATTCGGGGTAACACAGTTCCCCTTTCCTGATTTACAGATACCTGCTACTTGTAGTTTTTGCCCTTGCGCCTTATTTATTTTAATAGCAATGGCAATTTTTCCCTTTTCTTCCCTTTTTCTCCCCGTCTCCAGGGTCCCAACTATCTCTGCACCAAAATTCATCAAAATCGGTTTAGCCATTTAGACGTGAAGACGTAACAAACAAACTCACCTTCGCTTTTATAATACTAGTAAGGATAAAATACTTTAAATATAAAACAAAATACTACAAATATTATATCAAAATGTGGACTGTATACTAAAATAAGACAAGCAATGGGGAAAAAAAATTAGCACAAATAGCACTTTACATAAAGTCAAATATAAAGGCTACATAATTAGTTGACTGAAACTGTTTAGTTTGCAGTAAAATGCAAAATTATGTACACACCAGCTTTTGCCCGCGACTTCGTCCGCGTGGATTAATAGTTACCGTTCCCGGGGGATTTCCGGAATGAAAACTATCCTATGTCCTTTCTCGGGTCCCAGACTATATCTGTACCAAATTTCATTGAAATCGGTTCAGTGGTTTAGGCGTGAAGAAGAGACAGACAGACAGACAGAGTTACTTTCGCATTTATAGGACGAATAGGGAACATTATCCGAAAAGAAAGAAAGAAAAGATAAGCAATTTGAAGGTTACTTAAAAAAACTTGGGACTTTGGCGCTTTCTGGCTTTTTTTTTTTTTTTTTTTCGGGTGGGAAATCATCCAATGACTTCCCCCGCTCTGGGCGGGGCGGGGGGGCATGTCAGACTTGTACTGACTAAAACCCACCCATGTTCCTTCTATTGCCCTTTACGTTCCGAGGCCGCGGTATCTCTTTCGAACAACCCGCAACGCGCGCTTTCTGGCTGACGTCACACTTGTCCCATAAATAGTATCCTACTTCCTTCTAATCCTACTAATATTATAATTGCGAATGTTTGTGAGGATGGATGGATGTATGGATGTTTGTTACTCTTTCACCGACTTTCACGTCAAAACGGCTTAACGGATCTTGATGAAATTTGGCACAGACGTAGATTATAGTCTGAAATAACACATAAGATTTTTTTTTTTCGATATGACGCGGGCAAAGCCGCGCGCGCCAGCTATTATGTAATTTACTATTGAGTTGATTTGATTTGAGTATTCTGCTAGGTACGTCGTACTAGGACAGCAAATGCTAAGAAACACGGAAAGGTCGAACATCCAATAAAATCTCATCATCGTCATGTTTCTCAAAGCAGACATTAAGGCCAAAGACCACAATTTTCCTGGTTTCCTCGTGACTCTGTCGTTAATAATTGATGGTAAAGTGGCAAATAGTAGTCTTGCCTTTGATTGAAAAACTTACAAGGCCGCTTTTAATTGTTCATTGATTGATATTGATTATTGCCTCTTTGACGTTTTGCCTTCAAATGTGTTGCAACCTTTGATAGGTACTATTTAATTCTTCTACAACGGTATTTTTTTACGAAACGTGAATTCTGCAAGACGACAGCATTAACAACGCCAACTTACGTGCGAACTTGGGCTATTTTTGACTGACTTTAAAAAAGGAGTTTCTCAATTCGACAGTTTTTTTTATATAACACTAGCTGACCCGGCGAACTTCGTACCGCCTTAGCGTAGCTTTGATGCACTACTTTATTTTGTATAGCTGACAGTTGTCCTAGCTTAGGTATGAGTACCTATTTAATTTGAACTGGAATCTATAATATCCTCCATATAAAAATGAATCCCTATTTACCTGGTCTCGCCATAACTGAGAAGGACTTTACTAATTTCATAAATTTATTAAATAAAAAAAAGTAAATTAGTGCGATAGAATTTAATTAAGTAACCACATTTCCGAACAAACGATGCTCTTTCAATATAGTCTATGGCTGTGAATGACGTTGACATTCGTTACGCGCGTTTTTTTAAATATGCATTTTTTTTTTCAATCTTTCTGAGACATTTTCTTAATATTTTTTTCCGTAAGATCCTTCTACAGAGTATTAGAAAACTACAAAAAAAATCAGCCAAATCGGTCTAGCCGGTGTCAAGTTATGGCGTGACAATGGGAAACGGGTCTCATTTTTATATATATAGATAAGTATTCTTGACAAACCAGAAATGTCTATTTTGATATTTAATTTAAGAAAAAAACGCCAAAAACAATGGAAAATAAGTTTAGTTCTGGGAGTCAATGAGTTTTGTTTGTTTTAAAATAAAAAACTTTTGTGCAAAAAAAAATGAAAGAAACAAAGAAAAAACATTTATTAGTCGCAAATTACGACGAGCAACAGAAGAACATGCAAAGTATCACAAACATTTACAAATACATACCTACAACAACACAATAGACAAAAAAGGGACAAAATAAAAATAGCTTGCACGTCGTGACTGCGACAGGTCACCACTCAGCATGATGCTGTGCCATGGGAGCCCACAGCACAGCGCAAATGGAAAAATTAAATTTAGTCGGTGGTAAAAATATCTATGAATCCAAACAAGTCATCGAATTCGGAAGTTTGAGAAGATCAAACCTTTTTGTATTTTTTTTTTTTAAATGAACCAAGCATTTTAGCCTGACGGTCAAAGAAGACATTGCGAAAAACCTCAGTCAACTTAAAACTGTTCACATGCTACCGTAGTGATCAATACTTGTTCCGTCTCTCCATCCATCCTTTCTCGTTCGCAAATAATAATATCATAAATCAGCTGTTACCGGTCCGCCATGTTTGGTTAGTTTTTTTTTAATCAAACGGCAAAGGAATGCAAGGTTATGCCTGTCACGGAATATTTAATTTAATGATGTCTGCTGAATATTTGATCGTTTTTAAAATTAGAAATACTTAGATGGAAAGTAGATAGGGAATTGTGTATCCCGATTGTGGGTTGTGGAGGTAGGCTGTGGCTACAGAGTCCTCTGGGCGATCGTCACAGTGGTGAGCCGGGGTTTTCCTGCAAATAAGTACTTAACAACTCTTTTACATGGCGTTTTTAGTAAACTTAATGGTGTCGGTATACCTAATGAGGAGGGACGAAGCACATGTGACTTAAAGAGTGATGGATTTGAATGTTCATGGGCAGAGAGCGAGAGGAAGGCCAAAGAAAAGAGATTTTGTAAGGAATGATATGAAGGAGAAAGGAGTAAATGATGCCGTGACTTCTGATAGGGGAGAATGGAAGAAGAAAGCGTGTTGCGCCGACCCCAAATAGAATAGGATAAGGGCAGGAAAATGATGATAATGATGGTGTCGGTATACCTAACTACCCTAAGAAAAAACAGCCGAAACAAACTCAGAGTTCATAGTCTCTTTGAGGGTTCAGACTAAATCTTGGCAAACTTACATGAGGACTATGCAGATAAGAGTCAGAAATAGTCTTTTGATAAAAGCACCACACAGATTTGAGTGGACTTGTCAAGTTAGTGCAAGCATTTGTCAGTTATCGTGTAGCTCGACTCATAAATCGAGGAGCTTAAGAAAGTAAGCGGTTTCATATTTTTAGGCTTCCATGTCCTCAAAAGGAAATAATGGAAGCCTATTGGATCACTTTGTTGTCCATATTCCTTACTAATTATTATAAAGCGAAAGTGAGTTTGTTTGTTACCTCTTCACGCTTTAATGGCTGAACCGATTTTGGTACAGAGATAGTTGGGAACCAGGAGACGGACATAGACTATTTTTTTTTAAGTGGGATATGAGGGAGAACGAGGAAAGTTAAGGTAAAACTTAGCGTTTGTATTACAAATCAGTAAGGCGCTAGGGCAAGAACTGCAGGTTGCAGGTACTGTGTTATACCGAATTTAACGCGAGCGAAGCCGCGGGCAAAAGCTTGTATATTATAAATGCGAATGTTTGTGAGGATGGATGGATGTATGGACGTATGAATGTTTGGATGTATGGATGTTTGTTACTCTTTCACGTCAAAATGGCTGAACGGATCCTGATAACATTTAGCACAGAGGTAGATTATAGTCTGCAATAACACATAGGATACTTTTTTTTCGACATCACGCGGGAGAAGCCGCGGGTGGCCAGCTATCTTACTAATATTATGTTACTTTTTCACATCAAAAGGGCTGCACGGATCTTGATGAAATTTGGTACAAGCCAGGTGAAGCCGCGGGCGCCAGCTAGAGTAGGCCTATTTTCGCTTATCAAATTATGTCTATGGAAAATATAAAACAACAATGAGCACAACAACTAGAACACTATAATTAAAAAGTAAGACAGGGTTAAAACCTAGATCTCACAGTGTAAAGTCTAGACTTCGTCTAAAGGTTACTAGTAAGTCTAGGTCATTCGAGCGATTCAAAGTAGTGTGGGCAGAACACCTACAATGGAAATATGATTTTGTAATTTAAAAAAAATATATAATACAAGTAGTGATTTTATAGTGTATTTTAACCGACTTCAAAAAAAGAGGAGGTTCTCAATTCGTTGGAATCTTTTTTTATTTATTTTCACCGATTACTCAAAGACGCCTGGACCGATTTGCAAAATTCTTTTTTTGTTTGATAGGGTATACTTCCCAGGTGGTCCCATATCTATTTTATTTATATTGCTTAGGTAGTTTATGAGTTATCGTCTACAATACATTTTTTTTTTTCAAAATAGTCTAAAAAAAGTATTATGTGACTGCCCAGAGTTTAAGCGCCTCGCCTGTCTTGTATGAGGTAGTGAATTCAAATATAATATTAATTGAAAAAAGAATAAAAAATCTAAAAAATATATATAAAAAACGCAATTAACTAAATAAATCCTGTATGAGGCCAGAAGGCCTCTATCTCACCAAAATAAGATATTTATCCTTACTTAATATTATATAAGCAAAAGTGAGTTTGTTTGTTACCTCTTCACGCTTAAAGGCTAAACCGATTTTGCTGAATTTTGGTACAGAGATAGTTGGGAACCAGGAGACGGACATAGGCTAACTTTAAAAAAAAAAGTGGGATGTGAGGGAAACAGAGGGATGAATAAATAAATAAATATCTTGGGACAACTCACACACGGCTATCTGATCCCAAGCTAAGCAGAGCTTGTGTTATGGTAACCAGACAACTGATATACATACTTATATAATTTATAAATACATACATATTATAGATAAATCACACCCAGACACAGAACAAACAATCATGCTCATCACACAAAGTTTGTCCTGGGTGGGAATCGAACCCACGACCTCCGGCTCAGCAGTCAGGGCCACTAACCACTAGACCAACAGGCCCGTCAAAAAAGGGAAAACTTAGCGTTGCTATTACAAATCTATAAGTCGCAAGAGGAACTGTGTTACCCCGAATATAAAGCGAGCGAAGCCGCGGGAAAAAAGCTAGTTAAATATAATATTGTTTACCTATAGCTTAACACCAACAGTAACCATAGCCGAATCATTTTATGTTTCCTATATGATTTTTATTTTATTGCTGTCTTCTACAATAATTCTTCAATTGACATTTCACGTAAAAAAAATAACTTTGAATGTCAGTTAGGTGCTATTTATAAAATCTAATGTCAATTGTTCACGTTCATGACATTCATCTGTCATTTTTAATGTCAGTAGTTGAATTAGTTATATTTACTGCAAAATAATTATGCTTACTAACTATGATGAGTTCGGCTTCCAATCTAACCCCATGAAACTGAATAGCCGTTTCGATGGGGCGTTCGTGTTCCATGCTCGCCTCAAATAGATGTCGTCAAGGCAGCCCTGCCTTGGGCCACCGGGGTTGCGAGTTGGTCGAACGTGACACTACGGCGCCGGAACATAAAGGACATAAATCAAAATATTTTTATTTCACATAGGCCTACATGGACACTTATAAAACGTCGAGAAAAGATGCACGGTTGGTTGTTTCCTATGGAGAAGAATCGGCAAGAAACTCCACGGTCACACTTTAAAATTAGTTGGTTTTACAATGTTTTTGTTCCAGCTGTAGCGGCAGCGGCCGACAATATGTCATTTGCCTACTTTACAAAACTTAAAATAAGATAAAAAGTTAACAAGCTTCTAGGAATCTACAATACCTACAATATCCACTCATTCACAAATATTTAGTAAAATGGGAAAAATATTACAAAAAAAACTGAGTTTCTCAACTTTTTATAACAGCGTAATAGAAATGACTTGCTAATTTTTGTTAATCTAAACCTGGAAGTCACAATTTCGTTTTTACTGTTTTTTTGACATAATTTTCTAAACCAGGTTTTTGGAACGAAGTTCCTTATCGTGCGTTGCGAAAGTGGGCTAGACGGAAAAAAATAAGACCAAAAGTTGTAACGACACTTTTTGATCTTAGTTGTAATCCGTGCGGCGTGCGCGTGTTTCTCTGTCTGTCTCTCTCTCTCATAGAAAGCAAGCCAGTTATTTTCGTTTCGTCTTTCTATTTCGCATTGAACAGTGTGTCGCGACGATTATTTTACAGGTTTTTTGTACATAATAAATAATAAGTTCGGTCCATCTGGGTGTCCCTTGACACCTCTCAAGTTTTTGTTAATTTATTACTCTAGTTACACGAAGAATATTCCCAGGTCCAACGTTTTCTCTAAAACGGGCTGTCAGTAGGTAATATCGCTTGATATTCAAAATGGTGCGGCGGGCGGATGTGTGCGAATACCAGTATAACAGACTAAGCAAGTAGGGTTCCTTGAGATGAGTCGTAAAACCAAAATACATACCCAATCACATCTCATTTTATTCCACACCATTTTAATCGCGATTAAAGACAGTCCAATTTAACTTAACAAACTTAACTTAACAAAAGTAGAACTTAAATGGTTGTCCCATTTAACTACTTAACTATTTTTGGTGAAAATCGTCAATTTCAGAATAGCGGGATTGCCATTTTCTCTAAATGGAGTATCTAAACTATCATTAATTCATCATATAACTTCCAAAAACTAAAGTCTGACTGACTAAAACACCTATGTTCCGGGGCCGAAGTATCTCTTACGAACAACCCGCAACCCCGGCAAGCGGTGGCCCTGGCAGGCCCCTCTGCTTTGCTGACATCTCTTTGAGGCGCGCGTGGAACACGAACGCGCCGTCGACACGGCCTGTCGTCATTAGTCGTCACAATTGCAACATTGCACTTTATAATCCTCAATGCAATAAAAAATCCATGCTAATTATTCGCTTATTTTCGTTGGATCCCAGTTTTTGATCCCACTTTAATATTTTTGGCGTTGGATCCCACAAAACATTATTATATATTTCCGTTGAATCCCAAATTTGAAAAATACTAAAAAAATACGTTTTATTGCCACTGAATCCCAAAAACTATTTCCGTTGGATCCCAGATGTTTAAAAACATCTGAATGCGGGTACATCCAACAACAAAATCACAATAATATTTTAAGGCGAAATTTTGTATGTATGTTTGTTATTCCAACACGCTCAAACTTCTAGACTGATTTGGATGAAATTTGGGTATGTGGATAGGTTATGTTAGAATAACGGGTGCCTGCCGTTTTTCCGAAAAGATTTGGACAAAATTTCATTACCCAAACAAATTATAGGAACCGGGAACTAGGTTTGGTTAGGTTAAAACTGTGACCTCCTACGCACGAGCCGAGCGAGCGGAGCGAGCGGTGCCGCGGCAGCGGCCGGCGAGTGCCACAAACGACTTGCATTTATAGAAAAAAGAGATTGTTTTTAGTTGTTTACCCGGAACTGAACTATTTAGATTAGGATAATTACTTATTTACAAAAAAAAAGGTTAGGTTAAAACTGTGACCTGTGTGCCAGAAACGGCCACATTATATAAAAAAAAATATGGAAAAATTATGACGGCAGTATTTTTTTTTGAGCTTAGAGGCGCTTGTTTTGAAGGCGTTCATATTTATTTATTTATAAACATCACAAATAAACCTGATCATTTTTAACTCATGCCAGTCTAGTACTATTTGGAGTACATCATTTGTCTCATTTATTCCCCAGTGGCAACAATCCTAAAAAATCCAAAATACACACACGGTGTTTTTGAAATATTTAATAAAAGTAAATCACTTTTCTTCTGAAATGTACACGTGTTGTCATAAAATGGGATTCAATGGTAATATCAAATGGGACCCATCGTTAATACCTAAAAAATGGGATCAAAAACTGGGATCCAACGAAAATAAATCTAATTATTTCGTAGCAAGAACATACGATACTAACAGACTGGTGAACTTATTTCAGAAATAGGGTAGTTTCCAAGGTCAAAGTAATCACATTCTATTAAATCCGTCATTTAGATTATTCCATTTAAATATAACCCATTCAAGTTATGTGTGACGTCACTCGTTGCGAATAAATGCAGGAACACGTGACGTCACACGTTACCTAAATGAGCTATATCTTTGTAATTTTTATTCTAATTTACAAATAAAAAATACGTGTCCCTTATTTTTGAATAATCTAAAAGACGGACAAATATTTTTTTTTTCGGAAAATTTTATGCTTTGTAAGGAACCCCCAACATTATCAAGCGATCGCTCTTAACGCTTTTTTTGGTATATCAAGAAACTCAGGAATGTTAATGGTCCAACATGAAAAAAAAACTACAACATTTTGGGCCCGAAATGTGATGTGGCTTACTTATATGTATAAGAATATCTTATGTACAAAATCCTTGTGTCACATTTTTAGTTGCCATACTCCACCGTAAGGTTTGACTGAGTTTTATGAAATTTTGTATTTTAAAAATCGTCTAGACGTTAGGTCTGAGCATCGGTCATAATCTATTTTATTTTTATTTTAGCTGAGCAGCGGGTGAAACCACTGCGGAAAGGTACACAGATACATCAAAATAAAAAGACAAACATTAGGGAAAACACTAACGAAGTGACGAAAACAAGGGCGTTTTAAAAGATTAAAACAGTTGTTAACATTCACGCTTGGAATCCCCTAAAGTTAAGCAGAGTTGTAGATATCTAATGCATTAGTTGCCACGGTTTGTTTTAATTCGTCTATTCAACTCTTGTTTTCGCCTTTACTTTGGTCGCTCTTAATGAGATCGTTTTTCTACATTGTTCTCACATATATATTTAATCTCAAAATGAATAATGTAACCATGAATTTGTAAAAATATTATGATTTAAAAGTGTGTCCACGAAGTTTCTTGCCCATTCTTCTCTATAGAGATCAACGCTTCGGAATGGGCAACTACAGTACATTCACAAGTTATTGTCTTGTGAATGGGACTGTAGCAACATCTTTTTTGTTTCATGACATTCAAAAGCGTCTGTAATGGTCTAATTGAAATAAATGATTTTGATTTGATTGATTTAATTTGACTAAGAGGATTGATTTATCCATAGGAACAAGGGGCTGCACATTTGAGTATACGGTTTTATTTTCAACTCGATATCTCCATGCGTTCTTGAGATAAAGGGTCTTGACAGACAGACAGACAGACGGTTTGAGTTTGAATGTGCTCCCATATAGATATCACCATGTAACGGGGAGTAAGCGTATTGCCATCATCTAGGCGCAACTGCGGTTTCCGGGCAGCTGCTAAATTTCTCCACATGAAAAAACCAACAATTACTTTGTTCGACCTATGAATCAAACCCAATATCTAATGCTCAGTATTACCGCTTGTAACCATACAATCATCGAGACAATTAAGTTCTATAAGGGATCCTAAATAAACCCTGAAGCTGTACTACTGCTCGCGGGAGGCGCTACCATAGATGGCTCCCAGCCACCGTAGTGGCGGGCCTGTGAACGGTGAGCAATCGGTAGCTCACCATCCGTCCGCCTTGACGACAGACTGTGTCGACGGCGCGTTCTTGTTCCACACGCACCTCAAAGAGATGTTAGCAAATCAGAGAGGTCTGCCAGGGCTACCGCCTGTCTGGGGATACGGGTTGTTCGACAGAGATACCGCGGCCCCGAAACATAAAAGGTAAAAGAAGGAACATGGGTGGGTTTTAGCCAGTCTTGTACTGACACTGGTCTGAAATTCAATCCGCAAAAAGAAAAAAAAAACTGTATTACTACTTGTGTCTGCCTACACCTTCGAGACATACAAGCGAGATGATATGATCATCGTAACTTTGAATCCGTTACCACAGAATATCTTTGTAATAGCAAGGTGACGTGACGTCACAGCGAGCGCAAGCGCAGACTAAGAGTTTTTATCGTTAAGAAACACCGTTGTGATCAAATGAATTTAGTGCAGGAGCTAGCAGATTTGTTTGTAATGTTATGTTGGATTGAGAGTAGTAATAGTAGAATAGTAGTAGTAATCACCTTGAGCAAAAGTAGATTAAATCGTTCAGTTCTTAAATAAGTACTATACTACCTGTTTACCCATCTCTTTTATAAAATAAATTATCATCAATTTCAGCTTAAATGATTATTTAATAAATGTGATTAATTGAGAAATTATTGAGGAAGTTTGAAAGTTGCGCCTGTTACAGAAAAATTTAAAGGGAGTCGTTTGTCTTGGTATGGACATGTAATGATGAGGGACGAAGCACATGTGACTAAAAGAGTGATAGATCTGAATGTTGATGGACGGAGAGCGAGAGGAAGGCCAAAGAAAAGATGGATGGATTGTGTAAGAAATGATATTATGAAGGAGAAAGGAGTAAATGATGCCATGACGTCTGATGACGTCAAACGCAAACTAATAATAAAAATATGTACCTACAAGTAAAAAATGGTAAATTACAGGGCGTCAAAAAATTCGTCCATATCGCAGTCAACAGGAAAAGTGCCCAGAAGGCTGGCAGCATTACCGCGTTGGATGACAATGCTATTTTTTTGCGCAAAAAACAGTACAGCCCTCTGGTCACGAGAAGAGTCGACTAATCGCTTTGCATTTTCTCGAAATACTACGTGGGCACTCGGACCCCATGGCCCTAGTGTTTCAACCCCAAACGGCTCAAACACATAACTACCAATCAAATTGTGATATTTGCGCCGTTTGAGGTTTTCAGCACCTGCTAGTTCAATGATAGAAGCATTAAAAAAATATATAATACGACCCAGTATAAGGGCCTTTATTTTGGAGTGGGAAATCATCAAATAACTTACTCCGCTCTTGCCCAGACTTGTACTGACTAAAACCCACCCATGTTCCTTCCATTGCCCTTTATGTTCCGGGGCCGCGGTATCTCTTTCGAACAACCCGCAACACTGGCAGGCGGTGGCCCTGACAGGCCCCTCTGCTTTGCTGACATCTCTTTGAGGCGCGCGTGGAACACTAACGCGCCGTCGACACGGCCTGTCGTCAATAGACGGACGGACGGTGAGCTACCCATTGCTCACCGTCCACAGGCCCGCAAGTTTAGGGGCCTAGCCTCTCCTTTTGTGTGTTAAAATCCGGACTAGTACACATGTGACTTTTTCAATTCACATGTTGTGCTTCTTAAAGTTTATGTAAGACATCACAGATATCGATAAAGGAAAACATCGCGAGGAAACCTGGACTTAAAATAAATAAAAGTCTGAAATCACCTACCCTTCTTTCAAGCGTGGTGATCAATGCTTGTGTCTTCTCTGTGTAGCTTACAGCGCCTTACGTGTCCAATACAATAACGCATACAGGGCACTGTTGAGGCTGCCGCGATACTGCAGCTGCAGCGCATCTGGGAGGTTCGCTGAGGCACATATTGATGACTTTTATGCCATTATTCGAAAGCGCATCGCATCCCTGATGTGGCGGGTGCGTGACAGCGCCAACAGTCTCTTGATGACCGTAGCAGATAGGACTGATGGCGTTATCTGTAAACACACGACGACCGACGTTAGTGTTGCCTTCAAACCGTTGCCAGAAATAATGAGTGTGTGTTGTTATTGTGTATCTAATATAAGTTTTGACATGCAATGAATTGACCTAACATTAGTTTGTAAGTTGTGTATGTCTTTACTACCAATAATGGATTGTACTGATCTGACAAATAAATTCATATTATATCAGATTATAAAAGCTTTTGCCCAGTATAGGGACAGTTATATGCTGAAGGTTGGTATTATTAAATTAGCTCTAGCTCTTAGACTTACACATCCGGGTCATCTCATGCATAAAACATGAACAGTATGTCAGCTGTTGGTCTAAGCTAGCCAAACCTCGCACTGAGATACGACTAGAATAGCAATACAATATAACATCACGCTTGTAGACCCCGAAGAGGCAAGACAGAGGTGTTCTATCACCAAAATCTAAGGTTGACTGGTAGAAAATGGCCAAGGCATTAAGTCCGCCTTTGTACAATATTTTTTTACTTGTGCATGAAGCTTAAATTTAAGCTTCATGCACAAGTAAAAAAATATTGTACGTAATTTGTAAAGTATATATTCTTAGAGGAAAACCCCTCTCAACCTAGTACATCTGCGCGATGACGTCAGGTGGAAGGGATAGCGACATGAGAACGGACCAGCGCCGGGCGGCACTTCACTTTTGCGTCGGCGCTCGGACGAGACGGTTGTGTGGTGGTGCTCTCAAGTGCTATTTGTATTATTGGTGACAGCTAACTTTGATTTCAGTTATTTGTGCTAATTTTGTTAATTTTAGTTCTGATTTAGGTTATTTTGTGATTTTGCTCATGTTAAGATTATTTGAATAATTAAAGAGAGGTTAGGATAGTTAGTGTGTTTCTTTTTAAAAACTTAATTTGATAAGACGTTTGTAAGATCAGAAGTGGGATGCAATCCAAACGCCACACGTGGTGCGAGTGACAGTGCTAACCAAGAAAAGTGTAAAGACAATACGTGCGTGTTTGAAAGTGACACAGAAACGGAAAAATTGCGTTTTCTGTTAGAACAGCAAAATAAAAACTTTATGGCTATCGTGCAAGCAATGAAAACACCTTCTGTGATTGTGGATGTTCGCCTACCAGATTTTGACCCTGAAAAACGGGAAGTGGCGGAAACACGGGAACGGCAACAGCAGACATGTGTGTGTGTGTGTGTAATCCTAATAGTCAAGGTGCATCGTTGACAATTGCCTTGAGCCGCGCCCTTAAGGGAGAAGCTTCGTCATAGTTGTCATTCATATCTTACCCTGGGATGAAATGGAGTGATTTCAAGGAACTGTTTTTAGCGAGGTATGATTATCCAGAGACTACCGCTTCTTTTCTTGCTAATCTACATGGAAATAAGTCTAAAGAGAACGAGTGTTTGGCCGCATATGCAGCTACCCTCATGACAACTATTATGTCGAAATGGCTCACAACAAAGCAGATTGCCATCGCGACGGTGTTAGCTCACATCGCGAAGAACGATACGCGAGTCCAGCGATTGTCCTTTACTACGGACATCAAAACCCGAAACGACCTACACCGGGAGCTGAAAAAAACTGTTTCGTTTCTGAAGAGGAGCGCCCCGTCAGGTGGTGATGAGCATGAAGGTCCTGATGCGAAGAGAAACCGCCCCAATGAGCCCTACGCTGGGCCTAAATGTTACAATTGTGGGAAACCAGGACACCGATTCGTGCAATGTCGCCTGAAAAGATATTCGGCACATGAAGAAGAATCGAGATCGACAGCGTTTAGCAGTGGCAAGAGTAACCAGGCAACAGGGAAAGCCTGGATCACTTGTTTCAGCTGTCGCGACCAAGGACACTACGCATCCAGCTGCCTTAAGAGGGACGCCAAGGAGGCACGCAGCAGCACGGTGGTTGATCCCGTCAGGGAAAAGCGAGTTGATGTGTGTCTTGTGGACGCACCTGCTGGATCCTTAAGGCACTTTGGTGAGCAACTCCATTTTTATTATGATTCTGGTGCAGAATGTTCGTTTATCAAAGAATCTTCTGTATCCTGTAAATTTAGTGGGACTTTATGTAAATGTGACATTGACTGGTATCAGACAGACTTCTATAAGGTCGACTGTACAAATATTGAGTACTATTGAGTTTTAATTATTTTTGTAATTCTTTTCCACGTTTTACCTGACATTTTTATTGCGGTATGAAATCATGATTGGCGATTTGACGCGAAGTTTTATTAATTGGTTTAACAGTTCATATGTCGTCAGATAAGAAACGATTTAAGAAAATACGGACTTTTCAGACATATGACGTGATTGTTGATTATAAATTTGAGTTCGACACGATAGACACTGACGAAACGAGACCGACTGACGATGAGGATAATAGACCTTAAAAGGGGTATAAAAATGCAAATGTAGTATGCAAATGACTCGGATTGCTTGAATCCTGGTGCTTACTTAAGGTTGGTGACCTTGGGTGGGCACTTGGGCTCAAGCATGGTGCTAAGTATTGTCTTGAGGTCGGGTACCGGATGGAGGTCCCGTTGGTTGCCGGATGGAGGCAATGTGTTGAATGTGATGAAACTGGTTACCGAAAGAGTATTGCATACTAGATTTGACTGGATTTGACTAGATTTGACTGCAAAGTTTCATGAATTGGTTGAAATTGATTAAGAGTGGTGATTTTAATGTTAAGATTTGCTTTATGAGAGTTGATGAGAATCATGCGAATCAGAAAAATTGTGTTGAATCGTGTGACTTTATTTCTCTTCGTGTTTGTCAGAAAGGCCGAGCGAAGAACGTTTTACTTTCCATGAATTCTTGTTTCAGGTTGCCTATTGTGTAAGTAACCGGATAGAGGTTACGTGTAGTGACCGGATAGAGGTTACGTGGTGATGACCGGATGGAGGTCGTATTGTCTGGTGATTATGACTGGATGGAGGTCATAAGTGTGACGATGGATACGCTTGGAGGTACTTCACACGAGGTCGTGTGACCATCAGAACGGCCAAGTCGAACGGTACTGCCGCACAGTCCTCAACATGCTGCGCATAGAGGTAAACAGCAAGGGTGCTTCTTGGTCCAACGCCTTATGGAAAGTGCAGCTAACCCTTAACATCACAAAGCAGGCAACAACTCGCGCTTCTGCCCTGCAGCTGCTGACCGGTGTTGAAGGAACCACTCCGGTCCTACGATCGCTGGTCCGAGACATTGCGCTGAGTGACTCTCATCCGAACCGAGAAGCCCTGCAGACTCTGAGGAGACAGAGGGTCTCGGAACTGCTTGCTGCCAACCAGCAACGACAGGACGCCTACGTTAATAAGGGTCATCGACAGCCCCGTACTTTTTCTGTTAGCAGTTTTGTGTTCGTCAGCAAGAGTTCACAAAGTACCGGCAAACTAGATTCCGGGATGCGTGGTCCGTACAAAGTTGTCCGGGCATTGCCTCATCACCGTTACGAGCTTGAGTTGTTGGCAGGCTCATACGGAAAGAAGACTCAGAGCGCCGCAGAACATATGGTTCAGTGGCGGGGTGAGTGGACCCCGGATACATGCGAGGTATTCTTCGGGACTGGTGAGTGAGCTGTGTTGTCCTGGTGTCCATGAGTGGCAGCCAGAGTGTCACGCAGGTGACTTTTGTGTTGTTTACCTGGTACCCTTGAGGGGTAGCCAGAACGTCACGTAGGTGACCATGTGAGTGATTACCTGGTGCCCTTGTGGGGTAGCCAGGATGTCACGCTGGTGTCCTGATACTCCTCGATGCGGAGGTTTATCAGAGGGCCTCGGAAGTGGCTTCTTGATTTGTTGTTTTATGTGTTGTCCTGGCGGTTGCCAGAGGGCCACTTTCGAGAGCTTCTTGTTTCACTGTTGCTCATATCTTGTTTGCTGACATCGTTCATGAGTAGAGCTCCTCATTGATGATGCCATCTTGCTTTGGTTACCCTTTGTAAGGGGATTGCTTGAGTGCACGCTTGCTATCCGTTTGCAATGAGTATCCAAAGCCAAAATAATACGTCACTACAATGTTGTTTCAACATTTCAGAAGAAAATGACGTTGATGAAGAACCATCAAATGAGGATGGACTACAAAGGGGTGCTGCTGCAGAAGTCCAAGCTGACGAGGCCGTGCAGCTGTCAGGAACGGCCGTCTTAGAGGAAAACCCCTCTCAACCTAGTACATCTGCGCGATGACGTCAGGTGGAAGGGATAGCGACATGAGAACGGACCAGCGCCGGGCGGCACTTCACTTTTGCGTCGGCGCTCGGACGAGACGGTTGTGTGGTGGTGCTCTCAAGTGCTATTTGTATTATTGGTGACAGCTAACTTTGATTTCAGTTATTTGTGCTAATTTTGTTAATTTTAGTTCTGATTTAGGTTATTTTGTGATTTTGCTCATGTTAAGATTATTTGAATAATTAAAGAGAGGTTAGGATAGTTAGTGTGTTTCTTTTTAAAAACTTAATTTGATAAGACGTTTGTAAGAATATAATAATTTGTAATTTGTAAAGTACGTTCAATGTAGGCCAATGTTTTTTTTATTATTTATAATAAAAAAAACATTGGCCTACATTGAACGTACTTTTGTAAAACGTCAAGCAAAGGTGCACGGTTCGAGTTGGTCGTTTCCTATGGAGAAGAATTGGCAAGAAACTCCATGGTTACTCTTTTAAATTCATTTGGTTTTACAATGTTGTTGTTGCAGCGTTAGTACTTAATACAATAGTAGTATGAGAAGACAGTGTAGGCCCGACAATAAGTTAAGGCTTACTTTAAAAAACGTAAATTGAGATACGAAGTGTGAATACGCGTCTAGGAATCTACGAGGCCCATAATGTCCGCTCATTCACAAAGAATTGGTAAAAAGAATCTATACAAGAAATAGGAAAAATATAAAAAAAAAACTATATTGAACAAGTGATACAAATGTTGCTATTTGTACTGTAACTATTCAGAACAAAGGTTGTTTAAATATATGAGCTGGTGCCCGCGGCTTCGCCCGCGTTATATCGAAAAAAAGTATCCTGTGTGTTATTCCAAACCATAATCTACCTCTGTGCCAAATTTCATCAAGATCCGTTCAGACGTTTTGACGTGAAAGTGTAACAAACATCCATACACCCATCCTCACGTAGAATAATATAATATTAGTAGAATGGATTCTATACATCCTAATACTACCTAGCTTGAACTCAGAACCTCACGAGCGTTAGTTAACCTTGAGCCTACGAGACCATCAAGTGTTGACCCCTTATAACAGAAGTAATAATAATCTACTGCATTCTCAAGCCTGTGTATACATATATAGGTATGTATTATGTACATACATACATCTATCTTCTTTATCTTTCCATAGCATTAAATCGCTGTCTATTCGCTTAGAGCTTTTCAACTTTGACGGCACGGTTAGCGCAGTGGCTGAGCGATCGACTGCTGCGCTTCGTGTCGCGTATTCGATCCCTGCATTGAACAAATATTTGTATGACCTACAGACAGTTGTTTCGGGTTTGGCTGTTTGTGTATATGTTTGTAAACGCACCCTATACAGGAGAAATACTTCAGTTTGGGGCAACGTTTTATATTTAAATGCAGTTTTCAGCAATAGTTAATAGTGATTCAAGTAGAAGGTTTATTCAAAAAAAAAAAAAAAAACTCAAAGCATTTATTTCAATTAGACCATTACAGGCACTTTTGAATGTCAAAAAAAACAAGAACAAAAAAAATGATGCTGCTACAATCCCGGTCACAAGGCATAATAACTTGTGAAAGTACTGTAGTTGCCCATTCCAAAGCGTTGATCTCTATGGAGAAGAATGGGCAAGAAACTCCATGGACACTCTTTTAAATTATAATATTTTTACAAATTCGTATTTACATCATTCGTGTTGAGATTATACAAATATGTGAGAACGATGTAGAAAGACGTGCACAGTAAGAGCGTCCAGAGTAAATAAAAAGCAAAATTCAATTTAAAATCTAAATAAGTTAAAAAAAATGACCGTGGTAGTTAAAAAATGACCAGTCCCAACTGACAGCGCCCGTTCACGAACATGACGTATGGATCAGCCCCATTCAGCTCGACCATTTTGAAGGGAGCTAAATGACCCGACACACCCGCCACTATTAGCGAGACATTTAAGTGAGCATGACACTATTAACCACCAGGGCTTCGTCAAGTCAATGATAATACATAGCACTCACATATGGGCTAGTTAGTAGAACATCCTAGTCTATGTGGGTGAAATCACGGGGTGCAGCTTTTTACATTAAACTCTTGTGTCACAGTTTTAGATGCATTTTAAATTGTTATTTTCGGTTGGTCTGAGAATAAATGATAAATGATGTTTATTTTGCTAGTAGGTTTTCACAAACACTTTTACACGTCTTTTTTAAACTAGATGAGGCCGGTGTTTTGTATCCGACTACTCTGAGAAGAAACAGCCGAAACAAACTCAGAGGTCATAGTCTCTTTTAAGGTCCAGACAAAAAATCTTAGTCAACTTACATGTCCATCAAGGTCAATCGGTCGTAATCAAGCTTGCAACAAATATTCGGTTACTAATCGGTATTCGGCCTATTTGGTTACTTTTATTATATTCGGCCGAATACCGAATAACGACTTTTTGTAGCAACGTTTCTTTTTTTATCCGACTGCGCGCCGCAAAGGATGGTAATGTGTTCATCAGTCTACGTATGTATGTTTTTAAAAAAATATTAAATTTAGGTAACATTTGAACTGACAGAACATCACGCTAGTACTCCTCGCAGGGTATACAAAGGTGTAGGTAGCTAATAGTAAGTACACCGACAATAATATTTTCAGATTATAATATTATTTTTCTATTGGAAAACGTAACTAAAAACATCAATAGTTCCATCATGGAACTGTTAATGGTACTAAAAAATTCAACATTAGTTCCATTATTAATTCCATTTGATGGGCACCATTTGACGGGCCTGTTGGTCTAGTGGTTAGTGGCCCTGACTGCTGAGCCGGAGGTCGTGGGTTCGATTCCCACCCAGGACAAACTTTGTGTGATGGGCATGATTGTTTGTTCTGTGTCTGGGTGTGATTTATCTATAATATGTATGTATTTATAAATTATATAAGTATGTATATCAGTTGTCTGGTTACCATAACACAAGCTCTGCTTAGCTTGGGATCAGATAGCCGTGTGTGAGTTGACCCAAGATATTTATTATTTTCAGATCCCTAGAAAATGCAACTAGTGATTTAAAAAAACACCAATAGTTCCATCATGGAACTGTTAATGGTACACACGACGACACATCAACCTATACAAAACCAGTTTATGCTGCTCTCTCAACAACGGATCGTACACCATAGATTTCAAGTACAATGAGAGATCCGCATAAACTGGTTTTGTATAGGTTGATCAGTCGTCGTGTGTACTAGTGACAACGAACCTTTGTTAGTTATGTTAAACTCCTATCCACGTAATAGAGGGAATGGTCAACTAGCGATAGCTAGCATTTACTGACTAAAATCTATCTATGTTCCTTCTATTGCCTCTTCTTTGCCGCTAAATACATATCATCAGTCACACCCTCATACAATGCATTTTAATCTATATTTATTTTTCTTAAAAAATCTCTTGTTAGGAAAAGGACTAGCTGGCGCCCGCGGCTTCGCCCGCGTGATGATCGAAAATGAAGTATCCTATGTTATATTCCGGCTGTATGGGAGCGCGCCGCCGCCGCCGTCCCGCACTTTTAGACGTGCCAACGGCTAGGACCAACTTGCTCAAGTTTACCCCAATTTCTCGAGCCGTTCGGATTATTAATATAATAACATTGTCGGAAGACATATTTGGGCAAAACCTGCCGAGATTTCTTCATAGGGCCCAGATCGTAATAGAGAGGGGTGCCCACCTCTCTTAATGATGACTCGTTAAGTATAATTTTGATCAATATGCTTTGCCATGTTTAATTGAGATAAGTTTTAATTTATTTTTAATTTAATTAACGTGTGTTTTTTTTTGGTATGTTGTATAATTTGATGTCTTATAGCATCGTATTGGATATGTCTGTAAAGGTGCTATAAATTAGTGGTAAATAAATAAAATAAATTCCAGACCATAATCTACTTCTGTGCCAAATTTTATGAAGATACGTTCGGCCGTTTTGACGTGAAAGAGTAACAAACATCCATACGTGGCCGTATGGATGTTTGTCGTCCTCACAAACATTCGCATTCATAATATTATTAATATATTTATATAGTAGGATTACTTTTAAAAATAACGATTGTATATATTGTTCCACTAGAGACGAAAGACACTGAACTCCACGACACAGGGTATCCTAGTGTGGGGTTCAGTGTCATTAAATTAATGTATGTTCATTTTTTTGTTGAACAATAATTAAATAAACTTTCTAGCTTTTTCCTACGTTTGTGTACCGGGGCCGGTTTCTCTTTCGAACAACCCGCAACCCCGGAGATGACACGCTGATAAGAAGAATCACGCGAGTCTCATCATCTGCCTAGCCTTTTCCCAACTATGTTGGGGTCGGCTTCCAGTCTAACCGGATGCAGCTGAATATCAGTATTTTACATGGAGCGACTGCCTATCTGACCTCCACAACCCAGTTAATACTGGGTAATACGATACCGCAGGTTTGACGACTTCCAACCTCCCGAACAAGCCGGTTTCCGTAAAGGCTTTAGTACCATAGACCACATACATACGCTGCGGCAGATTATACAGAAGACCGAGGAGTATAATCGGCCTCTCTGCTTAGCGTTTGTGGACTATGAGAAAGCCTTCGATTCGATTGAAACGTGGGCTGTGCTAGAGTCCCTTCAGCGGTGCCACATTGACTATCGCTATATCGAAGTGTTGAAGTGCTTATATAAAAACGCCACCATGACGGTCCGTCTCCAGGATCAGTGTTCGAAACCGATTAAATTGCAGCGCGGAGTGAGACAGGGAGATGTAATATCTCCGAAACTGTTCACTACCGCGCTGGAAGATGTTTTCAAACTGCTGGACTGGAGAGGACTCGGCATCAACATCAACGGCGACTACATCACTCACCTTCGATTTGCCGACGACATTGTAGTCATGGCTGAAACCCTGGAGGACCTCGGCACTATGCTCGATGACCTCAGTAGAGTCTCCCAACGAGTAGGTCTCAAGATGAACATGGGCAAAACAAAAATTATGTTTAATACCCATGTAGTACCTACTCCTATAAAGGTTGAAGACTCTACACTTGAAGTTGTCGATGACTACGTATACCTGGGCCAAACAGTCCAGCTAGGTAGATCCAACTTCGAGAAAGAGGTTAATCGTCGAATCCAACTCGGCTGGGCAGCGTTCGGGAAGTTGCGCCACATCTTTTCGTCCAAAATACCGCAGTGTCTCAAAACGAAAGTTTTTGACCAATGTGTGTTGCCAGTTATGACATACGGCTCAGAGACATGGTCGCTCACTGCAGGCCTCATATCTCGCCTTCAGGTCGCACAAAGGGCAATGGAGAGAGCTATGCTCGGAGTTTCTCTGCGTGATCGAATCAGAAATGAGGAGATCCGCAGAAGAACCAGAGTTACCGACATATCTCAAAGAATAGCCAAGCTCAAGTGGCAGTGGGCTGGGCACATTGCCCGGAGGGCTGACGACCGATGGGGCACAAAGGTCTTGGAGTGGCGACCTCGCACTGGAAGACGCAGGGTAGGCAGGCCCCCCACAAGGTGGACCGACGACCTGGTCCGAGCCGCGGGAACCCGCTGGATGAACGCGGCGCGGGACCGTCAAACGTGGAGGTCATTGGGGGAGACCTATGCCCAGCAGTGGGCGCCTTCCGGTTGCGAATGATGATGAATGATGAATACGATACCCCTTGGTAAGACTGGTTGTCAGACTTTCGGAACACTGACTACCTGTAACGACTGTCAAAGATCTACAAATGACAACCGGGACCAACGGCTTAACGTGCTTTCCGAGGCACGGAGGAAACTCGGTATGTAACGGGTGGTCACCCATCCACAGACCAACCTAGGCAAGCGCAGCTTAACATAAAGATCGACCCGAGCGGCTGCTATTTATTAATCACGCGAGTCTAATGCCATTAACCGGTCCCAAGTCCAGACATAGGTACTGTTGCTACTGAGATATTCCTTTTT
Source organism: Ochropleura plecta (assembly GCA_905475445.1). Taxonomy (NCBI): domain Eukaryota; kingdom Metazoa; phylum Arthropoda; class Insecta; order Lepidoptera; family Noctuidae; genus Ochropleura; species Ochropleura plecta. Next base: position 2,128,274 of record FR997750.1, on the reverse strand, counting down.
AAAACAACCCAATATCTCTTTGCCTGGCCTGGGACTCGAACCTCAGGACGTTATGCTCAGCAGTCGCGCTTGCCTCCACCCAACGAAACAGTTTAACTTAAATATTATAAAAGAAACCTCTTTATGTTCTCAAACCGTTAAAAACCGCGCGAACCAGGGACAGCGTTAGTGTGTCGTTGTATGAGCATATGTATGTTTGTATGTATGACGTCAGTCTACCTGAACACGTTCTAAGAACTAACGACTTAGACCACTCCTGATTTTGAGGAGCTACGATGATTTTAGGAGGTGGTATAATTACTGCAATTACAAAGACAAAAAAAAACAGATGCAGATGCATGCAATAAATGCGAAAAAGTCATAAATCTCTTTTTAGTCTAATTGACAGTAAGTATGTGGCTCAACATTTAACACCGCAACGAACAGAACTGAACAAAACTGTGTGTTCGGATCAAGCTAATTTGGCGTTGGTAAGTGTGATTACTACTTCTTAAAGGAGCTCAGGGTCAACCCGTCATCTCCAAGTTAGTTCCAGGATATCCTTTGCACCTCTAAAAAAGCGACAAACTATCCTAAACATGATGGACTCGCAATAAACATTTACTTGTAGTTTTTAAAACAAAAACTATTCCACATCCATTTTTCGAACATTCTTGTCTACGACCACGCGTTCTTTGGTCATTCGTATTTTTGGGACAAATATGCACGTTTGATCCGCCACGTTGATAATTATGTGAGGCCGGTGGTTTGTCAACACAAAGACTTTTTAACAGAAACACATTTAAATAAAACAGAGAAACGAATAAAATATGTTAATAACTGGTTTTGTAACCAAAGCAAGTAATTAACAGATTTAATGAAGATTAAATTACTCTTTTTTTACTTTGGTTGATAAAATTATAATCGTAGAATACTAATTGAAGCGAAGTGTGATGTAACTGTGAGATTGACATTGAGCTGATATTGTAATATTCTTTGCCAATTAAAAACTATAGTCAGTAACGCCATCTGGAAGCAGATTTACAAAAAAATGTTTTAAGCGACATCTATTACTTAGTAGCGACACTTTTACAAAGTTGAGAAGAGCAATGTTCCAAATTTCGCATACGGCTTAAACAAGATGTCGCCAGCTAGCCATAATGGAGTGCGCATGTCAAAAATTCATGTCATTCACTCATCATTTTATTTAGTGATATCGTAAAAACGAGTTGAATTTGTTAAAATATAAGGACGTGGTGTCTTTGGGCATGAGTGCCATATTTAAACGAACGATTGTGTTAAATAAAATAACCGGGACAATGTATTAGTGAATGATAAAACGGGAGTGTAACATGGTGGTCAGATCCTGAAAGGAAAATCGACTTTATTGCAGTTTCCCACTGAATTTCCGTGTGGTGCGTTCTGTTCACTAAATATATTGTTTTGTTTCACATTCCCAAGATGATGTGACAGTATTTCAACTTGTGTGTATAGTGGATAACTTATTGTCTATTTTTGACAACGTTTTCGATCTATATTTATCGACAGTGATTCCGATTTAAATGAATTACTTTAGTGAGGATTAGAAAATTGCGTAAGTTGCACATTTGTATTTAATATTTCAGCATTCGTATTAACTAGTCCGTTGGTTGCTGTTGCTACGGCAAAAGATCATGAATGTTAGTTATAAGATTCGTAGATGTACCTATGTTTACATACCTAGTAGGTATACAAAGACAAACTGAATTTCAGCTGTTTAATTAAGTATGTACCGTAGTTGTATTTTTGCAATTACATTCTAAACCTATTAAGAAATAAGATTTTGCAAGCTTTCTTGCCAAACTAATAATAAAAAAAACAAGATTACAGAAATTACCAAAAATATATTGATGAAATACCAATTTGTTGAACAACTTTGTTTATCAACCTGGAATCAAATGATTTTGACAGCTTTTACTACATAATCTGGTTGGCCATTTAAAATCCAACTAGAAAATTTAATTTCCCGTCTTAGAAGTAAGTGAAGTAACCCATACTCTTAACTGGTGTACGTATGTGTCAAAGGTAAGAAAAAAAAAACAAAAATCGTTTTACTAATTACAGCCATTTAGTAAAATTAAAAAAAATGCTTTACACCTATCAAAATTGAATGCTATTAATATTTAAAACCTCATGTCTATGGTATTAACCGTTGAGTTGAGAGGAGACAATCTTTCGACCTGGGAAAGGACATCTATACGCTGTATATTATCACCCTATAACGTAGGGGGGAACATGCATTTTTGTCTACATTCCTGAATTGTTTGATAACTGCGATGACCTAGGTACATTCGAATAGAACAGTTATAGGGCAAGGTTAACGCGTTAAGGTAGTTGGCCATTCCAAAGTATTGATCTCTATGGAGAAGAACGGGCAATAGTTCTTAATTTAAAATGACAATTTTTCCTCAACACAATATTTGGCAAGAGAATATACTATTAATAGTGTATCCTTATAAAAAGTAGGTATTGTTTTAAAAATAATGGATAATTCTGCCGTGCTAAGCATGAAGCAGTATCTGGAACAAGCAATGGTTAACTTACAAAAATACACATCTAATAAACTAAGCCAAATCCCTGAATCTATTTTGAAACTGAACTTATTTATTTTTTTTACTAATTAGTATGTAGGTACGTAGAATGAGAGCCATCATGTACTTACCGTCATTATTTTCGTGATCACTATTGGCCTATTGTCTATTCTGTCTCTCAGCTGATTTTAGGGTTGTTGCACGGAGAACGGAGATTGTGCAAAAAAAAGGAAAATGTATTTTACTCTAAAAGTATAGCGCTGTCGCTGTCAGTTGGGACTGGTAATTTTTTTAACTACCACGGTAATTTTTTAACTTATTTAGATTTTAAATTGAATTTTGCTTTTTATTTACTCTGGACGCTCTTACTGTGCACGTCTTTCTACATTGTTCTCACATATTTGTATAATCTCAACACGAATGATATAAATACGATTTTGTAAAAATATTATAATTTAAAAGAGTGTCCATGGAGTTTCTTGCCCATTCTTCTCCATAGAGATCTACGCTTTGGAGTAGCTGGACGGTGAAGTACGGAGTAGTACTCTGTCATGGTCTTTGGAAATATATTACAAACTCCAAGCAGACAAAGCTGCAAGCAAAACGGAGTTTTATTTAAATTTTCGTTAAAATTTTAAATTACAAACCACAGCTTATCTCATTACCCTGAAAAATTGCTAATTAAACTAATGAGCATAGAATCCAGTACTGAGTAGGTACATACAATTTTCATTGATTTGTATCATGACGTGCGAAGGTTGCCTTTTGTGAGAATAATTAGTGCAGCCTTGTAAATTAGCTAACGTCATTGATAACAAGATTGATAATGTCCTGTTACCAAACCAATGGGCCTAAAAAGGCTGCATATGGGTGATTATAACTGGAGAGGCGTCATGGCGTCCTCACCTACCGCCTGACGAAGTTCCTTACCGGACACGGAAGTTTCGGGAGGTTCCTGCACATAATCGGGCGGGAGGAAACGCCCGGGTGTCACCATTGTGACGATCGGACGACATGGTGGAGCACACAGTGGCGGTCTGCCCAGCTTGGGTGGAGCACCGCCGTGCCCTCGTAGAGGCGATCGGCGGCGGCGATCTCTCGCGTCCGGCCCTGGTGCAGTCCATGGTCTGGAGCGAGAGGGAATGGGAAGCGGTCACCTCCTTCTGCGAAGCAGTCATGCTCGCGAAGGAGGTGGCCAGGCGTTAGAGGGAGAGAACCTCAAACCAACCCAGCCGCCGCGGTAGACGCCCCGGGACGACTCCCGGCCACCGTAGATGCAGTTCTGAGGACGGTGAGCAATGAAGAGTTCACCGTCCGTCTATCCAGTGACGACAGGCCGTGTCGGTGCGTTCGTGTTCCACGCGCGTCTCAAACAGATGTCAGCAAAGCAGAGGGGCCTGGGTCACCATCTACCATCAAAAGATATACCGCGGCCTGTTATTACAGTGGCATCTCGTAAACTGCCTTGTTTTTCTCCAATAATGTTGGGGTCGGGTCCAGTCTAACCTGACGCACAGTTTTTACTTGGAGCAACTAGGTAATAATACAATAAGTACTCCTTTGTAAGACTAGTTGTCAGACTGTCGGGTTCGCTGACTGATAATCTGAGACCAATCGGTCAACATGAGATAGATTTTCACTTCACAGCCATATGTTAACATATCCTTACTTCCTTACTAATATTATAAAAGCGAAAGTGAGTTTGTTTGTTTGTTACGTCTTCACGCCTAAATGGCTAAACTGATTTTGATGAATTTTGCTACAGAGATAGTTGGGCCCCTAGAGACGGACATAGACTAATAAATAAAAAAAGAGAATTGAGGGAGAAAGACGAAAGAAAAGGGAAACTTAGCTTTGCTATTACAATAAATAAGGCGCAAGGGCAAAAACTACAGGTAGCAGGTACCTGTAAATCAGGAAAGGGGAAGTGTGTCACCCCATATTTAACGCGAGTAAAGCCGCGGGCAAAAGCTAGTACATAATATTAACTGCGTCTGCGACGATTTCACACATACCTACTTATAACAAAATATCCTTAAGAGTTACACAACTTTTGTATAATCAACCTTTTTTGCGTTTAGGAAACCATCAAATAACTTCGCCCGCTCTGGGCGAAGCGGGGGGAGAGTCAGAGTTGTAGGTACAGACTAAAACCCAACCATGTTCCTTCTTTTTACACGACTGCCCCAAAAAAGGTGTGTTGTATGTATGTGAGTTTCTTTATTCCATCATAACTTCTAAACGCCTGAACTGATTTACATCATGTATGGGGTATCGTTAGAATCCAATGCATCGTCCCGATTAACATAGGCTATTGAAAAAGTATAAAAATGTGGCGGGTATGATAATTAATTGAAAACCCACACATTTTTTTATTATTATGTCATTTATGTTCCAGGACCGGGGTATCTTTTTCGATTATTTACTGCTAACTTATCCAGTCTCTTTTATTCCGTTTTATTTCTGGAAACATTTCTAAATACCACCTCATTTTTTTAGGAAACTTTCGATCTACCTTGCTAGGTTTCTAGGCTCAGCAATAAATAATGTTTTATCAAGCAAATCTTTGACCTTTGTCCCGCCCACTCGTTTTTACCAAGGAGGGGTGGAGGGGGGTGCTCGCCCCCTTCGAGTGAATCAGATGCAGTGAGTCAAATGGCCGTGACATTTGTTAGGAAGGCCATTTGTGTTGATAGTAGATAATGAGGTATAACTGATTTGAGTCTTTAAACTGACATGGTTACTTATATTGTAATTAACACTTGAAACGGGATATTTACCATGTTTATTATTTATATCGAGTTTCCGATATTTCGGCGATGTTGCAAACGCCATGATCACGGATGAACTGAAGTTATTGCGGGTGGATGTTTACGAGCAGACAAAACGATCTACCCTCTTTCTTATTCGTTTTTTGCGTTCGTTACCACTAACACCGTCACTCACTAGTCGATTTTGTTCTCGACACACAACTCACTGTATGAAGTACCGATCTTTTTTCACTACGTTTTAGGTTTTTACACAATTGAACCACTGGATTCCAGGCAGGATAGGATTAGGATTTGAGTCTAGTTGTTCAGTGAATAATTTGATAGGTAATGTTTTCACGACTTAAGCTTTATATAGCGCACTTGGGCTATGAGCAGATGATAAACTATTTGTCCAGGATGATATGGTATTGTTGTCAATAGATGAAAAACAGGACAACTGCGAGTTGGAATCGCTCACCGAAGGTTCCGTACAAACTTTTCAATTTCAAATTTAATTTATTTTATGAACATAAGTAAATAAAAAATTGATGTTTAATATAAGGAAGTCCGAAACTATCTATGTTCCGCCGTTACGCATACAATTTTTTTCTCAACCTACATTAAATTAAATTATATAAAGGAATTATTACATTAGATTATATAAAATGTCAGCTAGTTGTCAATATTAAAAATACATGCACAAAACGTTAGTCATCTCAAAACAAGTAATTAAAAGCAAGAATAATCAATAAAGTTTGTCATTTAAAAATTCGTTAACTGAATACTACCTACACTTTGTCAATTAATAATAGTCTGTTTTTAAACTTACGACATAAACGTCCATTATTTTGACGGCACGGTTGGCGCAGTGGCTGAGCGATCGACTGCTGAGCTGCGTGTCGCGGCTTCGATTCCCGCACGGAACAAATATTTGTATGACCTGCAGATAGTTGTTTCGGGTCTGGTTGTTTGTGTATGTGCGTTTGTGAAACAGGAGAAATTCCTAGTGTGGGGCAACGTTCTAAAAAAAATAAAAATAATAAAAAAAAGACATACACCGCCCTGTAGTGGGCGACCGTTATATAAATGTATGTTATGTGTATAACTGTCTATGAGTGAATCTAACTTAATTTTTTTTTGTTTACTTTGCGTTTTTTTGTATTGACAACCTGGTTAATTTTGACAAGTTTGGTAATCTACTACATACTAAACTTGTCAAAATCAACCATTATGCGATCAGTGATCGACCATTCTGACACTATTGTAATAGCAGACTTAGGCCCCTGTATTATTGTATCAAATAAACGATTTATCTATCTATCTCATTGATTTGCTCAAGTGTATCACTGCTGATCCTGTGTATTACTGTGTTCGCTCCATTACTGAGCGACTCAGTCTAATCATACGTTTTCTTGCCGGGTTTGCGGGTTGTTCGAAAAAGATACCGCGGCCCCTGAACATAAAGGGCAATTAAATAGAAGGAACATGGGTGTGTTTTGACACACCCCCCCGCCACCCCTCGCCGCCCAGAGCGCGGTAAAAGTAATTTGATGATTTCCAATCCCTAAAAAATATGTCTTACGTGTTAGGCACTTGAATTAGTCATACTGTAGTCTGTAACCAACAGATCCTGACGTAGTTTTCCGTTTCAACAAGCAGTTCCACATGATTTTACACCAAGTCTGCATTCGACTCGTAAATCTCCGTAGTTCAATGCATTGTATGGTGTAAACAGTGATCATTTACGTAGTGTTTCGCTTCAAATCCGGGTAGGTACTGTGACGTGGGTCCTAATCTTGGAGTTATTATTGTACCAGCTTTTGCCCGCGGCTTCGCTCGCGTTAAATTCGGGGTAACACAGTTCCCATGCGCCTTATTGATTTGTAATAGCAACGCTAAGTTTTCCCTTTTCTTCCCTCTTTCTCCCTCACATGCCACTTTTTTTTAAAAAAAATAGCCATGTCCGTCTCCTGGTTCCCAACTATATCTGTACCAAAATTCATCAGAATCAGAAAAAAACGGATGCCTTATAAGATCACGTTATTGTCCGTCTGTCTGTCATGACCCCTTATCTCGAGAACGCTTGGAGTTATCGAGTTGAAATCAAAACCATATACTCAAGTCTCTGTATTCCCTTTGTGCTGTGAAAAAATAATCAACCTCTAAGTGTACGCAGTGAAAATATATGGATGTTTATGTCGCAAGCTTGTATGGAACTTTTGGTGCGCGAGTCTGACTCGCTATGGCAAGATTTTCTGACCCCACCCCACCTGTTTTTACCATACACGACTAAAGCACGACCCTTTATCTCGAGAACGCTTGGAGGTGATTTCAACTCGATAACTTCACGCGTTCTCGAGATAAAGGGTCTTGACAGACAGACGGACAACTAAGTGATCCTTTTTTTGGGTTTCGTTTTATTCCTTTTGAAGTAGGGAAGCCTTACAATCACGGTTATTCACTATGGGGGAGGGTACCTATAATGTGTACAGTCACGTCACATTATAGGTACCCTCAGTCTTGCAATAACGAAATAAAATGCTGAGCAACCCATTGTCATTCTAACGGGTTTGGCGAAAGAGTACCTACCTATTATTTGAATCCGTGGCTTAAAAAACCCAATACAGTTTATTAGACCCGAGAATCGAACTATAACAAAAGTCATGCTCAGCAGGTGACGGCATTGTTGGCGCAGTGGCTGAGCGATCGACTGCTGCGCCGCGTGTCGCGGGTTCGATCCCCGCACGGAACAAATTGTATTGCCTATAGAATAGTTGTTCCGTGTCTGGCTGTTTGTGTAGGGAGTTTAAATGTTTGTAAACGCACTCACGATACAGGTGAAATTCCTAGTGTGGGGCAACGTTTTTTTAAAAAGGTCCGCTTGCGACGACTACACCACCGAGCGAGTCTCTATCTTACCAAGAAATGTCTTAAGAATGTTCAAAAACTAGAAAACGTGCCCCTTTTCTTCGAACAGTCGATCATCAAGTAATTTCTCCGTCTCTTGGCGGAGCCAAAGTGGGAGGGTCAGTTTGGTAAAACTCAAACTCAAAGCATTTATTTCAATTAGACCATTACAGGCACTGTTGAATGCCTAGAAACAAAAAAAATAAGCTACAGTCCCAGACACAATGCAAAATAACTTGTAAAAGTACTATAGTTGCCCATTCCAAAGTGTTGATCTCTATAGAGAAGAATGGGCAAGAAACTCCATGGACACTATTTTATATCATAATAATTTAAAAGATAATGGCTACAATCGGCTACATCAATCATGTTGAGATTATACAAATATGTGAGAACGATGTAGTTAGACGTCCACAATAAAACATAACCAGGAGGCGTAACAAACAAACTCACTTTCGCTTTTATAATATTAGTAAGGATTACAACTAAAACAATGTTTACTCCACACAGAATTAATTATAAACTCATGAACTATTGTTTATAAAATATGTTTTTATTATCGGCATAACATTATTTTGAGTTTGTTTAATGGCGGCGATGTAATGTGAATCATTCAAGGTTATTTTGAGCTAAAGGTTTGAAACTGATGTCATCGATGTTGTTGTTTTATTGGTTATCCCCCATTTGTACAGACTCCTGCACATCAAGCTACTACAATCTGTCAGATTTCTTTGATAGATTTTCGACTTTATTTCTAAAGTATTAGGTTCAAGGTTCATTGGGAAAAATTGACAGTTTCGGGTAGCTTGACCTGCTGGCGTCTGTACAATAAAAAGGTTTAAGGTGAAAGCTCCAACCTACCCGCGAAATTCAAATTTTCTTACGTTTTTTGCAATTTTCAGGCCAGTGCTAGGTTGTATGTTGATTAAAATATTATTCGCGGCTGTAAGACGTATGTAATTATAGAATTATAATCATCAAAATCACCAATACAACCCTCCAAGTTCATAAAGGCGTAGGAACAAAAAAAAAAACAGAAAAAGTCTTTCCTACGCCTTTATGAACTTGGAGGGTTGTATTGGTGATTTTGATGATTATAATTCTATAATTACATACGTCTTACAGCCGCGAATAATATTTTAATCAACATACAACCTAGCACTGGCCTGAAAATTGCAAAAAACGTAAGAAAATTTGAATTTCGCGGGTAGGTTGGAGCTTTCACCTTAAAGAGGAAAATAGTTACACAAAGATTACTAGATTTGTCATTTATTGTACCAGTGCGGTATCTTACTATTTTTAGACTTCCGTACTTCAGCGTAACCCACTTCATTGTCCGTCTAATTTGTTTGTCTGTCAAGACCCTTTATTTTGGGAACGCAAGAAGGTTTCGAGTTGAAATTATAACTATACTAGCTTTTGCCCGCGGCTTCGCTCGCGTTAAATTCGGGGTAACACAGTTCCCCTTTCCTGATTTGCAGGTACCTGCTACCTGCAGTTTTTACCCATGCGCCTTATTGATTTGTAATAGCAAAGCTGAGTTTTCCCTTTTCTTCCCTCTTTCTCGCTCATATCTCAATCTTTTTTTTTAATAGCCTATGTCCGTCTCCCGGGTCCCAACTATCTCTGTACCAATATTCATCATAATCGGTTTAGCCATTAAGGCGTGAAGAGGTAACAAACAAACAAACAAACTCACTTTCGCTTTTATAATATTAGTAAGGATATGCTCAAGTCTGTGGTCTCTTGACTATGTGTAAAATCCAACCCTTAAATCTACGCAGTCAAAAGATATGGCCGTTTATGTCAGAATTTTGTACGGAATCCTGGGTATGCGAAATTTGCACTTGGCCGGTTTTTTTGGGTTCCCTACCTCAAAAGGAACAAAACGGAATCCTTACTTTGTACTGTGTACTTTGTTGACCGTCTGCCTGTCGAGACCGTTTAAATCGAGAACGCGTGAAGGAATCGAGTCGAAATTAAAACCATATACTGAATTCTGTAGTCCTTTAAAGCTGTGGAAAAATTAACCCTCAAAGTCTACGTAGTCAAAATATATCGCAGTTTATGTTGCAAGTTTGAACGGAACCCTCGGTGTACTAGTCCGACTCGCACTTGCCTGGTTTTGTTTTTAAACTGAAGTGCCGTTGTTTGTCCTGACTTTTAGGGTCCCGTCTTACAAAGCAAATGCGCTAGTGGCTACATACTGGTCTAACACAATATGAGTTTTATCGCCACGTATAGAATATAAAGGGTTCCGTAACCACGGTATCCTTTCTGGCCATGGTTACCCCGCGAACATATAAAAGTGGTAAATAAAATATGATAGTTTCAAAGGACTAAAAAACACGCATTCTCGTATTCTTCTCAGCAAACTCTTTCATTGTATATCATGGAAATGCATTAAAAAAAAACTACACAGCCATCTTTGTAAATCCGCCATATTGGATTTAGAATGACGTTACCTAACCAGCCATGCATTGTCATCCATACTAAACGTGTATGCAAAATTTCATGTCGATCAGAAACCGGGTTGTAGTTAAAATTTAACTTCTAAGATTCGGTTACATAGCTACAGACAGAGGTAGTTAGTTAATAAAATCGTGATAAAAACAGTTTTAAATACTTTCAATGTATCTTGTTGTTCGTGCATGTTTCGTTCAAAACAAACGTAAAGTTTGAATATAGTTTATGTGAAAATCTGCGAGTCTGCGACGGGGGCATCTGTTGATGGATAGCTTTTACGCGATATTTCCGGCGTTTATGGCATAGTGTTGTGCTGTGATTTATCGATAATACTGAAATACACCCACGAGATATGGAAATCGTCTCATAACATATTGGTATGCAAGTTTAACTACTTACTAGGAAATAGTGAAGTTGGCATTTCAAAGGTTTTTGTGATATTGACCTTTAAAAAGTAACATGTAAACAAATAACTAGTTTCGAATACAAAAATATAGATATTAGTTGCTTATAAAGGCCCAGTCTACTAAATAAAAATACCCTAAAATAACTTCACACACTGAATTATACCAATTTTGGGAGGGCAATAATGATGCTTTCTTAATTTTTAAATGTTTTCTGTTTTATTAAGAAATATGTAAAAATATAAAAAATATGTATACGAATAAATAAACAAAAATTCTTTCTCATAATGACGTATATCATTTCGTTCTCCTGTCATCCATGTGTCACTAGCAGGATTCAGCAGAATACCAGCGCCAGGTAGTCTACCTGGCATTATGTTGAGCTGGACTCCTATTTGGTGCATTCTTAAGACACACATCGCCCAGTAGTGGGCGACCGTTATAAATGAATGTGATGTGTCTAATTAATGTCCTATGGGTCAATCTTCTACCTTACATTTTTTTATTCTTTATCTTAGTTTGAATTTTTTTTTGTGTTAACCTCTCAAGGTCCGCCATTATTTATGTCAACTATCCGTCAAGCACCGCCGGGCGGGCTGTTATCGTAAGCGTAATCTGATTTTAAGACTTATCTTTACTACAAATACAGTTTTAAATCAGTCGGGGTTTGGTGGCACAAATCTGTCCCAGCAAGGCTCAACGGTAATACTTGTTTACTGGCACGTTTTTGTGCCGCTGGGGCTCTAAAGGTTAATTCCTGTATTGTGTCTTTTGTTGCATAAAATATATGATTTGTCTATCTATCTTTAAAGAGAGAAACTAAAAATTCACGTTAAATTTCAAAACAAAGTGCACGCGATAGTATCGATAAACATTCCAGCCAGCGACACTTTCCCCTCACTAGCACATAACTCGACATTGACCGTTGCAGATGCTCCCATTCTTGTAACTGATGTAACGGTGACGATATTCCGTTTTCAATACACTACAGTGCTACTAGGTTCTTTTATTGCCAAGTTGCTTGCTGACGGCACTAAAGTTGTTGCAGATAACGTTATTTGCACGATTTCGCAGTTATTAATATGACATACTTTTTTTTAGGGATGGGAAATGATTATCAGATTACTTCTCCCGCTTTGGGACTTGGAGGGGAGTGTCATACTTCTGCCCTTTGGGTTCCGGGGCCACGTTATCTCTAGCGAATAACCCATAACCCCGGCAGGCAGTGCCTCTGGCAGGCCCCTCTGGTATATCACATACTTCAATTGCAATTAGGCTTGGCATTTAAGAAACAAGAGGCCATTTTTTTTCTCATACTTAAGTACTAACGCTGTAACAACTAAAAATCATTTAGTTTTACAATGTAGGTACATTGTAAAACTAAATGATTTTAAAAGAGTAACCATGGAGTTTCTTGCCGGTTCTTCTCCATAGGAAACGACCAACCCGAACCGTGCATCTTTTCTCGACGTTTTATATGTGCCCATGTAGGCCTATGTGAAATAAAAATATTTTGATTTGATTTTAAAAACGTTGCCCAACACTTGTAATTTTTCCTGTATCGTTTACACAAACAGCCCGAAACAACTACCTTATAATAAGGTAGTTGTTTCGGGTCTGGCTGTTTGTGTACTGAATATGCATAAATAAGGTCCTTATGCATATTCAGTAAGTCTATGAATCGTTTACTTTCAATTTTTCATACCCCTAAGTGATAATGGGGACCTGAGCTGCGGGTGAAACCGCTGGGCACAGCTAGTAATATAGATTAGTCTTTAAGAGTTTTTAAAAACTCAGGTTACCAGATATTAGTCAGAAATACGAAACGAACAGCTGCGCAGTGGCCGCTTTAGCAGAATCATAATCCTTACTAAAACTATAAAAGCGAAACTGAGTTTGCTTGTTTGTTACGTCTTCACCCCTAAATGGCCCAAGTGATTTTGATGAATTTTGGTACAGATATAGTTGGGACCCTGGAGACGAACATAGGCAAAGAGATAAGGGGGAGAAGGAGGGAAGTAAAGAAGAGAGATAGATATTTTTTTTTCGATCATCACGCGAGTTAAAGTTAGCGTTAGCCCAAAGTAACTATGCCACGCGGAAGAAGTCGCGGGTTAAAGCTAGTAGGTTAATAATATTAATTCTCGTACGCAAAATACGCTCCTCAGACGTGGAGTTGCCGACATCAGACCGTTATACAATAGGTACAGACGCTAGACGCCTGCACATCAAGCTACCACAATCTGTCAGATTTCTTTGATAGATTTTCGACTTTATTTCTTAAGTATTAGGTTCAAGGTTCATTGGGAAAAATTGTCAGTTTCGGGTAGCTTGACCTGCAGGCGTCTGTACAATACAATATTAATTCTTTTAAAATTCGAAAAAGGTGACAATATACTGCGTCTGTGTTAATTTTAACGTTTCATAAGATACTCTCAAAGCGGCCATTTTAAACTCTCTTGTGTCTAAAAAACACTCGTGCGCATGCTTTAACCATGTATCGCGCACGAGTGCATAAAACACATGTGTTACACATATGTATATAATTTGAACAACGCAACCCGATGAGGTTTATTGGCATAAAGCCATACTACGATGTACCATAAACGTTGTCTTACCTTTTCTGCTATTTTGTTGAGGTGGTGATGATAATATGGAAGATCTGGCTACAATATTGTACCCAGAATTTTGTAATAATTATCCTTTTTAGGGTAAAGAAAAAAAAGTTCCGGGGCCGCGGTATCTCTTTCGAACATTCATTCATTTATTCATTTAACAATTTGCATTGTGTTTGAATTAAGCCTACATTAATACATTACATAATTAATTTGAAAAACCTAAAAAACAATAAATAGTCAATTGAAAAAATACAAAAACAATAAATAATAATCAATAAAAATGTCACTAAAAATATTATAAATATGATGTCAATAGTTTTTTTTTTTTTTATAATCTTTATTATGTCAATAGATTGTAAATAGTCATTGTATTAATTATTATAAATAGGTGTCAAATTATTATAAATCAATAAAGCCGCAAACCGTAACCCCGGCAGGCGGTGGCCCTGGCAGGCCCCTTTGCTTTGCTGACATCACTTTGCTGAACACTAACGAGCCGTCGACACGGCCTGTCGTCAATAGACGGACGGACGGTGAGCTACCCATTGCTCACCGTCCACAGGGCCGCATCTACGGTGGCCGAGAGTCGTCTCGCGGCGCCCGAAGCCCGGGGCTTCAGAACCCTTACAGGAGCACTTTGTTGTTCATCTTTCTGTCTGTCAAGACTATCTCGGGAACGCGTGGAAGTATCGAGTTGAAATGAATATGCAATCAAAAGATATGGCTGTTTATGTCAGAAGTTTGTATGGAACCCTTGGTGCGCGAGTCTGACTTGTTCTTGGCCACTTTTTTATTTTGCCTGGGACAGCAAAAGTCTCTCCCAATATCTACCATGATATTTTGCTTTTGTTCTGGACTGTCAAACTATTATATGGTTAAGTTATGTGACTTTAATCAATAGGGTAGTTTCCTGGGTTATAGTACCTAATTACATTCTATTTAGGGCTGATTTTTCAATAGTCAGACAACTTTTATCTGAGGAATAAAAATGGCGGTTTGACAGCTTATCTATAGAAAACTAGCTGTGCCCCGGCATGCGTTGCTATGCAATTTTCTACCTTTCTACCTACCCTACCTTTTCTTTGCTATAAACCTCACGGAGCCCGAGACCTTTCCAACGAATGCAAAACCGTGGAAATCGGTTCGTGCGTTCTGGCAAAACGGTTTTTTTATTCCTCCGATAAAAGTTATCTGACTATTGAAAAATTACCCCTTAGTCCGTCTTTTAGATTATTCAAAAATAAGGCAAAGGTATCTTTTTATTTGTAAATTAGACCTAAAATGACAAAGATTATAGGCCATTAAAGTTACGTGTAACTCGGTGTAACGTCACTCGTTGCGAAAAAATACAGCAACGCGTGACATCTAAAAAACATGTGTGTCCCTTATTTTTGAATAATCTAAGAGACGGACATTTTTTTCCTTTGAAACTATCCTATTCCAGAAGATGAAACGTTGTTAGACAGGATTTAACAAAAAATTTAGTAAGTAGTTTTAGTTTAGTTTGCGTCAACAGAATCGACATCAATGCCCACCCTTCTTATTACTGACCTTGTCTTCGCAGGCTTAACCTCGAACCTCGGTCTCCTAACACGTGTAAAATAAACAAGAGAGACACGTGCTACAACGATGTGTTTTAAAAATTGGTATAACGCGCGATCCGTGAGTGCTGTGACAGGTTTCTGGGACTCCGCCAGATTATGACTAATTTCGTTCGTCATATTTCCTTGTTTGCCCTTAGGGCTAGTTCTAATTCAGCTTTTGTGAGCAAAACAGTTTATAAATGCTATCTTGAACATAATCTGCTTAGTCTTTTCGCAACTATGTATGTATGTAAGTTTTTAATATCCTTACTATTCCTTACTAATATTATAAAAGCGAAAGTGAGTTTGTTTGTTTGTTACCTCTTCACGCTTTAATGGCTACACCGATTTTGATGAATTTTGGTACAGAGATAGTTGGGAACCAGGAGACGGACATAGGCTAATTTTTAAAAAGTGGGATGTGAGGGAGAAAGAGGGAAGATAAGGGAAAACTTAGCGTTGCTATTACAAATCAATAAGGCGCAAGGGGAACTGTGTTACCCCGAATTTAACGCGAGCGAAGCCGCGGACAAAAGCTAGTAAACAATAATTAAACACAAATGAATAGTGAAATTAAGAAATTATCATTAAAATGGAATGAAACAAGACTAACAGCATAAAAATATGATTAACTAGCTGTCCAGCTGCCGCGGGCAGAAGCTTGATGTTGTATAGCCTATGTTACTTCCTGATAATGTAGCTTCCTATAATGTAGCTTATTATTATTAAAAAAATGGTTAACATCGGTCCAGTAGTATTGCAGCCTATTCGATACAAACAAATCTTTCCTCTTTGTAATACTATAAGAATAGGATTCTATGGATCTTGGTATATGCGTCAAAGATGCTAGATCGCTACAGCCATTAAACAATTCGAGGAACGACAGAGCTTGTCGATATAAAAATCGGAGCCCATCTTTTTAGAGGGCGTCCAATATGCCTCCCTGTCTCCTAGCATCTTCTTTCAATCTAAAGGCGTTTATTTCCGCAACTAAAAATCCGTAAATTTCTTATCCATTATAGTTATCACAACTAGTTTTTGTAAACTTAAAACTGGTCTCTTATAAGCAACCTGAGAAGCCCGTTAGGACTAAAAGTTTGAAAGAGATACCGCGGCTTCGGAACACAAAGGGCAAAAGAAGATAATTATGTTTTCCCCATTGTTTGTCTTTTTATATCCGTGTAACTATCTGCTTTTGTACATGTATTTACATTTTGTTTCATATTAATATTATTTTATGTATCCATGTAGGATTAATAAATAATTATTTTCATTTTTACACCTCTCAATATTCGTCTTTGCGTCACCCAAAGGCTTGTAGAAAATGCCTATGGCATTATTTATTTATTTATTAAAAAGATCACCAACAGCTTCTGTATAAAAATATCTTAAAAAATAAAAATTACATAGTATTGGACTTATACAGTTGCCAATTACAGGTTAACCAACATTTTTACATAATGAGTAATAACAATAATATTTATGTATTTATAATAAAAAAAACTACAACAAAAAATACTATTTCTTTAGGGTATAACAGAAGACAACATAAGACAAAAAAAAACAATACGAAACTTGTTACAAAAGGAAAAACAAATGAGATCAAAATTAAATTAAATTATAAATTAAAAATAATAGAAGCCAATTTGGGTAGGCAAGTTGTCAGATGTAGGTGGTTTGTTACTAAAACTACAAGTCCTTAGGAGATTGATTTTGAGACATTAGTATTTGGGTCTTAAAGGAATTTAATGAATCATGGTGTATGTCAACGTGTGATGCGGATTTTATAAAACAATTCATCTCTCGACTGAGTCTGTTTAGAGGTGAGTTTATACCAATGTTTGTGTTGGATGCTCTAGTGTGGAATAAGTGAGTTAAAGGATTTCTAGGAATTTTATTGGGTACTTTTAGTCCAATTTGTTCAACTAACGTATCCACAACGTATCGCTGTTCTTTTTATTATTTACTAATTTGAGCCCGCCCCTGTATTTTGTGCTTGAAGTGTTAAATGTATAGGTAATAAAAGAAGACACATAGATGGGTTTTAGTCAATACAAGTCTGACACCCTCCCACTCCGCCTAGCGCTACGCGGATAATGCACGAAGGATTTATTTCATGAAAACCCTTCCAAAACACCTGTATAACCTGCTACTCTGAGCCAGGATAATTTTTATCGGGATAATTTGCGACTTAAGTTAATTTTATCGGGATAATTTGCTACATAAGAAAAAAAATATTGGGATAATTTGCGACTTAAGATAATTTATATCGGGATAATTTGCTACGTAAGATAGTTTTTATCAGGATAATTTGCGACTTTGGATCATTTTGGCCGTATTGTTGCCTCCTAAGTAGGTTACATATTCAACAATTTTTTTTTATTTAAACTAAACTTATCTTTATTTAATTACTAACAATTTATAATAAATGCTTAATAATAATAATTACCGCTTACGCTACCAACATTCCTCTATACCTCCTCCGTATCTTTGCTGAACCAAAATCCCATTTCCCTCCGTCCCATAAAGCTAATTACCTCTCGTAACTCCTCCTGTAATACATGCAGCGCACGCGCATGTGACGTCACGTTACATTTGGCCGTCTATTAATAATTCGCGTTCAGCGGCCCGCGCCGCGTGCCAAGTATGTATACGTGTTTACAAATACCACGTTAAGAGAAGAAATCGGGTTGGAGGAAGATGGATTGGTTTTGTTTAGTCTTTTTGGTCTTCGCAAGAAACAAGAAGACCAGACTTGATGATTTTGAAAGAGTAACCATGGGTTTTTTGCCGGTTCTTCTCTATAGGAAACGACCAACCCGAACCGTGCACCATTTCTCGACGTTTTATAAGTGCCCATGACCAACAGCTTAACGTGCTTTCCGACGCACGGAAGAAACTCGGTATGTAACGGGTGGTCACCCATCCACAGACCAACCTAGGCAAGCGCGGCTTAACCTAAAGATCGACCCGAGCGGCTACTATTTATTTAGCCACGAGCTCCTCCTCTTTTTTTGCTTTTTAGGTACGGGATCTTAAAAGTATCTCTAACATGTCCTTAGAGTGTAAGACAATAGTTAGAAAGAATAATTCTATCAGTTGTTAACTACTAGCTGGCGACCACGGCTTCGCCCGCATGATGATCGAAAGAAAATTAACCTATGTGCTATTCCAGACTATAATTTACCTCTGTGCCAAATTTCATCAAGATCCATTCAGCCGTTTGGACGTGAAAGAGTAACAAACATACATCCATCCATCCTCACAAACATTTGCATTTATAATATTAACTAGCTGTGCCCAGCGGTTTCACCCGCTGAGGTTTAGAGGTATGAACAATAGATGTTAGCCGATTCTCAGACCTACTCAATATGTACCCAAAATTTCATAAGAATCGGTCGAGCCGTTTCGGAGGAGTACGGTAACTAACATTGTGACACGGAAATTTTATATATTAGAAGAAGATATTTAAATACTAGCTGGCACCTAGCGGCTCCGCCTGCGTGATGATCGAAAAATAAAGTATCCTATGTGTTATTCTAAACTATAGGTAATCTACCTTTGTGCTTTCGTATTAATAATATCAAAAAGTAAGATGAAGTAGGATAAACTAACATTGATAAAATAAAAATTAAGCTAAACAAGACCCGCAGTTGCGTGTTCGAAAGAGTTGCCGGTTAGCGGCCCCGGAACATAAAGGGCAAAATAAAGGAACATGGGCGGGTTTTAGTCACTACAAGTCTGACGCTCCCTTCCGTTCCGCCAAGAACGGGGGAAGTTATTTGAGGATAACCCAATCCAAAAAAAAGGCAGGTAATTTCACTTCTTGGCAGTGCGCATTATAAAGGACCGGGTTATTCTAAAGATGAACCCGTGCGGCTATTGAGCCCCAGCTAATTACCCCATGCCTTGATAAAAATCTAACTAGCAAGGTAGATGAGCTGTCTGACGTAATCCCAAGTAGCACCTCTCAAAGGAATTTTCATAAAACACGTTCTTAAGAAAATTAAATAGTTTCAAGAATTTTCCGCGCACTTTATATCAGAATACTTCATTCATAATATTAAATTCCAGTAAAAGCTTTCTTACTAACTACTGGACTAGCTATAAAACGCGTCTTTACTCGCGTAAAAGTCGGAAATTATCCCGGTAAAAATTATCCTTTGGCCTAATTCAGGTTGTGGTTTGCTTTGTACCTAATTTCATCGGATTCTGTGTAGCTTTACTGCCGTTTGCAATAACCTATCTCCGGTTAAGGATAGATCGTTATCCCCAAGTACCAGCAAGATTTTGTCTATCCATAGTTTGCGTTTCACAATCAAGGATAAGTGCTATCCATCTGTCATTAACGAAAGATAGCTGCTTCCCTCTTGAAACGTTTAGTTCATTGCTGCACTAATGTTTAATGCCAAAAACAAATACTCATTATTTATGTATGTGTAACAAATGTACTTAGTATGTATAGTTTTTTTTGCAGATTTAACATGAATCCACATTAAATTGTATTTGTATTGTTTACCAAATTCAATCATATTATATATAAAACGTTTTGGAATTGACAGTTTTGACATATCGATACAGTGACGCAACCCACGCTTAATTTTGGCGCGTAAATTTTTGTGTTCATATTTTTATTTTCTATAAATATCATAAAAGTGAATCCTGTAAGAGTACTTATCTATATCGATGATATATTATTCGTTCCATGATGCGGTACAGGTCTAAAGGTAACAAATAGACAGATAAAGCCCTTCTAAGTTATTCCTACTCTAGTACCACGTTGCTTGAGGGCGACGTAACGCGTTTTGTAAGACGCTTTTGTTAACTTCAACTGTAACCAAATCATAGAAGTTAAATTTGAGCCACTTCCCGGTTTTAGATAAACCTGATTTTTTTCATACACGTTTAGTTTGGATGTCAATGCATGATTAACTAGATCATGTCATTCTAATCTAGCAATTATCAAAAAAAAATTGCCCATACTAAACTACGGTGCTCAAACATGGTCCCTGATCGAGTCGCATAAGTCCAAACTCAAGGTTTGCCAAATGGCGATAGAGCGTATAGGTATCGGGGTTGCGGGTTGTTCGAAAGAGATACCGCGGCCTCGGAACGTAAAGGGCAATAGAAGGAACATGGGTGGGTTTTAGTCAGTACAAGTCTGACATGCCCCCCCGCTCCGCCCAGAGCGGGGGAAGTCATTGGATGATTTCCCACCCGAAAAAAAAAGCGTATAGGTATTAACCTTTTGAAATACATATGTGTAAAGCAAGCATGTGCCTTAGACGCCAATGACACAAATATGTGACAAAAATTGAGGTAACAAATGAGACCTTTATAAAAATTTGGCTGGCTCGTCTCGCATGCTGGTATATGTGGTCTATAATCGGAACGTGTATCGATTTTTAGTTGACTGGGGCTCGGACGATGCAAAAAGAGAATGTAATTTTAACATTGTGTAGATTTTTAGCTCACAAAGTTAGATGGGAAAAATATATTGGTGCTTTTAATGTATGTTGGAGTTTGTATAAGGAACGATATGAAGGAGAAAGGAGTAAATGATGCCGTGACGTCTGACAGGGGAGAGTGGAAGAAGAAAACGTGTTGCGCCGACCCCAAATAGAATGGGACATGGGCAGGAAGGTGAATGAAGGTTGGATTTTGGGGCTAAATAATAACTACGACACGGTTGGCGCGTGTGGCGGGTTCGATCCCCGCAAGGAACAAATATTTGTATGACCTCCAGATAGTCGTTCCGGGTGTGGTTGTTTGTGTTGTCAGGTTAAGCAGCGCTTACCTAGGTGGGTCCGTCGATGGATGATCATCGGTATCATACCGAGTATCCTCCGTGCCTCGGTAAGCACGTTAAGCTGTTGGTCTCGACTGTCATTTGTAGATCATTGACAGTTATTACGAGTAGTCAGTGGCCCGATGTCTGACAACCAAGTAGTATCGTATTATCCTACTATCCTTACTAATATTATAAAAGCGAAAGAAAGTTTGTTTGTTACATCTTCACGCCTAAATGGCTAAACTGAATTTGATGAATTTTGGTACAGAGATTGTTGGGACCCTGGAGACGGACATAGGCTTAAAAAAATAAGAAAAGGGGAGAGAAAGTTTTTTTTTTCGATCATCACGCGGGTTAAAGTTAGCCCAAAGTCATGCCACGCGGACGAAGTCGGTGGGCGAAAGCTAGCTAAATGCGAATGTTTGTGAAGATGGATGGATGTTTGTTACTCTTTCACGTCAAAACGGCTGAACGGATCTTCATGAAATTTGGCACAGAGGTAGATTATAGTCTGGAATAACACATAGGATACCGATTTTTTCCGATCATCACGCGGGCGTCAACTAGTCCTGTTATAAACTGGGTTAATGAGGTCAGTTACGCAGTCGTTCCATGTAAAATACTGGTATTCAGCTGCATCTGGTTATACTGGAAGGTGAACCCAACATGGTTGGGAAAAGGCTAGGTAGATGATGATTCGTATAATATGAGGTGCAAGATTTTTAACCGTCATTTGATTTAAAACTACTGACTCCTTGATTTCGTGGTTGGAAACGTGACTGTGGAGGTCTTGAGTTCGAATGCTGGGTCGGGTAAACTTTATATGTCAGGAATTTCTTAGTAGCCGTCACGGAGAGAGCTCTGGCTCCAAGGTTGCGGGTTGTTAGAAAGAGATACCGCAACCAAAAGAAGGACCATAGGTCCCACCTCCTCGCTCCGCCCAGAGCGGGGAAAGTTTTTTGATGATTACTCATCCGCAAACAAAAAACTCTGCCTTGTTGATGGTAATAGTCTCGCCTGGTCTATGAATTTAACATAACTGACAACATATTCAAGTGTACCTTTAGGTACGCCTCTGCCTATGCTTTTAGAAATTACAGGCGTGCATACATTTAAAAACTGATGCATCTAACTGATCTAAATCTGAAAACAGCTTCATTAAAACATTCATAAAACGAATCTTAGACAAAACAATTTTCTAAATAATGTTCCGAAATGAAACAAGAACGAAATTACATAAACAAGAAAATACAACATCAAAAATTTCCTCCCATGTTTACAGACATAATGAAAATAAAATAAAAAAAAACAGATGTCTGTTAATATATCAAATGCGAATGAGTAACAGTGTCGAGAGGACTTCATTCAAGAAAATGACGTATACACATACTATATAAAAAAAAAACAATCATGACGTTTAGACGTAATCGCCAATGACAGTTCGTATTCCAGGGTGGCGCCACTTACTAAAGCAACGCAATAAAATTCAGAACATTCTGCCGTTAGTTCCAATTTTCGCCGCGTTTCATTAAAACCTGGCACAGTTTATTTATACATATTTAGTCTATGTATGTATGTTTAGTGACGCGTGTTGCGGTTGACGTGTATAATACTGTATATTCTGACCTTGTGTGTGTGTGGGTGGCTTGTAATACATTGCCGGCATTTCCTGTCGGTGAATGTTTTAAATAACTGTGGTTTGTAGTGTGGAAAATTGATTAGTTGCTTAATGTTATGACTTTAAAGATTAGTAACTGAATTTTAAAAGAGATTCCATTCCCCTGCTCTTATAACTAACTAGCTTTAGCCCGCGGCTTTGCTCGCGTTAAATTCGGGATAACACGGTCCCCCTTTCCAGGTACCTGCTGTAGTTTTTTCCCTTACGCCTTATTGATTGTAATAGCAATCCTAAGTTTTCCCTTTTCTACCCTCTTTCTCCCTCATTACCCACATTTTTTAAAAAAAAGCCTGCCTCCAGTGTCCCAATTATCTCTGTACCAAAATTCATCAAAATCGAAAGACGTAACAAACAAACAAACTCACTTTCGCTTTTATAATATTAGTAAGGATTGGTTCTTCTCCTACCATACTTCTCTATGACTCGTCATCTCATCAGACACCTCCTTTCTTCCCATATCATCCTCCACTCTGTCCATCCATCGTTTCTTTGGTCATCCTGTACTGTTATACTCATCCACATTCAGTTTTAATCATCTAATGAAGAATAGTTATTAATCCAATTTTTTGTTTTTTTTTTAATTAAAACATCGCCCCAATGTTCTTTCAAAATTTCTCCAGTTTTGTGGGTTTTTATTTGCGGATGTGAAATCATCAAATAACTTCCCCCGCTCTGGGCGGAACGGGGGGGAGTGTAAGACTTGTACTGGCTAAAACCCGCCCATGTTCCTTCTATTGCCCTTTATGTTCCGGGGCCGCGGTATCTCTTTCGAACAACCCGCAACCCCAGCAGGGTTCAAGTTGCAATATTACCATCTAGACTATGTAGTTGCTACTGAGAACCTTTTAGAAAAACACAACAACACTGCCCGACCAGGAAATCGAACCTAAGACCTCGCGATCGGCGGCGGCGATCTCTCGCGTCCGGCCCTGGTTCAGGCCATGGTCCGGAGCGAGAGGGAATGGGAAGCGGTCACCACCTTCTGCGAAGCAGTAATGCTAGCAAAGGAGGTGGCCGGGCGTTTGAGGGAGAGAACATCTGCCCAACCCAGCCGCCGCGGGAGACTCCCATGGCGCCGGGCGCCGCGAGACGACTCCCGGCCACCGTAGATGCGGGCCTGTGGGCGGTGAGCAATGGGTAGTTCACCGTCCGTCCGTCGATTGACGACAGGCCGTGTCGACGGCGCGTTCGTGTTTCACGCGCGCCTCAAAGAGAGTCAGCAAAGCAGAGGGGCTTGCCAGAGCCTCCGCCTGCCGGGGTTGCGGGTTGTTCGAAAGAGATACCGCGGCCCCGGAACGTAAAGGGCAATAGAAGGAACATGGGTGGGTTTTAGTCAGTATAAGTCTGACATGCCCCCCCGCTCCACCCAGAGCTGGGGAAGTCATAGGATGATTTCCCACCCGAAAAAAAAAAAAAGACCTCACGCTCAGCAGTTGCTCTTACGACTACCACACCAACGAGCTAGTCGAAGTTGAATAACAATTTTGTCCTTGAAAGTCAACGGTCAGCAATTAATGACGAATAACGGTTTCGTCTGGAAATTTTCCTGTTAGAATAAAACCGGTATGTGTACTTGGTTTAATATGATTGTAAGGCACCCTTTATTTGAACCCCGTCATTTGAGAGGGTCACTGTCTGGTTCTTAGGATTCCGTACCTCAAAACCTCCTTTCTGGGCGGTTCTTCTCCATAGGGAACGACCAGCCCGAACTGTGCACCTTTTCTCGACGTTTTATAAGTGCCCATGTAGGCAGTGGCGGATTTACAAATTTGCCGCCAGTAGGCTTTACAATTTTTTCCGCCCCTTTAAAATTCAATAGGTACGCTAGTTTAGTTCACAATCATTTATTTACATTTATTCTGAAATTGTAATGGTTTGTGTTCTATCGTCCTCATTACATCGTCTCTTTCCCATTATTAGAATGATCGTTTACTGGGGGCTAGTTGTAACCGTTTCTAGATTATTATTGCAAAAAGACCAAATTTGCCGCCCCCTGGAATCTGCCGCCCTAGGTTCCAGCCTACTCAGCCTACTGGTAAATCCACCACTGCATGTAGGCCTCTGTGAAATATAAATATTTCGATTTGGTTTGAAAAGGAAAACACTTAACTTTACTTAACTTTATAGGAATACTTCGTTGTCCGTCTGTCTGTCTGCCAATGCTCTTTATCTCGGGAAGACGTGGAAGTATCGAGTTGAAATTAAAACTATATCCTCAATTCTGTGGTCCCTATATGCTGTGAAAAATTCAACCCTCTAAGTCTACACAGTCAAAAGGTATGGCCGTTTATGTCGTAAGTTTGTACGGAACCGTCGGTGCGCGTCTAACTCACTCTTATCCGGGATTTTAATGAAAGGTAAAGTGTTTTTTTTTTTCAATTCAAGATAACATTCAGGTTTTGTCAATGGGAGGATTTTTGCGGTAGTTTGCAAGTTAGAAATGCGCGATTTTTATTTGCACGTGTTCTTTTGTTCAGATAGCGGTTACTGCCGTACCCGTTTGGTTTGTGGACATCACACTAATATTTTCATACAATTTTAGATCGACCCCAAGCGGCAACCACTTTAGCCACGAGCTCTTTTCTTGTTCCTGTCATACAGTTGTGTTGCTTGGAAGTTTGTTCCGCCACTTCTTCTATTATTGTGTTCTATATGATGTCTGGGTCAAAACATAATATACTTCAAATACTCACTTCCTTGTAACTGGTTAACTTTTCCCGAGACTCACAAAATCCAAAACCATCCCTCAACATCATGTGCCTCGCCTTTTCCCTTTAATGGGATCGGCTTCCAGTCTTATCGGATGCAGAATACCTTTTCATGAAACTACTGCCTATCTTACCTGCTGATCGAGGTAACACTGGGTAATACGGTACCCCTTGGTAAGACTGGTAACCAAAGTCGCCCCCTATCATCGCTTAATTGTCACCATTTTCAGACATAACCTAAAACCATACCTGTCTTACAATAAACCCGTGTGTACCCTTATCTATACCACATCACCCCTTACCACCCCCTGCCCTTGGGACAAAAATAAAAGTTAACGGTGTGCTAGCGACCGACGAATCTGTAATCATCCCCTTATGCCCTTAACAACCCCCTTCTAACCCCGTCCAGTGTTTCTGTTGTGCTCTCTAATATGAGGGTTTAAAAAATCACAAAATGGTTGATTTGATTAGCTTCAGCTGATACTATTAATTATGTAAGTAACCAAAACTTAGAAGTTAAATTTGACCCACTGCCTAAAATCCAATTAAGCTGAAATTCTGCATTTTTTTTACTTTAGATGATAGTGCGTGGTAAGCAAGGTGACGTTTACTAAAATCCAATATGGCGCCCTCGCAAAGATGGCGGACTAGGTGCATTCCCATGACCGGGTATGAAATGAGTAACCATAGAGTTTCTTGCCGGTTTATCTCTATAGAAAACGATCGAACCGAACCGTGCACCGTATCTCGACGTTTTACAAGTGTCCTTGTAGGTCCGTGATAACTATTTTTTTTTATTTTGAAGGTTCTGCTTATTACTGTCCCACTGTTGGGCAAAGGCTACTCATACAGGGAAGGCACGACCATTAAATCATTAATTAACACGCTTACTCAAGACGGGTTGGCCATTTCAGACTTATATTACTTGTAAGTCCAAGTTTTCTAACTAAGCAGACGGGCCTGCCAGGGCCACTACCTGCTGGGGTTGCGGGTTATTCGTAAGAGTTACTGCACCCCCGGAACACAAAGGGCATAAGAAGGTTCATGGCTGGGTTTTAGTCATGTAAAGCCACGTCAGCATAAAAACTCTACTGCAAGTAATGCACTAATAATAACATTGTAAAACCAAATGATTTTAATAGAGTAACCATGGAGTTTTTTGCTGGTTCTTCTCCATAGGAAACGACCAACCCGAACCGTGCATCTTTTCTCGACGTTTTATAAGTGCCCATGTAGTAGGCCTATGTGAAATAAAAATATTTTGATTTTGATTTCAATACGATAAAAAAACAGTACCCAGTACCCATCGGGGGGTTGTCTTGGAATGAATCATTATAATGAAACCCTAGTATTATGTCCTTTAATAACCTTTTCCTCTTAAAATGACATACAAAATATTATATTTATTTTAAAAAACCGGCCAAGAGCGTGTCGGGCCACGCTCAGTGTAGGGTTCCGTAGTTTCCCGTCCGTCACAATAAGTGTTCCCACTTATGAGTTTAAAGGTGGAGGAGCGTGCAATGTTGCACGTTCCGCGGTAGGCGCTCCAACAGTTTTTGTACAAAAACGACAAAAAGTTGTACAAAATACAACTTTTTGTCTTTTTTGTACAAAAACTGTTGTGTCAATCAAGTTCAAAATGATTTTCCTAGAAAGTCCGTATAAAGTTCTACTTTTCAGATTTTTTCATATTTTTTAAACTTATGGTTCAAAAGTTAGAGGGGGGGGGGACACATTGTTTTTTACTTTTGGAGCGATTATTTCCGAAATTATTGACATTATCAAAAAATGATTTTAGTAAACCCCTATTCATTTTTAAACACCTTTCCAACAATATATTACACGGTAGGGTTGAAATTAAAAAAAAAATCACTTCCCACTTTACATATAGGGTGGCTACCTTAATAAAACATTTTTTTCCAATTTTTATTTTACCACTTTGTCGGCGTGATTGATATACATATTGGTACCAAATTTCAGCTTTCTAGTGCTAACGGTCACAGAGATTAAGCGAGGACGGACGGACGGACGGACGGACAGACAGACATGGCGAAACTATAAGGGTTCCTAGTTGACTACGGAACCCTAAAAAACATATAATAAAAAACATTCCGCCGGTAACGGGAGCAGGGTCCAAGCTACCGGTGGTTAGGGTTCAAGATACAGGAAACTCACAATGCGGGCCGTATCGAGGAGTACTGCCTTCTGAATCAGACCCTTGATCTAACCACCTAAGAAGAGCTTCGATAGATGTTCGATGAGGCTCTTGGCAATCAGGCCATTGGCCGTTATGTTTTTTTTCTAATTATATTTTTTTCTAATTACGATTTTTTATATTAGACATAAAAGGATTAACTTACATAGCTTCAATACCAAATGTAACTCAGGGGAATCGGCGTTGAGGGCTGAAATACAGGGTATGCCTAGTTCGGCCCCAAATGCTAATACTTTTGTGTACAAGTATATGTAGACTAAGCACATAATTAGTGAAAGAATGTACAACTTTTTTTGTGAATAAATAAATAAATATCTTGGGACAACTCACACACGGCTATCTGATCCCAAGCTAAGCAGAGCTTGTGTTATGGTAACCAGACAACTGATATACATACTTATATAATTTATAAATACAAACATATTATAGATAAATCACACTCAGACACAGAACAAACAATCATGCTCATCACACAAAGTTTGTCCTGGGTGGGAATCGAACCCACGACCTCCGGCTCAGCAGTCAGGGCCACTAACCACTAGACCAACAGGCCCGTCAAATTTTATTATTGTGGTTTTAAACTTTAGTTTTCTCAGTTTTGTACCTGGTATTTTTAGAATCTCACGGGTGTGAACCAAGGTGAGATTCTAGTTATTAAGGATGATAAATTATTCTGAACTGTTGCGAAATTGTTGTCTAAGTCTAATTGTAAAAAAAATCTTACTATACGGCCAGTGTTTAATATTGCAGCTTTTTGTAATGTGAGATATGTGTATTTAGATAGACTAAGAGCATTGAAACTGTTGAATATTTGCTTTGGGATAACGCCTGTTGTTGAGATTACTATCGGAACTATAGTGACCCTATTCATTTTCCAAACTCTGGTAATATTATTAAAAATTGGCACAATGAGTTCACTTTCCACATGCGGCAAACTCGTGTGCCAAGTCAAGATATTTTAGTTGTTGATAAAACCCTCTTTATTACCGTTCTCCAAAACATTGCAACCATTAAAACAAAGTCACACTAAAAATCCGCTAATTTATCGCCAATAAACTACCCTCTCAGCGTTCGGTGAACTTCGGGGACGCTCGGGAGAACCGAACGATCCGGTTCAAACCGGTTACCAGGTTATTGGGGCAACGCACACGCGCCGTACTTACTTACAGCCCTTTGTCCTGGATGCAGTTTTTATGCAATATCCAGGGGATATTTTGTGTATGTTCTTATGAATAGTGACTGTGTATCTTTGTACTTAATGTTCTAAAGATAACTAAATGGTCACAGACGCATTTTACGAATGGTATCGTAATTCATATTATTAGCCTATTATGATTAAGGGTAATAGAAGGAACATGGGTGGAGGCTTCTGCTAAAGCGGCCATTTTAGACCTACTTTAGACATGCTCCATTGGAGAGACAAAGGTCAGGATCAAAAAGTTACAAAAAAATTGCATTCTGCAAAAACCAGTTTCAACAATTCGCGACATTATTGGAGCATTTTAAAAAAATAATTATTTTTCTTTTGTTACTGTAAAATAGTAATAAGGAATCATGCAAAATGAATAAAATCTCTTCCTTGTAATATTTATGGAATACTAGCGCCCCGCAGTTTAACTCTCGTAGCGATTGAAAATACAATTATCTTTATGAATTGTAGCCTATGTGTTAATCTGATATATAAGCTATATTGTAAAGTTTCATTAAATCCATTCAGTAGTTTTTTCGTGAAAGAGTAACAAACATCCACCCATCCAAATAAACTTTCGCGTTTATAATATTAGTAGAAAGTAGGAATAAAGGATGGAAGTAGAGAAAAATCTTAGGTACATTGCAAAGCAGTGTGTAATCCGCTTAATGCAAGTAACAATTCGCTGCTAGCAGTTTTAGAATCAAAAATCAATAATATTTTTTACTTTACATAGGCCTACCTACATGGACACTTATAAAACGTCGAGAAAAGGTGCACGGTTTGGGTTAGTCGTTTCCTATGGAGAAGAACCGGCAAGAAACTTCATGGTTATCATTTGGTTTTACATTGTTGTTGTTATAGCGTTAGTACTTAAATATGTAAGGACAGCGTAAGCCCGACGTAAGCTATTGCTTATTTTACTAAACAAAAGTTAACAAACGTCTAATCTACAAGGCAAGTTTAAATTAACTCAACATTAAAATAACTTTAAATAATAACAGTGTGTCACCTGAGGAGGCTCTCGTTAGGCAGCTGGATCAAAGGTTTGATACAGAAAGTGGTACTCCTGGACACGGCTCGTATTGTTAGGAGGTTCCTTTCTCTGGAGCCCTGACTACGCCCTCTACACACTGAACAATCCCAATCCCAGTCCTTTGTATATGTCCTCGACACTAATTAAAAAAACTTGAGAGGTGTTAAGGGACACCCGGATGTACCGCAGTTATTATTTATTATGTACAAAAAACCTGTAAACACTCAACAAAAATAATCGTCGCGACACCACACTGTTCAATGCGAAATAAAAAGGCGAAACGAAAATAACTGGCTTGCTTTCTATGAGAGAGTGAGAGAGACAGTCAGAGAAACACGCGCACGCCGCACGGCTTACAACTATAGCAAAAAGTGTTGTTACAACTTATGGTATTATTTTTTTCCGTCTAGCCCCCTTTCGCAACGCGCGATAAGGAACTTCGGTCCAAAAGTTTGCAACATGAACCCCACTGTCGCTTAATCCACTCCATCAATTCCTCATTTATCGATCTTCTACACTGAGTCACATTGTAATTTACCTTTCTAACCTACATAGATTAAACCATAATCTACAAATCCAACAAGCCATTATTAAATAGAAGAAAAAAAACGATTTATTACATCACCGGTTACGACCTCATTTCTAGCCTAAAACCTTTTTCTCCGAACCTCCGTAGTTTACCTTGGAATCCCATGACTAATTTTCTAGCAAAAGTCTGTTGTATATGGTTAAGGGGTGCCACAATATTCGGGTCAGCATGATCCGGGCGGCCGAATTGAATCCGTCTTGCATTTTCCGGACCATAGATGCATTTTTCCCGGGGTTACGGGTTGTTCGAAAGAGATGCCGCGGCCCCGAAACATAAAGGGTAAAAGAGGGTCGGACATATCCCCCCCCTCAAGTTATTTGATGATGTACAGACGCCTGCACATCAAGCTACTACAATCTGTTAGATTTCTTTGATAGATTTTCGACTTTATTTCTAAAGTATTAGGTTCAAGGTTCATTGGGAAAAATTTACAGTTTCGGGTAGCTTGACCTGCTGGCGTCTGTACCATCCACAAAAAAACCAAAGGTTCGTTTTTATTGTTTCACAGCACAAAGGAACCGCAGAGTTGAGTATATAGTTTTAATTTCAACTCGATACCTCTACGCGTTCCCGAGATAAAGGGTCTTGACAGACAGATGAACAACACGGTGACCCAATAAGGATTCCGTTTATCCTTTGAATTACGGAACCCTAAAAAGATCATCAAAATGTGTTTCTCTTTGTAAAGTTAAAAACAATGGTTATCCAACAAATACTACAGAATCTAATATACTTGTTGAAGTTTGCACCAGTGGTTCGGGCAATGCAGATACTCAACAGCGTCTCTCTGAAATTGGATATTTTTACTTGCTCTCTGGCGGAATTCCAAAGGGTAACACTTAATATATTGTCTTCCATCTAACCTATCTCTAGTGCCGGTGAGAGAAGAGAAATATGACTACACTGTTAACTTGGATTTTATATGTATATCGACGCAGGAGGGCCTGCAGAGCTTTAGTTCTTTCATAATGCGGCGTGGATAAGCAGTTGGGAAATGACAGCTAAATAAATGTCCTCTTTTTAACTCAAATTATTTTAATTTCTAATTAATTCTTATTAATTTAAAATAAATCTACTAACACGATAATCTCAACTATTAAACGTTAACACAACACCAATTTTGGTTAAAGCAACTTAGATTAAGACTCTGGCTAGCGATTCGTCGTACACGTGGTGCTCAGACGCCTGCGCCCGTCCTTTTTCTAAGATGGCCGCCTGGCTACCATCAACACGACGCTCCGCTAGAGTGACAACCTGCCACTCTTGACGTTCTTGACATTGACATGCCATGACACGCCGACATGTAAAACAAGGTCAACCTCAGAAAATACACTTTGTTTCCTCCAACCTTGACATTGGCAGAATCATCGATAAAACGATGGAGCCATTACTTTAAAATTGGAATTGGAATGTAAATAAATAAATAAATATCACCCGAACTGATTTGTAGCAACCCTGAATCCCCGTAAGTGGTCTATGGTAGAGTCCAAGGTCAAACCGGCATGAGTCACCTGTACCAAGGTGAAATGAGCCCACCATATGTCTAGGTATGAAGTTCAAGATTGTTAAGAATCTACGTGGGCTTGGATGGGTTTCTTGCACGCTTCTTGCTACCATATGGGTGTAAACTTTATGAGCTTATATTTTAGACTAGCTTTTGCCCGCGGTTTCGCTCGCGTTAAATTCGGGGTAACAAATTTCTCCTTTCCTGATTTGCAGGTACTTGCTACCTGTAGTTTTTGCCCTTGCGCCTTATTTATTGTAATACCAAACCTAAGTTTTCCCTTTTTCTTTCTTCTTTCGCCCTCATTTCGCACTTTTAAAAAAAAAAGCCTATGTCCGTCTCCAGGGTCCCAACTATCTCGTACCAAAATTCATCAAAATCGGTTTAGCCAATAGGCGTGAAGACGTAACAAACAAACAAACTCATTTTCCCTTTTATATTATTAGTAAGGATTATGAAGTTAAGTACTGATTTTTAGCCATGGATATTTTATAGTAGCTGCCCCGCGGTGTTGCCCGCACTAAAAAACAATATTTAAGTTACTAGCTGTTCCTAAGGTTTCACCCGCTGCTCAGCTCCTAAGTATTGAAGCGTGATGTTATTACAGCCTATAACTGCACCCCGCTGTTTTACATCCAGAACTTGTATGTACCAAACCAAACTGGTGGAATCAAAAACCACCGTGAATTTATGCAAGCCTAGTAGTTTTATAATAAACAATTCGGCCAGGAAATCACTTTCTCCCATAAAACTTTGCAATCTTCACCGCCTTTTTTAGCGGATGGGAGTCATCAATATCCTATGTCCGTCTCCTGGTTCTAAGTTACTTCCCCACCACTTTTCAGCCAAATCGGTTCAGCCGTTCTTGAGTTATAGTGCAACTAACACGACTTTATTTTATTAACCGACTTCAAAAAAGGGGAGGTTCTCAATTCGTCGGAATCTTTTTTATTTGGTTTTTTTTTATGGATGTTCACCGATTACTCAAAGATTAGGTACCTGGATCAATTTGCAAAATTCTTTTGTTGTTTGATAAAAAACTAAAACGTGGAAAATGACTATTATAATATATTATATTATATATACTTCCGGAAGTCTGTAACAAAAATGTCAACGAAATCAACAAAAGTCACCGACTTCCGCTGGACTTCTTTTTATTTTAGAAAAAATAATAGTAGGCATAATACGTCAACGAAGCTGTCAACTAATTAAAATCCTCATCAAAATAAATAAAAAAAAGCTCTCCTTAAACAAAATATTAAATACTTCTTTGCTCTTGATGATTATTATTTTAAATGATATTATATGTATTTATTTATAAGTATTTGTTTTTTTAAATGAAGCTATTAATTTTGAAAAATGTCACACCACAGACTACCTACAGTACTGTTTCTCCTCCTTTAAATCCATCCGAAGGTTGTCTTGAAAAGATCGCTTTTAGCGATAAGACCGCCCATAGTGTCACCCTATTTATAAGTTGTATAATGTTATTCTTGTTATTTGTATGGTGCACATAATAAAGAATATTCTATCTTCTATTTCTATCTAAAAAAAATATTGAGAAAGTAAAATTTGTATGACGTCACAAAAATCCTGTTCGTATGATAGATTGTTCACCTACATAGCCTAGAGGGGCTGGATCCTGTATCTAGGTCAACTGTACCCTGGTCCCCGCCGCCCCCCGCCCTTGCCCCTCTCGCGTCGACTATAGACTACAGTCAAATAATCGAGATGTGCGCTGTAATAGTGCAATTTATAAATACAACCCCGGCAGGCGGTGGCCTTTGCCCTGGCACTGCTTTACCGTCATCTGATAAATGATGTTTGTTTTGAAAGTAGGTTTTCACGAACACTTTTACACGTCT
This sequence comes from Ochropleura plecta, assembly GCA_905475445.1. Classification (NCBI taxonomy): domain Eukaryota; kingdom Metazoa; phylum Arthropoda; class Insecta; order Lepidoptera; family Noctuidae; genus Ochropleura; species Ochropleura plecta. The sequence goes on along the minus strand of FR997750.1, from coordinate 2,094,422 downwards.
TTTTTCTTAAACTAGATGAGGCCGGTGTTTCGTACCCGACTACTCTGAGAAGAAACAGCCGAAACAAACTCAGAGGTCTGTTTCAAGGTCCAGACAAAAAAAATCTTGGTCAACTTACATGAGGACTATGCAGTGTCTGAAATGGTCTTTTTAAGAAAACACCACACAGACAGTGCAAGCATTTGTCAGTTATCGTGTAGCTCAACTCATAACCCAAGGAGCTCAACGACACACACATCTGAACACTGACATGACCACTTAAATTGCCAAACGGTCGCGTGGCTGACACGCCATCGACAAATAAAGTCGTCTAAATTATAATAATCGAGAATGTCCCATTACTAATATCATGTAAGTTGACCAAGGTTTTTGTTTGGACCTTAAAAGGCTGGCCTCTTGAGTTTGTTTCGGCTGTTTCTTCTCAGAGTAGTCGGATACGAAACACCGGCCTCATCTAGTTTTAAAAAGCGACGTGTTTGCAAAATAAACATCGACGCTAGCGAAAATGCCTACCACATAACATTTTTCTTCCAAGCTTCGTTTCGGGGGTGAAATAAAGCAAAGAAGGCACTGGCCTGCAAAAGGAAAACATATCACATCTCTAATTCAACATCAGTAGGCCTACCATGACGTCTTAAAGCAGAACTTATTCCACTGAGGGAAAGACATCTCTTTCCCTCAGTGGAATAAGTTCATAAGGGAAAGAGACAGAGCTATACAGGGTGTCTAGCACCATCGTGCTAGACACCCTGTATAGCTCTGTCTCTTTCCCTCAGCGGAATAAGTTCTGCTTTAAGACGTCATGGTAATAGCAGATCATCAATTTTTTTTTTAATGAATTGAACTTATGACATTAATTTTTATTCAATGATTTTGTATTACTCTGGCTTGTTTTTTTTGTGGATAATTGCAAGTATAACATTTGTATGTATACCCTATTATGTAGTTACTTATAGAAATACAGACTCCATGTAAAAATCGTCATTGAATTGAAAATCAATTTACGGGTGCTGCTTGTGGTGACTAGTCGTCTTGTTGACCAGGTTTTTGTTACTGTTATTAGTAAATATATTTATGCTTAGGTTATTGCTTTTGTACTATGGTCCTAGTTTATCACCCACTGCACGTGTAAGCGGACACACCCGTTAGACTGGAGAATTTATTATTTAGGCTTGGGTAATTTTTTATTTTTATAAACATATAATTTTTTGTTTGCCAGCTGACATGTGACAATGAATGAATTATTTTTTAAATACATATGTATTTGGTGATAAATGGAATTGTATAAAATCTGGTTTTTCTAACCTGGCAGACAGATGTGTTGCTGGGGAGTTTGTTCCGCCACTTCTTCCCAGCTAAAACACTAGGAAGTGGCGAAGAGCAGGGCGTTTTTGTGGGACTGTCTCTTGTAATGCGACGTTCAAAAAGTGTTGATTATCGGCCTAATTTTAATGAATGAGTTGATTAACCAAATCATCAAATGCTTTTTTTTGGGGATGTGAAATCATCAAATAACTTCAGTGTGAGGGAGTGTCAGACTTGTACCGACTAAAACCCACCCATGTTCCTTCTATTGCCCTTTAAGTCCCGGGGCCGCGGTATCTCTTTCGAACAACCCGCAACCCCGGTAGGCGGTTTCCCTGGCAGGCCCTGCTTTGCTGACATCTCTTTGAGGCGCGCATGGAACACTTAACTAAAATAACATAATTGGTGTTTGTATTAAGGTTCACTATTGAGTAGCAGAGCGTTAGAAAAATTAAATACGCATTGTCCTTTTGCAAGTATATTAGCGACTAAAAATCATACATATATAAATTACTTTTTTGACCGACATAGTATAACTAGACATATAGACCTCATTAGTGAGCTGCTAAGACAATTCTTACTTCAACAACATATATCATCAAATGCTAAAAGCAATCATTCCACATTACCAATATAATCATCAATCCGCACTACCCCATATATTCCCGTTCACTAGGCCATCCCGGGAAGCAGCGACCCCCACAAATAGGTCACCGTGCACCCCCCGCTCCTCACCCCGGTGCAATGCTGCTGACCTAGCTCTTAGGACCGGGCTGTAGTTGACCCTGGTTGCTGATTGGCTGTAATTTGTTGCGTATTGATCTGATAATTTACCAATTAGTTTTGTAATGTGAAGAATACTATAGAGACGGATAGAAAATATCTGTTTTCGCCAATGACAAATCTGATAATATCCGTTTTTGACGACACGGCAGTGGCTGAGCGATCGACTGATGCGCTGCGTGTTGCGGGTTCGATCCTCGCATGGAACAAATATTTGTATGGCCTACAGATAGTTGTTCCGGGTCCGTCTGTTTGTGTATGTGATTTAAATGTTTGTAAACACCCACGATACAGGAGAAATTCCTAGTGTGCGCAACGATTTTAAAAAAAAATGACGCGTAAAAATAACATTAAATCTCGCTTGTTTATCAGGAAGTGTATCGCACGACTTCACAATCCAGTTCGTATTGGATATTATGGTACTCCTTAGTAAAACTGGTTGTCAGACTTTCGAGACACTTACTTCCTGTAACGACTGTCAAAGATCTACAAATGACAGCCGGGACCAACTGCTTAACGTGCTTTCCGAGGCACGGAGGAAACGCGGTATGTAATGGGTGGTCACCCATCCACAGACCAACCTAAGCAAGCGCGGCTTAACCCAAAGATCGAACCAAGTGGCAATAATTATTTGCTCACGAGCTCTGTCTTCAGTTACAGTTGTGCGAAGTCATTATTGATAAAGAACTAATGCAATCATGAACTTAATTTTTTAAAACTATTACAATTTAAATTAAATAACAATTAATAACAATTCCCCCACTCTGGGCGGAGCGGAGGGGAGTGTCAGGTTTGTACTGACTAACACCCACCCATGTTCCTTCTATTGCCCTTTATGTCCGGGGCCGCGTAACATAACGGGCAATAGAAGAAAGAGATATCTTTCGAACAACCCGCAACCGCGGCAGAAAAGATTCCGAACATTCTGAGTGTCCTCAAGAGCCCGTCAAAATTAGTAAGTCTGTTCTCAGCGAACATGCCAGTCGCTCTACACCGCCAGGGTAGTTTTAAAATAGCTCTAAAGGCATTTTTATACTAATACTAGCTTTTGCCCGCGGCTTCGCTCGCGTTTAATTCGGAGTATATATACAGTTCCTCTTTCCTGATTTGCAGGTACCGGCTACTTGTAGTCTTTACCCTAGCGCCTTATTTATTGTTATAGCAAAGCTAAGTTTTCCTTTTTTCCCTCATTTCTCACTTTTTTTCAAATAAAGTTAGCCTATGTGTTGACTACGGAACCCTAAAAAAAGGCCTATGTCCGTCTCCAGGGTCCCAACTATCTCTGTACCAAAATTCATCAAAATCGGTTTAGCCATTAAAGCGTGAAGAGGTAACAAACAAACAAACTCACTTTCGCTTTTATAATATTAGTAAGGATTAGTATAAAAATGCCTTTAGGGCCAAGGTATTATTTCCTTAACTCGTAGATAGGTTCTGATGAGTCATCGGCGTTCTGAACTTATTTCAAGGGCATTAGGTCACTGTTGTATTTTGTAGTGGGGCTGTTTCCATTGTACGTGCGTTGTTCGAAAGAGACCGCGGCCCCGGAACATACAAGGGCAAAAGAAGGAACATGGGTGGGTTTTAGTCAGTAAAAGTCTGACATTCCCCCCTGCTCCGCCCAGAACGAGAGAGAGGAAGTTATTTGATGATTTCTCATCCACAAAAATAAACAATGTAAAGTAATTACTGGATGGAAAAAAAATGGATGAGCCAAACAAAAATCACTGACTTCCGGAAGTAAACTAGGTAGGTTTTATTATTCACGAATTCTTTCCATATAAGTGTCGTTTTATTAATTTAAAGGGTCGCGGTTCTATAGTGGGGTTGTTTCCAGCACGTGCGACAATGTGCTTATTTACCACCTTATTGGTGACATTTTCCCAACACACAGTGGAGTTTTCTAGTCGTATTTGGTCAAGTAAACAGTAATTTTAGTTTCCTTATTTATTTTTTAATCTATGTCTTATTTTTTCTCAGTTTGATAGTTTTTACGTTAATGCCTGTATTGTGTCTTTCGTTGCATCAAATAAATGATGTATCTATCTATCAAATTTTAATAGTGTTCGTTTAGTGCTCAGTCTGGATTTGGTCCCGGTTTGTGGTTATTTTCTCCTCTTAAATAACATGGTTCTTTAAAACCCACTTTGAAAGCTGTTAAATATTGCATGTACCTCTATACATATCGCGTATACCTCTCGCCATTTGCCTCACGAGGAATATGTATTGATTTGTATAAGCGCGAGTCGCGAGATAAGCCGACACAGTTGACAGCTGTCATCCCAAATTCAGAGAATTATATAGGCGCGTGCACGCGCGAACGTCTTTTGAAGCGTGTAATGTGACGCACGTATACGCACGTAAATGGGTGCCAGCTTAACGCGTTACAAAATACGTTTTGGAAACCACAAAGTCCTGAGTTTAATGGGTATACCTTAAAAATTCACATAGTTGAAATTTTAGGCTTTCATTTTATTACTTGTAATAGCCCAATTCTCTCGCATTCCATCTTGGCCCACATAAGTAATAATAATTACTCAACTAGCAAAATGTTCTACTAACCCTGATGCCCGTTTTCACTTAATAAATGTATGCCTTAATATAAGCGCAATGTTTGGTTTTCAATGCAAGCACCGAAAGTTGAAATTCCAACATTTTAATTTTTTTAGGCTTTTGTTTAGGTATCGCCTAGTGCAAATGAAAGGGATAATTATGAAACTGTACCGCTACGTAACTGAGCAATGACTCACTGTGCTACGAGCTACGCGCCTGATATGCTACGATTAGGTCATGGCTCTACGGCGTAGCAACGTAGCCGTAGCAATATGTCATTTCAATTGTTTTATCAGAACTATATAATGCGTTTACAATATTACAGAGTAGTGACTAAGCTCGCGCCATTTTGAGACTTAATCTATCAACTATAACTTGAATTCTAGGAAATAATCGATATATTTTGGTGCCCATTCTCGACGCTGTTTTAAGGCCAATCTAAATATTTTAAAGTATTTTTTGACGACCAAAAAAATATCAGGACTTAAAGACACACTGAAGAAATCTGTATGTTTGAACTCATCGTACGACGAGAACGCATAGTGTCATCGTACAATCGATAGCCAACTAGGACGACGCCGCATGCTTAGTAGTATATTAACTAACGAGGCAGTTTCCATTTCATTTAAATGGTTTTTAACTGACTTCAAATAACAGAGGAGGATCTCAATTCGACTGTTTTTCTGCGACTGTTGTTTTCCCATTCAATTGTGGGCCGAACCACCAAAACAAGGAACCTACCAATTGGCCAACGAAACAAATGAACTGACTTCTGGAAGTAAATTTATTTTCCGCTTTATTATCCGTGTTTTTATTGGAAGTCGGGATTTTTTTTTAAATATTCAACAAACAATGAATCTTGTCTGTCCTGAAAAATCTCGCCTTAAAGTTAGCCAAAGGGCAATGGAACGCAGTATGGGTGTCAAAACACAAGACCGAGTACGTGACACCACGCTGCGTCCCAAAACATGCATCGTATACGTTGGCAAGAACACTGCTATGCTAAAATGGTATGGGGCGGGTCACGTCGGCCGTATGCACGATGACCGCTGGACAAGCGGTGAAAGCGTTGGCTAGGTCGAGAACGTGGATGGAATTGGAGGAGGCCTTTGCCCAGAAGTGGGACAGAATAGGCTACTAAAAAAAACAATAAATCACAACACCGTAACGTCCAAGAACGTACCCACACCCCAGATATTTCGATAGCGCTGACTGATTGCCGCATTTCGTTCCACCTTACACAACTAGCGATAGCGCCTTGTTTAACAGCTTACACCCTTACAGTGACGTCATTATGATGCGGGTTATACGCTAAATCAGAGTTAAAAGCATGTTAAGTAATTGTTTATTACCTGGGTATGCTTTCAAGATGGGGTGGTCGGGTAGAAGAGCTGAAGCACCGAGTATTAGGGTGATTTTCTACCAGAGATGAGCTATGCAGCTTTTCTGCTAAGTAAAAGCTAAGCTACGAAAATGTTTTCTTTTGCAGTTTACGCAGTCCGGTATTTTTATTTTTTACATAGTTAAGTTTTTTTAGTTAGTCACAAGACTCAAGTGTTGTTTATGAAGGCGTGTTAAATTAAAAACTTTTGCCAAAAAAATCGATTTCCAAAAATCACTAAAAAGACGGAAAAATGATTTGCCTGCGGAAGTCGGTGACAAAAAAATCTATGAATCAAACAAAAGTCACCGACTTTTTGGCAGTTTTTTTTTTTTAATTTCAGCCTTATTAGTTGTGATATGATGGTATCGCTTAATTCTTATCGAGTCTTCATTTTTCATTGCTACTAAGAGATAGTAGTTTAAACAAAACAAAAAAAAACATAGAAGTCTAGCTGGCGACCGCGGCATCGCCCGCGTGTTATCGAAAAAAAAGTATGATATATGTTATTCCAGACTATAATCTACCTCTGTGCCAAATTTCATCATACCTGTTGGTCTAGTGGTCAGTGGCCCTGACTGCTGAGCCGGAGGTCGTGGGTTCGATTCCCACCCAGGACAAACTTTGTGTGATGAGCATGATTGTTTGTTCTGTGTCTGGGTGTGATTTATCTATAATATGTATGTATTTATAAATTATATAAGTATGTATATCAGTTGTCTGGTTACCATAACACAAGCTCCGCTTAGCTTGGGATCAGATAGCCGTGTGTGAGTTGTCCCAAGATATTTATTATTATTTTATTATTATAATCCGTTGCGCCGGTTTTGACGTGAAAGAGTAACAAACATTCATACATGCATCCATCCTCACAAACATTCGTATTTATAATATTAGTAGGATAACTCATAAATCATTATAATGCAAGCATTATACATAAAATTCGGAAATAGGACCCCTACAGATACCCTTTCGATTATGAAAAGTGTTTTGAAAATCGACGGAGAAATCACGTAACAAACATACAAAAAAAACAAAGTCGAATTGAGAAACTCCTTCTTTTTTTAAGTCGGTTAAATAAATTAGAAATAAAAGGCTTTTTTATTTTTTTATTTTAATAAAAAAATAAAAAAGCCTTTTATTTCTAAACAGAAGGTAAGTAGTTAGTAGTAATTAATTGGAAATAATAAAAGTGAAAGTAACATAAAATAAAGTAAGTAACTACAATTAAAAAGTAACTTAAAAAAACAAAATATTTAACGAAAAAGTAATTATAATCTACGGTTTTATTTAATCTTCTGCTAGAACCCCTCTGCAGGTGAAGGCCTCCTCCAAGGATGACCAGTCTTCTCTAGATTTGGCTATTTGAAACCAATCTACACCGGCGACTGTAACTACGTCATCTTCCCATCTTGCGCAGGGTCTTCCTCTTCTCCTCTTACCAAGTGGGCCTTTCCAGGCTGTAACTATTTTGGTCCATCTCTGGTCTTGCAAGCGTGCTACATGACCAGCCCATTCCATTTAAGAGTCAACGCTTGTACTAGTCCATCTTTGGCATTTGTTGTTTCACTTATTTTTATGTGACGTATTCTTTGGATTTTTTTGATGTTTAACATGCTGCGCTCCATGCCTCGTTGACATGTTACTAACTTATTTTTAACGTTATTGCTGTATTTCCACGTTTGGCAGGCGTATGTTAAGCAGGGTAAGAGGCAAGAGTTCATGACCTTCGTTTTTATATTGGTCGGTAAGCTGCCTTTGAATATTTCTTTTAGACTCCAGTACTTATTTAAGTCGGTTAAAAAGCAAATAAAAGTACATAAAGCTGATTATAGCCAGTGAGTTGAAATCGTGAGTCACACAGACTAGCACTGCCATTATTTGGCTTCTGTCTACCATAGAAACTAATTACAAATAGGAAACACGCAAGTTAATATCTTTAAAGTTCGTGTGAAGCGGTTTCTTTAGCCGGGGTTGCGGGTTGTTCGAAAGAGATACCGCGGTCCCGGAACGTAAAGGGCATTAGAAGGAACATGGGTGGGTTTTAGTCAGTACAAGTCTGCCACTCCCCCGCGCTCCGCCCAAAGCGGGGCTATTTGATAATATTCAATCCGCAAAAAAAAGTTTCTTTAGGCTTTAGGCCGCATCATCGCGACCATCAGTCGAATTGTAACATTTTAATCAGTGCCCCATAAAAGAGGAGTCTACTTTAGTTGGCCTACCTACCTACAAAATAGATGCAGATTTTCTTCTTAAACAGTTCTCTTAGTGAATCGCGCTTCCGCAGATTATATATCTCTGATATGCTCTGATGGCTCTTCAATGCAGATTAAATATAGACTCGATATCTGCAGCCCGTCCCCATAGTAAAATGCTGTATGACATTATACAATGAAAATAACTAAAATAGACTAGCCTCGCGCTAGCCTACATCAGTAAATTGACGGATTTCTGATTCGGATTCCTGCAAGATGTTCAATGAGGTCCCAATTGTAGCCTTCAGTCGATCGTGATACTTAAAAAAGCATTTTATCCACGAATTTTAGTTTCTCTTGATTCAGTTCTATGTCACAATCACTACTTTTGACGTTTGGCAGAGTAAATCTTATGGACTTCGTTGTTTTCCCATTCAATATTAAATGATTAGTAGTTAACTAATTAAGGACCTGCAATAGGGCGTTGTTTACGTCATCAACATTTGTGGCACGTCTGTTTATCTTTACTTCCTTACTAATATTATAAAAGCGAAAGTGAGTTTGTTTGTATATTGTTGGCTATTTTTTTTTATTAATAAGTGAGAAATGAGGGAGAAAGAGGGAAAACTTGGCTTTGCTATTACAATAAATAAGACGCAAGGGCAAATATTACAGGAAGCAGGTACCTGCAAATCAGGAAAGGGGAACTGTGTTACCCCGAATTTAACGCGAGCGAAGCCTCGGGCAAAAGCTAGTCTTAAATATTAAGAAAGTATCGTCAGCAAACTACTCGATTTGTGGTTGGTTACACCACCAGATCATCACTTCTTATCAAATCAAAATCTTTATTTCAGACCAAGCGATCCATATAGATAGTGTTAATATCAACTTAGCCTATGTTAGTTCTATGTTAGTTAGTTCAATTAAAAACAAACAAAACACATTAATTGGCTGCATGAACATGAGCACGCACATGTCTGCCAGCCCAGAGCCTGATAAATGGTCCGTCGACCTTGTCCGCCAGTGTAGCTAAAATGCTGTTAGGGCTACCCCTGAATCGCCGCAACATCGATGCACATCGTTTGCGCATAATGGCATGAAAGTCATCTATTCGCGCGTCCGCAAACATGCCCGAAGCACTGCAAAACCGAGGCAGCCCCACCAACATCCTCAGCGCATTGTTATACTGCACGCGCAGAGCGTTGTAAGCCTTCTGCGTATACCTAACCCACAAGCTGCACGTGTAGAACGACTGACAGTAGGCTCTGAAGAGCGTCAGTTTTACCTGACCAGAGCACCGCGCAAACCTGCGGGCAATCATATTGCATCGGGCTGCCAACGCCCTGCGCTCCCTGTCTATATCCTGGTCATCTGTGAGAGAATCCGTGACCACATGACACATAATGACACTTAATAAACAAGTTTCTAATTATATTTTTCTTCTTGTTGCAGATACATGGCGTCCGTGGCACCGAAGAAGCATCAACTAAACTCCCCCGCTCTCCCTCATTTTTCAGCCTTCTTGAAATAACGAATTTACAAAAAAAATGCGCTCCGCCAACAGCCGTCCACGCACACACAGAATAAAAGTCATAAAAAAACTAAAAATAAAAAAGAAATACGAGCTTACCAACATAAAAATAAAATTGTGTTCTAATCTATAGTTACCAACTTAGGCGCGCGAATTTTTTTGTTCGAAAGTTTTTTGACTAAAGAGGCTTTAACTCTGTAGTTTATGGATGTAATGTTAAATAGTTGCCTTCTCTTAGTAGTAGAAAGTGTTGGTCCAATCTCTTTAATAAAATAAGTAATAATTTCCCCCTTTACATATAAAAAACTGTGTTTTAGAGGAGTTCTATTTTAAGAGTGAGTGAAGGTTAGTATATCATTATATTTTCTAATAAATTAGCCTTAAAGAAAACATATTTTTGAATTAGGGTATACTATCATATAGATAACTAGCTTTTGCCCGCGGTTTCGCTCGCGTTAAATTTGGGGTACAACAATTCCCCTTGCGCCTTATTGATTTGTAATAGCAACGCTAAGTTTTCCCTTTTCTTCCTTCATTCTCCCTCACATACCACTTTTAAAAAATAAATATTAATATAAAACTTTTTATTTAAGTACTAGCTTTTGCACGCGGCTTCGCTCGCGTTAAATTCGGGATAACACAGTTCCTCTTTCCTGATTTACAGGTACCTGCTAGCTGTAGTTTTTGCCCCTGCGCCTTATTTATTGTAATAGCAATGCTTAGTTTTCCCTTTGCTTCCCTCTGTCTCCCTCATTTCCATTTATTTTTTAATTAGTCTGTCCGTCTCCTGGATCCCAACTATCTCCGTACCAAAATTCATCAAAATCGGTTTAGCCATTAAAGCGTGAAGAGGTAACAAACAAACAAACAAACTCACTTTCGCTTTTATAATATTAGTAAGGATAGGATCACTTTGTTGTCCATCTGTCTGTCTGTCAAGGCCCTTAATGTCGGGAACGCGTAGAGCTATCGAGTTATCCTTACTAATATTATAAAAGCGAAAGTGAGTTTGTTTGTTTGTTACATCTTCACGCTTTAATGGCTTAACCGATTTTGATGAATTTTGGTACAGAGATAATTGGGAACCAGGAGACGGACATAGGCTAATATTTATTTTTATAAAAAAGTGGGATGTGAGGGAGAAAGAGGGAAGAAAAGGGAAAACTTAGCGTTGCTATTACAAATCAATAAGGCGCAAGGGGAACTGTGTGACCCCGAATTTAACGCGAGCGAAGCCGCGGGCAAAAGCTAGTTAACCATATAAGTATGTGGTCCTTTTGTGCTGTGAAATCAATCCTGCATTCTAAAGATATGGCATTTTATGTCGCAAATTTGTAAGGAACCGTTGGGGCGCAAGGCTAACTCGCGCTTGGCCAGATTTTTTTTAATCTATATGATTGAATGAAATTGTTAAATGGCTCTATGTTGAACTAGAATATTGGCTTACTATTGCAAAACAAACTCTGGATAAGATATCGTAACAGTAAGTGCTTTTTATACACCTACAACAATATCATCAGTGTTTTTGCAATTCATAAATCAATATTTTAGTCCAACACTGACTGTTATTTCTTTTCATTTAGTAAAATTAAAGAAACTCACCATAACAGCGATATAATCTAATATATAAAATTTCCTTGTCACAATGTTAGTTACCGTACTCCTCCGAAACGGCTCGACCGATTCTTATGATTTTTATATGCATATTCAGTAGGTCTGAGAATCGGCCAACATCTATTTTTCATAACCTTCTCTAGAAAAGGAGCTGAGCAGCGGGTGAAACCGCTGGGCACAGCTAGTCTAATATATAAAATTCTCGTGTCACAATGTTCGTTCCCATACTCCTCCGAAACGGCTCGACCGATTCTTATGATTTTTTATGCATATTCAGTAAGTCTGAGAATCGGGTACTATCTATTTTTCATACCCCTAAGTAATAAGGGGGACCTGTAGGGTTACCATGACATCTTATAGCAGTTCTTATTCTCGTGTGAGAAAGAGATGGTGCTAGACACCCTGTATAGCTCTGTCTCTTTCACTCAGTGGAATAAGTTCTGTTTTAAGACGTCATGGTAGGGTAGCTGAGCAGCGGGTGTAACCGCTGGGCACAGCTAGTTGGATAGATATTTACGACGTTGTCAACTTTCAGAATACACCATCTTGAAAGTTAAAACGTTAATTAATAAAGTAGAAAACAAATACAACATGTATTTGGTGATAAATTATATTGGGTTATGAGTCGAGCTACACGATAACTGACAAATACTTGCACTGACTGGACAGGTCCACTCAATCTGTGTGGTGCTTTCTTAAAAAGACCATTTCAGACACTATCTGCATAGTCCTCATGTAAGTTGACTAAGATTTTTGTCTGGACCTTAAAAGAGACTATAGACCTCTGAGTTTGTTTCGGCTGTTTCTTCTCAGAGTAGTTGAGTACGAAACACCGGCCTCATCTAGTTTCTAAAAAAGACGTGAAAAAGTTAGTGAAAACCTACTTGCAAAATAAACACCATCAGTGGTCCACATTGATGCAGGCTGCCAGTAACAGTTATTAAATTTGAATGTTAATTCACTGTGAAAGAATAAGTAGCGTTAATCGACTCTCATTATGACTTGTTAACCGACTTCAAAAAAGGAGGAGGTTCTCAAGTCGTCGGAATCTTTTTTTTTGTTTGTTCACCGATTAGTCAAAGACGCCTGGACCGATTTGCAAAATTCTTTTTTTGTTTGATAGGGTATACTTACCAGGGGCCTTAGTCTGCTATTACAATGGTGACAGAATGGTCGATCACTGATCGCATAATGGTTGATTTTGACAAGTTTAGTATGTAGTAGATGTCAAAATCAACCATTATGCGATCAGTGATCGACCATTCTGACACTATTGTAATAGCAGACTAAGGCCCCAGGTGGTTCTTTATCATTTTTATATTTATATTACTTAAGTAGTTTATGAGTTATCGTCTATAATACATTTTTTGTTCTTTATGTCTGTATGGATGATCTGCTAATCTTTTTGTAAGAATGGAAAATGGTTACTAAAGTACGGCCAACGAGAAGTGATACCAAATGTAAACAAAACCCATGCTTAAACCCCATCTAAAATGGCCGCCCGAATGTTGGCGAACCCGTCTTAACGTTGTCATGTTTTGCCGGGAGAACGAGACATTACGATAAAGGCACAAGATGGAAAGAGATAAATATTAGATTGTCAACGCCACAGTTGTTCTTTAGGACCTTTCGTATCGTTGCTAGTTGGTTTTATTTTAGATAAAAAATATGTATATATCTCTATACCATAAACTAAACAAACTGAAAGATTTTTTTTTGCAAAAAAATAAAGATGCCAAAAATTTCAACGATACCAACAAAAGTCACCGACTTCCGGAAGTAAAATTATTTTCCACATTAAAGTTTTTTTTTGGAAGTCGGGTTTTATTTTTTATTTCAGGTCCAAAATCGTTATTCTTTTGTCCAAAGATATACTTTAAACGCTACATTAATTCTTTTTCAGTGTGAAAACAAAAGCAATGGAGACTACGGAAGTTGAAAAGTGTGCTGCTGCCGGCTCCGACGATACCAGCCAACTTAACAGAAATAGGGTGAGTACTCCTTCCTTGGTTATGTTCCTTCTTTTGCCCTTTATGTTTCGAGGCCGTGTATCATATTTTTATAAACAACCCGCATACCTGGCAGGATTTTATTCGCAACAAAAACTCTATTACTCGTATAATCTAGATCAGCGGTCGGTATCCTCTTGGCAAGCAAGGGCCACTAGTTGACAAAATAAACTAAAGGCGGGCCGCAGTCATTATACTCATAATAATTGGTCATATTCAATCCTTACTCCTTACTATACTATACTATATATACTATACTATACCATATATACTATTTATACTATATAATATTATAAAAGCGAAAGTGAGTTTGTTTGTTTGTTTGCTACCTCTTCAAGCTTTAATGGCTAAACTGATTTTGATGAATTTTGGTACAGAGATGTTTTGGAACCAGGAGACGGATATAGGCTAATTTAAAAAAAAAAAAAGTTGGATGTGAGGGAAAAAGAGGGAAGAAAAGGGAAAACTTATCGTTGCTATTACAAATCAATAAGGCGCAAGGGGAACTGTGTTACCCCGAATTTAACGCGAGCGAAGCCGCGGGCAAAAAATAGTAATCAATAAAAAAATCGGAAATTGTTAAAAATTCGGAATTTTATTTGTACACGTAATACTTACATTATGTTTATATGTCTGGGCAGAAAAATAAAGAAATGCAAACTACATGCTACCTACCTAAATAGGAAGGCGATTTTACAAAATAAACAGCTTAACTTTTTAGTTTCTGCTGCAGTTTACAACACCCATAATGAACACCATTACACCCTCATTCTCAATGCCAAGGTACAAGGTGAGAAAGTAAGGTTTTTTTATATTAATGTTAGCGCTACCTGACAAGGTTGTGACTTTATAAATGTTGTTAATGAAGTAGTTCTAGGTCTTACGGACATAACATAACAAAACTCCTGTTATTTCCGATGACAGTAATAAAAAAATAATGTTGCCCCACACTAGGATTTCTCGTGTATCGTGGGTGCGTTTACAAACATTTAAACTCACATACACAAACAGCCAGACCCGAAACAACTACCTGCAGGTCATACAAATATTTGTTCCGTGCGGGAATCGAAACAGCGACACGCAGCGCAGCAGTTGATCGTTCAGCTACTGCGCCAATCGTGTCGTCGAAATAATATTTTAAGTCTCACGGTGAGCAATGGGTAGCTCACCGTCCGTCCGTCTAGTGACGTCAAGCCGTGTCGACGGCGTGTTCATGTTCCCCCAGAGGGGCCTGCCATGGCTACCGCCTGCCGGGGTTGAGGGTTGTTCGAAAAAGATACCGCAGCCCCCGAACATAAAGGACAAGAGAAGGAACTTGGGTGGGTTTTAGTCAGTACAAGTCTGACTCTCTCCCGCTTCGCCCAGAGCGGGGGAAGTTATTTTGATAATTTCCTATCCGAAAAAAAGGGTGTCAGCCTATTGCCATCAACCGGACACAAATTAGAACTGCGTGTCTGCTACTGGGAGATGATAATGATGTATCCATGATGCTAGGCATCTGGTCTATCCCAGTTGCGGCCTTGTTTAGTTCTGTCTTCTGCTGATGGAGGGAAATGGAGTTCTTCCTACTCCTACGCTATTCTTTTCTGATTCAGTTCCTTGTGGGATCCGAAACAGTGAAATTGTTTTTCTGGGAATTTGTAGAACTTCATTGTTTAGGCGCTTTTTTTTGTGATCGTCACCGTTAGAAAAAGTGAAACGATCTCCAAAAAAAAACAAAATCCGTGTCCTTATTATCATCCTACGCAATGATCTGATCAGTACACGAAACTAAAGTCTAATTGCTTTACAAACTGGGGTTGTCGATTGTTCGAAAAATATAGCGCGGCCCCGGTATAATATATTTATTTATTTAACACTTCAAGCACAAAGTACAGAGGCGGACTTAATGCCAAAGGCATTTTCTACCAGTCAACCTTCGGGTGATGCAGAGACAAACAGTGGTAGGTGTAAATAAAAAATAAAATAATGAATTAATTAATATACACAACACATAAAGGGCAGAAGAAAGAGCACGGGTGGGTTTCAGTCTGTTGAAATTCTGACACTCTTTCCCGGTTCGCCCAGAGCATGGGCATTACAAAAACAATACTGTACTAAAATCGGTGTCCAAAATTTGTGTAATATGTTGCTTATAAACCGTTCCTTATTAATTTGTGCTTATTTCTAAACTTGTCACTTTCTTCTATTCCAGAGTTTCAAATCAAAGCAACTGGTGCGCAGTCAAGCAATACGCGAAACGCATTCACCACCCCGCGCACTATCACCCGCGCAACCAACTCCTACAGTCACAATATCCGCTACTACCGTCACAAATTTAACCGCTACGCCTAGCGTAACAAACGTTAGACCAAGCGTAGAAAACGCTACGTCTAGCATTGGAAACGCGGCTAGTAATGTCAGTGGAGCGAGTGTCATCGAAAATGGTAGTAATGATGTTGGCAATATCACATCTGGCGAGATAAAGTCGCTGCCCAGCGTGGTCAACTCGTCGCCGAGCGGGGTCAACTCATCGCCTAGCGCGGTAAACTCGTCGCCGAACGGGTCCAACTCATCGCCGAACGGGATAAACTCATCGCCTAGTGCGGTAAACTCGTCGTCAAGCGTGGGAACGTCGCCTACCGCGGTCAACTTCGGTGCTACAGCAGATAAAGCGATTAATGAACGGACTGTGAGTGTGAGTGACGATTCTAGTCATGTTAGTGTTAGGTGTAGTGATGTGGTTATCAGTAGCGATGTGAAACATAGTGATAGTGATGATTTTAAAAAGAAGTTGCCCGTTGAGATTCAGGTGAGTTGTCTTAGCTTTTTTACGTAGGTACTCACTTTTAAAGTCGGGGTAGATGCTTTCGGAGGAAAGATTGTAATTACTTGCTTGTTTTATTTATCTGTCGATGAGATTTTTAAAATTCTACTAAGTGGACCATGTCTTTTGGCTCTGTGCGATTGCATGGAACGGCATGGTGCGATCAAAGTATTATGGGGATATATGCCTTGCTTTTCAGTGGGTCGTCTTTCCCATAATATCATTTATATGGGCCAAGCATCCCCTAAAAAGTAGAGGTCTGCAAAAATAGTTTCTACTCTAGAAATATCAATGATAATGAATTTTAATTTTCATGAATTTGTAGGTACTTGCAAGTTTATAAAAAAAATATTTAGATTTTTGTAGTGGGAGATAAACAATTATTTCTAGAAGTGTTACATTTATCCCGACTTTACCGTATATGAAGACTGTGATGATAACACACAAATTGTTAATATCAAACAAATGTTACTAAGTATATATATGTAGTAGTCAATAATCACGTTGATGGCCAAATTCATGAATCACTTGAGGATTAAATTAATACATATTTAAAATTAAAATTTCTTGCGAAATATATTTCCTTTGTATAGGCGCCTTAAGACGAGGAATCGCGGACACCACCCCGTTATCCAATACAATACTTGTGTTTTTGGGGTTCAGTACCCAAAGGGTGAAACGGGACCCTATTACTAAGACTCCGCTGCCCGTCCATCTGTCACCAAGCTGTATCTCATGAACTGTGACAGTTAGACAGTTAAAACTTTCACATATAATGTATTTCTGTTGCCGCTATACCAATAAATACTAAAAAACAGAATACAATAAACTTGTTTTTAGGGTTCCCCTAGGTACCCGTAACCATTAGGTACTTAAATTTGTAGTCCCTTTATTTGTAGTCTCTAAGTCTACGCAGCCAAAAGATATAGCAGTTTATGTCGCAAGTTAGTACCTACAGAACTCTCAGGGCGCGAATCCAACTCGCGCTTGAACGGCTTTTGTTCTTGACCTTTCATAATATGTTCCGTAGATAACATCAGGTGGCTGGGACGATACTCACCATGAACGCTATCGTACTCGTCGTTGGCACTCCGACGCACCGCGAGACCTACTGTCGAACAACCCGCGCATCAGTTGTGTGTGTGGCTACTGCGCCGCTTGCGTTCATTGCAGGTAAGGCGCGTCGCCCACACGACCAACAGTCGAGGCGCAGTCGAGGCGCGGGCGCGTTAGGCGCCTCGCCCACACGACATTTGTAAAGAAAATCTCACATAAGAGGCACGCCCCAACGAGATTTTCTTTACAAATGTCGTGTGGGCGGCGCGCCTAAAGTGAAAAAAAAGCTAGTCACAAAAATTAATGGATTTTCAACAAGAATGGTAGTTTTCATAGGGTTTCTCCACACTTAAGGATGATAAAAAATATTCATGGTCATATCTAAAAACTAGACACTTTAATCTAGAATTTTCTTTTATTTTTTGCAGCTCATTGAAAATCAGCCAAAAATTTGTTTTTTTTTGTATCCCTTAATTTTTGTGATTAGTATTATTTTACTAGCTGCATCCCGCGGTTTGACTCGTGTAGACTATATATCACGGATATCCTTACTAATATTATAAAAGCGAAAGTGAGTTTGTTTGTTTGTTACCTCTTCACGCTTTAATGGCTAAACCGATTTTGATGAATTTTGGTACAGAGACAGTTGGGAACCAGGAGACGGACATAGGGTAAATTTAAAAAAAAAAGTGGGATATGAGGGAGAAAGAGGGAAAAAGGGAAAACTTAACGTTGCTATTACAAATCAATAAGGCGCTTGGGCAAAAACTGCAGGTGGCAGGTATTGTGTTATACCGAAATTAACGCGAGCGAAGCCGCGGGCAAAAGCTAGTTATACATATAAAAAATCCTCTTGAATCACTCTATCTTTTTGACAGCTAAAGCGTCACCCACTGTAGCTTATCGCTGTGTATTAATTAGAAAATTAATTAAATTCATGTTTTTTCCTCAAATGTCGTTCATGGCGCCTTAAAGGAGATTGTTGCATATAATAATCCCACTAAAGGTCAAATAAACTTAATTCTCAATAAACATATTACATGTCACTGAGCACAATAACTTACAACATCCGTTAGAAACGTTCGTGAAACTGCGGGGCGCAGTTAGTCCTACTATATCGGACTGACGGGCCTGTTGGTCTAGTGGTTAGTGGCCCTGACTGCTGAGCCGGAGGTCGTGGGTTCGATTCCCACCCAGGACAAACTTTGTGTGATGAGCATGATTGTTTGTTCTGTGTCTAGGTGTGATTTATCTATAAAATGTATGTATTTATAAATTATATAAGTATGTATATCAGTTGTCTGGTTACCATAACACAAGCTCTGCTTCGCTTGGGATCAGATAGCCGTGTGTGAGTTGTCCCAAGATATTTATTTAGATATTTATTATTTATATCCTACTTAATAATTACAAATGCGAATGTTTGTGGAGATGGATGTATGGATGTTTGTTACTCTTTTACGTCAAAACGGCTGAACGGGTCTTGATGAAATTTGGCCCAGAGCTAGATAGACAGAGTTAGGATACTTCTTTCAATCATCACGCTGGCGAAGCCGCGGGCGCTAGCTAGTATAATATAAAAATGTTTGATGTTACAGGGGCCGTCGCCGTCGTCACTACTGCCCGACGAAGCAGGACTCCGGTATCGTGTGCCCTGACGACTGCCCCGACTCCTCTGATAACGACACAGGTGACAGCAATCATATTTTGACAGAAGTAGGCCTACCATGACGTCTTAAAGCAGAACTTATTCCACTGAGGGAAAGAGATGGTGCTAGACACCCTGTATAGCTCTGTCTCTTTCCCTCAGTGGAATTAGTTCTGCTTAAAGGCGTCATGGTAGGGTAGCAGCTTCTGTATAAAAATATCTTAATAAATAAAAATTATAGTATTGGACTTATACAGTTGCCAATTACAGGTTAACCAACATTTTTACATAATGAGTAATAACAATAATAATTATGTATTTATAATAAAAGAAACTACAGAAACAACAAAAATTACAGTTTTTTTAGGATATAACAGAAGACAAAAAAAACGAAACTTGTTACAAAAGGAAAATCAAATGAGAACAAAATGCTTATCCTTACTAATGTTATAAAAGCAAAAGTGAGTTAGTTTGTTACGTCTTCACGCCTAAATGGCTAAGCCGATTTTGATGAATTTTGGTACAGAGATAGTCGGGACCCTGGAGACGGACAAAGGCTATTTTTTTAAAGTTTGAGTTATGAGGGAGAAAGAGGGAAGAAAAGGGAAAACTTAGCATTGCTATTACAATAAATAAGCCGCAAGGGCAAAAACTACAGGTAGCAGGTACCTGTAAATCAGGAAAGGGGAACTATGTTACCCCGAATTTAACGCGAGCGAAGCCGCGGGCAAAAGCTAGCTAAATTATAAAAATTAAAACAAATCATATTGGGGTCAGCCGACAGTCTAACCGGATGCAGCTGAATACCAGTATTTTACATGGAGACTGCCTATCTGACCTCCACTACCCAAGTTAGTACTGGGTAATACGATACTCCTTAGTAAGACTGGTTGTCAGACTTTCGGGACACTGACTACCTGTAACGACTGTCAAAGATCTACAAATGACAACCGGGACCAACGGCTTAACGTGCTTTCCGAGGCACGGAGAAAACTCGGTATGTAACGGGTGGTCACCCATCCACAGACCAACCTAAGCGAGCTCGGTTTAACCTAAAGATCAACCCGAACGGCTGCTGTTCTTTAGCCACGAGCTCCTCTACACATGCGTGCGCGTGCGCAGGCTCGATATTAAAATATTTTATTAATGCTTTACAGGCGCATCAAATAATAACGACACGATAAGAAAATCGAGCAGTCTAGATGTTGATGACCAGCCGTATTACTGTAGGTGAGTCGAATATTCAGTTTATTATAATTTATGATTGTTTTTCTGGTAGATTTAAGTACTAACATTAGTTTCTTAGGTTGTGTTATACTAGTTAACGTTAGCCAAATGGACTCTTGAGTCTGTAATAAAAGAATTTGAAAGTGAAACTTTTATTACATTGTCTCAAACTTTTTCGTCTGTGTGTTGCATGTCGCGTGACGGTCGGCCGCGGAGTAGGGACGTGTAAATGTCTACAATGTGACAAAAAGTTTCATTTTTACCGTGGTTTCATAAAACCACACAATCCTTTTTATTATTATTATGCCATTTTTTTGCGGATGGGAAATTTGTTTTTTGAAATAAACGTTGCCCCACACTAGGAATTTTTCCTGTATCGTGGGTGCGTTTACAAACATTTAATCTCACATACACAAACAGCCAGACCCGAAACAGCTACTTGTAGGTCATACATTTGTTCCGTGCGGGGATCGAACCCGCGACACGCAGCGCAGCAGTCAATCGCTCAGCCACTGCGCCAACAGTGTTGTCAAAATATTATCAAATAACTTCCCCCGCTCTGATCGGAGCAGGGGGAGGGGAGGGGGTTAGAATTTTACTGAATAAAACCGTATGGCACTCGTGGACTGCAGCTGGAAATCAGTGTCAGGTGGCGGCCTGGTGTTGCCATCTGGCATTATGGTGAGCTGAAGCCGTTTTGGCATTATTTAGTTTAATATTAAGGTGTTCCTGTTTATTTTTGTTTTAAATTATACTGAATAAACGCAATTTTCTTTCTTTCTTTCACCCATGTGTATGAGGAACATGTTTAAAGTCTCACAACTTGTGCCCTTTATGTTCCGGCCCGCGGTATCTCTTTCGAATAACCCAGTTTAAATACCCTGGATTTGTGCCTTTCACATCACATCCTAGGTCCAGTTGAAAACCAGCATCAGACACTAGTTGCTCGGCAGTTTGCTGAACTGGGCCTATTAAGCGCAGCTGTGACACACACAATATTAGATTTGTATTTTTTTTCTTTGTAGTGTTAAGATTGACGTTTTTTTTTTTGTTGTAAATATTTAATTTAGGTTTTTATTTAGAGTTCCGCATCTCAAAAGGAAAAAAACAGAACGGAACAGGATCACATTGTTGTACGTCTGTCTCAATCAAACTCAAAATATTTTTATTTCACATAGGCCTACATGGGCACTTATAAAACGTCGAGAAAAGGTGTACGCAGGTGTAACACCCTTTATCTCGGGAACGCGTTGAGGTATCGAGTTGAAATTAAAACCACATACTCCAGATTGTTTACCAAGCCACCATATACCAAGGTTTTGTAACAATATTCTGATTTAAAAGAGTGTCCATGGAGTTTCTTGCCCATTCTTCTCCATAGAGATCTACGCTTTGGAATGGGCAACTACAGTACATTCACAGTTATTATGCCTTGTGACTGGACTAGCTTCATTTTTATTGTTGTCAATGTTTCGACAGTTCAAAAGTGCCTGTAACTGGCCTACTTGAAATAAATGATTTTGATTTGATTTGATTTGTGCTCCCTTAGAGTTGTGTAAAAATCAATCCTCTAAGTCTACGCAGTCAAAAGATATGGCCGTTTATTTCGAAAGTTTGTACGGAACCTTCGGTGCGCGAGGCTGACTCGCACTTGGCTGGTATTTTTCAACAATGAATTTGTTTACATGTTCTCACATTAGGTTTAATTTAAAACACTTAATACGAGATTGTTTAGAATAAAATTACATAAATGGCTGTCTGCTAAAAGTTTTTACAGTATCAGGGAGTTCCTAGAGCATAAAATCTGATGATTAAAGTTGTGTACTGTAAAATTTGCATGCCACCATCTTATAAACCATGTTTTATGCAAATAAATAATTGCCAACGTAGAATAATATTGTATCGTTCATTTTCAGATGCCCAGAGCGTAAAGAACCAAGACCAAAGACACTAACCAGAAATGATTCCGGTAAGGAGGCGATTTTTACTTTTAATATATTTTGTCCCAAAAGTTTTTTATATTTTTTATTTTTGTTACCAAAATATTGTATTAAAGCTTCCCACCTCTTTCGTTGCGTTAACGATTATAGTTGGGTTTGGGCATGCATATTGAGGTCATTACCCTCTTACTTTATTGTCCTGGGTGCAATTCTCGGGTCAGGAAAGAAGTGTTATGGAGTTTTTCTATTACGAATTTCTCAGTATCCTCTGCCACATTCCTGGGTATACCCCCCCTTCCTATCCTCTGCCACACTTCCCGGCACTGTGCGTCTATTACTACCTATAGTGCAATGCGTCCACAATGAGAAAGTGACTTAGCTCGCGCCATATTGAACTGTCTACTGTCATTTGAATGCTGGCAAATTCTCGATATACATAAATTGAAGCGCTTCACCTGCATGTTGAGGTTCATGTATTTATTTTGACAAATAAAAAAATATCAAACCACCGTTTTTTAGTTGACAGCTATGACGTCATCAACATGGCGCGACGTCTGTTACTTTCTCATTTGAAACGTACTACCGACATCATATTTTTGTTTTGATATTTAAAAAGTGTTTGTAACTAGTCTTATTTACATACTTTGATTTAAATGAACTGTATATTAAATTCATATTTCCTTATTTTACAGATGACAGAGGTATATACGAGCCTACTGGTCCGGAGTTGGTGGCCTTCATCAAGGAGACTCTCAACAAGAACATGCGCGACAGGATGGCGCTACTCAAGATAGAGAGGGAGCTGCACGCGCTCGTTAACGATACGGGGTAAGCAGTTCAAATGAGTTTATTGGCGTGGAGTTCACGCATGTGCGTTTATGCTCTAGCATTCAAAAGTTTAAGAATTTATGTTCTAAGAATTATAGTGACTGCGCTTATTGTCTAAAATGCTACAAAATTAAAATAAGAAAACATATGTAGACACACATGCAAACCTAAGGCATAAACACACATATTACACAGACACAAACACGGACACATTAGACACAAACACACGCACACGTTAAAGGAAAACACATTACACAGAAACAAAATGACACTGCCGGAACTTGTATAGAGCAATGCCCTAACAAAAAAATATTCATGTACAGTACGTCATTTTAAAGCTCACATGCAGGGCTTTACACTAGATTATATTTTATCATGAGAGAATAAAAGCGCCTTAACAATTTGAATAGCAATTATCAAACATTCAGAGTTTTTTAGACGTAACAAAACGAGAAATACTATTCAGACGCAATTTAGTTAATAGGCTAGGCTATTCATTAAACGGCTTATTCAACAAGAAAGGTGAAAGATGCGTTGGTACGATGACATCATACAACAGCAATCGTGCTATTTTACAAGAAAACAGCGTCAAGCTTAGCGCTGCCGTAGCGACTAGTTTCATAGACAGTCGTCTGGAGTCGTCGCTGCGCTTAAAGCTCACTACAAGAGTAAAATGAACAGTAGTGTAATGTTAGTGATATAATAGTAAAGTAGTGTTAAATGGTTCCGGAAATCCAGGTTCATTTTCCTGTGGTACTTCAAACTTATGGTCGATTGGCTCGCATCGATCAGGAATGAGATTATGATTGCAGATTTATCCTCCGATCCTGTAAGGATGAGTGTCATTTTTAGCATTGTCTTTTAAATTAATAAAAATGTTACAGTCAATTTAATAAATGTGTTTTTTTCTCTGGATACCCACATATTTTTAAAATGTGATTTAAACTAGCAAGTCCAATAAGTACAGCAGAATATTATTATTAAAAGCGTAAACGATATTTTGTGGTCTAGTTACAATAGTAACAAAATACGATAATACGTGATAAAATCAACGCAAAACGACAATGTAAATGTCAATCAATGCATTGTCAGAATATAAAACCACACAATCAATGAACAAACATATATTTTTTTGCATTTTCTCTCGCCTATTTTTGGGAAATGTAATTAATGCGATTATTTTTTATTTATTTAAAAAGGAATTTTCATATATTAATCATTACTGTGCAGATCTGGCCATGTCCTTTGCGCATTACACAAAAACACATACACACATTAAACACACACGGACACCTTAAACACTAACACACAAATACACACGCACACAATACACAAAACCACACACACACATTACACAAAAACACACACACACACACACATTACACAAAAACACACTGACATTATACAGACACACACGCACACATTGAACACACACATTAGACATCATATAAATATATTACGATTAAAAGATCGACGTATTTAGTGCCAGGGCCTCTTATAGTTTTAGTACAAGATTTATTACGAGCTTATCCAATATGTAACTTTGTTCTGTGACAGTCGCTGCATAGTCCGGTTCCCGGTGATGACGTCATACGGGCGTATGTTGGTACATCGCTGCGCCGCGCTGTTCCAGCTGTCGCATCACCTCGACATGAGCAACAAGACTTCCGTCATGGTGTCCAAGAGTGGTGAGAATCTATATTTTAAATATTTGAAAAAACAGCCCATAATCGACGGAGAAAATGCGTAAAAAATATACATGTAGGCCTATGTGAAATAAATACAATGGAATCGAGAACTTCTCCCTTTTATGCCCCACACTAGGAATTTCTCCTGTATCGTGGGTCCATTTACAAACATTTAAACTTACATACACAAATAGCCAAAAACAACTATTTCTAGGCTTTACAAAAAAATACAATTGAATCGAGAACTTCCCCCTTTTATGCCCCACACTAGGAATTTCTCCTGTATCTTGGGTGCGTTTACAAACATTTAAACTTACATACACAAACAGCCAGAAACAACTATTTCTAGGCTATGTGTATGTGTGTATGTGTATGTGTGTGTGTGTATGTGTTATTTGTTCCGTACGAGAATCGAACCCGCGACACGCAGCGCAGAAGTCGATCGCTCAGCCACTGCGCCAACCCACCCTGCCGTCATTTATTGTGCTTGTTGACTAAGTGATCCCCAAACCCCTTGTTGTTCCAGGCACGTCTGGCGGGCGCATCCCGTGCACCAGCTTCAAGGAGTGGTGCACGGCCACGTTCCCGCCCAGCCCCCTGCGGCACGCGCCTGAAGTGCCGCACGCCAAGTAAATATACACCTTATTACTATGTAGCAGTAGGTCTAGTGTAGACTAACGGCTGAACACCAGCCTGAAGTGCCGCACGCCAAGTAAATATACACCTTATTACTATCGACCAGTAGGTTTAGTGTAGACTAACGGCTGAACACCAGCCTGAAGTGCCGCACGCCAAGTAAATATACACCTTATTACTATCGACCAGTAGGTTTAGTGTAGACTAACGGCTGAACACCAGCCTGAAGTGCCGCACGCCAAGTAAATATACACCTTATTACTATGTAGCAGTAGGTCTAGTGTAGACTAACGGCTGAACACCAGCCTGAAGTGCCGCACGCCAAGTAAATATACACCTTATTACTATCGACCAGTAGGTTTAGTGTAGACTAACGGCTGAACACCAGCCTGAAGTGCCGCACGCCAAGTAAATATACACCTTATTACTGTGCACTAGTAGGTCTAGTGTAGACTAACGGCTGAACACCAGCCTGAAGTGCCGCACGCCAAGTAAATATACACCTTATTACTATCGACCAGTAGGTTTAGTGTAGACTAACGGCTGAACACCAGCCTGAAGTGCCGCACGCCAAGTAAATATACACCTTATTACTATCGACCAGTAGGTTTAGTGTAGACTAACGGCTGAACACCAGCCTGAAGTGCCGCACGCCAAGTAAATATACACCTTATTACTATCGACCAGTAGGTTTAGTGTAGACTAACGGCTGAACACCAGCCTGAAGTGCCGCACGCCAAGTAAATATACACCTTATTACTATCGACCAGTAGGTTTAGTGTAGACTAACGGCTGAACACCAGCCTGAAGTGCCGCACGCCAAGTAAATATACACCTTATTACTATCGACCAGTAGGTTTAGTGTAGACTAACGGCTGAACACCAGCCTGAAGTGCCGCACGCCAAGTAAATATACACCTTATTACTATCGACCAGTAGGTTTAGTGTAGACTAACGGCTGAACACCAGCCTGAAGTGCCGCACGCCAAGTAAATATACACCTTATTACTATCGACCAGTAGGTTTAGTGTAGACTAACGGCTGAACACCAGCCTGAAGTGCCGCACGCCAAGTAAATATACACCTTATTACTATCGACCAGTAGGTTTAGTGTAGACTAACGGCTGAACACCAGCCTGAAGTGCCGCACGCCAAGTAAATATACACCTTATTACGGTGCACCAGTAGCTCTAGTGTAGACTAACGGCTGAACACCAGCCTGAAGTGCCGCACGCCAAGTAAATATACACCTTATTACTGTGCACCAGTAGCTCTAGTGTAGACTAACGGCTGAACACCAGCCTGAAGTGCCGCACGCCAAGTAAATATACACCTTATTACTGTGCACCAGTAGCTCTAGTGTAGACTAACGGCTGAACACCAGCCTGAAGTGCCGCACGCCAAGTAAATATACACCTTATTACTGTGCACCAGTAGCTCTAGTGTAGACTAACGGCTGAACACCAGCCTGAAGTGCCGCACGCCAAGTAAATATACACCTTATTACTATCGACCAGTAGGTTTAGTGTAGACTAACGGCTGAACACCAGCCTGAAGTGCCGCACGCCAAGTAAATATACACCTTATTACTATCGACCAGTAGGTTTAGTGTAGACTAACGGCTGAACACCAGCCTGAAGTGCCGCACGCCAAGTAAATATACACCTTATTACTATCGACCAGTAGGTTTAGTGTAGACTAACGGCTGAACACCAGCCTGAAGTGCCGCACGCCAAGTAAATATACACCTTATTACTATCGACCAGTAGGTTTAGTGTAGACTAACGGCTGAACACCAGCCTGAAGTGCCGCACGCCAAGTAAATATACACCTTATTACTGTGCACCAGTAGCTCTAGTGTAGACTAACGGCTGAACACCAGCCTGAAGTGCCGCACGCCAAGTAAATATACACCTTATTACTGTGCACCAGTAGCTCTAGTGTAGACTAACGGCTGAACACCAGCCTGAAGTGCCGCACGCCAAGTAAATATACACCTTATTACTGTGCACCAGTAGCTCTAGTGTAGACTAACGGCTGAACACCAGCCTGAAGTGCCGCACGCCAAGTAAATATACACCTTATTACTGTGCACCAGTAGCTCTAGTGTAGACTAACGGCTGAACACCAGCCTGAAGTGCCGCACGCCAAGTAAATATACACCTTATTACTATCGACCAGTAGGTTTAGTGTAGACTAACGGCTGAACACCAGCCTGAAGTGCCGCACGCCAAGTAAATATACACCTTATTACTATCGACCAGTAGGTTTAGTGTAGACTAACGGCTGAACACCAGCCTGAAGTGCCGCACGCCAAGTAAATATACACCTTATTACTATCGACCAGTAGGTTTAGTGTAGACTAACGGCTGAACACCAGCCTGAAGTGCCGCACGCCAAGTAAATATACACCTTATTACTATCGACCAGTAGGTTTAGTGTAGACTAACGGCTGAACACCAGCCTGAAGTGCCGCACGCCAAGTAAATATACACCTTATTACTGTGCACCAGTAGCTCTAGTGTAGACTAACGGCTGAACACCAGCCTGAAGTGCCGCACGCCAAGTAAATATACACCTTATTACTGTGCACCAGTAGCTCTAGTGTAGACTAACGGCTGAACACCAGCCTGAAGTGCC
Organism: Ochropleura plecta; assembly: GCA_905475445.1. Lineage (NCBI taxonomy): Eukaryota > Metazoa > Arthropoda > Insecta > Lepidoptera > Noctuidae > Ochropleura > Ochropleura plecta. The sequence goes on along the minus strand of FR997750.1, from coordinate 2,066,582 downwards.
GCACGCCAAGTAAATATACACCTTATTACTGTGCACCAGTAGCTCTAGTGTAGACTAACGGCTGAACACCAGCCTGAAGTGCCGCACGCCAAGTAAATATACACCTTATTACTGTGCACCAGTAGCTCTAGTGTAGACTAACGGCTGAACACCAGCCTGAAGTGCCGCACGCCAAGTAAATATACACCTTATTACTATCGACCAGTAGGTTTAGTGTAGACTAACGGCTGAACACCAGCCTGAAGTGCCGCACGCCAAGTAAATATACACCTTATTACTATCGACCAGTAGGTTTAGTGTAGACTAACGGCTGAACACCAGCCTGAAGTGCCGCACGCCAAGTAAATATACACCTTATTACTATCGACCAGTAGGTTTAGTGTAGACTAACGGCTGAACACCAGCCTGAAGTGCCGCACGCCAAGTAAATATACACCTTATTACTATCGACCAGTAGGTTTAGTGTAGACTAACGGCTGAACACCAGCCTGAAGTGCCGCACGCCAAGTAAATATACACCTTATTACTATCGACCAGTAGGTTTAGTGTAGACTAACGGCTGAACACCAGCCTGAAGTGCCGCACGCCAAGTAAATATACACCTTATTACTATCGACCAGTAGGTTTAGTGTAGACTAACGGCTGAACACCAGCCTGAAGTGCCGCACGCCAAGTAAATATACACCTTATTACTGTGCACCAGTAGCTCTAGTGTAGACTAACGGCTGAACACCAGCCTGAAGTGCCGCACGCCAAGTAAAAATACACCTTATTACTGTGCACCAGTAGCTCTAGTGTAGACTAACGGCTGAACACCAGCCTGAAGTGCCGCACGCCAAGTAAATATACACCTTATTACTGTGCACCAGTAGCTCTAGTGTAGACTAACGGCTGAACACCAGCCTGAAGTGCCGCACGCCAAGTAAATATACACCTTATTACTGTGCACCAGTAGCTCTAGTGTAGACTAACGGCTGAACACCAGCCTGAAGTGCCGCACGCCAAGTAAATATACACCTTATTACTATCGACCAGTAGGTTTAGTGTAGACTAACGGCTGAACACCAGCCTGAAGTGCCGCACGCCAAGTAAATATACACCTTATTACTATCGACCAGTAGGTTTAGTGTAGACTAACGGCTGAACACCAGCCTGAAGTGCCGCACGCCAAGTAAATATACACCTTATTACTATCGACCAGTAGGTTTAGTGTAGACTAACGGCTGAACACCAGCCTGAAGTGCCGCACGCCAAGTAAATATACACCTTATTACTATCGACCAGTAGGTTTAGTGTAGACTAACGGCTGAACACCAGCCTGAAGTGCCGCACGCCAAGTAAATATACACCTTATTACTATCGACCAGTAGGTTTAGTGTAGACTAACGGCTGAACACCAGCCTGAAGTGCCGCACGCCAAGTAAATATACACCTTATTACTATGTACCAGTAGGTCTAGTGTAGACTAACGGCTGAACACCAGCCTGAAGTGCCGCACGCCAAGTAAATATACACCTTATTACTGTGCACCAGTAGCTCTAGTGTAGACTAACGGCTGAACACCAGCCTGAAGTGCCGCACGCCAAGTAAATATACACCTTATTACTGTGCACCAGTAGCTCTAGTGTAGACTAACGGCTGAACACCAGCCTGAAGTGCCGCACGCCAAGTAAATATACACCTTATTACTGTGCACCAGTAGCTCTAGTGTAGACTAACGGCTGAACACCAGCCTGAAGTGCCGCACGCCAAGTAAATATACACCTTATTACTGTGCACCAGTAGCTCTAGTGTAGACTAACGGCTGAACACCAGCCTGAAGTGCCGCACGCCAAGTAAATATACACCTTATTACTGTGCACCAGTAGCTCTAGTGTAGACTAACGGCTGAACACCAGCCTGAAGTGCCGCACGCCAAGTAAATATACACCTTATTACTGTGCACCAGTAGCTCTAGTGTAGACTAACGGCTGAACACCAGCCTGAAGTGCCGCACGCCAAGTAAATATACACCTTACTAGCTTTTGCCCGCGGCTTCGCTCGCGTTAAATTCGGTAGCGCCTTATGGATTTGTAATAGCAACGCTAAGTTTTCCCGTTTCTTCCCTCTTTCTCCCTCATATCCCACTCTTTTTTATTAAAAAATAGCCTATGTCCGTCTCCTGGTTCCCAACTATCTCTGTACCAAAATTCATCAAAATCGGTTTAGCCATTAAAGCGTGAAGAGGTAACAAACAAACAAACAAACAAACAAACAAACTCACTTTCGCTTTTATAATATTAGTAAGGATTACTGTGCACCAGTAGCTCTAGTGTAGACTAACGGCTGAACACCAGCCTGAAGTGCCGCACGCCAAGTAAATATACACCTTATTACTGTGCACCAGTAGCTCTAGTGTAGACTAACGGCTGAACACCAGCCTGAAGTGCCGCACGCCAAGTAAATATACACCTTATTACTGTGCACCAGTAGCTCTAGTGTAGACTAACGGCTGAACACCAGCCTGAAGTGCCGCACGCCAAGTAAATATACACCTTATTACTGTGCACCAGTAGCTCTAGTGTAGACTAACGGCTGAACACCAGCCTGAAGTGCCGCACGCCAAGTAAATATACACCTTATTACTGTGCACCAGTAGCTCTAGTGTAGACTAACGGCTGAACACCAGCCTGAAGTGCCGCACGCCAAGTAAATATACACCTTATTACTGTGCACCAGTAGCTCTAGTGTAGACTAACGGCTGAACACCAGCCTGAAGTGCCGCACGCCAAGTAAATATACACCTTATTACTGTGCACCAGTAGCTCTAGTGTAGACTAACGGCTGAACACCAGCCTGAAGTGCCGCACGCCAAGTAAAATACACCTTATTACTGTGCACTAGTAGCTCTAGTGTAGACTAACGGCTGAACACCAGCCTGAAGTGCCGCACGCCAAGTAAATATACACCTTATTACTGTGCACTAGTAGCTCTAGTGTAGACTAACGGCTGAACACCAGCCTGAAGTGCCGCACGCCAAGTAAATATACACCTTATTACTGTGCACCAGTAGCTCTAGTGTAGACTAACGGCTGAACACCAGCCTGAAGTGCCGCACGCCAAGTAAATATACACCTTATTACTGTGCACCAGTAGCTCTAGTGTAGACTAACGGCTGAACACCAGCCTGAAGTGCCGCACGCCAAGTAAATATACACCTTATTACTGTGCACCAGTAGCTCTAGTGTAGACTAACGGCTGAACACCAGCCTGAAGTGCCGCACGCCAAGTAAATATACACCTTATTACTGTGACGTTAAGTTTAAAACAGACCGGATAACAATAAAATATATCGACAGTGTACAACATATATGTAGGAGTGTTCACACTAGTTATGTGTGTGTGAGGTATCTTAACCTGTTGAATGTCTCAAAAAACGCGCGAAAATTTGACGAGAAATCGTCGAATTTATGAGTAACGTTTTAGCGAGGTAGGCTTTCGGAAAAACGAAAATTTTAGATAGCTAAACCGTATAAAATTCCACCGTGGGTACTTAAGACACTCGTGGCATTTTATCTTATGGTCCCCCGTAGAAACTTAACAACATTCAACGGGTTTTTTTTTTTTTTTAAAAAACTTTGCCCCACTAGGAATTGCTCTTGTATCCTGGGTGCGTTTACAAACAATTAAACTCATTTAAACAAACAGCCAGACCCGGAACAACTACCTGTAGGTCATACAAATATTTGTTCCGTGCGAGAATCGAACCCGCGACAGGCAGCACAGCAGTCGATCGCTCATCCACTGCGCCAACCGTGTTGTCAAAGTATTTTTTTTTTTATTTGTATTTTTTTGGTATGCATTGATGGAGATGGCATGATCATGTTTGATCAAATATCCTTTATTTTTAAATAAAAAATAAAGAACAAAAAAGGAAAAAATAATAATGTAGAATAGCCTATTATGTAGAAATGTTTCTTATATTATGTCTGTTTGTTTCAGATCCATACTAAAACGCGACACCCATTCCTTAGACGAGCCGGGCGCAGGCTCCCTAGCCAACAACAGAAGCAAGTCACTGGAGCAGAGAGAGAGGGAATATGAGAAAGTGAGACGGAGGATATTCAGCTCGGTACGTATTTAACCGACTTCAAAAAAAAGAGGAGGTTCTCAATTCGTTGGAATAATTTTTTTATATGATTACTCAAAGACGCAAGGACCGATTTGCAAAATTCTTTTTTGTTTGATAGGGTATACTTCCCATGTGGTCCCATATCAATTTTATTTATATTGCTTAGTTAGTTTATAAGTTATCGTCTATAATACATATTTTATTTATTTATGTCTAAATGAATGATCTGCTAATCTTTTAGTAACAATGGAAAATGAAAACTCGATAAAAATAATGTGATATTTCATTATACCATCTACAAATGCTGAAAATGTTGAGAGGCGTCATGGGCCACCCGGAGGGAACGAAGTTATTATTTATTATGTACAAAAAACCTGTATACACTCAACAAAAATAATCGTCGCGTCACCACCCTGTTCAATGCGAATAGAAAGATGAAACGAAAATAAATGGCTTGCTTTCTATAAGAGATAGAGAGAGACAGACAGACAGAGACACACGCGCACGGCTTACAACTATAGCAAAAAGTGTCGTTACAACTTTTGATCTTATTTTTTTCCGTCTAGCGCCCTCTCGCAACGCCCGTTATGAACTTCGTTACTATAAAAAACTTTTTAGTAAAAAAAAACAAACATTCGCATTTATAATATTAGTAGGATTTTAATTAGAATTTATTAATTACTTACAGCAAGACGAGACGCAATGGCCGTGGCTTGCGACGGGACCTATCAAGCTGCTTACTCCTGAGGGTGGCGGCAGGAATAAACTGTTGAAGGTAGGTAGATATTTATAGATGCACTAGCTTTTGCCCGCGGCTTCGCTCGCGTTAAATTCGGGGTAACACAGTTCCCCTTGCGCCTTATTGATTTGTAATAGCAACGCTAAGTTTTCCTTTTTCTTCCCTCTTTCTCCCCCACATCCCACTTTTTTAAATTAGCCTATGTCCGTCTCCTGGTTCCTAACTATCTCTGTACCAAAATTCATCAAAATCGGTGTAGCCATTAAAGCGTGAAGAGGTAACAAACAAACAAACTCACTTTCGCTTTTATAATATTAGTAAGGATTAATTTATTACGTACTAGCTGTTTCCCGCGGTTTCACCCTCGTAGACTGAGATGTTTAAAAGAGAAAATCACTGACTCATTGTTAGGAGATGCCGTGACGTCTGGAAGGGGAGAATGGAAGTAGAAAACGTGTTCGCCCCAAATAGAATGGGACAAGGGCAGGAAAATCATGACTCTTATATTTATATTCAAAACTTTATCACGACATTAAAGAAACAACTGGCCGATGTACAGATTGTATATTAAAACCAAAAAAGGTCATCATCTGCCTAGCCTTTTCCCAACTATGTTGGGGTCGGCTTCCAGTCTAACCGGATGCAGCTGAATATCAGTATTTTACATGGAGCGACTGCCTATGTGACTTCCATAACCCAGTTGGTACTGGGTAATGCGATACCCCTAGGTAAGACTGGTTGTCAGACTTTCGGAACACTGACTACCTGTAACGACTGTCAAAGATCTACAAATGACAGCCGGGAACAACGGCTTAACGTGCTTTCCGAGGCACGGAGGAAACTCGGTATGTAACGGGTGGTCACCCATCCACAGACCAACCTAGGCAAGCGCGGCTTAACCTAAAGGTCGACCCGAGCGGCTACTATTATTTAGCCACGAGCTCCTCTAAAACCAAATTTTACATGGAGGGTCCTTTCAGGACCTAGGTGCAAAAAAACAACCCCTGAGGGTTGAAACACCGGGGTTGCGGGTAGTTCGAAAGAGATGCTGCGGCCCCGGACATGAAGGGCAAAAAAGGAATATGGATGGGTTTTAGTCAGTAAAAGTCTGACACTTCGCCCTGGGCGGACCGGGGAAAATAATTATAAGAGTTAGATTATAGTCTGGAATAACATAGGATACTTTTTTTTCTATCATCACGCGGGCCAAGCAGCGGGCTCCAGCTAGTTCAGTATAAATTAATTTTAAATGACATCCAATATTTGTATTCCTAGCACTAGTGAAACTGTTAAACTTTTCATTATTGTATCAAATCAATCAAATCAAAATCATTTATTTCAATTAGACCATTACAGGCACTTTTGAATGTCATGAAAACAAAAAAATTATGCTGCTACAGTCCCAGTCACAAGACATAATAACTTGTGAAAGTACTGTAGTTGCCGATGCCGATGTTGCCGATGTGCTCAACCTATACAAAACGTTTTAACCTGATCTATTTACTACGGTGTGCGATCCATAATAGAGAGATCAGGTTATAATAGTTTAGAAGAGGTTGACATGCCGTCGTGTGTACCATCCTCAACATCATGTTTTTGACAAATAAATTACTTTGACTTTGAATTGTCTTTTGAGGATTTTTCAGGTGACCCGAAAGCCAAATAACAATGTAGTAGTGTGATGATGAATGTGGTGTTGGGGAGATAAGTAAAACTCAGAAATACTTTGAGTTGTTTACTCCCTTGACGTACCTACACAGTCACACAAAGTTCGAAGAATAGAAGGAGAAAGTCAACACATAAGCACAGAAGGAAAGTCACAAGATATATACAATACAATATAGGGCTTAAGCAGAACAAGCGCGCGAGTGTCATGCGAAGTCCAGAGGAAGCTCAAGCGTGGACTCGGTAAGCGGGCATACAGCGCACTGGCGCGCTGGTTTGTTACAGTGGATAGCTATATACATATACGCACATAATTATACTAATATAGGTACATTAATATTTAGCACACAGCAAGTTTTAAATCAATCTCATCTTCTCAGGTTCAATCTCTAGAAGGCAGTGGACCAGGTTCCAGTGGGTCTTGGCGAGGGGCCCGGGGTCCTGTCTCTAAGAGTCACAGCTTCGGAGGATACGCTGCAGCAGAACCGCATACTCCAAGGTTGCTCAGCAGACAAGGTAGGGCAGGATAAAGCTATTATTCGTAAACGTTGCTTCTCACTAGAAATTTCTCCGGTACTTTTACTTTTATATACCTACTAGCTTTTGCCCGCGGCTTCGCTCGCGTTATATTCGGGGTAACACAGTTCCCCTTGCGCCTTATTGATTTGTAATAGCAACGCAAAGTTTTCCCTTTTCTTCCCTCTTTCTCCCTCACACCCCACTTTAAAAAAAAATAGCCTATGTCCGTCTCCTGGTTCCCAACTATCTCTGTACCAAAATTCATCAAAATCGGTGTAGCCATTAAAGCGTGAAGAGGTAACAAACAAACAAACTCACTTTCACTTTTATAATATTAGTAAAGATTCATACATTTATAAACACAAATACAAAACGGTTCCATATCCATTTGCATATTTTTTTTTAATACTGAATTCAAAATAAGTGTAAAAATAACTAAAATTTGTTCCTATTGAATTTTATGCCTAAATACTATTCAATCATTATGTCTAATATTATTATGCCAAAACAAATTAGCCTAAAAAATAATTATGTCAACAAAAACAATCATTATGTTAAAATCAATTTTAATATAGCAAATTAATTGGTAGTGGAACGATTAGCCAGTAAAAAAACGACAAAAAAGAACACTGTTGCTGTTTTGTACGACGTGTAGGGGGAGGGGGGGGGGGGTGAACGATGTACTGAAAAGGTATATTTAATGGGAATTAGCCCGACACTGTTAGGGAAACATGAATTATAAAACCATGGCTTCCCATGGGACGCTGGCAAAAGGGGTTAATATAACCTCCCGCCCGTCTTGATGTGCTAATAATAGTAATAATTCTGGTAACTATGCATCTCATTTCGAAAGTGGCGCCAGTTGTAGAAATAAATAAAAGGAGATGTTTGTCTTGGTATGGACATGTAATGGGGAGGGATGAAACGCTTGTCACTAAAAGAGTTATGTATGGATTGGGAGAGGAAGGCCAACGATACGGTTGGCGCAGTAGCTGAGCGATCGACTGCTGCGCTGCGTGTCGCGGGGTCGATCCCCGCATGAAACAAATATTTGTATGGCCTACAGATAGTTGTTCCGGGTCTGGCTGTTTGTGTATGAGAGTTTAAATGTTTGTAAACGCACCCACGAAACAGGAGAAATTACTAGTGTGTAACTTTAAAAAAAAAAAAGTTGCATGGATTGTAAGGAATGATATGAAAGAGAAAAGAGTAAATGATGCCGTGACGTCTGATAGGGGAGAATGGAAGAAGAAAACGTGTTGCGCCGACCACAAATAGAATGGGACGAGGAGAAGAAGATGAAAGTTAATTAGAATTAAGAAAATTTTATTTACTTTGTTTTTGACGGTTGTCTGGCAGTTGAGTACTATTAGGGACCTTCACTAATGTCCTTTTTTTGGTATTGTTCGTCGTTTCGTTGAGCTCCTTGGGTTATGAGTTGAGCTACACGATAACTGACAAATGCTTGCACTGACTGGACAGGTCTACTCAATCTGTGTGGTGCTTTCTTAAAAAGACCACTTCAGACACTAATCTGCATAGTCCTCATGTAAGTTGACCAAGATTTTTTGTCTGGACTTTAAAAGAGACTATGACCTCTGAGTTTGTTTCGGCTGTTTCTTCTCAGAGTAGTCGGGTACGAAACACCGGCCTCATCTAGTTTTTAAAAAAAGACGTATAAAAGTGTTTGTGAGAAACCTACTTGCAAAATAAACATCATTTATCATTTAAAGCGTCATATATCTCAAGATGCTAAAATATTGTTACAGGTGACCTGGCGTCCAGCAGTTGGCGCTTATCTCCATCCAGCTCGGGGTACAAGACTCTCAGTCTTCGCAGTACTGACTCCATCACACCCTCGCCGACCGGTAAGTTTTAATTAAACACAGGTGTAAACAGCTCTCAGTACTCAAAAAACTCATTCAATATCATTAAATTAATTTTAAGGGTTGTATAGATAATTTTACTGATTATAATTCTGTAAAAAACGTACGTGACTGTCTTTTTGGAACGAAGTTCCTTATCGCGGGTTGCGAAAGGGGGCTATACGGAAAAAATTAAGACCAAAATTTGTAACGACACTTTTTTGCTCAAGACCAAAAGTTGTAACGACACCTTTTTGCTCAAGGCCAAAAGTTGTAACGACACTTTTAGCTTAAGACCAAAAGTTGTAACGACACTTTTTGCTATAGTTGTAAGACGTGCAGCGTGCGCGTGTTTCCCTCTTTCTCTCTCTCACTCTCTCTCTCATAGAAAGCTAGCCAGTTATTTTCGTTTCGTCTTTCTATTTCTCATTGAACAGTGTGGTGTCGCTACGATTATTTTTGTTGAGTCTGTACAGGTTTCTTGTACATAACAAATAATAAATTCGTCCCATCCGGGTGTCCCTTGTCACCTCTCAAGTTTTGTTTATCATTCTAACACGCATATTTCACATAAACTTTTATCTACAGGTGGTGCTAGTCCCGAGCCAGCTGTCAACGCAAATATACCCGTCACAACGAACGTAGAAAATGCAGGCGTCGTGTGGTGTGTTACCGACATGTCTGCCGTACCTCCTGGCGCTATGGTCATACATCCGCATGTAAGAAATTGTATTATCCTCGTAACGCCCAATCTAAAGGACATGGCCGGATCCTGCCCTGATAATGCACAGTAATGATTCATGTATGAAAATTCCTTTTAAAATAAAAATAAAATAATCGCATTAATTACATTTCCCTAAAATAGGCGAGAGAAAATGCAAAAAAAATTATGTTTGTTCATTGATTGTGGTGGTTTTATATTCTGACAATGCATTGATTGACTTGATTTTATCACGTATTATCGTACTGTTACTATTCTCTCGCACATTCTCCGATCATGACGTGCCTGTTGGTCCAGTGGTTAGTGGCCCTGACTGCTGAGCCGGAGGTCGTGGGTTCGATTCCCACCCAGGACAAACTTTGTGTGATGAGCATGATTGTTTGTCCTGTGTCTGGGTGTCATTTATCTATAATATGTATGTATTTATAAATTATATAAGTATGTATATCAGTTGTCTGGTTACCATAACACAAGCTCTGCTTAGCTTGGGATCAGATAGCCGTGTGTGAGTTGTCCCAAGATATTTATTTTTATTTATTTTATTTATTTATAAAACATAGCCGATAGGGCACAGCTCTATACCAATTCCGGCGGTGTCATTTAGGTCGATATATATATATATACATATATATATGTATATATTATGGTTCAATGTACTAAAAATAGGTGCAAGTAGTTGCGGCCCAGAACTTTGATTTAGTAAAAAAGTGTTTAAATGTAATACTTTTGGCTAAACTCTTCTAAAGTTAACTATTTCATGCAAAAATTATTTTGAAATTATTTGTCCTTTTATTAGGTCACTGGGCCAAATACGGTATAATGATTTTAAAAACCGGAGTGTCAACATTCTTTTGGCATTAAATTAGGTCGTTGGGCCTTTTTTTTTTGGGGTGGGAATTCATCAAACAACTTACCCCGCTCTGCGCGGAGCGGAGGGGCATGTCAGACTTTTACTGACTAAAACCCACCCATGTTCCTTCTATTGCCCTTTACGTTCCGGGGCCGCGGTACCTCTTTCGAACAACCCGCAACCCCGGCAGGACTAATCATACGCTTACTTACAGAAAATTTTCTCTATATTACAGACCGGACGTCCGCTTACAAATCCGGACGGCAGCGTGTATCAGTTCGACCCGGCCAACCCTCCGATGTTGTACGACCCGACTGTTGTACAGGCTGAACAGCAAAAAGTGAGTTTTTAGTTTCAAGTGCGTATTAGGCGGCTCCCCATAGATTATGTCCTACCGCGCCACAGACTATGTCCCACAACCCCATTGCCTATGTCCCACCGCGTCATAGACTAGTACTGTATCAGTCAACGAAGTACGCGTTTACTTTAGAAACAACTTGTTTTTGAAAAGTTATATAGATTTGAATACCTATATACAAACAAGAGCTAGTCAGATTTGCGCATCGAAGGTTCAGTACAAACTTGCGATATAAACAGCCATATCTCTTGACTGCGTGGACTGAGAGGGTTGATTTTTTCACAGCGTAAAGGGACCACAAAGTTGAGAATATGGTTTTGATTTCAAATCAATACCGTCACGCGTTCCCGAGATAAAGGGTCTTGACAGACAGACTGACAACAAAGTGATCCACCATTCTTTTTCTTTTTGAGTTATGAAACCCTAAAAAAAGTAATCCTTACTAATATTATAAAAGCGAAAGTGAGTTTGTTTGTTTGTTTGTTACCTCTTCACGCTTTAATGGCTACACCGATTTTGATGAATTTTGGTACAGAGATAGTTGGGAACCAGGAGACGGACATAGGCTAACTTTTATTTTAAAAAAGTGGGATGTGAGGGAGAAAGAGGGAAGAAAAGGGAAAACTTAGCGTTGCTATTACAAATCAATAAGGCGCAAGAGGAACTGTGTTACCCCGAATTTAACGCGAGCGAAGCCGCGGGCAAAAGCTAGTAAATAATATATCAACAAACACCAAATAAAAGCGAAACCAAATAATAATTACCATGATTAAACTTCATCGGAGCTGTAAGGTTTTACTCAAAAAGCTCTAATGAACTTTTCTTTTATGTCAGGTCAATTTAGACATAAAAATAGTATAAAATAAAATCAAATATCAATAATTCCCGGAGAGCCAAATATTGGTAGAGAGCTAGGGTTCACCATTACAAATAAAGTTTTAAAAATCCCCATCAATTCTATGTGTGCTACAAAAGTTATTCGGGGCCAAAGGTGAACATTTGAGGTTTTTCGGTTTTTTCTCAAACCATAGTTGTAGATCTTAAAATTCTCTACAAAAATGGTCCTAATGATTTTTTCCTAAAAGTTACCAATCCTGAGATAATATCTCGATTCTAAGAGACACCTAATTATCCAGGATTTTTGTTATTTTAAATGTCTATATTGACCGGACTAATTAAAAAAGAACTGGCTTTCAGTTTTTTTAATGTCAAAGAGGAGCACGTTCCAGAGGTTTACTGCATACATATGTTATTCAAATAATTTAATTTTCAGTTGGATCCGAGCAATGAAAAACGCCGCGGTAGATTGGAGAAACAGCATTCTTTTATTGATAATGGTGCGTATACAACTTAATAAATCGTCAAAAGTCCGCAATCGGGGTCTGCCAGCGAGTCATGGAACGAAGCATACTTTACACGTCAAAATTTCTGACCGTAGAAGAAACAGTATGCTTCGCTTCAAGACTCAAATAGCAGACGTTTGCAACACAGCGGCAAAATTAAAAGGAACTGGGCTAGGGAATGCCGTGCTATAGTACGCGCCAATTAACGGTGCGATAAAGGTTGTTCACCTCCTTCTACCATGAATCCCAAATTTCCAAACATTACGACAAAAATGTATGCTAACAAAATGTGGTGTAACACGATGAAAACAAGTGTATCGTGGTTAGAGGCAACCTTGTTACATGACAGTACATGCAACAAGGAATGGATTTTGTATGTACAGTCATGCAACAAGGTCGCCTCTTACCACGATACACTTGTTTTCATCGTGTTACCGACACTGCCCATACATTTTTGTCGTAATGTTTGGAAATTTGGGATTCATGGTAGGAGGTGAACAACCTTTATCGCACCGTTAGTTGGCGCGTACTATAGTTGATTATAATATGATTTGAATATTAATCTTTACAGAAGGCGAGTGTCAACCGAACGAAGAGTGTCGCAACAAATGCTGTTGTGACTGTCGGAGAGACGAGGGTTGTCAGCTGAAGAACGGGACAGACCAGGTACAGCATGTCCGTTTAACATTCAGATCAAATCTTTTTTTGTTAGGGTTCAGTAACTCAAAAAGAAAAACAGAACGTAAACAGTATGTTAGTTTAAACGAGGGACGTATTCAAACCCACAATAGTGCATACTTACATGATACTAATAAAAATATGAACAAAAAAAAACACTAATAAATAAAAGACAGAACCATACCAAAAATTTCGCATAAGTCTCGCAACGTGTATATACCCTTGCGCTAGCGATTTAATACTATCGCAGAACATGTGTGCATGTCAATGACCTTTAGGTATAATCCATTTTCCCTTCATACTTTAAACCTGGCTTAGGACGCCTTTTCGGTAGAATCGGCGCGTAGGTATTTTGCCGCGTGATTTACTTCACTGTTTACAAGTTTACTTCTCTCGCGCTCAGTGTTCATGAATAATGTATTTTATTGGACAATTACGTCAGAAATTAAGGTTATATGTTTTGTACATATTTGGGACGAGAATCGAATACTGAATACCCTTCCTCAATAAGTCCCTCGTTTAACTTAACACTCTGTATATGATCGCTTTTTTGTCCGTCTGTCAAGAACTCGGGAACTCGTAGAAGTATTGAGTTGCAAAACCCTATACTCAACTCTGATCCTTTGGAGCTGTGAAAAATCAACCTTTTAAGGTGAAAGCTCCAACCTACCCGCGAAATTCAAATTTTCTTACGTTTTTTGCAATTTCCAGGCCAGTGCTAGGTTGTATGTTGATTAAAATATTATTCGCGGCTGTAAGACGTATGTAATTATAGAATTATAATCATCAAAATCACCAATACAACCCTCCAAGTTCATAAAGGCGTAGGAACAAAAAAAAAAACAGAAAAAGTCTTTCCTACAGCTTTATGAACTTGGAGGGTTGTATTGGTGATTTTGATGATTATAATTCTATAATTACATACGTCTTACAGCCGCGAATAATATTTTAATCAACATACAACCTAGCACTGGCCTGAAAATTGCAAAAAACGTAAGAAAATTTGAATTTCGCGGGTAGGTTGGAGCTTTCACCTTAAGTCTACGCAGTTAAAAGATATGACTGTTTAAGTCACAAGTTAGTACGGAATCCTTGGTCCGCGAGTTAGACTTGCAGTTGCCCGTTTTTTTTTTTGTTCTTTACCATAGTGTATTCACGGAGACGAGTTAGTATAGCACCTTCTCTATCGCACATTTTCATACAAATGACAAAGACAATAAAAACTTTTTTAGGGTTAGTGGGCGTTAACAATACCTTAGAAATGTAAATGTGCGTTCACACTGCGCTTCTTAGAAGTTCGCTTAGTTTATTCCTGTGGCTTCGTCTGTCGTATAAATTGAGGGACATTTATTTGATTGAATTTGGTTATAGTTACCTACTTTGTTATTTAACTGATGGATATGAAGGAAAGATATAAAATCGAGAGTTAATGATAAAATTTTCTTTATTATTAAAATCATAGTCCTTTCGGTAGACAAAAAAGCCCGCCGTTTTCTTTTCTCAGCAGATTGTTCGATATCCGCCATTAAATCAATCAAAGCAATCAATCATGAAATGCAATACACCAGCCGGTTCACAAGTTGAGCGTACAGTCACAAGTAAGAGCACGTCTGCACAGTACGGCAAGTATGAGTAGACTAAAAAGTACTCGTACTGTGTACACCGCCTTAGCGTTTATCACTGACCAATTGCAGTTAAATAATTGTGTGAGTGAGATAGCGCTCGACTAACTCGTCTCCGTGAATACACTATATAACTAGGAAGCTTCTTGTTACAGAAAATAATATTAGAGCACCATTTGGCACTGAGACAGGTGATAATACATAAACTTACATGTTAAAACTGTATGTCTCTTATCACAGGAAATAACCACAAAACCTCTATCTCCGCCAACTTTCGAAACGAACACACAAACAAACGCACAAGAAGAACCAATCCAACAACAAAATCAACCAGAATTCGAACAACCAACCAATCAGGAGCCAGAGCAATACGAAGTGACCAATCAGCCAGCAGAACGATACGAAGTAGCCAATCAGCAGCAAGTATACGAACCGCCCGCCAATCAGAAGCCGTATGAACCGCCGAGGGCTTTTGAACCGGCCAATCAGAACGTTGTTAGTAACGGTTTGAATAACCGCCAAGTGAAATTAACCAATGATGGACAGGAGAATCAGTATCAGTATCATCAAGGATATAGAACGGAAGAGGTACTATTTTTGTGATCTATACTAATACTAGATAGACCGCGGGGAAGGTGACTTTCTGTACTATTTTTTTAACCGACTTTAAAAAAGGAGGAGGTTCTTAATTCGTCGGTTTTTTTATGTGTTTTCACCGAATACGACGCCTCTAAGACGCCTGGACAATCTGCAAAATTAATATATTAGGTCCTTACATATGAAATTGGCGTTTTGTATGGAAGGAACAAAAAGTCGAATATTTTTTAATATAATATATTTAATTAATCAAAGTATGAACCATTGTTTTCAATGCACTTTTGCCATCTTATAGGTAGTTCATTGATCCCTTTACTAAAAAAACCAGTCGGACGGGAATCAATAAAATCTTTGAAGGCGATTTGGACTGCCCCATCGGAGTTGAATTTTTTCCCTTGCAAAAAGTTATCCAAATTGCGAAAAAAATGGTAATCTGTTGGAGCAAGGTCCGGGGAGTACGGAGGATGTCTAAGACATTCCAATTCAAGCTCTTCTAATTTGGTAGCCGTCTGTTGCGCAGTGTGTGGTCTGGCGTTGTCGTGAAGCAGCAGTGGCGTGGAGCGATTGACCAGCCTTGGTTGTTTAGCCGCTAGCTTTTCCATCATGGTTTGTAATTGCTGACAATAGACATCAGCTGTAATAGTCTGGCCAGATTTGAGAAAACTGTAATGAACAATACCGGCACTAGTCCACCAAACGCTTACAAGTAACTTTTTTGGGGTTAATTTTCGCTTGGGGCAGGATTTGGCTGGCTGGCCAGGATCCAACCATTGCGCTGAGCGCTTCCGATTATCGTAAAGAATCCATTTTTCATCACAGGTAATGATTCGGTTTAAAATACCTTCATTGTTGTGCCGGTTCAGTAATGTAACGCAGCAGTCGACGCGCGTTTGCCGGTTTGCTTCAGTCAATTCGTGAGGTACCCACCTTTCAAGCTTTTTAATCTTCCCAATTTGCTTCAAGTGAATTAAAACAGTTTTATCACTAACATCGAAGCCTGCAGCTAACTCGGACGTGGTTTGCGATGGGTCCGCTTCCACAATAGCCTTCAATTCTCCATTATCAACTTGGGTCTCAGGCCGTCCACGGGGCTTGTTCTGCAGGTCGAAATTTCCAGAACGAAAACGTTGGAACCAAAAACGAACTGTGTTTTCTTTTGCAACATGACCGCCATACACATCATTCACCCTTCGAGTCGTTTCCGCAGCACTAGTGCCACGGCGGAACTCGTACTCGTAAATAATGCGATATTTTAAATTTTCCATTTTGTAAAATGAGTGACGCAAACAGAAAAAACAGAAGAAAAAAAACAAATGAATGACGGTCATCGAAGCACAAATACATGAGTAAATAGCTGTACAAATTTGAATTTGGAATTCCTTACCAAAGAGGAGAAATTCGTGATTAAAGTGGCCAGTACGAAAAACGCCAATTTCATATGTAAGGACCTAATATACGGATAGAACAACGTGCGCGGGTGCAGTCACGTAGACGGTGTCGATGAGCGTCGTGTCCCGTGTCAGCACATTCCTGCGATTACGATGCACACGCGCCTCGGTCTGTAGTGTCAGCGCTTTCCTTGAGAGACTAACAAAAACAAACTCGCTGCTGCCCGTGTCTTTCGCTTGAAATTCTAATAAAAAAAATACTTCCTAATCACCTTTGTATCCAGGTCTCCCAAAAAGACAATTCTCAAGACCTTACACTCAAAGAGCCCATTTATAACAAACAAAAAAAACCTGAGCGTAACGAAGGAATCAAGACAGGAATCCTGAGAGCAGCGAGAGATATAAGCTCATTAAGACAAAGACACATTTCATCCCAACTCTTCACTCTTAATCACCGTTATAACCATCCCCAGGTGACATCACCGCCTCAGCTGGTGAACCACTACGTGCAGCACGAAGTGAACATGCAGGTCATGTCGCAACAGAAAGTGCAGCAGGTTCCACTACCTCACACCAATATACGTGAGTATACTATTTATTTTATTTATTAATAAATAAAATACAAATTCTAAAAAGCTTCAAACCCAATACAAAAACAAATATTTAAAAATGTAAACTTATAGATAGATAGAATATTATTTATTATGTACACCATACAAATAGCAAGAATAACATTAAACAACTTATAAATAAGGTGACACAATGGGCGGTCTTATCGCTTCTTAATAATCTTTTCAAGACAACCTTTGGATGGATTTAAAGGAGGAGAAACAGTAGTGATATGTAAATAAATACTTATATGTAAATAAATCAATATAGAACATAAAAAATATCACCATTCTGAATACAAATTACAAGAATAACATTAAACAACTTATAAATAGGGTGACACAATGGGCGGTCTTATAGCTAAAAGCGATCTTTTCAAGACAACCTTTGGATGGATTTAAAGGAGGAGAAACAGTAGTGATATGTAAATAAATACTTATATGTAAAGTAGCTGTGCCCAGCGGTTTCACCCGCTGAGGTTTAGGGGTATGAAAAATAGATGTTAGCCAATTCTCAGATCTACCCAATATGTACCCAAAATTTCATAAGAATCGGTCGAGCCGTTTCGGAGGAGTACGGTAACTAACATTGTGACACGGAAATTTTATATATTAGATAAATCAATAAAATATATAAAAAATATCACCATTCTGAATACAAATTAAATAATTAAATTGAATACGACATTAAACAATACTTATCTTCGATTTGAACTGTATATAGTGGAACCTTTGGGGCTGAATGAAAATAAAATGTATGTATGGTGTCTGTGTTCACAGGACCGATGCAAATAACGAATATGTCGAACATGGTGTATCAGACGCCCATGCAGCCAGGATACAATCCCTATCAATGCAGAGTTGTAAGTATCCCACATTACTTTTATTTATTTACTTGCTTCCGCCCCCGACTTCGTCCGCGTGGTATAGTTACTTTGGGCTAACGCTAACTATAACCCGCGTGATGATCGAAAAAAGTGTATCATTCTCTACTCTTTTCTTCCCTCTTTCTCCCACTTATCCCACTTTTTTTAGGCTATGTCGTTCCCAGAGTCTCAACTATCTCTGTACCAAAATTCATCAAAATCGGTTTGGCCATTTAGGCGTGAAGATGTAACAAACTTACTTTCGCTTTTATAATATCAATATTATAAGGATTTAATTTAAAGGCTTAGCGTTACCATACAACGTGAAAAAGCGGCCACTGTCTTGGGGACATTGCCAACTGGCAGCGTTGAGGATCCGCCCCCAACTAAAAAATAGCGTCAGAAAATCTGTTTTTTTGACGCTATTTTTCAATTTATTTATAAGTTAAATAAAGTAAATAACAAAAGTTAATTATAAAGTAAATAACAAAAGTTAATTATATAGTAAAATAAAAACTTGAGAGGTGTCGAGGGACACCTGGATGGAACGAAGTTATCATTTATTATGTACAAATAAAGTAGGTTTACGATCGAGATGTTTACGTGATAACGTCTTATTGGTGATATAAGTTATCACCAATAAGACGATCGATCGATCGATCGATCAACGATCGATCGCGCTCGTGAGGTTTTGGTGTGACACAAGATCGCGCTCGTGAGGTTTTGGTGTGACACAAGTTTCTGAACATGTCACCCGACTAAAACGATTTTAAAGACGTTATCACGTCAAAAACCTGTATACACTCAACAAAAATAATCATCGCGACACCAAACTGTTAAATGCGAAATAGAAAGACGTAACAAAAATAACTGGCTTGCTTTCTATAAGAGAGAGAGAGAGAGACAGACAGAAAAACGCGCACGCCGCACGGCTTAAAACTATAGCAAAAAATGTCGTTACAACACGTCTAGCCGCCTTTCGAAATTTGGGTAGGTATTTGTCCTGTGCGTATGTAGTGAACCCTTTATCTTGATTTCAGGAGCCATCTCTTCAGATGTACCAACAAGTACTTCAGAAAGAGGAACACACGCTCGCTCCCTCACCACATCCTAACGAGACTGCTTTTAGGATCGGTAAGTTATAGAGTTAAGATTCTAATAGACCAGAGGAACCTGCCAGGGCCATCGCCTGCCGGGGTTGCGGGTTGTTCAAAAGAGAATACAAACACCTACCAACCTACATTTATAATCTCAACATGAATGGTTTTGTAAAAATATTATAATTTAAAAGAGTGTCCATGGAGTTTTTTGCCCATTCTTCTCCATAGAGATCTACGCTTTGGAATGGGCAACTACAGTACTATCACAAGTTATTATGTCTTGTGACTGGGACTGTAGCAGTATCTTTTTTTGTTTTCATGACATTCAAAAGTGCCTGTAATGGTCTAATTGAAATAAATGATTTGATTTGAGAGATACCACGGCCCCGGAATGTAAAGGGTAGTCGAAGGAACATGGGTGGGTTTTAGTCAGTACAAGTCTGACACTCCCCCCCGCACCGCCCAGAGCGGGGAAAGTTATTTGATGATTTACCAGCCGCGAAAAAAAGTTGCTAATAGTTTTAAGCATTCACTTGTAATTAGCATTTTTTCGAATGTTACATCACAGAAAAATAAACGAGAGCATTCTATTGACCGTGTTGTAGTGTAGCGAAAGGACAATATATTTAGCTCTTGGCTAAACTATATCAGCTGCTCGGGTCGATTTTTAAGTTAGGCCGTGCTTGTCTAAGTTGAGTCCGTGGATGGGTGACCTGTTACAACTGTCAAAGATCTACAAATGACAGCTTTGAGCAACGGTTTAACCTACTTTCTAAGCACGGAGGAAACTCATGTATGTCACGCTCAGCGCAACCTTGTCCATGTTTTTCCGTTCTGTGTACCTTTTTTTTTTCTTTTGCTGTTGTGTTGTGTCTGTTTCGAATAAATATTTTTCTATTCTATTCTATGTTATGGGTTTGTCCCTGTGACCCATCCACTGACCAAACTAAGTAAGTGTAGAATGACTCAAGATGCTATAGTCATTGTCATTTATTTATTTACATACATATTTTTTATATTTTTACATATTTCTTATAAAAAAAAAAAACATTTAAAAATAAAAAATAGTAGATAGAATTGTCATCTATGTGTTTGGTGATTTTAGCCCTCAAAATGGATGTAAGAACTTTATAGATTGTAGGAAGACACGTTATTTATTGGTCTATAATTTTTGGGTTCCGCCGTACTACCCGATTTATGGCGCAAGTGGGTTATTCCAGTCGTCAAGAACTTGGGTAGCGACCCTGACTCTAAGGTTGTCTGGAAAAGGGTCATTTTTAACCAAAAGTTGTGCAGTCCGTCCGGCCCTGGAGATTTCCAATTAGGCAACGGACGGACCGCACAAGCTACATCTTGGGGGCTGATTGTAATTGACCCCATTTCTGGTATTGGATCGCACGCTCGCTCGACTTCCCGAGTCCATTCACCCTCGGTATGACTGACAGACACCGACCAGATGCTACGCCAAAACGAACTCATGGCGTCATCATCTGGTAGGCGAAGATGCTATTATTATTATTTAGACTTGAAATCGTTGTTACACAGTATGTTTTATTTATAGACCCGGTAACCCTTGTCGCTTCTGTCACAGACCCCAGCTACCCGTACGCGGCGCTGGACTACACGGCGGCGTGCGGCGCGTGCGACAACATGCCGCCCGCGCAACAACACAACATGCAGAGGAGGTAATACCGACATAATATGTACATTCATTTTTAAGTCATTGTTCCAAGCTGTCTCTGTACCAAAATTCATCAAAATCAGTTTGGCCAGTTAGGCGTGAAGAAGTAACAAACAAACTCACTTTCGCTTTTATAATATTACTAGCTTTTGCCCGCGTCTTCGCTCGCGTTCAATTCGGGGTAACACAGTTCCCCTTGCGCCTTATTGATTTGTAATAGCAACGCTAAGATTCCCTTCCCTTTTCTTCCCTCTTTCCCCCTCACATCCCACTTTTTTTTTTAAATAATACCTATGTCCGTCTCTGGTCTCTGGTTCCCAACTATCTCTGTACCAAAGTTCATCAAAATCGGTTTAGTAATTCATTAAAGCGTGAAGAGGTAACAAACAAACAAACTCACTTTCGCTTTTATAATATTAGTAAGGATAAATAAGTATTATATATTATAGTACGAGAGCCCACGACCAAAATTTTTGTCTCATAGCAATACGGCCAAAACCGCATCAAATCGATAGATACGATTATCCTGAACTCGAAAATACCAATATCAGACATTTTCCGCGTAGCGTTTGATCTGACCGAATTTTCAAAATTGTCAAAGAATTTTACCGAACTGCATCATAGCAATATGTCTGATTTGCAGACTGTAGTTGAATGATAGTTCTGAGATACCGGAAACATATTTTTCAGACGTTAGTGGTGTAGCGCAAACCCGTAAAATCACTTAAGAAAATTAAAAATGAGACAAAAAAAATGTCTCATAGCAATACGTCTGAAAATCTTTTTTATTAGTAAATTTTGGTTATTTGATGCGAACAAAACAATTTTCAGACGGAAATGTGAACGCATTAAATTTTGAGACCGTTTTGAAAATGTTAACAAATTTTACCGATCGGTATCATAGCAATATGTCTGAAAATTGTTGGACATGATAAAATAAGTTGTCCACATGTGCAAAAAATTTATATCAGACAAATTAAGTGTAGCACCTTCTCTATCAGACAACTTTTCGATACTCAGATATCATTTAAAAATCGTATTGAGGCATCTTGAATTTTCTGTTACAAACCAATGAATACGTTGCGACCCTGAATTTATTAGATGATAATTAACAAAGAATTTAAGGTCCCTTTGGTGGTATGAAGTGAGGCGCGGGGGCGGAGAAAGTGCAGCGATTGGCCCGTAGCGCATCGCGTCATAGACGTCACTCGGGATTCGTTCTTTTCCTGCTGCATGTACCTCACGACGACGAGTACAATTTCGGCCAATTTAATAGACAACATTTTTATTATTATGTTATTCAAATATTTTATGTGATTTTTTATTAAATATACCGTTGGAATTATAATCAAAGGTGATATTTATCGAAAGCAAAACGGGGAAAAAAATAATGTCAGTTTGTAATTAGCAAAACTATTTTTCATTCAATTATTTTATTTGTACTTGTATCAAAATGTACTATATTCAATAGATAAAGTTTTTATCTACAACAAATAAAATTCGAAGTCAAAAATGCTAACAAAAAAAAAATACGTAGTAGTTTTTTTTGTAATTTTTGAGAAACTACAAGAACTAAGTTATAATTTTAATTTAGAAACACTTGTTAATTACCTACTTCTTTGATCTCAATTTCCATTTCTCAATTTAATGAATCATTATTTAATCTTTCTTTCAACCATAGAACCAGTAAGAAATTACGTAGGCAACTTAGAAAAAATAAATAATCAACGGGCGTGCGTTTTATTTGCCATATTATGTGTAGGTACGATGCGCAATGCGATCCCCACCCTTCCGCCGAGCGCTCAAGATCCGTGCCAGGTATCTATAATAGTAAGAAAAGGGCAGGAGCGTAACAAGCGCTGAGGCTGTTGAATATCTATGAAGGCTGTAAATTAAAAAAAAACATTTAACAGAGGCGTCGGCCAGGGGACTCCGAAACGTTATTTTCGTTTTTGGGAGTATATGCTACACTTAAAGTGTCTGAAAACAGGTTTTTGGTAATCATGGCAGCAATACGAAAAGTTGAAAAAAAAAATTATCCGTATTGCTATGATACAGGTCGGCTAAATTTGTTGACATTTTCAAAAATGCGCTCAGGCTATATGCTACGCGCAAAATGTCTGAAAACAAACTTTTTCGTAATACAATTATAAAATCTATGTACATTTTCACTATCAGACGTATTGCTATAATACCGACTGTCTTTTTTTTTTGACACAGCAGAAATGGCCTCCCACGCAGTTGCTACACTTTCGACCGTTACTACACACCTAGTCGGGTTCAGAATCATACAATCTAACGATTTTATAGGGTTTTTGCCGTATTGCTATGAGACATGGTTTTGGTCGTGGGCTCTCGTACTATTATGTTTTTCTTGCAGTTACAGCGTGCCATACGGTCAGATGGAGGTACCGCAACAGGTACTGCCAACCTACCCAGTTGGCAACGTTATGCTCCCACAGCCGCACATACAGCAGCTACCTGCCTACCCGGTAAGTCAATATTAACATGTATTTATTAGTTTATTTCATATGTATGTCGCAGATCCAATCAGATTAGGGTCCACGTGTTCGAAATTGGTGTTCGTCATGTTGTTATTTTATCAATCAGTGCGCACGACCGGCACAGGCGCTGTCTCGAAAGCAAGAGAGGCTCGAAATATAGACGAACGCACTACTGACAGATACAACTGACTCTGACAGCTACCACATTGACAAGTCCGAAGTCGTCTATGATGTTTGCGCGGAGTTCCTATTTGAATCTCTAACATGTATATGTTTATTGTATTAGTATCTGTATAAGTATATACGTTTTCGAAAACAAATACTTTTATATACAATGTGTCCGGTGACGGACTAGCGATATCTATGTAGGTAGGTACTATGGATATAAGATATAACAAACATTCTAGTACTCAAATTTATTGGTTTTTATAAAAACTTTACCATTTTTTTCACAAAAAAGTTACAAAACTTTCGTTGATTTGCATATTTTTTTGGATTTTAATTTTGTTTTCTAAAGTTACGAAAATTTAAGCTCATAAATAAACCTATTTTCGTCTCAGTAAGAGCAAAACTTTCAAAGATATTATTATTTTTTGTACACGCATAGAGAATATCTCAAAATGGCTGCCAAAATGTGGGGAAGTGAATTAGAAAGAATTTAATATAACTATTACGATACACACTTGGGGTGTGTAGCGTAATAGTTATATTAAAACACTTGTTACATAAGTATCTAGAATATCGCTAGTCCATGACCGGACACATTGTATATAAAACTAAAAAAAATTAAAATTTGTACCCTATCACAATTTCGACGTATTTTACCTAAAGGTTGACTGGAAGAGTTGACTTATAGTATTAAGTCCGCCTATGTACCACTATTGTACATAAAGTTTAAATAAATACAAATTTTGACGGCACGGTTGGCGCAGTGGATCTGCGCTGCGTGTCGTAGGTTTGATCCCCGCACGGAACAAATATTTGTATGACCTACAGCTAGTTGTTTCGAGTCTGGCTGTTTGTGTATGTGAGTTTAAATGTTTGTAAACGCACCCACGATACAGGAGAAATTCTTAGAGTGGGACAACGTTTTCTTTAAAAATAAATAAAAAAATGCTGTCGCTGCATATAAAATCCTGGTATTCACTTTCTCATACTCCCTCTCTCCGCTTCAGAGACTTGCTTATGTATAGATAATTTTTTTACAGCAATATCAAGAACAGGTTCCCTGGGGGGTTCCGTCGCACGGCATGACGCCACAGAAGCTGATGATGCCGGTTACAACACCAGAGCTGTACCCCATCATGCAGTACCAGCAACCTGCGTACCAGCATTACAATATTGTGTATCCTCAAGTAAGTCATCTGCTTAGCCTTTTCTCTACATTGATGTGTTGAAGTGAGAGCCTAGATGGCCCAATCTGAAACTATGAAGAATACCAAAAAACACTCAAAAGAGTATTTTTTTGCTTGCTGTCTTTGTGGATGGGTTCCAGTAATTGATTCCTTTATTTATTTTTTGTAGAAGGGAAATCATCAAATAACTTTACCCGCTTGTGGGCGGAGCGGAGATAAGTATCGTGTCGAACTTTTACTGACTAAAACCCGTGTTTGAGTTGCAAAGAGGCCTGCCAGGTTGTTCCAAAGAGATAAGAGATACCGCGGCCCAGGAACATAAAGTGAAAAAGAAGGAACATGGGTGTGTTTTAGTCAGTAAAAGTCTGACATTTCTCTCCGCTCCGCCCAGAGCGGGGGAAGTAATTTGATTATTTCCCTTCTACAAAAAAAAAATAAAGAAATCAATTACTGGGAAGTAGTGACTTTCGGCAAACTTAAGGGAAATAAAAAAAATAATAATTAAATTAATGTATTTGATTAATAACACTCAATTTCCAGGTGATCCAACAACCCTACCCAATCTGCCAGCCAGTCTACCCAGTAATAGACAACAAACAACAAGACCAAAGACGAAACAGTCTATCGAACCACCCTTCAAAACGCAACTCCGTATCCGGTTCCGCTCGTGCAACGCCATCTAGCGAAGAGAAGGTGAACTACGAAGACAGCAATAGACAGAATTCTGATATAGCTGCGAAGATTCAACAGATTAAATCCCAGATGGCGCAGTTGGATACAAGAGATTATAGGTTTGATAGGGAGAAGAGGGGGGAGTGGCGCAGGCGCAACAGTGGTAGCGGTATACTGGGGAACTGTCCGGTTAACAACTTTAATCCTAGAGTTATGGGGTGAGTATATTAGCATTTGTATTATCTGTGGTGTAACTCTGAGTGACACATTAAAAAATGAGGTTATTTATTTATGTATTACTAGCTGGTGCCTGCGGCCTGCGTGATATCGAAAAAAAAGAAGTAACCTATGTGTTATTCCAGACTATATTCTATCTCTGTGCCAAATTTCATCAAGATACGTTTAGCCGCTTTGACGTGGAAGAGTAACAAACATTCCCATTTATAATTTATACAGGAATATTTATTTTATTTATTTATTTTTATTTGTGTATTATTTGTATGTATGTTTATTTTATGATTGATAATTTAAAATTTTCTTGTTTTGTCTTTTCTACACACTGTGTCTACATATCTCATCCAACTTTCCCCTCGCAGGTCTACTGGAAGTAATCTCTTATGAAATAAGCAGTACCTTTGTGCTCTTCTGTCTTATTGTAATGTCCTGACATATATTTTGTGTACATAAATAAATTAATATTTGTCGTTTTCAGCCGCGGTGGCACTGACGACAGACATCTGACTACGGCCGCGCGCGCCATCGTCGATACTATAAGGAATATGCAGGCCAAGAGTACATGTAAGTTTAATTATATAAGTTTGTAACGATACAAATATGAACGTGGCAAAATGTACTACAGCGCCATCTATGTAACCACTGAAGAAAAAACTGCAAATTCCTACATCTCGCAAGCAAAGTTATTTGCGAGTTAAGCGTATATACGAGAACCCGACAAACAACTGGTGGGCTAATATAGGCGCGTCATGCAGTAATACCACACTGACGCTGCTATACAAGTACAGACGCCTGCAGGTCAAGCTACCCGAAACTGTCAATTTTTCCCAATGTACCCTGAACCTTATACTTTAGAAATAAAGTCGAAAATCTATCAAAGAAATCTGACAGATTGTCGTAGCTTGATGTGCAGGCGTCTGTACATAGACCAACACGCCGGCGGTGTCACACATCCCACCCGTCCCTTGCAAGAACCCACCCGCGCTGCTGAGCCAGTAAATCTAAAATCAGTCCACAAATAATATCACTCAGATCCAGCCTGTCCCTTTGCTGTCCTCCCTCAGCGACGCCCTAAGCTCGAGAGGCTCGTACCCCACAGGGGGTGCCCGCAAGTGTGTAGTCGCTTAGTTTGTAAGTTTTTTGCCCTGGTGGGAGGTCTTAATTTTTAAGGCATCCACAGGATTCGCCCGGTTAAGCAGACGACAACCTCCTAGGTTGAACTGCGAGATGCCATTCATAAAAAAAAGCCGGCGGTGTCACACATCCCAATACCGGTGACACATACATTGCGGCTCTTTAGTCCCAATCGTAACGGACGGGGGCCACACATTTCACTGCAGGTACGCTGAGTCGATATCCCCTATCGCTGGTCGTCCTTCGCAGGGATTCCTCCGGGCAAACGGGGTCTCTCACCTGGCGGTGACTGACTGCCGGCGTGTCGTGAACAAAGATTTACTCATGAATGAAATATTTGTGGCATTGCTAATAAAACTGTGACTTTACACTACGCCGCTTTCTAAGATTTCGCACCTCAAAATAAAAAACGGAAACGTAATAAGATCACTTTGTTGTCCATCTATCTGTCCAAACCCTTTATTTCGGGAACCTGTCGAGGTATTGAGTTGAAATTTAATTAAGCTGATATCTATAACTCAATACCTACAGTAATTAAGGAATTCAGCTTTCAAAAAACACCACCTGAATAATTGTTAACTTAAACTTAACTTAAACCGTCGCCTATCTTAATTATTATGTTTTTCTTCATAAAAGTGAATAATTGTATTCTTTTTGGCTGAAATATTTTTTTTTAAACCGTAAATTAAAAATATATCCTCATATCTGTGCTCCCTTAGAGTTGTGAAAAGCTAACTGTTCACGATGAGGACTCGCAGCACTCGCAGCAAATAAAACGCTTCAATAACTTTAGCGAATTGTTTTTACTGGCGACTATTGTACTTTACAGCATAAAAATACACCGTTTCGGTCAGTAATTAATACAATTATTAAATTATATGAAAAAGACGCGTGTGCGCGCTATTTTGATTCCTTCGGTCGTTCTCTTCCCCCCGCGTCCCGCTCGGCGGCGCCAGCGCGTCCGTAGCTCGCCGTTCGGATACACACAGCGAACATGTAGATTAAAGTCTAGTTTACGCAGTCAAAAGATATGGCCGTTTATGTCGAAAGTTTGTACGTTTTTTTGTTAATGCGCATGTCAGTCTCTCACTTGACCGTTTTTTTACGTGTTCATATTCTCACTAATTCGGTCTCAAGTAAATAACGTGCAAAATCGCGGGTAACAGCTAAAGTACGGCCAACGAGAAGCGATACCAAATGTAAACAAAACCCATGCTAAAACCCCATCTAAAATGGCCGCCCGAATGTTGGCGAACCCGTCTTAACGTTGTCATGTTTTTGCCGGGAGAACGAGACATTACGACAAAGGCACAAGATGGAAAGAGATAAATATTAGATTGTCAACGCCACAGTTGTTCTTTAGGTTAATGACCTTTCGTATCGCTTCTCGTTGGCCGTACTTTAGTTCTATTACAATCCTACAGATCATGACAACCGCCGCGACTACCAACATCAGCGCTACGAACACAACAAGTACGACAGGTCCGACCGTCCAGACTACCGGCGTCGGGACCGACCGGACAAGGACACGCCGCGGACGAGCGACGGACAGACCGAGCGGTATGACGCACGGAACAGGATCAACGCACCCGTCTATAGGCAGCCTTATCTATTTAGACAAGTGAGTGTTTTTCCAACCATTTGGCTGTTTCTACTGGAGATGATCAAATTTGACGACACGGTTGGCGCAGTAGCTAAGCGATCGACTGCTGCGCTGCGTGTCGCGGGTTCGATTCCCGCATGGAATAAATATTTGTTTGACCTGCAGATAGTTGTTTCGGGTCTGGCTGTTTGTGTATGTGAGTTTAAATGTTTGTAAACGCACCCACACGATACAGGAGAAATCCTAGTGTGGAGCAAAGTTTAAAAAATAAATAAAAACAAATTCATTGAATTGTCTGAATATGGTATATTTTTATGGTCTTAAAATATAAACAAAGGTCTCATCATATTCTGCCACTGGGGGCGTGCAAATATTTGGTACATAAACAAAATTTTAAGACACATTAAATAGGAATAAAAAATTACAGTTAGTAGCATGTCAATTAGATAAATATTATCAGTATTCAGTACAATGTCAAATTATTATTCAATGGCAAACTTTAATAGAGATTTCAATGATTATATGATTACAAGATTACAATTTAATTAGGATGTCAAAGTATCATTCAAATAGTCGTTTAAATTATAGTAACATTTTTTATACATTTTTAAAATCATTTAAATTTAATTCTTTGATTTGCTTTGGGATCAAGGGTGCGTAGATAGGGATACAACTAATTAATCACATTGCTAATTTGGCTAAAACTGTAAAAAAGAAACATTACTATTTTTTCTTTTAATAAACATTTCCCAACACTAAGAATTTCTCCTGTATCGTGGGTGCGTTGACACGTTGGCACGGTTGTCGCAGTGGCAGAGCCATCGACTGCTGCGCTGCGTGTTGCGGGTTCAATCCCCGCACTGAACACATATTTGTATGGCCTACAGATAGTCGTTCCGGGTCTAGGTGTTTGTGTATGTGAGTTTAAATGTTTGTAAACGCGCCCATGACATAGGAGGAATTCTGGGGAACCTTTTTATAAAAAAAAAATACGTGTGGCACTCGGGGACTGCCGCGGTAAAGCTATTGCATAGCATTTTTTATCAACTTATGCAATAAATAAAAAAAAAACTAAAAATAATATTTAAATAGTACTTCAAATGAAAAGAAGTCTCAAAAAGAAAAACGAGACCTTGTGTTTGATCCAGCGTAATGTCGATTGACTATTCGATTCTCTACCAAACATTGAATGAAATAACTGACCGTATTTGTAATAAAAGTGTTAGGTTTTTTCGTTACGAAATTTCTGGATTCGGTCTCCACGCTCAAGGCCCGCGATAGAAGCTAAGCAATAGCTTAAAAATAATTTGCTTTTCCAGATGACGCCTGGAACTTGGTGTCGTCGCTCGCCAGGACCTATACATCATCCAGGTATCTCATCTTTGACACAGTCTATCTTAATAAGGTTTTAAACTGACATAGTCAATAACAACATTCATCATTCTTGCCCTTATCTCAAGTTATTTCTGGTCGGCGCATCATGTCTCCTTCCATACTCCACTATGACTCGTCATCTCATCAGACACCTTCTTTCTTGCCACATCATCCTCCACACTGTTCAGCCATCGTTTCTTTGGTCTTCCTATACTTTTATACCCATTTATTCTCAAAACTTTTTTTTACCACTTGTCAACTTCCAGAATGCACTAGCTTTTAAACCGCAGCTTTTTCACATTGAAGTCTAATATTGGATATGACTGTATATCAATCAATCAATCAATCAAATCATTTATTTCAACTAGACCATTACAGGCACTTTTAAATGTCAAGAAACAAAATGAATCTACAGTCCCGGTCACAAGGCATAATAACTTGTGAAAGTACTGTAGTTGCCCATTCCAAAGCGTTGATCTCTATGGAGAAGAATGGGCAAGAAACTCCATAGACACTCTTTTAAATTATAATATTTTTACAAAATCGTAATTACATCATTCATGTTGAGATTATACAAATATGTGAGAACGATGTAGATAGACGTGCACAGTAAGAGCGTCCAGAGTAAATAAAAAGCAAATTTCAATTTTAAATCTAAATAAATTAAAAATGACCGTGGTAGCTAAGAGATGACCAGTCCCAACTGACAGCGCCCGTTCACGAACATGACGTATGGATCAAGGGGTTAAAGTCTGTTTCATTAAACCTATCACCACAGTTGTTCCCCATTTCTTCCCACCTAAAACACTAGGAAGTGCGAAGGGTGGGCATTTTGGGGGACTATCTTGTGTAATGACGTTCAAAAAGTGCTAATCATCAGCCTAGCATAAATGAATGACTTTTGATTTTGAATAAGAAGTTAATATATTAGACGGCACGGTTGGCGCAGTGGCTGAGCGATCGACTGCCGCGCTGCATGTCGTGGGTTCGATCCCCGCACGGAGCAAATATTTGCATGGCCTACAGATAGTTGTTTCGGGTCTGGTTGTTTGTGTATTTGAGTTTAAATGTTTGTTAACGCAACCACGATACCGGAGAAATTCCTAGTGTGGGGCAACGTTTTAAAAAAGAAAATGACCTTCAAAAAGTGCTAATCATCAGCCTAGTTTGAATAAATGACTTTTGATTTTGATTAAAAAGTTAATATTTCTGTTTCAGTACTGAATCCTCCGCGGCGGCCTCACCCGGACACGCGCAACCCGCGTCGTTAACGTCACACAATATATTCACAAGCAATAATACATGTACATACTGTATCTTGAGGGGTGGGTAGAGGTAAAGCTCTTAAATGTAAAATAATCATCGTTATTGATAAAATACCCTTGCGAAGTACAGGATATAGTATAAAATTACGCCTGCTATCCGCGAGGAGGACAGTAGACAGAATTACGCTTATAGTTGGTTGTGCTGTTCGCTGTCCTTTCGCTGTCCAGAACTCGGCGTTATTGTTTTGGACTCATACGCTGAGTTCTGGGTAGCGAAAGTGTTAATATCGTTTACGTGTTTTATATAACCTTAAAACATATTTATGCGAGTAAAACAAATGAGATAATTAGTGTCCTTTTTCTAAGGATGAGTGGGCCTGTAGCGGTACATTACATAATGTATTACAGCGCCATCTATGATCGAGCGAAGAACTAACATTAACATTCTGAATCGGGTTAAAAAATAGTTGCTCGAAACTTAAAAACTAAACAGGGTTGAAGGAACACTAATCTCTAAACGGTTCTCACGTATTTAGCGCATCATTCTAAAACCCCACTTGAGAAAAATACGTCGGAAATTAAATTATATGAAATAACGGAATGTTTCGCACCATTATCTAAAGAAACAGAAAAATCTTGTTGTATGGTAGCCCTCTTAAATATTTATTTTATTCTGTTTTTAGTATAACCAAAATACATCATCTGTGAAAATTTCAACTGTCATGGTTCATGAGATACAGCTTAGTGACAGACAGACGGACAGCGAAGTCTTAGTAATAGGTTCCCACTATGAGTACGGAACTTTAAAAATCAACTGTTACATATTTGTTGACTGTGTAGGTATTGCTGTTTGAAACAGGTGTTTTCTTTTTTAATAACTGACGAATAATCTCTATGTGGGGGGGCTGTTTCCGTGGGATATTTGTCGACGTCATACCGCGAGCGAAACCGCAGACTAAAGCCATAACGTATTATAGTAACGTATTAAGAGCAATATTAAACATTTCATATGGCACACCTAGATCTAAACTGGGATTACTCAAATATCGT
This sequence comes from Ochropleura plecta, assembly GCA_905475445.1. NCBI lineage: Eukaryota > Metazoa > Arthropoda > Insecta > Lepidoptera > Noctuidae > Ochropleura > Ochropleura plecta. Next base: position 2,034,680 of record FR997750.1, on the reverse strand, counting down.
GATTTTTTAGTTATGCTTGTATTTGAATGCTCGGTGATCATACGCAAATATCTAACATAACACAATTTATATACATTTATACAGTGATATTTTACAACCTATTTGTGATTTAAAATTATTTTTTCAACCTTCTATACAACTAAAAAATCATGATATTTGAGTTACTCAAACTCAAATATCGTGATTTGTTAGTTATACTTGTATTCCAATGTTCGGTGATCATACGCAAATATCTAACGTAACACAATTTACATACAGTGGATATTTGAAACCTATTTATGATTTAAATTTATTGTTTCTAATTTCCTATACTAAAAGTAATACGTTTTTTTTTCGTCTACTAAAAATTTACGTTTTTGAGTTGTCTCAGTTGAGATCAAGGTGTTCGATATACAAAAGCTATATCTCTGCTTACCCCATGATATAAACAAAGTCAAAGGAATCTACGTAGTCTTAAAGATCTCACGCATAAACCGGATCTAGTCATTTTTTTTAATAAAAACTAAATCATAGATTAGTCGTTTAAACTTTGTTTTTTTTTCGAAGGTTTTTTTTAATAACTACGAATTATCCTTTGACTGTAGTTAGTGTACAATAAGTTTAACTTATTTAAGAATTTTATGTTCTTCCCGTTTTAAGTTATTTTTTAACGTGGGATTGAATTTTGTGAGTAAAAAAAAACAGATGCAATAAGATCTCAGGCCCAAACAAGAGCGCACGGTTTAAACGTTAATACGTCGATTTTTAAATCTTAATTACAATCTTAAAATTAATTCTATCTTTTTTAACGTTAAATATTTGATTTTTCTTATAATGGCACAAAACTTTTATTTAAAAAAAGGGTTCCCACCACCCCCTTTTTTTTGGAAGTTAAAAATATCAATAATTCAGTTCACAAGATTCAATTTCGCGTAAAATCACCTTATTATTAGTTTTAAGTTACAGTTAAGTTAATAACTTAATACACTCGATTACTAAGTCATATTTTATTTAGTGAACAGTCCCGAATTATAGAACGTCATTCGAAGACCCAAAACTATCCGCAGTTGCGGTTTGTTCGAAAGGGATATAATGGTTTATCTTGGTGAAGAAGCCATCGCAATAAAATTGGTTCATCCGTTTATAAGCTACGGTGACATACAAACAGAGACTGTACGAAGTTCACTAAATAAAATATTACTTTAATGGCAATGATAATAAAACTATTGAAAGTAAGCAGAGTTATCTAAAAACAATAAACTGGAAAAAATAATGATGTGTCGTACTGAAAAGTAATACATTAATACCTCGGATATTTAAACATAATAAATACAATTCAAATATCAGCATCTGCCTAGCCTACCCAACTTTGTTGGGGTCGGCTTCCAGTCTAACCAGATACAGCTGAATACCTGAATTTTACACGGAGCGACTGCCTCTCTGACCTCCACAAGCCAGTTAGTACTGGGTAATTCGATACCCCTTGGCAGGGCTAGTTGTCAGACTTAGTGAAATAATGTTGATAAGAAATCCCGGAAACGAATATTTAAGGAGAAAATATTGTAATTCATAATATTTTGAAACATCTAACTTTGGGTACATACACTTTTAAGTTTTTAAACTGACACTAAACACGGAATATTTACCACGTCAACTATTTGTTCCCGATATTTCGATACTGTGCAACCGCAGTTGCCAATTACGGATAAACCGAAGTTATTGCGGTTGGATGTTTTGAAGCAGACAAAGCGATAGAACAACAATACCAATACGCAAAAAATACTGTTCATCCATAATTGGCAACCGTGGTTGCACAGTACCGAAATATCGGGAAGTCAAAAGAAATGATAAAGTGGGAAATTATCTTTTTAGTGTTAATGATAACATACTGTTTGTCCATCTTGTGTGTATGATTTATTGCTCTGCTTACCTTTCCCTGATGATCACAAAAATTAAAGGAAATAGTTAAATTAAACAATAATAATAACTAAAATTGTCAATGTGTTAAATATAAGCGGTTGGTTTTTCATGATTTTTAACGCCCGAGCCGAAGAATGGGTATGTTTCAAGTCTTACCGGATGCAATTTAAAATGTACCAGTATTTTACTGACTATCTGGATGTTAGTCTACAAATATCTAAATAGCATCTTTGAAGGATTTACCAATAAAAATACAACCGCTTGTATTAAAAAAAAAAACTTTATTTAACGAAGTTTCCTGTTCGTTAGTTTGTTCTCTATTTTGGAAATAAGAGTCGTTATTCAACCGTGTCATGATACAATGGATAAGTTAAATTGGATTTTATTGGGAGGCTTTTAGCGCAAACACGATTAGCAACTTTAACATTACCACCGAAAGCTGAAAATTGGCCAGCACACCCAATATCTCCAATATTTACTTCATATTACTGGATAGGCACTTTCTGTATTTTTAGATTCGAACCAGTCGATATAAATAGGAGAAATACAGATAGTTTGATAGTGTGTGTTAGCAGATTTTCAACTTTCAGTGATAATGTTTAAGTTGAAAATCGTTTTCGTGCTAAAAATCAGTCAAATATGTTATGTAATGCATAGTTCGTATTGCAGGACTTACTGTCAAACTAAAAAGAACACTGCGTCTATTGAAATAGAGTCTAAAAAACATCTTCAAGATCAACACAGCGTTCATTATTATTGAACTTTATTTGATTTGCTTCTTTATTTTAATAGAGACAATGTTGATATTAGTTTGGCAGCGAAAACCTCAATTTGCCTGATACATTCATTGACGTCGCCTTTGTATCAGAATGCGGTTTTGAATATTATCAACAAAATTGTTAATACCACTCAAATAGGAACAATACCACCGGGTATTGTTAACTCTGATTGATTTCAAATTATTGTATTTGATAGAAGAACAATCTTTAATTTGGTAGCAAGTTCAAATCCTTATACTTGTGTATAAGAAAAGTGAGTTTGTTTTTTTTGTTACGTCTTCACGCCTAAATAGCCAAACCGATTTTGATGAATTTTGGTACAGAGATAGTTGGGACCCTGGAGACGGACATAGGCCAAAAAAAAACAGTCAGAAAAGGGGAAGAAAAGGGAAGAGAAAGATATTTTTTTCGATCATCACGCGGATTAAAATTAGCGTTACAATAATTAATAAGTTAATGATGAGCCTTTTCTCAACAGTTTTTGGTGTTGGCTTCTAGTCTAACCAGTTGCAATTGAATACCAGTATTATACTTGTAGCAACTACCCATTTGACTTCCAAAAACTACTGCTGGTTATTTCGATACCACGCTGGTTATTTCGATACCACTTGGTAAGACTGGTTGTCAGACTTTCGGGTTACTGACTATTTGTAACCACTCTCAAAGGTCTACAAACAACATTCGAGACTAACAGCAAAAACAAAGCAGGTTAAAATAATGACCCCCTAAATATTTTGAGGTCGGAAACCAGTCTAACCACATGCAACTGAATACCAGTATTTTAAATAAGCTAATTGTATGTCGCCTAACGACCAACTCTTAACCAGTTGAATGACGTAAAAACGCTCCCAAAATCGACGGTGGTACCTACCTCGCTAAAACTTTACTTTAGAAAAACGAAGATTTTACCGCTAAACCGTACAAAGTTCCCCCGTGGGTACTTAAGACACTTGTGTCATTTTGTCTTATGTTCCCCCGTAGAAACTTAACGACATTCAACGAGTTATGGCAATTAGGGGTTGTTCAATTTCGTTTTTACTGTGAAAAATGCCTTTGAGCAATAAAACACAATTACTTAAAATAATGCTACGAAATTAAAGAATGTTCTTAATTAAAAATCATACTTAAAATCTTTCAGTTTACCGCCAAAAATTGTCCTGTCATATTTCATGATTACGTACCGACAATTTGACAGTTTTAAGTTTGACAGTTGAACTGTCATGGCGTAACATCGTAGGGCGCTATTTGTAAGAAAGTTTATTGTAAAATGTAGAGTATATTATTGTTAATAATAAAGATTTTAGCCTATATCTTATGTGTTTTATTTTATTAATCGGAGCTTAGAGCCAGTAAACATGGAATTGGTTCCCGACCAAAAAAGAGGGGTGTTATAAGTTTGAATACTGTGTGTCTGTGGTATCGTAGTTCCTGAACGGGTGGACCTATTTGGTTTTTTTTTTGTTAGAAAGGTGTTTTATATGAGTGGTTTCAGACCAACGTCTTTTTTCGGGCGATTCGTCTCGAGTGATGATTATACGCGACGAAAACGGGTGGAAAAAGAAAATTACTTTTGTAGATTTTCAAACTTGGAACTTATAGATCCCTGTTCATATAAACGGATTTTTAAGTTTATTTGTTGTAATTTAATAGGAAGTAACTTCAGAACTCCGTTATGCAGTAATCATATATATCGATTCTTATAGTTACTGACTTCTTCGTTCCACACTAGAAACGCTAGTTTTGTGAAAATAACATGGAAAAAACTATAAGTATTTAAATGGTCCTGTCTTCTGTGCTTACCCTTTTGGTGAGAAACGGCGTGATGATAATTTGTGCTACTACCGCCAACTGTTGGATAATACACTTCTGGACTCATCTATTGGCCCACCTTGTATTTTCAGTTTCGTTTGGTCCTAGCTAAAATTTTATATTAGGTCGAGCAAAAAGTTTTTATGCAGTTTTTAACCTGGCACATTCACAATTTCATTCAATAGTCTTTTTTTGAATTTCGAACACAGAATTTAAAGAAACAAAAGACAATTTGGAGCCTGTTTGTTGATATCAAACAATCGAATACTAAGAAAATCAGGTTTTATTGGTTTACTTGGATTTAATTCTTGAAAAAGTGATTGATATCTTTGGTTTTGCAACAAACATTACTTATTCTTAACATTAAGGTGAGGTTCTATCAATAATCTATGGATACTTCACCTGAAATTGCCGCCCAAGCTGTGGCACTTATTCAGGCCGGACACAGCCAAAGAAACGTGAGTGCTCAACTTAATTTAAGTCGATCTGCGGTCCGAAATGTTTATCGGAGGTACCTAAAGAAAGAAAGAAAAACTTTTATTTGGGACTCGCACAAAACAAGTAAAACAGTAACAAAATAAAATAAAATAGTACAGACAAGGTTATTGTCTGTGCGAGGCCAAAAAGGTCCCTGTCTCAGCATAAGCTGCGATATTTTAAGATTAAAATAACACAGCGCTGGTATTCTGACAGGGCCAGTTAGTGGTATCACGGACACAGAACGGAGCACATACCTAAATACATATTCTAATTACAGATACAAAGATTACAAAATAATAGATAAAAACAGATAGACAAAAGTATAATTATAATATTCTTCATGCAATTTATAATATTTATTAAACACACTACCAAATTGGCCAGTGCCCAATAGCCCAGCGCTCCAAATATCTTTTATCGACGAGACAAAACGATGGAACGCGTGGGAGTCTATGGCACGCTCCGGTCGGCTGTCAAATTTTCAAACAGAACAAACAAATTACTAACTAATTTTTGGTAATGGTACCTATATTATAGTTAAATTGACTTTCGCAGTTCTAAAACGCATTAGTATTGTTGATCCAAATAATACAGTGTGAGTGTAGTGCAGTGCATTTTCACAAATAATAAATACGTGCAAAACTCTAACCTAGAGACTGGCGGCTTTGTTCGTCGCCAAGGAAGGCCACGATCTCGGGTCACAACTGAAAGGCAGGATCGATTCATCGTGACGACCAGCTTGAGAAATCGTCACCTTACCTCCATTGAGATACAAAACCAACTTCGCGACTTCCACGGAGTATCTGTAAGCGCTCGAACTGTTCGGAGAAGGTTAAAAGAACGCGATATGGTACCACACAAGCCAGCTAATGGGCCCAAACTAACGCGAGCCCACCGAACAGCGCGCCTTCATTTCGCACGCAGTCATTTAAATTGGACACAGCAAGATTGGAGCCGTGTACTCTTTTCTGATGAGTCTAAAATTGTGTTACATGGCAATGATGGAAGGAAGAAGGTCTACCGACGTAAGGGAGAGCGTTTTGCACAATGCTGCTTTGAAGAGAGGGTTGCTTATGGCGGTGGCTCATGGACTGTCTGGGGCGGTATATCCGCGAGCGGCAAAACTCAACTTGAGGTTGTTACAGGACCACAGCTGCCAACATTAAATGCTGAAAGGTACATTCGTAAGTGCTTAGAACCTCACGTGATGCCATACGCGGACTATGTGGGCCCAAATTTCCTTTTTATGCATGATAATGCAAGAGCCCATGCGGCCGGCATCGTCAGGGAATATCTTCGGGATGTGAACATCACAGTTATGGACTGGCCAGCCAGAAGCCCAGACATGAACCCTATTGAGCACATGTGGGACGAGCTAAAAAGACGTGTTAGGGCTCGTCAGCCAGTTGCCCAGACGATGCAGGAGTTGAAAACTGCCATAGAAGAGGAATGGGAGATGATCCCTCAAAATTTCATAGAGCGGTTGATAAACTCTATGCCTAATCGTATGAGAGCTGTGGTAGATGCCCATGGAGGCAACACGCGTTATTAAATTAAACCTTTATTTGATAAAACATGTTTTTTATTCAAAAATCAATTGCCTTTAACAAGGCGCATATCCGACTTGTTAGGCGTAGCTCCATGTCGTATGGTATTCTGAATTCAAATTTAAAACAATACGATCGAAAAAGATGGTAAAATGTATCAGGTTTAAAACTGCATCAACAGTTTTTGTTCAATCTAGCAATCATATTTCGGTAGGGGCCATCGAAACCTAAACTCTAAGGTGGGCCAATAGATGTGTCCAGAAGTGTAGTTATACTACAATTTGTTTTTCACAGCGGCATCTAACGGCCGCTGGACGAAACCGACATGACTCAAAATGAAGTTTAAAATAGTGACATCTAGCGCCGAGAAGTTTAATACAAACAAATTTAGTTTATAGCAACGATCAATAGATGACAGTCTAGAGCCATTGAAAAATATTAAAATTTTTAAATGTCCAAACTAATTTCAAAATGCTGAAAATATTAATCTGCCCGTGTCGAAGGCAATCAAAAAGGATCCAGCCAAAGCGGCGACGAGTTTGACACTTTCTATGTTATGTACAAAGAACAGGGGGTCAATTCCACTAATGAATTTAGGTACAACAAAATCGCAACAGAACCGTAACTAAATGACAGCGATTGAGCGTCTTTCTATTCTGCTAAAATGACAACGATATAAGTCCGTGATTAGACCTGTAGGCCTACTATGACATCTTAAAGCAGAACTTATTCCACTGAGTGAAAGAGATGGTGCTAGACACCCTGTATAGCTCTGTCTCTTTCTCTCAGTCGAATTTGTTCTGCTTTAAGACGTCATAGTAGGCCTGCTGTTGTACTGTATGGGTCAAAATGCTGGGCTGTAAAAAAGGTGGATGAAAAACGATTGTTGTTGTGTGAAGTGACAAGAATGGTTAAAGTTAGGAATGAGTAGGTACCTATATTAGAGGAAGTTCGAAAGTTGCGCCTGTTACAGAAAAATTGAAAGGGAAACATGTGATTAAAAAATAATAGTTTAAAAAAACTAACAAAACACGCTTTTATAGAAAATCAAACTAAAAATTAGAAAATAAAATCTAATAAATTCGGATTAAGAATAGTGTAAATAAGAAATAAATGTACATTATTGCAAAAAAGCGTGGGGTGCATAGTGTCAATAGTTATAAACATTTATTGACAGATGAGTAGAAGGATCATCACTTTGATAATATCATAAAAAGCACTTCAGATGCACCCCACGCTTTTTTGCAATAATGTACATTTATTTCTTATTTACACTATTCTTAATCCGAATTTATTAGATTTTATTTTCTAATTTTTAGTTTGATTTTCTATAAAAGCGTGTTTTGTTAGTTTTTTTAAACTATTATTTATTTTTCATTTTTTAGTTAAATTTTTTAAACTATAAATTATTTAGTTCGATTTGCTAACTATCAACCGCCCTTAATATGTACAAATGTGTTCTGATTGTATCTTGGTTAAGAACACATATTTAAAGATTTCTATGATGCCAATATAAACAGTGAGACACAGAGGTGTAACCTTATTTACATATATACAATCAGTCACATTAATGCTTGGGTATGGAATTTTCAATCCGTAACCACTCTACATGATATAATTATGATTATAATATCATGTAGAGTGGTTACGGATTGAAAATTCCATACCCAAGCATTAATGTGACTGATTGTAAATGACATGGCCAGAATGGGTATAGAGCTATGCCCTAGCAAAAAAATATTCATGTACATTGATGTACAGTACGTCATTTTAAAGCTTACATGCAGGGCTTTACTGTTTATGATTTATGATCAGAGAATAGGCGAGAGACACAATAAATAGAAAACAAAAATAGCGCCTTGACAATTTGAATAGCAATGATGAAATATTCAGAGTTTTATAGGCGTAACAAAACGAGGAAGACTATTCAAACGCCATTTAGTAAATAAACTAGGCTAGTCATAAAAAGGAACTAATTCCACAAGGAAAGCCGATATCATGCAAACAGTTATCGTGCTATTCTACAAGAAAACAGCGTCGAGATTACCGCTGCTGCAGTGTCAAGTTTTATAGAGACTCGGCTGGAGTCGTCGCTGCGATTAAAACTCACTACAAGAGTGAAATGCATAGTAGTGTAATGTAAATGATATAATAGTAAAGTAGTGTGAAATGTTAGAGACAGTTTAATAAACGTGCTTTTTTTCTCTGGATACCCATATATTTGTAAAACGTAACTTAAACTAACAAGTCTAATAAGGTACAGCAGAATATTAATATTAGTAAACGATAGTTTGTGGTCTAGTTTCAATAGTAACAAATTACAATAATACGTGATAAAATCAACGCAAGACGACAAAATGTAAGGGCCTATGCACACCACGTTTGTTAAACGCGCCGTCGACGCGCGTTTTGGGAAACGCGCGGCACCGGCGCGTCTGTATCGATTCAAACGCGCGACACCGATACGAGCGCTAGCGCGCGCGCCTTCCCTACGGACGGGGTTTCTTCCGCAACGAGGGAAAGGGAGGTGTCATCGCGTCTGCATCGCTACACACGCGCGTCTGTATCGCTACAAACGCGCGTCGACGGCGCGTTTAAAAAACGTGGTGTGCGTAGGCCCTTAATGTCAATCAATGCAATGTCAGAATATAAAACCACACAATCGACGAACAAACATATATTTTTTTGCATTTTCTCTCGCCTATTTTAGGGAAATGTAATTAATGGGATTATTTTTTATTTATTTCAAAAGGATTTTTCATATATTAATCAGTACTGTGCATTATCAGGGCAGGAGCCGCCAGTGATAAAATCAACGCAAGACGACAATGTAAATGTCAATCAATGCAATGTCAGGATATAAAACCACATAATCAATGAACAAACATGATTTTTTTTGCATTTTCTCTCGCCTATTTTAGGGAAATGTAATTGTTGGGATTATTTTTTATTTATTTAAAAAGGAATTTTCATATATTAATCATTACTGTGCATTATCAGGGCAGGATCTAGCCATGTCCATTAATTAATTAAGAAATTAATTAATCCTGGCGAATCTAATTAGGATAATCGGATATTTTGATCGGATTATTGCATTGTCATCGATCCTTGACAGGTATGCAAAGTTTGAATTAAATCTGATCGTTCAAAGTAGGACAAAATCGAGCTCAAAGGGGTCGGTTACAAACATACATACATACAAACATACAGGTGAAGCTAATAAAAGCGTGTTAAAAAGTGATGGATTTGAATGTTGATGGACGTAGAACGAGAGGAAGCCCAAAGAAAAGATTGATTCAGGATGACTATGATTGTGTAAGGAATGATAATATGAAGGAGAAAGGAGTAAATGATGCCGTGCCGTTTGACAGGAGAGAATGGAAGAAGAATTCGTGTTGCGCCGACCCCAAATAGAATGGAACAAGAGCAGGAAAATGATGATGAAGCTAGAAATTAGGGTTTCTTTTAAGCGTATCCTCGATAAGCCGCATAAACGCTTTGCATCAGGTAAGTTGCCGCCGAACTATGTAGTATAAAAAACCAGCTAAGAGCTAGTCAGACTCGCACACCGAAGGTTCCGTACAAACTTGCGACATAAACAGCCATATCTTTTGACAGGCGGTAGGTGAGAATGCCTTGGCGCCTCTCCAGCTACTCTTCAAACAGGGGACTTACCGCCACTATTGTGGCGTGTCCTGCACGGGGTTGCGACAGTCGCTCTCTCCATGCCACCATGAGATTGCATCGGAGGTCTGTCTGCTGGGCGTCAATTTGCCGCGGCAGCAGAGTTTCCCCCCAGTGTAGTGCCTCCGCGCGCCACTCGTGCAGGCGCGCGAGTGCTATCGCCTCCAGATCCCAAGGTGGCAATCCGACAAATAGGCTCGCCCCCTCGCCGGAGATCGTGCGGTAGCCCTGGATTAGCCTAATGGCTACCTTTTTGGGGCGCGTTCAGGTAGTGGGCGACGCGCCGTTCTAAAGAACGCGCCCATACCCGGGCCCCGTAAAGGGCCATGGAGGAGGCGTTTGGCCCCCTCAGATCAGGCAGGAGCCGCCTGAAAGCAGCACCGGTCCGCTCGAGTTTGGGAGCCAAACGTCGGGAATGCTCCACGACATTCCACCGGCTGTCGAGGACGATTCCCAGGTACTTCATCGTCGACCCGACGCCGATGTGAACCCCTCCTACCGTCAACTGGGAACCCGAAGGTGGCGTATTCCCGCGGCCATGAAAGACCATGGCCTCAGATTTGTGCAATGCCACCTCGAGACCCAGTAGCCGGATCCTCTCCGCGACAGTCGCAACCCCGCGTGTCATTGTTTCGGCCGCCGTCAGGTGCGGTCAGCGTAGCAAACCACGCTGACGCTGCTAGGGAGGTCGGCGCGCAGCACCCAGTCGTAACCGATGTCCCACAGGAGCGGCCCCGAGACCGACGTTGAGATGTTGGGGGGATGTAGGTACCAATCTGTTAGGGGAGGCTCCAATGACGCGCGCAATTCGTACGCTCAACCACATAGCGAGTGACATTGATATGTTTCTTTGTTCTTTGAATGAGTTCACAAAAGTTGCATTATTTGTAATTAGTTACAAAGTATAATTTAACCGTTATTGTTATTGTGTACACTATCGCATTAGGCAACCCTGTAAAGATAGTCGTAAGATAGAGAAATAAATAAATGTTTGAGGTTGCATTTGAGAGGCGATAGGGCGGAGGAGGTATTTCTTGTATGTTAGCAGTAGCAGTAGCATGTTTGTAGTGGCAATTCGTAGAAAACCTTTCAATCTCAAATGCTCATCTGTGAGACGAGAAGCATATTTTTTTATAATTGACAATTAATAATGTTTGTTCGCATAAATAAGTGCTACCACAAATTGTAATGAACTGCTTAGCAAACTTTTTCAACTCGTCAAAATCATATGGCAAGCTACCATAAAATTTATCAAGATCAGATCTTTTGAGAACATCAGCTAGTATGACACATTTCAAAGTGTTGCCGAGCAGAGAGTTTAAACAATATCATTAGTCATTCCCAAAACCGTCTGTTAAAGAAAACACACAACCCTCCTTCCCTTAGTCGGTTGACTCCGTACTCCAAGTCCGTTCCCTTTGGTTCACAACAACAGTCACTTGATTACCGCTACCACTGCTATCTTCTCGCTCACTCCTGTCCACGTACTGTGCTCTGTCTCGCTCGCACGGTGGTAGCTTCACTTCTAGTGTCTGGGTGTTTTTTTTTAGATTTTTATACGGAAATTTTAATTGACCTCCATTTTTCTTAACGTAGACGTCCTAGCCACTACACAGTGCTAAACGGGTTGTGGAGGTCAGATAGGTGTGAGGGGACCGAACAAACTTGCGTCATAAACGGCCATATCTCTTTATACTATGCTTTGACTGCTTAGACTAAGAGGGTTAATTCTTTCTCAGCTCCAAGCGAGTATATGGTTTTAATTTAAATTCGATACCATCACGCGTAACTGACCTAAATGGTTTTTTTTTGCGGATGGAAAATCATCAAATAACTTCCCCCACTCTGGGCGGAGCGGGGGGGAGTGACAGACTTGTACTGACTATAACTCACTTATGTTCCTTCTATTGCCCTTTATGTTCTGGGGCCGCGGTATCTCTTTCGAACAACCCGCAACCCCGACAGACGGTGGCCTTGGCAGGCCCCTCTGCTTTGCTGACAACTCTTTACCTAAGACTGGAGATGCTGGTGCATTCTACTAGCTTCTATGATAAATCCTTTACAGTTCAAGCTGTACGGCTATGGAATGCCCTGCCCGTGTCTGTAAGGAGCGCTCAAACCTTGTCTATTTTTATAACTATGGTCAAAAAGTACTACCTCTCTCCTTAAACAACAATATGAAATATTTCTTTGCTCTTCATGATTATTATTTTATATGTAAGTATAATATATGTGCCGGGGTTGCGGGCTGTTCGAAAGAGATACCGCGGCCTCGGAACGTAAAGGGCAATAGAAGGAACATGGGTGGGTTTTAGTCAGTACAAGTCTGACATGCCCCCCCGCTCCGCCCAGAGCGGGGGAAGTCATTGGATGATTTCCCACCCGAAAAAAAAAAAAAAAAGTATAATATATGTATTTATATATAAGTATTTATTTTTTTATAAATGTAGCTATTCGTTCGTAAAATGAAACACCACAGACTACCTACAGTACTGGATCTCCTCCTTTAAATCCATCCAAAGGTTGTCTTGAAAAGATCGCTTTTAGCGATAAGCCCGCCCATTGTGTCACCCTATTTATAAGTTGTTTAATGTTATTCTTGTAATTTGTATGGTGTACATAATAAAGAATATTCTATCTATCTATCTTTGAGGCACGCGTGGTACACTAACGCGCCGTCGTCACGACCTGAGCTAAAAGGTCCTTGACAGACAGACAGTCGGACCACAAAGTAATCCTATTAGGTTCCGTTTTTACCTTTTAAGGTACAGATACCGTAAAAAGTGCCTTTCGACTTGTTTATCGGTAGTTTAACACCAATAATGAAGTACAGACGCCAGCAGGTCAAGCTACCCGAAACTGTCATTTTTTCTCAATGAACCTTGAACCTAATACTTCAGAAATAAAGTCGAAAATCTATCAAAGAAATCTGACAGATTGTAGTAGCTTGATGTGCAGGCGTCTGTACAACCGACCTTAAACAAATTATTGCAAACACAAGCAGATTTGATACTGTAACCAGTAATCGAACCCGCGCTCTCCCGTATCCTTTTTATTCTCAGCCACAGTAGCAGTGGATACATCGTCTGTCTCGTCTCATCTTTAATTTGTTCGTTCTGTCGGCCCGCGACACTCGCTGGACCGGGAGCCTGGATCTTAGAAAAGAGTGAAATATTTTTACCCTAAAAATTATATTCCTAACAATAGTTTACGACAATGGCCTAAAGGAGGACAGTATAGGCCCAACAATAAGTCATTGCTTACTTTACAAAACGTTAAATAGTTTCAAAGTGCTTTTCCTTACTTAATACTTACTATAAAAGCCAAAGTGAGTTAGTTTATTTGTTACGTCTTCACGCCTAATTGGCCAAACCGTTTTTGATGAATTTTGGTACAGAGATAGTTGGTACTTTGGAGACGGACATAGGGTACAAAAAGTGAGAAAAAAGGGGCGTAAGAGGGAAGAAAAGGAGAGAGAAAGCTTTATTTTTCGATCATCACGCGGGTTATAGTTAGCGTTAGCCCAAAGTAATTATGCCACGCGGACGAAGTCGCGGGTGGAAGCTAGTACTACATAAATGGCTTATGGGAGGATGGCGTAGGCCCAACCATAAGTCATTGCTTTCTTTACAAAACGTAAAATAGGTTTAAAGAACTTTGATTCTGAATAAAAACATAACAAGTCACTTATTTGAGTTACAATAACTATCATTTAAATACTAAATTGGGTTCGATAACATTCGTAACAAACTAATTAAAACTAACTGAAGCTCTACCCACTCAACGTATTCATTTCTCGAGTACCTAAGTTCCGGTTTGCGATTAAATACAGGCTTTTTTTGCGGATAGGATTTCATCAAATAACTTCCCCCGCTCTGGGTGGAGCGTTGGGACTGTCAGACTTGTACTGACTAAAACCCACCCATGTTCATTCTATTGCCATTTATGTTCCGGGGCCGCGGTATCTCTTTCAAACAACCTACAACAGTAAATAGTCTACCCTACTAATAATAAAAATGCGAATGTGTGTGAGGATGGATGGATGTATGGATGTTTGTTACTCTTTCACGTCAAAACGGCTGAACGGATCTTGATGAAATTTGGCACAGAGGTAGATTATAGTCTGGAATAACACATTGTATATATTTCTTTTTCGATATCACGCGGGTGAAGCCGCGGGTGCCAGCTAGAATGAAATAAAACTATATTGATTTTGATTGAATATAAAACGAACCAATTCCCGTCTCCTGGTCCCCCGACCTACCTACACAGCACTTCAGTTTGCTAATTGTCGCAATTACTGAAAATGCTCTCTCATTGCTCTGAAACTCGTTGCCTACCTACTCCGCCCCCCCACCCCCACAACCCCGAGGGGAGCTTTAGGCAATAATGTCACATTACATAGACTTATGAGTACTACAACCGTTAGATCTGTGCGGTGTGCAGCGAGGTTGCGATTCGGATGGGTGGGCGGTGTAATAGTGATTTGTTTGGAGGTTGTGTTAAAGGGGAATAAGGCTCCATTTAAATAAAACTGTAGTCATAATATATAATTTCATAGTCGTGTAGTCAGTATAAAATCAGTTTTTAACAGACTTTACTTTTTTTCGATTGTTTAATACACGATTTAAAAAAAATCGCTAGATTTTTTTTTCACTTTTAAGTGCGGTGTGTCGTCTTTTTTTTTATGAATGGCATCTCGCAGTTCAACCAAGGAGGTTGTCGTCTGCTTAACCGGGCGAATCCTGTGGGTGCCTTAAAAATTAAGACCTCCAGCCAGGGTAGGTGTGTCGTCGTACATTTTTCCACTTTTAAGTGTTGTGTCTGGTGGCCCGACAGTTGTTCGTCGGGTTCTCGTATCGTATGTAGGCTTAACTCGCGGATAACTCTTCTTGCGAGATGTAGGAATTCACAGTTGGATCTTCAGTGGTTACAAAGATGGCGATGGCGCTGTAATTATTTTTGCTACATTCATATTTGTGTCGCTACGCAGCAAAAAATAAAAACAATAAATCCCCCAATTCACCCATCGAAGTCCGTCCCTGGCTGCCATCCAATTAGCGATGAGATTAAAGATATGCCGGGGGAGCTATTACCCAACAAATTACCCCTCGACGGTGGAACAGGCGCGCCCGGCCGCTGACGCCCGTGGCATGAGCTGTAGCGGACCTGAGGAACTATTGTCTGATTGTGATATGCCCAGATAAGTCAAAGTCCGTATAACCTACTTATAATCTAATATATAAAATTCTTGTGTCACAATGTTCGTTCCCATACTCCTCCGAAACGGCTCCGAAATGTTAATCATCATTATTTACAATAATACTTTGTATTTGTACTTTGTGTTTGTTGCTGGGGAGTTTGTTCCGCCACTTCTTCTTCCCAGCTAAAACACTAGGAAGTGGCGAATGGCAGGGCGTTTTTGTGGGACTGTCTCTTGTAATCTGACGTGCAAAAAGTGCTGATTATCAGCCTAATTTGAATAAATGACTTTTGATTTTGATTTGATTTTGATACACGAAAGCTACCGTAGTCCCTGCATCTCTGTGTGGCTGCAAGCATCGTGTTCTACGACACTCTGATGCCGAACTGCACCTTGTACCGCTGCACTGATAGTGAAACTTTACCACCACAAACTGCTAATGTTCGCACCATTTCCGTGTACTGGCCGTTTGTGTAGGCAAATGACATGGTTATTCGTAATTCGGTATCACGCGCGGATCGCGTATTTTAGGGAACGGGGTGTGACATATTGTGTGCATCAACTCGTATTAGCCGGGCGACTGAGGTCCCCCCGCTCTGCACTGTGACTCGCGCGCATTTTTTTTGCCGAAGTCTGGCCGGGTGTTTTGTGCGCTTGCGAATAGGTACTTAGTGTCGCATGGTGTCCATATTATAAACTTTTTTTTAAATATTTTTGGGAAAAAATATAACATGGTGTAAAAATGATTGGAATCGATTCAGTTACTTATTCTGAACAAACTATATTCAGGTTTCGCATATACTAAAAATAATGTTGTATAATCTACCTCTGTGCCAAATATCATCAAGATCCGTTCATCCGTTTTGACGTGAAAGAGTATCATAATATTAGTAAGATAGCTGGTGCCCGCGGCTTCGCCCGCGTGATATCGTAAAAGAAGTATCCTAAGTTCTAAAGAGAAAAGATTTGTTCGTTTGTTTGTATTGAATAGGCTCCAAACCTACTGGACCGATTTTAACCATTTTTTCACTAATAGGAAGCTACATTACCAGGAAGTAACATAGGCTATATAACAACAAAGTTCTATCCGCGGGAGCCGGGCAGCAACTATAGGCGCGGGTGAAACCGCGCAAGTCAGCTAGTAGTTTATAAACTGGATTAACACAGGGCACTTTCCATCTCGGTAGAATGATCAGTGACACGCAGCCCGCAGCTAGTATCTATTAACTGTAGTATGCAGAAATCTGTCTCTTCCATTGAAAAGGCTCGTCCTAATCCAGAAAGATAAACAGCGTATGAAAGCTTGTATGGAAGTTAATCTTTTTGGATCGAAGTTTTCGAACGAAGTGCTAGACGGAGAAAATAAAGACCAAAAGTTGCAACGACACATTTTGCTATAATTGTAAATCGTGTGGCGTGCGCGTGTTCTCTCTTTGTCTGTCTCTCTCTAATAGAAGGCAAGCCAGTTATTTTCGTTTCGTCTTTCTATTTCGCATCGAACAATGTGGTGTCGCGACGATTATTTTTGTTGAGTGTATACAGGTTTTTGTACACAATAAATAATAAAAAACTGCGTTCCATCCATTGACACCTTTCAAGTTTTTTCTATGTGTAATCGTCAATTAACTTCTTCCCCTTAGGGCAGAGCGAGGGGGAGTGTCAGACTATTCCTGACTAAAACCCATCCAAATTTCTACTTTTGCCCTTTGTGTTCCGAAGCCGCGGTTATCTCTTTCGATCCCGCAGTCCCAGCATGAAGTTATTCTGATGACATTTGTTCCACGTGACATAAAACCATTGTAAAACCAAATAATTTTAAAAGAGTATTTGGCACAGTCGTTTTTATTTATTTTATTTTTATTTATTAAAAAGGTCACCAACAGCTTCTGTATAAAAATATCTTAAAAAATAAAAATGACATAGTATTGGACTTGTATACAGTTGCCAATTACAGGTTAACCAACATTTTTACATAATTAGTAATAACAATAACATTTATGTATTTATAATAAAAAAAACTACTACAAAAACAACAAAAATTTTTATTTTTTTAGGGTATATTTAACCAAGAGATATCATACAGAATCGCTCCCCGCCTATAAATTACTCCACCACCCAAACGCAGTACGTTTCATTCACTGTTAATTGTTTTAATCGCACTCACCGACCGTTATATACGATGGTACATATATATAGCGACACTATGTACATAAAACAGGTAGATATATAGAGTCATATGTACATGCGTGCGTGACACGTTGCAAAAGAGGACCTACGTGGAGAGAGATTTTAATATTAATGTAATCTATCGTGTGTCGTATATTGTTTTCATGATGTAAACATAAAGTCACGTTAAATCATATATTTGCAAATATGGGTTTGTTTAATGTATCTATTTATTTTTATTTTTTTATTATTTTAAGTAACCATGGAGTTTCTTGCCGGTTCTTCTCCATAGGAAACGACCAATCCGAACCGTGCACCTTTTTTCGACGTTTTTCAAGTGGTCATGTAGGCCTATGTGACATAAAATTATTTTGATTTGATTTATATAAGACGTTATTCAATAAGGAATATGCAAAGCAAAACTTTTCTTTTATATGCTTATTCCTGTAACATTAAATACAGAATGTGGTACACTTATTGTATTTTGTAATACATCACTTATTTTTAAATTTATGTTTTCACTAGCTTTTGCCCACGGCTTCGCTCGCGTTAAATTCGGTATAACACAGTACCTGCTACCTGCAGTTTTTCCCCTTGCGCCTTATTGATTTGTAATAGCAACGCTAAGTTTTCCCTTTTCTTCCCTCGTTCTCCCTCATATCCCATTTTTTTAATAAAAAAATTTGTTTGTACGGAATCCTCGGTGTGCGAGCCTGACTCGCTTTTGGCCGATTTTTCTGCATGGATCTACAACCACTTACCAAATCTATAACATAAAATATCACCTTAATTATTTAAGAATAAGTTGAAAAAATTGTTGATTTAAAAGCGCATCGGAGTTTTGCTCTGAATAAAATATTTATAAGTACAAATTTTATAAGCTTTATTCATGCAAAAATTGCAATTACAATATAATAAAATTTTAGCGAAAATTAAAGTAATTTTCAAATAAAAGTGTTTCTTTGACACATGACGTCACTACCGGCATTACCTGAGAAGATGCGTTTTGAGTTTGTGTTCCGTTTCACCACACCAATAAAAAAACACGCAACATTAAAACATCCTTACTATCCTTACTAATAACTATTATAAAAGCGAAAGTGAGTTTGTTTGTTTGTTACCTCTTCACGCCTAAATGGCTAAACCGATTTTAATGAATTTTGGTACAGAGATAGTTGGGACCCTGGAGACGGACATAGGCTATTTTTTTTAAAAAAGAGTGAAAAATGAGGGAGAAAGAGGGAAAAAAACCGGCCAAGAGCGTGTCGGGCCACGCTCAGTGTAGGGTTCCGTAGTTTCCCGTCCGTCACAATAAGTGTTCCCACTTATGAGTTTAAAGGTGGAGGAGCGTGCAATGTTGCACGCTCCGCGGCAGGCGCTCCAACAGTTTTTGTACAAAAAAGACAAAAAGTTGTACAAAATACAACTTTTTGTCTTTTTTGTACAAAAACTGTTGTGTCAATCAAGTTCAAAATAATTTTCATAGAAAGTCCTTATAAAGTTCTACTTTTCAGATTTTTTTCATATTTTCTAAACATATGGTTCAAAAGTTAGAGGGGGGGGGACACATTGTTTTTTACTTTTGGAGCGATTATTTCCGAAATTATTGACATTATCAAAAAATGATTTTAGTAAACCCCTATTCATTTTTAAATACCTTTCCAACAATATATCACACGTTAGGGTTGAAATTTAAAAAAAAATCACTTCCCACTTTACATATAGGGTGGCTACCCTAATAAAACATTTTTTTCCAATTTTTATTTTACCACTTTGTCGGCGTGATTGATATACATATTGGTACCAAATTTCAGCTTTCTAGTGCTAACGGTCACAGAGATTAAGCGAGGACGGACGGACGGACGGACGGACAGACAGACATGGCGAAACTATAAGGGTTCCTAGTTGACTACGGAACCCTAAAAAGGGAAAACTTAGCATTGCTATTACAATAAATAAGGCGCTAGGGAAAAAACTACAGGTAGCAGGTACCTGCAAATCAGGAAAGGGGAACTATCTTATCCCAAATCTAACGCGGGCGAAGCCGCGGTCGAAAGCTAGTTAAATAAATAAATAGATACATTGCAACGTGTTAAGTATCACGGCTCATTCTACTGAGATGAAAAGTAACCTATTTGATGATTTTCCATCCAAAAAGGGTACTTTACCATCCATTTTAAGTTATATCAATGCATTTCTAAGGATAGATCACCTCAGAGGGGCTTGCCAGGGCCTCCGCCTGCCGGGGTTGCGGGTTGTTAGAAAGAGATACCGCGGCCCCGGAACGTAAAGGGCAATAGAAGGAATATGGGTGGGTTTTAGTCAGTACAAGTCTGACATGCCCCCCCGCTCCGCCCAGAGCGGGGGAAGTTATTTGATGATTTCCCACCCCAAAAAAAAGACATAATACACAATTATTTGTATGTTCCTATCTATATTATATCTGTAACAAATGTTGGTGAACCTTAATTAAATAAATAAATATATACATCACGGATCATTCTACTGAGATCAAAAGTAGTTGTGTTATTTAATGATTTTCCATCCAAAAATGGTACTTTAACACCCATTTTAAGTTATATCAATGCATTTCTAAGGATAGATCAACCTTATCGATTATCTAAGTAGCCATTAAGCCACCCTAGCTAAAGTTATTGACACAAAAACACATGTTAGGTCTGAACGGTAGCCGTGATGTTTGCCATCACTTGGAACACTTGCTGTCACTTACTGTCAATTAACTCTCTACTGATAACAGCTGATATAGATAAAACACTGAAAGGTAGGCATTAGGGATCCTTCTGAATCAAATGACGGCACGGTCGGCGTTGTTGACTGCTGCGCTGCGTGTAGCGGGTTCGTACCTTGCTCGGAAGAAATATTTGTATGACCTACAGATAGTTGTTTCGGGTCTGGCTGTTTGTGTATGTGAGTTTAAATGTTTTTAAACGCACCCACGATACTGGAGAAATTCATAGTGTGGAGCCTAGTTTAAATAAAAAAAAGTATAATTATCATTTATAGTATGTAAGTATTGAAAACAAGAAAAATATATTTTTAAAACAGTAAACTAACCAACTATAACAACACATCTTCCTAACCTTGGCTCGGCTTCCAGACTTACCGAATTCAGCTAACTTCCTGTACTTTATATGGAGCGACTGCCTATCTGACCTCTACAACCCAGTTAGTACTGGGTAATACGATGCTCCTTGGTAAGACTAGTGAAAAATTTCAAAAGAATCGGTCGAGCCGTTTCGGACGAGTATGGGAACGAACATTGTGACACGAGAATCCTTACTAATATTATAAAAGCGAAAGTGAGTTTGTTTGTTTGTTACGTCTTCACGCCTACATGGCTGAACCGATTTACATGAATTTTGGTACAGAGATAGTTAGATAGCCCGGAGACAAACATATTTAAAAAAAAAACGATTGAGATATGAGGGAGAAAGAGGGAAGAAAAGAGAAAATTTAGCGTTGCTATTACAAATCAATAAGGCGCAAGGGCAAAAACTGCAGGTAGCCGGTACCTGCAAATCAGGAAAGGGGAACTGTGTTACCCGAATTTAACGCGAGCGAAACTGCGGGCAAAAGTTAGTTTTATATATTAGATTAGATGAGACAATCTCACACTGACTTCCAAATAGCATATTACGTGAGAACAAAACAATTTCGCAAGCTACCCGCGCTTCAACTTAAAAATAAAATAGATACTGAACAACGCCCCTAATAAACAGATTCGTTCCACCCACGTTATTATTTAAACAGCGTTGATCCACGGCGGACGAGTAAATGTCGAAAAAGCAAAGCTTTTTATGTTCTATCAAGATAAAATTATAATAAAACATGATATGGATGCAATGGACTTCCATTCCAAGTACTATATGAGCCAATACCATAGTAGTTAATGGAGCAATATTAATATGATGTAAATTAATATGTGGTAAGGGATATTGTGCAATAGAAAAACAAAACACGACACGGTTAGCGCAGTGGCTGAGCGATCGACTGCTGCGCTGCGTGTCGCGGGTTCGATCCCCGCACGGAACAAATATTTGTATGACCTGCAGATAGTTGTTTCGGGTCTGGCTGTTTGTGTATGTGAGTTTTGTGGGGCAATGCTTATAAAAAAACTGTTATTTTTTACGGATGGGTAATCAAAACATACCCCATGTTCCTTCTGTTGCCCTTTGTATTCCGGGGTCATGATATCTCTATCGAAAGTGGCCCTGGCCCGTCTGCTTAACACAAAAATAAACTGGCCAAGAGAGAATGGCCAAATTTGCGACATAAATACCCATATCTTTTGATTAAGTAGATATAGAGGGTTGATTTTTTCACAGCTTCAAGGGACCACATATTTAAGCATATGGGTTCAATTTCACCTCGATACCTCTTCGCATTACTGAGGTAAATGGTATTGACAGACAGACAGACAGACGGACTGCAAAGTGATCTAAATGAGGTATCCTTACTAATATTATAAAAGCGAAAGTGAGTTTGTTTGTTTGTTTGTTACCTCTTCACGCTTTAATGGCAAAAACCGATTTTGATGAATTTTGGTACAGAGATAGTTGGGAACCAGGAGACGGACATAGGCTAACTTTTTTGAAAAAAAAGTGGGATGTGAAAGAGAAAGAGGGAAGAAAAGGGAAAACTTAGTGTTGCTATTACAAATCAATAAGGCGCAAGGGGAACTGTGTTACCCCGAATTTAACGCGAGCGAAGCCGCGGGCAAAAGCTAGTAGCCTATAAAGATACTGTTAGACACTGAACCAATTTGCAAAACACAAAAAAAAATATCGAATTCTACCCAAACTGGCGACCTGAAAGGCAGCTTACAATCCTTACTAATATTATAAAAGCGAAAGTAAGTTTGTTTGTTACGTCTTCACGCCTATATCGGCAAACCGATTTTAATGAATTTTAGTATAGAGATAGTTGGGACCCTGGAGACGGACATAGGCTAAAAAAAGAGAGTAAAAGGGGGAGAAAGAGGGAAAAAAGGGAAGAGAAAGAATTTTTTTTTTCGATCATCACGCGGCTTAAAGTTAGCGTTAGCCCAAAGTAACTATGCCACGCGGAGGAAATCTCGGGCGGAAATTTTAAAATAAAAAGCTGCTATAATATTCCCCAAACACTCGCGAACTAAATATTACCAGACCTTGTATACCATAGACCACAGAATCGGCTAATTACTTTCCCACCACGACCGACCGCGTAATATGTATGCCTTCCATGTTTGATTTGCGCAGATAAGCGACCAAGCGCAAACATGATGCGCACCATGTTTTACGATTTAGAATGATTAAAATATGATTATGGGAATCGGGGCGTGGGATATTTCAAATGGACATATAGGGAGATAATAGTTATACAAGTGGAACTGTCATAACATTGCATAGGCTTCGATCGAGGTGTATAGTATAGTGCACAAATGTTTCGCTAGTCATGTTTAAACCCAATGTTTCAACTACATCTCCAAACCTCAAACCAACCCAGTCGCCGCGGTAGACGCCCCGGGCGTCGGGCGCCGCGAGACGGCTCCCGGCCACCGTAGATGCGGCCTGTGGACGGTGAACAATGGGTAGCTCACCGTCCGTCCGTCTATGACGACGGCGCGTTAGTGTTCCACGCGCGCCTCAAAGAGATGTCAGCAAAGCAGAGGGGCCTGCCAGGGCCACTGCCTGCCGGGTTTGCGGGTTGTTCGAAAGAGATACCGCGGCCCCGGAACGTAAAGGAACATGGGTGGGTTTTAGTCAGTACAAGTCTGACACCCCCCGCTCCGCCCAGAGCGGGGGAAGTTATT
This sequence comes from Ochropleura plecta, assembly GCA_905475445.1. Taxonomy (NCBI): domain Eukaryota; kingdom Metazoa; phylum Arthropoda; class Insecta; order Lepidoptera; family Noctuidae; genus Ochropleura; species Ochropleura plecta. Next base: position 2,011,301 of record FR997750.1, on the reverse strand, counting down.
TGATGATTTCCCATCCGCAAAAAAAGGATGGGTAGAAAAGTAGTCTTAGTAGACAAAACTTAGGTTATATTTTCGAGTTCAAAAAAAGTATTAAGTAGTAGGATTGGCCGGATAATGGGTAGTTACCGGATATCCTTTTTAACTCTAAATTAAACCTAAGTGTTGTCTGCTAAGACTTTACTTTTCTGCCCATCCTTTTGAGGAAAAGAGTCGTGATATTACGCGATGCAACAACGTGGAAAACCTAGTTTGAAAGAAATTGAACTAAGCTGGATTTTCATACTAGATTTTTTTAAGAAATGAAACGTCTTATCTGTCTTAAATAGACATAAATGTCCTAAAAATCATCATCTAACACACGCACCCATAGATTCTCACGTAGATAATATTATATTATCATAAAAAATAAAATGTTTATCGATAGAGCATTTCGTGAACAAATCGTGGCGATACAGCGACACTAAAAAGTAAATAATTTATACTTACACTGACGTTATCTATGACACCTGTCAATTTGCCCGCCATAACTGACATGTGGTAGGGTTGCCAGCTTCGGAAAAAAAAACAGCTATTACAAATACGCAAAGGTAGGAGCAAACATGATGCGCACCATGTTTTACGATTTTAAATGATTAAAATATGATTATTTATGGCAATCGAGGTGTGGGATATTTTTAATGGCTATGTTAGAGATAATAGTTATACAGGTGAAACTGTCATGACATAATAAAATAAATCCAAACTCTGTAGCTGCTACTGAGAAATTTCTAATGGAAAAACTTAATAACACTAACCGAAACGGGAATCTAACCTAAGACCTTGTGCTTGTGCGGGAGGAAACGTCCGGGTGTCACCATTGTGACGATTGCCCGGAGGACACGGTGGAGCACACAGTGGCAGTCTGCCCAGCTTGGGGGAGCACCGCCGTGCCCTCGTGGAGGCGATCGGCGGCGGCTATCTCTCGCATCCGGCAGGTCGCGTCTGGTTCAGGCTATGGTCCGGAGCGAGAGGGAATGGGAAGCGGTCACCTCCTTCTACGAAGCAGTAATGCTAGTGAAGGAGGAGGCCGGGCGTTTGAGGGAGAGAACCTCAAACCAACCCAGCCGCCGCGGGAGACGACCCGGGCGCTGGGCGCCGCGAGACGACTCCCGGCCACCGTAGATGCGGGCCTGTGGACGGTGAGCAATGGGGCTCACCGTCCGTCCGTCTATTGACGACAGGCCGTGTCGACGGCGCGTTCGTGTTTCAAGCGCGCCTCAAAGAGATGTCAGCAAAGCAGAGGGGCTTGCCAGAGCCTCCGCCTGCCGGGGTTGCGGGTTTTTCGAAAGAGATACCGCGGCCCCGGAACGTAAAGGGCAATAGAAGGAACATGGGTGGGTTTTAGTCAGTAAAAGTCTGACATGCCCCCCGCTCCGCCCAGAGCGGGGGAAGTCATTTGATGATTTCCCACCCAAAAAAAAAAGTCCTTGTGCTCAGCAGTCGTCTACTAGACCAATGAGGTAGACCAAAATATTTTCTATAGCAAATAATTATTAAAAAATACATTTAAAAAAAACGTTGCCCCACAATAGGAATTTCACAAACTTACACAAACAACCAGACCCCGATCTGCAGGTCATACAAATATTTGTTCCGTGCGGGAATCGAATACGCGACACGCAGCGTAGCAGTCGATCGTTCAGCGTGTCGTCAAAACGTCAATTTAGGCAACTTTTATTATAATTATGCAACATACATGTGGAAGCTTGTAATTGGCAAAATGTTAAACTTATGCATGACATTAATGTTTGTTTTAACTTTCATGAAAATTAAAAATATAATTTTTAAAAATATTAAGTGTTCCGAACAAAAAAAAATCCATGAAATTGTTAAACCGAATAATTTCATGCAAAAAAAAACTAGTCATACAAATATTACAATTTCCGAATACCACGATGCCTGGCAACCCCGACTCTCTTAAGAAAACCCAATACGATTCGGAAATTACATTGTGAATCAGCGTCTGCATCTGACAAGAGATGTGTTTATCTTAAAGATAACAGATATCAGGATATGTTACGACATGCTGAACAAGTTAACATGTTTAAATAGGGTAACTTGTTTGTTAGTTACCAATTGATGTAGTTTAGACGATGGGAATTAGGAATTGGTGCCGTTAAGGCTGAACAAAACAGGGGTCAGCATTAAATTTAAATAAAAGGACATATTATTGACCTACTAGCCTTTGCCCGCGGCTTCGCTCGCGTTAAATTTGGGGTAACACAGTTCCCCTTTTCCTGATTTGCAGGTAATTGGTACCTGTAGTTTTTGCCCTTGCGCCTTACTTATTGTAATAGCAAAGCTAAGTTTCCCCTTTTCTTCCCTCTTTCTCCCTCATTTCTCACTTTAAAAAAGTCTTTAGAGTCCCAACAATCTCTGTACCAAAATTCATCAAAATCGGTTTAGCCATGTAGGCGTGAAGACGTAATAAACAAACTCAAATTCGCTTTTATAATATTAGTAAGGATGTATCCCTTTTTTACGGATGTGAAATCAACAAATAACTTCCCCCGCTGTGGGCAGAGCGTCACAAGAGTGTCAGACTTTTACTGACTAAAACCCATCCATGTTTCTTACCTTCGTACCTTCTTTTGCCCTTTATGGCCCAGTATTGTGGTATCTCTTTCGAACAATTAGCTTCCCCGTGCTTCTTCGTGGGGGTCAAACCACCCCCAAACTAAAAGAGAAAGTTAGTCGCCCTTGGAACGCAAAACTCGGACTGCGCTCGAAACAAGATGTTTCAAACTACGCTAAACGCACGCATACAATACAATACGCATAAAATATGTGTCATAATAATGATAAATATTTTATTTTATGTTTTCGTTTACTAAAAAAAACTCACACACACGAACAGTTGAGCAGGTATGAGTCATAATTTAATTTAGAAAAAACATAAAACTTCTAGAAAATAACAATCTACCACCCCTATCTTAATCACCCACCCCAAAACATATAAATAACAAAACTCGAATACATTAAATACGTTTACATCAAACCTCCTAAGTCCTTACCTTCACACCTCTATAACGAGCTACGATTGTCTATGGCAATCCCCTTAATGGCGCCAATTTAAGTTAGAAATGAAAATTTCATCCATATTTCTCATCCCCTTGCACCCTCTCTAACTGCCGTTTATTAATTATAGCGAGAGCAGACTAATTTCGACGACATTATATAATTTTATACTTATGTTGATTGCGATTTGCGCGGCAAACGAGTTTTGACAGACGCGCCATATTTTGTTTTTAGATTTCTTTCAAAAACAATAAACCTTTAAAAGGTACTTTTGTTCATAGGTACTTGAAACGGGATATTTACCATGTTTGTTATTTATTTCGAGTTAACGATATTTCGGTGATTTAAAAACAGAAGAAGATAATTAGCAAACATGGTAAATATCCCGTTTCATATGTTAATAATAATGTTAATGACCTTGTCGGTTTAAAAACTAAGAATGTAAAAGTTACTTTTTTTATAATATAGTAAAAATTGTGCCGCTCTCCCTCTTATTCTTATCTAGCTGGCGCCCGCGGCTTCGCCCGCGTGATGAACGAGAAAAAAGTATGCTGTGTTAAACCGGATTATAATCTACCTCTGTGCCAAATTTCATGGAGATCCGTTCAGCCGTTTACACGTGAAAAAGTAACAAACATCCAAACATCCATCCTTACAAACATTCGCATTTATAATATAAATAAAAGTATGATAAGAGGAGGAATATTCTGAGAAAATTTAGGTTTTATTTAACTAGGTAATTAAGATTTTCTGTTGACTGTAAAAATGTTGAATGAGCGCTAGAATTTTTTTTTTGGGTCTACCTACTCTGTGTGTGCGAATTCAACTTATCATCATCATCTACCTAGCTTTGTCCCAACTAGGTTGGAGTCAGCTTCCAGTCTAACCGATCTCCACAACCCATTTAGTACTGGGTTATTTATACATTTGGTAAGACTGGTTGTCAGACTTTCGGTACACTGACTATCTGTAACGACTGTCAAAGATCTACAAATGACAGCCGGGACCAACAGCTTAACGTGCTTTCCGTGACACGGAGGAAACTCGGTATGTAACGGGTGGTCACCCAGCCACAGACCAACCTAGGCTAGCGCGGCTTAACCTAAAGATTGACCCGAGTGGCTTCTATTATTTAGCGAACAGCTTCTCAGGGAGTTCAACTCTCACTATTTATTCTTCAAACAAGCTATATAACACACACAGGCATCAAATTATTGTTTTTTTTTTATCTAAACGATTACCTAACAAAACACTACTAAAGATTTATTCATCTCATTTCTCATTAGAACATTTGAATAAACTGAAAAACAACAAACAAAATTGTTCAACGCGTCATTTTTCAGAAGCCGACAACTCGCGGTCAAAAACCACACAACTCATTCTAAATCCAGTTTTCAAGAACACCATCTTACTCTTTCTTTAAATCGAATAAAAGTATCTATTCGTCTCTTTCTCGCACGTAGCGATTGGGTTGCAAAAGTTCCCGCCTTTCGTCAAAAACAATGGTTGGAAGAAGGTAAAAGGACAAAGAATAGCGCCGTCTCGCTTGCGCAGTTGTTCGGATATTTTTTCGAAAGAAGATTGGGTGATTATTTTTGTGATTTTGTTTTGTTTTTCTTACTGTTTGTCGATTTTTATTGCTTGTTTTATTGCGGTTAAGTGTATTTTAAAAACCTCAAAAGTTCAAAACATCACGCGTGCGAAAAGTAAAAGGGAAAGGCATAGATGTACTTAATAAAACATCCATATTTTGCTTGTTATCTTTAAATCCATTTGATAAGGGGCGAGTTTATTGCCAATAACCTGGCACAAATCTAGGCGCCTTGACTGGTACTGAGAAAAACCTGATGATAAACCCAATAACAATTTACCTGACCTAGGAATTGAACCAAGGAAACCACTAGATTATAGCAATAAAAAGGCTACTGTCCTTAAAATGAGCTACTCTGCATCATAAGGAAAAGCTCTCCAAACATAAACAATTACTGGATTTTCGAGCGGTATCAACAAACTTTAAAGCTATTTCGAGCTGTTAATATTATTAATTGTTTAACAGGGCTGAGGTTCAAAAGCTCTGGTTTTAGGATTCCGTGCGCGAAGGGTAAAACGGGACCTTATTACTAATACTTCGATGTCTGTCCATCTGTCACCAGGATGTATCTCATGAACCGTGACAGTTAGACAGTTGAAACTTTCACAGGTGGTGTATTTCTGCAGCCGCTATAACACCAAACACTAAAAAATAGAATAAAATGAAACACTACAGACTACCTACAGTACTGTCTCCTCCTTTAAATCCATCCAAAGGTTGTCTTGAAAAGATCGTTTTTAGCGATAAGACCGCCCATTGTGTCACCCTATTTATAAGTTGTTTAATGATATCCTTGTTACTTGTATGGTGTACATAATAAAGAATATTCTATCTATCTATCTAACATGATATTTTCCCTTTTGATAGTTAATGGTACGGAATTCTTCGTGCGCAAATCCAACTCGCACTTGACCGTCTTGTCAACAGTGCATTTTGACAGTTGTCATTTGTATTCATGTTTTTTTGTTATTTATTATTTTGCAAAAATTCATTCAAAACTTGAATGTTGATAGTCGTCCCTTCAACCACACATAGGTATCAAATGCTACTAATTTTATCAGTAAACACATTACCAGACTAGGGTGTCATTTTATCGACATGCGACAGTTCGTGACTTTTTGCCTATTCCAGGAAATGCTTAATTTATACTCGTTCCGGATTTCACTAATGCGACACCTAAATGATTACCTAACTAAAAGCCCTCCATTTTATTTTCAACATTCAGCCCTCATCCGTGAGATCAAATTCCAACCGTGCAATCATATTTAAGCATTAATTTAGGCGTTGTTTAGTTCAGCGCAGATGGGTGTGTATGCCTACTTAGTTGACAAAGTTTCTTTGAAACGTCAAAAAGTGTGTTAGCCACTTTAATGAACAAATAGTTTGAAAAGTGATATTTAAATGTTATTATTGTGTATAAACTTGATATCTGAATCAATATTTGTGTTAATGTACTTAAGTAACGCTTATCTAATGGATAGGCGCCACTTCTTGTTTGTGAGAGCCGATTTGTGAGCGTTTTTAGGATTCCGTGCGTCTGTATTTATTATTATTTTAAGTATGTATTATTTTTCGTAAAGATACATGTAATTGTTTTCGCATCCAATGGGCATCCCTCCCGCCCGATATACATGTCATTCCCCCAGTAATTGCCCCCAAGGGGGTAAATAGAGGTGTAACTAAAAATTCTCACGACAACACATCAACCTATACAAAACCAGTTTATGCGGATCTCTCATTCTAAGTATAGGTAATCTAAGATATACGATCCTTAGTTAAAGTATCAGCATAAACTGGTTTTGTAAACATTGATGTGTCGTCGTATTCACACCCAATTTTCACCAGTCATGTTTAAGTCATACAAATATATATTTTATTTCATAATAATCTTGACAAGTATTTCCTGTCTTAATACCTCATCGTTAGATAAATATCTTCAGTAAATAAGATCCCAAGATCTCATGAATCACATGTATCCGAAATTATCTTAGAAGTGAATCACCAGGATTTATGGATGTTTGTTACTCTTTCACGTCAAAACGGCTAAACGGATCTTGATGAAATTTGGCGCAGAGGTTAGTTATGGTCTGGAATAACACATAGGAAACTTTTTTTTTCGATATCACGTGGACGAAGCCGCGGGCGCCAGCTAGTATGATAATAATATTAAGTTGTCACTTTTTATCCATTTTACGAATGGCAACGTAAGTACTTAATACATATTATTTTCTTATTATCATCATTTTCCTACCCTTGTCCCATTCTATTTGGGGTCGGCGCAACACGTTTTCTTCTTCCATTCTCCCCTATCAGACGTCACGGCATCATTTACTCCTTTCTCCTTCATATCATTCTTTACACAATCCATCCATCTTTTTTTCGGCCTTCCTCTCGCTCTCCGTCCATCAACTTATTTTCTTATTATGATTCTGCGCTAAGGCGGCCATTTTGTATCCTTAGGAGGACTATATGTTATAGAGCGAGCCTGTTGCCACCAACGAGCTACAAATCCTTGAACTCCGTGACATCTACTAAATATAGCAAAGCGTTGATCATCTACTGCAAGTCATCATAAGTCTATTTGATTGGTAATTATGTGTTGGAGCCGTTTGGGGTTGAAACTCTAGCGCCATGGGGTCCGAGTGCCCGCGTAGTATTTTAAGAAATCGCCAAGCGGTTGGTCGACTCTTCTCGTGACTAGAGGGCTGGCCTGTTTTTGCCCAAAAAATTAGCATTGCCATCCAACGCGGTAATGCTGCCAGCCTTCTGGGCACTTTTCCTGTTGACTGCGATGCGAACGAATTTTTTGACGAACTGTAGGTACCTAATTATTTTTTTACCATTTTTATACTTGTACATATTTTTTTTGTGTCTATTTATAGTAGTTACTTTAATGAGAGAAATAAAAATATTAACATCTACTTCAATAAGCAAATGGATGTTAACAATAGAAATCAGAGCTTTAACAGCATATTATGTGGCTGTAGTAAAATCATTATAAGTCTATTTAATGTTTGAAAACTAAATTCCATTACGCATACCTACTCCAAATCAACTCCATCGTGACACAGAGTATATTAAACATACAATATCTACCATCTTGACATAAGTAGTCAAACTCAAACTCAAATCATTTATTTCAATTTAGTATAAAACTAAGTGGCTTCTGGTGTCTGATCACATAGATATTTTAAATTACTCAACGGATTTTAATGCAGTTCTCAGCAATACATAGAGTTCCAGAGGTTTATATGTTTAATGTCATGTCGCGATGTTTGTTACCAAATAAATCCGAAACGGCTGGACCGATATGTGTGAAATTTTGTGTGTATATCGGGTAGGTCTGAGAATCGGTCAACATATATTTTTCATAATCCTGAATGATAAGGGTAGCCTGAGCACCTGTGAAACTACTGGGCACAGCTAGTAATTATATATTCTGAGGGTTTCCATTATCATTATTTTGATAGCACATATTTCTTCGATTTGAACAAAGTCACGGGCAAAAAGTAGTCAAACAAAATCTCAACATCGAACAAGTCATCGTAAACGCAAAAGCTTCTTAAAAACATAACCTGTTCTTAATTCAAAAACTGACAGCAATGGCCGCCGTAAAAAAAAACTAAGAAAAAAAAAACTACAATCCAAATAGTCGTTAAGAGAAAATAAGCGAGCTTAAGCACATTATTTGGTTGTACTAACATAAAATCTGCTGCGGTTTTAGTTAAACGGATAGAATAAGACGACTCAAGCGTGAATCTCTTTGAGTTAGAGCGAGAAGGACGAAATAAAAGGGAGACAGAGAATAAAGAAGGTGGGGCGTAGTATAAACCATTATAACTTGAGCTTTGGTAGTCCAAAAAGTTGTTTGTAAATAATAGAAATGTAGAGGTCAGGGTATTTCGGTTGTACCGCCCAGTCATTTTGCCAAATCCAACATAACTTGAACTTTGACAGTCTGAAAAGTTGTTAGTTATTAATAGAAGAGTACGGTTCATTGTATTCTGGTTGTACCGCCCAGTCGTATTGTCCACATACGGCAGAATATGACGATAATCGTTGGTACGCGTCGATGTTAATAAAATAATTCAGTTGTTTGTAACTACTGCTCTCGGTCGGTATCCGAACGCGTTCGACATTTGAATTTTATTATTTCGTTTTTATTGCACGGCTGTTTTACTGAGGTGTGTGCCAGTTATTTTTGGTAAAAAAAAAGTGTGAAGTGAACTTTTTTATCTGTGCTTTTATTTGTTGTTAAACTTTTTTTTATTGTGGCTGTAAGGTGAGTGACTATTGTTTTTAAAAACATATTTTTAAACAATAGTATTAAAATTATACTAAAAAAAATGAGCTTTTTTTCAAAAAGGACAATATTTTTTTTATGAAACTGTACTTTTTTTTCTGAAGGATTCTTACGACGAAAATAAACTTTACTAGTCATCAACATGGTTGGTTTACAGTTAAATATTTTTTAAACCGTAAGGTCTTTGACAGTCGTTAAAGGTAGTCTTTGCTCAGAAAGTCTGATAACCAGTCTTACCTAAAGGTGCTCCTACGTACCTACTACCTACTTAGAAGAAAGAAAGAAAAAAATTATACGACGATAACACAAAAAAAAACATTAAACATGCAAAGCATCACAAATATTACAAACTGGTTGTGGAGGTCAGATAGGCAGTCGCTCCATGTAAAATATATCGGGGTATCTTTAAAAGGGTCTTGACAGACAGACGGACAACGAAGTGATTCAAAAATGGAACCCTTAGTTCCATTTTTTCTTTTTGAGGCACAGAAACCTAAAAATAACACAACAAACACACACTTCTTCCTGTTATCTATGGTCTTGCTGCTGTAGGTACGCATCGGTTCCCGTGGGGAATGTGAAAGTGCTGGTAGAAATGTACAGTTTATTTGGAAAGCTCTTCAAATGGTCTGAAGACATGGTAATATTGGCATAGTGCTTGTCCTGAAGACTTAGGAAATAAATGTACATTCGGCAAAGGAGATAAATAACTAGCCTCGTCAGATAGCTTCCGCCTGCGACTTCGTCCGCGTGGCATAGTTACTTTGGGCTAACTCTAACTCGCGTGATGATCGAAAAAATTTCTTTCTCCTCCCGTTTCTTCCCTCATTCTCCCCCCTTTATTCACTTTTTTTAGCCTATGTCCGTCTCCAGGGTCCCAAATAATTATCTCTGTACCAAATTCATCAAAATCGGTTTGGCCATTTAGGCGTAAAGACGTAACAAACAAACAAACTCACTTTCGCTTTTATAATATTAGTAAGAATATTTAGTTGGTTCTTTACCTCAAAAAGAAAAACGGAACTCTATTGGATCAGTTTGATGTCCGTCTGTCTATTAAGACCCTTTATCTCGGGAACGCATAAAGGTATCGAGTTGAAATTTAAACTATATACTCAACCTTGTAGTTCCTTTGTGCTGTGAAAAAATCAATTCTCTAAGTCTATGCAGTTAAAAGTTATGGCTGTTTATATCGTAAGTTTGTACGGAACGTTTATGCGGGAGTTTTTTTTTTTAATTTAAGACTCTTTTTCGAGTTCATTAAATAAATTAAAGTTCAGTTAAACACTTCCATCGATTCCAATAAAAAATCAAGTAAGTCATCATCTGCCTAGCCTTTTCCCAACTATGTTAGGGTCGGCTTCCAGTCTTACCGGATGCAGCTGAATACCAGTATTTTACTTGGAGCGACTGCTATCTGACCTCCATAACCCAGTTAGTACTGGGTAATACGATACCTCTTGGTAAGACTGGTTGTCAGACTTTCGGGACACTGACTATCTCTAACGACTGTCAAAGATCTACAAATGACAGCTGGGACCAACAGCTTAACGTGCTTTCTGGGGCACGGAAGAAACTCGGTATGTAACGGTTGGTCACCCATCCACAGACCATGCTAGGCAAGCGCGGCTTAACCTAAAGATCGACCTGAGCGGCTGCCATTATTTAGCCACGAGCTCTTCAAGTATATCTAGTGAGTCTGATTGCTTAATTCCTTTTCTAAATCATCATCATTGTCCTGCCCTTGTCCCATCATATTTGGGGTCGGCGCAACACGTTTTCTTCTTCCATTCTCCCCTGTCAGACGTCACGGTATCATTTACTCCTTTCTCCTTCATATCATTCCTTACACAATCCTATCTTTGGCCTCCCTTTCCATCCATCAACATTCATAACTATCACTCTTTTTGTCACATACTATTCGTCCTTTGCTGACACCTGATTGTACCTATTCCTAAGTATTTATTTTACACTAGCTTAAGCCTGGCCTGTGGAGTTTTCATAGTAATTTATTGATAAGGTTTTTTTTTATTATCCGTATAAAAATATACGTTTTCGTAAACAAATATGTAGTATTATTAATTATTAAAGGTTGACTGGTAGTCAACATTTGGGTAAAATACGACAACATTGTGATAGGGTAGAAAAATTATTTAAAATATATACATATACCTATATCTAAATACTATTTGTTTACGAAAACGTATATTTTTATACGGATAATAAAAAAAAACCTTTTAAAAAACCAAGACGAGAGCCTCCTCAGGTATTGGTCGAGGCCCTTGGCAATTAACCCATTGGCAGATACGACTATCGGCACAATGATCGCCGAGTCCACATAACATATTTTTATTATTAGTTTTTATCTATTTATAGTTTGTACATTATAGTAGTTAATTTAATGAGGGAAATAAAAACCCCTATATAGGAACTATACAACAATATAAAAATGCGTATATCTTTAACGTTTAACGTCATATAAATTACAGCAGCAAATATTTCAGGCATGCAAATATTTGTCTGCATGTGGAACGCCAACCCGCAATCCGTGAGTCCTAAACTTAATAGTCGATATTTAATTACGGTTTCAAGTTAGTGGAAGCAGTAATTGTTGGGTTTTAGATCAAAAGTTCACTAGATCAAAGTATATTCAGTCTAAGCCATTTTTGCGGATGGAAAATCATCAAATAACTTCGCTGCCACAAGGGTCTCTTAGAGGTCCAGTTTGCCGGGGTTGCGGGTTGTTCGAAAGAAATACCGCGGCCCCGGAACATAAAGGGCAATAGAAGGAACATAGGTGGGTTTTAGTATAAAGTATCAGAACAAAATACTAACAAAAATTGCCGCTTAAGCAGAATCATAATAGATCAATATTTATTTAATTACGTTGCAATTCTTAAAATGGTCAAAGACGCAGTTAACATTGTGAATAGTCACTTTGTGATCGAATCGTAACGTGAATGAGTGGACATGGTTGGCCTTATAGATTCATAGACGCTTGTTAATTTTTGTTAGCGTATTAAGTATTTTATTTTACGTTTTGTAAAGTAAGCAATGACTTATTGTCGGGCCTACGCTGTCCTCTCATACTTAAGTACTAACGCTGTAACAACAACATTGTAAAACCCAATGATTTTAAAAGAGTAACCATGGAGTTTCTTGCCGGTTCTTCTCCATAGGAAACGACCAACCCGAACCGTGCACCTTTTCTCGACGTTTTTTAAGTGCCCATGTACGCCTATGTGAAATAAAAATATTTTTTTATTCATGTTATTAATCTATTATATTATTTTATTACCTTTTATTTTTAAGCGTTGCCCCACACCAGGAATTTCTCCGGTATCGTGGGTGCGGTTACAAACAATTAAACTCACATACACAAACAACCAGACCAGAAACAGCTGACGACACGGTTGGCGCAGTGGCTGAGCGATCGACTTCTGCGCTGCGTGTCGCGGGCTCGATTCCCGCCGGCCTGCAGATAGTTGTTTGTAGGCCATACAAACATTTGTTCCGTGCGGGAATCGAAACCTCGATACGCTACGCAACAGTCAATCGTTCAGCCACTGCGCCAACCGTGCCGTCATTAAAATTAAGCAGCCATTTTACAAACCCAGTAGGCATTCCACAGCTTTGGAGAGTTCGGAATTCTGGTTAGTGATATAAACGACATGACATATACAAAGTTTACGTCTAAAGACATCAACGCGTGTTAGCAAAGCAGAGGGGCCTGCTTTGCGGAAGGGAAATCGTCAAATAACGTCAAAAGAGATACCGCGGTCCCAGAACGTAAAGGGCAAAAGAAAGAACATGGGTGGGTTTTGGTCAGTAAAAGTCTGACATTCCCCCCGCTCCGCTCAGAGCGGGGAAGTTATAATAAATAACTTCGTTCCATCCGGGTGTCCCTTGACACCTCTCAAATTTTTTTTGTTGTCTTTTGTATTTAATCATTGTTGTTGTACATGTGTTTTAAATTGCAGCCCAGTTTACAACTGTGTAATACGATACTTCTTGATAAGACTAGTTGTCAGACTTTCGGGACACTGACTATCTGTAACGACTGTCAAAGATCTACAAATGACAGCCGGGACCAACAACTTAACGTGCTTTCTGAGGCAAATGATAAATGATGTTTATTTTGCAAGTAGGTTTTCACAAACACTTTTACACGTATTTTTTTAAAAACTAGATGAGGCCGGTGTTTCGTACCCGACTACTCTGCCATAGTCCCTTTTAAGGTTCACACAAGAAATCTTGGTCAATTTACATAAGGACCACTACTAAGGACTACTTTCTTAAAAAGACCATTTCAGACACTAATCTGCATAAGATTAGTGTCTGAAATGGTCTTTTTAAGAAAGCACCACACAGATTGAGTGGACCTGTCCAGTCAGTGCAAGCATTTGTCAGTTATCGTGTAGCTCGACTCATAACCCAAGGAGCTCAACGACACGACGAACAATACCAAAAAAAAGCAAGGAGGAAACTCGGTATGTAACGGGTGGTCACCCATCCACGGACCAACCTAGGCAAGCGTAGCTTAACCTTAAACGAGCTCCAGTTATTATTTGACCACGAGCTCATCAATCATCAATTCTTATTCAATCAACAAACAAAAATAGATTTTAATGAACTGATAACCGTGGAGTGTTTAATGAAATAATGGACCTATATATAAAAAGCTCCTCAGCGGTGATTAAGCACATTATCACAATATTAATAAAACGTTATCTAGCGTTTAGCCACGTGCTAGTGGCTATCATTTAGTTTATTTATCAATAAAGTCCCATTTAGTCTACAAATTGGAAATAATTGAAAATCCTACACACCTTTTTATATTTAAAACTTCTGAATAAAGAAATTTTATACTAGCTTCCGCCTGCAACTTCGTACGCATGGCATGGTTACTTTGGGTAAACGTTAACTCGCGTGATGATCGAAAAAAAAATCTTTCTGTCCGCTTTTCTTCCCTCTTTCTCCCCCTTATGTCACTTTTTTTTTAAATATCTTATGTTCGTCTCCAGGGTCTCAACTATCTCTGTACCAACATTCATCGAAATCGGTTCAGCCATGTAGGCGTGAAGACGTAACAAACAAACAAACTCACTTTCGCTTTTATAATATTATATCATATCATTCATCATTTTCCTGCCCTTGTCCCATTCTATTTGGGGTCGGCGCAACACGTTTTCTTCTTCCATTCTCCCCTGTCAGACGTCACGGCATCATTTACTCCTTTCTCCTTCATATAATTCCTTACACAATCCATCCATCTTTCAATCAACTTTTGAATAATGATATACAGCGTGTTGTTTTGCATCCTCGTCAAATTCAAGGACGTAACTATGCTAATGATTCTCGACCCGAATCGATAATAAAATAAGTAGGCTTTTTTTTTTACTTTTTTCGTATTTTCAGAAATCGGTAAGTGCACACAGGTGCGTGCATGCCGCTGTATGATACGTATGCGCCGACGCTCACGCACACTGTTCTGTGTGTTCTGTAGGTGATTCTCTACTTTTGAAGTGAAATATTCTGTAATACTGTTAAATTTAAACACACAGAGACAGATCATAAAAGCGCCGTATATTATTATTGATCAGGTACCGTAATTTTCATTGATTATTTATGACTTTTACTAGCACCTCCTAAATTTTGACGAGGATGCAAATCAACATATTGTATTATATTATATACTAGCTGTGCCCAGCGGTTTCACCCGCTGCTCACTTAGGGGTATGAAAAATAGATGTTGGCCGATTCTCAGACCTACCCGATATGTACACTAAATTTCGTTTAAATCGGTCCAGCCGTTTCGGAGGAGTATGGGAACGAAAATTGTGACACGAGAATTTTATATATTAGATTTATATTTTACTAGCTTTTGCCCGCGGCTTCGCTCGCGTTTAATTCGGGGTAACACTGTTCCCCTTTCCTGATTTGCCTGAGGTACCTGCTACTTGTAGTTTTTACCCAAGCACCTTATTTATTGTAATAGAAATGCTAAGTTTTCCTTTTTCTTCCGTCTTTCTCCCTCATTTCTAACTTTTTTTTAAAAATGTTAGACTATGTCCGTCTCCAGGGTCCCAACTATCTCTGTACCAACATTCATCAAAATCGGTTAAGCCATGTAGGCGTGAAGACGTAACAAACAAACAAAATCACTTTCGCTTTTATAATATTAGTAAGGATGTTTCCGTACCTCAAAAGGAACTCTTATGAGATTACTTTATTGTCCCTCTGTCTGTTAAGGTGAAAGCTCCAACCTACCCGCGAAATTCAAATTTTCTTACGTTTTTTGCAATTTTCAGGCCAGTGCTAGGTTGTATGTTCATTAAAATATTATTCGCGGCTGTAAGACGTATGTAGTTATAGAATTATAATCATCAAAATCATCAATACAACGCTCTAAGTTCATAAAGCTGTAGGAAAGACTTTTTCTGTTTTTTTTTTGTTCCTACGCCTTTATGAACTTGGAGGGTTGTATTGGTGATTTTGATGATTATAATTCTATAATTACATACGTCTTACAGCCGCGAATAATATTTTAATGAACATACAACCTAGCACTGGCCTAAAAATTGCAAAAAACGTAAGAAAATTTGAATTTCGCGGGTAGGTTGGAGCTTTCACCTTAAGAGCCTTTATTTCGGGAACGCGTGGAGGTATTGAGTAGAAATTAAAACCATATTACTCTAGTCTGCAGTTCCTTATAGCTGTAACAAAACCAACCCTCACAGTCTACGCAGTCAAAAGATATGGCTGTTTAAGTAGCAAGGTTGTACGGAATCTTCGGTGAGCAAGTCTGGATCGCTCTTGTTTTTCTTCATGAAAAGAACTTTGCCCCACACTAGGAATTTCTCCTGTATCGTGGGTGCGTTTACAAACATTTAAACTCACATACACAAACAGCCAGACCCGGAACAACTATCTGTAGGTCATACAAATATTTGTTCTGTGCGGGGATCGGACCCGTAACACGCAGCGCAGCAGTCAATCGCAACCGTGTAGTTAGTAGTTTTGGATGAAAAGCTACTGTTGTCCGCCAAAAACTATAAAAATATGTGACCGATTATTCTGTCCCTACTTATAATCAATATTAACTACATTATCACGTTTAATATTTCGTTATCTGTCTATTAAATGGGTACCTGTTTGACTTTGTCGCGTGTCGGTTAATAACAGTGGCTTTATTGTTATAAAAGTATATTAAAGGGGGAGCAATAGTTAGCTCACCGTCCGTCCGTCTATTGACGACAGGCCGTGTCGACGGGGCGCGTTCGTGTTTCACGCGCGCCTCAAAGAGATGTCAGCAAAGCAGAGGGGCTTGCCAGAGCCTCCGCCTGCCGGGGTTGCGGGTTGTTCGAAAGAGATACCGCGGCCCCGGAACGTAAAGGGCATAAGAAGGAACATGGGTGGGTTTTAGTCAGTACAAGTCTGACATGCCCCCCCGCTCCGCCCAGAGCGGGGGAAGCCATTTGATGATTTCCCACCCGAAAATAAAAAAAAAAGAAGGGTTCCGTAAAATCTTGTGAAATAAACAGCCATAAATATCTTTTGACTGCGTAGACTTATTCTTGGGTATTCTTTTACTACGGACACTTTTAATGTGCACGTCTTGCTACATCGTTCTCACATAGTTTACCATATTAACACGAATGATGTAACCAAGGTTTTGTAACAATATAGGTACTGATTTAAAAGAGTGTCCATGGAGTTTCTTGCCCATTCTTCTCCATAGAGATCTACGCTTTGGAATGGGCAACTACAGTACTTTCACAGTTATTATGCCTTGTGACTGGGACTGTAGCTTCATTTTTATTGTTGTCAATGTTTCGACAGTTCAAAAGTGCCTGTAACTGGCCTACTTGAAATAAATGATTTTGATTTGATTTGGTACAACACAGAAATCTTGCATTCATAAACAGTCACCCGTGATCTAAATTTGAATTCTAAGCGCTGAGCATTAAGAACACGAGTGGGCCCAGTAATGTGATGGCCCCCATTTTGCTGCTGAGCGTGCCAAGTGTTGATTTTTCACAGCACAAAGGAACCATAAATTTGAAATTACAGTTTTAATTTCAACTTGATACCTTCACGCGTTCCCGAGATAAAGGGTCTTGACAGACAGACAGACGGACCTCAAAATGATACTATAAGGCTTCAAACTACGGGGTTGCGGGTTGTTCGAAATAGATACAATATAATTATGCAGATGCAATATAATTTTATTAGCTTTAAGTCATTCTGCTGCGCCCTAACAGGGTCATGTACTCACTAGTTATAAGCCTAGCGTGTAACTTTTTTGTACATTGTGTATTTAATGAATAAATAAATAAATACCGCAGCCCCGGAACGTAAAGGGCATAAGAAGGAACATGGGTGGGTTTTAGTCAGTAAAAGTCTGACACGCCCCCCCGCTCTGCCCAGAGTGGGGAAGTTATTTGATGATTTCCCACCCAAAAAAAAAGGCTTCAAACTACCCACCACTCCGTCCAGAGCGGGGGAAGTTATTTGAAAATTTCCCATTCTCAAAAAAATTGGTTGTTTGTAAAGTAGGTTTACGATCGAGATGTTTACGTGATAACGTCTTATTGGTGATATAAGTTATCACCAGTAGTGACATCTAAAATGAAATTAAGTACTAATTTAAAGTTTTTTTTTCGAGCCAAGTAACAGATGGCGCTACCATCTTTATGAAATGTCGCTTGTGAGGTTTTGGTGTGACACAAGTTTCTGAACATGTCACCCGACTAAAACGATTTTAAAGACGTTATCACGTCAAAAAAGACTCCGTAGCAGTTACTAAGAAAAACGTAATAACACTTTGTCCGACCAGGTAATCGTACCCAGTAACCCAGGGTCTCAAGGTCAGCAGTCGCGCTTACAACTACAAAAACAACGAGTCAATTTACTGCACGGCGTCCAAAAATGTAAATCACTCGATTGAAGCCTTCTTTTCAAATATTTGTGTTGAATTCAATCGGTCATTGAGCTTACTCAATATTTTTATGATATCATTGAGTGAAATGAATCTGAATGGTTGATAAATGGAGACATAAAACGGTAAAATGGCGGAAGTTTTTTTGAAATACGAATTTAGTTGAATGATTCTCTTATTATAGTAACAATATTAAATATTTCTTTGCTCTTCATGATTATTATTTTATATGTATATGAAATATATTTATATATAACTATTTGTTTTTAAATGTAGCTATTAATTTTGAAAATGTTACACCACAGACTACCTACAGTACTGTCTCTCCTCCATTAAATCCATCCAAAGGTTGTCTTGAAAATATCACTTTTAGCGATAAGACCGCCCATTGCATGCGGGCCTGTGGACGGTGAGCAATGGGTAGCTCACCGTCCGTCCGTCTATTGACGACAGACCGTGTCGACGGCGCGTTTGTGTTTCACGCGCGCCTCAAAGAGATATCAGCAAAGCAGTCCGGAGTCCCGGCGGGCGGAGGCCCTGGCAAGCCAGAGGGGCTTGGGTGTGACTGTGGGTTATTCGAAAGAGATACCGCGGCCCCGGAACGTAAAGGGCAATAGATGGACACCCTATTTATAAGTTTTATACTGTTATTATTGTTATTTGTATGGTGTACATAATATAGAATATTCTATCTATCTATCAATGTTCAATAGAACACTATGAAGTCTCGTTCGCGTCGCGTAGCACATCTGCGTAGCTTCGTAGAGCCTCTACGAATTCCGTAGGCCTACGCCCTAATTTCGTAGCACTTTTATAATTCTAGGAAATATAAATTAGTTTTAAACAAAAAAAATGTAATTTGATATGGAGTTAATCACCATCATTGGCACTAACTATTGCCAGCGGCTATTCCCAAGTAGCATTCGGTATTTTTAAACGTTATCGCAGCATTGGGAAAAAAAAAAAAAAAACCGACACAAAAACCTTTGTTAACTTTAAAAAGCAAAAAAAAAACTCAATCTTAAAATACCTCATAATATGTTTATGTAATTTATATTTATTTAATTAATTATACTTCATGTACACACGATGGCACATCAACATACACAAAACCATTTTAACCTGATCTCTCTACTACCTACCTACGTAGGCGAGATTCTCTAAGGGAACAGTTTAAGGATATTAACATCATGACAGTACCTTGTCAATATATTTATGAAAACATCATGTATGTCAGGAAAAACTTGCATCTTTTTAGTAAAAGAGGTGACAGACACAATTATAATACTAGAAATAGGGACCAATTAGTTCAACCAGGTTTCAGGTTAGCTAAAGTAGACTCATCTTTCATGGGGTACTGTTTGAAATGCTACAATAAAATACCTCCCCACATTCTTCAACTGAATGAAACGAAATTTAAATCTTGTATTAAACGCACACTATGTAGGCAAGCATATTATAAGTTGGGGGATTATATTGATGATAAAAATGCTTGGCTCAATGCTGGTCCTGCTCCTCAAGCATAGGGGTAAACTCATTGATAAGTATCCGAAGCTATAGTGGAAGCTGCAGAAGATTGTAAGACTATCTTTGCAATGTATAGAATCAATTCTCTAGTATTGTATAATTATTAAGCCCATATGTGAGTGCTATGTATTATCATTGACTTGACGAAGCCCTGGTGGTTAATAGTGTCATGCTCACTTAAATGTCTCGCTGATAGTGGCGGGTGTGTCGGGTCATTTAGCTCCCTTCAAAATGGTCGAGCTGAATGGGGCTGATCCATACGTCATGTTCGTGAACGGGCGCTGTCAGTTGGGACTGGTCATTTTTTAGCTACCACGGTTCATTTTTAAACTTATTTAGATTTAAAATTAAATTTTGCTTTTTATTTACTCTGGACGCTCTTACTGTGCACGTCTTTCTACATCGTTCTCACATATTTGTATAATCTCAACACGAATGATGTAAATACGATTTTGTTAAAATATTATAATTTAAAAGAGTGTCCATGGAGTTTCTTGCCCATTCTTCTCCATAGAGATCAACGCTTTGGAATGGGCAACTACAGTACTTTCACAAGTTATTATGCCTTGTGACCGGGATTGTAGCAGCATCATTTTTTTGTTCTTGTTTTTATGACATTCAAAAGTGCCTGTAATGGTCTAATTGAAATAAATGCTTTGAGTTTGAGTTTGAGTTTACGTTGTGCGATCCGTTGTAGAGAGATCAGGTTATAATTAGTTTAGAATAGGTTGACCTGTCGTCGTGTGTACAATAGTGGTACATAGGCGGACTTAATGCTATAAGGCTTTTTCTACCAGTCAACCTTTGGATAAAATATGACAACATTGTGATAGTGTGCAAAAATTATTTAAAATATATATGTTATATGTTCCGGGGTAGCAGTATCTCTGTTGAACAACCCGCAACCCCGGCACGCGGTGACCATGGTAATCCTCTCTGCTTTGCTAACATCTCTTTGATGCGCGCGTGGAACACAAACGCGCCTTGGCTTACGATGCCTGATAATAAAGTTATATATTGATTTTCTCCCCAACTAATGCTACTACAACTGCCCTAACCAAATTTTCTCTTATCCACAGGTACATAATGTAACACCCGTCAACACGAAAAATGTCTTCTCAAATCCTCCCACACGATATCTACCGCCGCGACTCAAACGATCTCCAAGAAAGACCATTAGAAATCGACACGGAATCAAACCCCGACCGCAGCCGATCCAACAGTCCGAAAAACATGAAATACTATAAAATGGACGAAGATAAAACTATATTAAACCAAGGAAAAAAATCTTTCTGCATAGACGCTTTACTGTCCAGGCAATTACCAGAAACTAGCTTACAAGATAAAATGACGCAGCAAAAATATCTGACAATTATACATAATAAAAACTACATTGGAAGGTACCAGGAGAATTATGATTCCCAAATTGAACAGAATATGATCAACAAATGCGAAGGTCGGGAGAGTCCACGGTCTGGGCAGAGGAGTCCCAGATCTGGGCAGAGTAGTCGGTCTCCTAGTCCAGGGTCTGATGATGGGAATAGGTCTGGGAGCTACAGTCCTCCTATTTCGCCAGGAGTTGAAGGTGGGAATGAGGAGTATGAGAGTTATAGACCAGGTGAGATTATTATTACCTATTTGTTGTTTGTTAAAGATATATAGGATTGAAGTTATAGTTTCTCAACTGTTTGACGTGTAATTTTGCATCACTGTTCACATCAAAGTAATCAAGTGTTTTTACTTTTTTTTCACTAGCTATTGCCCGCGGCTTCGTTCGCGTTAAATTCGGTGTAACACAGTTCCCCTTTCTTGATTTACACGTACCTGCTACCTGTACTTTTTGCCCTTGCGCCTTATTTATTGTAATAGCAAAGCTAAGTTTTCCCTTTTAATTCCCTCTTTCTCCCCTCTCACCTTAAAAAAAAAAGCCTATGTCCGTCTCGAAGGTCCTCCAGGGTCTCCCGACAAACAAACAAACTCCCTTTCGCTTTTATAATATTAGTAAGGATATAACGTCTAAACGACCTTCTGTGCTCCACAGGAATAATCCCAAAACCCGGCCTCCTCCCTCAAAACCCAGCCCTCGTCGCAGCGCAATCAGCAGCCCTATTCAACTACCCGCAGCTCTCCCAGCCAGGCGCCCTACCCCCGGGTGCTCCGATGCCGTCGGCGTTCCACCACCCTGGGGACCGGGTGCTGCATCATATGCAGCTGGAGTGGCTAGCGAGAACGGGCATGTTCTATCATAGGATACCTGAGCTTGGAGGTATGGGGATATGTATGTGATTTTGTAGATTTTTTAATGAGCTTTCTGTGTAATTTTCTGTGTCTGTAGTATATGTAGATATACCTATGATTTGTCTCGAGCGCATACGTCTCAAGACTCTCAAGGCGCAGGCTGATTGGAGGGCAGTCGTTGTCCGAACGTCAACCCGTAAGCACGTGGTGGTGCGTTGCCGAGCCAAACACCAGGTTATGTAGTAGCCACTACAGTGTCCCTAGGGTTTCTAGTTTTTTTAGATGAAAAGCTTATTGGGCCTATTCGAAATTAACGCGACAAAAATAAAAATAAACCAGCCAAGAGCGAAGCAGAGTCGCGCACCAATGGTTCCGTACAAACTTGCGACATAAACAGCCATATCTTTTGACTGCGTAGACTTAGAGGGTTGATTTTTTCACAGCCTCGAAATACCACAGCCTTGATGTGGATATAGTTTTAATTTCAACTCGATACCTACACGCGTTTCCGAGATAAATGGTCTTGACAGATAGACGGATAAGAGGTCCGCTGTTTTTTCCTTTTGAAGTACGGGACCCTAAAAATACTACTAAGTTATAACAATGTTTGAAAAATGATAGTCTATTACCAGACAGTTAAACTAAAAAGGTCATGCTCTTCGGAAATATTCGTGTACGAATGTTTTATCACAGACTCACCCCATTCTTCTCCATAGAGATCAACGCTTTGGAATAGGCAACTACAGTACTTTCACAAGTATTATGCCTTGTGACCGGGACTGTCGATTCATTTTGTTTCTTGACATTCAAAAGTGCCTGTAATGGTCTAATTGAAATAAATGATTTGATTTGTTTCAAAAATGATTGTTTATACCAGACAAATTAAACTAAATAAGTCATGCTTTTCGGAAATATTCGTGTACGAACGTTTTATAATAATAATATAAGGGCCTGATTCAGAAGGCAGTACTCCTCGATACGACCCGCATTGTGAGGAGGTTCCTTTCTCTGGAGCCCTAACCACCGGTAGCTTGGACCCTGCTCCCGTTACCGGCGGAAACCTATTTTTATATTTTTAAATGTTTTTTTGAAATTAATTTTTTAAGAAATATTAAAAAATGTAATTTTAAGATGCGAATTGAATAAAGGACATAAAAAATAATAATAACTTTTAATAAACTTTTATTTCAGTTACCAGATTACAAACTTATACATTTTTTTACAATAGAGGCCTCCTTTTAAGTATTGGATACCTGTGCTAGGAGAGCCCGCTCTTCTAAAACTAGTAACAATAATAATTTAGTAGTGCACATTTACGTAAAAGAAATTCAACTTATATCTAGGCAAGTATGTAAGTGTGGTGTGGTGTGGTGTGGGTTGGTGTGGTGTGGTGTGGAGTGGTGTATGTGTTTGTGTGTGCGTGAGTGTGTCCTTTAGACTTACCCCCCTTTTCGGGTAGGTAATCAACAAATTACTTCTCCCGCTCTGGGCGGTTATAGGGAGTGTCAGACTTGTACTGACTAAAACCCACCCATGTTACGTCTTTTGTCCTTGGGGCTGTCCATTAATTACGTGAGGCTCGAAAGTCCATAAAAAACACAAAATATCAAAAGGGGGGTAAACTAACATATCACGTGTTTTTATCAATTTTGTCCTTAATTTTCTATAATAAAATTAGATGATTACCTGTATTTTATGAATATAAACAAAAATAAGATTTATTGTGGTTTTTAAAAAAATACACGTGATATAGGAGGAGGTGGGTTGTGGTAGTCTTAAACCCCTTTTTTTAAGGTTAAAAAAATCATCACGTGGTTTATTGACGGCTCCCTTTATGTTCCGGGGCCGCGGTATCTCTTTCGACAACCCGCAACCCCGGCAGGCGGTGGCCCTGGCAGGGCCCTCTGCTTTGCTGACATCTCTTTGAGGCACGCGTGGAACACTAACGCGCCGCACTAACATGACCTGTTGTAGGTACTATTTTACATCTCTGCCTAAATCTTAGAAGATTACCGGATTAGTAGAGAGATCAGGTTAAAATGGTTAGGTGTAGGTTGATGTGCCGTCGTGTGTACCTTATAGAATGAGACAACATTCTTTTCTTTCTTTTTTTTAAAGAAAGAAAATTTGTTGTTGGCACGTCTTAAAAATACCCACAAAGAAAAAATGTATCACTACGTTAAAATACTCTTGAAACTTGAGATAAAAGATAACAAAGATTTGGCTAGAGACAAACCATTCATCGTTCTTCTCAATCTTATCAATTTGCCAACAAATAGAATTACTTACAATATATATGATCTACAGGCAAGTTAGACTTAATCTATCATCTCGATAAATACCATCGATCAAGTTTGGATCGAATTCGTAATACAGAATTAATATCTTTATATATATAATTCTGCTGTTCGTGTGTATGTCACTGAACTTCTTCTAAGCGGCTAGACCGATTTGAATGCTTTTTGTTATGCGTTCTGTGACGCCTTGGATAGTTTAAATTCACAAATCAGCACAAAAAATAAGTAAGCTGAACAATTTGTTTCGGGTCTGCTTGTTTTATACAATGTGTCCGGTCATAGACTAGCGACATTCTGGATACTTATTTAACGTGTGTTTTAATATACTATTACGATACACACTTGGGTCTAATTCACTTCCCCGCTTTTTGGCAGCCATTTTGAGTTATTCTCTATGCATGTACAAATTATCATCTCTCAAAGTGTTGGTCTTACTGAGACGACAATAGGTTTATTCAGAGGGCAGCAATATTGTCTATCGTTTAAATTAAGAAGTGATGAGCTTACATTTTCCTAACTTTAGAAAACAAAATTAAAGTCCAAAAAATGTTTTTTTTTTCAATCAATATATTTGAGTACTAGAATGTTTGTTATATAAGTGTTATGTTGGATTCTTAATAAAAGATGTCCATTAAGTATGATACTGGTTTATTGACAGGAGACACAGGAATGTACACACAGTAAGACATGACAGGAAGAAGTGAGGCAGAGCGCCGGGAGATCACAGATAATACATAGACTAGTGAAGACCATAATAGTACAACTAAATAGTGATGTTACAACATCCCCCTTGTTGAGTTCAAATTAGACCCCTGACTGACAATTAATATAAGTGCTATGCTATTTGACTTTATACAAGACAACATGCTTAATTATACTTATGGTTATACTTAAACTTTACTTATGACTTTATTTATAACTTAACTTAATCAATTTCTTCAATTAACCTTCTGGTAGGTTTTACAATACGACCTGACCTAGTTGTTACATTTGAGGATTGTTGAGATGAGGATCCTTGATGCCTAGACTCCTGTCTGTCACCTTCCTCTCCCCTTTGTGACGAGTTGGATTGCATGGGAGGGTTAGCACAATTATGAGAATATTTATGTCTTAAGTGAATTCTATTCCTCCTATACCTAACTCCATTGACATCCTCAACAACATATGATCTATTATTTGACAATCTTTGCTTAACAATAGCTTGTTCCCAGTTGCTACTAGGGTTTCTCTTAAAATAGACATGATCATTATGATGTAACATAGACATTGACTTGGCATTCTTATTGTAGTATTTTGACTTATTTTGATCATTTTTCTTGACAGACTCTTTGTAATCTTTAAATGTTACCACTTTTGGCTTTAACTTCTTATATGATGTTGGAATGTTATCTCTCAAGTTCCTAGACATGAGTAACTGTGCTGGTGATGAAAAATTATTTTTACCTGTATTTCTATATTGTAACAATGCTATGTATGGATCTGATCCATTTTCTTTGCATTTTCTTAGCATGTTTTTTATAATTTTGACTGAACTCTCTGCTTGTCCATTTGACTGTGCATGATATGGGCTAGTAACAACATGTTCTATGTCCCATTCTTGCAAAAAAATTTTGAATTGGATTGACTGAAAAGGAGGTCCACCATCTGAGACTAGTGACAATGGTATTCCATGGCGTGCAAAAATTGACTTTAAATGAGTAATAACATTTTGAGATGTACTATTTTTATTTAATAATGCTATTTCTATGTATTTTGAGTAATAGTCTGTGACAATTAAATATACTAAACTATCAAAATGCATTAAATCAATACCTACTTGTTGCCATGGGTATTTACAGATTTCAAAATTTTGTAGTGGTTCCTTTTGATTGCTTTGTTTAAACTTAGCACATATAAGACATTGCTCTACTAAATTCTTAATATCACTTGACATATTTGGCCAATACAGAGATTCTTTAGCTAGTTTTAAACATTTGTTTATACCCTGGTGACCTTTGTGAATCTGTTCTAACATTCCTTTGTACATAGACTGTGGTACTATTAATTTTGAGCCTTTGAAAAGTAAATCTTTAATTACATGAATTTCCCCTTGAATATCCCAAAATGGTTTTACCAATGGACTGACATTGTTTTTATTGTTTGGCCATCCTTCATTATAATATTTTTTTAATAATTGCAAGGATTCATCCTTTCTGGTTTCCTGTGCCAATTGTGTACTATATTCTTTTGTAATTGCTAAGTTAGCATACATTAGATTGACATGACAAGACATTTCTGATTCATTTTCAGGTATATAGTGATCTTTCAAGGCGGCTCTTGACAAAGTGTCTGATATAAACATTTCTTTACCTGGGACATGTATAACTTCTAAATCATATTTTTGACAAGTTAACATCATACGCTGTAATCTAGCTGGGACATCATGTAATGGTTTTTTAAACAGATAGACTATTGGTTTATGATCAGTGTGAACTGTGACTCTGTTACCATATACATATTGGTGAAATTTTTCACAACCAAATTGAATTGCTAGCAGCTCCTTCTCTATTTGAGCATACCTTTCTTGGGTTTGAGTTAAAGTTTTTGAACTGTATGCTATAGGCTTACTCTTTTGTAAAATGACTGCACCTAACGCTGACTTTGACGAATCGACTGACAAGACTAATGGAATCTTGGGATTATAATGAGCTAAAACTGGTGAATTTGTAATTTCATCCTTCAGTTTCCTCAGACATTGACTATGATTTTCATCCCAAGTCCAGACTGCATCTTTTTTTAAAAGATTTCTTAACATTTGTGTTTTTTCTGACAGGTTACTTATAAAAGGTCCTAGGTAGTTTATCATACCTAGTATTCTCTGTAACTCTTTGACATTTTGTGGTGTAGGCATGTTGACAATTGCTTTGACCTTCTCAAGATCTGCCCTTGCACCATCTTTACTGAAGACATAACCTAAAAAACATACTTCTGACAGTGAAAATTTACACTTTGACTTGTTAAATTTTAAATTGACTTGACGAGCTCTTTGCATGACTTTATGTAATCTTTCATTGTGAATTGACTCGTTTGGACCATACACTAAAATATCGTCAATAAAAATTAGAACTCCTTCTATATCACCAAATAAATTCATCATGACTCTTTGAAATATTTCTGATGAGGCATTTATGCCGTATGGTAATCTTAAATATTTATATCTACCAAATGGTGTTTGAAAGGTACATAATGGTTAAAATTTCCTTTACGGGCCGTCGATTTAAGGGTCGCGGGGGGTTGGAGGGGGTGGGGGGGAGAGGGGGCTACCCCCCTGTCCCACCCCCAACCCGCGGTGCCCCATGGTTATGGAGATATCCATGGTTAAAGTTTTTGAGGTTATGTTACTTTCAAACACTAATATCTATCAATTTGTACTCTAATTTCAATAGATTTATGGGGCGGGGAGGGCGAGGGTGCTAGGGGCCTACCACAGTACCATCCTCATCCCGCGAAACCCCATGGTTACGGAGATATCTGGGGTGAAAATGTTGAGATTGGGTTAGGGTGTTTTTAGGATAGTAAGTTAGAATAAAACACAAGGAATATTATTAATCATTTATTGATCATATTTATACACATGTTTAATAGCATTTATTAATTCCTCATATGGATCCAAGTGTTCAATCATGTTTCTCCGTCTCCATACATACTCGCACAACCATTGTGTGAAATCTTGTTTGTGTTGTTGTTGTCTGAATTTTTGTGCTACTCCACTGGGACCAGCAACCGGTTCGTTGAGGACCGAAGACCAGTTCAACGTAGATCTGAACAAATAAAAAAATGATATCTCCGAAAAGGGGCTCCTACTTCTGGGTGGTTTAAAAAAAAATAACCACGAAGGAGGTGGCGGGGTCTGTTCGCTCGCTTCGCTCGCTCACTACGACCCCGCCACCTCCTTCTAACCTAACCTGTCCGAGTCGGGGTGCCCTAAAATTCTGAGCTTGCTTCGCTCGCTCTTGGACTAACGGTCCTAATCTGTTATGAGTGTACTTTAACAGACTCAATCAGAAAAGCTACAGATTAACAACTCACATTAGCAATAACATATATACAATAATTCAAAACTTACTGTAACTCATCCGAGTAAGGATTGATCCTTCTGCCAGAAGACCCAGTAGGCCTGGGCATCGCAGGAGCAATGTCCTCATCCTCGTCCTCCGAAGAACTAGCGACAGCTGGTAAGCTACCACTAGATCCCGCTGCTACTCCACTGGGACCAGCAACTGGTTCGTCGAGGACCGACGACGACACACACGGGAGCACAAGCGGCTCTATTGAGTCCATCACTCGCGCACTACTAGAAGGCACAAGCACTGAAGAGGAGGCCGTGACAAGCGGCTCATTTAAGTCCAACACTTGCACATCACTCGACTCTTCAGACACAGAAGCATAGGGCTTCGGAGACGCCAAACAACAAAATAGCATCACTAAACGTTCCGTTCCAGAGTGTAAATATTCATAAATATTTTTTTTGTAAAAAACTCAATTTGCGTTATTTTTATGTAAAAAAGTAAATGTAATTGCATAATACAACGCATTATTAGTGCACATTAATTATATATCAAATTTACTATATGAAATACATAATTATATTAAAAACATAATATGATAAAATTTTATGAATAACACGTCCACCATAAACGGAACGTAAAACGTCAATTTTGACATTACTGTGACATTTTAAGTAACCTAAATTGCGTATTATTTTGGAAACTTTAAAAAATTATATCTCGTAAACCGTGCGTCTCCGCAACTTAAAACTTTGTAAAAAGCCTTCTGTTAATGAGTACTATCTACAAAAAAAAAATGAACTTCCAACTCGACGGCCCGTAAAGGAAAGTTTAGCCGTACATAATTCTGAACTATATTCATCTAAACGTAGCATCCAAAACCCTGAAAATGCATCTAAATGAGAAAAACATACAGCCCCTTCGAGCTGAGACCTAATCTCATCAATTGACTTGAGTGGATAATGTTCCCTCATGATATTTTTATTTAAATTTCTAGGATCAAGACAAATTCGTAACTGACCTGAACTTTTTACTGTTACAACGACTGAATTAACCCACTCTGTAGGTTTTGTAACCTTTACTATGACTTGCATTTTCTCCATGCGATCCAACTCCTCACGCAGTTTCCCTTGTAATGCGAATGGGACTTTCCTGGGCGGATCCACACATGGTACTGCATCAGGCTTGAGTTTTAGATGACAGACTGGAGGCAGACAGCCAAGACCCTGGAATACATCATTATATTGTGTATGAATTTGTTCACAAAAGTCTTGTTTTGATACTGAAAAGACACGTTTTATTATACTTAACTTTTCACAAATTGGGAGACCAAGGACATTTGGACACTCTATATCTGGTATTATAAACATTATGTTTTCAACAATGTTCTTATTGTTTAAGCAAAAATTACAAATTAAGTTGACTTTGCCTAAAATCGGAATGGATTTTCCACCAAATCCTGTGACATTTATTTGACATTTGACAAGTGACAATTTTGACAGCTTATTTTGACTTTTAACATTTTGAAATGTTTGTTTTGACATTATATTGACATCTGCACCTGAGTCTATTATGCATTTAACTTTTGTATCTCCTACCAATAAGCTAATTTCCCACGACTGCTTTGAGTGATTCAAAGTATTGACCACTGATGATCCATTGTGTGACTGACTGGACGACTGTGCCTTATTGTGAAATCCCTCAGACATGTGACTGATTTCATCATTGAGACTCTGACATTTTTTCTTTTGACTTTTTGACTGGACATAGGACCTGACTGGACTGACTGACTGGTCTGACTGAGTGACTGACCGTGACTTTTTGACTGGACATAGGACCTGACTGGACTGACTGACTGACTGACTGGTCTGACTGAGTGACTGACCGTGAGAATGACTATTATGACTTTGACCATTATGACTTTGACTATTATGACTTTGACTATTCAGTATACCTACGAAATAATCTTGACTACCCTTATCTGAATTAAACGATTGCAACTGACTGACTTTTTTATTTTTGAGACAAAATTTAGCAAAATGATTATAAGATTTACATGACCTGCATTGAACTCCTTGAGCTGGACACTTGTAGCGATGAGACTGCCCACAGCGGCTACATGTCTTCGAGCTGCTTGAAGCTGAAGGTGACTCGCGACTGCCTGAAGCTGGCTTGCGACTGCTTGAAGCTGACTTGCGACTGGAAGCTCGCTGTCGACCATCTCCTCGACTACGGCTCCTCCGACTGAGATGCATGACGTTTTCACTGGCGATGCTGCTCCCTTTGACTATTTTCTCAGCATCCTGCTGTGCGACTATGAGCGTCCTCGCTAGCTCTTGCATTCTCTGATAGGTTAAGTCATGTTCTTGCAGTAACCTTTGACGCACATGTGACAAGTCCAAATTGAGGTTTGCAATGAAAATATCTTTGATGAGCGATTCCCTGAGCGTGCCAAACTCACATTCTCTGCTTTTATTCTCCAAATCCATGAGGAATTCGTCGATGCTTTCGGATTTTTCCTGCTTACGTGTGAAGAATAGGTATCTGCACATCGTGATATTTTTTCTTGGCTCGAAATATTTATCAAATTTTGTTTTCACCTCTTCAAGCGTGCTGCCATTGATTGTTAGGTTAAAGGTATTGAAAATGTTCAGACCTCGCTCACCGATTGAGTGCAGTAGAATGGCTATTTTGCGTTTCTCAGTTGCTTTGTCAAGGCCTGTCGCTAGTAAATATAGCTCAAATGCTTGCGACCATTTTTTCCATGATTCAGCGTTGTTATGAGCTGGATCCGACGATATGTTGAAATTTTTGATATGTGAGTTGAAAGTTGACTCACCGTCATGGCCGACTTGCCTGGTCGCGTCGCCGACTTGGTTGGGCATTTTTCTTTAGATGACTTCTTCAGATGACTTCTGACACCATGTTATGTTGGATTCTTAATAAAAGATGTCCATTAAGTATGATACTGGTTTATTGACAGGAGACACAGGAATGTACACACAGTAAGACATGACAGGAAGAAGTGAGGCAGAGCGCCGGGAGATCACAGATAATACATAGACTAGTGAAGACCATAATAGTACAACTAAATAGTGATGTTACAACATAGAATATCGCTAGTTCGTGACCGGATACATTGTATAAGTCTGTTTGTTGAACTAGCATCATTCTCTTGCCTTACCATATATACTAGCCTCTTCTCAAACATTGACCAGAGTATTGATCACCACACTTGCTTAAGACAGGTTAGCTATTTCTTCGACAACATGGTCTACAGATAGTTGTACCGGGTCTGGCTGTTTGTGTATGTGAGTTTAAATGCTTGTTAACGTACCTAAGATACAGGAGAAATTCCTAGTGTGGGACAAAGTTTTATAAAAAAAAACGTCGTCTGACAAACGTCTATATTGAGTCTGCGTGGACGTCAACCAGGTCGCTGCGTTCGTTTATAAGTTTGCATATGCGTACCTACGATACAGGAGAAATTCCTAGAAAAAAAAATTGGGCGCAGGCGTCGGATAGTTTCTAATAATTTCACTTTTATTCCCAAATAAAAATAAAATACACAGACAAGCATATCCCCAAAAAAGACTATAGTGTTAAATGTCGTATATTAATCATAATGTCATACTTATAAGAAAAATACAATTTTTTATCAGTTTATCGCCACAATCAGAGACCTTATTTGACAAATAACATGTCAACTATGTTATCGATGTTGAAACAAATATTATTTTCATCTTAAATTGCAGATATATTATATTTCTTATCAATTGTCACAAATAGGCTATCAAATTCTATGTAGTACAAAATTTGAAATAGTGAGGAGGTTTTGCCAAATAATAATTGCTGCGTACAGGGTTGGTGTTTAAATTTAAGCAACTATAGCCAAGGTTGTTCTGAAAACGGGTGACCATTCTTAAGAAGGAACTGCTACCCTACCATGACGTCTTAAAGCAGAACTTATTCCACTGAGGGAAAGAGACAGAGCTATACAGGGTGTCTAGCACCATCTCTTTCCCTCAGTGAAACAAGTTCTGCTTTAAGACGTCATGGTAGGCCTACTGTTCTTTTTAATCCTTACCCCACTCTACGAATTTCTCCAGTATCGTGCGTTTACAAACATATAAACTCACATACACAAACGGCCAGACCCGAAACAACTATCTGTAGGCCATACAAATCCGTTTCGTGCGGGGATTGAACCCGCGACATGCAGCGTAGCAGTGCATCGCTCAGACACTGCGTCAACAGTGTCGTGCATTTGAAGAATAGGTTTTTAAAGAAACAAGCAGTGTCCACAGAGTTCGAACATTTTCCTTTGTGACCTTGATTTCAGGGAAAAACTCGCACCGAAGGTTCCGTACAACCTTGCGACATAAACAGCCATATCTTTTGACTGCGTAGACTTAGAGGGTTGATTTTTTCACAGCTCTAAGGTACCACAGATTTCAGTCTATGGTTTTAATTTCAACTCGATACCTTTACGTGTTCCCTAGATAAAGTGATCAACAACAAAGGTGATCCTATAAATAAATAAATAAATATCTTGAGACAACTCACACACGGTCATCTGATCCCAAGCTAAGCAGAACTTGTGTTATGGTAACCAGACAACTGATATACATACTTATTTAATTTATAAATACATACATATTATAGATAAATCACACCCAGACACAGAACAAACAATCATGCTCATCACACAAAGTTTGTCCTGGGTGGGAATCGAACCCACGACCTCCGGCTTAGCAGTCAGGGCCACTAACCACTAGACCAACAGGCCCGTCAAATAATAAGGCTTTCGCTTTTTCCTTTTGATGGATGAATGGACAGAGAGGGAGAGGAAGGACAAAGAAAAGATGGCTGGATTGTGTAAGGAATGATATGAAGGAGAAAGGAGTGAATGATGCCGCGACGTCTGATAGGGGAGAATGGAAGAAGAAAACGTGTTGCGCCGACCACAAATAGAATGGGACAAGGGTAGGAAGATGATGATGATGATGATTTTTCCTTTTGAGGTACAACCTTAAAAATGAGTGCTCCAGAGGCATTATTTAGAAAAAAAAACAGGAGAATACATTTGATTTTTTAGTTAGCTCAATTCCTGAAGGTTTTTAAACATCACGCTGTTACTCTTAGGCGCCGAGCAGCAGGGAACACAGATACTATAAAACTGTGGCATGAGTCTAACGTGACCATACGTCCCGCTTTTGGCGGGACAGTCCCGCTTTGAAGCTGTTTGTCCCGCTGTCACTGGCGAGGGCAAAAACTTTCCGTTTTCTCTCCTAAATTTTCTTCAATAGAGAAAACAATAATTTTGTCATTTTTATTAAGCTTTCTTTTCTACTTGATTTAAATTTGAAAGAAGCTAACAACCATTTTCTTAAAATTATTATTGTTTTTTTTTTAAAACACTAGTAAATTAACCAAAAAAAATATTTTGTACTAGCTTATGGCCGCGGCTTCGCTCGCGTTAAATTCGGGGTAACACAGTTCCCCTTTCCTAATTTGCAGGTACCTGCTACCTGTAGTTTTTGCCCTAGCGCCTTATTTATTGTAATAGCAAAGCTACGTTTTCCCTTTTCTTCCCTCTTTCTCCTACATTACACACTTTTAAAAAAAATATAGCCTATATCTGTCTCCAGGGTCTCAACTATCTCTGTACCAAAATTCATCAAAATCGGTTTTGCCATTTAGGTGTGAAGACGTAACAAACAAACATACAAACACGCATCCCGCTCTGACGAAAAAAATAAAAAGTCACATTAGGCATAGCATGAATTAAAATTACTGTTAAACATCAGGTGGACCATATGCCAATTTCGTCACTTGCCAGCACAAAAAAAAATAATCACTCGTATAATCTAATTCTTATCGATTATTTAGTAAAAACGATGACATATGTGTCAAACATGATTAGCCGTATTAAACAACCCCTTGGGTAAATAGTGTTTAGCGGGGGGTAACGTTAGCGGGGTAACGTTAGTTATGGGTAAATAAAATTAAATAAATTAGCTGGTACTTATTTTTATGAGGTCACTAGCTTTTGCCCGCGGCTTCGCTCGCGTTAAATTCGATAGCGCCTTATTGATTTGTAATAGCAACGCTAAGTTTTTCCGTTTCTTCCCTCTTTCTCCCTCATATTCCACTCTTTAAAAAAAAAATACCCTATGTCCGTCTCCTGGTTCCCAACTATCTCTGTACCAAAATTCATCAAAATCGGTTTAGCCATTAAAGCGTGAAGAGGTAACAAACAAACAAACAAACTCACTTTCGCTTTTATAATAAAAATAAAATAAAAAAAAAAAAAAAAACTCGCTTTTATAATATTAGTAAGTATTTGTATTTGGAGTAATTTCGAAGAATTATAGCCGTTTTTTGGGTTCTGTTCTTCAAAAGAAATGTACGGAACCCTTATTGGATCACTGTTGTCCGTTTGTCTGTCTGTCAAGCCCTTTTATCTCGGGAACGAGTGGAGGTATCGAGTTGAAATTAAAAGCAAGGCTTTGACAGACGCCTCAATGTCAGTAATGCAGAGGGGCCTGCCAGGGCCACCGCCTGCCGGGGTTGCAGGTTTTTCGAAAGCGATACCGCGGCTCCGGAACCTAAAGGGCGATAGAAAGAACATGGGTGGGTTTTAGTCAGTACAAGCCTGACAATGCCCCGCGCTCCGTCCAGGGCGGGGCAAGTTGTTTGATGAAATACCATCCGAAATAAAAAGGCCCTGACAGACAGACGGACACCAAAGTGATCTTATAAGGGTCCCGTATCTTCCTTTTGAGGTTCGGAACCCGAAAAGGACCCACGCACTCAGGCCCCATGACCCAAGAGTTTCGACCCCAAACGGCTCACCTAAATTACACTATCGACAAAAGACTAAATATCATTTTTTTTTATGAAACGTTTCATTTTGTTCAGATAATCAATTTCGACACAGCTTATTAACATGTATGTTAATTAATTGAGAGCTATGATAATTGTGTAATAATAATTCATGATAGTTTGTTTGTTGATTGTTAATTAGTAATTACACGTCGGGAGGGCTGGAGTATAGGCTTGGATAATATTGTGATACCAAGTGGGATCTCATGATGCCTTAAAACACGAATTATTCCATTGAGGAAAGAGACAAAGCTATACGGGGTATGTAGGGCCATTTCTTTTAAACACTGAAATAATTACTACTTTAAAACGCATAACCCAGCTCATCTAGTGCTGTGGGGGTCAGCCCAGGTTGGTCGAAGCACCGCTGTGTCCTCGTAGAGGCAATTGGCGGCGGCGAACTTTCGCGTCCGGCCCTGGTTCAGTCCATGGTCCGAACCAAGAGGGAATGGGAAGCGGTCACCTCCTTCTGCGAAGCAGTTATACTAGCGAAGGAGGTGGCCGGAAAAATGGGGGAGAAAACCTCAAACTAACCCAGCCGCTGCAGGAGACGCTCCGGGTGTCGGTCGCCTCGAGACGACTCCTGACTTCTGTAGATGCGGGTCTGTGGACGGTGAGCAATGGGTAGCTCACCGTCCGTCCGTCTAGAGACGACAGGCCGTGTCGACGGCGTGTTCGTGTTCCACGCGCGCCTCAAAGAGATGTCAGCAAAGCAGACGGGCCTGCCAGGGCCACCGCCTGCCGGGGTTAGGGTTTGTCCGAAAGAGATACCGCGGCCTCGGAACATAAAGGTCAATAGAAGGAACATGGATGGGTTTTAGTCAGTACAAGTCTGACACTACCACCACTCCACCCAGAGCGGGGGAAGTTATTTGATGATTTCCCATCCGCAAAAAAAAGCTAGTTTTTGTGCCATTATTAAAGAAGGCTAAATGTAAACAACATAACACAACAAGACTAGCTGAGTAACGGTAAACCCGCAGGGTACAGCTAGTTCTCCTATATCAACTTGCCAATCCATCTAATTTCGAACCTGCTGACATGTCAGCTTAACTACACCATAGTCAATCAACCCTTGTTTGCGTACTACCCTCACTATTTGTCGTAAACACTGCCACCTGTAATGACACCCACCCTTTGTGTCAACCCCTTTACAAAAGGAACTGGTTGGAAAAAAAGATGAAAAAAAAAAGTTGTGGTAATTTTTGATTTTCGAACAAGGTGACATAATTACTGAGACAAGTGGGTAAATAATGCTTTGCTTGCTTTGCAAAAAGAACTGGTTGAAAAAAAAAAGGTGACATATTGAGACAAATAGGTTTAATGCTTTTAAAAAAGAACTGGTTCATTTACTAATATCCTTTTTTTCTGTTATCGCACCTACTGTTTTTTGTATCTGCATCACCCTAAGGTAGACTGGTAGTAAATGCCTAAGGCATTAAGTCCGCCTTTGTGCAGTTTTTTACTTGTGCATAAAGTTTTAATAAATAAATAAAAAAAAAATCTGGTCAATTTGATTTTCGAACAAGGTGACATATTGAGACAAGTAGGTATATAATGCTTTTCAAAAAGAACTGGTTGGAAAAAATAGATGAAAAAAAAAGTTCTGGTCATTTTTGATTTTCGAACAAGGTGACATATTGGGACAAGAATAATGTCGTGATGGGCCAGAGGTTAAGCATCTCGTTTATCATTCATGAGATTGTGTGTTCAAATCCGAGCAAGTACCAGGGTGACTTTTTCATTACATGTATAGTTTCAAAAGTTTATTTAAGACGATACGGACAAAAAATGAGGAATGAGGAAACCTGGACTTAACTTATTTATTTCTTACAAGCTTTTGCCCCCGGCTTCGCTCGCGTTAAATTTAGGGTAACACAGTTCCCCTTGCGCCTTATTGATTGTAATAGCAATGCTAAGTTTTCCCTTTTCCTCCATTTTTCTCCCTCATTTCCCACTTTAAAAAAAATTCCTATGTCGGTCTCCAGGGTCCCAACTATCTCTGTACCAAAAATCATCAAAATCGGTTAAGCCATTTAGGCGTGAAGACGTAACAAACAAACAAACTCACTCTCGCTTTTATAATATTAGTAAGGATATCAATCTAAGATCAATGCCCGTGCCTTCTCTGTATGAGAAGAGACCTTTGCCCAGCTGTGGGACAGTTATAGACTGGTATATATTATTATACTGTATTATTTTTATTAAATGTACTGGTTCGTGCATTGGTTACTATTGTAACCAAATCTTAGAAGTTAAACTTTACCCAATTCCGGGCTTCCGATTTAGCTGAAATTTTGCATACGTGTTTAGTTTATCTGACAGTGCACGTATATCTCTTTCAAATATAAAAAAAAATTGCGATCGAAACCGCGTGCAAAAACTAGTACAACGTAAATTAAATATGTGAGAAAATATTAAGTTTTTCTATTTAACTAGAGTAGATTCAATTAATACTGGGGAAATATATATTTTGATTTTCCCAATAGTTATGCCTACATATAAATAACTACCATACAAGTAATTATTTTATTTAAATCATGGTTTTATTTTGAACATTTAGTGCAAAAAATAATTATTAAAAATTTCATGCAGACATTTAAATATTTAAAATCTAACACACCATTACAAATTCCCAATTACATTATCCACGACACAGCACTGGGCTGTCCCCACAATTTAAACCATACATTTAACGGAAGATTAGCCCAACATCCCAACTTAGCCTAGCAATAAAAATCATTCAATTATGTGATGGCTAACAGGTGCCGCTACCCTAGTCGACATATGGGGCGGCAATAAACCACCCACCCTACTTAGTTGGGGTCACCCTTACTTAACCTTTATAGTTGCAAAGATAAATTGAGATAGATTATTATCTTTTTAGCAGTAATGTGGGATTTTTTTGGGGTAATCGGTAATTTGCCAGACTGTAATATTTTTTCTTTGATTCAAGTGAACTTTGTCATTGCGTTCGAGGCGGTATTCATACCCGAGCCATTAGGCGAGGGTGTTATAAAGTCGAGAACAGCAGTTACAAATTCTCGAATGAATCAAACGACAATTTTCTATTCACTTACGGAGAAATTAAATAACAGAACGAAAAGAATTGTTGTCATTAGTGACTATGATATATTCGGTTTTTCCCCACGCTCTGTTATCTCAGGCTGAAAGAGAAACAAAGGTATGACGTCACTAAACAGCCTAAATATTAAAAATAAGAACGCATAAAACGCGTATGAAATACATTGCAAATTGAACCTAATCGTCGTGCAATAAGAGTAATTTTTCGAGAAAGTGTTTTTGAAATAACTTTTCTTTCGGAAACTGGTGACTTTTGTTTCTTTCATTGATTAACTTGATAGACATGCTTTCACAAGATTAATCTATACTTACTAATATTATAAAGCTGAAGAGTTTGTTTGTTTGTTTGTTTGAACGCGCTAATCTCAGGAACTACTTTTTCGAATTTAAAAATTCTTTTTGTGTTGAATAGACCATTTATCGAGGAAGGCTTTAGGCTATATAACATCACGCTGCGACTAATAGGAGCGAAGAAACAATGGAAAATGTGAAAAAAACGGGGAAAATTATTCATCTTTGAGGGCTTCCGTTGCGTGCGCTGCGAAAACGGTTCAAGATATCAAAAAAATATGTAGAAAGGAATTATTCCTCTTGAAATGATATAAAAAAATGTCCGTGACGGTATATGTCTATCTTTTAAGATTAAGTCACTAGAACCGTTTTTATGGTAATCAAATTTGGTCAAAATTAATGCATGATTACTAATTAGTAAGTTATTTGGATAAAGATTAATATTATTATGTTGAAACAACTCTAACAAATAATTATTTGTTAGAGTTGTTTCAACATAATAATATTAATCTTTATCCAAATAAATGTGTTGTTGATTAACAGTATTTAATTGTGAACAAAATTGCCTTTGACATCACTTAATTTCAATGAACATCTTAGAAGATATTACAATTTTAAAATAATTTTAAAACATGACGCTGGGCATGGGCGAGGAGAGGCGTTGCTTGCGGGCGACGCGGAGGGGGGGTATAGCTCTACGATTGTCAAGGATAATATTTTGGTTCTAATAATTTCACAATTATTCATCATCTGCCTAGCCTTTTCCCAACTATGTTGGGGTCGGTTTCCAGTCTAACCGGATGCAGCTGAATATCAGTATTTTACATGGAGCGACTGCCTATCTGACCTCCACAACCAGTTAATACTGGGTAATACGATACCCCTTGGTAAGACTGGTTGTCAGACTTTTGGAACACTGACTACCTGTTACGACTGTCAAAGATCTACAAATGACAGCCGGGACCAACGGCTTAACGTGCTTTCCGAGGCACGGAAGAAACTCGGTATGTAACGGGTGGTCACTGGTCACCCATCCACAGACCAACCTAGGCAAGCGCGGCTTAACCTAAAGATCGATCCGAGCGGCTGCTATTATTTAGCCACGAGCTTCTCATGAGCTATTTTTTTTTATAAATTTCACAATTATTAAAAAAAAAATTGTAGATAATAC
The DNA here is from genome assembly GCA_905475445.1 of Ochropleura plecta. Classification (NCBI taxonomy): domain Eukaryota; kingdom Metazoa; phylum Arthropoda; class Insecta; order Lepidoptera; family Noctuidae; genus Ochropleura; species Ochropleura plecta. The sequence goes on along the minus strand of FR997750.1, from coordinate 1,971,867 downwards.
CTGTAAATAGGTGTCATCTACATAATTATTCTTAGGACTGTTTATTCAATAGTCAGATAACTTATAATGAGGAATAAAAATGGCAGTTTGACAGCTCATCTATAGAAAATATGTCAAACTGCTATTTTTATTCCTCAGATAAAAAATATCTGACAAAATCAGCCCTTATTAAGTTAGGTTTTAGTTTAAGCACACAGTTAGTTAACCTTATATTTTACGTAAGTACCAAATACAGGTAACAATAATTAGGATCCTAATTATTAACTTTACGTTTGTTTTTTCTTGATTACGAGTTACGGTTTGGTTAAATTTTCATTTCCTATTTTCTTTCTTCGTCACTATAATGCCTAGAAAAAGAACTCAGCTTTCTCGGCAGACTGTTACCGCAAAGCGGCTGCGAGCTTTGCGCAGCAGTGAAACAGAGAATGAAAATATGCATAGGTTGGCTACTCAACGAGGAATCAGTGAACAAAACCGTGCTAATGAATCGATCGTTGAACGTTCGCAGTATCTAGCCTCACAAGATTTCCGAACTTCGGCAAACCGTCAACGGGAAGCAAGCGCTGAACGTTTATCCTTACAAAATTTCCGAACTTTGATAAACCGAGAACGGGAATCAAGCGCTGAACGTTCTCAACGTTTAGCCTCACAGAGTTCTCGAACTTTGGTGAACCGACTACGGGAATCAAGCGCTGAACGTTCTCAACGTTTAGCCTCACAGAGTTCTCGAACTTTGGTGAACCGACTACGGGAATCAAGCGCTGAACGTTCTCATCGTTTAGCCTCACAGAGTTCTCGAACTTTGGTGAACCGACTACGGGAATCAAGCGCTGAACGTTCTCAACGTTTAGCCTCACAGAGTTCTCGAACTTTGGTGAACCGACTACGGGAATCACGCGCTGAACGTTCTCAACGTTTAGCCTCACAGAGTTCTCGAAATTTGGTGAACCAACTACGGGAATCAAGCGCTGAACGTTCTCATCGTTTAGCCTCACAGAGTTCTCGAACTTTGGTGAACCGACTACGGGAATCAAGCGCTGAACGTTCTCAACGTTTAGCCTCACAGAGTTCTCGAACTTTCGTGAACCGACTACGGGAATCAAGCGCTGAACGTTCTCAACGTTTAGCCTCACAGAGTTCTCGAACTTTGGTGAACCGACTACGGGAATCAAGCGCTGAACGTTCTCAACGTTTATCCTCACAGAATTCCGGAACTTGGGCTAAGACGCGGAGAAAGTCGTGGGTAACAGTTATAATTTATAAAGCTGAGGAGGTTGTTTGCAAAAATAAATATGATGCCCAAAATACTATTCCACGCGGACGAAGTCGCGGGCACAGCTAGTAGACAATATTACTTGACGCTACGACTCTACGACACTAATAAGCTGAGCAGGTGAAACCGCTGGGCACAACTCGTCACTTTATAAAACAAAAAAAAAGTGTGGCACTCAGGGACTGCCGCGGTAAAGCTATTGCATCAGGATTACCACCGTGAATTCATGCAAGCCTAGTACTTCATTACAGGTCTTGGTAGAACCAACTGCGTTAAAGATAAACTACTAGGCTTGCATGAATTCACGGTACATTCATGCAAGTGGTCTAAATCTTGGTGGAATAAATAAAGAGTGGGAAGCGTGAGGTTTTTTTTCGTTACGGAATTTCTGGATTCGGTCCCCGCGCTCAAGGCCCGCGATAGAAGCTATGCAATAGCTTAATAATCACAAAAAAGCTCACAGCGTACAAAAACACATAGTTAAATTAACTACCTAATTATGTAATTAAATAATTAGTAGATAAATCTTAACATGGCCGCTTTAGAAGTTCATTTAAAAATCAACAGAGTCCTTTTTCGGGTTGTACGTAATTTGTGTTCGTGTGTGGTTCCAGTTGTAGCGAACAATCCTTACTAATATTATAAAAGCGAAAGTGAGTTTGTTTGTTACCTCTTCACGCCTAAATGGCTAAACCGATTTTGATGAATTTTGGTACAGAGATAGTTGAGACCTTGGAGACGGACATAGGCTATTTAAAAAAAAGTGAGAAGTGAGGGAGAAAGAGGGAAAAAAAGGGAAAACTTAGCATTGCTATTACAATAAATAAGGCGCAAGGGCAGAAACTACAGGTAGCAGGCGCCGGCAAATCAGGAAAGGAGAACTGTGTTACCCCGAACTTAAAGCGAGCGAAGCTGCGGGCAAAAGCTACTAAAAAAAATATGCAAAAAAAACGACTTCAAATTTTGTGCTATACAAAATCGAACGATGATTACAATTTAACTTAAATGTCTTTTAAAAGACCCAACTAATCATCACAAGCGTGTCCCCCGCCACCACTCAGTCCCCTCCCCGCCTCCCCCCGCTCCCCCGGGGGACTTTAAGCCAATTATCTGGCACCAATTTGTTCTCACAAACAAAGCCCAGCCCTTGCCAAATTAGATCCCCGTGTGAGTGCGGGGACAGTATCGATGTGTGGTGTTATCGATAGATTTTGTTTTAAACTTTTTTTTATTATTTACATGACAACAATGGTTTTGACCGTTTCATGTTACAAAGCCGTAGAAAACACTTAAAACCTTATTTTTTTGCGGATGGGAAATCATCAAATACCGTCAGGCAGGCAATTGCTGACATCTCTTAGAGGCGCGCGTGGAATACGAACGCGACCTCGACACGACCTGTCACTAGACGGACGGATAATGGTCTACCCATTGCTCACGGTCCACAGATCCGCATCTACGGTGGCCGGGAGTCGTCCCGCGGCGCCCAACGCTCGGAGCGTCTCCCGCTGCACCTAAATACTACATAAACCCTTTTAATCAATAGCAATTTCTGTTAAATTGACACCGGTTTATATTCCCATTTTAAAAACAATGAACATAATATGCAAATATCACATCTTGTAAGAAATCACATTTTTCACGAACACAAACTGGTTTATACCGCATTTTGTTTGCATTCCCTTGACTGGTGTCAAATGAGAGCGTTCTTTAAGAATAACACGAAAAATAAAATGACGTTACTATTACACGCAGACCGAAGATTCCATGCAAACTTACGTGCAACATAAACGGCCATATCTTTGGACTGCGTAGACTTAGAGAGTTGATTTTTTCACAGCTCCAAAAAACTACAGATTTGAGTATGTAGTTTTAATTTCAACTCGATAAATTTACGCCTTCTTGAGATAAATGGTCTAGACAGGCAGAAAGACGGACAACAAACTCATCCTTTTGTTCCGTTTTCCTTTTTAAGGTACGGAACTCTAAAAAGATGTTTTTACTGCTTGTACATAAACGAAGTTCATTTCTAGCGAGTTACGGCTAAACACACTTCAGATCAAAAAAGATAATTATATTTCTAAAAATTTGGTTTATCGACACAAGTGTAGTCGCATCACTAACAACCGCGTCGGCTCTAGGGTAAAATTCACAATTTCAGTAAAGAATCTATTTAGCCGGGTCTTTTGCTAGTCGCCATATTGGATCAGGGTTTTAACTGTTTGAGGATTGCTAACTTGATTTTGTAGTGATTGAAACAAAATGGCCGATTACTTTAGTATTTTTGAAGTTTGTATTTATTTTAAAGAAGAGGGGTTAGAGACCGCCAAATGACTCCCGGCCACAGTAAACGCGGGTCTGTGGACGGTGAGCAATGGGTAGCTCACCGTCCGTCAGTCCAGTGATGGCCGCGCCTCAAAGAGATGTCTGCAAAGCAGAGGCGTGCCATGGCCTGCTGGGGTTACGGGTTGTTCGAAACCGCGGTACCGGAACACAAAGGGCAAAAGAAGGAATATGAATGGGTTTTAGTCAGTACAAATCCCATGCGTACAAAAAAAGTACTATCTAAATATTTTATTTCAATTTCATGCTTCATAAAATCTTGGCCAACGGAATTTGAAGGCTTTTTATTTTGAATTTTTAGCCATCTTATATTGTATTTAATTCTGTTGACTGTGTTATAAGTAGATCATAATTTATACACAAGTCATCAAAGTTCTCTCCTATTTATGTGCGCGTCCTAATTTGCCACAAATAAATATTATTTATTTCTTTCTTCAATGACACTTTGGCTGGGAATTGATTCTAGAACCACTCCAATTTCCATCAACTTAAATCTCAAGCTACCAGTGGCGACGTGTCCATATAACATGATTCCCATTGGTTTCCCAAAAGAGTAATATAATCTAAAGGCAACTACATTTTTAGTCCGTTCTATTGTTACTTACTTTGAATAGTCTTAGCGTCCACAACAATAAAATATCGATGGCAAAATCGCAAGTCGAAAAAGATAAGTGTTGGTTTGCAGACGACTTTTAATAATGGCTTTAATTCATATAAACTGCTTTTAACAGTTTTTTTTGTTGTTTACCGAGACTTCTTTCTCAAAACTAAGTTTCAAAAACTTTTTTGCATATAAATAACCGACTTCCAAAAACAGCCACAGTTGGCGGAGTAATCGGTGAATCGGTGAAAATACATTAAAAAAAATACGGTCGAACATAGAACCTCCTACTTTTTTGAAGTCGGTTAAAATTTAAAAAAAATTGTTCAAATAGGCCGTGCTTCTACAACCACGACCAATTATTATAAAATCAGGGAGAGTTTTTTTTTAAATCTTTTCGCCGGCTTCCCTACCGAAAATATCTACTGATCGCCACTGCTACCTACCCCCTAGATTTTTAAGAAAGGACATAGCTGCATACACTCTCCATGACATACAGGGGGTGGATATTAAGTAGGCGTGGCGAGTTAACGCCTGCGCAGTAGCGTCCTTTCCTACTCTAGAGGAATCCTTTCGTTGGACACAAATTTTATTTCATGTAAATTATTTCATGCGGTCTCTGGTTTTTTGATGAGATGTTTCTATTTTATATGCTTTTAACGTGTGTTTAAGAAGTTAAAAGATTTTTATATCTTTTTTTTTTCATGAATGTCATGTCGCAGTTCAACCAAGGAGGTTGTCGTTAGCCAGGTCGTAAAACTTACAAACTAAGCGACTACACACGCTTCCGAGGTTCCGGGTTGTTCGAAAGAGATACTGCGGCCCCGGTAAACAAAGGGCAAAAGAAGGAACATGGGTGGGTTTTAGTCAGTACAAGTCTGAAACTCCCCCCCACTCCACCCAGAGCGGGAGAAGTTATTCCGCAAAAACAGCGACTACACGCTCGCGGGGCGTCGCTTTGGAAAGACAGCAAAGGGACAGGCTGGATCTGAGTGATTCTTTTTGAATCCAAACTTGAATCCATCTTGATCTTCTTCTTGTTTAGTTAATTTGACGACACGGATGGCGCAGTGGTTGAGCGATCGACTGCTGCGCTGCGTGTCGCGGGTCCGATCCCTGCACGGAACAACGTTGTCGTATTTTACCCAAAGGTTGACTGGTAGAGAATGCCCTAGTGCATTATGTCAGACTATAATCTATCTCTGTGCCAAATTGCATCAAGATCCGTTCAGCCGTTTTAACGTGAATGAGTAAAAAACAAACATACATCCTCACAAACATTCGCATTTATAATATTATATATTTATATTAATATAGTTAGTAGTTTTATCCTAATTCCTTACTAATATTATAAAAGCAAAAGTGAGTTTGTCTGTTTATTTGTTTGTTTGTTTGTTACCTCTTCACGCTTTAATGGCTAAACCGATTTTGATGAATTTTGGTACAGAGATAGTTGGGAACCAGGAGACGGGCATAGGCAATTTTTTTTAAAGTGGGATGTTATGGAGAAAGAGGGAAGAAAAGGGATAACTTAGCGTTGCTATTACAAAACAATAAGGCGCAAGGGGAACTGTGTTACCCCGAATTTAACGCGAGCGAAGCCGCGGGCAAAAGCTAGTAGTACTATATATAGGTACATACTAGGAAGTAGGATATTAGTAGGATCGATGACAGAATTAAACCGGCGATCAAAACTCCGAAATCTGACTTTTTAACATCTGCACCATAAATAAAATAATCACCAACCCACAACAATTTAAAACTCAACACATTAAAATCACTAATCACCAGCTTAACAATCACCAAAAATCACCATTTGTGATTCTGAATATAAAAATAAACAAATTAAATCACTATAGAACTAATTGTTATCATCACCCTATAGATTCACCCCTTGTTAAACGTTGCTATTGTAAATTCAACCTACACTTTACGAAAATAGGATTCAAAATTCCGAGTTACACCTTTAAGACAGTTTAGATTAAAATCTTGCCAGGGTAAAATTAACCTTATTTTTTTTATAAATAAGGGTGAGTGTAGAATAATAGAAGAATAAGTGGTGACATATGATTAGTTTGTTGCAATTAATTTTATTTATACTCATGTTTGTTTTAATTTGGAGGGTGGGCAGAACAATTAGATTAATAATAGTCTTGAATAATATTATAATACAAATGTGATTATTGCGATCGCTTTGAAATATAGGCTATTTCTGGAAAAAGATATATGTCGTGGTGATAAATTCTAACAGGATCAGTTTACTTCGTAGATTTTTTGCCACAAATATTGGAAAAAAAGTATTCTATTTCAGCCTTTTTAATTATGGTATGATGGTGTCTCACTTACATTCTTATCGAAAATTATTTTTTCATGGCTAAGAGTATTATACAAGACTAGCTGACGTCCGCAGCTTAGCGCGTGTTATCAAAAAAAGATGACTGTGGAGTAATTGATGATGTTTTTCATATTCTGATGGAGTGTGTCCGGAATGAACATAATAGAATTCATGTATTTGGACAAAACAATTCCAATGTCCGAGAAAGCAAAAGAATTGTATGAGTTAGTAATAAGTAGATCGTAAGTTAGTGTTAATTAGATTATTGATAGCTTTTCCTGCACTGGGTGATGTGGTCGCTAAGCGACAAAACCCTTTAAAAAAAAAAGGATCTTATGTGTTATTCCAGACTATTATCTACCTCTGTGCCAAATTTCATGAACAGCCGTTCAGCCGTTTTGACGTGAAAGAGAAACAAACATCCAAACCTCACAATAATTCGCATTTATATAAGAAAGAAAACTTATAAACTACCGAAGCAATTTCGAAAATGGGCCCACAATTAACAGAGAAAACGCGTGACAAACATACAAAAAAAAACAGTCGAATTGAGAACCTCCTCCTTTTATTAAAGTCGGCTAAAAGAGAGAAAAAACCTACACTTGCATACCAATTTTACAAATACAACTAGTCCTCAAAACCCCATAACATATGATTTGAATGTACCACTTTACTTTTATAGGGCACCCCAACAAATAGGGTCGACCATATCACCGGCATGTGGGCTCCATGTTCACCCTAATTTGGTACCAAATTGATCCTATTATTATAGTGTTATTTTGGCACTTTTGCGCTTGGGCAAATGGCAATGGTCGTGTGGGGTTGACTTTTGATAAAAAGGTTTAGGTTTTGAATTGTGTTAATAGATTTCTGTACCTTAAAAGGAAAAAAACGGAACACTTATTGGATGTCCGTGCGGTTGTCTTTCAAGACCATTTATCTCCGGGGTTGCGGGTTGTTCGAAAGAGATACCGCGGCCCCGGAACGTAAAGGGCAATTGAAGGAACATGGGTGGGTTTTTGTCTGTACAAATCCGACACTCCCCCCCGCTCCGCCAAGAGCGGGGGAAGTTATTTAATGATCTACCATGCGCAAAAAAGACCCTTTATCTCAGAAACACGTGGAGATATCGAGTTGAAATTAAAACTATATACTCAATTTTGTAGTCAGTTTGTGCTGTGAAAAAATCAACTCTCTAAGTCTACGCAGTCAAAAGATATGGCTGTTTATGTTGCAAGTATGTACGGAACCCTTGGTGCACGAGTCTGACTCTCTCTAGGCTGGTTTTTTGTTTTTATTTTTTTCCGAAATTGCTATTTACATTAATTCATTCAGCTTTACATGAATTATTGCCAGTTCGATCACCGTAAGGAACAAATATTTGTGTAAATGACAGGTAGTTGTTTCGGATCTGGCTGTTTGTGTATGTCAGTTTAAATGTTTGTAAACGCACCTAAGATACAGAACTACTAGTGTTTGAAACGTTTAAAAAAAATAACAAGAATGACAATGGTTTTAGAGGGTTGATTATTAGACAGCTCCAAGAGATAAAAAACTTGAAGACTTGAAGATATGGTTTTTAATTTCAACTCGATACCTCCACGCGTTCTCGAGATAAAGGGTCTTGACAGACAGACGGACCACAAAATGATCCTATAAACACATTATTTATTACATTTTTCCTTTTGAGGTACGGAACCCTGAAAAGATGGACGTTATGTATTCATCTTAGTGACCGTCCAAAAGTATATGCATGTTTCGTAGTATCAATATTTCTATCGTACCAGTATGGATATAAAGAATGGTGCGAATATATCAAAAAGGAATCACAGGTCAAGTAAATCACAACTATAGGTTTATTGAGTGAGTAAGTTCAGGTTTATTTTTGTTTATTAAAGAAATAAGAAGTCTGTCTACTTATATTGAAGTTAAGTTGGTTTTACTAAACCCAGTTGACTTAACAAAACAAATCGAAATTTACTTAAATGCTGACCAATCTCTCAATCTCAAACATCATAATATTTTACACTCCCCCCTAAAATTATTTACCCAAGAGATATACTATACCTACACATACATATAGCTACACCCGCCATTGCCCGGGGGGTAAGAATCAAATTACGTTGATTGCCGTCTTGCGCTCGACAGAGCGACTTAACGCTATTGTGTCGATATTCGAATTGTGCCAGACAACGCGATTTGACAAGCGTTTGTTATTTGTGTGCTGGAGGAATGGTTGTGTACCACGACATGGACGTTTTAGCAGTGGCGTATTTACAAATTTGCCGCCAGTAAGCTATTCAGTTTTGCCGCCCCTACTAAAATTTTAATTCTTAAATTGCAACTGACGGCACGGTTGACGCAGAGCGATTGACTGCTGCGCTGCGTGTCGGCTTTTGCACTTGTATCTTTGGCACTCGTTTATTTTTGTAAGATAAAAAAATTGGACCAAATTTGCCGCCTCCTGGAATCTTCCGCCCTAGACTCCAGCCTATTCAGCCTACTGGTAAATTCGCCACTGGGTTTTAGTCTGGGAAGAGATCTTGAGATTAGGAAAACGTAAGTTTTTCTCGTCTGTTCGTTCCCCCAGACATACTGCAGTACTCATACCTGGTCGACATTCCACACAATCGCGCCAAGCCGTTTGCTACATGCACACTGCCAAGGAATGGAACTCCCTGCCCTTTTTGCGGGTGGAAAATCATCAAATAACTTTCCCAGCTCTGGGTGGAGCGGGTGAGAATGTCAGTCTTTTACGGACTTAAACCCACCCATGTTCCTTCTATTGCCCTTTATGTTCCGGTCCCGCGTCACTTTCCAACAACCCACAACCCCTGCAGCCGGCCGTCGCGGGCATTTGAGTGAAAAAAGGAAGAAAAAAAACAAAATGCAATTTGTGATTTCAAATTTTATCATTGAAGTAAATCGCTTTAACTGAAGGTAAACTTTAAAAAATCTTTCTCAAGACACAAGTACTTGCTATTTTCAACATCATTAACCGATTTAATAAAAAGGAGAGAAACTTTTTGTGTATGTTACGTAGGCTACGATATCCAAAAATCTTTTTGTAATCAAAATGGTAGACTAACGAGGTGGTTAGGTTACTCTCTGTGATTGTCTCAAATTATACAATAAAGATTTTTATATATTTTTTTATTATTTATTATTTTTTTTGTTATTATAATATAAATCACTATCATACTATTACTAAAATGCTGAAATCGATAGCAAAAAAGGGAACGAAATAAACAAAAATCACCGACTTCCGAAACTTAAGTTATTTTCTAAATTTTAGTTTTTTTTTTTTTTGTTACCGCCAAATATTCTAAACACGCCATCTTTTCCATAGACCAGCACCGGCCCATCGACAATAAATGTAACCTCCTCCCGTTAGATTAGGAGCACACGTATTCAATGTTCTGGCAATAAATCTGTCAAGGGCGCATTGCACTGGGAAAGTTGCTCTACTTAAGATATACGATTTATTTTGTTCTGCTTCGTGTGTTGTTTCGAATTTGTAAGCTTTAGCTGTAGGTACTTTAGCGAGGATTCAGCTTGTAAATGTTTTACTTAGTATTTTAGAACCTGACACAAATATATGGGATACAAGGATTGGTTGAAATAAAATCACGACATAATGCACTTAGTATTAACTATTGAGTGCATTGGGATTTTATAGAATAACAATTTACTTTCACTTGTACACAGGATTTTTTTTTGTTTATTTTATTTCAAGGAAATTTTAACTTTTAAAGAATATTCAATTAATATTAACCTTATCTATTATTTCAAACAGGCTTACTACTTTAAATTCTGTGTCTCAGTAAACAACTTATTACTTATTTATATTTTGTACGAAACACGTTTTTTTTTAATTGTGGGTAATTAATTTAAAACAAGTTAATGTTGCCAATTAAATGGCATAAAAACTGAAGTTTTTTTTGAAGATATATTATATTAGTCATCTGTGTTTCTATCATTGACACGAATCACACAATCTCAGTAATTTGGCAAGCTTAAAATCATTTCATCAAAATGCGACTTAGAGGAATGCCAGCCCACGTTCAGCATTACCCACGATGCAGCTGTACGTGTCGAGATTGCTTCACACCACGAAATCTGAAGAGCTCATGGAATATGTACGTGTCAAGACAAACTGAACTTTGAGAGTCGTGCAGTTGGATTCGCGACATAAAGCAAATTTTAAGTCATTTGTGGTGCCTACTCATAAATTTGAGACTTTCCACAAAGAAGAGTTTTAGCCGAACGGTGTCGCATTTCGATGATTTCATTTTCTCATTTTTAGGTATAATTTTTTTATGGTCTTTCGTTGCCTGATAATACAATTATTGTTGTTATTAAGAGGTTAAGCAGATGATTGATGATCTTATCGGAATCATCAAATTTTCATGATCTTATTGTAAAGGTATTTCAATTTGAAAGGTGTAAATGTTATTCAATTCAAGTAAACCCGGCTGCGCCGCTATTGCTGGAGGCTATGTAGTTTATTAACATTGATGTAAATAGGTTTGTAGGCGGTACGAAGCAAATAATGTATTATGGCTGTAATGTATTATTTAATGTGCAATGTATTCAAATATTCCGCCTACACATTGGCATTCTTGCATCAATATTGATTTAATTCATTGATTAATTTTCCGCAATTGATTGACATAACTAGACATAACACGCCTGTCTTTTTCCGTTGAAATTTTATCTATAGATCACACATATTTCACCAGACCACCACAACTTGAAAATTGAAAAATAAAATAAAAATTGCAAAAAATAACCGGCATACAAAAAAAAGTGAAAAATAACTTTATTTTCGTAGTTCGGTGATTTTTGTTTGCTTCACTGTTATTTTGCCACTAATTTCTTACTCAAGAACTCGGTTACGAATATACCAACTAGACATTGTCTGGTAATACCAGTAAATACAAAGTAGAGTATCTTTCCACCCAGCTCAGTCCCAACTTTCGGTATAAATAACACAAGACGTTCAGTAGTCTGCAGGGGGATGTCGGACGACAAAATATACGGATTTATTTAATACTAGCTCCTTACTGTGGAGTTGGATGGTGTTTGTTAGGGTGTTCTATGTCTATAACACCGTTATTTCTAGGTTTGGGGTCACTAAAATTCAAGATATGGAACGAATATTTGATGTCTATAGGCGTTTACAATTAATTAACCTGAATATAGCCTCTATTGGGGAAGAAGTTTTACATAAAATTAAATATAATTACCGAACAAGAGCAAATATAATGCACTTTAAGCATTTAACGTAACCAACATTATGTTGTATTAGCTTGCGCACGCGGCTTCGCCCGCGTGATTATCGAAATAAAAGTATCCTATGTGTTATTCCAGACTATAATCTAACTCTGTGCCAAATTTCAAGAAGATCCGCTCAGCCATTTTGACGTGAAAGAGTAACAAACATCCATACATCCATCTATCCATCCTCACAAACTTATGATTTCCTATCCACAAAAAAAAAGGTAATAAACGCGTGTTAAAAATATTGAAGCATTTCACTCTATGGAAAATCAAATGTTCTACTATGGTTCTACAGTTCTACACAAGCAGAGTCAATACTTCAAATGCCAATAACATGTCCCGCTAATGAAAATCACCGTTAACGTACCAATAGATTATAGTAATTTACAATTCCAATTATAAATCCATATCAAACAGAAGAAGTCGTTAAGTCTTTATTATACTTAAACAAATATATTTAATAGGATGGGTCCCAACATTATTTTTAAACTTAAACCAGAGTTGGACACGGGAAAGTCACGTACAACCAACATGACTAAACTATTTATTTATCAAAATGGACACTTGAGCACGATTTTCTATTTATTTTCTGTACCTACATGTAGGTTTTAATGCATTTATAAGTTATTGAAAGTTTAATTTTGGCTGTATGAGTGTTGACTTTAGCCCTTTGTGTGGGATAACAAAAAGTTGAAAGGGTTTTTTTGGTTGAACGTTGTGTGGGCGTGTAATGGTCTCACAGAATGGGAATAGATTATTTTGTGATTACCTTAAGTAATATCTATTTGTTCCTGTCGAATGTTTCATACAATCTTGGCTAACGGAAGATTAAGGAATATAGAATGAGTATAAAGCTACATATTCAATAACGTATTAAATCTAAAATATCATTTATTAAAAATATAAGTCACCAAAGTAAACGAAGTACTCATCGTAATATTGATTTACAATTTTCGTAAAAGAAAACCAAAACATAGTTGAAAAACTGTTTTATTTATTACTATAACTAAGTGACAAAAACCATCAAATTACCACATCTAATCCCATTCACCCTCAACTTCACCAATAAAAATAATACAATACACAAACAACAGAAAAAAAACATGGCCGTTCTCTATTCGCGCCAAAATTTGACAGATGCGTTCATGACATTATCGTGTTGGGCAAACAACGCCAAATGTCGCGTTCGTGTTAGAGTAATTGTTAATTATCATTTTTATAAGCTTAGCGGCGACACTTTGATGCGATAAATTAGTTATATTAACGTTCTGTTATATAAATAGTGGATAAGTGGTCCGTGTTTTTATTATTGATTTGATTAATTGACACTGGCTAGGAATACGATTAGTACAATTACGTGTATCCTACGTGTTTGCTAAATTGCTTTTTTTTGCATATCATAACATCACGTCTGTAATCCTTAAAGGTTAAGGTAGAGTTGTACCTGATAGGAGACCGACATTGCGACAGATATGAAAATAAAAATACGAATTGGTAGCAACTACATATATCCCAGTGTCACAGGCCATATTAAAAACGTTATGTGGGTTAATTTCACACAGGAACGTTTATTTTTTTATTATTTTTGTAACATTATGTTACTCTATATAATCCAAAGGTTGACTGGTAGAGAATGCAGTAGCTTTAAGTCCACCTATTTGTTTCTTTAAAAACATTGACCCTCTTTAAGAATTTCTGCTGTAGGTATCTTGTAAAACATTAAAAACCAACAAACAGCCAGACCTACCAGTAGGTCATACAAATATTTAATCGAACCACATGAAGTTTAAATAAATAAATAAAAATTATATATTTATATTTCTTATAACTATAAACATAAAAAATATAAAAGGAGACCCCGAAACAACACGAATATCCACAACTAACATTTTATTTTTCTCCACAGGTGCCCCCCACGCACTTCTCGGTAAGACTAGAAGACCGCGCACCGCCTTCACGTCCCAACAACTCTTGGAATTGGAGAAGCAGTTCAGGATGAACAAATACCTGTCCAGGCCTAAGAGGTTCGAGGTGGCTACCAGTCTGATGCTCACGGAGACTCAGGTGAGAAAAAATACTTCGTCAGCTCTTGTTAATGGATGTATGTTACTCTTTCACGTCAAAACGGCTAAAGGATCTTGATGAAATTTGGCAGAGTGCCAGCTAGTCTGTGATAATTTTCGACTGTAACGCGAGCAAACCCGGGGCAGAAGCAAGTTTACAATAAACTAACTGTCTTACGCGGTTTCACCCGCGTCTTTAGTTGCTGCCCCGCTCCCGTGAGTAGTAGCGTGATGTTGTATAGCCTGTGTTACTCCCTGATAATGTAGCTTCCTATTAGTGAAAAAATTGTTAAAATCGGTCCAGTAGTTTTGGAGCTTATTCGATACAAACAAAAAAACGAAGCTAACCTCGTTATAATACTAGAATAAATAAGTACAACGCCAGCATACAACACTTTAAGTGCTGGGTTAATCTTAACAAACGTTATAAAATATTATAAAATCATAACCAAATCACAGAAAACGTAGTTTTGTAATATTATTATTGATAGGTACTGCAATATTGATACCACGTTCAAATGTATTCCATGAAAAACTGCGTAAATTAACGACTTTTTTTATCTCTACAAATAAATTGTAAAGGGACTTTTATTGTTAAGGCTAACTCAAATGTTAAATTGTTTTGATCAATAAATTTATACGTATCTCTTGCATTATCATCATACTTACTTTAAATATATTTAAAATTAAATAAATTGATTATAATTTAAACAATCCCTATAAAAAAACAACGCACCAAAATCCATAAATATTTTAATATCAAACCCACAGACACTACAAACAGCCCAATTTTGACATTTATTTTGGCGCCAAACACCTGTCAACATGGCGGATTTGTGCTTACAAATGTATGTTAAGATTACAAGGGTGGCATCGTAAACGTTTCGGCTTTACCCAGGTTTAAAGATTAATCTCGCACCCTGGGGAGGGTCTTAGAATGTATACGATATTTACACCTGTTTGGATTTATATGATAAGGTACTTGCATGGTTTTATAGGTTAGGGGTGGAAAATATGGGATTTAGATGGGATAAAATTGTATTCCTTATATTTCTATCATAGCACGATTTTTTCACTTTGTTCTCCATCTGTCTGTCTGTCAAGACTCTTCATTTAAGGAACGCCTGAAGGTATCGAGTTGAAAATAAAACTGTTTAGTTAACCCTGTGCTCCCTTTGTGCTGCTAATAAATCAACCCTCTAAGTCTACGCAGTCAAAAGATATGGCTGTTTATGTCGCAAGCTTATACGGATACAACGTGCGTACACTTTTTGCGCGAATTAGACTCGTCCTTGGCCCGTTTTTTAAACTTACAGCAACGGTATTTTATGTGTTTATTTTAAGCATACACATATCTCATATGAAAACGTAAACGACAATTACTTGTTGACCCGTTAGCTATTTATATAATTTAACTAAGATTTTCTTTGTCCACAGGTAAAAATCTGGTTCCAAAACAGAAGAATGAAGTGGAAACGTTCAAAAAAAGCCCAACAAGATTCCAAAAACAAGGACTCACCACAGACTGAAGAAAAGAAACCAAAAGAAATACAAAATGAACAAGAAAAACCCTCTCCAATGGCGGGAGATTTGACAGCTGTCAAACCTATCCTAGACAGAGACAGAATTATCGCGTTAGAGAGAGAAAGGGCGATGGCTGCCGCGAATTTTAATTCGAATATGGAGAATCGGCGTGGGTTGGTAGTTATGAATCAAGATGGAGGTCGCCCTATGGACATGTTTAGGCCATACGTGGTATGAGAGTAAATTAACTTTTGGTTTTTATTCATTTGTTGATTTATAAAGTATTCAAAATCAGTGATGATGAATTTTATCTTTTTTGAGTTTTTAAGCAATGGATAATATTTTTTTTTACCATAAATAATTTATTTGCACAGACTAACAAAGAAATTAAACACAACACGTTTTTTATTACGCAATTAGAAGAAAGTAAAAAATGGTGAATACGTATACTATTAACTAAAATTAAATTAGAATACCCTTCCTAGTCAAGCATAGTGTATATTTCTACATTTATTGTTAAATAAATAATTAGGGAATAATGTAAATAATAATAACTGTAATGTGTAATCTAATAATTTAGCATTTTTGTTGGTACATACACAGTTTTCTTTTGACTCACAGTAATCCGCCATCTTTGGTAATCCGCTATATCGGAATTTGAATGACGTTACTTGTAACCAGACTTTCTCATTCAAACTAAAAAGAAATCACGAATCTATGAAATTACTATTTTGTTTCTCTTTACTACCGTGCTATTCTAAATATAAGAATACCGCGTCCAGCTTAGCGCTGCCACAACGTCAAGTTTCATAGTGTCTTCTGGGATTTGCGCTTACTTAGAGAATTACTTGCATTTATTTAAGAATAAGTATTTTGTAAGTGTCCTATTAGATTACATACTATTTTAATATTACTATAAGGACTGAAGCAGGCCAAATATATTTTAAGTGTTAGGGTTGGTGCAAATTATTGTGATTCGCATTTTGGTTAGAAATAATTATGTGTTTGTCTTTGGTTAGGTTTTTATTCTCCTTTGAAGATTATTTGTTCGTTAAAGTTTCTAAATGAAATGAACAGTATGATAATAATATTTTTTTAATAATTGTACACCGTATTTAATACTACAACAATGCTACAATTACTTCTAGATACAAAGAATACAGTTTGCAATTTGACTATGATGATGATGATGATGATAGGACTCCATTATCCGCACGTAGACTCCCATTCGGTCCGTTGTGCGTGGGGGTCCTGGCTAACATAGCCAGCCCAACTCCGCCCAGAAGCACAGAAGTTTCCTGGGGACTTCACAGGCTTCGCGGAGCGACCTCACTGTTCCGAGGATTTGTTCACGTTGAGAAGCCACAGCGTCGCATTCCAGGATGACGTGGGCTGCTGTTTCCTCGGCGCTAAAGCAGCCTCTGCAAAGAGGACTGTCTGTGGCGCCTGTGTTAAAAAGGTGTTTGTTTAAGGGGCAGTGGCCCGTAATTGTCCCTATCAGTATTCTGAGGTTGTTCCTACTAAGGCTGAGAAGTCGTTTGGTTAGTCGCGGATAGACCTTAGGCATGGCCATTTTAGACTGCCTGCAGTCTGTTGCCCGTGACCATTTGTTGTTGTGTGATTCTGTGGATCTTTGGCGAATCCACGATCGGAACAGAGAGAAAGGTAGGGGGAGGAGTGGATACGGGCCTAGCACTACCATCTCAGAACCTCTCTTTGCGAGTTCGTCAGCAGCGTCGTTGCCAAGGGATCCACTGTGCCCTTTAATCCACTGGATTGTGATTCGATTTGATGTCGATATACTCTCCAGGGCGAGGTGACACTCGAAAATTAGTTTGTTGTTTGTTTGCTTGTTTTCTAAAGCTTTAAGCACGGCTAAGCTGTCGGATATGAATCTAATACCATAGTCGTGTATTCCTAACCGCCTTACGGCAGTCGCAGCTTCTGTCAAGGCGACGCACTCGCATTGAAAAATGGAGCTGTGTGTGCCTAGCGGTATGTGGAAATTAATGTTGAGGTCTAGGGAGTGTACGCCAGCCCCTGAGCCGGATTGTGTTTTAGAACCGTCTGTGTAAATGCGTACTTCGTGGACACCTGACTGGTCCCTTTCCTCCTCTATTGTTTGAATGTTGTATTTTTTGTTAAACATGGGTTGATTTGGTGTCCTATCACACGGGGCTGCGATGAGAGGTTGATACTCGATCGCCCGGTCCAGGATGTTAGTGTGGGGACTGCTGTGGTTTTTGCCCCATATGCCTAAGTGCATTAGCCTGATGGCAGCGAGAGCTGCCTCCTGCTGTATGTAGAGGTCGAGGGGAGTTATTTGGAGGGCAATCTCCATTGCCGCAGTTGGCGTGGTTCTCATGCAGCCTGTGATAGCTGAGCAGGCGAGTCTTTGGAACCGTTTGAGCTTGTTGGCGGTGGTCGAGAGTTCAGTTCTCGGCAATTTGACTAGTTGTGTTACTTAATTTCGTGAAAGAAAACTCCGGATGGAAATAAATAATTTTGCCAAAAAATATTTATGTAATTTAGTATGAATTTAGACTGTCCAATTTACGTTATCTGTGAAAAAAGTAATTTTAAGCAAAAAATACAAAAGTTTTATTTCCTATTAAAACTTTTACTTAACGAATTTATTTCTTAGATGTAAGGAAACAAGTCAGTATTTAGTTATTATTAATTAAAATGTAAAAAATATTAACAAATAAGACATCTTTCAAACCAGTATTATTGTTTAGAAGTTACTAACATTTGCGCCATTTTGTAAAAATGTAATTATAGTTAGTTTTAAGATTAAATAAATGGCCATACTGTTTTGCAATATGTGGAAAAAACAAAAGGAGAATGTAACGATCGTATGTATAGCGGAATATACAAAAATAACTTAAAAAAATCAATGTCATTTTTAAGTACATAGACACTTATGATTTTTTTTAATACATTGTTTAGACGCCTAACCACGAGTTCGCGGTGTTAACGGAACCTAAATATGTCGATTTTAAAATATATAACATTCGTTCGACATAATTATACACAATAACACTATATTAAAAAGGTGCAACTTTGTATGTGTGTATGTAAGTTTAGCACTCCTTCACACTACACGGATTTTATTGATATATGTATTATATTATGAAATTCGTTTACCTTGTTTAACACATATGCTACTTTTATCCCGGTCTACAAGGGTGAAATCGCGGGGAGCAGCTGTAATATCATAATTTAATAAAAATAAATTATTAATATTAAGTCGATAAAACAATATCAACTTTTTTACAAGTTAACACCGCGATCTCGTTTTAGGGCCTCTAGAACGAACAATATATAATTATGTCACTGTAATGAATAAGAGGCTAATAATTTATTAAGTTTATTTAATAAGTAACATTAGCTAATAGTTTATTAAGTTAAAAAAAACGTGATAGGTTAAAATTAATTTTAATATAAAATTGTATTATAAGTGTGGCCATACCTTAAGTTACGATTTTAAGATATAAGTAGCATTACTAGTAGTTTAATCAATGACAAGAAGTACACTTCAGGCCAAAATAAGCATACCGCAAATTAATATTTATTGTAGGTGATGGTGGAAGATGTCGATTTTACACGAGAGTTTATTTCAGCAGCAAAGTACAGGTTTTACAGATTTTGATAAAACTGATTGATGGATATAAAATAGGCACAGTACCACTCAGTCAAGTCCCGAAGAACGAAGGCGGCTACATAATCCTATATCCATAAATACAACAAATGCAATATATTCCTTATGGGATTCAAACTGGAATCTAATCAGGGTTATGTGTTCAGGGTAGTGGTGGAGGATCCGCATTTGCACCCGATCGTGTTATTTTACCAACCACGGTTGATTTTGAGACCACTTACAAAAAAAAACTTATACATGTTTTCAAATTCCAATGTTCTAGAAGTCAGCTTTCTCGTATCTTCTACTAGCATCAGAACATTACAATTATTTTTAACCAACAAGGAGATCGGTACAAAGAGTCGTCATTAAGACAAAAAAGAAATTCTAGGAAACTGTTTAGTAACACTTATGGGTGGTTTATTTTGTCCTGAATTGTACATCTGTCATATTTAATTTATAAAAACTGTAAATGTTTCTACGTGGAGTCCTGTACCATAATAATCGTAAATAACATTAAATTATATGCAAATTATAAATAAAGATATAGTTGATATGTTGGAATTTGTCGTTTTATTTCCTACTGAGTCTTTCATTAAGACCGATTCTGTCTCTGATCGCTTCTTAAAAATATCAGGCGGATAACTATAGTACTAGAGAAAACTGAAAAGTAAGTATGTATTCAATAATAGCGAAATATGTAACAAGTTGATAAAACAGTGTTCTATACCACAAGTGCTTTAACGAATCCCGAACGCAGCGAGTGACTTATAAGTTATGTAGTTTAATAAACTAAAACCGAAGCGAAAAGTCTTTGGTAAAAGTTTTAATAATATAAAAAGGCTATTTGAGACATAGGGGCTGGCTATTCGGAAGCCGTGATAATAAAATATTTGATTGATTATATTTTTTCTTCCAGAAACAGTAGAATATATTCTACTGAGGGAAAGAGACAGAGCTATACAGGGTGTCTAGCACCATCTTTTACCCTCAGTGGAATAAGTTCTGCTTTAAGACGTCATGGTAGGCCTACTGAACCTTTTTTGGATCAATTTGTTGTCCGTCTGTCTGTCTGTCAAGACCCTTTATCTCGGGAACGCATGAAGGTATAAAGTTGAAATTAAAACCACATACTCAAGTCTGTGGTCTCTTTAAGCTGTGGAAAAACCAACTCTCTAAGTCTACACAGTCAAAAGATATGGCTGTTTATATCGCAAGCTTGTACGGAACCTTCGATGCGCAAGTCCAACTCACACTTTTCCGTTTTTTTTTAAATTAATTTGCTTTATTGCTCTGTCCTGAGCGAGTCTTATAAACGGTTTTTCTTTCTTCTTCTTAATGATCAAAATCATTCTACAGCTAGTCGAATGATTCTTTCTAAACGACTCACTTCTTCTCCAAACATACATAACTACACAAACTATGTATATCTATCGACTGCTAGAAGTAGAAACGGTTAAATAACATGCCACTGGTAACGGTTCGCTTACAACACTAAATTAAGCCGAAGGGGGAGGGGGGAAGGGTAGAGCGCCCGTAAGGTATGCGAAAAAATGCGGGATAAAAATTGTAGAGGCTTTTTTTTGCGGATGAGTAATCATCAAATATGTACACATATGGACACTCTTTTAAATAGAATATTATTACAAAATCGTATTTACATCATTCGTGTTGAGATTATACAAATATGTGAGAACGATGTAGAAAGACGTGCACAGTAAGAGCGTCCAGAATAAAAACAAAATTCAATAAATTAAAATCTAAATAAATTAAAAATGACCGTGGTAGCTAGAAAATGACCAGTCCCAACTGACAGCGCCCGTTCACGAACATGACGTATGGATCAGCCCCATTCAGCTCGACCATTTTGAAGGGAGCTAAATGACCCGACACACCCGCCACCATCAGCGAGACATTTAAGTGAGCATGACACTATCAACCACCAGGGCTTCGTCAAGTCAATGATAATAGCACTCACATATGGGCTTAATAATTATACAATACTAGAGAAATGATTCTATACATTGCAAAGATAGTCTTACAATCTTCTGCAGCTTCCACTATAGATAGAATAGCTATGCTGGTTAGAATGGAAGCCTACCTCGACATAGTTCGGGAATGGCGAAGCAGACAATGATTTAGTTTTAATAATTCTATTATTGATTTCTTTATCGTGTCTAACCTAGTGTGCCTTGGTGTTAGTTTCCTGAGACACGCTGGTTTCCTCACAATTTATCTTTCACTAAAGCAAGTGATGAATATCCAAACGCCTGAGGTTCGGAATCGAGACAGGTATGACTTATTGGCAGTACGACGGTCATATGACAAGACTACTTCTGCTAATTATTATTCTAGTAGTAGGTAGGTTTCCTCATCTGCCTTGCCTTTTCCCAATTATGTTGGGGTCGGCTTCCAGTCTAACCGGATGCAGCTGAATATCAGTATTTTACATGGAGCGACTGCCTATCTGACCTCCACAACCAGTTAATACTGGGTAATACGATACCCCTTGGTAAGACTGGTTGTCAGACTTTCGGAACACTCACTACCTGTAACGACTGTCAAAGATCTACAAATGACAGTAGGTAGTAGGTAGGTTTATATGTTTTAAATATACAAAAAATACGTGACCAGAAGGAGACCCTTTTTAGCCAAAAAAATCAGCATTGCTGTCCTACGTGGCAATGCCGACAGGCACCTGGAAACTTTTCCAATTGACAGCGATGAGCATACATTTTTTGACGCCCTGTTTATTCCCTATGAGGGAGTTGTATTATTGTAGGTTGTATTTACATTAAGTAAATAATAAACACAGCAGTATAAACCAAAAACAATACAAAAGTTTTTTTTTACCAAAAAAATTCAAGACTATCCTCCATTTCCCTAAACCATGGCCACCCTATATTCTGAAGTGATGTTGGCAGTATAAATTGGTGTGGAAAAACTCCACCGCTCTGTATTCTGTGGCCGTCGGAGAGCGAGAGGGAAATAGTGCTGTCTCGCTCTAGCGGTGCCTGTTATGGATAGCGGGGGGTATTCATAGTGCAGTGGAAAACAATTATTGTGTCGGGACAATTTTTTCAAATTACTGTATGAAGTGGAAAGCCTATGGTGTCTTGTCATATCTGGCAGTAGAAAAGAGGATTTGGGAAACAATTATTGAGTCGGGACAAATTTTTACAAATTTGTATATGAAGTGAAGAAAGAGCCTGTGGTGTTCTGTAATATCTGCTTAGAAATGTATTAACAGTTGAGGAATGTACTAGCTGGCGCCCGCGGTTTCGCCCGCGTGATGATCGTAAAATAAGTATCCTATGCGTTAATCCAGACTATAATCTACCTCTGTGCCAAATTTCATCAAGATCCGTTCAGCCGTTTTGACGTAAAAGAGTAGGTAACAAACATCCATACATCCATCCATCTATCCATCCTCACAAACATTCGCATTTTTAATATATAAAAGTAGGAAGTAGGAGTTCTACTAATTTCTATCTATATTTCCATTCTATTCTACTTACTTGACACTTATCGTCATATTATTTTGAGAAAAAATCACTCAGTATCTTTATAAATTGTTGCCTTTGTGTTAATCCAGACTGTAATCTACATCTCTACCAAATTTCATCAAGATCCGTTCAGCCGTACCTATTTACGTGAAACTGTAACAAACAACCATACATCCTCACAAACATTCACATCTATAAAATTAGTAGGATACATTTTTGCACGAAATTGTATGGTGTCTTGCCTAGTTGCTCCATGTAGAATACTGGTAGTCGTTGCATCTAGTTAGACTGTAAGCCAACCTCAACATAGTTGGGAAAAGATGATCATCTAACCGGTTAAAAACCGAATAGTAATGGCGTTTACTCAAAATGAAACGATGAATTTCATATGGACATAAGTACTTACGAAACGTCGAGAAAAGGCATAATTCGGGTAGGTCGTTTCCTATGAAGAAGAACCGGCAAGAGACTCTATGGTTACGATATTTATAAAAAAAACACCTTATCAAACTCAAATCATTTATTTCAATTAGACCATTAAAGGCACTTTTGAATGTGAAGCACATGTCACTAAAAGAGTGATGGACCTGAATGTTGATGGACGGAGAGCGAGAGGAAGGCCAAAGAAAAGATGGATGAATTGTGTAAGGAATGATATGAAGGAGAAAGCAGTAAATGATGCCGTGACGTCTGATAGGAGAATAGAAGAAGAAAACGTGTTGCGCCAACCCCAAATAGAATTGGACAAGGGCAGGCAAATGATGAGGCACTTTTGAATGTCATAAAATCAAAGAAGATACTGCTACAGTCCCAGTCACAAGACATAATAACTTGTTAAAGTACTGTAGGAGTCCATTTCAAAGCGTTGATTTCTATCATCCACAAAATTCTCGATCCCCCTCAACGCCCAGACTATAGCTCCCGCCAGGGGGCGTGTCCTCCGTGATTGATGCCTTTTGTTTAAACAACTTACTGACTGTTTGCGCCACCGACACCAACGTCGATAACTTGAGACTGTTTCAATGTTTTTAAGGCTTTTTGACTTGTAATAGAATGGCTGATTATAGTCCTGGCTATGGAGGTTCATCGTGTCTAAATGCCTATGGGCCAATCTAAATTCTACCTTAATCGCCTATGGGTCAATCTAAATTCTAGCTTTATCTTTTTTTTTAATGTGTTCCTTTTTTTCTGTTTAATATTTTGTTTGTATTAATTCCTGTATTGTGACTTTTGCTGTATCAAATAAATAATAATAATAATAATATATAATATCTTGGGACAACTCACACACGGCTATCTGATCCCAAGCTAAGCAGAGCTTGTGTTATGGTAACCAGACAACTGATATACATACTTATATAATTTATAAATACATACATATTATAGATAAATCACACCCAGACACAGAACAAACAATCATGCTCATCACACAAAGTTTGTCCTGGGTGGGAATCGAACCCACGACCTCCGGCTCAGCAGTCAGGGCCACTAACCACTAGACCAACAGGCCCGTCTAGATCCCACTTTTTTTTAATAATAATTATCCTATGTCCGTCTCCTGGTTCCCAGTTCCCAACTATCTCTGTACCAAAATTCATCAAAATCGGTTTAGCCATTTAGGCGTGAAGAGGTAACAAACAAAGTCACTTTCGCTTTTATAATATTAGTAAGGATTAATAGTGTGATGAATGTTATTATCTATACCTACCTACACTTCTATTATAGTCTATGGCATCCACAGATCTATAGAACGCCAAACAATGATGACAGACGCAAAACTGTAGCAAGTAGAAGTGCAAATAGTATCTACGAATTCAAACAGAATACCAAATCGAGGAGGGAATATCAATATTTGATATTTGGTATTGTTACGACACCCCGCTCTCGGTGGCGACCATTTTCGTTACGCGTTCCCGCGCTTTTTGACAGATCAATGATGACAGTTGAATTTTTTTATCATTGTCAATTTTTATTTTTGTACAGAATAATATTTTTCTCAAGGGCTCAAGGTTTTTGGAACGGAGTTCCTTATCGCGCGTTGCGAAAGGGGGCTAGACGGAAAAAATTAAGACCAAAAGTTGTTACTACACATTTTGCTATAGTTGTAAGCCGTGCGGCGTGCGCGTGATTCTCTGTCTGTCTCTCTCTCTCATAGAAAGCAAGCCAGTTATTTTCATTGCGTCTTTCTATTTTGCATTGCACAGTGTGGTGTCGCGACAATTATTTTTGTTGAGTGTAAACAGGTTTTTTGTACATAAAAAAATAATAACTTCGTTCCATCCGGGTCTCCCTTGACACCTCTCAAGTTTTTTCTTATTCATGTCTAGTTCACATAATAATGTTATCTTCTAGTTTTTGCTCTAGCGCCTTATTTATTGCAAATATAAGCATAGCAATGCTAAGTTTTCCCTTTTCTTCCCCCTTTCTCTCTCATATCATATCTCAATCTTTTTTTTTTTAAATAGCCTATGTCCGTCTCCAGGGTCCCAACTATCTCTGTACCAAAATTCATCAAAATCGGTTAAGCCATTTAGGCGTGAAGAGGTAACAAACAAATTCACTTTCGCTTTTATAATATTAGTAAGGAAAGTAAGGATAATGTCGGGCTTTGTACGGTACCTTCGGTGCGCGAATCTGGCTCACTCTTGGCTTGTTTTGTTCCTTAGGGGTAATATAAAACTTATTTTAAAGATTCCGATACCTTAAAAATAAGTTTTAAAAGAAAAACGCGTATATATCTACAACAACCCGACAGATACGGTCCTACGATTCCTGAATTGCAAATAACACAGATTCGCTCATATTTATTCGCTCATATTTTTATCTCTTCACTAATTGAATCTACTCAAAATGCAACGAATTCCGTGCAAGTATTTAAAATGCCAAAATTTATTCTTTTTACTTTTTTTTAATTAATAACTAGCTGTGCCCGCAATGCGTTGCAATGCAATTTTTTACCTACCCTACCTACCCTACCTACCCTACCTACCCTACCTACCCTACCTACCCTACCTACCCTACCTACCCTACCTACCCTACCTACCCTACCTACCCTACCTACCCTACCTACCCTACCTACCCTACCTACCCTACCTACCCTACCTACCCTACCTACCCTACCTACCCTACCTACCCTACCTACCCTACCTACCCAACCTACCCTACCTACCCTACCTACCCTACCTACCCTACCTACCCTACCTACCCTACCTACCCTACCTACCCTACCTACCCTACCTACCCTACCTACCCTACCTACCCTACCTACCCTACCTACCCTACCTACCCTACCTACCCTACCTACCCTACCTACCCTACCTACCCTACCTACCCTACCTACCCTACCTACCCTACCTACCCTACCTACCCTACCTACCCTACCTACCCTACCTACCCTACCTACCCTACCTACCCTACCTACCCTACCTACCCTACCTACCCTACCTACCCTACCTACCCTACCTACCCTACCTACCCTACCTACCCTACCTACCCTACCTACCCTACCTACCCTACCTACCCTACCTACCCTACCTACCCTACCTACCCTACCTACCCTACCTACCCTACCTACCCTACCTACCCTACCTACCCTACCTACCCTACCTACCCTATATCCGTCTCCTGGCTCTAAGCTACCTCCTCACCAATTTTCAGCTAAATCGGTTCAGCCGTTCTTGAGTTATAAGTGGAGTAACTAACACGACTTTCTTTTATATATATAGATAAATAAATAAAACATTTATTTTCAGGCATCTCAGGCCCATATATACCTTAAAGGCAATCATATTTTTTTTGACGACACGGTTGGCGCAGTGTCTGAGCGATCGACTGCTGCGCTGAGTGTCGCGGGTTCGATTCCCGCACGGAACATATTTGTATGGCCTACAGATAGTTGTTCCGGGTCTGGCTGTTTGTGTACCTATGTGAGATTGAATGTTTGTAAACGCATCCACGATACAGGAGAAATTTCTAGTGTGGGGCAACGTTAAAAAAAAATAAAAACATATACCTATTACATTTTTTTTTCAACCACGACAGTAAAGTGACTGTCTACTCGAGTACTACTCTAGTCAATTATTATCCAACACAAGCTTTTGCCCGCGGCTTCGCTCGCGTTAAATTCGGGGTAACACAGTTCCCCTTTTGACGGGCCTGTTGGTCTAGTGGTTAGTGGCCCTGACTGCTGAGCCGGAGGTCGTGGGTTCGATTCCCACCCAGGACAAACTTTGTGTGATGAGCATGATTGTTTGTTCTGTGTCTGGGTGTGATTTATCTATAATATGTATGTATTTATAAATGATATAAGTATGTAAATCAGTTGTCTGGTTACCATAACACAAGCTCTGCTTAGCTTGGGATCAGATAGCCGTGTGTGAGTTGTCCCAAGATATTTATATTTATTTATTTATTATTTATTTGCTGATTTACAGGTATCTGCTACCTGTAGTTTTTGCCCTTGCGCCTTATTTATTGTAATAGCAAAGCTAAGTTTTCCCTTTTCTTCCCTCTTTCTCCCTCATTTCTTACTTTTTTTAAATAAAAAGTTAGCCTATCTTCGTCTGCAGGGTCCCAACTAGCTCTGTACCAAAATTCATCAAAATCGGTTTAGCCATGTAGGCGTGAAGACGTAACAAACAAACAAATAAACTCACTTTCGCTTTTATAATATTAGTTAGGATTAGCTTTTGCTTGAGACTCCCGTCAAATACGGATATCAACACATTTTTTTTACGGTTGTAAATCTTCAGATAATTCCCCTGTGATCGGTGTCCACAGAACTGCATCTACGGTGGCCGTCTCGCGGCACTCGACGCCCGTTGCGTCTACCACGGCGGCTGGGTTGGTTTGAGGTTCTCACCCTCAAACGCCCAACCGCCTCCTTTGCTAGCATAACTGCTTCGCAGAAGGTGACCGCATTCCTTCTCGCTCTGGGCTTTTGACAGCACCCGGGCCGGACCCGAGAGATCGCCGCCGCCAATCGCCTCTATGAGAACACAGCGGTGCTCCCCAAGCAGTGCAGACCTCTTGGCGATCGTCACAGTGGTGAAATTAACCCATGGGAGCATCTTGAATGTAGCACATGACACTTATGTACAATGTAGCTTAATTCGTAAAAGATTTTTGGATCGGATTAGTAATTACGTAGATTAATTACCCTTCAGCTACATTCAAACAATACTTATTTTTAATATTACTAGCTGTAATCTGCGGGTTTACCCACTACTCAGCTTCTTAGCGTCGTAGCGTAAAACCTTCCTTGTTATCTAGCCTAAAACTTTCCTTGATAAATGGGCTATCCAGCATTGAAATAATTTCTCAATTCGAACGAGTAGTTTTACATTTTTTAAAAGATTTACATGACACCAACTAATTCAACATTTTTTTATCGATTGTAGTATCTAGTATAAGAAACAACAACAAAAAACATGCAACCACAAAACGCCATTATAAAAAAAACCTTAATCCACAAACAAGAGACAAAAGACATTACACTAACCACAAACAATCAGAGACAATAGCGTCCCTATATTTTTAAAAAACAACAGCTCGTCACGTCGTACGGAGGCGGGAAGACGGCGGCCGTTGATTGGTGCAAATTGAATTTGGAATCAAGGAGCGCCGGCGGGTGAGAGGGGAATGGGGAGGGGTGTTGTCGTGTTGGCGATCGCTCGCTGATTGCCCGTTTGCGGTGCGACTAGCGAAGTATGGATAAGACGTATTGTTCTAAAATTATATAGTTTTCTTTGTATGGGATCTTTGTCAGGTCAACATTCGAAGTTTTAGTGGAGATTGTGATCATTTTTGTTGTGTCAACACAAAGACATTCTTATATTTAATCAATCAATCAAAAGTCATTTATTCAAACTAAGCTGCTAGTGTTTTAGCTGGGAAGAAGAAGTGGCGGAACGAACTCCCAAAGCAACAAAACTGTGAGATATGTTTGATAAACCAGATTTTATACAGTAATATCCAATAGATATTGGACATTTAATTATTGTACAATAGATAAACAGGACTAGACTAAGATAATTGTAATCCAATACTTGTTACTACTTGGTAACAAATCGTTTTGTCTAATGCCACACGCCCGCTTGTCAGGTAGCATTCGTGTGACAAAATCGAAAATGTACGGAATCAAAATTTTTGACCGACCCGGGCGGGAACCGAGCCTAGGATCGTAGATGCTCAGCAGTCGCGCTTGTGACAACTGGACCAACGAGGCGGTCGAGTCGAACGTTATAATAATGTTTTGAGTAGGCATGACGACAGTATAAAAAAATCGCTGATTCAGTGATGACAGGGGAGAAGTCATTTTAAAAAAAATTAAACACAGGTTTAGTTTTATTTAAAAATAACAGATTATTAAGATTTTCAATAAAATAAAACATTAAAATACTGCAATCGGCCATTTTGACTGAAACACCGATCACAGCGTATGACGTCACGGTTATGTGATTTATGGGACGTTGTTATAGAAACAATGTCATTTTTATTTAACTGTGACGTCATGCTGACGCCATTGACACATGCGAGCTGTTTTCGGGCACTATTGAAAATTTATGAGAAAAATGGCTTCAAACTTTGTTAAACTTAAGTTTATTACCGAAATAAAGGCTTTTTTGTAAATAGTAAAAGTGTACCCACATTATGGAAGAGGATTTTAAAATCTTTCGATGACGAAATTGTAGGCATGTACCAGGTAATACATACCTGATATTTTGGCATACCACTATTTCCCATTTTTTTTTGCGGATGGGAAATCATCAAATAACTTGCCCGGCTCTGGACGGAGCGGGGCTGAGTGTGAGACTTGTACTGACTAAAACCCACCCATGTTCCTTCTATTGCCTTTTACGTTCCAGGGCCGCGGTATCTCTTTTGAACAACCCGCAACCCCGGGCAGGCGGTGGCCCTAACAACAGGTCGCTGTGCTTGGCCGACATCTCTTTGAGACCACTATTGCCCATTAGTCGTCGAGTAATCCAGTTGAAAACCAGCGTCGGGCATTCACTGCTCGGGATTTTCCTGAAATGGGCCTATTTGGCGCAGCCGTGAGACACACAACACAATATTAGTTTTGCTTTTTATTTATTTCTTTACTCTCTTTTTTATTATCAAGTTTTAAGTATTTTTTTTTTTGTTGTGTTTAGATTAGTTTTTTTTTTTATATTGTGTGTACACACGACGACACATCAACCTATACAAAACCAGTTTATGCTGCTCTCTCAACAACGGATCTTACACCATAGATTTCAAGTACAATGAGAGATCCGCATAAACTGGTTTTGTATAGGTTGATGTGTCGTCGTGTGTACGTGTGGCAAATGCCAAAAAAACCTGTTTTCTTTCTTTTTTCTAGTCTAATTTACTTTCTACCTAAAATGAACAACGCTACGATATTCGTAGCGCTCGTAGCTTTTCGTAGCCTGCTACGTAATGCTACGAGTGAGATCTTAAAATGAAGTACCTACCTAATTAATTTGCAGGGTTCCGTGCCTCAAAAAGAAAAAATGGAACCCTTATAGGATCCGCATTCAAAAATATATAGACTTGGAAATGTTAATATCTTGAATTTTTTGAAGAAGGGTTTACAAGATTCCCATGGGCGTATACCCACCATGAACACTCTGGCTTTCTGTTGAGTAATCCCAGGTAATAAGACCATATTTCAACACAGAATCAACGTAGCCATAATACGCAGATAATACGTAGTATAGGTATATACTATAATATATACCTATACTATATATACAGTATACGTAGTCTAGTTTAATCCGGTGGTTCATCAGAATTGGCACCACTGTCATACAAACTAAACAAGTCTACAAATTATCAGCTCAATCGGACACCGGTAAAATTTAATTGCATTTACTGCAAACTGCAAAGCAGTACTGCAGTTGCCCATTCCAAAGCGTAGATCTCTATGGAAAAGAATGGGCAAGAAAATCCATGGAGACTCTTTTAAATCACAATATTGCTGAGATTATACTTACATGTGAGAATGATGTAGAAAAACAAGCACATTAAAATCCAGAGTAAAAGCAAAAACAAGAGTTTTATAGTGAATTTAATGAAAGTGTGTTAAAAACGAGTAAATTACAAACAATGCAGGATTATCTCCAATATGATAGCGAGCTGTGCCTTCGTGCATGTACTCTACTCTGATCCAAGCGTTCAACATTCACACTCCAGTAGTCTATGGTATGTTATATGTGAGCTTGAAATACCTACTAAAGAAACTCCTCTGTAGTAAGAAAACTAGGAATGACACAAAATATAGCGGAGCTTGGTTATTTTTATTTTGCCGCGTGGCGGCCATGTTTTTTTTTTAAATCCACGTTTCCCTCGCAAACACCAATGTTTGACATTTGTTTTTACTACCTACCATAGACAATTTTGTAAATGAGTTCAACAAAAAAACACCGTTACTGATGTAACGGTGTCTTTTTGACAATTGATGAACTTAGAATATCTATTGAAGTAGCTCCTATATGGTATAAACGAGACCGTGAAGGGATGTCTTGGGGAAAATTAACGCAAGATTTGAGTTTACTGACATTTTTATACTAAACTAGCTGGCGCCCGCAGCTTCTCCCGGGTGATATCGAAAAAAAGTATCCTATGTGTTATTCCAAACCATAATCTAGCTGTGCCAAATTTCATCAAAATCCGTTCATCCGTTTTGACGTGAAAGAGTAACATAACGTAATATTAGTAAGATAGTTGGCTGCTGATTATTTCGAAAAAAAAGTCTCCTATGTCTTATTCCAGAACATAATCTACCTCTGTGACAAATTTCATCAGGATCCGGTCAGCCGTTTTGACGTGAAAGAGTAACAAACATCCATACATCCATAAATCCATCCAAACATCCTCACAAACATTCGCATTTATAATATTTACAAAATCGTATTTTATTTTATTCATGTTGAGATTATACAAATAAGCCACAAAAGCAGTTTTGGGGTATGGGTCGGATCTTGAGACCCACTATCTCGATTGAGAGTCAGGACACCACAGGACTAATTGTATATTCATTTATTCATATTACAATCCTTTTGCATAGATCGACGCGTCCGTCAGGTCGGAACGTGTGCGTTGAGCGAGAGGGTTGGCGCTAATCCGCTGCACAGATAATCTAAACTAAAATCTAGTGTTGTGACACAATCCGCCACAAATATCAAACTAGGGTTGTGACACAATCCGCCACAACCACCCCCCTACGGAGAAAATAACAAGTTATTTATAAACACGATATAGAAAAAACAAAGACGTAAATAAACATAAATGGTAGACAACACAATCGGTAAAAATAAACACTTAAGCTAAAGATCTAATCTATTCTTAAATCTAACAGTGCGACCTGACCGGGTGGTAACTGGCTGTTCTGTAACAGAAGGCACAGGCGACTGTGCGGCCTCGGAAAACGCGGGAGCGGCAGGTTGTTGCGGAGCGATTGCCCGGGAAAGGTCGCTCTCTGGGTCAGGTGCAATATATGCAGGCTTCACGCGGTCAATTGTGACCGTCACACGTTTACCTGCAATGTCAATATCGATTAATTTGTCGGTCCGTGACATTACCTTGTAAGGACCAGTATAGGGCGGCTGCAACGACCGGCGCACGGTGTCGTCCCGGAGGAGGACATGAGAGGCATCCTGGAGGTCCTTAAAAATAAAGGACGCCGGCCGCGTGTGTCGCGACGCCGGTATCGGACAGAGGTTCGCCATCTTCGCGCGCAAGACCGTCACGAAGTCGTTGACGTTGTCGCTGGTATAGGAGGTGCTGGATACCAGGAACTCTCCCGGTAGGCGCAGCGGCTCCCCATAAACGAGCTCGGCCGGCGAGCACTTAAGATCCTCCTTTAAGGCGGATCGAATGCCCAGAAGCACGACCGGTAGGGCTCGGTGCCAGGTGTCGCTGTGGCACATGAGAGCGGCTTTCAATTGTCTGTGAAAGCGTTCTATCATGCCATTGGCTTGAGGATGGTAGCCGGTGGTTCGCCTACGCTCGGTCGCGCCAACGTTCATGAGCCGTTTGAAAAGATCAGACTCGAACTGGCGGCCTTGGTCAGTAGTGACCGTGGTAGGAACGCCGAAGCGTGCAATCCAACCGTCTACGAACCGATCGGCCACCTCCTCGGCGGTTATCGAAACCATTGGCCAGGCCTCGGGCCATCGAGAAAAACGGTCGATCGCCGTTAGGCGATACGAGTAACCCCTTGATGTTGGCATAGGGCCGATTATATCTAAATGGACATGACGGAACCTAGATGATGGTGAGGCGAAGCTTCCAAGCGGCGCGGACACGTGGCGTGTCACTTTGGCGCGCTGGCAGTGGAGACATTCCTTTGCCCAGGCGCGGCAGTCACGCGTCACGCCGGGCCACACGTAGCGCTGTGCCACGAGGCGTGCGCTGGCGCGGCCGCCGGGATGACTGAGTGCATGCAGACCGTCGAACACGGCGCGGCGCAGCGGTGATGGCAGGTAGGGCCGCGGTTTGCCTGTTGAGACGTCACACTGGATGGTGATGTCCGTGCCTGGAATTAATGTACGTTGTATATTGAGAGACGAGTCGGACAAAGTTTTAAGCTCGTCGTCGGCTTCTTGTTCTCGAGCCAACGCGGAATAGTCGTAATCGAGTGAGACGGCCTCAATGCGAGACATCGTGTCAGCGACGACGTTGTCATCTCCCTTGACGTGCCGTATGTCGGTAGTGAATTGGGAGATAAAGGTGAGCTGGTTAAGTTGGCTGGGTGGCAGTTTTTCTCTACGTTGCTTGAATGCATATAATAAAGGTTTGTGATCCGTATATATTGTGGCGTGTTGCGCCTCTAATATATGTCGGAAATGCTGCACCGCCGAATATACTGCCAGCAGTTCCCTGTAATAAGCTGGCCACACTGACTGACTCGCCGTAAGTTTCTTGCTAAAGAAAGCAAGTGGTTGCTCGCCCAGGTCAGTTTGTTGCTGTAAGCACGCACCCACCTGAGTGCCGGACGCATCTGTGTACAACGCCAACTGGGCGTTAGGTACAGGATGTGCTAATCTGGTGACATATGAGAGGCTGTCCTTGCATGCCTGGAAGGCGTGCTCCAGTTCAGGATTCCAGGGCATGGGCTTGGCTCCCTTGAGCTTCGTCGCTGTAAGGAAGTCAATGAGCGGGGCTTGAGTCTCGGCAGCATTGGGCAGGAACTGTCGGTAGTAATTTATCATACCTAAGAACCTGCGGAGACCTTGAGCTGTTTTAGGCAGAGGGAAATCTTTTAAGGCTTGGACTTTTTCTTCCGGGGGGCTTATGCCTTCCTTGGAGACTTTATAACCGAGGAAAATAACCTCAGGTGCACCTAACACACACTTTGTAGGATTGACCACTACCCCATAGTTAGCCAAACGTTCAAAGAGAGTGCGTAGGTGGTTACAATGCTCCGTAGCATCCCTGGAAAATATAAGGATATCGTCCACATATGGAAAACAAAAATCCAAGCCCCAGACAATTTCATCCATGAAACGCTGGAAGGTTTGTCCAGCATTCCTGAGACCGAACGTCATATAAGGGAATTCAAACAAACCAAATGGTGTTGTAATGGCAGTTTTGCAAACATCAGCTGGCTCCACTGGTATCTGTTGATAAGCTTTGACTAAATCAATAGTACTAAAAATGGTGGAACCAGCGAGAGCATGGCCAAAATCTCCTATATGGCGCACGGGATATCTGTCTGGTACAGTACGGGCATTCAGCGTTCTATAGTCGCCGCAGGGGCGCCATGAAGAGTCTTTCTTCTGCGCTAGATGCAGTGGCGAGGACCACGGACTCTTAGAGGGGCGCGCGGTACCGGCTTGCACCATTTCCGCGAACTCCTTCTGCGCGGCGCGCAGTTTGTCCGGCGCGAGGCGGCGCGGCCGTGACACCACTGTTGGGCCGTCGGTCGTCTTGATGTAATGCACTGTGTTGTGCTTCACCTCGCGATGGATACCGGGGGGTCTCGTGATCACTGGAAATTGAGACAAGATTTTATGAAATTCTGAATTTTCAATTTCAACAGTTTTTACACTAAGCTGATAAAATTTCGCTATGGAGGCTGGAGCAGTAAGACCAGTAACTCCACAGCGTAATATTTTGTTTTTGCAGTCCGGAAGTAGGTTGTAGAAAGCCATGAAATCTGCACCAATTATGGCAGTATCAACATCAGCTATGATGAAGTTCCATTTAAATGCACGGCGGAGACCAAGATTTAGTGTGAATGTGTGACAGCCATAAGTTTTAATGGAACTGCCATTTGCAGCACACAAGTTGTAGTTAGCATCTGCTACTTTGTTACCTAACAGTTTTTTAGGAAAACAGCAAATGTCAGATCCTGTATCTAACAAAAATCGGAATTTAGTCTCTTTGTCTACTACAAATAAGCGGCTACTAGCAAAACAATCAGTCGCCGCTGCTACGGATTGCTCTGTTGGTTTTCCGACCAAGAACATGGTTTATTACATTTGCCTGGTCTTGCCTTCGCACCGAATTTTTGATGATACCAACAAATAGGCTGTCGGGCCACCTGGGATGCAGATCTGGACCTAGGTTTTGATTGAGACCTGGAACTAGAACGGTATCTAGAATTGGAGTGCCCTGCTGTTAAAGTGGCCACCTGACGTGTAAGCTCTTGAATCTGCACTGTTATGGCAGCAAGGTCAGGGGCACTAGATGGAACCTGAGATATGGCATGCAAAGAGATGGGGTTGACTTCTAAAATTTTATCAGCCAATTCAGCAACTTTATCTAACGTGAGATCCCCTTGCGCAGTCAAAATGGCTTGCACATTTTTGGGCAGGCGCTGGAGCCACAGTTCTCTGATAATTTTGTCATCTGTGAAGGTTTTCCCAGCCAGAGACTTAAGGTGACGAAGAAACTGGGTTGGCTTTCGGTCACCAAGTTCCTCACCTGATAACAGTTGTCTGACCTTTTGAGACTCGGAGGTGGAAAATCGTTTGATGACCTCCGTTTTTATCCACTCGTACCGGCCGCCTTTAGCAGGTGGGTTGGTCACAAGGTCCTCAACCTCGTGTGAGATCCTAGAGTCGAACTGTGAAACAACATAGTTATACTTAGTTTCATCAACAGTAATCTGACACAGTACAAATTGTGATTCAAGGTGAGCAAACCACCCAGCGGGATGCTCCTGCCAAAAGGGTGGCAGTTTAGGGCGGACTGCATATGCTGCAGGGTTTTGAACACTATGGGTGTTTAGTTGCGCCTGCAAGTCCGCA
Source organism: Ochropleura plecta (assembly GCA_905475445.1). Taxonomy (NCBI): domain Eukaryota; kingdom Metazoa; phylum Arthropoda; class Insecta; order Lepidoptera; family Noctuidae; genus Ochropleura; species Ochropleura plecta. The sequence goes on along the minus strand of FR997750.1, from coordinate 1,936,040 downwards.
TTCTGTTGAATCAGTTTTTCATTGTTAGCCAAAATTTGATTGAGTCTCTCCTCAATTTGTTGATTCTCCATCTTGTAAACTAAGGAGTGAATTAATAATGATTAATTAAGAGATATGTTCAATTAATAGTTGCAGTTGCCAATCAGTCAGGTCACTTAAAACTAGTGCAGGCAACTTAAAACTAACAGGTGTTTACCACATAAATATGTAAACAAATAATAATTATAAAACACTTAAACGTTACCAAACTTATTGCAATAGAGTGCAATGCCTTGTGAGTTAATGATTGAATAAACAAGTCATAGCTAGTAGCCAAACACATGCAGAAAAAGATTACCAAAAATATGTAAACAAAACATGAAAAAAATGATAGAAAACATACCTACACCTGGTTATGACTTAGCCTTATACGTAAAGTTATTTATTTACAGCGGTATTTGTAGCAACATGCATGCACTGGTTACTTCAGAAGCTTTTCCGTGAATCCGCGATGCAATGCCAGCCAGTGACGTTTCAGCAACTTCGCTACTGCCCGATAGGTGGCGCATATGCGCAACTCATGCACGATGGGATTCAGGGTCGTTGACCTCGGAGCATTTTAGTTTAACGTTCACGAAATCCTACGGCGATTCGTATGATAGTAAAAACTGTTCATCACTGATGCACTAGGAACCCAAAAACACGCTGCAATCTGCTGATGCACTTTCCGATTTCCAAGTCACGAAGAGGAGCACGTGGCGCGCCTGGTTGAGCCGGTAGGTATCTCTCGACGACTTTCACGATTTTCCCGGCGGTTAGAGGTAAAACCAGCCTGGGAACGTTGCGGCGTCGTTCGATGGAACAGGCTGAAGATCATAGCGTGGCTCGCTGCAGAAGTCCGGTTCCACGTGGTGTACTGCTGCTTACCGGTTACGTGTTCAGATCACGTCGGGGTCACCAATTTGGGGTATGGGTCGGATCTTGAGACCCACTATCTCGATTGAGAGTCAGGACACCACAGGACTAATTGTATATTCATTTATTCATATTACAATCCTTTTGCATAGATCGACGCGTCCGTCAGGTCGGAACGTGTGCGTTGAGCGAGAGGGTTGGCGCTAATCCGCTGCACAGATAATCTAAACTAAAATCTAGTGTTGTGACACAATCCGCCACAAATATCAAACTAGGGTTGTGACACAATCCGCCACACAGTTAATATTGTATGGTTAATTTGTGACCATTTAACGACGTTTCGAAACAAAATAAAATAAAATACTGCGTGAGATACTTCTTGGTCGTGTTGCTCGTTTTGGTAATCCGAATTGGTCCATTTCACCATGTGATATAACAGCACTTTATTTCTTTAAATGGTTTTTTTTAAGGTAGGAAATCTCAATCACCGGTGCATTGAAGGACGAGATTCATTATGGCATCAACGGAATTAAAAATTGCTAATAGAAAAACTGTTGTTTTTATCAGCCTAGCCTTTTTCCTAACTTTGTTGAGGTCGGCTTCCAGTCTTACCAATTGTAGCTAGAAATGGAGCAACGTCAACTGTTACAAGAAGATACTGGCAAGCTAGTGGAATTTAGTTTTTTTTTTTCAAAACATTTCCACGAAAACTGGCTCTCATTGCACTACGATTAGTTTCAGTATCAATTCATTTATCGTAACAAGAGCTTTCATTTTTTTATGATTTCACCACGGATAAACAAATCCCTATGCGTGAATTTGTCACTGCTGTTCTCGGCTCTATAACACCCACGCGTAGCTACTCGGGCGTTAAATCTCCCTCGTCCGCAATAAAAAAAAATCCTCAAATATATGGTAGGTACATTTTAATTTAAGTCATCATACTCCTCGGCCATTCTTTTCTGATTTAGATCCAACCATGACTTCGTCGAGCTTCATTGTCTCGGCGCTTTTTCTGATGGTCGCCACTCCTGAATCTGGCGCACAGGAATTGCAGTGGCTTAGAAATAGTGTAGCGAGGTTGTCCTAAAAAAACAAAAAAGGTCGGCTACAAAGAAATCGGCTGAAAATTTAGCCTATGGTCATTTAAAAAAATATATTGGTGACCCAACAAATGAACCGCCAGATTGATTGTATAATGGATGCGTAAGTGCATTTAATAATGCAATTCACTAATATTGAGGTGTCAATCACTGGGTATGTGTGAAAACGGGCATAATTTTACGAGTTTACTTGCATGTCAACATACCATATTTTAAGTATCATTCATGCAGAAATAACTAGATTAGGTACATTAGTATTCTACCCCTAAAACCCAAACAACTTGTAAAATAAAGCAATAAAAACAAACAAGCACTAAACAAAACGCACCAATAAATTAATTCCTCGCTCCATTTCACATAAAAAGGCTGGACAGAATTAAATCACGACTAACGCCATCTAGCGTCGTCCCTCATGAATACAACATGAACTTGTGACTGCTAGATGGCGGTGTTACAAATTTATCGCCACTTTTATTGTTACGACCACTTTGGCCGCGTTTCGCGGGCTTTTAGCTAAATTAGTCTCATTACTTACATACTACGTTAACATATTGCTGTTTGTGTTCTGTGCAGCGATTTTAGCGCTACTTTACTTTGTCTTATATTTTTGGTAGCGAGAAGAAAATTGCGCTGAAAATTGAGCAAAACAATAGAGTTCAGAAAATAGAAGAACAGGGTCTGCAGATTCAATGTTTTGTATAAATCAATGTATCATGCCTTATTCCATGTGCGGATAACAAACTACAGAACGCCTATGCGAGTACTATGCACTAGATTTTACTAAATAACATCACCGAGGTTAGATTGTTTTTTTACATCAATAATTAAAATGTCACTGTTGACAGCTCTTGTCAAAAAGATAAAGAAATAAGAGTCTAGTAGCTAATTTTGTGCTAACGACCGAATAAATCTGAGCTTCTAATTATTTTAAGTACTAGAAAACCTCTTTCTCAAAAAAAAATCGTGCGTAGGCATCGCTAACACATCGCTTCAGCGGCTAAAAATCCCAAATCCACGCGATAAACACAAACAAATCGTACAGATAACATTTGCCGTCGTAATTTGGCTAATGTATCATAAACATTTTTGCTTCATCTGTTTCACTAGGCTGAGTGGGCAGTTACCGTTGCCTGGCGGCGCGGAAGAAAATATACCCTTTGTTTATGGTATTCGTTGATATTCAAAGCGCGTAATTTGTGGGGGTAAGCAGACTTATGAGCTTTGACGCTTGATAGGTTACGAATAACTAAATTATGTGCTTTGATATAATTTTGTTTGAGAAATGAAAGATGCAATTTCATGAGTTCTTTCATGACAGACATTAACCAAAGAGATCGATTTATTACAGACTGTGTTGTTTTGTTTTGCAGCTGAAGAAGATGGCATTGTGACCTGCATAATGGGTTCCTGTGGTCCACATTACCCCTGAATAAAGTAAAGGCTTTTGAACAGCAGTGTGATGACGTAGGCTTACACTAAATTAAAGGTAGGCCGTATGGTATGAGGAACATAGTGAGCAAAAATCATTAATACTCAATAGAAAAGGAGGATTCTTCGACCACACGGATGTTGTCTGATAGGCTACTGCCCGACAGTTGTTTTCTTGTTTTTATCTTATGTCGCGGATAACTTCAGAATTTTGATGTTAGTTATCCATTTGACTCATAGATGGCGCTGTAGTCATTTTTAAGTGTCGCCACACTAACAATAACTACTTTTCACTGTCATTTAATTGAACGAGCGACCCACTGAGCCATTCCGATCACAGACAATTTGACAAAGTTTCAACCGGCCCATATGGTGATGGTATGGTGTTTTTATGTAAATCTGCCATTGTATGAGAGCGGCGGTGGAAACGGATTTCTTTAGCGTCTGAATTAAGTGTATTTGGAGATTTTATAGAGATGTTAAACCAACCTTTGTGAATTTTCAAAGAGTTTTGTTCTCGTTGGTTTAGTTATCGCTATAACAACTGCTGTGGGCGTGAGGTCCTGGGTCTCATTCCCGAGCACCTTCAGCCAACGCAACGTTCTAATGGATTTTCGATCAGGAATTTTTCAGTAACAGTCTCAATATGTGACCGATTGATGGCACTAGGGTCGCTTCCTTTTACATGGGACACATATCTGGCGAAATAGGGTGTTCTATTACACTACTGGAAAAAATTAAGGGATCAAAAAAAACCTAATTTTTGGTAAATTTTCAACACGCCGTAACTTCGAGAGAAATGGTTGTACGGGAAATAAAAAAAGGAAATTGTTGCTCCGCCTCCGCGGTTTTTAAGTAATCTTAGAAAAATCAACAACAAAAAATAACTTTTTTTATTTAGTTTATTTTTTTGGTCTACACTTCTACAGGCATGGAAAAAATTGTTTTTGCTTAACCACTATAAAGATACTTTGTTTATTTAGCTTTAATTTTTTTTTTATTTAGCTTGATACGTCCACTTCTTGCCGAGATACCGGTCTTCAAATGGAAAAGGATCGTTTTGTCTTTGACTGTCAAAATCTCATCAACCAATGATTGCACAGAAAGTTATAGGTGGGTTTCAAGAACTTGAATGAATTCTCTTTGGAGCTACAACTTCCTTTTTTGACGTGATAACGTCTTTAAAATCGTTTTAGTCGGGTGACATGTTCAGAAACTTGTGTCACACCAAAACCTCACGAGCGCGATCGATCGATCGATCGATCGATCCTGAACAAAATTACCCAGATTGGAAACAGATAAATTTACGTGAAGATTGTAACTGATCGTATTGTATGTATGTATGTATGTATGTATGCATAAATGTTTGTATAAATGTATAAAAGTATGTTTGTATGAATGTATGTATGAAGAAAAATGTATATCATAGTCGAATAAGTAAACTTGTCATTTTACACCCGAAATTTATCATCAAAAGTGTGAATAAAACAACAGATGTAATTTAAAATTTGAAAAAATTGTTATCTTCATTAATTCCTTACTTCCCAAAAACTTATATCACCAATAAGACGTTATCACGTAAACATCTCGATCGTAAACCTACTTTACAAACAACCAATTTTTTTTTATTTCCCTTACGACCATTTCTCTCGAAGTTACGGCCTGTTAGATTTATTTTTTTCCAGTAGTGTAGATGAACCTCTGCCTAACCCCGATAAGAATAACAGGGCGTGATTATATGTTAAAACGACCTTTTTCAATTTTCAGGGATATTTCTTTCTAGATCTCTTGTGATTTGGAATACCTGTCTGTATGTATGAGAAGTGATCGATTAACGCTTCAAGCCTTAATCTAAGAGTTAAGAAGCTCTGCTGTATACCTAACAGGTTTTTCTAGGTCTTGACTGATGGCTTATATTTTCTTTTTAAACAAGGAAACTAAAATTCGGTCAGTTTATTTATTTGTTTGGTACCTACACCAACTGCACAACACTGCTACATAAAATTAAATACTTAATTGGAACAATGCAATAATATAAAAATGCTGGTATGTATGGCTATTATATGTATACGCAGCATTCACCATAGTGATCTAATAAAGTTTACAAATAAAACTACACAATAAAAAACTAACATATATTTTTTTTTTTAAATAAACGTTGCCCCACACTAGGAATTTCTTCTGTATCTTGGTGCGTTTACAAACATTTAATTTCACATACTCAAACAGCCAGACCCGGAACAACTATCTGTAGGCCAACTACACACATCAAAAGTGTCTAGGGATCAAGCATTTTTATGCGGATTTCTTGAGATTGAGATGTGGCTTTGTAATAAATTTATGATTTTATAAATTTATATGGATCCTTTTTGGTGCATTTCATAATTTGAATCAGGAACTCTCAATCAAATTCGAGTAAAAGATGAAAATAAGCTGTCAATATTTTCCCTATAAAAACATACAACGCATTGAAGACATTATTAGTGCTACTGTTTCCCTACTACTGATTAAAACCAACGTTATTATGGAGCGGCGACGTCATTTAAGCAGGGAAGAAATGCTCAGAGCCGTGGGAATGATAGAAGCTGGTTCCCGGCAACGTACTGTAGCTTTAGCTCTGAATACAAGTCAGAGTGTTATCAGTCGACTTTGGACACGTTACCGAAGCACTGGTACCGTGGCTGAGCGCCATGGAGGACGGTATCGCTGCACCACACGGAGACAAGACCGATACATTCAAATCTTAACTCGAAGAGCTCCAACAATAACCGCCATGATGTTAGCCGTGAGGCTTCATCACTCTTCAGGGAACTTAATTAGCGACCAAACAGTCAGAAACCGCTTGCATGAAGTGAACCTTCATTCCCGAAGACCGCTACGGGTACCACCTATAGCAATGCACAATCGTAGGATTCGATATCAATGGGCTCTTGAACACAGAAATTGGGCAGAAGAACAATGGCGTTTCGTGTGCTTTTCTGATGAGTCTCGTTTTGGTATGAGACCGGATACAAGACGTATACGACACTGGAGAACCCCTGGACGCCAACAGCGATTAAAATCCTGCCAGGAAGTCCATCCTTATAGTGGTGGAACCATCATGGTATGGGCGGGTATTTGGATCGGCGGAAGAACTGAGTTTCTGTGAGTCTGTTCCGTGCGGGGACAGAACCCGGGACACGCAGCGCAGCAGTCGATCGCACAGCCACTGCGCCAACCGTTTCGTCAAATGAAATTAATTTATTAATTTGTGATACCGGTGGGGTTTGATGTTTTATTTATTATTGAACAAGAAATATTTAAAATTATTAAAAAGTACATAAATAAATAAATATCAAAATAGATTGTACCTATTTAAATAACTTAATAATGAAACCATATTATTATGAAGTACTTATGATTAACAACAACGAGAAATAGATTTATTCCATTTATTATTTAACTCTATGGGACTTTGATAAACTTAGATTCTCAACTGAAAATATGTTTCATAGACTTTTCCGTAACTCTATATACTTCCCGCCAAATTTAATCTGTATAATGTTTTCCGATTTCCGACTTGACTTGTGGCAGGCACTTACATATAGCAAATCTGTTTTTACCATCCAAACAAGCTAAATTAGACCTTATTTCTGCCCAGGTTCGCACATTTTTCAAATATATTATGAAAATAAAAGATTGTAAACGATCTTTCTCAAATATTTTAATGGCGGTCGAAAGCGCTCGCAAATCGGCCATATTGGATTGGTTTTCCCTCTTCTTTTGTATTGATTTGAATTCGTTATCTTGTTATTTTCGCTGATTTTCTTCAAATTAGTTCGGTAGAGATTTGCGGCTCGAAGTTCTTAATCATAATCTGCTTAGCCTTTTTCTAAGTTTATTGGATCGCGTTCCACTCTAACCGCATGCGGTTGAATTTTACATGGAGCGACTGCCTATCTGACCTCCACAATCCAGTTAGTACTGGGTTATATGGTATCAACACATGCATTTGTTATATTTAGTTTTTTTTTAGTTCTTAAACTAGATATAAAAATAATATATGGGTACCACTTGAAAGCTCTAGCACATAATTCACGTAGTTTTCATTAATTCAATATATAATAAAGTCCTTCAGACACCCTACCAATTTTTATTTTTTTGCGGATTAGAAATCATCAAATCACTTACCTACCCCACTCTAGGCGGAGCGGTGGGGACTGTCAAACTTTTAATAACTAAGTAACACCCACCCGTGTTCCTTCTTTTGCACTTTATGTTCCGGGGCCGCGGTATCCTTTCGAACAACCCGCAACCCTGGCCGGCGGTGGCCCCTCTGGTTTGCTGCCATCACTTTGAGGCGCGCGTGGAACACGCCCGTCTTCACCAGACGGACGAAAACGGTGAGCTATCCATTGCTCATCGACTACAGACATCCATTTACGGTAGCCGGGAGTCGTCTCCATTCCGCCATTTCATCCATTCTATTCCGTCTCACTCCGGAAATGGACTGAAACGGAACCTGACGCGAGGGATCGCCGCCGCCCCGTTATACAGCCAACACTATGCCTTAAGTTAGACAAGAAGAATCTATAGATGACTGGAACAGTCTGCATAAAAGATGGATGGCCAATTTGTTAGTACCTCGTTAATTATAAACTACTCTCGTCTTCCCTTGGCTATTATAAAGAGGAAAGATTGTTTTGTTTGTTTGAACCGGAAAACCTCCTGAACCGATAAGCTGCGAAACTCCTGAACCGATTTTAACCATTTTCTGTACCTCAAAAGGAAAAACGGAATCACTAGTTGTCCGTCTATGGCCAAGGCCCTTTATCTTGGGAAGCGTGGAGGTATCGAGTTGAGATGAAAACCATATACTCAAAAGTCTATGGTCTCTTACGGCTCGTTCACGACCTTGCCGCGGTGAGCGGCGGCGAAAGCGGTGGCGGCGAGCGGTGAGAACAAAAGTATGGAAATGTTTGAAGCACGCCACGAGTCGCCGCTCATAGCGAAAACGCGCGCGGTTTTGTCCGAGCGAATCGCCGTAGCGGCGCGCGGTGCGGGGAGCGGCGGGATCAGGGGGGGGACAGTGCCTAACAAATGACAGTTCTAAAAGATGGTAGCTCCATCTGAAACTTGGAACCCGCAACTAAAATTATCATTAGTACTCAAAAATTGTACAGATGGCGCTGCATTCGTAAATTATTTTTTCCTCACATATTTTATGTATTCAAAGTATGTTTAATGAAGCATTATATTTAAGAAAAAACTTACTTTCCTTATTAAACCTAATAAATAAACATATCATACATATAAATATTCTAATTTGTAACACTCTGACAAACATTGCCACACCGCTTCTCACAAAAAGTTGCACAACATGGCGGCTACGTCTTGCGAGTGCGCACGTTTTAATCTTTTTTTTTATTTTATACTACGTTACCCTCTCCTTTCTTCATTCCAGTTAAATTTCTTAGGTCGTATGTTGTGGCAAAATCAAATTTAAAACTATCTATTCACAATAAATTGTGTGGGTTGGTTTTGCTACAACATGAAGAAGTCAATCAGTCAATACTTTCACGGAAGGGATCCAATCCACACAGTGGTAGTTATGAGAATTTAATCTCTAGTCCGACTAGAGATTAAATTCTCATAACTATCTGTGTGGATTGGATCCCTTCCGTGAAGTGAAACTATGGACAATATATATATATAGGTATATATACGTAGGTATGTATACTATGATTAGTTTTGCCTCCAAAATCCAGATGGAGCTCGTGTTCAAACAGGATTGCCTTAAAAAGCCTGAAGAGGGCTCTCTTTACCCGATATATTATTATACTCTTTGGGCGGGATCAAAGTACAAGCGAATGAGTGCGAACGGCGACGCCACGAAACAGGGCGGCGCGGACAGCGGTGTAGGCGGGACGGACTCGGCGGCGAACTTATACAATTTTTTTTAGATGATTTTGTGTCGGTAATGGATACCGAGGCGTTTATAACAGAAAATTTAAATCGACCCCCTATACGGATATCAGACATCTCCAACACACAACAACATATTTTCTGTAATCTTCCGTATAGGTCACGAAATTCTCCATTTAAATATCGATCTTTATTAAGTTCGTGCATTCCTTTGCTCATATTAAGAATATTTTGTTTGTAAAATATACTGCTCTCTAAACACAGAAGGGATAATTTTGATAACGCCATTATTATGAGCACGTTCTGACTACCTAAATCCGTCCACTTCGGCCGCTGCCGCTCGCCGCTACTGAGAGTACGTGGCGTGTAAAACGCACCGCTTGCCGCCGCCGCACGGTGGGCTGAAAATCGGCTTTCATAGACTTAGGGATTTCAATTTGTAAGTGCTTGTTTTTATGCCGGATATCGCTTCTATTAGTCATTACTATGTACAAAAATGACACCCGAGTTAATTCTACCCAAAAACGAAGGAAATATAATTTTTTTACGAAAAATTTGTATGAAGCTAGTATGAAAAATCGAATTATCTCCTAAACGGCATGTTTAACCGTAATATCCTTGGAGATGGTCATAGTGCTAATTATTTATGATTTTTTGGTTGGCGATTGGACGAAAAATTTAATGCCGTTTTTTTTTTTAAAAATCGTCAAAATATTTTTATTTATTTTTACATGTAAAACGATCCCTTTTAGTGTCTAAGTTAAAAAGTTCGATATGTTATTAACCCAAATATTAAGAACACACGAAACAAGAAAAATAAAATAAAAAAATTGCTGTTTTTGACACATTTATATTAATTTAAATAAAAAAAGATTTATATTGAAGTAACATATGAAGTTATATTTTATACAAAATAAGTTAATTTAAGGAATTAATACTAAGCATTCGTAAAATAAAGTAAAATAAATAAAAAAAATAAAACATATCATTAAATATTACAAAAAAACCCAAACACACTCAAATACAAATTTACAAATATGTACATATATATCTTTTTTACAAATTTTCCTTATCACTCTCGTTGTCAGACTCCAATTCTGAGTCAGCATCCAGATTGGATATATCCAAAAATTCGAACTCAGTTTCCTGAAATTGAATTAAGTCGAGAGTTTCAGCAAAAAAGCTCTGCTTTTTCTTGGCATCTAACTTAGGCCTTTGTGCACTTAGCAAAGGGTCCGAAGAAACATCAAGCATATTTAAAATGTCTTCATTGGAATCCTGCCTGCTTCTTTTCCGCGAATGATGTTCTCGAAACCTCCTAAAATCTTTGTTTCGAGACTCTGAGGCTTCTTCCGAGAGAGTCCCAATCGGCACAATATTATTTTTCTCGATTATGTCAGCCCCATGGATTAGTAACTTATGAACGGTTGACGACATGTAGTACCTGTACCAGTCGTATAGTAATACGTACTTTTCTGCTGTTTTGCGAGCATAATCTCTAAATTTTATTATATCGATCTGCTCTCCAGATGTAATTGCTTGTAAAATTACAGCAAATCTTTTGATGAGGTCTTCATCCAAACCGGTTATAGCTGCGGTTTTATTAGGAAACTCAAAGAATTTTCTTGCAGTATTCCCGTCATTGGTGGTTCCCGAGCCTTGTTTTACTATATCAATCAACAGATTGAGCTCATCTTTGAATTTATTTTGAATTATTTTCTTTCTTGTCTGTAGCATTTCTTTGTGCTCATCACTTCTCGCTGCCCACCGTTTGAAGTCCAGTCTGTATGCAATGTGTAACAGACATTCCATACAATTTATACGGGCGTGTAGGGATGACAAGCCAAACTCATACAGGTCCGAACACACAATTTTTGATGTTACAGCATCTAAGCGGTTCATTTCTGTAGGCTTTGCTAAGCACAGGTAGCACGATGCATTTGATCTAGCTTCAGAAAGGTAAGTACAGACTTTAGCGTCGATCATCGTCATCATTAGTTGATGAGTCACCCTATTATTATTATTGCACTCTGTGGGGATAAGGGCCTCAATTTCTTCATCCATTTGTTTTTTCAGCCCAAGGACAACTGCTTCACTCTCCTTTACAAAAGTAAACTGAACTGGACGACAATACAAAACTGAGCATGGTTTTGGGTTCGTCCATAAAATATTGTCTCCATCTGTCAGTTTTAGTGGCACCAAGGAGGTCATGAAAATGCTTGAATCATCTTCCTCACCCTCAATTTTCTGCTTGTATCGGCTTTGGTTAGAAGCACCGTCAAATCCCCACTTGGATATCAGCTTCAACTGCTTGTTATGCTCTTCGTTAGAAAGGCTTTGAAGGATTCTTGTAACCGTGATATCAAGTAAAGCTTGAAGTGTAATCCTAGCCGATGAATCAGTAACTGTCACTGATTGCTTCGGAGGGTAGCAATCAAGCTTAGTTTGTTGCACTTTATAGTAAGATGGATAAATATCTTTAGCACCTTCTCGAATGGCAGCCTCACGCAACGTAATATATTGCCACTTTGAGAGTTTTAGCGAAAGAAGCAATCCAAGCGCCTTTTCTGGCGTAAATATGATTGTTTTCGCTGGTTTCTTAAGCGTTTCATTTAATTTAGCGGCTGCTTCAGGATTTTTCATCATGTATTCGATGACAGAGGCGATATCTCCATGCCCTTCTTCTTTTAAACGTGCTGCAGCTGCATATGCCAATTCACTGGAACCTTCGCTTGTGTGTTCATCAGATCTTCTCTTTTTTTGTTTACTTCCTAGGTCTTCGAATGGTTTACGGGATCTTTTCGTCATTGTTCCAATGGACGTTGATGTCGACGGTTCTGGAGAGACTGAGGGCGCTCTTGGTATCTCATCAACACTTGGTTCTTGATTAACTAAAGTTTGCACAAAACTCGGCCAATCAATATTTGCTCCCAACCAATTCTCGTACTTTCTCCTGAAATTATCAAGGAATCGGTTGGATTTCTTCCACCTTTGTAAAGCGGCTCGCGTAAATCTCCGACAAAATTCTTTGAGAACAACATAATCTTCGTCAGACAGGCAATCGCCTATGCGGGATACAACTGCACTAAACAATACTTCATGATCAAATGAAGTACTCTCACTTCGTAGAAGAACAAACAAGTCTAAATTGGTCATTAAACTTTCCATTTTAAGATTTTATAGTCGCAGATTTAGTGTTAGCAGTTACACAGTTGTGAACAAATTAAATTATAAAACAAAACTTTAGCCTTTTATTGCAAAACGACAATAATTAGGTAACTACCCTCATTAGTTATCTCCTCATTAGCTAATGAAAATCTATAATTGTCACTAACTATTCTTAGAACTCATAGCACTGCTAATTAACAAATTAGCTTACTTATCAGGAAATGTTAAATATAATCCATTGTCGTGAGATATTGAAAATCATTAAATCACCTATTAAGACTCATTAGAAGACTTAATCAGTGTAGTTACTTAATCACTTCTTTTTGGACTCATTAGAAGACAATTGGTAATTTGGTTGTATGAAAAGTTTTAAAACTCATTTTGTGTTGATAAATATCTAGCTCAAACATAGTTGGCTACGTGTGGGTGTACTATAAACCTCTGCCAACTCCTTCGGAAATATAGGAGTGATGCTATTTTATGTTATGTGTAGTTAAAAGTCCGTGTTCTTCAACATAAACACCAAAAGGAATCGTTTCATACGTAAAAACAAATAAAAATATTTTGACGATTTTTAAAAAAAAAACGGCATTAAAATTTTTGTCCAATCGTCAACCAAAAAATCATAAATAATTAGCACTATGACCATCTCTAAGGATATTACGGTTAAACATGCCGTTTAGGAGATAATTCGATTTTTCATACTAGCTTCATACAAATTTTTCGTAAAAAAATTATATTTCCTTCGGTTTTGAGCAGAATTAACTCGGGTGTCATTTTTGTACATAATAATGACTAATAGAAGCGATATCCGGCATAAAAACAAGCACTTGCAAATTGAAATCCCTAAGTCTATGAAAGCCGATTTTCAGCCCACCGTGCGCCGCCGCGCCGCCCGCCGCGCCCGCCGCTCGCCGCTAGAAGTCGTGAATGGGCTCTTAGAGCTGTGAAAAAATCAACTCTCTAAGTCTACACAGTCAATAGATATGGCTGTTTATGTCGCAAGTTTGTACGGAACCCTGGGTGCGCGAATCAGAATCGCACGGTCCCGGTTTTTTGGCTAATAAAAGCTAAATTATCAGGAAGTAACATAGATTATATTACATCACGTTACGTTACTTAGCAGCGAGTGAAACCGCCAGGCACAGCTAAGTAGTAATGTATAAAATATAATTTTATGACACCAATCTCAGTGCCCTATCCGATCTTATGGCAATCACTATAAAATATAACTCGTAAACTATTAACTGAATATCGCTATAAAGCTGTGCTATTAAGCGGGCAATCATTGCTTTTATGTAGGTATAGACTGTACGTATTAACTTCGCATTTAATAGCCATAACAGCATAACAGTTAACCGGATCATGATCTTTTGATTATGCGTATAAGATCTACAAAAAAGCTGCCAGAATTAAATTGAACTAGGGGGATCATGGTAACCGCATGCACAAGGACTGCTGGGAAAAAGTTCTCCCTTTTCTGATATACAAATACATATTCATAAGGAATTAAAGATGGTCGTCACCGAAGCTAGCCCAAAAAGAGGTTGCGTGATGACCTGGATGCGGACTACGATGGCTGGTTCGGGTTCGAGATAGTGCACGAAAAAAGTCTTCAAAAAATACTTGACATGAAAGAACCAGCTTATAAATTATTGACCCGACTCAATTGAGCGCCAAGGCTTAAGGTGAAAGCTCTAACCTACCCGCGAAATTCAAATTTTCTTACGTTTTTTGCAATTTTCAGGCCAGTGCTAGGTTGTATGTTGATTAAAATATTATTCGCGGCTGTAAGACGTATGTAATTATAGAATTATAATCATCAAAATCACCAATACAACCCTCCAAGTTCATAAAGGCGTAGGAAAGACTTTTTCTGTTTTATTTTTGTTCCTACGCCTTTATGAACTTGGAGGGTTGTATTGGTGATTTTGATGATTATAATTCTATAATTACATACGTCTTACAGCCGCGAATAATATTTTAATCAACATACAACCTAGCACTGGCCTGAAAATTGCAAAAAACGTAAGAAAATTTGAATTTCGCGGGTAGGTTGGAGCTTTCACCTTAGCAGAACTATAATATATAATTATAGTGTAGGTTTAAGCTCTACTAGCGCCATCTATATTTACTGCTACATAAAGTAACAAAAATTGCCATCTACTTTCAAATTCAATCTACAAACAAGACATTTCACAAGGTGCTACCATAAACAACTACCTATATGCTTTAGTATGTGACTCATAGATGTCGCTGCAAAAACCACAAATGGATCTGGTATTACCCGACTAATTTAAAACTGACATAGTTACTCAAACAAATCACTCCTGTTGATTTATTTAGAAAGTATTTTTGATTTATTTACCTTATCAAAGTTTAGTGTCGGAAAAGTTGGCCAGAAGAAAACATGTATCGCGTCTTTTGTTATTAATTTATTGTTTATTTACATGTTTTAATGTTAATTAAACAATGTAAAGTGTGATTTATATCGTGTTTCTGTTATGTTGTTGTGTTTGTGTACAAAATGAAAGTTATTGAAGCTAAAATTGTAGTTTTAGGATCGCAAGGTGAGTTGATTACATTTTGAATTCTTTCAAGTTTTTTCTTGTGATGTCGTAATTTGTACCTACTGCAATTAATTCGGGTATCGCTACTACATACTGCTATCAGATATTTCGTCCGTCATAATTTCTGGGATCTAAAGAAAAAAAAAGTTAAACAATAATTTTTCTTCATAGTTTTTTTTTTACTTGTTAAGTCCGAGTCGATTGTTTATTGTTCTATAATGATTAGATAGGCATTTATCTTCTAGATCATTGTTCTGTTAAATAACTAGTTAGTGTTTTTACAACTACCAAGTCAATATCGACTTTTAACACCGTAGAATTTGAATTTTGAAAACAGTCTAATACAGCGTTCAAATTTTTAAACTTGGAAAACTTTTTCAAATAGGTACCAAAAAGTTTCTTTTTCTTTTGAAATTAAATTTTCATCAAAATGAAATTCCAAGTTCTAAAATCGAATAGTAAGAAAATAAAAACAAAGAAGCAACTAGAGCCACACAAAAAAAAAAACGAATTGTTTCCTGTAAAATTATCTAAATAAGGATAAAACTGGAAAGTTATACCCTAATATGATAATTTTGTCTGACTTTTTGAACTGGTGGAATGTGTATGTAAAATAGTTGCACCTCTGCCTTAACTTTAAGGATTAACAGGCATTAGAACAATACTTTTATTCCATTGCTTAATCATTACCAAGTTATAACCATATATTATACATATATTTTGCAATAGTTGTCAAATCGCATATTTATATCACCCTTGTTCTGGATAGTTACAGTACTGATAGCAACATCTGTGTGACTCGTCTTTTAGTTATTATTTTGTTTTTGCAATATTTTTTTATTTATTTTTTTACTTTTGTATAGATTCTTTTCTACCTATTAGTTGTGAATGAGTGGACATGGTTGGCCTTGTAGATTCTTAGACGCTTGTTAACTTTTGTTAACGTATTATTTTATTTTACTTTTTGTAAAGTAAGCAATGACTTATTGTCGGGCCTACGCTGTCCTCTCATACTTAAGTGCTAACGCTGTAACAACAACAACATTGTAAAACTAAATGATTTTAAAAGAGTAACCATGGAGTTTCTTGCCGGTTCTTCTCCATAGGAAACGACCAACCCGAACCGTGCATCTTTTCTCGACGTTTTATAAGTGCCCATGTAGGCCTATGTAAAATAAAAATATTTTGATTTTGATTTTGATTTTGATCATAGTGCCAGTACAAGTCATCATTTGCAAAGTCAAAAAGACTTTGCAAATGATGACTTGTACTGGCATCATCAAGCTTTCATGATGAATAATATTACATTTCAAAATATTAAACCTCCATCTCACTAATGCAACAATTGTCTTCTAAACAGGCAGGCACATAAAAAAAATGCCTATCTGACCTCCACAACCCAGTTAATACTGGGTAATACAATTACCCTTTGGCATGACTGGTTGTCAGATTTTTGGGTCACTGACAACCTGTCAAAGTTTGTTAAAATATTTTAAATCATTTAATCTCTTTGTTGTGTTCTATTCAACAATAATAATTACTAATAAAAACTCCAGCGTTTGATTGTCTACCATAGTACCTACGTGATATTGGCAAAATTGTGGTGTCTCCTTCCACAAACGCCATTAAATAAATAATTGAATTGAATTGAACCTGTCAAAGATGTACAAATAATAGCCAGGATAAATGGCTTATAATGGTCTCCTAGACTGGAGGTAACTTGGTGGTCGGGTCCATCTGCAGACCAACCATGGCTTAACTTGAAGATTGGTCAGAGTGGATGTTATTTTTAAGCTCTTCTTTTCACATCTACTTAGAGGCATTTAATTTAGAAATAATATCTAATATATAAAACTTGTGTTGCAGTCATCTCATAATATGTTTAGTACTAATGCTGTAACAACAACATTGTAAAACCAAATGATTTTAAAAGAGTAACCATGGAGCTTCTTGCCGGTTCTTCTCCATAGGAAACGAATAACCCAAACCGTGCACCTTTTATCAACATTTTATAAGTGCCCATGCAGGCCTATGTGAAATAAAAATATTTTGATTTTGTTTGTTACCAAACTCCTCCGATCTCTGAAACGGTTGGAATCATTTGTATGAAGTTTTGTGTGCATATGAGGTAGGTCTGAGAATCGGCCAAGATCTATTTTTCAAACCCCTAAGTAAGAAAGGAGCTGAGCATCGAGTGAAACCGCTGGGCAAAGCAAGTAATAATTACCTATCTACACAAAACTGGGTGAAAGCTGTACAAAACAATACCTAAATGATGATTACACAGAATATCCTTACTTATATATTATAAAAGCGAAAGTGAGTTTGTTTGTTACGTCTTTACGCCATAATGGCTAAACCGATTTTGATGAATTTTGGTACAGAGATAGTTGGACCCTGGAGATGGACCTAACTTGGAGAAAGAGGGAAGAAAAAGGAAGTTGTAATAGCAATGCTGAATCATTGCTATTACAATCAATAAAGCGCAAGGGCAAAAACTACAGGTCGCAAGTACCTGCAAATCAGGGAAGGGGAACTGGGTTACCTCGAATTTAACGCGAGCGAAGCCGCGGGAAAAAGTTAGTCCTTAATAACTAACACAGTGATTCATTGGTTGTTAAAATCAATAAACACTTACTGTTATTGGTAACTTCCTGTACTGTGGATTGCAATTATCGATTACTACAATACAGTTAAATAACTGTGTAATAATATATTGGTATTGAAAATCATCTGGCAATGAAACTGGCAGACTACTGGTGAACTTGTGGAGAATTCCCCAGGTCTTTTCCACTAGTTTGACGGCACGGTTGGCGCAGTGGCTGCGCGATCGACTGCTGCGCTGCATGTCGCGGGTTCGATTCCCGCACGTAAATATTTGTATGACTGCAGAGAGAAATCCCTAGTGTGGCAACGTTTTATTTTAAAAACAAGTTACTGAAGTACTTTTTTAAAGTAAGCAATGACTTATTGCCGGGCATATGCTGTCCTCTCATACTGCCTACATACTAATGCTGTAACAACAACATTGTAAAACCAATTGATTTTTAAAGAGTAACTCCATAGGAAATAACCAACCTGAACCATACACCTTTTTTCGACGAATTTATGCCCATGACATTCTCGAGAAAAAGCGTCTTGACAGACAGACGGACATGATCCAATAAGGGTTCCGTTTTTTCTTTTTGAGATTCGGAACCCATAAAAGACACCATCGGGGTGGTCAGGGTCGGGAAGAGCGAGAAGAAGGCCAAAGAAAAGATGGATGGATTGTGTAAGGAATGATATGAAGGAGAAAGGAGTAAATGATGCCGTGACGTCTGATAGGGGAGAATGGAAGAAGAAAACGTGTTGCGCCGACCCCAAATAGAATGAGACAAGGGCAGGAAAATGATGGGGTGGTCGGGTAGATTTGCATATACATGCAGGCGCATGTATATGCAAGTAAGTACCGAATTATACGTAACAGAGTAAACTACTCTCTTTGTCTTCTTAGGGTAGGTTTAAATCCAATATAGAAAATTCTCGTGTCATAATGTTCGTTCCCATAGTCCTCCGAAACGGCTCGACCGATTCTTATGCATATTCAGTAAGTCTGAGAATCGTCTACTATCTATCTTTTAAACTCCTAAGTGAGAACCTAAGCAGCGGATGAAACCGCTGAGCACAGCTAGTATGTTCATTCTCCTCGCTGTGGCGACAGGCGCGTTCTGACATCAAGCAGAGGGGCCGGCCAGGGCCACCGCCTGCGGGGTGACGGGTTGTTCGAAAGAGAGCGGGGGAAGTTATTTGATGACTTCCCATCCGCAAAAAAGCTATATACTCTTTTACTTCTGCTGAGCTAGTGATGGTAATCAAAATTGAGTCAGCCCTAAATTTGGCGATGAGTTTGGCGCTTTCAGTAGCTTCTATCAGCTCCTATGATGTGCCAACAACGATGCCGGGATACGGTGTCAAGTCTCCCACCGTTTCCAAATCTCTACACTGAATGAAACATCTCCAGCACAACAAAACTAAACTAAATGTTGCTATTTATTTGAATAATAGAACACCACAGATAATGCACAATATTTTCTCCTCTTCCCTTAAGTCCATGGACCCAAACATTGTCTTGAAAATATCGCTTTTAGCGATAAGCCCGCCCATTGTGTCACCCTAGTAATAAGTTTACAGAACTAATAAGCAGACAATAATTCTTGTAATTGATATGGTGTACATAATCAAGAATATTCTATCTAATATTAAAATTCTCGTGTCACGGTGTTAGTTAGGTACCATACTCCTCCGAAACGGCTGGACCGATTTGAACGAAATTTTGTGTCTATATCGGGTAGATCTGAGAATCGACCAACATCTATTTTTCATACCCTTCTCTAGAAAAGGAGCTGAGCAGCGGCACGGCATACACAGCTAGTCTGTCTATAAATACTTTTTCACAATAAAAAAAACATCCATATCTTAAGAGGAAGCAAAGGAATGTATTATAATTTTGATAACAAAATTATTGTTAATTGCAAATACAAAATATACTCAATGAGATTAAGATCAAATAGGTATTAAACTTATCATTACGATAAGATAATTGTTTTAATATTCGATTTCACTGCATAATTAGATACCTACTGAATCACTTAATGATAAAGTTTTTAAGGTATTTTAAGTAAACATTGAAAGGACAATGTCCAAAATGGCCCTGTGCAATAGAGAGTATCGGACAAAATCAGCCCTCGTAGTCTCAAAGGGTATGGATGTAGGGCACGCCACAATAGTGGCGGTAAGTCCCCTCTTTGAGGAGTGGCTGGAAAGGCGTCATGGCGTCCTCACCTACCGCCTGACGAAGGACCTCACCGGACACGGAAGTTTCGGGAGGTCCTTGCACATAATCGGGCCGAAAAACGCCCTGGTGTCACCATTGTGACGATCGCCCGGAGGACACGGTGGAGCACACAGTGGCGGTCTGCCCAGCTTGGGCGGAGCACCGCCGTGCCCTCGTAGAGGCGATCGGCGGCGGCGATCTCTCGCTCCGGACCATGGCCTGAACCAGGGCCGGACGCGAAAAAAAAAACAGACTCCAGAGTGCCAACTATCTCTGTACCAAAATTCAACAAAATCGGTTTGGCCATTTAGGCGTGAAGACGTAACAAACAAACTCACTTTCGCTTTTATAATATTAGTAAAGATATAGCAGGGTTCCAACCTATTGCCATCAACCGTGCACTAATCCATACTCCGTGACTGATCTAAAAAGAGGATAATAAAACCAATATGTATCATTAATTATAATATTATTTAGCATTGGGGACTTATTGAAAAAAAAAAATCAAAAAAAATACTTAAGGCGACTTTTGTTTTTTTTTTAATTTCAGCGTTTAGTTATGGTATCTTACACAAATTCATAACGAGTTTTCATTTTCCATTATGTCTAAAAGATATTAGCATATCATCAATATAGACACAAAAGAAAAAAATATCTATTAATGAAGATAACTCGAAATATAGCCAAGCAATATTAATTAAACTGATATGAGGTCAATCGTTGTATCAAAAAACAACGGCGCATAAATTGACGGAGAAATCGAGTAGCAAAAAATCTTCTCCTCCTTTTTGTTAAAGTTGGTTTAAAAAGCTAACCAGAACATGTAAGCCATAAAGATTTGAACACTAATATAAAGATAACCAAAGAAAGTTCTCGAACACCAAACAGTGAAACAAACTCACTTTCTGATTTATATTATTATCTAGATTGTTGGAGTCTTAGAAATCAGACCGGCAGAGCGTTAAACCGTGACGAGTAAGCCTGGCTATATGATACCTTACGTACTGTGTATGTCGGTCAAGGGAAGTTCGCCAAGATCTTAGCTGAATAGTGCAATATTGCATTTAATATCTGTGGGAAAACGACGTGTAATGAAGACAGACGAAGCACATGTGACTAAAAGAGTGATGAATCTGAATGTTAATGGATGGAGAGGGAGAAGAAGGCTAATGAAAAGATGGATGGATGGAGAAATGAGTAAATGATGCCGTTTTATTGATCCATACGTCATGTTCGTGAACGGGCGCTGTCAGTTGGGACTGGTCATCTTTTAGCTGCCACGGTTCATTTTCAATTTATGTATTTAGATTTTTAAATGAATTCAGCTGTTTATTATTTACTAGCTTCCGCCCGCGACTTCGTCCGCGTGGTATAGTTACTTTGGGCTAACGCTAACTTTAACCCGCGTGATCAAAAAAAAATATCTTTCTGTCCCCTTTTCTTCACTTTTACTCAATTTGTTTTAGCCATGTCCGTCTTCAGGGTCCCAACTATGTCTGTACCAAAATTCATCAAAATCGGTTTATTTTATTCCATTTAGGCTTGAAGACGTAACAAACGGACTCACTTTCGCTTTTATAATATTAGTAAGGATTTACTCTGGACGCTCTTACTGTGCACGTATTTCTACATCGTTCTCACTTATTTGTATAATCTCAACATGAATAATTGTAAATACCTACGATTTTGTTATAATATTATAATTTAAAAGAGTGTCCATTGAGATTCTTGCCCATTCTTCTCAAACAAAACAACAGTGCCCAACACAGTTGGCGGAACAGTCAATAGTGCCTGCAATGGTCTAATTGAAATAATTCTGTTTGAGTTTCGTGACTTCTGACAGGGGAGAATGTAAGAAGAAAATGTTCCGCCGACACCAAATAGAATGGGAGAAGGGCAGGAAAATGATGATGAAAATCTGTGGGAATACAAGAGGAGTTCCTGGCTAAATAACCTACCCAACCTAACCCACGCTTGCCTTGGTTGGTCCGGTGACAATTACATACTGAGTATCCTCCGTACTTGAAAGCTCGTCAATAGTATTTGGAGGACTTTTTCGTACATACTGTCGGCAAGATTGCAATGTAATGGTTGTGAACAGTTATGCTGGTCGGGGAATAACCGACAATTTCTCCGCTCAAAAACGCCAATAGCCTTCTCACTATGTCTACCCTCTCTATAATCTAATCTGATAAGAGATAACACACAGAAGTCAGCGCAGTGTTAAATCCTCTTGATTATAATGTCAATACCTGTTATCAGTAGTATTGCATGCTTTCAGAATTGCGTCAGTATTGACCGGACTGTGTGAAGTTATTGTTAAGATAAAATGGGCTTGTATTTAAAATGATCGCGGCACGCTAGCATCCGTCGTGCTGTTGCCACCGCCAGGGTGCCAGCTGTCTTAGAACCACTGGCTTGGTACGCGGCGGTGGAAAGAGATCATATGGTATGACCATAATGCCATGGAAATTGGGTAGATATTTGGTATGGGATGCAAATTGTGTAGACACCCTTGCAACATCCCATCTTCCTAGCACGGTGGGCTGCGCTAGGGCGGCGGCTGCAGGTGCTGCAATCCTCAAACGGAACAAACAAATTCACAATAGGGTTTCCAGGGTCAAAATAATTACATTCTATTTAGTCCGTCTTCTAAACGTCATGCGTTGCTGCACTTCACTTATTTATTTAATGGCGTTTGTGGAAGGAGACACCACAATTTTGCCAATATCACGTAGGTACTATGGTAAACAATCAAACGCTATATCAATAATTATCATTGCTGAATAGAACACAAAAAAGAGTTTAAATGATTTAAAATATTTTAACAAACAAATAATGAACCATTTTCTGCACAGACATTTCAGACACTGTTCTAAAGTTCTAAGAAAGAAAAAAAAAAAAAAGTTAATAGTTGTTAGAAATTACAACTTTATTTTATTAACTTCAACAAACTTACACAGTTTATATACAAAACGAGAGAACACAAGGGAGAGGAGACATTTAACGGATGTGGGACGAGGGATGTGAGGGGGAATAATTTCGTGTAAAGAGAATCTCAATTTAGGGCAGCAGAAAAGTAAATGATCCACGTTTCCGTCATCCAAACCGCATTCACAAATAGAGCTATCCCTAATCCTAAGTTTAGCCAGAAAAGAGGGGGAGCAACAATGATTCAAACGTAGACGGCAGATAGTTGATGTAGTTAATTTATTTGCCAACTTGTATTTGAAGAACCAAGGTTTATGGGGAATGACAGGTTGAATATCACCATAATATTTACCTTTCACAGACTTAGAGATTTGCCATTCTATAGACCATGTTTTAAACAAAATTGACGGTAAAGTGGTACAAATGTCATGAAAGTAAATTTCAGAATGGGCTAAGGAGTCTGTGAGAACAGCATTTTTAGCACATGAATCAACTGATTCATTCCCATGAATACCAACATGACCTGGGATCCACGCTAAAATAGTTTTAATACCTAGTTTGTGGCATTCAAACTGCAAATCTCTAATTTTCAGAATAATAGGGAATCTTGATTTACATTTAAAAGGGTTAGATATAATAGATTGAAGACAACTCTTTGAGTCAGAAAATATTATGGAATTATTCATGTTGTGAGATTTAACAAATGAAATGGCTTCAAAAATTGCTATTGATTCACCTGTAAAAACAGATGTAATCGAGGGGCACTTGTAATTTAAAATAATTTTTGTAGATGGAATCCAAACAGCTACACCAACTGGGCCATCATCAGAGGCTTTTGAAGCATCAGTAAAAATAGTTACCCAGTTGTGGAAATCAACGGAAACTCTATTATTATACACCGAATTTGCTTCCACTGTGCTTTTATTAATACAAAAGTCTAAGAGGACATCGGGGCGGAAAACTAGAGCATAATAGGGGGTAGAATAAAGAGGCAAAATACGGCATTGAAAGAGAGGGCTAGGAAGACGGGAGAATTAAAGGTAGGCACGGAGAAGACAAGGAACTTTTAAATTATAGCGAAGACTGCCAGAGTCAAAAATAGAAGATAATTGGTCCAGCTTACCGAGAAGGGGATGGTCAGAATTCGCAACAAGTGACGTCTCGCGTAACTTTAATGGGCTATATCTTTGTAATTTTTGGTCTAATTTACAAATAAAAAATACGTGTGCCTTATTTTTGAATAATCTAAAAGACGGACTAATATATTTTTTTGAAAACTAGCCTATTTGATTGGCAAATCAATAATCTGATAATCAGCACTTTTTGAACGTCAAATTACAAGAGCGTCCCACAAAACGCCCACCCTTCGCCACTTCCTAGTGTTTTAGCTGGGAAGAAGAAGTGGCGGAACAAACTCCCCACCAACACATCTGTCTGTCAGGTTGGAGAAGCAGATTTTATACAATTTCGTTTGATCTCTATGGAGAAAAATGGAAAAGAAACCTCATGGACACTCTTTTAAACAGAAAATTTTTAAGTCGCGGATGAAAGCTAGTTATCTATAAAACGCCATAAAAAACATGTTTGATGTAAGTTAGCCTCGGTGGATTTGTGATCGCAAATAGGACTAAAGACATAAAGATAATCTCATTAGGAGTCTGTGCCCATTTGATGCCAATTGGCTCGCTACTGGATATAGGGTACTCTGTTATTGGTATCAAGCGTCAGTAAAATTGCAATTAGCTCACTTTCATGGGACTAATTGCTTGTTGCTTGCTCAACATACAGCCACTTATGTTGATATGTCAAATAGTAAATATTGAACAAATCGAAGATGTTATTGCTACATGTATGTGTTATATTGAGGATGAGTAATATTTTCTTTATACACTTCTAAACACATTTTTTTTTTTATTTTAAGTATAATATATAAAATTCTCGTGTCACAATGTTCGTTTCCATACTCCTTCGAAACGGCTCGACCGATTATTTTGTTTTTTTTTTCAGCACACACATACCATATCATATCATCCACATACATATATATAGTCATCGCAGACCGCCTCGTCCGGTACTTGCGTACGATCGGGCCGGACTTAGCGGACAGCCAGTATGGCTTTCGCCATGGGCGCTCTTCGGTCGATGGGATCATGCGAGCCAAGGCCTTGGCGGAGGGTGGTGTTGGCGGTGTCCTTGGATATCGTAAATGCGTTCAACACCTTACCCTGGAGCTGTATTAAGGAGGCGTTCCGATACCACGGGGTGCCGTGTTACCTCCGCCGCGCGATCGAGGCCTACTTGGCCGAAAGGAGAGTCATCTACCCGGGTCACGGGTGTTGGCGAGTGACGACGTGCGGTGTTCCGCAGGGGTCGGTACTAGGGCCGGTCCTGTGGAACATCGGGTACGACTGGGTGCTGCGTGGCGTGTTCCTCCACGGCGTTCATATGTCCCAACTAACATATTATGTGCTTATATCTTTTAATAGCAATGGAATATTAATACTTGATAAGAATTTATGTGAGTGATCCACAACTAAAAAGACTAAAATATTAAAACTTTTTGCAAAAAAAAATCGATTACTAAAATGTTGAAAATCATTTTAGGTACTTCCCGAAGTCGGCGACAATAAATTGATGACACAAACAAGTCACTGACTTACGGAAGTTTTATTTTCCACTTTTTAGTGTTTTTTTTTTGTTATATAAAATCAAACGGTACCTCCAAACTTAAAACACTTAAAATTTGCTTCTCAAAATATGTATAATATGCTAAGTTACCACGCTTACCGAACCGGTTAGAAATCGGCTTAAATTCTTACTAGCAATAATATTGTGGGACTACATACAAAAAACATAAGTTTATGCGGCCTAATACAAGACATACATGATCGAACTGGGACTAATATTATAAAAGCGAAAGATTGAGTTTGTTTGTTTGTTACGTCTTCACGCCTAAATGGCTAAACCGATTTTGATGAATTTTGGTACAGAGATAGTTGGGACCCTGGAGACGGACATAGGCTACTTTTTGTTACTTTCTAACCCCCCACTTTCCTAAAATAGGGGGAGGACGTTTGTATGGAGCAATCCATTTCAAGGTAGGAAGCTAAAAATTGGTATGCAACAAAAATATCGTGCATCATCTTTTTTTGGAAATCTGCACCCAACCCCTTAAAAGACGGGATGAAATTTTATATGGGACTTTTCGCAGTTTTCAAGGTAGTAAGCTAAAAATCGGTACACACACTTTGTTACCAACGAAAAATACCTGCAAATCAGGAAAGGGGAACTGTGTTACCCCGAATTTAACGCGACCGAAGCCGCGGGCAAAAGGTAGTAGGTTAATAATATGAATTGACAATTCACCATGTTAACGCAAGCAACTGCCTAACCTTGAAAACGCATGTATAATAAGAACAAAAAAAGTGTGAAAGTCCCACAAACCATTTTTGTTTCTCTATTTTGTTCTTTCTGTATAAAACGTTGCCACACAAAACCTCTTAAACTACGCGGGCAAAAGATATAGCCGATTAAATTGGAACTCTCGGAGCTTGTACTATCCAGCTCTCACTTGTCCATTTTTTTTTATGTTGGCGGAACTGTAGATTTTCATCCGGAACATTAATCTTTTAGCACAAATTTACAAGACATCGTAAGTGTGTTATCTAAATAAAATCATAAATGTTTTGTTCTGACGATAATTTATTGATAAGAAATGCCAAAACAATCTCATAAGGTCATGTTCGTTTTTATAAATCAAACAGTTTAATGTAAAAAAACGTTGCCCCACACTAGGAATTGCTCCTGTATCGTGGATGCGTGTACATACATTTAAACCCACAAACAGCCAGAGCCGGAACAACTAGAATATAAGTAAGGTCTGTAGGTCATACAAATATTTGTTCCGTGCGGAGATCGAACTCGCGACACGTAGTACAGCAGACAAACGCTTAGCCACTGGGCCCACCGCGATGTCCAAATAACAAAAATATTTCAATTAAGCCATTGAATGGCATTGTTGAAAATGTTAAAAGAAATAAAAATCTATATTTCTTATTATACGTAAGTCGTTTAGAGATGTAAATCTTAAACAAATACGTCACGATCTAGATGACCTAGACCGAATAACATAGATCCTATTACAACAAAAGCTATTTTTATTAAATCATCACAATACTATTTGTCATTAAAACTACTATTACTATGCTAATACTTCCGCCTTATTGCCTTGCATCATTCTCCATAATGGACTAACAAACCAGTTTCGTATTAAAAAGAAATACCACTAATGTATCTACGTCAGCCGAAGTAGAACACCTGAGATCTTTTCTTCGCCGTATCAAAGTTTCTGCCGGATGAGGTTTAGGGTTGTTAGCAGAAGTCTGTTGTTTATGGTTAAGGGGTGCCACACGATCGGCGGCGGCGATCTCTCGCGTCCGGCCCTGGTTCAGTCCATGGTCCGGAGCGAGAGGGAATGGAAAGCGGTCACCACCTTCTGCGAAGCAGTCATGCTAGTGTAGGAGGTGGCCGGGCGTTTGAGGGAGAGAACCTCAAACCAACCCAGCCGCCGCGGAGACGCCCCGGGCGCCGGGCGCCGCGAGACGACTCCCGGCCACCGTAGATGCGGGCCTGTGGACGTTGAGCAATGGGTAGCTCACCGTCCGTCCGTCTATTGACGACAGGCCGTGTCGACGGCGCGGTTGTGTTTCACGCGCGCCTCAAAGAGAGTCGGCAAAGCAGAGGGGCTTGCCAGAGCCTCCGCCTGCTGGGGTTGCGGGTTGTTCAAAAGAGATACCGCGGCCCCGGAACGTAAAGGGCAATAGAAGGAACATGGGTGGGTTTTAGTCAGTACAAGTCTGACACGCCCCCCCGCTCCGCCCAGAGCGGGGGAAGTTATTTGATGGATTCCCACCCCAAAAAAAAAGGGGTGCCACACTATTCGGGTCGGCATGATCAGGGCGGCCGAATTGAATCCGTCTTGCATTTTCCGGACTTCAGATGCTTGTTTCCCGGGGTGGCGGGTTGTTCGAAAGAGATACCGCAGCCCTCGAACATAGAGGGCAAAAGAAGGAATATGGGTAAGTTTTAGTCAGTAATACACAAACGTTTTTTACCCCCTAGTGTGGGGTAAAAAATCCTCCTGTATCGTGTTTAAACAAACATTGAAACTCACATGCACAAACAACCAGACCCGAAACAACTATCTGCAGGTCATACAAATATTTGTTGCGTGCGGGAATCGAACTCGCGACACGCAGCGCAGCAGTCGATCCCTCGGCCACTGCGCCAACCGTGCCGTCAAGTAATAGTTTGACTTTTCCTTCCCGCTCCGCCCAGAGCGGGGGAAGTTATTAGATGATTACCGATCCGCAAAAAAATCTTCGTATTTCGTGCTCCTGCCCAAGTTATGCCCTATATTTTTCCTTTTTTCCGATGGGATATCATCAAATGACTTACCCCGCACTGAGTGAAACGGGAGTGTCAGACTTGTAAAAAACCCACCCACGTTCCTTCTTTTGCCTTTGTTTTCGAGGTCCGCGGTATCTCTTTCGAACAACCCGCCACCCCGGCAGGCGGTGGCCCTGGCAGGACCCTTTGCTTTGCTGACATCTCTTTGAGACGCGCGTGGAACATTCGCATGGTGTCACTAGAATGTGAGCTTATTGTACCCATTGCTCACCGTCCACAAACCCGCGTTTACGGTGACCGGGAGTCATCTCGCGGCTCCCAACGCCCGCAGCGTTTTCCCCGGCGGCTTAGTTGGTTTGAGGATCAAGCTTTGCCCCTTACGTAGGAGTCGAAACACGTGCGTTGGTCTTTTGCGAAAATCCTCTCAGTATATCGCATCGAACCTTTTTGATAGAGCAAACAGGAGATGCATTTAAAAATCAAAGAATTTTATCAGGGCAATAGTCTTTACAGGAAAACTGATATTTACCTATATTTGACCTCAGATCTTTCCCTGCATCATATTGTGTAATAGTTCAGTCTATACCAAAATATAATGGCCAAATAATACGTGATTCAGCGAAGATAAAGCAAAACCAGTTTAATTTTTTTGTCATTATTTAAATCGTTGGTCTTATTAATAGTTATAACTGGCCGCTCTTAACGTGTTCGTCGTTAAGCAGTTTTTATCGATGACCCACTTTTTATCTAGTTTCGTGGTCCCTTAGTATTCATACCTTTACATCATCTTCTACCAAACCTGTATTTTATGAAAATGAGCATCATTGTGCAATAGTTGTAGTTCTACTTTTTTGGAAATAAAACCTTCTATATTTTTTTTTTTTAAATACGTTGCCCCACACTTGGAATTTCGCCTGTATCGTGGGTGCGTTTACAAGTATTTAAACTCACATACACAAACAGCTAGACCCGAAGCAACTGTCTGCAAGTCATTCAAATATTTGTTCGGTGCGAGAATCTAAGCCGCGACACACAGCGCAGCAGTCGATCGCTCAGCTACTGCGCCAACCTGCGCCCGTCGCAACTAGACGGAACGACGATGAGCTACCCATTGCTCACCATCCACAGACCCGCGTTTACGCTGGCCGGGAGTCGTCTCGCGGCGCTGGACAAACATCCGGTTACCTCCTTCGCTAGCATGCAGAAGCAGAAGGAGGTAACCGCTTCCCATTCCCTCTCGCTCCGGACCATGGACTGAACCAGGACCGGAAGCGAGAGATCGCCGCCGCGAGAGGGCACGGCGGAGCTCCACCCAAGCTGGGCAGACCGCCACAGTGTGCTCCACCGTGTCCTCGGGGCGCCATCGTGTCCTCCGGGCTATCTTGTAGCCCTACTGCCAAGTTACTTACTTACGTTTTTGTTTTTCTTTTGTAAGAAGCGATATAAGTCTAATTTGTTTATTTGTCTTTGTTCCAGGAGTAGGGAAGACAAGCCTTGTAGTCCGTTACATAGGCAAGATGTTCTCCAAGCATATATCACCCACGATAGGAGCCTCCTTCTTCACCTGCAATATTAATCTGGAGAATGCCAGGGTCAAACTACAGGTAATTTTATTTTTTTTATCTTTTACACTAGTGAAACTATGTCAGGATGAAGTATTAAAATAAACAACCCTAAGTCTTTTCTTCGGGGAGAAAATCGTCAAATAACTTCCCCCGCTCTGGGCGGAGTGGGAGGGAGTGTCAAACTTTTTATGACTAAAACCTATTCATTTTCCTTTCTTTGCCGTTTGTGTTCCGAGGCCGCGATATCCCTTTCGGACAATCCGCAACCCTGCCAGACAGTGGCCCTGGCGGCCCTCTTTGCTTTGCTGACATCTCGTTGAAGCGCGCGTGGAACACTCGCCCGGTATCCCCGGCCTGTCGTCTCTAGACAGACGGACGATGAGCTTCCCATTGCTCACCATCCACAGACCCGCGTTTACGGTGGCCGGGGGATGTCTCGCGGCATCCGACGCCCCAGACGGTAAAAGGACTTGAGTTATGCTAATGGCCTACCTAACTTCGTCCATTTTAATTTATTTTCACAATGCCAGCCAAATGAAACCCATATTAAAAAATGTGTGCGTGTACTAGCGTACACTCGTAAGAAGTGAAACTTCGACATTATTTTGTAAAAGTAATATGCAGAAAAGAACAGATTGTGATAGGAACTAAATATGTCATTAAAAACATCATTATTCTGTTTCATTTTGGACTTATCAAAAGAACATCGTTTTCGTTTTCGTGTTCATCATCGTTTAGAAATTCAAGGATCGAAGGCACTTTGAATAAAACTCTATTACTGGCCCCGTGTGGTAACCCATCCATTCCCAAACCTTGGCAAGGGTTGCTTAACCTGGCCCCCTGTGGTAACCCATCCATTTCCAAACCTTGGTGAGGGTTGCTTAACCTGGCTCCGTGTGGTAACCCATCCATTTTCAAACCTCGGCAAGGGTTGCTTAACCTGGCCCCGTGTGGTAACCCATCCATTTCCAAACCTTGGTGAGGGTTGCTTAACCTGGCTCCGTGTGGTAACCCATCCATTTCCAAACCTCGGCAAGGGTTGCTTAACCTGGCCCCCTGTGGTTACCCATCCATTTCCAAACCTCGGCAAGGGTTGCTTAACCTGGCCCCCTGTGGTAACCCATCCATTTCCAAACCTTGGTGAGGGTTGCTTAACCTGGCTCCTTGTGTTAACCCATCCATTCCCAAACCTTGGCAAAGGTTGCTTAACCTGGCCTCCTGTGGTAACCCATCCATTTCCAAACCTCGGCAAGGGTTGCTTAACCTGGCCCCCTGTGGTAACCCATCCATTCCCAAACCTTGGCAAGGGTTGCTTAACCTGGCCCCCTGTGGTTACCCATCCATTTCCAAACCTCGGCAAGG
Organism: Ochropleura plecta; assembly: GCA_905475445.1. Classification (NCBI taxonomy): domain Eukaryota; kingdom Metazoa; phylum Arthropoda; class Insecta; order Lepidoptera; family Noctuidae; genus Ochropleura; species Ochropleura plecta. The sequence goes on along the minus strand of FR997750.1, from coordinate 1,904,890 downwards.
GTTGCTTAACCTGGCCTGGTGTGGTAACCCATCCATTTCCAAACCTCGGCAAGGGTTGCTTAACCTGGCCCCCTATGGTAACCCATCCATTTCCAAACCTTGGTTAGGGTTGCTTAACCTGGTTCCGTGTGGTAACCCATCCATTTTCAAACCTCGGCAAGGGTTGCTTAACCTGGCTCCTTGTGGTAACCCATCCATTCCCAAACCTTGGCAAAGGTTGCTTAACCTGGCCTCCTGTGGTAACCCATCCATTTCCAAACCTCGGCAAGGGTTGCTTAACCTGTCCCCGTGTGGTAACCCATCCATTTCCAAACCTTGGCAAGGGTTGCTTAACCTGGCCCCCTGTGGTTACCCATCCATATCCAAGATTGGCAAAGGTTGCTTAACTTGGCCCCCTGTGGTTACCCATCCATTTCCAAACCTCGGCAAGGGTTGCTTAACCTGGCCTGGTGTGGTAACCCATCCATTTCCAAACCTCGGCAAGGGTTGCTTAACCTGGCCCCCTGTGGTTACCCATCCATTTCCAAACCTCGGCAAGGGTTGCTTAACCTGGCCCCCTGTGGTAACCCATCCATTTCCAAACCTTGGTGAGGGTTGCTTAACCTGGCTCCTTGTGTTAACCCATCCATTCCCAAACCTTGGCAAAGGTTGCTTAACCTGGCCTCCTGTGGTAACCCATCCATTTCCAAACCTCGGCAAGGGTTGCTTAACCTGGCCCCCTGTGGTAACCCATCCATTCCCAAACCTTGGCAAGGGTTGCTTAACCTGGCCCCCTGTGGTAACCCATCCATTTCCAAACCTTGGTGAGGGTTGCTTAACCTGGCTCCGTATGGTAACCCATCCATTTTCAAACCTCGGCAAGGGTTGCTTAACCTGGCCCCCTGTGGTAACCCATCCATTTCCAATCCTCGGCAAGGGTTGCTTATTCTGTCCTGACGGGCCGCAAAATACATTGGAGACATTTACCAATCCCTACTCCGCTGGAAAAAGTATACTTCGAATCGGGTTCCCTCTATCTGGCAGAATCTTGATGCTCCGAATTTTTTTTGGCATAACACACTTAGCATAATTTTCTTTAAACGAACATTTTAAAGGCATAAAACTTATTTGGTATAATTATCGTTTGGCATAATGTTTAAAACTTCGAATTAACAATGGCATACTTTTAAGATGGCAGAATTACATTTAGTAATTGCGATTGGCAGAGTTCAAATTTCGCATAATATATTATTTGGTATAATTTCACTTGGCATACTATGCAGACGGCAGTAATGGCTAGGTTAGGTTAGGTTAAAACTGCGACCTCCTACGCACGAGCCGAGCGAGCGAAGCGAGCGGTGCCGCGGCAGCGGCCGGCGAGTGCCAGAAACGACTTGCATTAATAGAAAAAAGAGATTGTTTTAAGTAGGTTACCCGGAACTGAACTAGTTAGATTAGGATAATTACTTATTGAATTCAATGACATTATTTCAAATTCAATTAAACAATAACTAAAATAAATAACATTATTTTAAAGAAATAATTAATTAAAATAAATGACAACTTATAATGACAAAGATGATCCTAACTCTAAACTTTCTGCGATATGACAATTCTGATGTTTAATGATTATCGATATAAAATATATGCCAAAAAACGATTCTGATTGTGAACTTATTGCGATATGATGTTTCTACTTTTTAAATATTATGGATATTAAGTTTATACCTAGAGATGATTCTGACTTACAAAATTATGAGTTTAGACTGTATGATAAATGAGTGTCTGCTAAACAATTTTCTGCGAAGTGAAGTTAATGCCATCCGTTGTTATGCAAAATAAAATTATGACATAAAAAGTTCTGCTAAAAAGGGTGGACCCCTTCGAATCACGCGTGGTAGGGATAAGAAAAAGATGGCGCGTAACCGAAAAATGTGACGCGAATTTTTTTCCAACCCCGATAAAGAAGTTTCACTTCAAAAAATAGCTGGCGCCCGCGGCTTTGCGCGCGTGATGATAAAAAAAGTATCCTATGTGTTATCCCAGACTATAATCTACCTCTGTGCCAAATTTCATCAATCATCCGATCCGTTCAGTAGTTTTTTCGTGAAAGAGGATCAAACATACATTACATACTCAGAAACTTTGGCATAAATTATAATATTAGTAGGACAGCTGTTATCAATACAAGCTAGTCTTGTATGAGACAAAATCAGATAATGCGTCACGTTTTCAAGATAAACCATCTAAATTACATTATTTTCTTACAGTACTACATTGATTTATTAGTCATTCATAAATCAACGGCTGCCATCAATCACTACGTTGGCATAAGGACACGTAAGCATTTTTAACCGACTTCAAAAAACGAAGAGGTTCTTCGTTCAAAAGGAAATATTGGAACCCTTGTAGGATCACTTTGATGTCCGTCTGTCTGTCAAGACCCTTTATCTCGGGAACACGTGTAGGTATCGAATTGAAATTTAAACCATTTACTCAAATCATTGGTTTCTTAGCATTGTAAAAAAATCAACACTCTAAAACTACGCAGTCAAAAGATATAGCCGTTTATATCGCAAGTTTGTACGGAACTCTCGGAGTTTGTACTATCCAGCTCTCACTTGTCCATTTTTAGGGTTCCGTAGTCAACTAGGAACCCTTATAGTTTCGCCATGTCTGTCTGTCCGTCCGTCCGTCCGTCCGTCCTCGCTTAATCTCTGTGACCGTTAGCACTAGAAAGCTGAAATTTGGTACCAATATGTATATCAATCACGCCGACAAAGTGGTAAAATAAAAATTGGAAAAAAATGTTTTATTAGGGTAGCCACCCTATATGTAAAGTGGGAAGTGATTTTTTTTTTAATTTCAACCCTAACGTGTGATATATTGTTGGAAAGGTATTTAAAAATGAATAGGGGTTTACTAAAATCATTTTTTGATAATATCAATAATTTCGGAAATAATCGCTCCAAAAGTAAAAAACAATGTGTGTCCCCCCCTCTAACTTTTGAACCATAAGTTTAAAAAATATGAAAAAAATCTGAAAAGTAGAACTTTATAAGGACTTTCTAGGAAAATCATTTTGAACTTGATTGACACAACAGTTTTTGTACAAAAAAGACAAAAAGTTGTATTTTGTACAACTTTTTGTCTTTTTTGTACAAAAACTGTTGGAGCGCCTACCGCGGAACGTGCAACATTGCACGCTCCTCCACCTTTAAACTCATAAGTGGGAACACTTATTGTGACGGACGGGAAACTACGGAACCCTACACTGAGCGTGGCCCGACACGCTCTTGGCCGGTTTTTTTATTATGTTGGCGGAACTGTAGATTTTCATCCGGAACATTAATCTTTTAGCACAAATTTACAAGACATCGTAAGTGTGTTAAATAAATAAAATATTAAATGTTTTGTTGTGACGATAATTGATAAGAAATGCCAAAACAATCTCATTAGGTCATGTTCGTTTTTATAAATTAAACAGTTTTATGAAAAAAAACGTTGCCCACACTAGGAATTCCTCCTGTATCATGGGTGCGTTTACAAACATTTAAACTCATATATACACAAACAGCCAGACCCGGAAGAACTATCTGTAGGCCATACAAATATTTGTTCCAAGTCGATCGCTCAGCTCAGCTCGTCTTTAGCTCTTTAGCGTTTTAATGTAGGGAAGTCAAAAAAAACTAGGACAATTTATGCGACAGATGGGTCTCCTATACCACTGTGACGATTGCCCGGAGGACACGGTGAAGCACAGTATGGCGGTCTGCCCAACTTTAACCTACATTTATTTTTGAATGCAATAAATAAATAAAAAAATGTAATGTATAAATCTTATGTATGTATAATGTATTGTATAATTTGTAGCTCTTATTATGGGAAAATTTCCTGAAATAAATGAATTAATAATATTGTCCCGACAATAAGTCATTGCTTACTTTACAAAACAAAATCTACATAGCCAACAATGTCCACTCATTCACAACGAAAACAGTGTAATGCGTAACCGTTTGTTTTCCCAAATAAATGGGTGGGTTTTAGTCAGCAAAACGGTCCCCCCGTTCCGCCCAGAGCGAGGGAAGTTATTTGATGATTTTCCATACGCAAAAAAAATGCCTATATCTTTGCTTTCCTCCCCCAACGACGCCCTTAGCCGAAGCTCTTACTCTGCAGGGATGCATTTATCGTGCAACCCAAACTCAAAGCATTTATGTCAATTAGACCATTACAGGCACTTCATAAAACAAAAAAGATGCTACAAAATCATGGATACACATCATTCATGTTGAGATACCCATGATGAGCGAACCTCATAGGTCGAGATGCCATACATGATGTAAATACGATTTTGTAATAATATTCTAATTTAAAAGAGTGTCCATGGCAACGACCATACAGCCCGTAGACACCTAATAACAGGCGACCGATGTCTGTCAACACATCTGACTAATAAATCTTATACAAGTCGCCACTCAACAATTTCGAATCAGTTTCGACCACTTCTGTGAACCGTAAACACTTCCGTGTTACCGTATAAAAAACTCAAGAACAAAATATTACAATGGCCCCATGTACAATACGTTGGTGTGTTAAAAACGGTCAGAATTCGGGTTTCCGAAAAAACGGTATAACATTTCATCGGTTTGTTAATAATTACATAATCATAATTAAACAAACTTTTTGATATTATTTATCGGAGTTCATCATAAACTGGCCATAGCTACAGGTGAAACTGTATGTACCACCGACCCGCGTTGATGTCTTTTGGGACAGGTCTCTTTCTTATGATAGTACTTAGAAAGTGACAGCAATAGTGGGAGTGTACTATAGGCAAAAAGTTAAAGATGTACCAAATCTACTATCGAAATTCGTTATCGACAAAGCATAAATCCTACATTATGTTATTTAAAAAAATCGTTACTTACTAAACATTTCAAACATAAAAAAAAATAAGGAATTTTTAGTAGTAATGTGATAGATGAAGTAAACTGCCTATTTAAGACGATTAAAATACTACGTATGTATATTATTTTTTTTACATTTAAATGAATTGTGAAATGATGATTGGTTCTAGATACCCACAAAATCCTGAATATAAAATTAAATGGATTATTGCAACCAAACGACAGAACTGGTTTCCTTTAACATATATTATAGTACTAAATGTTCATAGCATTTTAATGAGGATTGTTTTATGCTTATGAAAAACCGACACCGTTCAAAAACGATTGGGTAGGTGTTTGTACGTTGTACATTTTCATTACCAGTTAAGTAAAGTTCAGTATATTTAGTAGTCGTTACAAAAGGGACTCCTTTTGTAATAGGTAACTTGAATAACTTTATTGTACTTGAAATGATTTGTCAAAGTACCTTCGAATGGTCTCGCGGAGATTCTCTAAACGTGAAGATTAATTTGAATTCATAAAAAAATAGTATTTTTTTTCAAAAACAGAAAATCTTTCAAAATATTGTTCATATAAATGTATTTTCGATTTCATTCGGTTTTGAAATCGGAATGTAAAAAAAAATATCATAAACATTTTGATTATAGGTATGGAAAGGTATCGATAACTTCGTGTTTTTTTTGTAACCTGTCCCATCCCTAATTCTACCCTATGACCTTGGTAGGGCCAATCAGAATGCAGTACCCCGCTTCCTCATACCTCGGCTAGTTGACAGAATTGGTTTGGAACAAAATATCAAACATTAGGCGTCTACGGGCTGTATGGTCGTTGGTCCATGGAGTTTCTTGCCCATTCTTCTCCATAGAGATCAACGCTTTGGAATGGGCAACTACAGTACTTTTACAAGTTATTATGCCTCGTGACCGGGACTGTCGATTCATTTTGTTTCTTGACATTCAAAAGTGCCTGTAATGGCCTAATTGAAATAAATGATTTGATTTGCCATTCAAAAACCTTTTTTGCCGACTTCCAAAAAAAAAACACTAAAAAGACGGAACGGTCTTTTTTGAAAGTAGTTTCTTAAGTTTTTTTATTTCTTCCTCTTTAGTTGTTGTATGATAGTATCTCATACAAATTCTTATCGAGCATTCATTTTAAATTGCTACTTAGAGATATTAGCATAACGTCCATATACATTAGAAGAGCAAATATGTATTATAGAAGATGAAAATCGGCCCACTAACTACGGAGAAACTCATCATCATCACAATTTTTCTGCCCTTGTCCCATTCTATTTGGGGTTGGCGCAACACTTTTTCTTTTTCCATTCTCCCCTGTCAGACGTCACGGCATCATTTACTCGTTTCTAATACATATCATTCTTTACACAATCCATCTTTGGCCTTTCTGTCGCTCTCCGTCCATCAACATTCAGATCCATCACTCTTTTAGTCACATGTCCTTCATCCCTCCTCATTACATGTCCATACTAAGACAAACGACTCCCTTTCAATTTTTCTGTAACAGGCGCAGCTTTCAAACTTCCTCTAATATAGTCATTCCTTTATCCATTACTGTAACTCCACACATCCATCTCAACATAACGACGAAGAAACTGCGTAACAAATATACAAAACAGCAGTCGAATTGAGAACCTCCTCCATTTAATAAAGTCTGTTAAAACTAAAAGTGTGGTGTTGGCTGTAAAGTAGGTAGGTAGGTACTCCAAAGGTAATTGTAGTGAATCAGATAATCCTGTTTACCTCACTTGACTTGACATTACGTTGGCTGATAAGTAAAGCCGCAATGGAAGCCGTTACTGTGGTTTTTCCAGCATATCGACAGAATATTTATCTTTAAAGGACATTTTTTTTATTGATTGACAAGTCATCATCATCATTTCTGCCCTTGTCCCATTCTACTTGGGGTCGGCGCAACACGTTTTCTTCTTCCATTCTCCCCTGTCAGACGTCACGGCATCATTTACTCCTTTCTCCTTCATATCATTCCTTACACAATTCATCCATCTTTTCTTTGGCCTTCCTCTCGCTCTCCGTCCATCAACATTCAGATCCATCACTCTTTTAGTCACATGTGTATTTCACAAGTCAATGGCATATTTGAAAGTCAAAAGTGACAAATTCACCGCATTTATTAAACTAACTATTGCCCCTGGTTTTGCTCACTTGGAGGAAATTAATAAAAGTGAACGAACTGATGGGCAATAAGAGTTCCATGTACAAAGCCAGGATAAATATGGCTTAAAAAATGACAATTTATTATTGACTAGCTTTTGCCCGCGGCTTCGCTCGCGTTAAATTCGGGGTAACACAGTTCCCCTCTCCCGATTTGCAGGTAACTGCTTGCTACCTGTAGATTTGTCCTTGCACCTTATTGATTGTAATAGCAAAGCTAAGTTTTCCCTTTTCTTCCCTCTTTCTCTCTAATTTCTCAATTTAAAAAAAAGCCTATGGCCGTCTCCAGTGTGTCAACTATCTTTGTACCAAAATTCATCAAAATCGGTTTAACTATTTAGGTGTGAAGACGTAACAAACAAACTTACTTTCGCTTTTACAATATTAGTAAGGAAGTAAGGATAATCTTTTGTTTTTCCACAACGTCTACAAGTCATCATCTGCCTAGCCTTTTCCCAACTATGTTGGGATCGGCTTCCAGTTTAACCGGTTGCAGCTGAACACCAATATTTTACATGGAGTTACTGTCTATCTGACCTCAACCCAGTTAGTACTGAGTGCTACGATATCGCTTGTTAAGACTCGTTGTCAAACTTAGGCCTTTCTTAATCTGTAACGACTGACAGAGATCTGCAAATGACATCTAGAACCAACAGCTTAACGGGCTTTCCAAGGCGCGGAGGGAACTTGGTATGTAACAGGTGGTCACCCATCCATAGACCAATCAAAGCGCGACTTAATCTTATGATCAACCTTAGCGGCTACTAATATTTAGCCATGAGCTCCCCAGTCTCTTACTAATATTATAAATGCGAATGTTTGTGAGGATGGATGTATGGATGTTTGTTACTCTTTCACGACGAAACGGCTGAACGGATCTTGATGAAATTTGGCACAGAGGTAGATTATGGTCTGGATTAACACAGGATATTTCTTTTTGGGTATCACGCGGGCGAAGCCGCGATTGCCAGCTATCTTACTAATATTATGTTACTCCTTCACTTCAAAACGGCTGAACGGATCTTGATGAATTTTAGCACAGAGGTAGATTATGGTCTGGAATAACACATAGAATATTTCCTTTTCGATATCACGCGGGCGAAGCCGCGGGCGCCAGTTAGTAAATTATAAAAGGTTTTTTCATAAAATTCTAGGTCTGGGACACAGCCGGACAAGAGCGGTTTCGTTCAATGGCGCCCATGTACTACAGGAACGCCAACGCTGCGCTACTAGTATTTGATATTACTAGTGTCAACAGCTTTGCTGCTATTAAGGGATGGGTCAAGGAGTTGCAGAGGTAGGTGGTTTACTACTTAAGGCGCCACCGCGACCAAAACGCCGCGCAAGCCGTTTTTGTACAGTTTTCTAGAGCTATCTACTTGTTATTTAAAACGAACTAAGTAACAAAAAAAATACATTAAATTTCTTTATAATCTTGATTCCATTATTGTAGATTTAGTTTTTATTTTTATTGAGTCATTATTTAGTAAATCTCCTTACAACAAAGCCCCAGAAATGAGAAAAAATATCAATAACATGCATCTCTTCGTAAAGTAAACATTGTTTAATTTTGCTACTGACACTAATGGATACACAATTTTATAATGAACATTTTGGTAGAAATATTTTTTCCAAAAACCCAATACTTAATTTTATATAGATTTTATTCCAAAAAATAGGCATTATTCACTACTGCTCTCTCTCACTCACTCCTGCGCGGCAAAGAGGGAAACGAATGCTCAAGGTTATTTGCGTAGGGTACGGCCTTAATTTGTTAATTACGTCACGTTCTCGTAATACATTAGTCTTGCCTAATGTACAAACTAATGCAAGAGAAGTGCTGTACGTAGCTATATAGCTACTTTTTTTTTTTTTTTTTTTGCGGATGGGTAATCATCAAATAACTTCCCCCGCTCTGGGCGGAGCGGGGGGGAGTGTCAGACTTGTACTGACTTAAACCCACCCATGTTCTTTCTATTGCTCTTTACGTTCCGAGGCCGCGGTATCTCTTTCGAACAACCCGCAACCCCGGGCTATATGGCTACTTAATGGTGATTTAAGTTTGGAATGTAATATTTTGGAGCAACGTTTTGAACACCCTTTTTGCAAATGGGAAATCATCAAATAACTTCCCCCGCTCTAGGCGGAGCGGTGGGAAGTGTCAAAACTTTCATTGACTAAAACCTACCCATGTTCCTTCTTGTACCCTTTATGTTCCGGGGCCGCGGTATCTCTTACTAACAACCCGCAACCCCGGCAGGCGGTGACCCTGGCAGTCTCCTCTGCCACAAAGGTTTTCTTTATTTTAACTCAAGTTTAACACTGCTCCTATCCAGCAACGTCCCCGAAGCCATGGTCCTCTCTGTAGTAGGCAACAAGAGCGACTTAGAAGACTTGCGCGCAGTACAGTCTAGCGAGGCAGCTCAATTCGCGGCGTCCATAGGCGCGCAGTACTGCGAGACGTCCGCCTTACACGATCAGGTAACTATCAGTACAGTAACAGTCTTCTTTATATAGAACAACGTGAGGCATATTATACTGCCTTGTGGTACACCGCAATCAACGTATGAAAAATCATTGACGTTCTCACAAATACTAAAGCGGTGTTTTCGCTCTCCCTGATTCCTATCCTTATTCCTATAAACCAGTATTAAAGCTAAGCACCAAAGCGCAGCTAGTTTTTTCAGCAGTTTCGTCTGGGAAACTTTATCAAAAGTTCTTAGCTGTGCCAAATTTCATCAATATCCGTTCAGCCGTTTTGACGTGAAAGAGTAACAAACATCCATACATCCATCCATCCATCCTCACAAACATTCGCATTTATAATATTAGTAGGATGGTGAATTATGACACATCAACATGAGCAACGAGGTTTTCAGAAAAGTTACATTATCTTTTTTTTATAGCACGGCATTGACGAAGTATTCCTGAACACGGCGGCGGCTCTCCTGAAGCTGTCCAGCTCAAACCTGGTGTCATCTTTAAGGTCGTACGACTCCGCTGATGTGGATAATACTAGAATACCTACAGGTACCAACTTTTCTATATCTTCAATGTTGGTGCAAAACATTGCCATAAGTGGGCTTAAATCCAGACTCTGGATAAAGCTTAATCCTTACTAATATTATAAAAGCGATAGTGAGTTTGTTTGTTTGTTTGTTACGTCTTCACGCCTACATGGCTAAACCGATTTTGATGAATTTTGGTACAGAGATAGTTGGGTTGGGACCCTGGAGACGGACATAGGCTAACTTTTTTTTAAAAAGAGGATGGAAGAAAGGGAAAACTTAGCATTGCTATTACAAAAAATAAGGCGCTAGGGCAAAAACTACAGGAAGCAGGTACCTGTAAATCAGGAAAGGGGAGCTGTGTTATACCGAATTTAACTCAGGCGAAGCCGCGGGCAAAAGCTAGTTCACCTATAAAGTTATTTATTTATTTAACGACTAGGTTTTGCCCGCGGCTTCGCTCGCGTTAAATTCGAGGTAACACGGTTCCTCTTTCCTGATTTGCATGTATTTTTCGTTGGTAACAAAGATTGTGTGTACCGATTTTTAGCTTCCTACCTTGAAAACTGCGAAAAGTCCCATATAAACTTCCACCGCCTCTTTTAAGGAGTTTGGGGCAGATTTCTGAAAAAAATGATGCACGATGTTTTTGTTAGTGACAAATAGGCCGCATACTTTTTTTTGCTTTCTGCCTTAAAAATTGCGAAATGCTCCATACAAACTACAACCCCCCATTTTAGGGAAGTGGGGAATTAGAAAGAGACAAAAAGTAGCCTATGTCCGTATCCAGCCACTATGTCCATACCAAAATTCATCAAAATCAGTTTTGCCATTTAGGCGTGAAGACGTAACAAACAAACAAACAAACTCACTTTCGCTTTTATAATATTAGTAAGGATTTATGTACACACTGAATACGGTAAAAAATACAGAAACAGGTAAGTACAAAGATTATGTTTTTTTAAAAACGCACCGAGGTGTTCGTACAAACTTTCGACATAAACAGCCATATCTTTTGACTGCGTAGACTTAGAGGGTTGCAGTGGCGGATTTACCAATAGGCTGAGTAGGCTGGAGCCTAGGGCGACAGATACCAGTGGGCGGCAAATTTGGTCCAATTTATTTTGCAATAATAATCTAAAAAATGTTACAACTATCCCCTAGTTCACGATCATTCTAATAATGGGAAAGAGACGATGTTATGAGGACGATAGAACACAAACCATACAGTTACAATTTCATAATAAATGTAAATAAATGATTGTGAACTAAACTAGTGTACCTATTGAATTTCAAAGGTCAGTAGGGGCGACAAAAATTGTACATCCTACTGGCGGCAAATTTGTAAATCCGCCACTGGGTTGATGAAACAAAAATCAAAATATTTTTATTTTACATAGGCCTACATGGGCACTTATAAAACGTCGAGAAAAGATGCACGGTTCGGGTTGGTCGTTTTCTATGAAGAAGAACCGGCAAGAAACTCCATGGTTACTCTTTTAAAATCATTTAGTTTTACAATGTTGTTGTTGTTACAGCGTTAGCACTTAAGTATGAGAGGACAGCGTAGGCCCGACAATAAGTCATTGCTTACTTTACAAAAAGTAAAATAAAATAATACGTTAACAAAAGTTAACAAGCGTCTAAGAATCTACAAGGCCAACCATGTCCACTCATTCACAACGAATTGGTAGAAAAGAATCTATACAGGAGTAAAAAAAATAAATAAAAAAAAATATTGCAAAAACAAAATAATAACTAAGAGACGAGTCACACAGATGTTGCTATCACTATATTTTGACAGCAGAAACCACAGACTTGAGTATACGGTTTTAATTTCAACTCGATACCTCCACGCGTTCCTGAGATAAAGGGTCTTGACAGACAGACAGATGGACAACAAAGTGATCCGATACGGGTTCCGCTTTTTCCTTTTCAGGTACGAAACCCTAAGATGAAGTTATTTTTCACTTTTTGCTGATTTTTTCGAAGCTATTGCATAGCTTCTATCGTGGGCCTTGAGCGTGTAGACCGAATCCAGAAATTTCGTAACGAAAAAACCTAACACTTTCATTACGAATACGGTCAATTATTTCAATTCCATTCCTATGTTCCGATAGACAATCTTGTTTTTCTTTTTGCTAGGTGCTCATTTTATTGGAAGTACTTTTTAAATATTATATTTAGTTTTTTTTATTTATTGCATAAGTTGATAAAAAATGCTATGCAATAGCTTTACCGCGGCAGTCCCCGAGTGCCACAAGTATTTTTTTTATCAAAAAAGTTTTAACTTATTTTTTCTTATTTCTAGGGAATCCTACAGAAGAAGACGCAACTCACACAGGGAAAGTAGAACTACCAGCATGGAGTATAGACAGCATCGCACACGGAGATGTACAGAAGAATATGTGCTGTTGACAATAATAGATGCTTATGTATATAACTTTGTTTTCCCCTGCGGGTATGCTCGCATGGACTGATGATGCAACCCTGTGTGAATACTCAAAAATGAGAGAGATATGATAATCACAAGAACTCTCGTGCGTTACGTTTAAAAATCATTATTACCCGATGAACTAACAATTTAGATCCTAAACTTATATGTTATCTTGTTTCTTGATGACTTGTTAATTTATTTCAAATTAAGAAGTCGTCATTGATTAGGATTGGCACATCAATAATTTTTGACCCAAAATCGTAAATATTCATTAAAATAAGTTTAAATAAAACGCGAAATCTATGAAATTTGACATTTATGAAGACTCACGCTACATGAGCGCCTCTAGCGGCAAAAACATGCGCGGCATTGTGGTGTCTTTTTCCACAGACGCCATTAAATAGATAAGTAAAGTGCAAGTGAACTTGCTCTTTATACTCAACTTCAACTGTTCATTAATGGCTTTTGTGGACGAGAGATACCACAATTTTGCCAATATCACATGTAAACTAGTAATAAACTATCAAACGCTGGAAAATATTTAGCAAGTAATTTAAGAAATATACCAACAATAAAAGTATTTCTTTGTAGATTTAGTAGAGATGCCACGAATAGTGAATTGGCCGAATACCGAATACCGAATATTCGGCAACACTGTTGGCCGAAGCGCCGAATATTCGGCCGCCGAATATTCGGCGCGGAGTACATGCTTGGTGGGGGCGCGTTAGCTGGAATAAGACAAGTCACAACCTGTTTTTCTCTTTGCGTTCGCGCGGCAGGTGACGACGGCACGCACGCCGGGCGGGGTGCAAGCAAACATTGTGTTTGTTTCAATTGCGAGTAAATCGCTTTTTCGTTTACGATGAAAAGCGCAATCGTTTGCTACCAAAACATGCTGAAAAGCTCGTTTTTATCCATCACAACTTACCACTGATTAATTTTAACTACTAAAATGTTGTAATTTGGAAATAAATACATTATTTTGAGTAAAATAACGTGTCCTTTTTTACAAGATTTGCTATTCGGTATTCGGCCGAATAGTACGTTCTATTCGGCCGAATACCGAATAGCAAAAAAGTGGCCGAATAGGCCGAATACCGAATAGTTGCCGAATATTCGTGGCATCTCTAATTTAGATTATCAATTTATGACAGAAACAGAAAGGAAACTTCAAGTAAAAAAACGATCCAAAAAGTTACAACATCATTTTATTAATTTCGATGAATTTACATAGTTTGAAAACAAAACGAGAAACCACAAAAGAAAGAAGACTCTTTATACTCTACGACTTGAGTTTTTGTGTTGTCATTCTGTCATAATGTCAATTTGCATCAAATTTGTTCTGTAGTATTTTTTATTACTTACTATTAATACTCGCTAAATATTCTCCAGCGTTTAATAATCTATTAACAGTGCGCTCGTGTTATTAGCCAAATTGTGTTCGCTTTCACAAAAGCCATTAATGAAGAGTTGATCTTAAAAATCTTTTCCTAACCAAACCTATTCATATCTTAATTTAATTTAGAATGGATATTCCTCTATCTTCAATATCATGAATCTGGAAAAAAGGAAACAGGAAATTTGTTTTTTTTGCAGTTTGGTTAGTACCTTTCCTGATAATTTATTAGTGTTGTAACTAGGAATATCATGTGGTTGTAGATGGAAGCGCTAGGCAACTCATGCAAAAGTAACTCAATGGGATTAAATAAACTTAAAAAGTTCTATTGATGGTTTAAATGATAACTAACTGCACCACGCGGTTTCGCCCACTTAAATTGGGATATTTTACATATAATCTTTCCACTTGAATCACTCTATCTATTACTGAAAACTGGATTAAAAGCTGTTGAGTATTTTAAAAGATATAAGAAAACAGACAGCAGCGGAAGCGATGTCATTTTATACTAAGTAAAGATGAATAATTGTTACAGTCGCAAATCATATTTTAATCGACATCCAGTTTGAAAATGACCTGAAAATTGCAAGAAAACTATTATAATATTGAATTGAGTGGGTTACCCTGGCGATTCCACCCCACTATTGTCTAGGGAGCATAATGCCTTATGTTGCCAAATCACAGTTATTAAACTATTATTAAATTCTTAGTTGTGAAAAATACATTAACATCTAATAGCTTTTTTTTGCGGATGGGAAATCATCAAATAACTTCCCCCGCTCTCGGCGGAGCGGGGAGATGTCAGACTTGTGCTGACTGCAACCCACCCATGTTCCTTCTATTGCCCTTTACGTTCCGGGGCCGCGGTATCTATTTCGAACAACTCGCAACCCCGGCAGGCGGTGGCCCTGGCAGGCCCCTCTGCTTTGAACATCTAATAGCTTAGGTATTCTTGCTACTGTATGTATTTTATTTCTAAAACACACTTTATATTGTTTAATTATAAGGTCTATTTTCGATAGTAATCGTAACGTTCTGCTACATCACAAAACACATTCCAATATTTTTTAGGCGTAAGGACACTGGTGTGTGTTGTATTAGTTATTTTAAGTTTAAATATTAAATCTAAGTTAAATTTTCATTTAATAAGCCTAGATTTTTAATTTACCAAAACGAAATTATAGTATTGGAACGAAGTTTCTTATAACGCGTCGCGAACGGGGGCTAGGCGGAAAAAAATAAGACCAAAAGTTGTAACGAGACTTTTTGCTATAGTTGTAAGCTGTGCGGCCGTGCCGTCTCTCTCTCTCTCTCTCTCTCTCTCATAGAAAGCAAGCCAGTTATTAAACTACTTGACCGTCACTGGAAGCTTTATTATGAGATGACATTTCCGTTTCCGTCGATTTCTTACCAGTTTTCGTACTTTTATCCTCTCTATACTTCCGGCTCAGTGGCGCCACCTGGTGGTTGCGGGCATTTTTAGTTTTCTTTAAAAATGTCACGCCATTCTTGTTCATTGGCTTTTTGTCTTCCGTCGAAGCAACTTGTGCACAGTGACTTTGTGACCGTTGCATAATTCGTTAAAAGTAAAAATATTTATAAATAGTGTTACAAAAAGTGTTAAGAGTTCTTCATAAAGGATAAACTCTGAACCGTGAGTACCCTCTTTTAGTGTTAACACTGTTTGTTAATAATTCGTACGTGATCAAAGTTTTAACGGATTTTCCGTTCGGATCACTACTGCAATTTTTTACTTTTAAATATGTACCTGTAAATTTCGTACTAAATATTTATATGTATCTGTGTAAAATTAGATCAAGTGTTATATTTCCATTTGTTATCGTGACTCGTTTACAGTGATGGAGAACAATAACGAAAACTCCGATAATCAGCCACAGGCTGTGGCGGGTCCTAGTGGAGAGAATCGCAAGCGGGGCCGAAGTAGCAGCAGCAGCAGCAGTAGTAGTGATACAAGTGTTAGTTCGTCTAGTACATCTACTCCGGTCAACAAACAAGCGCGGTCTCACCACCGCCGCCGCCGCCATAAGAAAAGGAAACGTGCTCGACGTTCCAGTCATATGATGGACAAGCTTTTCAAGGAAATGGGTGAGCTTCGCAAACATATTAATACTACGAGTAATATTGATACAGTTCATTATGATAACGCTTCTGTTTGTTCTGGAATTAGTGGTCAACTTTATGAGCAAATTAGTGACGAGGATTGTTCTATCCAGGAACATCAAACAAATTTAGATTTTATTTTCGATATTAATACTAAGCTTAAAGAACCATTAGTTCCTAAAACTCCTGATTGTTTTTTGAAGAAGTTGATAGAAATCCAGCGTTTTGGTAGTACTGCTTGGTCAGAAGTGAGGTATGCCGATACTCAAAAAATATATAATCATACTCCGGGCTTTATAGATCTGGAAACAAATGAGGAGGTAAAAGCATATGACACCTCACGTCATCTGGCACATGCTGATAAATCCTACGCAGCCTTAACTTACTGCATATTAAAACAAAGAGAATCATTGCAGGAAGGTATTCGTAATCTACTTTCATGGGCTAAAAATGCTGAATGTATCAATTTTGACAATTTAAATGGGAAGATTGACGAATTATTTCAGAAGGGTGAATTTCATAAAATATCCTCAGACCTTTTGCAATTAGTCTGTGGCCATAGAGCCGAAAGTATTGAAATGCGTAGAGAAACTATAACGAGTCAAGTTAGAGATCCACTAGTGAAAGCATTCCTGAATAAAATACCTCCTTCAAGTACCTCTATATTTAGTGCCGAGCCGTTTTCTTCTACTCTAGAGAAAGCTGGCGGGGTCCGTAAGGCATTTTGGCCTCTAAAAGCAGAAGGGTCTTCACAAAAGCCCTACCAATATAGTAGCCGCCCCTCGCGGGGGCAAGGCACACGAAAACCAACAGTTCCATCGCGTGGAACTCAATGTAACGAATCAAGATCGCATATACATACCTGTCATAACCCACCCTCGCGGGGTGGATACCAAGGCCAGTGCCAACATACACATAACCCTTCCAGAGGTAACCCTTCGAATAATCTTAGCGATCACTTCAATTCTAGAAGTTCATTTCGAAATCGAGGCTCGCGGCCCGAACGTGGGAGTACACGAGGTCGTGGACGTGCAAACTCCTCAAAAAGTTCCAGAGGCAACAGGTATAAGCAATGACATAACACCCTTTCGAGCGGGTCAATTGATACACTACCAATCACAATGGGTGGAAATGGGAGCAACAGAAATTGTTCTAAAATTAATTCAAGGGTATCGCATACCCTTCTTTCAAAAACCCCCACTCATCTACCCAGACTTAATAAAGGGACCTTTTCAAACTCCTGTTTCAAAACAAATGTCTTCAATTGTAAACAAAATGAAACAACAAGGAATTTTAAAAAAAGCGCTACACTCGCCAAGTTTCATTTCACCTCTGTTTCTGGTTCCAAAATCCGACGGATCTGTCCGCCCTATATTCAATCTAAAATCACTGAACGAATATGTCATAACCGAACCATTTCATTTAATAAACATGTACCGCATCCCGGACTTTCTGCAATCCCAGGATTGGATGTGCAAAATAGACCTGTCTCAAGCCTATTTTCACTTAAGTGTAAAAAAGTCACACAGACGCTTTCTGCGCCTAATATACAACCAGGAGTTGTTAGAAATGACTTGTCTTCCATTCGGTCTGAGCACTGCTCCAAAAACTTTTTCCATGCTCACGAATTGGGTGGCTCAAACACTACGGGAAAAATGGAACATGAGGATCCTGGTATACCTGGACGATTATTTGCTAGTACACCAGAATGTTCACATGCTTCGCGAGCATGTCAAAATAACTGTACAAATATTACAAAAACTGGGGTGGCAAATAAATTTAAACAAATCGGTGCTTCATCCTCAAAAGAGTATAATTTATTTAGGGATACTATGGAAACCATGGGAAAATCAAAAAGTCCTACCAAAAGAGAAGGCTCAAGGCATCGCCATAAAAATAAATCGGGCTCTCGAACAAGATCAGTTAACTCGGAAGGAGCTGCAGAAAATAGTAGGTCTCCTAAACTTTGCCAGTTTTGTTGTCCCACGAGGACGGCTAAATCATCGACAGTTACTAATGTTCATGAATTCGCTGCCAGCCCTGTCATCAAACACCTACCTACTACCACAAGGTGTCGTAGAGGAACTAAATTGGTGGGTTCAAAATTGTCACAAATCAACTCCTCTTCAGTACCCCCCTTCAACAAATTTCCTAACAACAGATGCATCGGATCAAGCGTGGGGGGCACAACTGAACAATTTGGCTCTGTCAGGAACTTGGTCGCAAGAAGAGAAAACTCTGCATTGCAACCAAAAAGAAATGCTAGCAATACTGTACGCTCTTCAGAACCAAGTTCATTGGCTCCATCAAAGTTCACTCCTCATACAAAGCGACAACAGAACTGCAGTCACCTACCTACGAAAAGAAGGAGGTACAAGGACATTATCCCTGTTGGAAATAACTTACCAAATTCTGAGTTTGTTAGACCAACATCAGATACACTTCAGCATACACTACATTCCGGGCAGATACAACAATCATGCAGACCACTTATCGCGCCTTCGCAATCCTCCGGAATGGCACCTACTACCGGCTTGTGTAGAAAGAGTATTTGCAAAGTGGGGAACCCCAGTAATAGATCTATTTGCCTCTGCGACTGCTCACGTAGTGTACAATTACGTGTCTCTAGATCTCGGGGATCGTCAAGCTCTATTCCACGACGCATTCAGTATCCCATGGAATTACCAACTGGCATGGGTATTTCCACCACCATTCCTAGTCCCCAAAGTACTATCCCACTTAAACCAGTCGACAGGAATATTTTTAATAATAGTACCTCGATGGGAGAAGGTATTCTGGCGTGCGGATATCAAAGCCCGAGCACTCGCACCTCCATTAACTCTGAAAAACTTACAGAGACATCTAATAGACACGTCGACGGGACTCCCACTACCAAAGATAGAGAACATTGTTCTCGAAGTTTGGAAATGTGGGGGTGGTCCGAGGCGATAGAGACATGGAATGCTCAACAACTAGCCCTGCTTAAGAGCTCTTGGCGAAAATCTACCCTAAAGACCTATGAGGTAGCCTGGAAGCGCTGGGTGTCTTGGTGTCAGAATAAAAATCTTGACTTAAAGAACCCTCCTGGGTCACAACTAGCGCAGTTTTTGTGTGATTTACATTTGATTGATAGGTTGTCATATAATTCAATACTTTTACATAAATCAGTCGTATCCACACTATGTAACGCTGAAACTTCAAGTCAATTAAGTTCACATGTCCTGGTAAAACACGTTTTAAGATCTATTTCTCTAAAGAATCCAAAAGTCACTAAGCCTCCAGTGTGGGATGTTGGTAAATTAATTTCATTTTTGACTAATTACACAATTTATTCGAATAATCTTTTTCAAACATCACGTCATACAGCAATTTTATTGTTGCTTTGCTCAGGCAGGCGAATACACGATCTAACTTTGCTTAATGTTGATACGAATCATTGCATAAGATCTGATGATAGTATAATATTTTGGCCTCAGTTTGGCTCCAAAACTGACAACAGTAATTATAGACAATCCGGCTGGAAATTACTTTTAAATACAAATAGTCGTAACCTTAATCCTATATTCTGGGTAGAACAAACTATAGCACTATTGAATGAAAGACGTAATGCGGCAAAATCGAATAATTTGTTTATTACGTTAAGAGGTGCGCCTAAGCCTGCTTCACGCACAGTAGTAGCAGGGTGGGTAAAGACCCTGTTTAGGGAAGCTGGCATTGCAGCCGCTCCAGGTAGCACTCGGTCTGCTGTAGCCTCCAAAAGCTGGTTTCAAAATCATCCTCTCGACGAAATTCTGGCTCGTGGAAATTGGCGATCAGCTAATACATTTCAGCGGTTTTATAGACGAGAAATAATGACAAGCACTGATTCACAAAACGTAACACAATTGTTCAATCCAATCGATTAACATTGAATGAATACATATGTTCTTAAATTGACAATTTGTATTATAATATGATTAGAATTTATGATGTTTAATGTACAATTAAAAAATTATGGCGTATTCCTATAATTTGTTTATATACTTGCTTCCCTAAGTACTTTCATTTGAATTGTTTATTTTTTTTTTACATTTATTAAATAAATGCACAATTATTAATTACACCTTTGTTTAATTTTATACATTATCACATTGGCTTTTAGTTTATACCACATACTTCCAAGTTTATATATCAAAGTGGCGTCACCAGGCGATAACAAACAGATCTCATAATAAAGCTTCCAGTGACGGTCAAGTAGTTTAATAGCAGCGTTTTACCTGAAATAAAACGCATATTAAAATACTTACCTCACTGGAAGCTTTAACTTTATTTCTGCCTGGTTATTATGAGACAATGAACAAGAATGGCGTGACATTTTTAAAGAAAACTAAAAATGCCCGCAACCACCAGGTGGCGCCACTGAGCCGGAAGTATAGAGAGGATAAAAGTACGAAAACTGGTAAGAAATCGACGGAAACGGAAATGTCATCTCATAATAAAGCTTCCAGTGAGGTAAGTATTTTAATATGCGTTTTATTTCAGGTAAAACGCTGCTATTTTCGTTTCGTCTTTCTATTTCGCATTGAACAGTGTGTGTGAACGATTATTTTTGTAGAGTGTATACAGGTTTTTTGTACATAATAAATAATAACTTCGTTCCATCCTGGTGTCCCTTGACACCTCTCAAGTTTTTTGTTTTTCATACTATCTTTTAAAATCTTCGTTTGTCGGATTCGTGGACCTTTGATTTTTCGGTATCAACTTGCTTTGGTGAGGGAAACATCGTGAGGGGACCAGCATGACTCAGAGATAGTCGACGTCATATTAAGCCAAGTCAGGTATGGACATATACAATAAGGAGGGACGAAGCACATGTGACTAAAAGAGTGATGGATTTGTATATGATGGACGGAGAGCGAGAGGAAGGCCAAAGAAAAGATGGATGGATTGTGTAAGGAATGATATGAAGGAGAAAGGAGTAAATGATGCCGTGACGTCACGTCGTCTCGAAGGATTCCTTTTCGTCCCCATTTTTTTTTGTCTCAATTTACTTTTTTTTTAATTTCTGCCACATTTCGCACACGATCTAAACTGGGTAAACTCAAAGATAAAGATTCATTTATTTGTATATACATGTGTGACATGATACATAGGATATGCACATATGGATAGAAAGAGTTTAAAATTGTTGGTTTAACATGTTTTCAAAAAGGGGTTTTTTTTTCAGGAGACGATAAAACACGTAATTCGGTTTGTATAGGAACTTATGAGCATTGAATTTATTTTAGAATTATCTAAAATAATAAATAATCCTCATTAACCTCTCAAGGACCGCCATTATTTACGTCACCTATCCGTCAAGCACCGCCGGGCGGGTCGAGAACATTCGTTCAGAAACGATTTTAAGGCTTATCTTTACTACAAAAACAGTTTTAAATCGGTCGGGGTTGGGTAGCACAAATTCGTGACAGCGGGGCTCAACGGTAATACTTGTTTACTGACACATTTTTGTGCCGCTCTAGAGGTTAAAAAAGGTTGTAAACTTTCACTATATGTAAATTCTGTTATGTTAGATATTTGCGCATGGTCACTGAAACATTCTAATACAAAGGTAACTCATTTTTTTCGTTTTTTATGTTGTCTCCGTTAAATCCATGTGTGCGATATTAATTAACACAAATGCTCAATCTAGTTCACAGGGTATTGATAAACTGTTCACAGCAAAAAATAACAATATTAATAAATAATCTTTACTAATATTATAAAAGCGAAAGTGAGTTTGTTTGTTTGTTACGTATTCACGCTTAAACCGATTAAGATGAATTTTGGTAGAGATAGCTGGGACCCCGGAGACGGATATTGGCTATTTTTTTTTTAATTGAGAAATGAGGGAAGAAAAGGGATAAACTTAGCTTTGTTATTACTGTGTTACCCCGAATTTAACGCGGGCGAAGCCGCGGGCAAAAGCTAGTTTAGATATAAGACAGTATTTTTGTAAAATACAGTTGTGTATATTTTTGATTATAATCACAATTTTTAATGAATAGAAAACGTTTGATGGTATGAATTTAATGTGTACAGACAATTTTGTATTAAGTTTATTAATAAATCAAATTATAGTTTGTTACTTTTGGTTTCATTCATCATCTGCCCAGCCTTTCCTAACTATGCTGGGGTCGGCTTCCAGTCTAACCGGAAGCAGCTGAATACCAGTATTTTACATGGAGCGACAGCCTATCTGACCTCCATAATCCAGTTATACTATCTTCGCTGTAGCATGATGTGGGTAACATTACATGAAAAGATTTGTTCAGTGCTTCATAGTAATACATCCCATCACTAAACATATCTAAGCATTTGACGACACGGTTGGTGCATTAGCTGAGCGATCGACTGCCGCGCTGCGTGTCGCGGGTCCGATCCCCGCACGTAACAAATATTTGTATAGCCTACAGATATTTGTTCCGGGTCTGACTGTTTGTGTATGAGTTGAAATGTTTGTGAAATTCCTAGTGTGGCAACGTTTAAAAAACAATACGGCCTACTTGAAATAAATGCATTTGATTTGAATTGAAGCCAACCCCATTTTAAAAAACTGGGTAGTCCTATACGGCTATGATATTCAGGGTAAAGCATAAAGCGCAGGCCACACCGCCAGCTAGCGGGCGGACGGGCTAGGCGGTTGGGCGAAGCGAACGAAGGAAACTACGCGAAATATTGGCGAGCTAAACTATGGGGTTCACACCGAAAACTACGGACAGACGAGCGACGGGCGGAGCGGGCTAAGCGGGCGAAGTGGGGGGCGCGGATGGGAGAGCGAGAGGTTAGCGTTCTATCTGTCCATTGTCATTTGCAATTTCACAAACGTAAACACTACACTGCTATTCGAAAGACGAGCGTCGACTAGTCTACTCGAAACGGGGAGGACGGGCGAACGAACCGGGCGAGCGGGCTGGCGGGCGAGCTAAGCTAGCGAAGCGCGGGCGCGCAATGGCCGCTCTATAACTCTTTTAAATCTCTTTGGGTATGACCACAGAGTACTATAATATAAATGACGTTTCCAATACAAGAATTTTCGTATAAGGCGAAATGGAAACTTTTGCTGGATCTTTCAGTTTTGTTTCAAAAGCTACGTGGGCTTGGATTCCCAGTTCTGGGGGTCTAAAATAGTCGCTTTAGCAGAATCACAATAGGATAAAATGAATAACGTTGCAATTCTTAAAATGTTGACAGACGCAGTTAATATTGTGAATTATCACGTTGTCACCACTTTACGAATGATAACGTAATTCATTCATTATTAAACTATTTTTTTAACCTTGCTCCACACTAGGAATTTCTCCTGTATCGTGGGTGCGTTTACAAACATTTAAACTCACATACACAGCCAGACCCGAAACAACTATTTGTAGGCCATACAAATATTTGTTCCGTGCGAGAATCGAACCCGCAACACGCAGCTCAGCAACCAAGCGCTAAGCCACAGCGCCAACCGTGCTGTTATGATTCTGCTTTTCTGCAGTGTTTATCATGAAATTTGGAACGAAAAATAATACACCATTTTTTTCAAACATTATTTAATACCCATTTATAAATCACTCACAATTAAAATCACAACACATAATAACACAGTCGCCGCCTGCACGCGCCAGCGCTCGGTCGATTATAGGTCTCCCCACCTATCTCCGCGACAATGTCTGTGAATACGCTAAAATGTGTGAATTGCAATATTGTAATCTGTGAACTTTTATCTTTTATCCAAAATAAAATAGATGTGATGGACAATGAGAGCTTAATAAGGATTTGTGATACCGCCTTCACGGTGGAAGAAGTGGACAGTGCTAAGGAGTTGTTGTTCAGTTCAATAAAAACCAACAAGAAGAAAGTGTCTAGACGCAAAGAAGGAAAAAAAGTGAGAGACTTGGAGGATATTATAGGTGTCTTCAAAGTGACGGAGCCAGATCTTATACCAATATTCGTGGCGCGGGACTTGCAAAAACTACCGCCAGTTACATTTGATCATGTGGATGTGACCAAATTACTAAAAGATCTGTTGATTGTACGTGGAGAAATCAATGAAATAAAAAGTAAATATGCAACAGTCACTCAACTGGATGAATTGAAGCTAGAATTGGGATCAAACAGGCTCCCAGTATCATTGTTAGCGCGCAATATTAATGCGAAGAAAAGAGGAGGGTATTTGCTCGACAGTGGGCCGGTAGGATTATCACCGGCGCCTGCGTACGACGACGGTTACTCGATCACGAGGTGTGCGAGTGCAGAGCGCGAGCGCACTGAGTCACCAAAATATCGCTCTCTCGCTTGCACACACACCGAGGCGATCTTAACAGGTGCGCCTGCACCGATTAACTCAACACTATTGGAAAACGAAATGTGCGAAGTGTTGTCGGAGTCAGCTGTTTGTCATACAGAAGCCAGGCAATTAAAAAGACCTACTATGGCGGAGGTCGCAAGGAATGGTGAATGGAAAACGCCCAAAAAACCAACGGACAATTGGACTTTAGTGCAAAAACGGCGTTCAAAAAATCGTTTTACGGGTAAAATGGGCAAAGCGACTACGGATGTGTCGGAGAAATTTAAAGCAGCGGATGTTAAAATCCCTTTGTTTATATCCAATGTAAACAAGGAGGTAGCGGTGGATGACATATGCAAATATATCAAAAATAAAACCACGGAGATCGTTTTGCTTGAGAAAATTACGATGAAGAGGGAAAAGCCATACAATGCCTTTAAAGTGCTTGTTAACAAAAACAAACTAGATGTTTTTCTAGATGACCAGATATGGCCTGATGGCGTGACTTTTAGGCGTTTTATTCATTTCAAGAATAGAAGGGAAGACAAAAATAATTCAATTTTTGGGGGTGAGGCAATAACAAAATCAAATAATGGATAGTATTTCAAAAATGAACGTAATAACATTCAATTGCAAAAATATCAAAAGGTCGGTGAACTGTGTGCGTTCACTGTGCAAAACAGCTGATATTGTTTTGCTACAAGAAACGTGGTTATACCCCCATGATCTAACCTTTCTTGATAGTGTTGATCAGGAATTTAGTTACACGGGAAAGTCTTCAGTGGATACGTCAGCTGGCATCTGTAAAGGAAGACCCTACGGAGGGCTCGCCATACTATGGCGTAAAACTGCATTTAGCTACGTGAGTGAGGTACAAAGTATCAGTGACCGTATATGTGCAGTGAATATAGTGGTGAACAACCGGTGTTTTTTAGTTATAAACATGTATATGCCGACGGATTGTCGTGAAAATTTACCACTTTATACGGAGTGTCTTAGCGAGATGTATTCTATTATACAAAATAATAATGTTGAGTCAGTGTATGTGTTGGGAGATTTCAACGCCCACCCGGGTGAGTCATTTTGGAATGAACTTATTAGCTTTTGTAGTGAGCAGGAATTATTATGTGCGGACGTAGATTACTTAGGCAGATTATCGCAAACTTACACGTTCATTAGTGACTCACACGGGTGTAAGCGCTGGCTTGACCACTGTCTTGTCACACAAGCGGCGGGAAAATCAATTGTAAATGTTGAGGTTATCTATGATACGTTTTGGTCAGATCACTTTCCCTTAAAAATTGAATGTGATATAAATGTTATTAGATTAAAAACTTGTGTAATTGAATCATCGCTTAACGGTGTTCGATGGGGTGAGAGAAGCCCTGACGAAATAAAGGAGTACTCGTATATGTGCAATAACAAACTGAAAAATTTAGATTTTCCTAAGGATTTTGAGCTATGTGCTGATATTTTTTGTGATAATCCGAATCATAGGTTATTGTTGGATTCGATGTATACAGACATAGTATCTATATTAAGTGAATCAGCTAGTGTAAACAGAGTATCTAAAGCCATTAGTAGAAAGAAAGTTATAAAAGGCTGGAACAAGCATGTCAAAGAGTTTCATACTCGGGCAAGGTCTACGTTTAAATTGTGGATTTGGTATGGGGAACCCAGTAGTGGGCCTATCTATGAGGACATGATATTAAGTCGTAAAGTATTTAAATCAAAATTGAAATGGGTCATTAAGAACCAGGAAAAAATTGCAATGGATATACTGGCCTCGCTCCATTCTAAGAAATGTTTCTCGTCGTTCTGGAAAGGTACTAAAAAGCTCAATGTCTCTCCAAGCTTACCAGCTAGTGTGGAGGGTGAGAGTGACCACACTGGGATAGCTAATATATTTAAAGAGCAGTTTATTGTTAGCTCACCTCTTGAGTCTGTGGGAAGGGTGAACGATGCTGAGTCTTATCAATCAGGAACACCCTTTAAATTTACGTGTACCGAAATAAAAGCAGTCATTAAATGTATGAAGCGGGGAAAGTCTCCTGGGCATGATGGACTCAGCATCGAGCATCTCCAAAATGCTGGTGTGCACTTGCCAAGAGTATTAACCATGTTTTTAAATCTCTGTGTGTGCCATTCGTACCTTCCACAGGAGATGCTGGATACGTTAGTGGTGCCTATTGTAAAGAATCGGACGGGAGACATAGCTGACAAAGGGAACTATAGGCCAATATCATTGGCAACTGTGATAGCCAAAGTGTTTGACAGTGTGCTTGACGCGCACCTAAGTAACTATACAAAACTACACGACACACAGTTCGGTTTTCGTGCGGGGCTGTCTACAGAGAGTGCAATACTTGCGTTAAAGCACACTGTCAAATATTATACGGACAGGAAGACACCAGTGTATGCTTGTTTCCTGGACCTTTCCAAAGCGTTCGACCTGGTTTCATACAAGGTTTTATGGGAGAAGCTTCGGAGGGCGGGAGTTCCGGCTGCATTGGTGTCAATATTATCTATCTGGTATGAAAAGCAGAGGAACTTTGTTAAATGGTCCAATGCATTATCAGACCCATATAGACTGAAATGTGGTGTGAGACAGGGGGGTCTTACTTCCCCGAGAATATTTAATATTTATGTTAACAACTTGCTTGTTGAGCTCAGCAGCACACATGTCGGTTGCCATGTAGACGGAGTTAGTTTAAATAATTTAAGTTACGCAGACGATATGGTGCTGCTGAGCCCTTCAATTGGGGGAATCAGAAAGTTACTCACTATATGTGAAAAATACGCTGAGCAGCATGGGCTAAAATATAATCCCACGAAAAGTGAGATATTGGTGTTTAGAGGAAGAAATAAAAGTCCCTCAAATGTCCCGCCTGTAGAACTGAACGGTTTACCTTTGAACAGGGTATCACAATTTAAATATTTGGGCCATATTGTTACGGAGGATCTAAAAGATGACTTAGATATGGAGAGAGAGCGCAGGGCGCTGGCTGTGAGGGGAAACATGCTGGCACGCAGGTTTGCTGGTTGTTCAGTTCCGGTTAAAATAACACTTTTTAAGGCGTTTTGTCAAATATTTTACACCAGCAGTCTGTGGGCTAATCATACCCAAAAAGCAGACAGCGCACTGCGCATTCAATACAATAACGCCTTCAGGGCGCTGTTGGGGCTTCCACCTTACTGTAGTGCGTCAGGGATGTTCGCGGATGCGCACACTAACGATTATTTCGCGATCATGCGCAAAAAAGTGGCATCAGTGATACGCAGATTGAGGGGAAGCAGCAATACCATTCTGAAGGTGTTTGCAGAAAGGATGGAAGGGCCTACAATGGATAGATTTATCAAGCTGCATGTCAGACATGGGACTTGATAAATCTTCCTCTAACCTTGGCTGTATTTTTAATGTGTATTGGTGTATTATTTTTATTGTTGTACCTAAGTGTGGCTAAGTGTTACATACTAACATAGTTTTTAAGTTTGTACTGATTACTAACAAGCTATGGGCCGTTGACGCCTGAAAATAAACGATTTTTATTTTTATTTTTATTTTATTTTTATTTTTTTTATAATAAAATTAAACAAACTCATAGGAGGTAACTGTGCCTGATTTTCTGTATCTAAATAAAATCTAGATAAAACAGAAGTATTATAATAGAATAGAATATTCTTTAATATGTACACCATATAAATAACATAATTACAAAAAACACTTTTCACATAGGGTGACACAATGGCGGGTCTTCGCTAAAAGCGATCTTTTCAAGACAACGTTTGGATGGATTACAGAAAGACTGAGAGCCAATACTGTAGGTAGTCTGTTGTGTACCAACTAAATATCAATATACATACATACATAATACAAATCAATATAAATATCATGTAACAAGACCAGACAAACCATGGAGAGGTACTGAAATCAAAACATAGCACCAGTAAAGTTAAGAAAATGACTAAATTAAAACAAATTACAATAATAACATACATTCATAAATTCTATAATTTCTCACAATTGACTCTGTAGTCATAGAATCAAATTAACACAACTTGTAGTTCTAAACGAAATAAAATTCTATCAAAGATTGAAATCGTTAAATTCCCAATCGATGTCATTTGAATAGTATTTATCGTTCCATGCGTTTTTGAAACAGTTACAAGTGATGGGCACATCTAACGACTTAAATCTTTAGTTTTTAATAGTTTACTTGCATTGCTAATCTATGGTGCCGTTTCTGATGAACCACTGCACTGGATTAAACTAGACTTATATTAAAATTACATAACCTATCATATCTAATTATATTCCACACCCTTTTAGTCACGATCAACGAGTTTGATTTAGCTTGACAACCACTATTTTGAATTCAATTTAAGAATAGCAAGATTGCCATTTTCTCTATATTGAGTAACTATAATTAATGCTGACAAACTATAGTTTCCTCGGTACTGTAGTGCGTCGAGCATGTTCGCTGAAGCGAGAGTTTTATGCCGTTATTCGTTCGCGAATAGCTTCGTTCAGCAGCATCCTCCGAAAATCGACCAATCACCTGCTGAGGGTCGTGGGTGAGGATTGGAACAGTCCGATCCAAATGCATTGGCTCAAAGTCCACCGGAGTTCAAATCGAAAATAGGTATTGTTTGTTTGTTTAATGCCCTATTCAATTTAATTATGTAATTTGTATTCAGAATGGTGATATTTTTTTTTTAATGTATTTTATAAGTATTTTAATTTGTGTTTTTGTATTGGGTTTGATGCCTTTAGAATAAATAAATAATAATAATAGTATGTTTAAGTTGTGTCACTTTTATCAATTTCAGAAATGGAAACATCATTTTTTTTAAAATTAAACTTTGCCCCACACTAGGAATTTCCTCCTGTATCGTGGGTGGGACAAACATTCAATCTCACCTACACAAACAGCCAGACCCGGAACAACTATCTGTAGGCCATACAAATATTTGTACCGTGCGGGGATCGAACCCGCGAGACGCAGCGCGGCCGTCGACCGCTCAGCCACTGCGCCAATCGTGTCGTTTGACGGGATTGAACTAAAAATGTAGTAATTTTTAGAGTCGAAAGAATCGACAATGGCAATGTTTCGTCGCTAAAATCTACAAGACATTAACGAACATAGAAGGCACTAGTTAAGGCACTTTTAAGTGAAAAATCTCGTGAGGTAACCAAAAATACCTGAGAGATAATTCTCAACGGCATGGTATGCCAAGACGTTGACAACAGTTCAGGCACTAACCACACGAAGAAGATTATAAAATCCTAATAAATATAAATAAGTTTTTTATTATCATTGCACAATCATTTCTATGGTAGATCATTTAGTAATGGATTTTACAGCTCTCAAACTTGAATATTTTATAACAATAAAAATGCATTTTTTACTACGTAATTCGTACTGCATATAAATAAAAATAAGTACTTATGCCAAAAATTGTTTATAAATAATTCAAAATTTTGAACATATCTTTAAAAATACTCATTTAATAAGTACTTTTGCAAGACTTTACAGTATACATAAATTATTTTCTTTAAAAATAGTTTCTAAACTATCTAAAATGGAAAGAGCAAAAATTGGTCGAAACCTTAACAATATAACTAATCTACTAAAATGTTTACCAGTTTGCATTTTGTATTTTTTTGTTATCAATATATTGGAAGACATTTTAAGTATATCGAGACATAAACGAAAGCCCGACTTTCGCTAGTAACGAATGTAATTTTATCTACAGCATAAATGCTGTAGATAAAATTACTCATCTAGATTGTAACAAAAAAAAACCCTGTCTTATTCGGTAAAAAAGTTATCCAACGCAGCACTAGCCGAGCTAATTTTCTATAATCAAATACGAGAACTAAGCTTTGAAATAAAGTATTGGCTTTTAAACACAGTTAAACATACCAATGTATAAAATCGTTATACTCTTTTAATAAATTTTTTTGCGGATAGTTAATCATTAAATACCTTGCCCCACTCTCTAGCATCAGACTTTTACCAACTAAAACCATGATCCTTCTTTTGCCCTTTATGTTCCGGGGTCGCGGTATGTCTTTGGAACTACCCGCAACCCTGGATTCAATGCATTCAAGGTAAATATTTATTAGCAAATAATATCCTCCCCAGAAACTGAATACACTGAATGGGTATTTAATAAACAATGATAAAAGCAGTGGCGAACCCAATATTAACATAAGGCTCTCATGTTGTCACTCGTGACTTTGTCTTTTTTGTGAATTATTATTAAATCTTTAAACAAAAAAACCCCGTTTATTTAAATAAAATGTAGTAGAATTAGAAAACTTAGATACACAAAGACGCGGACGGCGACGCTGGTCGTTTCTCGGGTATTGACATCTTAAACAAATATTTGTGATCGCTTCTCGGCTAGTGACGTCACAAACAAACATTTGAGTAACGGACATTTAGAGAAATAGTAATAATTTGAGCAAAAATCAGGGTTTTAAAAAATTTATTACTTTATTCATTTCCGATCGGACAGGGTTTTTTAACATATTGTTTAGTCGTTTTTGGAGTTCATACATAAACGCCGTTTCAAGTTAAGGAATGTTTTAACGTCTGCTTAACCCGACAAATATCTAATGTATATACGCGAATTGCTCTCGAAACGACAATAATATTATTATAAATCGTTAAATCTATTGAGCTCTTACAAGAGCGCAGTCAATCACTTGTCAGGTTTAAACCATACATTTTTCAACATTAAAACATCTTAACTTTGGTCAACTATTACGAATAAACCCCATTGCGTTTAAAATAAGAAAGTGTCTAAGCTCGCTCCATATTGAGACTTTGTGTCAACTGTCACTTGAATGCTGGAAATTTTCGATATATATATTGGTAGACAGCCTTTGCCTGTGTTGAAGACACAGGCCAAA
Source organism: Ochropleura plecta (assembly GCA_905475445.1). Lineage (NCBI taxonomy): Eukaryota > Metazoa > Arthropoda > Insecta > Lepidoptera > Noctuidae > Ochropleura > Ochropleura plecta. The sequence continues at coordinate 1,873,629 of FR997750.1, read as the reverse complement.
ACTAAATCCTGTTATGTATTTTTAAGGCATTTTTAAAACTATCAGACAACTTCTTCCATTTAACAGCTATGAAGTCATCAAAATGGCGCGAGGTCAGTAACTTTCTCATTTTAAACGTACTATATTTTGCTGCCAGCTATTGTACTACCACTAAAACCCTGTAACAATCTACAACTCATCTTTTTCAGGGTCAGCATGGAGGTTGAATTCCTCGGGCTCAGCAGCTTCGTCTTCATCGTCGCTGAAGTCGGGCATCTGGGACTGAGGGGGGAGGCCGCCGAAGCCATACGGATCTGGACCGTGGACCTGGAGAGTTACAACAGAGATGGTTACTATCGTAGTGACATATTAAAGAGAGGGGGAAATATGTAGTAACAAGACATAAGAGGTGCTCCTGGCAAAATAATAGCAGCCGCTCGGGTTGATCTTTAGGTAAACGCGCTTGCCTAGGTTGGTCCGCGGATGGGTCACCACCCGTTACATACACAGTTTCCTCCGTGCTTTGGAAAGCACGTTGAGCTGTTGGTCCCGGCTGTCATTTGTAGATCTTTGACAGTCGTTACAGGTAGTCAGTGTCTCGAAAGTGACAACCAGTCTCACCAAGGGATATCGTTTTAGCCAGTACTAACTGGGTTGTGGAGGTCAGATAGGCAGTCGCTCCATGAAAAATACTGGTATTCAGCTGCATCCGGTTAGACTGGAAGCCGACCTTAACATAGGAAAAGGCTAGGGAGATGATGATGACATAATATGGAACGAAGTGAAAAATATTGCCTTTTACTACTCGCCCACAATTCTTTTCTGGTTAATATGAAAGAAAACTTATTCATTGGTAAATAAAAAAGCAAAAAAAAACAGTAAATATACGAAGTATCACAAATATTTATAAACTAGCTGGCGCCCGCGGCTTCGCCCGCATTTCGAATAAAAAGTATCCTATGTGTTACTCCAGACTATAATCTACCTCTGTGCCAAATTTCATCAAGATCCGTTCAGCCGTTTTGACGTGAACGATTAACAAACATACATCCATCCTCACAAACATTCGCATTTATAATATTATAAGTAGGATACAAACGAAACGGAACAAAAAATAGATATGCCATGATTGCGACAACTATGTCAGTACTCAGCATGCTGCTGAGATATGGCCCACAGCACGGCGCTGGTTTGCAGTGGAAATTATTAAATGACTAGCTTCCGCCCGCGACTTCGCCCGCGTGGCATAGTTACTTTGGGCTAACGCTAAATTTGACCCGCGTGATGATCGAAAAAAAAAATATCTTTCTGTCCCCTTTTCTTCCTGCTATCTCCCCCTTTTCTCACTTTTTTAGCCTATGTCCGTCTCCAGGGTCCCAACTATCTCTGTACCAAAATTCATCAAAATCGGTTAGGTCATTTAGGCGTGAAGACGTAACAAGCAAACAAACTCACTTTCGCTTTTATAATATTACTAGCTTTTGCCCGCGGCTTCGCTCGCGTTAAATTCGGTAGCGCCTTATTGATTTGTAATAGCAACGCTAAGTTTTCCCGTTTTTTCCCTCTTTCTCCCTCATAACCCACTCTTTTTAAAAAAATAATAGCCTATGTCCGTCTCCTGGTTCCCAACTATCTCTGTACCAAAATTCATCAAAATCGGTTTGGCCATTTAGGCGTGAAGACGTAACAAACAAACAAACTCACTTTCACTTTTATAATATTAGTAAGGATTCCTCTCACCGGGCGGAGCGGAACGGAGAGTCAAACTTGCACTGACATTGACTAAAACCCGTCCTTATTCCTTCGATAGCCCTTTGTATTTCCAGGGTCGTGGTATCTCTTTTGAACAATTCCGTAGCCCCATGAGGCATACTCTAAGCATCATTTTTTGTTTTTTCCGCAGTTGCTGTGGCATGCGTGTCGCTTGTTCAAGCGTCGCCCAGCTCATCGTCACAGAGGTCAAAAACCCAGATCCATCGAGAATGCTGACACACCAGCCATGACAGATGCGTCAAGGGAGATCAACGAATATTACCCTACGATGCAACTTCATTGACGAAAGAAAACCTGTTCATGCCACTCGAATTTAGACCTCATTTACCTCTTTTACCCATGCATAACAAAAATAGGTCGATGGCGCGTTCGTGTGCCATGCCCGCCTCAAAGAAATGTCAAAGCAGAGGGGCTTGTCAGGACTACCGCCTGCCAAGGTTGCGGGTTGTTCGAAAGAGATACCGCGGCTCCGGGACATGAAGGGCAAAATAAAGAACAGGGATGGGTTTTAGTCAATACAAATCTGACTTCTCCTTCCGCTCTGCCCAAAGCGAGTCATTTGATGGTTTCCCATCAGAAAAAAAGCCTTTTCCAACCAGAATGAAAAGCGACAATCTGGAGAAGCCACTGGTGGCAGGACAGATACAGGAATGCAACCAAGAGGAAGGAGTACCATGCGCTGGACTGATCAAATCCGCGACTCTACCAAAACAAAAGTCTGCGAAGCTATAAACAGTGCCAAAGACCGTACAACATGGAAAGCGATCATCCGCAAAGTACTTCGAGAGGACCTAGACACGAAACAAGGAGGAGCAAGCCTTTGGATTCGCAGTTCGGATCCCAAATATCATGGCACAAAGGCAAGAAGATGATAATGAGTTGATATACTTTATTGATGGCTGCGAAGACCTCCATCCATTCAGCATTATGTTGTAGCTCATATCAAATTTTCTGATGACAGAGATACATGACCGAAGCCAGCCGTACCGGCTAGGCAGTACTGCGTTGGCGTATTGGTAACTCCAAAGCGCTCATCGGTAATCTGCTTCAGGAAGGTCAATATTTGCCCTAGAGTGATGCGCTTTTTAGCGAAGCCCGATTCTTCGAGACATTATGATGCTGCCATCTAGCCGGTCAAAGCCACTGCATTAGATGGCTTTCTAGGGTGATTATCCAGAACTTTGATGACCTGCTCTTTCATTTGCTCTCAAATGGCTTGTAGAAGTAGAAAGCGTATAGAGATGATAGCTAGAATCGCACATCCCAAAGCTATGAAAGGTGTTTTTTTAAGGCTTGGAAGCGATCGGACCAAGGTGCGTCTAACAAGCGTCTTACAAATGATGACGCCATGTGTTCGTTCTGGCGTATTATCTCGGTGCCTATCGGTCACATAGAGAACGAAACGAGAAGCATTATGGTATGACTTGATCGTGCATTATGGTGTTTAACTAGAAATCTCCAGGGACGGACGGTCTGCGTATCTTGGATCAAATGATTTCAAAGATGGCATTTCTCCCCGCCAGACAACCTTAGAATCTGATTCGCTACCCTAGTTCCAAACAACTAGATGTTGGCCTTGTTTGCCATTTGCTCCATAAACCTGCTAAAAATGCGGAGCCTAAAAATATTTATTGTTTTGCCCATTCTCCATAGAGAGAACTACGATACTGTCGCAAGTTATTATGTCTTGTGACTGGGACTCTAGCTTCAACGTTTTGTTTTTGACTATCAAAAGTAAATATAATGGTCTAATTGAAATAAATGATTTGACTTTGAGTTTCAGGTTCATTGGTATTTTTTAGGGTTCCGCACCCAAAGGTTAAAATGGGACTCTATTACTAAGACTCCGCTGTCCGTCCGTCACCAGGCTGCATCTCATGAACCCTGACAGTTAAAACAATTGTTATTTTTACAGATGATGTTTTTGTTGCGTCATTTTAACAACAAGTACTAAAAAAAGTAAATATTAAACATCATATTTTTTTGTTAATAACAACAGCCGTTTTTTGTTAATAACCGACATTAAAAATGTACTGAACCTACATAAGCTAACGCCTTCGTCCGATAGGGGTACGATTTCGTGCAAAAAACCATAGAAAGCCACGTACTACGATCCTTACATTTATATATTTTGCCATTGTCATTTTTAAATATTTTTCTTAGTTTAAAATGTATTAAATTTACTGAATAAAGGAAATAATATTAATTATAAAAACAATCTTTATTGCCAGACACAATAACACATATTGTTACAAACAAAAAAAAATAACTTGTAATATTTTAAAACTACGACCCAACGATTGAATGTGAAACAGTAATTTTAGTTCTGACTACTCTAATCCAACAGAAATGTTATTGTGGCGTGAAATGCAGTCAGAACTTTAATATCTGTGAAGACTATAAACCGCATTCAAATGCCATCAGTGAATCAGATAGCTCATGATAGCGGTTTGAAGTAGTCTCCATTCCGACCTACGAATACCAAAAATACGACTCTCGACCTCAGTGTTGCCAAAGCAACATACCCTAATTCAGTAATTTTATTTTCTTTGTAATCTGAATTTAAAACCCGTCTATTATGTCTCATAGGCTCCAGTATCTGTTCCATGTAGATTGTACCCTTCTTTCAATTTTTGCTTACAATATTAAGTTAATCATTAAGTTAAAACTAACCATAATATTAAGAATAGGAATCAGCACTAACATTAAACTAAGTACTTAAATTATACCTTAATTATAAGAACATTGAATAGTTTGCAGGATATAAATGGCTCTTTTATTTTATTTTTATTATGTTTATTTTATTTTCTTGTAATCATTTGCAATCCCAAAAATCAAATAAATCTGAGTTTATGAATGATAAAGGGTTAACTTAATAACCAGAGGTCGGAGTAGGTAGATTGATTTAAGGTCGTTGACGTCAAACGTAGAGGATAATATGGATATGCCTCCAAAATACCGGAACTTGAAAAGTGACAATATTAAAAATAAATTAGAATATGTCATGGAACGAAATCCGGATTTAGACACAATTAGAGAATACAGCGAAAGTATTGAAAAAAACGTAGCAAATAATCTGATAACTTATTTTAAATTTGCTCCATTAACATCTACAGATGTTGAACGATCATTTTCCACATTTAAATGGATACCTATTAGACGTGAAAAGGAATACTTTAAAATTAGAAAATATTGAAAAAAATATTATTATTTGTTATAATTATATTAACGTTGAAAGCCAAAATATGGAAATTGTATCCGATGAGGATTCAAAATAATTTATTTATGTTTTTGTTTAATTAAAAATAATTGTTCTTTGAATTCAATCACTCATTCATATAAAAAAACGATTTTGTTAGCCTATCTGTATGTTTTATTTTTATTTTATGTCATTCCATAATTCCAATCCCGGAACTTTTTCCGGTACTTCCCGCACATTATGCACAAAATAGCATATCCATATTATAATATCTTGACGCAAGTATACAGAGTGTTAGGTTAAACGAGCGACTTATTGAGGGAGGGGTATTCAGTATTTGATTCTCGTCCCAAATATGTAAAAAACCTATAACCTTAATTTCTGACGTAATTTTCCAATAAAATACATTATTCATGAACACTGAGCGCGAGAGAAGTAAACTTGTAAACAGTGAAGTAAATCACGCGGCAAAATACCTACGCGCCGATTCTACCGAAAAGGCGTCCTAAGCCAGGTTTAAAGTATGAAGGGAAAATGGATTATACCTAAAGATCATTGACATGCACACATGTTGTGCGATAGTATTAAATCGCTAGCGCAAGGGTATATACACGTTGCGAGACTTATGCGAAATTTTTAGTATGGTTCTGTCTTTTATTTATTAGTGTTTTTTTTTGTTCATATTTTTATTAGTATCATGTAAGTATGCACTATTGTGGGTTTGAATACGTCCGTCGTTTAAACTAACATACTGTATAAAATCAATCTACCTACTCCGACCTCTGTTAATAACACAGTTAGAAAAGATAAATAACGACACTACTAGACAATAAACATATGAAGAAATCCAACACTATAATTCTATTGATGCTTACCTTGACGTATTCGGCTTCCATCTCATGAGTCCAGGTCGTGTCCTTATCGTCAGGTAACATCCATTCTTCGCAGTAGTTTGCGTGCTTGAAACATATCTGTAAACGAAGATATTTAATATTATAATATATTATACAAACTGATTTTTATAATATACTAGCGACCCGCCCAGCGGTTTCACCCGCTGCTCACCTCCTAAGGGTGCTTGTACACGGTGCATGTAGCTTGCGCATGTTGAGGCACTTGCGCGGGTTATATGCATCGAAAGGTAAAATAATCATTTCAATTGAACTTTAATCCCTTACTTATTAAAAATTGTGTTGCTTAGCAAACGATTAAACATCACCTGTCATGGTCATTTCTATTTCAAATGAATAGAGATGGCAACATGCGCAAGCTACATGCACCGTGTACAAGCACCCTAAGAGTCATAGCGTGAAGTATTATACATATATACCTTCCTCTCTAATCACTCTACCTATTAAAATGTCCGCAATGTATGTAGTTTTAAAGATTTAGGCATAAATACAACATAGCAACAGACAGACAGCGACTTTGTTTTATACTATGTAGTGAAAAAACTTTCGCAAAAATAAAACTTCCACAAGAAAATGAAAAATAAGTTTACTTCCGAAAGTCGTTGGCAAAAAACGATGAATCAAACAAAAGTCTGCGACTTTCGGAAGCAAAACAAGTTTTTGTATTTTAATTAGTTTAGACTTCCAACACAAATTCGTGTATTATATAAATTTTACTTTCTATCTATATAATTAGGAACTTAAAAAGTTTGTTTTTCTACAAGAAAAGAAAAAATCTTTATAGAATGTGTAATTTTCCTTTTTTTAGAAATCGGTTAAAAACTAGTATTAAATACATTAAAATTCTAACCTAATAAAAATACCAGGGTGTCTTAAAAACTCCCGCTTCAGCTGAATCACAATAGGTTAATATTAAATGGTTACAAAGTGACAATTCACAATATTAACTGCAACCATGACCATTTTAAGAACGTTATTAAGTTTAATTTTTTATCCTTTTATGATTCTGCTAATGCAGCCATTTTAGAAACTTAGAAACCATTTTCATTCCAATTAGGTTAGTTTTCCAAGAATGTCTTTCTCAGACGTTTCCTCCCGGTGTTGCCACTCACAACTCTCTTAAAAATACCTTTTGTAAGCCGTAAAATAAAATTTTAAGAACGTTATTAAGTTATTTTTTTTTACTTTTATAATTCTGCTAATGCAGTCAATTTAGACCCTCAGGAAAAAAAAACAATGTGTCTATTTTCATGAAAACATTTTCATTCCAATTAGGTTAGTTTTCTTCTCCCTCCCGGTGTTACCACTCACAACTATAGTACGGCCAACGAGAAGCGATACGAAAGGTCATTAACCTAAAGGCGTTAGGCGTTGACAATCTAATATTTATCTCTTTCCACCTTGTGCCTTTGTCATAATGTCTCGTTCTCCCGGCAAAAACATGACAACGTTAAGACGGGTTCGCCAACATTCGGGCGGCCATTTTAGATGGGGTTTTAGCATGGGTTTTGTTTACATTTGGTATCGCTTCTCGTTGGCCGTACTTTACATTAAAAATACCTTTTGTTAGTCGTAAAATAAAATGACAAAAATAACAATGTTACCTCTCTCTCGGCATCAGGCATAATGTCGTCATCAGGTCGGTTCTTGTACAGCGACGTGATCTCGTCTTCATTCTCCTCGAACATGCGTTCGCACTATAAGGTACCAACAAAAATAATATTTATTCTATCGGGTTTTTTTTTATTCTTTAAATATTTAAGGTTCACCAACAGTTGTTACTGATATAATATAGATAGGAACATACTAGTAATTTTGTCTTTTTTTTTGGCGTGGGAAATCATCAAATAACTTTCCCCGCTCTGGGCGGAGCAGGGGGGCGTGTCAGACTTTTACTGACTAAAAAACCCACCCATGTTTCTTCTATTGCCCTTTACGTTCCGGGGCCGCGGTATCTCTTTCGATCAACCCGCAACCCCGGCAGGCGGAGGCTCTGGCAAGCCCCTCTGCTTTGCCGACATCTCTTTGAGGCGCGCGTGAAACACTAACGCGCTTGTTTTTCCACAACCATTTAGAGGTAAACACCGGTGTCGTTTGAAATTTAACTATTTTTTTTTATTTTTAACTTTTTTTTTCAATATACTTAAATCTAATATATAAAATGTTCGTTCCCATACTCCTCCGAAACGGCTCGACCGAATCTTATGTTTTTTTTTATGCATATTCAGTAAGTCTGAGAATCGGCTACTATAATCTATCTTTCAAACCCCTATGTGATAAGGGTGTCCTGAGCAGCGGGCACAGCTAGTTAAATATAACTACAAGCTTCCGCCCGCGACTTCGTCCGCGTGGCATAGTTACTTTGGGCTAACGCTAGCTTTCACCAGCGTGATGATCGAAAAAATATATCTTTCTCTCCCCTTTTCTTCCCTCTTTCTCCCCTTTTATCACTTTTACTTTTTATAATTAGCCTATGTCCGTCTCCAAGGTCCCAACTATCTCTGTACCAAAATTCATCAAAATCGGTTTGGCCATTTAGGCGTGAAGACGTAACAAAAGGATGGATGGTTACTTATCCACAGACTGGCCTTGGCAAGTGCTGCTTAACCTTGAAAACCACCCAGTGCGGCTGTAAGTATCTAAACACAAGCTCGACACAGGATATGAATCCCGGTAAAACGATTCTATGAGACAAGTATCGAAAATCACTCAAGTAACGCCGCAAGCACGAGCTAGTTACGGGGTTGCGGGTAGTTCGAAAAAGCTACCTCGACCCGGAACATGAAGAGCAAAAGAGAAAAGTCAGTGTCTGACACTCCGAAAGTGAGAGGAGTCCCTTTATAAATCGGTACCCCTAGAAATTTCTCCTTTATCATGGGTGCGTTTACAAACATTCCTAGTGTGGGGCAATGTTTTTTTTTTATATAAAAAAAGCATTTTGCGGATTACTTTTTTTTGCGAATGGGAAATTATCAAAAAACTTCCCCCGCTCTGGGCCGAGCGGGCGGGAGTGTCAGACTTGTACTGACTAAAACCCACCCATGTTCCTTCTATTGCCCTTTACGTTCCGGGGCCGCAGTATCTCTTTCGAACAACCCTTCTCACCGGCAGGCGGTGTCCCTGACGTCCCTCTGCTTTGCTGACATCTCTTTGAGGCGCGCGTGGAACACGAACGCGCCGTCGACACGGCCTGTCGTCAATAGACGGACGGACGGTGAGCTACCCATTGCTCACCGTACACAGGCCCGCATCTACGGTGGCCGGGAGTCGTCTCGCGGTGCCCGACGTCCGGGGCGAGCATTTTGGTACTTACATAATATTCCAGACTCTTGTTCAAATCGTCGTCGGTAACAAACTTGGTCTTGGAGAAGTCTGGGTTCATGCCACCGCTGGGAGTGATGAGCTGCATGATCGCCAGCTTATGGGTAGCCTTGTAGTATACGCGGACATAGTCATCCATCTTCTTGCCTGGAAATAGTTTGGAAAGAAGTTAATCATCAAGAAAGACAGAATTAATATTCCTTACATTTTTAGAGGCTTCTTGTGTCTTAAAACTGATTAAAGATCATCATCATCAGCCTAGCCTTTTCTCAACTATGTTGGGGTCGGCTTCCAGTCTATCCGGATGCAGCTGAATATCAGTATTTTACATGGAGCGACTGCCTTTCTGACCTCCACAACCCCGTTAATACTGGGTAATACGATACCCCTTGGTAAGACTGGTTGTCAGACTTTCAACCAACGGCTTAACGTGCTTTCCGAGGCACAGAAGAAACTCGGTATGTATCGGGTGGTCACCCATCCACAGACCAACCTAGGCAAGCGCGGCTTAACCTAAAGATCGACCCGAGCGGCTACTATTATTTAGCCACGAGCTCCTCTCATCTAAAGAGATCACAAAAAATAAGATTGAGAATAGTTAGAGACATCCACAAGTTTGTGCCGTTTATTAGCTACCAGGGAAGCCGCATGCGCAGAAAGAAACTATAGCCAAACTTCTTTATCTTCAACATAGTCCTTGATTTTGTAATATGCTTTTTTTAATAAGGACATGTTTGATGTAGTTTTTAAACTTTCCATCTGTGAGTTCTATAATTGACTTTGGCAACTTGTTATAAAAGCGTATACTGTTTATTAGAAATGACTTACTAGTTTTTGTTAATATAAATTTGGGAATTACAATTTCGTGTTTACTGCGTGTATTTATATTATGGTAGTCGCTTCTAATTATTTTTAATTTTTTTTATCGGTACTCTAGGAATTGCTCCTGTTTCATGAGTGCGTTTACAAACATTTAAATTTACATACACAAATAGCCAGACCCGGAACAACTACCTGTCGGTCACACAAATATTTGTTCCGTGCGGGAATCGAACCCGCGACACGCGACTTAGCAGCCAATCTCTTAACCACAGCGCCAACCGTGCCTGCCGTCCAATTTTGAAAAGCCCCCGATTTTTACGGACATACAACACACATTCTAAGATATACTATAACTACATACAAGTTAGCTGGCATAATGTCCTTCATCTCTCGTAGGATTCGCTTCAGTTTGATCAGAGCGTAAGTTAGGTTAAGAACATGAATGACAAAAAAATATGATTATCATTTCATGCATGTTTGTTTACAGTTTTAAAGGTTTTTCTTTTTTTTTGTTTTAGGATAGATTTTTTTGTTTGTTTGTATCGAATCTGCTCCAAAACTACTGGACCGATTTTAACAATTTTTTCACTAATAGGAAGCTACATTATCACTGAGTAACATAGGCTATATAACATCACGCTACTACCAACGGGAGCGGGGCAGCAACTAAAGACGCAGGTGAAACCGCAGAGGACAGCTAGTATATAATAAATTAAAGTAAATATATAAAAAATAAAATAAATAGAAATAAATGAATAAATAAAATGTTTACTAATTTATTTATAATATATTTATTTACTTTATTTTATTATAATTAGAGTTATAAAAAATAGAGAGATATTTAAAAAAATACCGGTATTCAGTTGCATCCGGTTAGACTGGAAGCCGATACCCACAAAGCTGGGAAAAGGCTATGTAGATGATGATAATGAGAGGGAATTTATTCTTACTGCCTCCGGAGCCGTAGCTGGTCTAGAGTTCGATTACCGGGTTAGGCATGGCGTTATTGAGCTTTAAGGAATGCAAGTTTCTTAGTTGAATAGTTACAGCACTGATGACAACCTCTTTGTCACTTGTTTCATACAGTTATTTTTTTTTTGCAATATTTTTTTGTTTTTCTTGTATAGATTCTCTTTTACCAATTCTTTGTGAATGAGTGGACATTGTGAGCCTTGTAGATTCCTAGACGCTTGATAACTTTTATTGACTTCTTATCGTATTTTTCGTTTCGTAAAGTAAGCAATGAATTATTGTCGGGCACACACATACACTATCCTCTCATACGTAAGTACTAACGCTGTAACAAGAACATTGTAAAACCAGATTTTAATTGGTGTTTCTATCCGATTCTTCTCCATAGGAAACGACCAACCCGAACCGTGCATCTTTTCTCGACGTTTTATAAGTGCCCATGTAGGTTTTTATTTGCGGACGGGAAAGCATCAAATAAGAGTGTCAGACTTGTACTGACTAAATAAAACCCATCCATTTTACTTCTATTACGCTTTATGTTCCAAGGCCGCGGTTTCTCTGATCAATGATTTTAAAAGAGTAACCATTTGTAGTTTCTGTCGATTCTTCTCCATAGGAAACGACCAACCCGAACCGTGCACCTTTTCTTGACGTTTTATAAGTGCACATGTAGGTCTATGTGAAATAAAATATTGTGATTTGATTTGATTTAATAGCAGCAACGAAATCTGGATCTTACAGAGCCAACAGACAAAGTGCCAGTGCTGATAAATCCAGTGATATAACTACTCACAGATCTCATCGATTAGTTCAGAGATGTAGACCGCTGAACGGTGCGCGGGAACCTTGTCCTGCATGGTGTTGCCGCTCGCGTCCATCCTGAAGTTGCCAACCTGAAATAATCAATTTATTTTGTTTTTACATTTCTTTTTTAGATCGAAAATGGTATCTACATAATTATCTGTGGATGGATATGCCCTTTATATTGCAAGCATTTTTCCTTTTCAATGTTTGTTTTTTTAGGAAAATCGTGCTACTGAATTTTAAAACAGTTATCCGAACTGATTGGGTTGAAAACTTGCATACAAATTTTGTTTGGATGACAATACTAGCTATGCCCCGGCATCCGTTGCAATGCAGTTTTTCTACCTACCTAGGGTACCCACCCTACTTTATTTTCATAAGGACCCTCTACTGACATTAACCAACACAACAAAAAAAGAATTAGCGAAATTGGTCCAGCCGTTCACGCGTGATACCGTGACCACAGGAAACAGTGATTCATTTTTATATAATACAGATAAGGTTAGCTAAAAGACGGTATTCATCAACCACTCAGGAAAACTTCAATCTGAAAAAAAATATTAATTTGTATAAATAAAAAACGATGTTTTAAGAAACAATTTTGTGTCTTTTTTGTTCTATGTGGCACCAAAAAAGTGTCATTGGAAGAACTTGGTGAGACCTTTGCCCGGCAGTTGGCCACTAAATAAAAATAATAGAAAGCCAAAGATGTTCACTACAGACTTTTCATTTGGGGGCTAGGCGCTAAAGATAAGATTTAAATGTCACTGGGGTTTCTTATCTAACCAAAAATTATCAACACGCTTGATAACTAATTGACCATTAGGTAACGTTTTTATCTACCACATAATTATGAGTAATAGAAGAGTATGAAAGAACATGCTGCGCCGACCATAAATAACTTGGGATAAGGCAGGATAATAGCGAGACGACTCCCGGCCACCGTAGACGCGGTTTTGTGGACGGTGAGCAATAGTTAGCTCACGTACCGTCCGCCTAGTGTCGAGAGGCCGTTTCTAAGGCGGGTTCCTGGCCACGCGCCGTAGAATTGCATTGCAACGTATGGCACAGCTAGTTTTAATTCAAAATCATCCTGTGTCAAAAACAAAATGTTTGTTTTTAAGCTTTCGAACCTCGATCAAAAATAAAATCACTTTGTGTTCGAAGGGCAGGGCGTTTTTGTGGGACTGTCTCTCCTTTAATCTGACGTTCAAAAAAAAAAAAAATATACATGTCGAATTGAGAACCTCCTTTTTTTCGTCGGTTAAAAAATGCTGATTATCAGCCTAATTTGAATAAATGACTTTTGATTTTGTCTATCTGATCTCTGGCACGCGTGGATGTATACTCTAGTCTGTGGTCAAAAATCAACCCTCTACGTCAACGGACAACGGAGTCAAAAGATATGGCCGTTAGTGTCGGTTTTTTTATTTAATTAACACGTGTTAACTGTCCATGACTGTAAAAAAAAAAAACTTGAGAGGTGTCAAGGGACACCCGGATGGAACGAGGTTATTATTTATTATGTACAGACGCCTGCAGGTCAAGCTACCCGAAACTGTAAATTTTTCCCAATGAACCTTCAACCTTACACTTTAGAAATAAAGTCGAAAATCTATCAAAGAAATCTGACAGATTGTAGTAGCTTTATGTGCAGGCGTCTGAACAAAAAACCTGTATACACTCAACAAAAATAATCGTCGCGGCACCACACTGTTCAATGCGAAATAGAAAGACGAAACGAAAATAACTGGCTTACTTTCTATGAGAGAGTGAGAGAGAGAGAGAGAGACAGACAGACAGAGAAACACGCGCACGCCGCACGGTTTAAAACTATAGCAAAAAGTGTCGATACAACTTTTGGTCTTAATTTTTTGCGTCTAGCCCTCTAGAACTTCGTTCCAATAAAAATGTATTCAAATATAGCGGATTATAAGAGTTCTAAACTTATTAAAATTTATCCACCTTTTTTACAGAAGCATAACAAGTAATTCTATCCGCAACTGTACACGTGCTAATAAAAAAATCATTCATAAAAAACCCACACACAAAATGATTACTGTAATCATACTATTTTTACAGCTTACTGTGATAGATAAGGAGTTATTAATTTGAAAGTTTTATTCCGACATAACTGTTTTAATTTTACTAGAATCTTCAACTTAATCAAAAGTCAATCATGAAAATTTAAAGGGAGTTGTTTGTCTTGGCATGGACATGTAATGAGGAGGCACGAAGCACATATTATGACTAAAAGAGTGATAGATATGAATTCTGATGGATGGAGAGGGAGAGGAAGGCCAAAGAAAAGGTGGATGGATTGTGTAAGGAATGATAGGAAGGAGAAAGGAGTAAATAATGCGGTGACTACTGATAGGGGAGAATGGAAGAAGAAAACGTGTTGCGCCAACCCCAAATAGAATGGACAGGAAAATGATGATGAATAGTCAAGTTGAAAAAATATTCTGCATATAATTAGCCAATGGGAAAGGTAGATTAAATATTGGTCTTAGACACATTAGCAACAACTTTACAAACATGGTAAATTTCCCATTTCAAGTGTTAATTATAATGTTAGTAACTATTTCAGATTTAAGACCTATTTATAAATTCAGGACAGTCAATATGGCTATTTGCTATGCCAAACAGTAGACTGCTGTCTCTAATATGACATCTCTTCTCTAGAAGAAGACAATAATACCCTCTGCAGTTGTGGTTGGAGTCAACTAAGTATTACAGCCCCCTTTAACATTTTCGCTGCCCAAAACTCGTATGAGTATGAAATATTTTGGACTCATACGCTGAGTTCTGGGCAGCGAAAGTGTTAATCTAGATATCATGGTAATTTTTCTTTGGATGCCTCATTATGGGACTCAGGTTTCAAACCTGGGATGCGTAATTTTGGGCCCATTAAAAAGTTTTCTTGTTCAAATATTAAGTTGCATACACCACATCCATTTATAATTTTGTAGCTCAAATAAAACTTTTATTTGATAAATTTATAGTGTTGCACACCAATACTGTGTTAAAATGTACAAATTTGACTAGTTGTTTTTTTTACTATTTTTTTGCCATGATGAATGAAATATATCCCTGGCTAGCTCTAAGAGACCATTGGATTAAAAGTAACTTATTAATGAAGTTATTATGTGAAAATTCTCGTGGTTTTATCAGATAACAGTAAGGAATTTACTAAAAATCAAGCAAGGTGTTATTAAAAAGGTAATTATTTGATAGATGGATATAGTTTTATACCTACTTTTAATGGTCGATAAACTATAAGTGATTAAATGATATGCAGGACATTGAAGAGTTCAATAATAAAATAGCAATTAACACTTCTAACTAAACTTGGGTAATTCTAATTAACATTTTATACTTACATCGACTTTTTTCCATTTATCTACTTTTTTTATCACTTCATTAAGCTCCTCGAAGGTCGTCCGGCACACTGAAATTACAAGATTGCTACAATTAAGTATCAGATCTCTAAAGTTAAAAAATAAAGTTATAAACATTTCGGCAAATACACACACCTAAACACTTCAAGTTTCGGGGGTCTATACGCGCAGTAACCGCTACAAACAAAATTGTAAACGCAAAGAAAAGAGTTGCTGCACGCATCTTAACTCTTAATTATCTTTCTAGAACAAATGAGTGTTTAATTTACAAGAAAAAGCAGATAAATGTCGGGAATTTTTCAATACGTGTTGAAGAAGTTTATCTTTTTTCTGTCATACACGATCTCTGTTTTGATTGGACGAGGAAAAGGTATTTTTTTTTATGAAATACTTAATTTTTATTGGATAAGTCATGACAGCAATAAGTCGACCAAATATAATAGCGTAGCATGATAGTGGCATTGTACCTTAAGCTATGGCTTCTAACTTTTGTTATCATATCGTAATATTAAAACGACATTGAACCTTTTTAATTTGTTTTTTTTTTTTAAGGTTTATTTAGTAGGTAAGTAGCTATAATTTCTTACTTCATTTTTAATCATTGCTTTCACGTATAAATTTCAATTGTAAATTTTTAAATACAAAATTTGGGTTTGTTGACAAATTACGTTTTTTTAAAATCGGCAACACTTGCCATAAATCATTGTGTTTTTGGTTTTTGTCTATGTGTGTGTAGCGAAACAGGAAAAACATCAATGTCAAGACAATCACTTATCACATTTTTATCACATGAGCTGAAACTTTTATTGAATGTAAGGTTTCTAAAAATAATTTCATATTTTTTTATTGGTTGTTGATTTTTAGTTAAGCCAAGTAAATCAGTTAAAATTGATTGTAATTTTGTCCTTTCTGACTCCCTCGATTGCCCGTTCTCCGGTTTTCCGCCCGCCGCCCCCCACCTATCAACCGACCCAACCAAACCAAACTTACTTACCAACACAGTTCGCATTCGGTCTCTATGCGCGCGGGACGTTTGCTCAACGGCATGTATAATTTTTTTATGCACATCAAATTGTTCAAAAACCTTAAAATACCTTGAATATTACTATTGCCTTGTCTCGGAGTGACGTTCCAGTGAGTTTTGTGAAGAAATACGCACGTTTCGTGTAAAAATTCAGGTAAGTGACTGCTTGACAGATTGCGTCTTTTCCTATTCCGAGCTTATTATCTAGTCTTTTTAGTTGATTTTGATTGCTTTCATTTGTGTAATACGTGTAGTGGTGAAATAGGCATATGATGGATAATGCCATATTGCCTGTTACAACTTGTCCGGCCCACCTGTGCCATTGCCATACGCTACTCTATCCGTCCAATGTAATTTTGCATATTTTATGTAACCTTTCAAAAAACCATCTTATCAATCTACTGCGTCATGTGCAGTTAGAAAATCCCAATTTCATAATGAGAGAGCGCGCGGTCGGCGCAACCTGACGACTTGGCAACGCGCTGCCACTCGATAAAAACTTGTTAAAAAGTTAATTTATCAAATAAAAAATGTGTTATTATCCGTGGACCGGCATTTCCCTTTGTTTTCCGTATGAAATCGTCCCTTTGTCCTTCGGTAGGGCGCGCTGGGCGCGTCGCGGCACAGGAATTTCGACTCTAGAAAAGTGCCATAATACAATGATGGTATACATTGGTAGGTAGCGCAGCTCGTCGCTTGCTCGCGTCGTTTTCACAACGCCTGTGTTCGTGCGTATCTACGTGGACGACGTCAGTGTGCTCGTGCGGTAGTTTGTTTATAGTCAATACCGGACGAAAACGACATGTATTATTACAGTGGTAAGGCTCAGTATCGTATGTAGGTCGGCGTCCTCGTCGGTGTTTGTCTATCGATCTCTGCGGTGGCCAATGGCACATGTCGGCGCGGTCCTGCGCGGCCGCGCCTCGCTTCGCTCTTTGGTGAAAGCCGGGCGCGCTCGGACGATATATTACAATTCATGTACATCTATACTATGTCTATAAGTACTATCTTATCATTGGAAACGCTGTTATAACACCCCCTTCCCTTCACTCCGCCGCTCCCCCTCCCTCCACCCGCGCCTGCCGGATCCGAAGGCCTACTAGATCATGAGTTTTTCAAATAAGAACCCGCGAAGTTGATGTATAAATTGAAATCGTGAATGTTTTGTCGAGCGCTGTTTGGCGACCTCCGGCGTCACGGTGCGCGGGGGGAGGGTGACAGAAATAGAAGTGCGGATTGGAAACGTGCGACGTGGCAACGTCGCGCGCTCGTCCGAGCTCAGTGTCGGTTCAAAATGGCGTCTGTGCGTGATCGATACCGCGGAATTTGCGTTGAAAATGACCGTATTTGTGATGTATCTGGTTGTGAGTCGGCCGGAGGGCTACCCTGGCAGCACGGGGCGGACACCCCGCACCCGGCACTGGCTCACGAACCTCTCAAAGTACGTATGTCAACCATATTGCGCCGACACTTTGCCCCCTACATAAATACCTAGGTATGGCTAGGGTACGCTTGCAACCTCAATGATCTAGACATCTACAGCATATCCGATATTCGCTATTGAGATATCTTGAACTTTCAGTCTGCAGTGTACTCGACACAAGAGTTAACCTTATGCATTTAACATCGTCAGGCAACTTCCTAATGTTACGTAACACGCGTGTTTCTTAATGCGGGAAAGTGTGGTTACTAGCTAACTAAGCTTTCTTTGAATGTGTTTTATCTATTTATCTGTTGGCCTTAACAAAAAGAGAATAAATCTAGTCTCATCATTCGTATAGTTGCATCTGATAAATGGAAACAAAATGGCGGCGGACTTGTAAAATTAAGACGCAGTAGCGCGCTGAATGTTGGCAACGTCGCGCTTCACAGGTCGTAATATTGTGTGTAGCCGACTCACTTGTTCGATAAGAAGTTTCAAGGCTATACGTTTTGTATCCTCCGCTTAACAATGGGATAAATTTAATACAAACGATAAACGAGTTTAATACTTAATGCCAGCATATTGGTGTTGTAATTAAATTTTAGTAATAACTTAAGTTTGTGTGAGCCACTCACACACGGATGAGCTAATTGAGGTTAATACTTGGCGTGCCTGCGTTGTCTGTTGATACCTGTTTACAGCGCACACATACACAACCAACAAACAAACTAGGTTGTTATTGAGTGGTCGAGAGCCTTAGATAGAATAATGGTGCGGTCATAATCTGTATACATATATGTTTACATCGCTACGGGCCTCAACTGATTATAAGTACATATATCATATTCATGAAGACTTATTTAAATTGGGAAATGGGTATGTTTTCCTCATACTTTTGCGTACTGTTTCTTCATCAGATTGTTTAATCAGTTAATTGTTACCTATTACAGTGGAAGGAATTCCAAATTGAGCTCCTCGAACTGTAATTGTATTCATGACTTGAAATAGACTCGAGAAATGTTCTGAATTTAATCGATTTTCGTGTTGTATATGATGCCTCTACACATTGGGAAAGGTCTTGTTATGAGCATCAAACGTCTTATATCAGCTGATAAGCCGTTCCCAGCCAGAATTGAATTCTTCTTGCAAATGCAATTCATTACTTCAAGAGATCTTATCCAACCTCCTTTGTTCTACTGCCTTTGTTTATAAATAAAAGGTAAAATTCGACACTTTGCCAGGTTTTTGCTAGTTTGTTTTAATCTTTCATAACCTTTTCGAGTTTCTTTGTTGTTGATTCTATTCCCCTTGGCTTACAATTGAAGGTGATAATGACGTGCAAAACTCTCGTTTCGATTAAACTCAGCTTTAACTGTTCTTCTTGCGTTATTCTTGGTGTTTAACTGGTCTTTGACATTTAATTGACTGCTCAATTTCAATGGAGCTATCTTAAATCCAAGGTTTATATGGCTTCTCTACTTACCCGACTGGAATTATTCTTATTTTTTCTGTTAGTGGAATAAAAACTCTTTTGTTCTCCCCTTTCTGTGAAAATGTTTAGAGTGACCCATGAGACCATGACGGACGTAGACAGCACAATAGAGCTATTCAGATATTCCCAAGGGCTCAAATAATAAGTAAGTGACGTAAATAGGTCACTACGAAGTTTCGATGGGGTTATGTTTTGCACCTTTTTTGCACAAAACTTATTGATAAACACATGGATAAAGTTTGGTTGTATCAATCTGTGGACTGTCACAATCCTTTGAGTTAGTGGATCCTATATTTTAAGGGAAAATGATTTATTAAATTCTTGTTTTAATCAACATATTAAATTTGTGCTACCTTTTAGTTAAATGGAAAATAATGGGCACAGTTATTCATGGAAAAATAGGGGAAAAGATAGTAAAGATAAAATTTGTTTGTCCATTTCAAGATAAGATAAATATATCCGGAATAGTAGATGGGACTGAAAATATTATGGGGTCTTGACGGCCAGTAATAAAACTTCCTCAAAAGATACTGATGAATAAAGACCTCCTTGTGTAAAAATTTTGCAGAGTTTGTAGGCTACTTTGAAAACTGTTTAGAACCTCTTTTCAATGCACTTACTTCTTGTAGGTTACAGAACTGGTAGTCATAATCATAACGGTTTATGTTGCGTTTCTAATTAATTGATATTTGCATACAAAATGGGCCTCAGTGGCTTTATTAAAATTTGATAGGTATCAAAAGCGAATGAGAGTTTATGAAAACCAAAGAAAATGCAGTATAATATTAAAACATATATATTAGATAAGAAACTTTGCAGCCAGCTCTAGTCTGTTTTAAGTCAAATTACCTGTAATTTTCTTGGCAAAGGTACTACTTTCCGACCTTTATATTCTGTTTAAAACATGGCATTTGCCATTTAATCACTTCACCAGCGCATGACTTGCCAAAATAATTTGCAGCAGTCATGGTGAATTTTAGAAGTCATGCAAAATATGGACAAAACAATTAAAAGAAGCCGTGAAGTGATGAGTCTGATATAGTTGTTTATTTTATGTTACCATAACTATGGACTTTTCAAAATATCGATACAGTGCAGCCTTTGGTTGTTTCGAATCATATTTAGCTCATTACTTATTCAAATTGAATAACTTAATTCCATATTTTCAATCCTTTAACCATTTTACAAAGCTTGTTTTTTTGATTGAATTCTTCTATTTAATTAATTTAAATGTTGTTTTTCATATGATCATTCGTTTGGAGCTCCTTCACCCTGTCAAATATTTTTAAATCACTAGCAGACGATTCTTTAGTTTCAATAAACAGGCTCTGCAAGGCTTAATTTTTTTTTACATTTGCTTATTTTTATTACTTTGTAATTTAGTGTAGTAGTAGTATTTCCAATTATTTGTAGTTAGATATTTAAAGTGTAGTTTTTTTTTAAATTATTTTTCAAATATTTTAATACACTTTGAACAAATATTTTTAGGTTTTGCTGAACCATAGGACAGGCAGTTATATAGAAACCAGCATCCAAATAAAAATAAATAACATTTAAATTTGTTTCTTTTCTGTTTTAACCTAAATGCCCCATGTTATCACCATCTTACTAGGAAATTTAAGTTTATTACGACATTTTGTGTTGAGTTTTCTAATTAATCTATTTAAGCAGTTGTATTTTTTTTAAATCTGTCTAATTTCATGACAAGCTATTAAAATTCCATGCATTACCTCACATTATAAACCTTGCATTAATCAGCCTTCTCTTGTTTTATTACATTTTAGCATAACAATAAAGAAACGTACGTCTTCACATTACAAATGTATCTAATTTAGTCGCTTCCATTTTCTTATTTGTTGCAGTGACTTTAATATTCCCCTCACCCACACCCCTCGCTTGTTGTCAAGGCACAACATACGTATTGAAGCAGTCATACACGTAACTATGTCGATAGGAAGCGTAAAATCCATACTTCAATAGCCTATGTCTATGAAATTGATAAGAATCTCCAACAAATTACAATCCTTTGTGCATTTCTTTCAACAATTTTTCATTAAATTGGTGTTTTGTTTTTGGCGGGAAATAGTCGCGGAGTAGCCCGGGTGTGCTCTCAATGCCGACTGTTGTATAATTTTAGAGAAAGGAGATTTTGTTTTGGTCCGCCAGTGCCGCGGCGGTGGTTCGTGGCATTTCATATCGTTGCAAGTCCGTTTCGCTCGCTATTATTTCTATGGCGACGTTGCCGTTCCTCCAGTGGCTCGAGCTCGATTCTCGCTCGGGCCGCCGCGGTTGGAGGCGCTGTGGAGCAGTCAGTCGGCCGCGCAGCTCGGTGCGCGACGTTTGTCCGAGGAAGGGCTCCGTTTGCGTCCCTCCAGTCCCGGCGAGGCAGTGTCGTGGGTGCGAAAGAGATAGCTTACAGTGCGAGCGAGATAGCGCTATGGCAGTGTCGCAACCTCGCCCACCTGACCGTGTTGACGCCGCGCTCGAAAAAGTTGCGCCGTTGCGCTATTTGGAGGCGCACGAATGTGCTCGCTCGGAGCAAGCCGTGACGCGCTATTATCTTTATTCATTGTCTCGAAACTGTTTTTTGAGTTCTAAAAGACGTTTTCTACATGCAAGTGAAGATACTGACGTGTCGGCGTTCAATATTCAACGGTATGTACTCGTTTTGTTAGTTTTTAACATCGATGCGTTCGAGGCCAATCGTTATCTGAATTGCAACAGATAGATAGGAGCTCACATCTCCTCGTCCAGTTAACTGGGTTGACTTCTGTTCTCCTTCGTGTAACATTGATTCGCATTGACGTTTGGTGAGTCGCGCTATGTAATTGTTGGTATTTAGTCGCCATTTTCTACGTCGGTGACGAATACAGCCGCGCCGTCCTCGTTTCCCCCGGCCCGATGCAAACCGGACTTTACCGCTCTATTCTGAAAGATGATTATCCTTAGCTGCCTTTAACTTTTTCTTCAAACGAGATCCGCTTGCTATGATTCATTGTACCTAACGATTTTCGTTAGTGACTGTACCGTGAAAGAGGCGAGTCCGATATCTAAATAGAAGATTTCAGAACATGGTCATAAAAAGGCGGGACTTGTTAAAATGTAATTTTCTTGTACTCGATATTGTTTAGTCGTTGTCTCTGCAGACTTGAAAGTTGAACGAATAGGTATTTTGCGCCGGCCTGGTCGCTGTTGTGCAGCTAGCTGGGGTGTTATCGATTTGTGTACGTTTTCCGCTATAAATAAGTACGAGTTTGTGTCATCGCCGAGCTGCCGGACCGGTTTCTGAACGAAACCTGTGTGGGTGCTGTGACCGGAGATTCGAAATTCCAAATTCGAATGCGCCTCGCCTCGCCTCGCCTTCTAGCTTTCGAGTACCTTTATGTTCGTATTTTAGTTGCGTAATATGTTTATAAAAGCTATATACATTCACCGTAGTACGTTGTGCTAGTCACGTTGCACATTTTCGTTCTTTTATTGGCGTTATGTTATTCCAATCCAGTTATTTTGCGAAATATTCTGTCATTTTATTACTTTGACCCTGAACGACATGCTAAAAATGCTTAAGTTGTAAGAAAGTGGAACGATGTTCAATGATACAAATTCAGGACATGACGTCATTTTCACGATAGTTTTTTTCAATTTGGGGAATGAACTGTGCATGTGTGTGATTTTACACAGTGTCGTTCAAAATTTAAATAACCGCAATTTCACGAATTACATAAATAAATAGAGGACGTTCACAAAATATTATCGGATGGTGAGTTACATAATCCATTCAATATTATCAACAACGATTTATACACGTTAACAGTATTGTAGTTATATAAATAATTGAAACAAAACAACTCCAGTCTCCAGAGAAAATGGCGGGTCACGTCGGGTGTGATTATCTTCCGTTCCATCACTTGTAATTTTATTCAGCAAGAAACGGATCGATGAACTAGATTCGTCAAAGTGAGCTGTAATAGTCTAATACTGACAACTTGTGAGTATTCAAGATAGTTAACATAATTATAGAAGTATTTTACGCTAAAAATCGTTATTGCCTTGCGTTAACCACATGCGGGTAATGAATGAGCCTAACCTATAATACGGACGCGTTTTTCATTAATTTTATCAGTATTTCATTACGCGTGTACAATTTCCGTGTACTTAACTGTAAATTAATCATTAGTTTCCACGTTTTCGGCCACAACAGTTCCTAATTACATATTTATAGTTTTTGTCGTATTTACTATGTTTTGTCTATAATAAAATGGGGTGGGCGCGGAAGATTATCAAATGTCATTAGTTTATCACTCTTTTTGGTTATTTTGCGTGAAACCATTCACGCAAAATAACACAGGGAAATAAGAACCACAGAACTCTGGACTAAAATGGCTTTTAGCTTATTGCTTTTAGCTATTCACTGAAAATATTAGGTATAAGTAGTGATGCGCCGTTCCCAAATTCCCTTTCCCGGAAATATTTCGAGTGGAAAAGTTCCAGGGAATATTCCAGCATTCCCGGGAACGTTCCCACATAGTGGGAAATGGACATTTAAATTGTTTAATTTGTAATACAATATTTTTCGTTGTTATATTTTCATAAAAAAGAAATATTTTATATTTGAATTAATATTTAACTACTAATAATACAAGAATATAATATACAGGTAATAATAAATTCGTTACTTATCGCTAGGCTGTTCCCAAGCCATAAATAACGTATTTATTTTAAAACGGTAAGATAAGATATGACATTATTGCGAACAATATTTACAAGCTATTGTAATGATGGTAAAAGGGTTTCAGTACTTGCTATTGTAATAATTGTATTGTCTTTAGAAGTGCACGTGCGTCGGCTTCACTTTGTATCCCTTCCCCAGATTTTTTATTTGTTTTGTTTTTTCTTTCTCACACATTTGCTTTTGCAAAAATTATGTATTTTTATCTCCAATTTTAGTTGCATTACACACTTTAACCGTTGCGAGCGCCTATTTTGTAAAAACCATGAGCAAGAAAAGTGCAATTTTCGATCATTTTGTGATTAAGTCCGTGGATGAAAAACCTATTTACGAGTGTATTTACTGCCATTTTGTGTATACGTTTAAAAATGTGACTAAATTTGCCCGTCACATATCTAAATGCAAAAATAGCCCAACAGACATAAAAATAAAATTTCAAAAATATGCTCCCAGTGCAAAGGTTAACTCAAGTTTAATATCTACGTCCATAAATACAACAGGACCACCAGAAAATCCTTCATTGCCACAGGACGAAACTGCTATTAGACATAGCCAATCCAAAAGACTGATTTGTATTTTGTTTAAACTAATTAAAATTGTTAATCTATAAGACAGGCTATTTATATACTCGTAAATACTCTATATAGGTACATTTAATCATAAGCCATGATTATTAATATTATTAAAAAAAATGTGGAATATTACTACCACATTAAACTGTGTGATGATTCGTTTTTAAGTTCTGTTATCATATCTGAAAGAAGAAAATGATGTGCCATTTAAAAAAAGTGTAAAATTATATAAATCAAAGTTTTTTTAAATTAAAATAATGAATAAATACTTTGTTTTAATTCAAATAATTTCTTACTAAAAACCTTGGAACGTGCCCATCGATCCCGGGAGCAAAGGAATATTCCCAGGGAATATAGGGATATTCCCAGGGAATATGGGAATATTCCCAGAGATTATCGGGAAAGTTCTCAAAGCAACGACTTAATTGAATTATGCCTATGTATAAAGGTGTACTTGCTTTTGCACATAGCGCAAAAGTTATTTACAAAAATATATACAACTATTTAAGTCAATATTCCCAGTCGTTCCCAACGTGCCCGGGAGCGTTCCTGGGAATTAGGGAACGTAGGAAACGATCCCGGGAACGGCGCACCACTAGGTATAAGTAAAACAACAATAATATTTAGTAAATGGAGAATGACAAAAATGGGATAAAGAAGGTTACAGGAAGGCCCATCCCTATTGAATATAAACTAGGGTCTGGTCAATCATAAATCTAAACCTCATTTAAAGTTAGGTTATAACTATTAATTCATTAACCATACATGTGGGTTGATCCCAAATCCCCCCCATCCCGTTGCTAACCTCAATAGGTTTGACAACTGCGTACAAGGGGGTATATCAAGTTAGCATTGGAAGCATTGCACAGTACTACACGACTTGCAGTGTGCCGAAAATGTTAAAACAAATAAACAAAACACTGGCAACCAGTTTTGTGAAGAAGAACTCTAAGTTCATAACATGAATGTGTATGTACCTACTGTCATGTCTATATTGGCTATGATTTACCATAAACAGCCTATAAACCTTTTTGGCAGATTACTATGAGTCCCATCCCATCCTCTGGGCCTGGGCTGGCCTCATGTTTATGAGAGGGAGCAGGGAGTTAACCACCATTCCACCATGTAATACAAATAAGAATTGAAAAGATAGCATAAAACTTTCATGAGGTTAGGTTAGTTAACCATGCAACAAAGAAAGATGAACACATCTGTTTGTGTGTAAACTCCCAACTTAAAAGTTACTGTGTTACTACTGTTTGTTCTGAGTAACATCAGCTGTGATTTTCTGTCAAAAATAACAAAATCCAATCAAATAATTTGACATAAGTTTGAATGTTGCATTAATACTGTTTGTGTCATCTGATCTAACCTTTCAGAAATCATGTGCCTAGATAGGTTATTTCACAGATTTTGTTTTGTATGATGTGATATTTATTTTCATTACAATAAATTTGCTTTTGGGGTGCAAAAAGTAGTGGTAGTTGTTGGACAAACTGGGGCCTTAGTCTGCTATTACAATAGTGTCAGAATGGTCGATCACTGATCGCATAATGGTTAATTTTGACAAGTTTGGTAATCTACTACATACTAAACTTGTCAAAATCAACCATTATGCGATCAGTGATCGACCATTCTGACACTATTGTAATAGCAGACTTAGGCCCCTGAAAGCATGTTAATTGAGGTTATAATTCTATTGATTTTATTAGGTACTAGCTTTTGCCCGCGGCTTCGCTCGCGTTAAATTCGGGGTAACACAGTTCCACTTGCGCCTTATAGATTTGTAATAGCAACGCTAAGTTTTCCCCTTTCTTCCCTCTTTCTCCCTCACATCCCAGTTTTTTAAAATAAAAATTAGCCTATGTCCGTCTCCTGGTTCCCAACTATCTCTGTACCAAAATTCATAAAAATCGGTGTAGCTATTAAAGCGTGAAGAGGTAACAAACAAACAAACAAACAAACTCACTTTCGCTTTTATAATATTAGTAAGGATTAGCCAAAAGGCACGGGTAGGTATTCCTGTAGATTAGGGAACTATTAATTGGATTAACATGTTTTTAAAAGTAAACATGATATTGGCATGTGGTTTTGCCACATGGGTATAAATAATCTTGAGATAGCTTAATAATGATTAACAAATGATACCGTACTCTAGTGGCCATGTACTACTTATTTGGATATGTAAAATTCTTAAATTGGACCTCAAATGCTTAGTCTTTTTCACCACCTCCAGATTACATAACTAAAATGAACAGGAAAAATAAAAAGGAATATTGTAGATAAAAACTCCTTTTTATCACTTTTCTTGAATACTATAATAACTGAAGACATTCTGATGATTAAATGGTAAAAATCATACTTATAATTTATTTCTCGGCAATTCCAGGTGATCGTGTGATGGGAAATCGCTGATCATCAAAGATGATGAAACGGACAGGTGTTCCGAGGCTCGGGCCTGATGAGCCCTCGCCCATGCCTCCCCAGAATCAATCGCAGGTAAGATTTATTAAATAATAATCATTATTTTGACAGAGAATTATTAAGTGGTCTTAGAGAAAAACCATAGGAAAGAAGGATGGATTGTGAGGTGAGAGAAATTAAAAAGGAGTAAATGATAGTGTGATGATTGACAGGAGAAGGAAGAAAAAGAGGGTCAAGGGGTTCAGCCAAATAAGGCAGGAAGATGCTGTTGATGTTGTCAAAATAGTTCAGCATCATAGCTTAGGGTAAATTAGTGCAGAAAAATGCAACACATTAAACTATTGAAATAAGGATTTCAATGAAAAGGTATTAAATAAAAGGGTATGAAAAAGCTGTGGCATAAAATCCTGTCTACAAATAATTACTATCAAATTTTCCACCTCAATGGCAGATGCTGGTACAGTAACCATGGCCATATGGTGATCATACACATGATCTTACCAATTGTTAATTTTATATAGACTCAAAACTGGTCATAACCAATATGCTATCTTGTCTTAATCACAGTTAAACCCTTTAAAAAGAATATACACAGGGGTCGGTCAGTATGTACCCAAGTATACTAAAAACGAAAGGGTATTGATTTTATCCAATATGGCGGCATTTAATGTCAACGATGTCTCGTTGATTTTTTAGTTCTTTATTTTATCGTGTTCAAAATATTCTTTGCATGTTATTTTACCTTTATGAATACGCGTATCTAATGTATAACAAGTAAAAAAACTACGTTAACACTTTAATTATATTTTTTCTTTGCCGGTACAATGGAAAAACAAAATGGCGGATGTTTAGAACCGAGTATTATTTTTTGTATCCTTTGCGTAGTAAATGTAATGTTTCCTTTTTATATTAAAAGTCGCCGCGTCTGAGGAAGAAAGGGTTTTAGTCGTAACTTTATTATTACCTACAGTAAAGTTGCTTAATGAAATAAAAAAAAAAACTCCAACCTGTATCTTTGCTCTATGGCATCTCGACAGCCAGTTCCTGCCTTAGGTGATTACTCTACACAAACTGTTTCTTAAAGACAGAAGTTTACACACGTAGTAAGAAATTAAGCTTACTTTACCCTGGCCAACTATACGGCAAGCCCATAGAACAAACAGATCGTTCAGGAACTTACTTCAATAATAGCATGGCTATCAAGTCAACGCTAGTATGAAACTACCGCCTCTAATTAGGCCTTTTGGGTGGGAAATCTTCAAATAACTTCCCCCGCTCTGGGCGGAGCGGGGGGAGTGTCAGACTAGTACTGACTAAAACCCACCCATGTTCCTTCTATTGCCCTTTTCCTACGTTCCAGGGCCGCAGTATCTCTTTCGACAACCCGCAACCCCAGCTCTAATTAGGCCTTACATCTGAAAACAGATCACTTAACCTCACCATAGAATAACCCAGATATCTTCACCATCATCTTCCTGCAATTGTCCCATGTTACGAGTCTGTGTAACACGTTTTTTTTACTTTAATTTTCCCATATCAATCGCCAAATTATCATAATTATATTCCTTTTTCTTTCATGTGTTGTTCAGAAAGAGGCATATAGTGAGTTTACATTGGGAAAGTGACTGACCTCCCGCCATGTTGATGACGTCATAGCTGTTAAATCGAAGAAGAATTGTTAGGTAATTTTTTCATTGCCAAAAATACAAAAGAATTTAAATTGGAGTCAAGACGCAGACAAAGACTGCGTATCAGTATACATCGATAAATTGCATGTATTCAAGTGACACTTGACGGTGCGAGCTTAAACACTTTCTTATTGTAAACGCATTGTACAGATCATGCTATGATATTCTCGGAAGATTTTTCATCTGCACAACAAATATCAGTTAGTTACAGGAGTCGCTCGCCATTAACATGACATTTATAGTTTGATTTATATTTTACAGTTGCATGTAACAGTTCGTACAAGTAGGTCGCGTATTAATAGAGTACAAATGAAAAAAATGCTATGGGAGAGATATTTGTTGTTAATTTCATTATCACCATCATAATGATCAGCCTGAAATCATTTCCCCTATCTTCTGCCACGTTTATCATCTAGAATTCTAGAGCGACTGCTATCTGACCTCCAGAAGTACCTTCAGACCCCAGTCACTTCGTAACAGATTACCCCTTTTTTGCGGATTGAAAATCCTTAAATAATTTCCCCCACTCTGGGCGGAGCAGAGGGGATTCATCATCATTTTCCTGCCCTTGTCCCATTCTGTTCGGGGTCGGCGCAACACGTTTTCTTCCATTCTGCCCTATCGCGGAGCGGAGGGGAGTGTCAGACGTACACTGACTAAAACCCACCCATGTTCCTTCTTTTGCCCTTTATGTTCCGATGCCGCGTTATCTCTTTCGAACAACCCGCTACCCCGGCAGGCATCACGTTACCCCTCGTGATGACTAAAACCGGGTTTATAATATCACTTACTGATGCACTCCGGTCGATCCGCATGGAGCTCGGTCATTGTCCTATGAGAGCGTTTTACAGGGATAAAAAGTATCCTAAATGCAATTTCAGACTATAATTTATCTTTGTGACACATTCATCTATACATCCTCACTTTTGTGGGAGTACTGGTTCATGCCCGCGTGGAGTTTGGTAATACTCTAATTTCTCGATGTTTAATAATATTTTATATTTTAATATGTGAAATAAAAATATTTTGATTTGATTTGATTCAGTCCCATGGGATAGAAAATATTTATCCTGGTTATAAACGATCTTGTATGATAAATGTAATTCAAATCTATTCAGTAGTATTCAGTAGCCTCAACATGATCCAAACATGCTCACAAACATTCGCATTTATAAAATTAGTAAGATATTAAGATTGTTTGCTTGGGTTCGTTTGGGGATGGGTGACCCGTTACATACCAAGTTTTCTCCGTGCCTCGGAAAGCACGTTAAGCTGTTGATCTCTGCTCTTTTGTAGATCTTTGACCGCCTTTACAGTCAGTGTCCCGAAAGTCGTGACAACCAGTCTTAGAAAGGGGTATCGTATTACCCAGTACTAACTGGGTTATGGAGGTCAGATAGGCAGTCGCTCTATGTAAAATACTGGTATTCAGCTGCATCCGGTAAGACTGGAAGCCGACCACAACATAGTTAGGAAAAGCTAAGCAGATAATAAGTGATATTGTTTTCAAGAAAATTTTCGGCACTGTTATGCATTATGATTATATCATTTTTATTTAGAAATACAAACACAATCATGACTTTGATAATAATAATCTTTCTTTTAATGTTTTTTTTTTATTGTTGTGTGTATATATATTTTATCAGCAACATGCTAATAGCAGTACCTATATTGATAGTAATCAGCGTTTCGTATAAGTTTGACGCTCCTTTGTATGTTATCGGGCGGTATAATTGAAAAAGGTAGACAGACGGGTTTTCTGGTTTAAATTCTCTGGTTCATAGGAGATAAAGTGGTAGAGATAATACTGCCTCAAGCCTTATGACTAAAACAAGGAGGTTTCAATAAGGATTTCTATGTTAAAAATAACGCAACCAGCCTATGAGAAAAACACAATGGTGTTGTAAAACTACTCTAAAAATAACTAACATTTAGTTTATTCCTGTCAAACGTTTCCAATTCTGTAAACGGATTAAAATTACACAATTTAACTATATTATAGTTTGACAGCATTCGTGAGAGTTTAGTATTTGGAGAAAATGGTATTCGTATGTACTATTCTGAAATTGTCAATTTACACCAAAAATAGTGGTTGTCAAGCTAAATCGGACTGTCTTTAATCGCGACTAAAATAGTGTGGAATAGAATTAGATGTCATTAATAATGTCATTTCAATCTTAGTTTCGTTAAATCCAGAGGTTCATCAGAATCAGCACTATTATCTAAACATTTCGGGCGTCCTCGCGTCGGAGTACCGCTTTCGATCGACCCGTGCGGTTATTTAGCCACAAACTCCAATACTTACAATAACATGACAACAAACATTAAAAGTAATGAACTTAATGACTTCCATTTAAATCTAAACACGTCAGTAGTACGTACAAAGCGACAAACTTCATTTTCCGTATCTAAATTGGAACCGTACCAAAATGTTGTCTATTTTGTCAGCACCGTATCGGAGCTATCCTTGGCGATCACTCAATAGGGTGCAACGACACTTGAATAAAAAATACTTGTTTTGTAGAACTCGCATGAAATTAGAAAATAGTTTACCAAAATTATTTTTAACGAAAAAAAATTCGACTCCCAAAAAATGACTAAGTAAGTTTACTTCCAGAAGTCGCAATATTTTGTTTGATTAGTCTTTTTTTTTTTAAAGTAAACTCATTTATTTTTGAGTACTTGCTTCGGTAAAGAATAACATCGTGAGGTAATCAAACATGCCTGCCTAATACCTAGTCAGACGCCTATGACACTCCCTCCCGCTCCGCCCAGGGCTGGGGCTGAGGCTGGTTATTTGATGGTTACCCATCCGCAAAAAAAAGACTCCTATGATCAACATAAAACCTCTCACCAAGTTAGGCACAACACGAAGAAAGACTAGGCTTATTACCGTACCCAGAAGTAAAGTGTGAAATAAAATTATTCTGATCTTGAAAGAATATTTGACAGCACGGTTGGCGCAGTCACTGAGCGATTGACTGCTGCGCTGCGTGTCGTGTGTTCGATCCCCGCACGGAACAAATATTTGTAAGACCTACAGGTACTTGTTCCAGGTCTGGCTATTTGTGTATGTGTTTAAATGTTTGTAAACGCACCCACGACACAGAAGAAATAAAAAAAATGTCGTCCATATTTGTTCAACACAGCAATTATTGCCAGCAGTGGGCAGTTACGGTTTAATATTATAATGTTAGTGATTATCGTTGTTACTCAACAGCGCCGTCATTGAAATAACTATACGTCGTAGGTATTTTAATTAAAAAAATGTTAGTGGTCGTGCAATTAAAGTCCCTATGGTATGCGACCTTTTTATATTAATTGAAACTTTTTTTCATATTGATTCGATGAAAAATACTTCAGTTAGTTCATTGTGAAAATTAAACCTTAAATAGTTAAAGTCAAAGTATTTATTGGTGTGCTTTTTGTTGATATTTATAGTAGGTCTTATAGTTAAATTAGATTATGGTAACTCAAAAAACGACGTACCTATTACATAAGTACATTAAACAATAAAATAATTTATAATCGACTAGCTTTTGCCCGCGGTTCGCTCGCGTAAAATTCGGGGTAACACGGTTCCCCTTTCCTAATTTGCAGGTACCTGCTACCATAGTTTTGCCCTTGCGCCTGATTTATTGTAATAGCAAAGCTAAGTTTTCCCTTTTCTTCCCTCTTTCTCCCTCATTTCTCCCTTTTATTATATTTAAAAAAAATGCCTATGTCCGTCTCCAGGGTTCCAACTATCGTACCAAAATTCATCAAAATCGGTTTAGACATTAAAGCGTGTAGAGGTAACAAACTCACTTTCGCTTTTATATTATTAGTAAGGGTATTAGTAAGGAGTAAGGAATATTACAACCAAATTAGTCCAATATAAGGTAGGGTTGTTCGAAACCTAATCATAGTTTGATTTCTCTTCTATGTAATAGGAGGCGAGCCAGACCCCGTGGTTACAAAGATGGGTGGATGGATGTTTGTTAATTTGCATACAGATTCTCTCTCTCTTCTCTCTTTTTTATTGCGCGGGGTTCCTGGGTGAATATCCTCCCCCATGACTACGGAGTTGTCTGTCAGACTTTTACTAACTATAACCACACTGTGTTCCTTCTCGTCACTTTTGGCTGGGGTGCGGGCACACTTTCTACACAATCACCCCAGTAAAACTGATTTAACAAGGATATTTTTAATGCAATCGGGACAATCACTAAAATAGTGCGGGAGAAGCCGCATGCTAAAGCAAGTATTACAATAGTTTAGTAATTTAATGTCAATTTTGTTAAAACTGCTTACCCTTCAAGCTTCATAAGCTCCAAATTACCAAGAAACAGTAACTTGATATTATTATTTACATTTTTATGTAACCAGAGTTATGTATTGTCTGAATTTGTTTGACGTAATAGCAAAGCGACTTTTTTGTTAAATAAACGAAATTAAAGACTTCTATATAAGGTTTTATATAACCACTCAGATTACTTAGGCTTTTGAAATAGTTCTGCAAGCCATAGTACATTATGGAATCGGTCTTAAAGGAAAAGGAATGTTCTAGTATGACTCTTAAGTACTGAATCCTTACTAATTCCTTACTAATATTATAAAAGCGAAAGTGAGTTTGTTTGTTTGTTTACCTCTTCACGCTTTAATGGCTAAACCGATTTTGATGAATTTTGGTACAGAGATAGTTGGGAACCAGGAGACGGACATAGGCATATATATATATGACATAATTTTTATAAAAAAAATGGGATGTGAGGGAGAACGAGGGAAGAAAAGGGAAAACTTAGCGTTGCTATTACAAATCAATCAGGCGCAAGAGCAAAAACTGCAGGTCTGCTTGGTGTGTTATACCGAATTTAACGCAAGCGAAGCCGCGGGCGAAAGCTATTGGATCATAAGGGATGCGTTATATAACTACTAGCTACCGCACGCGACTTCGTCCGTGTAGCATAGTTACTTTGGGCTAACGCTAACTTTTACACCCTTGATGATAGATAAAAATGTATCTTTGTCCCCCTTTTCTCGCTTTTTTTTTAAATTAGCCTATGTCCGTCTCCAATGACCCAAATATCTCTGTACCAACATTCATCAAAATCGGTTCGGCCATTTAGGGGTGAAGACTTAACAAACAAACAAAAAAGCTCACTTTCGCTTTTATAATATTAGTAAGGATGATCACCAAGTAATATAATACCGGTTTCTAACTGTACCTCTGCTGGACAATGAAGACACGAGCATTGATCAACATGGAAACCTGGAATTATATAAATTTTAAGTCCAGGTTTCCTCACGATGTTTATTTTACGAATGTATGTGATGTCTTAGAAAAACTTTACATATGAATTGAAAAAGTCACGTTTGTAATTGCCCGGATTTAAGCCCACAAACTCATGCATGAAAAACGAGGCGCATGATCTCTGGGACATTATAGTAGTCTGTATGTTATTAATCTAAAAAAAAAACTAGGAAATAAATTAGTCCTGAGCGTCATAAGAATATGCTCTTTATCCCCCCCATCCCGTTGCTAACCTCAATAGGTTTGACAACTGCGTACAAGGGGGTATATCAAGTTAGCATTGGAAGCATTGCACAGTACTACACGACTTGCAGTGTGCCGAAAATGTTAATACAAATAAATTTTAAAACTTAAATCGAATTATCATTCTACTAATATTATAAATGAGGAAGTTTGTGAGTATGGCTGTATGTTTAATCCTCTTTCACGGAAAAATTACTGATCTTGATGAAATTTGGCACAGATATTTATTATGTTAGTCTACTTGACACTAAAAACAGCTTACGGGTTTTGATAAAATTTGCTATCTTGAGAGCTTATATTCTAGATTGGCACATGCGGTATTCCCGTGAACTCAATATGGTTTTTCGCCTTGGGAAAACCGTGGGGCGCAACTAGTAATGTTACAAAAACAAAGCTAGTTTCTATACAAAGAAGGAAAACTCATTGATTTGCTCATCACTCTTGCGTATTGGCACAAGGGCTTTTGCGCATTGGCCCTAATGCCCTTGGTATTGCAATTGTAAGTGGCGATAAGGTGCAATCCATTAATCGCTTGAGGTTTTTGAACCACTAATAGCCAACTGGCTTAGAATTAGAAATAAAAATATTTTGTACCGGGTTTTTAGATTACTTTATTTTTTAAATGTAATACACATAAAAAATCAAATAAAACGTGGATGTGGAAAATAGAACCAAACTTATGTTCGATGATAGAACATCGAACACTAGTTTGGTTCAGAATAAATATTTATATGACCTACAAAAGGTTTTAAGTCTGGCTGTTTGTGTATGCGAGTCCTCACAGTGAATACAAGTTTAAAAAAAATATAAACTATAAGACGGTCCATTCTCATTGAAAACATAGTACCACACTAAGATGCCATAACTAAAACATTACACTGCACACCAGATAGTGATGTGCACAAAACTATAAACAAGGCGGGGTTATCGACACGCTATCGATGTATCGACCTAGACTACGTAGCGTAAATGTCTTGTTTTTGTTGCCTTATCGTGGACGGCGTAGGAGCTAATTAAACATGGAATAGTGTGGAATTTTGCACTTATCATTTTGTGTACTATTTGGTGGGCGAAGATATAAAGTACTAGTTGTTGACCGTTGCTTCGCCCGCGTGATATAGAAAAAAGTATCCCTTGTGTTATTCCAGACTAGAAACTACCTCTGTGCCAAATTTCATCAAGATAAGTAACAAACATCCATCCATCCTCACAAACATTCGCATTTATAAAATTAGTAGGACTAGTTGTTGCCCGTTGCTTCGTCCGCGTGGACGTAAGAAAATTATCCCAAGGGCTATAATACTGCCGTGTCGATGGCTCGTTCGTGTTCCACGCGCGCCTCAAAGAAATGTCAGCAAAGCAGACGGGCCCCTGTCGCCGGGGTTGCGAACACAAACGGTAAAAGAAGGAACATGAATGGGTTTTAGTCAGTACAAGTCTGACACTCCCTTTCGCCCCGCCCAGAGCGGGAGAAGTTATATAATGATTTCCCATCCGAAAAAAATGGCGTCCTAACTGTCAGGGATCGTACGGTGACGCGATGCGTTCATGTCGAGCGATGCTCGTACATTCTAAAGAAATCTGTATGTTTAAACTCATCGTGCGACAAGAACTCATCGTGTCATCGTACGATTGATAAACAGTTACCTAAGAAAGGGCCAGATTCAGTAGTGAAAGTTAACAAGACGAACATCGATGACTAATCAACTTGACCAAAATCGACTATTCAAATGACAATGAAAAGTTTTTTTTTCTTCGTCATAAATATAACGTTACTCTTCTTGACCTAGATACTGTGGTTCTAAATTGGCACAGATTAACTATAATGAAAACGTGTCGAAGTGCCAAAATATTTTATTTTGTGTCGTAGACTGGCTGGTTTTCTTTGTTTTGTTATGATACAGTCAATGACAAGACGTAACATGCAAAAGATATGTGTTTTTTTTGACGAAATCATCAAATAACTTAAGGTGGGAGTGTCAAACTTGTACTGACTAAAACCGACCCATGTTCCTTCTCTTGCCCTTTACGTTCTGGGGGCGCAGTATCACTTTCGAACAACCCGCAACCCCGGCAGGCGGTGGCCCATGGCAGACCCGTCTGCTTTGCTGTCATCTCTTTTAGGCGCGCGTGGAACACGACCGCACCGTCGACACGGTCTGTCGTCACTAAACGGACGGACGGTGAGCTATCCATTGCTCAACGTCCACAGGCCTGCATCTACGGTGGCCGGGAGTCGTCTCGCGGCGCCCGACGCCCGCAGCGTTAGGTGTTTGTTTAAAGCCTTTATTTATCGTGTGCCTATGGGCCTCTGGACTAGTCTTAACATGCCGTCGAGAAATTTCTCTGACAAGCTCAAGTAAAGGAAAGGGGTTTCGAAGGGGTCCCATATAAATTTCATCTGTATTGCTCCGGTAGTTTATAGCTATCGTCTATAATTATGTGAGATAATAATATCATCATACCATGACTAAAAATGCTGAAATAAAAAACTTTTTTTCAAAAAAAGACAGGCTTCCAAAAAAAATACTAAAAATGGTGGTATTTTTTTTTAATCTTCACCGAAGCAAGTGATAATTATGCAATACGCATATGATCTGAAAAAAAATGGTATTTTTGTTCGGACTTGAGACTTATGACTTCACAGTCCAATGGTCATACATTACATATTCATTTTCATTAATTAAAAACTAGACTAGACTGCAACTGATCACACTGTTATTATAAAAAGAAAAATAAAATGGTATGTTGGTCAAACGGCTTAACGGAGTTGTATGAACGATGAAATGGTACGCAGATAGCTTAAACCCTGGATTAACACATTGGCTACTTTTTATCCCGGTCTACTCGAGTGAAACCGCGGGGCTCAGCTATTTGAATATTAACGTAAAGGCAACAATGGATTTTGTCTAAGTTTCTTGCGTTCAAGCTAAGACAGAAAACTTAAAACCATTTGAGACTTTCACGTAAACTTAGTGGAGCTCGTGGCTATATAATAATCTTTAGGTTAAGCCGCACTTGCCTAGGTTGGTCTGTGGATGGGTGTCCACCAGCTACACACAGAGTTTCCTTCGTGCCTAGCAAAGCACGTTAAGCTGTTGGTCCCGGCTGTCATTTGTAGATTCTTGACAGTAGTTACAGGTAGTCAGTGTTCCGAAAATCTGACAACCAGTCTATGCCCAGGGGTATCGTATTACCCAGTACTAATTGGGTTGTGAAGGTGAGATAGGCAGTCGCTCCATGTAAAATACTGGTATTCAGCTACATCTGGTAAGACTGGAAGCCGACCCCAATCTAAACTCCTCCAACGTAAACAATTTCTCGCCGAAAACATTAAAAAAAAACTATAGATATATCTGCCAATACGACAAAGTAAATGATTCACGAAGTTAAAAATAACTAAAACGCCAACGCTCGTTTCAAAAGTTGTTATTCCGTATCGGCCTTGGACATATCTACCTACCCACCTGTAGAAGTAAACACGCCTTTTTAATACGTTTGTTTACAGTATGTAGTAAGGTGATATGCGTAAAAAAGATTAACCGACTTCAAAACAAAAAGGTCATGTATTCAAAATGAAAGTGTGTATGTCTGATTATTTCTCATAAACTACTGATTGAAATGTTGTAATTTTAGTTCGTAAATAGTATAGTCGGTATGGTGCCTCTTTGTTCTAGCTAATTATTGGCACATTCAGCCCCAAAAAGAGTTAAGCACGAACTAGACTAGCGCGAATTTTTACTATATCTCAATGTTGAAGGACGGAGAGCGAAAGGAAGGCAAAGAAAAGATGGATGGATTGTGTAAGGAATGATGTGAAGGAGAAAGGAGTAAATGATGCCGTGACGTCTGATAGGGGAGAATGGAAGAAGAAAACGTGTTGCGCCGACCAATGGGACAAGGACGGGAATATGATACTAGAAGCATTCAAGCATATATTATCTTAGTTATAAGATCAGAGTATGGTTTTCGTAGCCTAAACAAAATTGTGGGTTGCTATTCCTCCTTAATTTTTGAGCAGTTGTTAATTTATGATTATTCGTTGTTTCAGATTCAACAAGCAGGTGCAAGCAATATGCACACTTTGGCCCAGTCGGCCCCACCGCAGATTTTAGGTGAGTTTCTGTTAATTTGTTGCTTTTTCTTTAACGTCTTTCTGAACATTATTTTCTGTAGGCCATTATGACCCTAACGTCGGCCATGATAGTTATTATTTTTGGTTAAAATACGTTGCCCCACTAGGAATTTCTTCTGTACAGTGCGTTTACAAACATTTATACTCAAATACACAAACAGCCAGACCCAGAACAACTATCTGTAGTATACAAACCCGCGCCACGCAGCGCAGCACTCGGCGTCTTCATCGCCGAGCGCGATGGAGACGCCTAAAACTTGTCGGTTCCTCATAAGTTCTAGTTGTATCCAAGAAGTATTTAACAAAATAAATAAAAAAAAAATGTTTCAAGACAATCTCTTTTAGAAGTCATCTTGTTTCCTTTATTCTGGTCGAAGCTCAAGACAGTTTAAACTCACACGGAGGAGCTCACAGCTAAATAATAACAGCCGCTTGTTTCGATCTTTAAGTCAGTGGATGGGTGACCACCCAGCACGTACAGAGTTTCTTCCGTGTCTAGGAAAGCACGTTGATTTCGGCTGCCATTTGTAGTTCTTTGACGAGCAGCGTTTGAAGTAGAATCTCGTGTAGGCGATATATGTTATACTAGCTACATCTTCCTTGTATGGACCCCGCTGCTTGGGGGTCCGGTTTCTGCATTTTAGTCCTTCAGGTTGGACCATTGTTCGTAGGACTGTCTCATCATCATTTTCCTGCCCTTGTCCCATTCTATTTGGGGTCGGCTCAACACGTTACCTTCCATTCTCCCTTATCAGACGTCACGGCATCATTTACTCCTTTCTCTATCATATCGTTTACACAATCCATCCATCTTTTCTGCGGCCTTCCTCTTCCTCTCCATCCATCAACATATCATATCTATTACTCTTTTAATCACAAGCGCTTCATGGTCTTAAAAAGCCTACATGGGCACTTATAAAACGTCGAGAAAAGTGCACGGTTCGGGTTGGTCGATTCCTATAAAGAAGAACCGGCAAGAAACTCCATGGTTACTCTTGTCTACATTATAACATTAAATATCTTTCAACAGACATTCGCTCCCCAGCCGGCCCGACAACCCTCCTCTCAGTAGGGAGCGGGAGCTTTGCCCGCACGGCGCCCAGGGCTGCGGGTGGCGGGCCTGTCATCAACTATCTGAAGACCAGCGCCGTTCAGTATGCAGCTAAGCAGCAGCAGCCGCCACAGGTGCCGCAGAGGCTTAAGGTAAGGATTTTACAAAACTCACATCTCGGAGGGTTTACACTTGAAGTAGTCAGGAATAGACCTCATGGTTCTTAAAACAGCTTTGCTTACATAGCGGCGGTGAATGCTATATATATTTATTATTTTCATTTATTATTTACATTTATCATTTTTTTATTTATTAAAAAGGTTACCTTCTGTATAAAAATGTCTTAAAAATAAAAATTATAGTATTGGACTTATACAGTTGCCATTTTTCCAATTACAGGTTAACTAACATTTTTACATAATGATTAATAACAATAATAATTGTGTATTCATAATAAAAGAAACTACAAAAACAACGAAAATACAATTTCTTAGAAGACAAAAAAAAACGAAACTTTTTTAACAGTTTCTATAAAAATAGTGGTGTTATCTATATAGCAGGTGAAACCGCTGGCCACAGCTAGTACTTGTGTGTAATCTCGCCAATGAACTACTGATTCGATTTGAAAACATATTTTAGTTATGGATATACACATCGTCTCTTAGTTCAGCTGTTCGAAAGAGATACCACGGAACACAAAGGGCAAAAGAAGGAATATGGATGGGTTTTAGTCAGTACAAGTCTGACACTGTTCCGTTCCATTTAATTTCCCATTCGAAAAACAAAAGAAAACTAACAATATAAAATTAATTAACGAGAAACTATCATAGACAGCCAAACTTTCATATAGCAATTACAAACACGCAAATAATGCATTAGATTTTTTTACAATTAGGTATTAATCTATTTTAGACAGTTCAATTAAGAATGGATGAGTGATAGATGAATAATGTGATTATTGATCATCTAAAATGTTATAAAGCTGAAGATTTTTAATGCGGATATCTCGGGAGCTTAAGCAGAATCATAAAAGGTTAATAATATGATTTACGTAATCATTCCTAAAATGGTCACAAAGTTACAGTCATTTAGTAAGGATTTACCTACGCAAATACTCCAAACTATTAATACGTGGGTGTACTGCAGACCTCTGTCTACTACTTAGGCGTTATTTACGCCAATTCCGCCCATCCCCGTTGAACTGACCCCAGCAAAAGATCAAGACATCTGAAACTATATCATCATCTGCCTAGCCTTTTTCCAACTATGTTGGGGTCGGCTTCCAGTCTAACCGGATGCAGCTGAATATCAGTATTTTACATGGAGCGACTGCCTATCTGACCTCCACAACCCAGTTAATACTGGGTAATACGATACCCCTTGGTAAGACTGGTTGTCAGACTTTCGGGACACTGACTACCTGTAACGACTGTCAAAGATCTACAAATGACAGCCGGGACCAACGTCTTAACGTGCTTTCCGAGGCACGGAGGAAACTCGGTATGTAACGGGTGGTCACCCATCCACAGACCAACCTAGGCAAGCGCGGCTTAACCTAAAGATCGACCCGAGCGGCTACTATTTATTTAGCCACGAGCTCATCTGAAACTATATAATGCTATAAATAGTAGTTGTTTCTCTTTCGTGAGAAAATAATTGTAGACATTTTAAAAATAGTTTTGTTCAATTATTGTGTTGTGCGTATCTAAGTTGTGGGTCAATGGGTTATCTTTTTGTTTGTGTGCGCGTCTTTTGTGTACGGAGACATGTTAGTGATGGTAATAGGCTTGTTCCTTATAACATGGGACTTACACATAATTGACGAAAATATGTGGGTGTACAGGGATTTGTAACAATATCCGTATTTAAAGTGTTCATGGAGTTTCTTGCAAATTTATCACTCAGATCCAGCCTGTCCCTTGCTGTCCCTCAGCGACGCCCTAAGCCGAGGCTCGTACCCCACAGGGGGTGCCCTTAGCGTGTAGTCGCTTAGTTTGTAAGTTTATACCCTGGCTGGAGGTCTTAATTTTTAAGGCACCCACGGGATTCGTCCGGTTAAGCAGACAACCTCCTTGGTTGAACTGCGGGATGCCAGTCATAAAAAAAAATCTCTATAGAGATCTACGCTTTGTAATCCGCAACTACGGTACTTTCACAGTTATTATTATGCCTTGTGACTGGGATTGTAGTTTTTTTTTTAAATTTGTTATCATTGTATTTGCCAATGTATTAAATAAATTTGTTATCATTGTATTTGCCAAAAATATTTGCCAACCGTATCGTAACTTTTGAACTGTCCATCAGTTCAAAAGTTACGATACGGTTGGCAAATATTTGTGTGATCTACAGGTAGTTGTTTCGGGTCTGGCTGTTTGTGTATGTGAGTTCAAATATTGGTAAACGCACCCACGATACAGGAGAAACTCCTAGTGTGGGGCAACGATTAAAAAACAAACTGGCCTACTTGAAATAAATGCATTTGATTTAAATGAAAGCCAATTCCTACATACTTGGGGAATAGCTCGGCATATGATGATAAAGAGATCTCTACTTATGTAACAATGCATACAATGTTGTGTTAGTCCTTAGCAAGTCTTAATAACTTTGATAATAGATAGCTTATCCATGACCTGTATTATCTAATTAGTAAACAAATACTAAAGATATTTATTGATAGTTTGTTTTGTTTATGCAATTTTTATGGACTTCGTTATGTTATGTAATTAGCATAATGTAAAGGTTACGACTTTTATCTAGCTGCAATATTATTCCCGGCCACCGTAGATGCTGGTTAGGGGACGGTGAGCAATAGGTCGCTCACTTTCCGTCCGTGTAGTGATGACAGGCTGTGTCGATAGCGCGTTCGTGTTCCCCGCCTCAAAGAGATGTCAGTAAACCAGAGGGGCCTGCAAGAGCCACTGCATGATACATAAAGGGATCATCAATCAATCAATCATCAAAATTTTGTGTCAGACTTTTAATTATTAGTAAAAACCCATCCATGGTTTTTTGCCTTTTGTGTTCCGGGGTCGCGGTATCTCTTTCGAACCAATCCGCAGCTCCGGCATTATGCAATTAGTAACTAATTAGTAATGTATGCCTATGGCTTCATCTTTGGTTAACATACAATACCGGTAAATAAGCAGAATCTAACGATTATCTTCTAATGGCATTCTACATGAATCCGTCAACTCAACCCTTTATTAAACTATCACAAACCATATTATTTATTATTAGTTTATTTGATTTGTAAATGTGTATTAGTATCCGTATAAAAATATACGTTTTCTTAAACAAATAGTTTTAGATTCACAATATTGTCGTATTTTACCCAAAGGTTCACTGGTAGAGAATGCTTTATGGCAGCGGTCGGCAACCTCTTGGCAAGCAAGGGCCACAAAGTGACAAATTAAACTAAAGGCGGGCCGCAGTCATTTTACTCGCAAAAACTCAAGAAGCCCAATATACCTGCTCATAATAATTGGTCATATATCATAAAAAAAAACGATTTTACACAAATTTTAGTGTGATGTTTTGACGGGCCTGTTGGTCTAGTGGTTAGTGGCCCTGACTGCTGAGCCGGAGGTCGTGGGTTAGATTCCCACCCAGGACAAACTTTGTGTGATGAGCATGATTGTTTGTTCTGTGTCTGGGTGTGATTTATCTATAATATGTATGTATTTATAAA
Organism: Ochropleura plecta; assembly: GCA_905475445.1. Classification (NCBI taxonomy): domain Eukaryota; kingdom Metazoa; phylum Arthropoda; class Insecta; order Lepidoptera; family Noctuidae; genus Ochropleura; species Ochropleura plecta. The sequence goes on along the minus strand of FR997750.1, from coordinate 1,830,685 downwards.
TTATATAAGTATGTATATCAGTTGTCTGGTTACCATAACACAAGCTCTGCTTAGCTTGTGATCAGCCGTGTGTGAGTTGTCCCAAGATATTTATTATTTATGTCTGAGGTTGCATTTGAAAGGCGGTAGGGCGGCGGAGGTATATCTTGTATGTTAGTCATATTTGTCGTGGCAAATCGTAGAATAGCTCTTTTTTTGCAGATGAGAAATCATCAAATAACTTCCCCCGCTCTGAGTGAAGCTGGGGGGAGTATCAGACTTGTACTGACTAAAACCCTTCCTTCTATTGCCTTTTATGTTCCGAGACCGCGGTATCTCTTTCGAACAACCCGCAACCCCGGCAGGCGGTGGCCCTGGCAGGTCCATCTGCTTTGCTGACATCTCTTTGAGGCGCGTGTGTCAATAGACGGACGGACAGTGAGCTACCCATTGCTCACCATCCACATGCCCGCATGTACGGTGGCCGGGAGTCGTCTCGCGGCGCCCGGGGCGTCGAAGGAGGTGACCGCTTTCCATTCCCTCTCGCTCCGGACCATGGCCTGAACCAGGGCCGGACGCGAGAGATCGCCGCCGCCGATCGCCTCCACGAGGGCACGGCGGTGCTCCGCCCACGCTGGGCAGATCGCCACTGTGTGCTCCACCGTGTCCTCCGGGCGACCGTCACAATGGTGACACCCAGGCGTTTCCTTCCGCCCGATTATGTGCAGGAACCTCCCGAAACTTCCGTGTCCGGTGAGGACCTGCGTCAGGCGGTAGGTGAGGACGAAATGACGCCTCTCCAGCCACTCCTCAAAGAGGGGACTTACCGCCACTATTGTGGCGTGCCCTGCGCGGGGTTGCGACAGTCGCTCTCTCCATGCCACCATGAGAACCCACCGGAGAGCGGCAATTTGCCGCGGTAGCGGAGCTTCCCCCCGGTGTAGTGCCTCCGCGCGCCACTCAAACAGGCGCGCGAGGACTATCGCCTCCAGATCCCACGGTGGCAGTCCGGCAAGGAGGCTTGCTGCCTCGCCGGAGATCGTGCGGTAGCCCCGGATTAGCCGTATGGCTACCACCTTTTGGGGTGCGTTCAGGTAGTGGGCGGCGCGCCGCCCTAAAGAACGCGCCCATACCGGGGCCCCGTAAAGGGCCATGGACCGCACGACTCCGGCATAGAGCAGCAGGCAGGAGGCGTTTGGCCCCCTCAGATTGGGCAGGAGCCGCTTGAAAGCAGCCCCCGTCCGCTCGAGTTTGGGAGCCAAACGTCGGAAGTGTTCGACGAAGTTCCACCGGCTGTCGAGGACGATTCCCAGGTACTTCATCGTCGACCCGACACCGATGCGAACCCCTCATACCATCAGCTGGGATCCCGACGGTGGCGTATTCCCGCGGCCATGAAAGACCATGTCCTCGGATTTGTGCAATGCCACGAAGTGGGAACTGGCCCCTCTCCAAGCATGCAAGCATCTTCGGAGCCCTAGTAGTCGGGGCCCGAGAGCCTCCAAAGCCAGGACCCAGGCTTTGCCATGTAAGCCATTGGGTCCCGGCCGGGTTGGTATTTTTGGCTGTAGAATAGTGCTTAAATGCTCATCTGTAAGACGAGAAGCATATTTATTTTTCTATAATTAACAATTGAAAAATTGTAATGAACTGCTTAGCAAACTTTTTCAACTTGACAAAATCAGATAGCATTTAACAAGATCATTGGATTCATAGAAGGAGCTTTGAGAATATCAGCTAGTATGACACATTTCAAAGTGTTGCCGAGCAGAGGGGTTAAAAGGCGCGCTTACTTAATGCGTTGATTTTGATAATAATTATAACTTATTTACAAAACATTCACGGGCCGCAACGAAGACGTCCGCGGGCCGCGGGTTGCCGACCCCTGCCTTATGGCATTAAGTCCGCCTATGTACCACTATTGTACATGAAGTTTAAATAAAAAAATAAACCATATAAGCACCTAATACACACTTAAAACATTTTAAAACCCTGTTTTTTCCAACAGGCTCTACCACCTCAGCAGCCGAACTTAAGCGCCCTACCAGCAGCCCTAGGGCGGCAGTCCCCCGCCCCCGCGCCGCTGGCGACGCCGCCGGGTGTGGGCCCCGGGGTGGTGCCCGGCGGAGTCGCCCAGCAACAGGCCGCCGGCCAGTTCCAGCGCCTGAAGGTGGAAGATGCGCTGTCATACCTCGATCAAGTGAAATACAAATTCAATACGCAGCCACAAGTCTACAACGACTTTTTGGATATCATGAAGGAGTTTAAGAGTCAGACGTAAGTGTCATTTTAGTTTTATTTTTTCATTTTCATGCTGCATTGGTGAATAGAGATCTGGTCACACTTATGCGAATCCTGCGACGGGACGCGTCTTTTTGTCTTAATGGTTTAATCTACATAGAAGTTAGCTGACATAATGTCCTACATCTCTCGTAGGATTCGCTTTAGTTTGATCAGAACATAAGTTTGGGTAAGGACATAAATAAAAAAAAAATATATTATAATTTCATGCATGTTTGTTCACAGTTTGAATGGTTTTTTTTTATTTCAACCTCCTTTAAAAAAGGAGGGCGTTATTTTGACTTTGTATTTTTAGGGTTTTGTATCTCTAAAAGAAAAAAACGGAACCTTTTTAAGATCACTTTGTTGTCCAACTGTCTGTCTGTCAAGACCTTTTATTAAGGGAACGCGTAGGGGTATCAAGTTGAAATTATAACTATATAAATCCTCGTAACGCCCAACCTAAATTTAGCTCGATATACAGGGTTATTTGTAAAACACTGGCAACGTATCAGGACCATGTTACTAACATCATAATTAACAACTTTTGTTCTAGGACATTTAAACATTTATCATATTTTAGTTCATCAGATTTTCATACAAAAATAAAAATATCGAAATTGAACGCTCTAAATGTTACGAAATCTATGCGAAGCAAACGTACCTACAAGCGGCGGTGTAGGTATGTAGGTACAGCAAAATACGGAGTTGAAATGTGTTAGGACAACGAAATCTTGAAGATTTGTTTTTGGTATATGTATAAAATTTTGTAAAAAATCATAGAACAAAAGTTGTTGTTTATGATGATTGTAATACAGTCCTACAAGGTTGTCGGTGTTTTACAAATAACCCTGTATATTACGGCTCAATGTACTAAAATAGGTGCAAGTAGTTGCGGCCCAGAACTTTGATTTAGTAAAAAAGTGTTTAAATGTAATACTTTTGGCTAAACACTTTTAAGGGGTATTTCTTAAACCTAAAGTTTACTATTTCATGCAAAAAATATTTTGAAATTATTTGTCCTTTTTTAGGTCACTGGGCCAAATACGTTAAAATTAAAATCGTTAAATTATCATGTCATAATTTTAGTTCGCTGGGCCGTAATTTTAAATAGTGTCTTGGGCCGGAGTGTCAACATTTTTTTGACACTAAATTAGGCCGTTGGGCTTTACGAGGATAATACTCAAACCTGTGGTCCCTTGAAACTATGAAAATATCAACCCTCTAAGTCTACGCAGTCAAAACAATATGGCCGTTTATGTCGCAAGTTTGTATGGAATGGGTGTTTTTTTCGCTTGGCCGGCTTTTTGTGTGTTGATATTATATGTGAACATAATTCAAAGCTTGTATATTTTTAAATTAAATTAGTGTTGTGTTTTGCTTATCCGATTATTTGTTACTTTGGCTTGTAATGACAGTAGAAAATAGTACTTGATATGGTTAAATAAGTTTATTTTCTCAATAAAAAATCACAAGGTTTTCACTGACTTATGAACATAATATATGGAATTTAAACTAAAGTATAAAATTCGCATTGACAAACCATGTAGGTAGATTTATTTTTCTCATAAAAGTAACTTGTTGAAATTTATAAGTAGATTCATCTCCCATAATATATTAATATATTCCTATCATAGTATACTTTGCTTCTCATTAACCCATTAAGTCTTAACTGATAAAACGTCACCACCATAATAACTACAAGAATGATGAAAACAATTACCGTTTGAATACAATGAAAAAATTAATGGCTGCAATTTTAATTGTTCTGACTACCCTCATTTAATAAAACCGACTACTAACAATTATCCTCCATCTTAATTTTAGTTTATATTGCAGTATTGACACCCCAGGCGTCATCACCCGGGTATCCAACCTGTTTAAAGGGCATCCAGAACTGATAGTTGGCTTCAACACATTTTTGCCACCGGGATACAAGATTGAAGTTCAGAGTAATGGACAGGTAAGAATATATTTTTTGTTATTGAATGATTTGGCTGGTTTTGACGACTGCCGTGTTCGAGGTTCTGGGTTTGAGCCTCTGGTTAGCTATTGTTTTTGGGGTTTTTGTTATTAAGACAGACAGATGTGTTTGCTGGCGAGTTTGTTCCGCCACTTTTTCTTCCCAGCACACCAAGAAGTGGCGAAGGGCGGGGCGTTTTTGTGGGACTGTCTCTTGTAATGTGACGTTCAAAAAGTGCTGATTATCAGCCTAATTTGAATAAATGGCCATTGATTTTAAGGTTTGCTTAGTCCAAGTTTTTGCCAAATTAGTGGCAATAGGCTCGCTGTTAAATATGTGATATACCGTCAAATCCACCCATCAATTACACGTTATCTTATTTTTGTCCTCAAAGTTCTCGATATACTTAGAGTTTTCTCAAGATGAACTTTTCACAATTGCCATAATATCCCTAAAAGTAACGTGAGCAAGGGTAAAAATCAATTCACATAGGCCTACATGGGCACTTATAAAACGTCGAGAAATGGTGCACCGTCCGAGTCGGTCGTTTCCTATGGAGAAGAACCGGCAAGAAACTACATGATTACTTTTAAAATCACAAGTAGTCATGAAGATTGTTATTAGGACTCGTCAAATGGGCGAGTTCATTATCCCCCCCATCCCGTTGCTAACCTCAATAGGTTTGACAACTGCGTACAAGGGGGTATATCAAGTTAGCATTGGAAGCATTGCACAGTACTACACGACTTGCAGTGTGCCGAAAATGTTAAAACAAATGAAACAAAACACTGGCAATCATTTTTGTGAAGAACTACTCTTAAGTTTATAACAAGATACTGTCATTTCTACATTGGCTATGATTTACCATAAACAGCCTATAAACCTTTTTGGAAGACTACAATGAGTCCCATCCCATCCCCTGGGCAGGCCCAAGAGAGGCCAGCCCAGGGGCTGGCCTCGTGTTCATGGGGATGAGGAGATGTTAATACAATCACGTTTTAAGTCTTTCTGTCGCTTATCACCTATTATGTTTTTGTCTCTGCATCACCCTAAGGTTGACTGGTAGAAAATGCCCAAGGCATTAAGTCCGCCTTAGTACAATGTTTTTGCGTTCTACCGGGATTAAAAGTATCCTTTGTCGCTACGCTGTCCTCTTATACTAAGTACTAACGTTGTAAAAAGTAACCATGGAGTTTCATGCCGGTTCTTCTATGTAAGAAACAACCAACCCGAACCGTGCTACTTTTTATAAGTGAAATATGCGCCCATGTGTGAAATAATTTTTTTTTGATTTTTAATCCAGGTTAAAACGATCTATGCCAAATTTTATCCAAATACGGACATTAGTACATTCATATATCTTCAAACTTTTGCATTTAAATAATATTGGTAGGATTTTTCATTCAAGTAGTTCCTAGTCTTAATCCAATCAGGATTACGGTTACATAAGCCATCAAGCTCGACAGAAACGAGGTCAGTTCACTAAGTTCGCGTAGTCAGGGTGAAATCACTCACAAAGATGAACATTCCCCTTTGTGTCATTAAGAATTTCAAATCCCCTGCAAGGAAACTCTCCAATTGAATGTTGAAGTGCTATCGATGCAGATTTTACCCACTCCACCAAAGAAGCATTAACTTGACAGAATGAGATATATTGATCGGATACTCTCGTCCGTACATGATGCAAATATCATCATCATTTCCCTGCCCTTGTCCCATTCTATTTGTGGTCGGCGCAACACGTTTTCTTCTTCCACTCTCCCCTGTCAGACGTCACGGCATCATTTACTCTTTTCTCCTTCACAATAAATCCATCTTTTCTTTGGCCTTCTTCTCCCTCTCCATCCATCAGTGTGTTACAATGTGATCTAGCTTAGTTAGTTCTCACTTATAACAGGTGTAAACGGACTCTCAATCTAAGAACTCTGTGTTTTTGTTTACAACTTTTGTTATTTTTTGGACTGCGAGTACAGCTGTGAACTGGTCACGTTTCGGTCGAGGATGACAAAGGCTTGGACTAAATACTGCCGTTAAAAGACAAGGGCGCATCTGAGAAATCGCATTGCAGGATGAGCCTAACAAAAAAAAAAAAAAATTTTAATCTTACGAATATTTTTGGTTGTGGATGTCAGATAGTCGCTCTATGTAAAATGTCCGGTTAGACTGGATCTGTCCATTCCAACATAGTTAATTTCCGCGGTAGGGCCCTTTTTTATTACGTTACTAGAATACGGCGTCGTCCCAATTGGGAAGGATCGTACGAGGACACGATTCGTTTGATAAAAATGGTCTATGAAGCATCGCGCGATGACTGCGTGCTTCAATTATTACACTGAAAATTCTGTGTAATTGAATTAATTGTGCGACGAGAACGTATCGTGTCATCGTACGATCGATAGCCAGATAGGACAACGCCTAATAATAGACGGTCATACAGAATACTAAAACCTTCTATAACTCCACAGGTGTCAGTATCGATGCCGTCTCCGACCGGGTTCGGCGGCACCGGCCCGCCCGGTAGCGGTGGGGGCGGCTCCAGCGTGGTGTTGGGCGTGCAGCATCCACCGCCGCCGCCCCAGCCGCAGCTTGTACATCTATTGCCGCAGGCGCAGTAAGTATTATCTTATTAACTTGTAAACGCTGGGTTTTGCAACATCAGGTACTTTTTCGTCATCATTCTCCTGCCCTGCATATTGAGGGTCAGCGTCTTCAATAATAGCCATGAGTGTAGTAAAAATTTTCAGATACTTCTTATTAGAGGAATGATGTCAGACGGTGGAAACATCAGTTCAAAATCTTAGATATTATTTATTCTTAGCAGCTCTACCAGAGCACCAAAAATTATGGGGAAGAAAAGCCCGTCACCGTCATATCAGCCCGGAGTTTCTGATTTTGTTCTGAGCGTTCATTATCCAGGTGTTTTCCGCGTTTTTGACGATTTCGACGATTTCGATTCAACAATTTTTAGGTTTAGAAATGACCTTAATTAACTAAATTATTTTCTTATAAAGACCCCAATACTAGACAAAGGTCTGTCATGTCTCTCTAATTTATTTATTACAGAGAATATGAACAACATAACAAATCCAAGCTATTGCACATTTAAAATAAACATATTTACAAAAAGGAATAAACGACATCATTTTCCTGCCCTTGTCCCATTCTACTTGGGGTCGGCGCAACACGTTTTCTTCTTCCATTCTCCCCTGTCAGACGTCACGGTATCATTTACTCCTTTCTCCTTCATTCTTTACACAATCCATCCACTTTTTCTTAATATCATTATAAAAAAAAACAAATACTTAGTAAAATGTATAGGTTGACTTATGGTCTAAATTGCGTGGGAAACGCTAGACCATCTCTCTAGATGAATTTAACGATGCCGGCCATGTTTAAAAAAAACAGAAGTTTATTAACATAGACAGACAGCACAATACTGTTAGCCGCTTGAGTGCTTTCGCCACTTTCTTAAGATATTTATTTCTCAAAATAATTACAAATTCACATACAGAGAAAAACTTAATTAAATATGTAGTTGCAAATAAATTATGAAGCAGTAAGCGTAGCTTAAAATAAGAATACTGCGGCATGTTACATGTTTAACTAAAACTTATAATTATTTTGGCATTTTTATCAAACAACACAATTGACAATCTAGAAAATAACCTAAAATTAACTACCGAAATACTTGACGAACGCTATACGATGGTCTAACGTTCGTCAAGTATTTCAGGATGTCTCCTGATGAATTTAACAGTGTCGGCCATGTTTTAAACAGTTTATTTATAATAGACACACAGCACAATTCTAGAAATTCACCACTAAAATCCTTACTTAATATTATAAAAGCGAAAGTAAGTTTGTTTGTTACCTCTTCACGCTTTAATGGCTTAACCGATTTTGATGAATTTTGGTACAGAGATAGTTGGGAACTAGGAGACGGACATAGGCAAATTTAAGAAAAAGTGGGATATAAGGTAGAACGAGGGAAGAAAAGGGAAAACCTGGCGTTGCTATTACAAATCTATAAGGCACAAGAGCAAAAACTGCAGGTAGCAGGTACTGTGTTATACCGAATTTAACGCGAGCGAAGCCGCGGGCAAAAGCTAGTATTAAATAACAAACAAAGATAGTACCTAACAAAAATAGCTAAGTTAGCAACAAAAATATTGACGTCGTACGCGCGGCGCAGGGTGAATGAACTCCACCAGCTGTTGCGTCACGGCTACATAGTACATACAGCTAGGTTCCAGATTTACATAATACTGAATAAACTAGCGTTTTGTGTGTTATTGTTCGTTAGGATTTGGTGGTGTGAAATGGTTATTCACCTTAGATGCAAAGACTTGCTAGTTAATTTACTGTCAAAACGTACTTTGCGTTCGCACTGGCAATTTAATAAATTTACAAAAAAAGTATGTTGTTTTTGGGTTCCGTACCTTAAGGCGCGGCAATAAGCTAATCTTTAGGTTTTTGCGGAAGTGACGCTAGCTGCATACTAGGCATGGTCTGACACAAGTACACGACACTATTGCATCGAAAGAATAGAAATAAGGTCGAAAATATTTCGGTGTTTGATTTTATTTGAATATCATGTCCGCCAAAATGTAGGTCATTTTGCAGTTTTAATTAAATATAAAAAAAAATACAGCTCCGTGTTTGAAAAAATTTAGATATCTCTTTAGTCTATACAATTTTCTTTGTTATAGATATAAAAAATATGATGGTTGTCGCTGAAAAAATTGAGTATTTCAAGACGAAAAAATTTTTTTCTTGGTCTTTTTAAACATTTTTTTTTCGTAGTACTAGACCACTTTTGTAAACTTAATTTGTTTAACTCTTTACTTTATGTATTGAACTATACACGGTATTTTTTTTTGGCTAGTGGCATGTACAGATACGGCTAACTTTGCGACGAAAAACTAGACGTTTTACGAAGTGTTTGCTTTGTACAGCGCCTTATAAGAAAGAAACTGAACCCTAATTGGGTCACTTTGTTGTCTGTCTGTCAAGACCTTTTATCTCGGGAACGCGTGGAGGTATCAAGATGCAATTAAAACCAAATACTCAAGCGTTTGATTGCTGCGCTACGAGTCGCGGGTGCGATCACCGCACGGAACAGATATTTGTATGACCTACAGATAGTTTTTCCGGGCTGGCTGTTTGTGTATGTAAGTTTAAATGTAAACGCGCCCACAATACAGGAGAAATTCCTAGTGTAAATTCCTAGTGCAGGCAAAAAACAAAAACTCCCTTATATTAAAGAACTAGCTTTTGCCCGCGGCTTCGCTCGCGTTAAATTCGGGGTAACACAGTTCCACGGTTTTTGCCCTAGCGCCTTATTTATTGTAATAGCAATGCAAAATTTTCCCTTTTCTTCCCTCGTTCTCCCTCATATCACAATCTTTTTTTAAAAAAAATAGCCTATGTCCGTCTCCAGGGTCCCAACTATCTCTGTACCAAAAATCATCAAAATCGGTTTAGCCATTTAGGCGTGAAGAGGTAACAAACAAACAAACAAACAAACTCACTTTCGCTTTTATAATATTAGTAAGGATTCTTAGTGGAATGCGTATTAACTTAGTTCTTGTTCATAGGGAGGTGGAAAAAGAAGCGGTGCGACGAACTAACTACTCTAACATGGAAATGTAAGTATTTCTTTTAAGTACCTTACCCCAACTCGAAATTGACTGGTTTTTAATTTATGGTTTAGGTAGTAACAAGTAGCTGCTTAAATTCGAAAGGCCACATGTCGAAAATTTATTTTAGTACAGGAGAGCCTATCAAAATATTTGTTAGCCAACCAAAGTGTATAGATGCAAAAAGGACAGCAGTCTGATTGGACCATTTATGATGCGAGAATACTGGGTGTCTTTTTTACATATAGAAATATAAAGAGTAATACTTGAGAGTTGTCAAGGGACACCCGGATGGAACGAAGTTATTATGTACAAAAAACCTGTAAACACTCAACAAAAATAATCGTCGCGACACCACACTGTTCAATGCGAAATAGAAAAACGAAACGAAAATAACTGGCTTGCTTTCTATGAGAGAGAGAGATAGAGAAACACGCGCACGCCGCACGGCTTACAATAAAAAAATTGTCGTTACAACTTTTGGTCTTAATTTTTTCCGTCTAGCCTCATTTCGCAACGAGCGATAAGGAACTTCGTTCCGAAAATAATATTTGATTATTTTGTGTGGCCCTTTTAAATTTAAGCAACGAGTAAATTATTCTGCTAACCAAACTTTCCCCCTCCCAGGTCGGTGAACAACGCGATTGTCCACAATTTATCAGTGAATGCAGCGCCTACCAACTCGCTGCATCAGATCTCACAAGCTCACCAGCAGATTGAAGCGGCCGCTATACACCATGCTTCTGCTCCTGGTAAGGAATACGCGAAGCTTGATCTTTGCCACCCCGCCAAGAGTAACACAGAGTCTTTTAGGTTCAACGATAACTTCCCAAAACGTTTGAGTAACGGACTATTTGGGAACTGTAGGCCTACTATGACGTCTTAAAGCAGAACTTATTCCACTGAGGGAAAGAGATGGTGCTAGACACCCTGTATAGCTCTGTCTCTTTCCCTCAGTGGAATAAGTTCTGCTTTAAGATGTCATGGTAGGGTAGCTGGTCGTTTTGGGAATGGGAAATAAATAAATATCTTGGGACAACTCACACACGGCTATCTGATCCCAAGCTAAGCAGAGCTTGTGTTATGGTAACCAGACAACTGATATACATACTTATATAATTTATAAATACATACATATTATAGATAAATCACACCCAGACACAGAACAAACAATCATGCTCATCACACAAAGTTAGTCCTGGGTGGGAATCGAACCCACGACCTCCGGCTCAGCAGTCAGGGCCACTAACCACTAGACCAACAGGCCCGTCGCCCCCTCCCTAAATAGACATTTAGGGAGGGTGAACGTTTTGGGAAGTGGTCGTTATGAACCTAAAGGTACAGAATAATGTCACAAATGTTAAGAATAAGAAACTCTTACACTCTTTATAAACTAAACTACCTTTATAACTAAATCTTATTGAACAACAGCTTCACGTGTCTCGGAAAACACACGCCCGCTTGTCAGGTAGCATTCTTGTATCAAAATCGGGATCAAATTTTTTGTATGAAAATATTTCCAACTAGCTGGCGCCCACGGCTTCGCCCACGTGATGATCGAAAAGAAAGATCCTATGTGTTCATTTCAGACTATAATCTAACTCTGTGCCAAATTTCATCAAGATCCGTTTAGCCGTTTTGACTTGAAAGGTGACAACATCCAAACATCCATCCTTACAAACATTCGCATTTATAATATTAGTAAGATGTTTGCTCTATATAGTCTTTTAAATCTCTTTGGGTGACATTTCCAATCCAAGAATTTTCATACCAGCCACTTAATGAGGCGAAAGGGTTAAGGCCAAGATGCTATGATAAACAAGTCTAATATACACAATTGGCTGTGCGGCTTCACCCGCGTTTTTAGTTACTGCCCCGCTCCCGTGGGTAGTAGCGTGATGTTGTATAGCCTATGTTACTTCTTGATATATAGCTTCCTATTAGTGAAAAAATTGTTAAAATTGGTCCAGAATTTTTGGAGCCTATTCGATACAAACAAACAAACAAGTCTATAGATGTTACTTCCTGATAATAATAACTTCATATTAGTGAAAAAAATGATAAAATCAGTCCAGTAGTTTTGAAGCCTATTCGAAACAAACAAACAAATCTTTCCTCTTTATTACATTATTATCTGGTGCCCGCGGCCACGCCCTCGTGATATCGAAAAAAATAATTATGTGTTATTCCAGACTATAATCTACTCTGTGCCAAATTTCATCAAGATCCGTTCAGCCGTTTAGATATGAAAGAGTAACAAACATCCATACATCCTCACAAACATTCACATTTATAATATCAAGTAGGATATGGTTTAGACAAACACATGCACATCTTCAAAATGATGAAATTAATTACCGTTCGATTCTAATGATAAAAAATTGCGGCTGCTCTATTTGAGTTCTGATTATTTTATCAACACCCAACCCTACACAGTAGGTACTGTGACGCGTACTAAATGTTCACGCTACTGCACGCAGGGTCCGGGCAGCCGTCCAACCCGTCGCACGCTGCGCCTGCGCCGTCCAGTCAGCCGGTGGAATTTAATCATGCTATTGAGTATGTTAATAAAATTAAGGTGAGTTTCATTTTGTTGCTTAAAAAAAATATGTATGATAATACTGTAAGAAAAGAAAAACTAATTAATTTACAAAAAATGGTGTTTTTGTTCTAATACTGTACATCGATCTAATTAAAATAATTTTAACACAAACATTGATTGCATTTCAAATTATTATTTGATTATTACTTGTAATGCAAATTAAAAATGTTTTCTTTAATTATAAACATTAATAATTGTTATAATTAATGAAAATGAATTCATTTTGTATAAGTAAATTTACAAATGAATAGAACAGTTTAAAATGTCTTGTTTTCTGATTACATAATTTAAAAATATATATTTCAGAAACTATAATGAGGTATAACATAAAAAAAAGAAAATTGTTTACCTTTATAACTGTTCTAAATAATATTATAGTTCTATGATGGTCCTTAGTATTACTTTTATTTAGATTTACCACTATCGCCACCAAAATGATGAAATTAATTACCGTTCGAATCTAATGATAAAAACTTGCGGCTGCTCTATTTGAGTTCTGATGTCTTCCGAACCCCTAACCACCATCTACAACCCACCACCAGTCTTCTAACCCACCATCATCTTGTCTCCCCATACAGTCCCGGTTCTCAAGGCAGCCGGACAAGTACAAGAGGTTCTTGGAGATCCTACACGCGTATCAGCGAGGGCATCGGGAGATGAAGGAGCCACAGGCCAAACTGCAGACGGAGGCTGAGGTTTATTCACAGGTATGTGAGCCCTATTATTATTATTTGAACATTATAATGTTGTGGGGTCAGTCAGATAAATTTTCCTCAGGACTTGTTAAGGTTTATTACTAAATAGCTTGACACTAAAGAAAATCTGGTACTTACAGCAATTTGAATGTTTTAAGCTTATTTCCTACACATCTTTACTACAACTTGTCTGTATACTGTGTAGTTTTTGACACATAGACTATGACGTCACTACCAGCATCATCTCGAATGATGCGTTTTGAGTTTGCGTCCCATTTCACCAAAAACAAGGAACATAAAATAATAAACTGTAAAATAAGTGCTGTATATTAAGTGAATATTGACGCAGTGGCTGAGCGATCGACTGCTGCGCTTCCCGCACGGAACATATATTTGTATGGCCTACAGATAGTTTTTCCGGGTCTGGCTGTTTGTGTATGTTTAAATGTTTGTCACCCATGAAACAGGATAAATTCCTAGTGTGGTTCAATGTTTAAAATATATATATATAAATAAATAATATAAATATAATAAATGAAAATACAATAAGTGTAAAGCATATAAAAAAAAGTTTTTCATTGCTTGCATATTTCCCTATTTCGGTGCACTATTTATGGTAATTTTACAACTGTCTGAGGTCTACGAATGACAAATAGTATCAACAGCCTTAACATGCTTTTAGAGGTACATACGTCTCGGATGACCGGCCATCCACAAACAGGCTTTAGCAAGAGAATCAGCATTTTAGAACCTGTTCTGTTCTAATTATCAACACATACTGATCTCTTCCCTTTCTCAACAGGTGGCAAAACTGTTCGAGAACCAAGACGACCTGTTAGCGGAGTTCGGTCAGTTTCTACCGGATGCTAAGGCGGTGACGAAGCCTGTGCCAGAAGTGAGGGAGCGACACTACCCGCACGTGAGGTCTCCGCCTGTGCCTACACATCACCAGGTAATTATTAAATAGTACATAATTTCTGATATTTAAAACCAAAACAACATAAAAAAGTCAATCTAGTTAGAAACGTAGATGGTCATATCTTTTGACTGTGTAGACTTAGAGGTTTGATTTTTGCACAGCTCCAAATGACCACGGACTTCGAGTATATGGTTTTAATTTCAACTTGTTACCTCCACGCGTTCCTGAGATTAAGGGTCTTGACAGTCAGACAGGCGAACAACAAAATGAAATACTGAGTCTATATATGTTAAAACATTAACCCTTTAAGTCGAACTACAATACTTTCACAAGTTATTATGCCTTGTGACCGGGACTGTAGCAGCATCATTTTTTTGTTCTTGTTTATATGACATTCAAAAGTGCCTGTAATGGTCTAATTGAAATAAATGCTTTGAGTTTGAGTTTGATGCAATCAAATATATGGCTGTTTATGTTGTGAGTTTGTACGGAACCGTAAGGGCGCGACTTCGAATCGCACTTGGCCGGATTTTTTTTAATTTATATGATGAGTCATGGCTAAATAGTCTGTCTTAAGTTTTAACCGTGCTTGCCTAGGTTGGTCTGCGGATGGGTGACCGCCCTTTACATAACGACTTTTCTCTGTGCCTCGGATAGCACGTTAAGCTATTAGTTTTGGATGTCAATTGTAGGTCTTTGACAGTCGTTAAAGGTAGTTAGTGTCCCGAAAGTCTGACTACTAGTCTTACTACTGGGTTGTAGAGGTCAGATAGGCAGTCGCTCCATGTAAAATAATGGTATTCAGCTGCATCCAATTAGATTGGAAACCGACCCTAACATATTTGGGAATGTTATTGTTTATGTTAAGATATAAGTAATAGAGTGAATGTGGTGTTGTTGTAGGTGTACAAAGCGTACATAGAGCTGGGCACGAACGAGCTGTCGCCTCCCGCGCCGGCGCGCGAGCCCGACCCGCCCGAGCGCCGCCCCGCCGAGCCGCACGCGCCGCACCACGCGCCCGTGAGTACTACACACACGTACATAGAGCTGTCGCCTCCCGCGCCGCCCCGCCGAGCCGCACGCGCCGCACCACGCGCCCGTGAGTACTACACACACGTACATAGAGCTGTCGCCTCCCGCGCCGGCGCGCGAGCCCGACCCGCCCGAGCGCCGCCCCGCCGAGCCGCACGCGCCGCACCACGCGCCCGTGAGTACTACACACACGTACATAGAGCTGTCGCCTCCCGCGCCGGCGCGCGAGCCCGACCCGCCCGAGCGCCGCCCCGCCGAGCCGCACGCGCCGCACCACGCGCCCGTGAGTACTACACACACGTACATAGAGCTGTCGCCTCCCGCGCCGCCCCGCCGAGCCGCACGCGCCGCACCACGCGCCCGTGAGTACTACACACACGTACATAGAGCTGTCGCCTCCCGCGCCGCCCCGCCGAGCCGCACGCGCCGCACCACGCGCCCGTGAGTACTACACACACGTACATAGAGCTGTCGCCTCCCGCGCCGGCGCGCGAGCCCGACCCGCCCGAGCGCCGCCCCGCCGAGCCGCACGCGCCGCACCACGCGCCCGTGAGTACTACACACACGTACATAGAGCTGTCGCCTCCCGCGCCGGCGCGCGAGCCCGACCCGCCCGAGCGCCGCCCCGCCGAGCCGCACGCGCCGCACCACGCGCCCGTGAGTACTACACACACGTACATAGAGCTGTCGCCTCCCGCGCCGGCGCGCGAGCCCGACCCGCCCGAGCGCCGCCCCGCCGAGCCGCACGCGCCGCACCACGCGCCCGTGAGTACTACACACACGTACATAGAGCTGTCGCCTCCCGCGCCGGCGCGCGAGCCCGACCCGCCCGAGCGCCGCCCCGCCGAGCCGCACGCGCCGCACCACGCGCCCGTGAGTACTACACACACGTACATAGAGCTGTCGCCTCCCGCGCCGCCCCGCCGAGCCGCACGCGCCGCACCACGCGCCCGTGAGTACTACACACACGTACATAGAGCTGTCGCCTCCCGCGCCGGCGCGCGAGCCCGACCCGCCCGAGCGCCGCCCCGCCGAGCCGCACGCGCCGCACCACGCGCCCGTGAGTACTACACACACGTACATAGAGCTGTCGCCTCCCGCGCCGGCGCGCGAGCCCGACGCGCCCGAGCGCCGCCCCGCCGAGCCGCACGCGCCGCACCACGCGCCCGTGAGTACTACACACACGTACATAGAGCTGTCGCCTCCCGCGCCGGCGCGCGAGCCCGACCCGCCCGAGCGCCGCCCCGCCGAGCCGCACGCGCCGCACCACGCGCCCGTGAGTACTACACACACGTACATAGAGCTGTCGCCTCCCGCGCCGGCGCGCGAGCCCGACCCGCCCGAGCGCCGCCCCGCCGAGCCGCACGCGCCGCACCACGCGCCCGTGAGTACTACACACACGTACATAGAGCTGTCGCCTCCCGCGCCGGCGCGCGAGCCCGACGCGCCCGAGCGCCGCCCCGCCGAGCCGCACGCGCCGCACCACGCGCCCGTGAGTACTACACACACGTACATAGAGCTGTCGCCTCCCGCGCCGGCGCGCGAGCCCGACCCGCCCGAGCGCCGCCCCGCCGAGCCGCACGCGCCGCACCACGCGCCCGTGAGTACTACACACACGTACATAGAGCTGTCGCCTCCCGCGCCGGCGCGCGAGCCCGACCCGCCCGAGCGCCGCCCCGCCGAGCCGCACGCGCCGCACCACGCGCCCGTGAGTACTACACACACGTACATAGAGCTGTCGCCTCCCGCGCCGGCGCGCCAGCCCGCCCCCCCCGAGCGCCGCCCCGCCGAGCCGCACGCGCCGCACCACGCGCCCGTGAGTACTACACACACGTACATAGAGCTGTCGCCTCCCGCGCCGCCCCGCCGAGCCGCACGCGCCGCACCACGCGCCCGTGAGTACTACACACACGTACATAGAGCTGTCGCCTCCCGCGCCGCCCCGCCGAGCCGCACGCGCCGCACCACGCGCCCGTGAGTACTACACACACGTACATAGAGCTGTCGCCTCCCGCGCCGCCCCGCCGAGCCGCACGCGCCGCACCACGCGCCCGTGAGTACTACACACACGTACATAGAGCTGTCGCCTCCCGCGCCGCCCCGCCGAGCCGCACGCGCCGCACCACGCGCCCGTGAGTACTACACACACGTACATAGAGCTGTCGCCTCCCGCGCCGCCCCGCCGAGCCGCACGCGCCGCACCACGCGCCCGTGAGTACTACACACACGTACATAGAGCTGTCGCCTCCCGCGCCGCCCCGCCGAGCCGCACGCGCCGCACCACGCGCCCGTGAGTACTACACACACGTACATAGAGCTGTCGCCTCCCGCGCCGCCCCGCCGAGCCGCACGCGCCGCACCACGCGCCCGTGAGTACTACACACACGTACATAGAGCTGTCGCCTCCCGCGCCGCCCCGCCGAGCCGCACGCGCCGCACCACGCGCCCGTGAGTACTACACACACGTACATAGAGCTGTCGCCTCCCGCGCCGGCGCGCGAGCCCGACCCGCCCGAGCGCCGCCCCGCCGAGCCGCACGCGCCGCACCACGCGCCCGTGAGTACTACACACACGTACATAGAGCTGTCGCCTCCCGCGCCGCCCCGCCGAGCCGCACGCGCCGCACCACGCGCCCGTGAGTACTACACACACGTACATAGAGCTGTCGCCTCCCGCGCCGGCGCGCGAGCCCGACCCGCCCGAGCGCCGCCCCGCCGAGCCGCACGCGCCGCACCACGCGCCCGTGAGTACTACACACACGTACATAGAGCTGTCGCCTCCCGCGCCGGCGCGCGAGCCCGACCCGCCCGAGCGCCGCCCCGCCGAGCCGCACGCGCCGCACCACGCGCCCGTGAGTACTACACACACGTACATAGAGCTGTCGCCTCCCGCGCCGCCCCGCCGAGCCGCACGCGCCGCACCACGCGCCCGTGAGTACTACACACACGTACATAGAGCTGTCGCCTCCCGCGCCGCCCCGCCGAGCCGCACGCGCCGCACCACGCGCCCGTGAGTACTACACACACGTACATAGAGCTGTCGCCTCCCGCGCCGCCCCGCCGAGCCGCACGCGCCGCACCACGCGCCCGTGAGTACTACACACACGTACATAGAGCTGTCGCCTCCCGCGCCGCCCCGCCGAGCCGCACGCGCCGCACCACGCGCCCGTGAGTACTACACACACGTACATAGAGCTGTCGCCTCCCGCGCCGCCCCGCCGAGCCGCACGCGCCGCACCACGCGCCCGTGAGTACTACACACACGTACATAGAGCTGTCGCCTCCCGCGCCGCCCCGCCGAGCCGCACGCGCCGCACCACGCGCCCGTGAGTACTACACACACGTACATAGAGCTGTCGCCTCCCGCGCCGGCGCGCGAGCCCGACCCGCCCGAGCGCCGCCCCGCCGAGCCGCACGCGCCGCACCACGCGCCCGTGAGTACTACACACACGTACATAGAGCTGTCGCCTCCCGCGCCGCCCCGCCGAGCCGCACGCGCCGCACCACGCGCCCGTGAGTACTACACACACGTACATAGAGCTGTCGCCTCCCGCGCCGCCCCGCCGAGCCGCACGCGCCGCACCACGCGCCCGTGAGTCCTACACACACGTACATAGAGCTGTCGCCTCCCGCGCCGGCGCGCGAGCCCGACCCGCCCGAGCGCCGCCCCGCCGAGCCGCACGCGCCGCACCACGCGCCCGTGAGTACTACACACACGTACACAGACACAGTGTATCCAAAATGAGGGGGAATTAGGGTCCAGAGGGAAAGGAAAAGGGGAAATTGCGGGATCATGGGTAAATTATTATTAAGCATTTATTTCAGATAAGAAAAAATCCATAAATTGTTAGTAATTAAACTAAAAAATAAAATAATCTGTTAGTAAATGACTTATCTAAAATTAAAAATTATTGGCCTGGAACCCGTGTGCACACTGTTCCAGTACCGCACCAGAGAGCAATCCATCCTTCTAAAATAGTGTTTAGGAAACTGCTGGCGCTGACACGCACTCGGTAAAGCCTAGCTTAAAATATTATATTGCGGAAAATTTCGTAACTAATTTTTTAATAACTATACCGTGGACTAGTGTTACCGTATAAAAGAAACAATGGCAACACGCGCATTAGATAAATAGAATATGTGTTACCAACATTACAACGTAAATAATTTGACAGTTAGTGATGCGCACTTAAAGTAACTCCAAAGTTTTTTTGTTCTTATTACACTAGTGCAAAAGCTAAAAACTACAGCAAAATAATTTTTGAAGCGGAAAATACTCTCAAGAAGGGGAAATCTGAATTGAGACGTGGGGAAAGGAAAGCTTTAAAGTGGAAACACTGCAACCACGACACATGCTCTTCTTTCATATTTATGGTACTTAACCTTTTGAACGGCGGAGCGTACGCGCGTGTTTCACGCTGACAAACTCATTTCACCTACATATTTGTCACATGTTTGCGTCGTTGGCGTCCAGGTAATGCGCTTGCTCGTCACATATATGTCGCATCAATCGCGGTGTCTCTGGTAGTATTCACAATAAGACTCATTAAAAATTACAAACCACAGAATTAAAGGTAGTAATGTAAACAGAAAAACCACTAGATGAGTAACAAATTGAGCTCTTTAAATATGATGCAAACAAAATGGAACGCAAATTTGATAATTATAGAAAAAAACACTTACCATTCCATGGTTTAAGAAACCAAAACCAAATCAGTATGATGATGTTTGGGAAGTTTACCTATAGTGTTTACCACTGCTGGGCCCTTTCTCTATCCAAACCTCTCAGTTATGTGCAATTTCTGACCACGCTTAGCCAGCAGTTAGATCTTGCAATCTAAAAATAACATAATCAACAACTTCTAAATTTTAACAACAAAATTACATTTTTAAGAGAGGAAGGCCAAAGAAAAGATGGATGGATTGTGTAAGGAATGATATGAAGGAAAAAGGAGTAAATGATGCCGTGACGTCTGATAGGGGAGAATGGAAGAAGAAAACGTGTCGCCGACCCCAAATAGAATGGGACAAGGGCAGGAAAATGAATGAAAATTACATTTTTAAATGCCAGTCAGCACGTGACAACACCTCGCCGTGTATAGCGGCACGAGTGCCGTTATCTCTGTTATCAGATAAATAAACTAACATGATAACTGTTTTATTGATCAACGATAACATTGTTTACTCGCGTTCATATTGTAATAACATTGTTGTTTCGTTATTTTATGGGAATTGTATATTTTTGTAGTGTAACAGTTTTATTTGAATTGAAGGAGAGGAGTAATTAGAGGTGAGAATCGATTAAGGGAATCGAGTTTAAATGTTAATCGATTGTGTTGTTAGACTTGTGCCGTGGGGATGAATATGTTCGAGGAAGTTTGAAAGTTGCGCCTGTTACAGAAAAAATTAAAGGGAGTCGTTTGTCTTGGTATGGACATGTAATGAGGAGGGATGAAGGACATGTGACTAAAAGAGTGATGGATCTGAATGTTGATGGGCGGAAAGCGAGAGGAAGGACAAAGATTGTGTAAGGAATGATATGGAGGAGAAAGGAGTGAGTGATGCCGTGACGTCTGATAGGGGAGAATGGAAGAAGAAAACGTGTTGAGCCGACCCCAAATAGAATGGGACAAGGGCTCAAATGAGTTTTATTTGTAAAGTCAGTCATTTTCGAGTATTTTCTTTTTTAATTCGAGGTTTTACAATATATATCCCGCAGACAAACTGGTACGCAGTTTGGTGGGTTTACTAAATGATTTAATAATTAAAAAAAAGAGAAAATCACTGATTCAATCATTACAAGTGTTAGGTGTCCCAAATTGCATTGAGTATCGTTTTAGGACGTAGGTACTCACTAAGACGGAATTTTTCAAATAACGGACTTCTTTTAAAACTTTCGCATAGATAATATTTTACATTTCATTTATTTAATTGTCATAAAGAAATTTGACATTTTTCTTAATAAAAATAAATAAAAACAGGGCTCTTAAGTTTTACAATTCTACTCCATTATAAATATTAAAAAAACAACGAAGTCAATTATTTTAAAAGAGTAACCATGGTGTTTCTTGCCGGCTCTTCTCAATAGGAAACGACTAACCAGGGGCCTTAGTCTGCTATTACAATAGTGTCAGAATGGTCGATCACTGATCGCATAATGGTTAATTTTGACAAGTTTGGTAATCTACTACATACTAAACTGGTCAAAATCAACCATTATGCGATCAGTGATCGACCATTCTGACACTATTGTAATAGCAGACTTAGGCCCCTGAACCGTGCAACTTTCCTCAACATTTTATAAGTGCCCATGTAGGCCTATGTAAAATAAAAATATTTTGGTTTTGAATCTAATAAGTACAGAAGCTAGAATACCAATGCAAAAAGATAATTGCGTCAAAAACAACAATATTAGTAAAATAGTAAAATTTAATAACAATGATTACCATTCTGTGTGTGTTAGGCTTGAAAAGGTAAAAGGTTCCTTTTGCAAGCTTGTTACAAGATTAACCACTGTTAATAAATAAATAAATATCTTGGGACAACTCACACACGGCTATCTGATCCCAAGCTAAGCAGAGCTTGTGTTATGGTAACCAGACAACTGATATACATACTTATATAATTTATAAATACATACATATTATAGATAAATCTCACCCAGACACAGAACAAACAATCATGCTCATCACACAAAGTTTGTCCTGGGTGGGAATCGAACCCACGACCTCCGGCTCAGCAGTCAGGGCCACTAACCACTAGACCAACAGGCCCGTCAAACAAGTTAATAACAAGTTGTTATGGCTACATGGAGAGCTGTAAACCGCAGTTTAAAAAGTATAACATATTACCACTAGCGTGCATGTATGTTAAAGAATTATGTCTGTTTGTGTGACAACATCCTAACAATTTTATTAGACATAAAGATGTAACTAAAAGGAATATTGTCCCTAGAGATAAACATAGGCTCTGCTTGCCACAATGCAAGCTCGATTTGTATAAAAGGAATTCATTTGTAATGGCTATTAAAATATACAATAAATTACCAAAAGCCTTTAGAAAATTACCTCTGACTATGTTTAAAAAAAAGTTAATTCATTGGCTTAAGGAAAAATGTTTTTACAGCGTCAATGAAATTGTGTCTTATGTTGACGAAGGAGAGTAATGTTAAGGAATTTGATTTATAATTTTATTCATTTTTATTTGCTATTGATCTTACTTTGACATTATAAAATATTAAATCGTTGCACTTATATCAATTCAGACATTTATAACAATCATATGGATAACAAATTATGTAATATTGTGACACTTTTAATAATTTAATCCATTCTTAAATTAAATATTTGCACACCACATTTAATGGTAGAATGTAAATGGGCCACATTAATGTTAATTAAGATCACACATACATACTTGTACACCTACATTCTGGCAAATAAATTATTCTTATTCTCGTTGTCCAGCAGCTGCCCAAGCACACAAGCTCTGCGTCCAGCACAGTGTCAGCTCCGCCGCAGCCACATCATCATCTCAAGAGATCTCCCAGCTTCACTTCATCAAGCTCCATGGGTAAGTTCAGAAATCAAACATATTTTGTTTGTGAAACATAGGTACATTGGTTGGTCATGTTTTAGGTAAAAGTGCACTGTGATCAGCCTATTACAGGCATACAAAAATAATGAATTACAAATTTTACAGTCGAATAATAAGTAACTCTTACTAAATTAATTACGTAAATAATAACAGTGTTATAGGTTTAATTAAGTCAAAGAAGACAATATATTTTGTAGTAAATAAATGTCAATTAATTACGGTTTGATAATGACATTTTTTTTTAATAGAGTTGTGCATAATATTACAAAAACTATAATAACGAGTAGATGATGACAAAATTAATCTCGGTTTTTGTTTAAATAAATTAATTTGTAGTTTTAACTATTACTAATTATTTTTTAACTACTATTTTGACAATTTATTAAATATAACTGGTGCCATGTGAAAGACACTTTTATACATTAAGGCAGTATTCGTTGTTAGTAATGTATCCCTCCGCCCGCAGCAGTAGGCGCCCCGCCGGCCAAGAAGTCGCGCGTGTCGGGTCTGTCGGGCGCCACGGTGCGCGACGTGTCGTACGCGGAGGCCTCCAAGCTCGCCACCGTGCACGAGTTCAACTTCTTCGACAGAGCCAGGAAGGCGCTGAGGTCGCAACACGTTTATGATAACTTCTTGAGGTGAGTTGCAGCTATAGCATCATTATTCTGCTTTTTTTTTTAGGATTCGGTATCTCAAAAGGAAAATACGGAACCTTTATTGGATCACTTTGTTTTCCGTCTCTCTGTCAATACCCTTTATCTCGGGAACGCGTGAAGGTATCAAGTTGAAATTAAAACCATATTCTCAAGTCTGTGGTCCCTTTGTTCTGTGAAAAAATTAACCCTCTAAGTCTACAGATTAAAAAGATATGGCTTTTTATGTCTCAAGTTTGTACGGAACCCTGAGTTCGCGAGCCTAACTCGCTTTTTTGTTTTTTTGGGAATTCGTCAAATGAATATCGTGTGTGTAAACTTACAGACAAATAGCCGGACCTAAAACAACTATCTATAGGTCATACAAAATATTTGTACTGTGCGGGAAAACGATTAATTAATGATCCGTCGTGGTATGTTGAAGACAGTACGTTTTGCGTCTTGTTAGTTTAAGATATCTTTTCTACAAAAATAAAGACGAAATAAAACATTTACATAACTTATACTTTGAGACAATGATGACAAACCGTGCGATGTGCAAACGACAGAATGTCTGTGGTGATACACGCATGCTGCCTTCCTACTGATAGTCTCACAAAAATAAAATAAGTACATAAACATATCCAGTAAATAAAAGATGGCCTCGTTTTATACGGGTTTCTTATACAATGAGAGATCCCCATAAACTGGATTTGTATAGCTTGATTCTCGTCTTGTTTACCATCGGAATAGGTGCTCAAATTTCCAAGACATCATTTAGGGGACATTGATATAAAAACTGAAATACAGTTTGAAGGAATCCAATTAGACATTTCAGTTGTTTGTTTCGAAGTTAACTAAGTCCCTGCGTTGCCTCTAGTAGACACGTGGCTGGTGTTGTCACGTATATGACAAGCAAGCGCGTACCCTGGACGCTAACGACAAATATGTGACAAAAAATTGAGTCTAAACGAGTGGCGTTGCGTAGGACATACGCGTTCGTTTATGCTCTGGCGTTTAAAAGGTTAACCGTCACATAGGTCATCAATTTATCAGAAAGATGTGTTGCTGGGGAGGTTCCGCCACTTGTTCTTCTCAATTAAAACAATCGGAAGTGGTGAAGAGTGCACGTTCTGGGGGACCGTCCTATGTTAATTACATAGGACGGTCCCCCAGTTCCCCGTTCAAAAAGTTCTAATCTTCAGCCTAGTTTGAATTGATGACTTTTGATATGTATCCATCTTCTATTTGTCACAAATACCACATGTGTCTTGGACATTTGAGCACCAACCTTTTCTAGGAAAAGGTTGGTGCTCAAAACAACCAGTTTTTACAACATCTTTGTTATTCACCTAAAACACTCTTCACAGATGTCTTCTCCTGTTCACCAACGAGATCATCTCGTCATCGGAGCTCCTGTGCGTGACGGCGCCGTTCCTGTGCCGTCACCCGGAGCTGCAGAAGTGGCTGCAGGACTTCCTCGGCCCGCCCTCACCGCCGCACACGCCTACCAACACTAATGCGCTGCATACCGGTGAGTTTTTACAGTTAAGGGATATCATTGGTTAGGTTTTTCCGGATAGGGTGGTGCTGCAGTTGGTGGTTCGAAAATGGCGTTATTGTTACTACCAGACAACGAATTTCTTCTGTTTATAAACTTGCATTCACATATAGCCAGACACAGAATAACTATCTGTTTGGGCCATACAAATATTTGTAAAAATACAAGATTTTGATTTTTAAGATTGAAGTCATCATCATTTACCTAACCTTGTCCCATTCTATTTGGGGTTGGTGTAACTCGTTTTCTTCTTCCATTCTCCCCTGTCAGGCGGATATCCTTACTAATATTATAAAAGCGAAAGTGAGTTTGTTTGTTTGTTTGTTTGTTACCTCTTCACGCTTTAATGGCTAAACCGATTTTGATGAGTTTTGGTACAGAGATAGTTGGGAACCAGGAGACGGACATAGGCTAACTTTTTTTTGAAAAAAGTGGGATGTGAGGGAGAAAGAGGGAAAAAAAGGGAAAACTTAGCGTTGCTATTACAAATCAATCAGGCGCAAGAGCAAAAACTGCAGGTCTGCTTGGTGTGTTATACCGAATTTAACGCGAGCGAAGCCGCGGGCGAAAGCTAGTATATAATAAGTTTGAAGTAAGAAGGAAAAACAGTATTGCACTGCTAGTAGGCGATAAATATTGAATGACTTGCAGGTACAATAATTAGTACATAACAATTTCAGATGAGCATATTTTCTTGTTTCATAATTTTGAAAGCGTGATTTTTTACTCACAGGTTTTTTAAATTAACTCTATATTATTTGTTTCCTCTGAAGCATTCTGGGAACTAAACAAAACCCAAAAATAAAATTAATTAGCGGTTATCACAGTGAACTGCAATGAGATCTTTTTAGAACTTATTAATTAACAACTTCAACAGACAATAACTACAATAGAAACTAAATCTTACAGTAATTACCTCAAAAGTTCTTATAAGAGTAGAAGCCAATAAACTAATGCTTCTCCATCTTCCTAATTATCAAACAAAACAACTAATTAATGGACCATTAGTAAACAATAATAAGTAGGTCAAACAATATTTATTAGTTCAGTTATATGTGAACTTTTCAACAAGGAATATCAGTGATTGATAATATGGAAAGTTTAAGTACTAATAACCATGCTGAGAAAAGGGTGTTTTTGGCCTCGTACAGGACGAGGATTTTGGTTTTATGTATGTCTCATTTTTTATTTTTGTTTTCTTTTACAAATCGAAATTTTAAATATCAAAAATATACATATATACAACGGTCAGGACGGCTTCTGACCGTTTTCGGCCACGGCGACCAATCTCAGCGGAGATTAGCGATCTGCACGGAAGATAGTTGCGGCGTATGTGCGCGCAGGCGCAGGTGCACACTCTGTTCCCCCACTCTCATAGTTGTCAGGGACGGCGTCTCATAGTTGACGGCAACTCGTCACGAGTTGACTGACAGCACGGTTGTTGCAGTGGCTGAGCGATCGAATTCTGCGCTGCGTATCGCGGGTTCAATCCACGGAACAAATATTTGTATGACCTACAGGTCGTTGTTTCGGGTCTTGCTGTTTGTGTTTGTGAATTCAAATGTTTGTAAACGCGCCCACGATACAGGAGAAATTCTTAGTGTGGCGCAACGTTTCGCGCCGTGACCGAAAACGGTATACAAATGTTTATAATATATACATGTATTTCGGTGTGCGTCATTTAAGCAGAACATAGTAGTCATACGACTGAGTCACACGTACAAAATGACGAAAACTCAAAACAATGTTCACCTAGGCTCGGCAACGAGGAAAACCGCATACATATAGTTATTAGCAAACATTATATAATTTTCCTCAAGTGCTCTAGTATATTTTAGTAAATACCCTGAGAATGGTTAGGTTATAATATTCAAAACAGAATATTGTGCAACATAAAATAGTTACATCTCTCAGATAGTGATTTTTTTATATCTAAATGTGTTCTTTAAGCTAGATTTTAATGTAAGAGTATAATCACGACTATTTAGAAAGCAATTTGCTAAGGAATTTTTGTTTTGAGGTTGTGTTCCATACAGGTCAGAAACATTGGCTTGAAAGTGAATTAGTGTCTTTGCCAACCCAAACAGGGTTCACGTGTTGGACTAGGTACCCGCTTCCTCGCTTCCAGCTATAATTAGATGTTTGGCTAGAAGCGAGAGTTCATGGCTAGCAATAGCTGCCTTCGCCGAAGAAGTTATGGCAGCAAAAGAGGCAGCAGAAAGGGAGAGAGAAAACTTCCAACGTACCTTCCCGCACCCGAAGATCTGGGCGCAGGAGGAGGGCCGACAATGCCCTCTTCCGCCCCCCATAAAATGGCCTGCTGACAATGGACTTGAGGAAGTCTGTTGTCGAAGCATATAGACCTGAGTTGGCGTCGCGTGGTGTTTCCGCGTGCCTCTCATATAGAATGACAGGGAGAGGACTAGTCTACTCCTCCCCTTTACCTGAGAAGGGGTTTGCCGCAAGCAAACCGTCACTGCTGGGGTGATTGTGTAGAATGCGAATGTGTCCCCGCACCCCAGCCAGAAGTGACGAGAAGGAACACCGTGTGGTTTTAGTCAGTAGGAGTCTGACAGACCCCTCCGCAAAGGCGGAGGACATCCATTGAGGATTTCCACACGCAAAAAAAAAAAAAAAAAAGGTACCCGCTTCCTTTATTCGAGGACATCCGTCGCACCCCTTCACATTAGACCCGAGACGGCGGCGCGATGTGTTCCACCCGCGCCTGTCAGATGTAGCGGGGGGAGTCTGACACCTCACTCCCCCCTCTCGAGATGAAGTCCGCACAGGTCAAGCGGGCCACACTAGTCCGGGGTAGCGGAAGTCGCACTTGTTCCCGCTGCCCCCTGAAACAAGTGTGAGAAGGAACACAGGTGTGGTTTTAGTCAGTAGAGTCTGACAGACTCCCCGTCCTCCCCAAGGACGGAGGACATCCATGAGGATTTCCACATCGACAAAAAAAAAAGGTACCCGCTTCCTCAAGGACACCAGTGTCTCGGTACTTCGTTAATTATAGGCAGGTTCTGATGTGTTTTATTGTGACCATATGAAATGCACAAAGCAAAATAAATTTGTCATCATTTCTCTGCCCATTGTTGTCCATTCTCCCCTGTCAGACGTCACGGTATCATTTACTCTGTTCTCCTCTTCATATCATTCCCGTACACAATCCATCCATGTTTTCTTTGGCCTTCCTTTCCCTCTACATCCATCAACATATCTACACAAAGCAAAATAAATATGTGAGGATCAATAAATTCTATTATTTAAGACAAAGTCCCTAAAGTTTTTACAAGTTCCTTTATATCTAATTTTAGGAAACATACCCCCGAATACTGAAACGTCACTCAAAATTTAAGTTCCACTTAAATTTAACAGATACTCAAAAGTGACGTTTGACAATAAAAAATGTAAAGTTTAAGAGCTGCTCAAATGTTAAGCAGCCCTCAAATTTTGAGTGATGTTTCAGTATTCGGGGGATAGTGACAAAAACAAATAGAAACCCTGGACAATTTTTTTGCAAACATATTAAGCAATTTCTGCTGATCCCCAATACAATAACATATACGTGTATGATATGCTATGTTGTGTATTTAAATAGTAATACATACAATCATAATAAAAATAGTCTCATTTCCTCCTACAGCTTACAGCAATTCAGCTTTCGGAGCAGCAAGCAGTGTTCTATTCGAACGGGAGCGCCCACAAGGAGAGAAGCTGCGGTACGAGCCCATTGGGCAGCTGGGCGCACAGCTTAGACATGAGAGGCCACAGGGAGATGCGGCTATGGATATAGGTAACTTTATATTGTTCAAATCCATTTGTCACAGGGGAAATATTAGTTCACATGATTATTACAAATAACCTTTAAGGTATACAATATTTAATGCGTCAATCAATATTCGTTTAACATTAAAAATCAATCAATGTTAGTTGTTAATTCAGAGATTTTATAACTATTGTTATTTTACTGTAAAGTACGGCCAACGAGAAGCGATACCAAATGTAAACAAAACCCATGCTAAAACCCCATCTAAAATGGCCGCCCGAATGTTGGCGAACCCGTCTTAACGTTGTCATGTTTTTGCCGGGAGAACGAGACATTACGATAAAGGCACAAAATGGAAAGAGATAAATATTAGATTGTCAACGCCACAGTTGTTCTTTAGGTTAATGACCTTTCGTATCGCTGCTAGTTGGCCTTATTTTAGTAGTGTTCAACCTTGATAGGATCACAGTCACACATGTTTGTACGGCACTCTCGGTGCGCGAGTCCCGCCTCGCATTAATTAGTATTTCCGTTGTACTGTATCTGTCGTGATGCTACCCCGCCAGACCTAACGACGTGCAAGCGGCTGGGCACGTCGTACTGCGCGCTGCCGCGCGAGGCGGGCGCGCGGCGCTGCTCGGGCCGCACGCCGCTGTGCCGCGACGTGCTCAACGACACCTGGGTCTCCTTCCCCACCTGGAGCGAGGACTCCACCTTCGTCACCTCGCGCAAGACGCAGTACGAGGAGTACATCTACCGCTGCGAGGACGAGCGGTTCGAGGTGAGACCTTACATAAAGCGTGCAAAACAAACGACCACCCTGGACCCTAAAATCAGCTAAGGTACAGAAAGGACAGTAGGCAAATACTGTTTCGGATGGGTATTATTGTACCTACCAAACCAATTTTAACTTTCATTGGTTTTCGTATGAAACAATTTTACGTAATTAAATGGTTATGTACTTTTGTGACATATTCTAGTAAAGTTCATTACACATTACCAATATTTTTCGTACTACATGGATCGAAATATTTTAATAAGAAAAAGTTCAATCATTGATTTGAATTGTGATTCTTTCACCGAGTATTCTTTATATGATATAAATGTATTAGTGCTCCTTTTTTACACATTGTAGGTATATGATTTCTGTACACCTACTAACAAAACAGTACTAAATAAAACATCCGTGATTCCAGCTGGACGTGGTGATAGAAACCAACGCGTCCACCATCCGTGTGCTGGAAGGCGTGCAGAAGAAGCTGTCCCGCATGACGGGCGAGGACGCGGCCAAGTACCGCCTGGACGACTGCCTCGGCGGACACTCGCCCACCATCCACCAGCGCGCACTGCGGCGCATCTACGGTGATAAGGTGGTACGATCGAGTCGGATACTAGGCATGCTGTGCAACACCACCGCCACCGGGGTACTTAGGGATATTAGCCTGGGGACGAGTAACGACTAGGGGACCTGTAGAGTAGGGCTCGTTGGAACCAAGCATTGTGTACTCGTACATCAAACTAAGTTATTGTACGCGAAACGCCTTTTTTCTTTGGGGTGAGAATCCCGTTTTACTGAAGAAAAAGGTGTCAAGGAGGTAATTAACGTAAAAAAAAACAATTAAAAGATGGACTAGTAACTGACCCATTATATCTCCGTAACTGGAAGGTTCGCAGGTATAGTCTATAACAACAAAAATATCGCAATTATTGGGAGAACAAGTGCTTTTTAGGCTTCATAAAGGCTATTTTTGCACAAATTAGTAGTTGAAGAAAGAAAATATGTGTAGGGGATAGATTAAATTTGGTGTAGAGGGGTGTATTGTGGGTATCAAGTGATATGGAAAAGTGGTGAAGAAATAGGGTTATTTTTGCCAAGGGGAATATAGGTATAGGGGATTGAAATAGTGTACTATAGTGAAGGGGAGTACATTCGATTCCGTTATCTATGGAAACGCATCTTTGCAAAGTATACCATATTGTTGCAGAGATATCAGCAACAATTCTAAGTATGTTTACAAAGAAATGCAATTTCAAAGGTCTGGTTATTTTCAATACTAAGGATTTTTGACTGGGAACAATTTTCGCATAGTTCTATTTAGTTACAGCTACTACAGTTAAAATTTCTATTTTATTTCGCATTTTTTTATTATTATTTATACACAGCATTGCATGCCTTTGTCTATGCTCTTTTATATTTAGTTTGTAGTTAGTTTTAAGTTGGTTATGGTATATTTTTTATTCTTTATTGCACTTTGCACTTTAGTTTTTGTTTTATGGTGAGTGAGAATTGCCGATGTAGTAGATAAAAGCTTACATTTTGACGTGCAAAGGAAAAGCTTAAAAGTAGCGCAATCAGGGGCCTTAGTCTGCTATTACAATGGTGTCAGAATGGTCGATCACTGATCACAATACATAATGGTTGATTTTGACAAGTTTAGTATGTAGTAGATGTCAAAATCAACCATTATGCGATCAGTGATCGACCATTCTGACACTATTGTAATAGCAGACTAAGGCCCCTGTGCGGTTGTAGTTTGTATGTGGTGTTAATTGGTTCACTGCAAGTTATGGAAGTCAGTTGACAGTTGCTCCATTTATACTGGTATTCAGCTGCATCCGGTTGGACTGGAAGCCGACCCCAACATAGTTGGGAGGAGGCTAGGCAGATAATGTCTTTGATGACATAAGGTGTGTTATGTCAAGTTTTGATGTTCAGTCAAAATCAGTAGTCATCAGTAATTTTCTGAATGTGGGTAGTTTTAAACTTTTTAATGTAGAAGATCTATGTCTAGCTGTGAACTAATTGAAACCAATTAATGCCACGTATTTTAAGTTTACTTGAGTTCAGGATTTTAGATTGTTTGTATTTACCATTTACTGAAAACTTCAGCATTCGCATTGAAAAATTTTCTCGTTGAAATCGTAGAATAAATGGTTTGTAAGTGGCATATGAGATGGTTGTATGTAGAGTGCGAGTAAGTGGTAGGCAGAGGCTGAGCTATCGTCGTCGTCGCTCGTGTATGTGGTAGTGGTGCTGCAGGCGATGTAACAGCGGTGTGGTTGCAGGCGGTGGACATCATCGCTGGCCTGAAGAAGAACCCCGTGGTGGCCGTGCCCGTCGTGCTGCGCAGGCTCAAGGCCAAGGAGGACGAGTGGCGGGAGGCGCAGAAGGTAATATCTTCAATTATGTTACTGCCTACATCTCTGCCTTACCCTTCTAAATATACAGGCGTGATGTGTAGTTGTAACAGTATCTATAATATTGTGGTTATAAAAAATAACGTGTACTATAAATCCAAATTTATACACATTCTGAACATGTTCACATGAAGTTTCGAGAAAATTGCTCTTTTCCGAGTTTCTTCAAGTGTGCTTTTAAATCATATATGTGCTGTTTAGTTGGCTAACTAAAATTAAATTGGCTTATTTTACTTCTAATGACTTAATGACAGTGTTCAAGTACTATTCTAATATAAAATGTTGAGACAATGATGACAAACCGTGCGATGTGCAAAGGACAGAATGTCTGTGGTGATACACGCATGCTGCCTTCCTACTGATAGTCTCATATATATTTCCTGCACCATGCTTTTACAATGCGATTATTAATCGAGTTAAAATTAAAACCATATACTCAAGTCTATGGGCCCTTAGACCTGTGAAAAATCAATCCTCTCAGTCTACGCGGTCAAAAGATACGTCCGTTTATGTCGCAAGTTTGTAGCCCAGTGTTTTTTGGTCTTTCTCTCCCTCTTCATCTATAACTGACTTAAAAAAGCATGGTGTATGAATTAAATTAATATTAACATTGTGTCGCTCTAGTCCCTACTATCTCAATACTAATCTACACTGATCCTTCACAGGGCTTCAACAAACAATGGCGCGAACAGAACGAGAAGTATTACCTGAAGTCGTTAGATCACCAAGGCATCAACTTCAAGCAAAACGATCTCAAGGCGATGCGCTCCAAGTCTCTGTTCAACGAGGTGGAGTCTGCCTTCGCCGCGCGACGACCAGGTCCTCACGTGGTGCTGGATTATAATATGCAGAGTCGGCAGGAAGGTAAGATACATGTCTGACTACCTGAGTTGTGCGTTAACCGGGAACTAGACTCAAACGGACGGATGACGGATGGCGCGGGTTTGATTCCCTCATGCAACCAATTGTATGGTCTACAGGTAGACTACTACCATGTCGTCAACAGGATTGCGTTATTGACGTTCTAGTGTGGGAAGGAGACAAGCTATACAGGATAACTAGCGCCATTTCTTTCCGACACTGTAATAAGATTAAAACAATACTGCTTTAAGACGTCATAACCCCACAAGTAGTTCCGTATCTGGCTGTTTTTTAAAGTTTTGTAAACGCACTTACGATACAGAAGAAATTTCTAATGTGGCGTAAAACCTGCCGGGATTGTTCGAAAGAGATACCGCGGCCCGGAACACAAAAGAAGGAACATGGATGGGTTTTAGTCAGTAAACGTCTGACACTCCCTTGCACTTTGCCCAAAGCGGGAGAAGTTAATCCTTACTATCCTTACTTTAAAATTATTAAAGACAGGGTGAATTTGTTTGTTTGTTTGTTACCTCTTCACGCTTTAATGGCTAAAACGATTTTGATGAATTTTGGTACAGATATAGTTGGGAACCAGGAGACGGACATAGCCTAATTTTTGTTAAAAAAAAAGTGGGATATGAGGGCGAACGAGTGAAGAAAAGAGAAAACTTAGCGTTGCTATTACAAATCAATCAGGCGCAAGAGCAAAAACTGCAGGTCTGCTTGATGTGTTATACCGAATTTAACGCGAGCGAAGCCGCGGGCGAAAGCTAGTAGACAATAAAAAAACACCCAAAATAACCTCATTACCCATACTTTTAGTTTGCATGTAATCGGGTTAAAATAGAACTAGTATCATTATTTTATAATTAAACGGTTACAACACTGACCTTGGTACGAAGGCCGTTCGTAAACTACGTAATATGTAAACATACTACGCGGCAAATTTAATAATTTCCTTCTTTACGTTTTATTATCTGTGTGAAATATAATGGTGTTATATTAAAAGGTGAAGGTCGCATAGAATATGCATTACAGTAACGTGTGAGTCGAGTTTTGTATCAGGAACTTATTGGTAACAGCTTTGGAGTGTGAAATTGTGCTTGGGTGATTGAAACCGAGTTAAAAAATTAAGTGTCATAAGCTGCATATGCTAAGACACTTGAAGTTGAGCAGCGAGTGAAACAAATGAACAGGGAATTCCTAATTCTGTCATAAACACACACTAAATACAAAAATGTTGTTTATACTGTACTACCTTCCGTGTGATCCAATTATCAGTAATGTGCTTCAATTAAATCCAATTATTTCCTCATTCATACCAGTTTCGTGGTATAGAGGTAAATGCTTGCCGTATTTGTTAATGTCCATGATTCAGTACGAGGTGTTTTCAATAATATAAACGCAATGCAATTTAACTATCGAATTATTTATACTAATATTATAAATCTAAAGAGTTTGGTAGATGAGCCATTTTATAGAGAAAGACTAATATAACTTCACGGTACGACATTAACGTGGTTAGCAGAAACCGCAGGACACAGTTAGTTATTGCAGTATACATCCATTTGTTAATGATGTTACTGATAAAATCGTAGATTAGTTTTCTGAAATTTATATCTAGGACTTGAGTTTGTAATAAGAACTCTAATTGTTTGGATTAAAATTTAAATTGCTTTGTTTATATTGTGAAGAACTTAGTTTTAATATGGGTCCTTAACTCACTACATCGCCATTTCCTTGTAAAGCACAGATACTACAAGTAGTTGTTTTGTTGTGAACAGCAATAAAGATCCTCCGCGACACAGCCGAGCTGCTGATCCACCACGCGCGCCGCCAGACCGCGATACAGAAGACGGAGAAGCGACGCATCAAGCGCCTGCTGAGACATTTCCTACCCGATCTGTTCGCACATCCCAGGCAACCGCTCTCTGACGACGAGAGGGATGAAGGTATGTTCAGTATAACACATCTTTCGACAGTTGAGCACCCGTAGAACGATAACAATACATATAAGGCCTAAAACTGCGTGAACTGCGATAAACGGGGGCTCGCGAGGGCTCGTTCAGACAATAACGCTTGCTGAAAAGCTTGTCAAAATGTCTTTCGATACAGAAAGAGTAATTGTGGGACAGCAGGGCCATAAGGGCGCAGCCGAATAAACTGTTAAAGTACCCGTGAGGGCCTGCTTCTCGACAGTCTCGTACCCATGGAGCCCACGAGCGAGCGTAGTCTAGTGTCGGGTGCCTGTCGCGAGCACCCGTTTAACACAGTTCCAGCATTATCAGCTTGTTATAATCCACCTGGTCTTTTTTCTCAACTATGTTGGGGTCGGCTTCCAGTCTAGCAGGATCCAGCCGAATACCAGTATGTTACACGGAGCGGACTGCCTATCTGACCTCCACAACCAGTTAGGTGTATGTTGAGACAATGATGACAAACCGTGCGATGTGCAAACGACAGAATGTCTGTGGTGATACACGCATGCTGCCTTCCTACTGATAGTCTCATACATAACGTTCATTCGTCATATTTGTAGTGTTCTGTCCCATTTAAAACAGACTCGTCAATTTGCATTGGTAAATGTAGGTTAAGGTCACAATATACATGAAACAAACATTAGCATATTGTATTTGTTTATCTAAGTTCATATTGTGACACGATTTTGTATCTGTATTTATTTACAAGCGTACATAAAATGGTACGAACGCGATTGACTTACTGTTACCCACAGAGGTTAAATAAATTACCGTAACCAACTAATTTATGTTACGGCCTTCAAAAAAACGAAAGAGCTTCAATCATCCTTACTTCCTTACTATAATATTATAAAAGCGAAAGTGAGTTTGTTTGTTTGTTAGTTACCTCTTCACGCTTTAATGGCTAAACCGATTTTGATGAATTTTGGTACAGAGATAGTTGGGAACCAGGAGACGGACATAGGCTTTTTTTTTAAAGTGGGATGTGAGGGAAAAAGAGGGAAGAAAAGGAAAAACTTAGCGTTGCTATTACAAATTAATATTTAAGGCGCAAGGGGAACTGTGTTACCCCGAATTTAACGCGAGCGAAGCCGCGGGCAAAAGCTAGTACAATATAAAAGGCTTTGAATTATTAGGATAAAACGGAAACCCTCCTTGTTGGATCACTTTGTTGTCCGCCTGTCTGTCAAGACCCTTTTTCTCGAGAACGCGTGGAGATATTTAGTTAAATTAAAACCATATACTCAAACCTGTGGAACAATCAACCCTCTAAGTCTACGCAGTCAAAAGAAAGGGTCATTAATGTGGCAAGTTTGTACGGAACTCTCGGTACGTGAGTCCGATTCGCACTTTTCCGGTTTATTTTATTTTACTTGCTGATTTATTAGTTAGTACCTTAGTTACCAAATAAATATCGAGATAACAAGTCGTATTTACTTCCGCAGAAGAGAAAGATGAGGCCGGTAGTCCGGGCAGTCCGAGCGGTGAGGCGACAGAGGACAAGAACACCAACGCTGTGAAACAGGAGAAGCAAGAGGTAAGCAGAGGTTACACCAGTGTATTTATTACACCCCCGAGTTCATCTAATATACAACATTATTTTTAGTATATGCGAAACCTGAATATAGTTTGTTCAGAATAAGTAACTGAATCGATTCCAATAGTTTTTACACCATGTTATATATTGTCCCAAAAATATTAATAGAAGGTTACGAGTTGGACACTTAGTAGGCATACGAAATCATACGGCGCGCAACAAGGTCACGGCAGGTCAAAGCGACAGTACCTACGTGCGGCGTCGGTTGTGCCGCTCGGTGACCGTGTTTTTGTACGGACAGCCAGGTTAAATAACAAGCTTATAACTTTCTGATTTTTCATGATAAAGTTCTGAAATTTTGTACATAGATTCTTCACATAAATATACTAGACACGTGTTTCGGGTTTCGCATAAAGTAAAACTAATGTTGTATAAAATTCTCGTGTCACAATTTTCGTTCCCATACTCCTCCTAAACGGCTGGACCGATTTAAACGAAATTTTGTGTACATATCGGGTAGGTCTGAGAATCGGCCAACATCTATTTTTCATACCCCTAAGTGAACAGCGGGTGAAACCGCTGGGCACAGCTAGTTATTATATAATGTTTAATTCAAAATATTTGTTAGTAACAGTTTAAATTAAAAACTAGTGTTAGTAACATTGATTAATCTAAAGCTGGGTGAGGCACACCGAACCTAGGAAATGTCTATGTAAAGTTATAACATAAAAACCAAATAAGGTACCAAGGTATGATCTAGAACAAATAACATATCGCAATGCCGAGAGAACGAGTACCTTTTGGCTACGTTAAGAGTACTTGTATGCGGGAGACGCCCAGGGCGCCGGGCGCCGCGACACGACTCCCGGCCACCGTAGATGCGGGCCTGTGGACGGTGAGCAATGGGTAGCTCACCGTCCGTCCGTCTATTGACGACACGCGGTGTCGACGGCGCGTTCGTGTTTCACGCGCGCCTCAAAGAGACGTCAGCAAAGCAGAGGGGCTTGCCAGAGCCTCCGCCTGCCGGGGTTGTGGGTTGTTCGAAAGAGATACCGCGGCCCCGGAACGTAAAGGGCAATAGAAGGAACATAGGTGGGTTTTAGTCAGTACAAGTCTGACATGCCCCTCCGCTCCTCCCAGAGCGGGGGAAGTCATTGGATAATTTCCCACCCGAAAAAAAAAGGGTACTTGTATAGTAGTCTCTTATATATTATTAATGGTTAAATTAAATTCTACAATATAACTAATCTTGTATGTTATTTGTCCACAGTCGTCAGAATCTGATAACGCGTCCGACAAGAGCGGGAAAAATAATAAGAATAAAGAAAACAAACCGAAAAACAATAATAACACAGACAGTAAAGGTAAGAGTGTCATTTGACTTGTTATTGTTGTGAATATAGCTCTAAAGAGGTACAATTTGTGGTTTACTAACATTTGCCATGATATACAATGAAATAATTTTATATACCATACTTGTATTTGCCATAATGTCATTAGAAATAACGCTTCAGTTGCCATAATCGTGAAATTACTTACATAAAATCGGTTTCACTAATCTCATTGGTCATTATTGATCAAGTGTCATATTGATTTTCATCCATAAATTAATTTGCTATATTTTTTATGTCGTCGTTACAATGCTTGCTTGTCTTCCAAAAGAGGAAATCTATTTTTGCGTTGCAGTTCTAACCTAACCCAACCATTTAGATTTTTACGAAGTGCTCATATTATAAAGATTGTTTGCTATAATAAATCATTTTATTACAAACCACATGCCTTTATAATAAAAACAATAATCGTTTCTAAATTATATTATATGTTGCTTATGTCAAGTATCGATTATGTATTTAATGTGTTAGATACTAAAACAAACTGAGTAGGTATAACACATGTTATTATGGGAACTTATTTTATGGCAAATACAAATTATGACCAATAAGTTGATATGACAAGCGTTTTTAGTATACATGATAATAGTGCAAGTTATTAATAAGGAAAACAAAAATAGTAAGTATAATTATTTTATAGAAAACAATACATACAAAGATTTGTTTGTAAGTTTTTATGTAGGGTGTAATCTACTACTAAACGAACTACTGATTCAATTCCGAGTTTATTTTGTCAATAATGAGAAGCAACATTATCTTATCGAGTATATCGAGTGTCACAGGCTACATTTAAATCGTTCCCGTGGGTTTAATTGGAGCGAAGTCGCCAGTAGGAGCTATACTGTTAGCGCTGTAGCATGGTGCGGGTGACAGCAGACAAAATAACATGTTTAGTGATGGGATGTACTGCTATCGTGGGTAATCCTTCACGACTATGATATTCAGGATAAATCCTATATTCAATCATTATCGTAAATCGTGGAACCTTCCAGATTGAACAGAAGTGGCTCATGTAACTAATGTCATCCTCCACATGCTACAGCGAAACATAAATATGTGGAGGATGTGAGGCTTATGTATGTTTTAAACGATTGAGTGATTCTTTATTTATTTAAACTTTGATAGATAGATATAGAAAGCCAAAAAGTAAATTAAAACATGCAGCATGAAGCATATAACAGGAGTTCTCCTCTTTTCTGTAGGTATTGAAAACTTTCATCTTGAGACAATGATGACAAACCGTGCGATGTGCAAACGACAGAATGTCTGTGGTGATACACGCATGCTGCCTTCCTACTGATAGTCTCATAAATATAACATAGTTTTATCCAAGAAAACGGCTTTGTCATTTCCACAGTTTTTCTAATAAATGTTTTGTATTATTACAGAAAGTTCAATAGCGTCAGCGAACAGCGTGAAGCGGACGAGCAGTAATGAGGAGATGTCCATGAAGACTGAGATTAAAGCGGAGCCGCAGGATGTCGAGGACGACTACAGAGATCATCCGCCTAATGTGAGTGTCGCTTATTTGTATTAATAAAATAATAAAAAAATATTTGTATTGCCAATATGAAATATACAACGTGTAAAAGGAGGAGCAATAACATTTAACGGGCAATCGGGCATACAGCAAAGTAAGCAATCTTTTTGCATAGGTTCTCAAATTCTATACTTAGAGAAAAAGATTTTTTTTTGCTTGAACTCTGTGCGACAACTCTAAAATCAGCTGAGAGCTGTTTATTTCCAAGTTTGTTTCATAAGGTAGGTATCCCTACATCCAGTAAGTAGTAGGTAAGTTATTCCAGTAGGTGAGAACTTTAGGAAAAAGTATTTCATGCAATCAGCGCATTTGTACTTTTATATCTTGAGTTCCTATTATTGTCGGCCATTGACCTGAGTGCTTGTGGTCGTCGCAGTGTAGTAAAATGAAAAAATGTATAAAAAAGTTGAATCATTGATTTTAAGTATGATTCCTTCACTCACAGTGTATTCCTTACATGATATGTGCCAAGGTACCTATAAAGTATTAGTGATCTAACGAATGCCTTAAAAAAAGAAGTTATTCAGACATTTTAAATTGGACATTGGAAATGGGACGTCAATTAAACACCGGGATGGATAGCTGACTGGTTTATTCATATAACGTCTACCCGCATTGCTCACATAATGACAAGTAGACACAAATACCTTACAGTTGTATATTTTTACAGAGAGTAAATTAAACAAATACACAGTTGAATGAATAGTTTCAATAAAAATCATCACTATAAGTATTAGTGCTCCTCTTCTACACGTTGTATAAACAGCCGCTTGGCTAGAGTGAGCCGGCTGTAACGCGTCCGCCCACACCCCCAGGAGGCGCGCTTCGTGTGCACCTCGTCGTGGTACCTGTTCCTGCGCGTGCACGGCGCGCTGTGCCAGCGCCTGGGCGCGCTGCGGCGCTGCGCAGGCGCACTGGCCCGCGCGCGCGCCGCCGAGCGCCCCGCCGCGCGCCCCGTGGCGCACGCGCTGCGCCTGCGGCCCTCCAACCTGCCGCCCGACGCCGCCGAGCCCGCGCGCTACTACGCCGTGCTGCTGGACCTGGTGCGCGCCGTGCTGGACGGCAACATGGACGCGCCCGCCTACGAGGACGCGGCGCGCGAGATGCTGGGCATCGACGCCTACCCCGCCTACACGCTCGACAAGCTGGTGAGCATCGCCGTGCGCCAGCTGCAGCACTGCGCCGCCGAGCCCTGGTCCGTGCGCGCGGCCGAGCTGGCGGCCGCGGGCATGCGCGGCCCGCCGGCCTACGTGCGTCGCGCCGCGCGCTACCTGCGCCAGGAGCACACCGCCTTCCTCGTCAAGCTGTACGGCGGCGACTCGTGCCGCGTCACCTTCGAGCTGCTGGCCTCGCACGAGCCGGAGCGGCTGGACGCCTGGCCGCTGTTCCGCGAGCGCTACGCCGCGCCGCCCAAGCCCGTGTTCCTGCTGCGCAACGCGCGCGCGCGGGCTCCGGGCTACACGCACAACGCGCACTCGCTGCCGGCCGCGCCGCCCAGCGAGCCGCGGCCGCACGCGCGCCGCAAGCCCGACTGCACGCTGGGCCGCCTGCTGGCCTTCCGGCCGCTGCAGCTGTACCAGCGCGGGGCCCTGGCGGCCGCGCGCGCCAGCCAGGCGGCGCTCAGTGCGCGCCGGCGCGAGCGCTTCCGCACGTGGCTGCGCAAGCGCATCGCGTAGCGCGTAGCGCGCCACTACCCTCGCCCTCGCCCACACGTTCTAGTGCGCGCGACCTGTACATAGTCACAGCTGTTGTCGACTGTCAACACGGATCACGATATTATTATATTTATAATAAAAACATCTAAGCGTTTCATTTCTTCTCAACTAAATACTCTTAACCTTATTACTTGTCTCCTCTGCTGACCACACTATTACAATAATCCCACACTACAAAAACAAAGCCTTGAGTCTGGAAACATAAAAACATGAGAAACTTCGTACTGGGATAACACATTTTCCCGCATCAAAAAAGCTCTTATCAATGAGGCATTTATCAAATCAAGTAAGTATCTATATTTGGTACAATGCAGTTGAAGAATACCCGACAGTAACAATCACTCACCCAGACTAGCGCCTCAACGGGCGTCAATAAAAAGAAGAGCTGGTCATCTCGACGGTGTAGAGCACATCGGGTCACCGCAGAGTCTTCAGGAGCCACTTGTCCCCATGTTGGCATCAAAATCACAGACCTACAAATGTTACGTGTAAGGTCCGGCGCCCATTATCGGCATCGGCACGACTGAGGATGTTAGGTGGCAAATAGCAATATACAAAACGTAACGGCAATAAAGTAGAAATTTCCATTATAAATGGTCGTAATAACAAAATACCGGTTCGTTAAAAAATATTCGGTATGCTTGAGGCTGCTGTATCGGCAGTCTTGAGAATGCTTCGGCATTCTTCGGTACGCCGACGGCGCCGAGGCAATATATACGTACCTATATCGTTGCTTCCAAAGCATTTAGCATAATTTCCGACAGTGTGCGCTTCAAGTGCGCTTGCATATAGGATGCCGAAGGATCCTTTTCCTTGCCGATGCCGATAATGGGCGCCGGGCCTTAATGGTTCTGTTAGTGTCACTCTCTCTGGCTTGGCCACCATCAGGGATTTTAATTTTGATAACACAAAAAAATAGTCGTTAAATAGTCGAAATTAGTCGCCAAATATCAGAAATAGTCGTTCACTGGTTCAAAAGTTATAAGGGTTTATAGGTGGCCGAGCCAGAGAGTCTCCCCAGCTTGGCCACATGTAAATCTCGAAAACTAGGGCACCTAGTGAAGATCTGTTTTTACAAAAAAATATTCGCGAAATAGTCGAAATCAATTGCCAAGTCACAGAATTAGTCGGGTCTTAGATTAGAAGTTATAATAAGTTCAATTTTTAAAGTATAGTCCAAGAGCTAGACAGAAAAGTCTACGAAAACATTCCAAGAAAAAATTATTTCTATTAACCCATTCATTGCTACTTATATTTTTAAAACATCACCTTGGTGCCACTTAATATTTTTAATGATTACAATAGATGATACGTAATTAAATGTGTTTATTAATTTAAAAAAAAACCCTAAGTAAAAAAACCCACCCAAATATGGTAAACGCAACAAATGCGTTGGTGGTGGCACTGGTAAAAGAATTTAAATCGGAAGTGCCATTCAACACACCGTTTGCGTTGACGTTTGGATAGTATTATGCAACATGTTCTGGGAGACTGCTGATCGATGCCCGATATGTCAATATACGTGCCGTTGTATTCTTTATTCATACAATCTATGTTTAATTATAATTTAATAGTATTCATATTTCCTACATACTACCACTAATATTATAAATGCGAAAGATTGTGTGTGTGTGTTTGTTACCATACATTTACACTGCCGAAACATTTATAGTTTCTAAAAAGTGCCCTAAGTGCCCTTGGCCATCCGCTAAGCGGCCGCATTATATTTTAAATGTTATATGTGTGCCAAATTTTATCCAAATTCGTCCAGCCGAATACGCATGAAGAATGTCTGGACGAATTTCCAAAGGTCATGCAAAATCGACGATTTCAATGAATTGCAGGTAAGTAAACCATAATTTTAGTGGCTAAATAGGTTGAAATTAAGACATAACAAAAAGAATATAAATGAAGATATGTTTATTATAAAAAAGAGAGGGTAGGCCTTTGCCCAGCAGTGGGACACAAAATAAATTGGCCATGGCCATTTTAAATTTTGTTGCCAATATAAATAGAAGTCTGTTCGCTCGAAGTAATCATCCACGTCCAAAAGGATTACCATTGTAGATAACGTAATGATCTAACAGTAAGTATACCTTTGTGTATGCTTCGTAATTTTCTGAAAATGACCTGTAACAAATAGTAGATAGTTAATTCGAATATTAACTGTACATCTACTCAAAAAGTAGGTACAAATAGACAACATACTCGTACATTGGAAAAGAACCTAATTTCTGATTTACATGCTTTTATTAAACTTGTACTGTTTCAAAAGATTTCGGCCTACGGTTGATTAGCATTATAAATTCCGTGAATCCACGTAAATTAAGTTATAGTAAAAATCCTGTGGGTTCATAATTTAATCTATCATTATTATCAATTTGTCAAATATCGGCCAGCTTGCAAAATATTTAGTAGGTATGTAAGTTATTTACTACTTGAAATCTATTTTAGATTACGAGTAGTACATTTAAACCTATGAATATTTATAATACATTAAAAATACGTGCATACATTTTGGCGTGATTTGTTATGCATAAAACCATCCAAAAAAGATCTTTACTGCTATGCCAATGAACGCACCGTATGCGTGCATATGATTTTATTTTAAAAATACACGATGAAACAGCGGAAAAACATGATAAAATTAAAAATATTGCTTACCTTTATCTCCCAATTCAAAAATATTTAATAAACAATCAATTTAGCTTCACTTATGCGGAAATTAAAATAGTCCTTTAGAGCACCAACCGTTTTTTCCTTACAAAAACAAGAATGACAGTTCGAAGCAAAAACCAACACTGTTTCCACATTTAAAAATTGTTTCTAGCCGTGAATGTTGCCAAATATTTAAATAAATTTCTACAATTTTTATGTAATGCCAAAAAACGTCATATAGTATACTCAACGCATATGGTACGTTGGTGGCATGACGTAGTAATCTCGATCAA
Organism: Ochropleura plecta; assembly: GCA_905475445.1. Taxonomy (NCBI): domain Eukaryota; kingdom Metazoa; phylum Arthropoda; class Insecta; order Lepidoptera; family Noctuidae; genus Ochropleura; species Ochropleura plecta. Next base: position 1,786,847 of record FR997750.1, on the reverse strand, counting down.
CGCAAATGGTGCGTTGGTAGCAATGAATGGGTTAATATGTGTAAAATACTTCTGATTAGAGTGGCGTAAACTTCTTTGAAAACATTAAATCTTGCTCTTGGTTGCTCTTGGTCTATTAAGTGTCAAGATGTACAGTCGCGTGCAACTGTTTTAACAAATTATAACGTTAGACGATTTACGTTAGAATAATAAAACTTCTTCTGTTGTCGAAATAAGAATATAATGATTTACCTAATACATCAAAATTATTGTACCCTCTAGTAAAATTTTTGAATAAGTAATTGAATATACAATAATAAAAATCTTAAATAAAAAGATAGTGATGTGCCGGATCGTTTAAAATATAGTTATATCCGCGGCCTATCATTATTTTGGAGTTTGTATAGCTTTTCCTCGGTGGGTTCACATTATAGAATAACTATATTTATATAATAATAATAATAATAAATTTTTATTTCAGTTACCAGATTACAAACTTATACATTTTTTACAATAGAGGCCTCCTTTTAAGTATTGGATACCTGTGCTAGGAGACCCCGCTCTTCTAAAACTAGTAACAATAATAATTTAGTAGTGCACATTTACGCAAAAGAAATTCAACTTATATCTACCTAGGCAAGTATGTATGTGTGGTGTGGTGTGATGGGTGTGGTGTGGTGTGGTGTGGTGTGGTGTGGAGTGGTGTATGTGTTTGTGTGTGCGTGAGTGTGTCCTTTATGGTTAGATTATATTATCTTATGTTATTTTGTAACAGTGTCTCGATGTCGTCATAGCTCTTATATTTTAGCCAGTGTATTAAACTATTTTTACATTCTGTATATGTCATAGTATAAATATTTAAAAGTTTATTTAGTTTATTGTAGATGAAGGCGGATTGCCTGGTGTACTGTCTTTTTGCATATGAGGTTTTAACCGACACTTCTGGTGCAACAAGATATTTTCTTCTTTTTTTGATAAGGCTAGAGTCATAGCGGAGGGATTTGTGTAGTTTTAGAGTGACATGGAGTACATATAATTTCCTAACTGAGAGAAGGCCACTAAGTGAGTAAAGGTTTTCAGTGGGGAATCTGTACGGTTTAAAATACATCACTTTCAAAAGAGACCTTTGCGCTCTTTCAAGTTCAAGGAATTTAATTTTAGTAGCCCCGCCCCAAATAGGTATACAATACACTAGAACTGACTGGGCCAGCGACACGTATATTTGGTTTAGTAGAGTCTTTGAGGTAACATGTCTTAAGGTCTTGAAAATCCAAATGAGTTTTCTAGTACGAGACATGACCATGTCCGTATGTAAAATATGTATATGTAATGTAATGTGTAATGTATATGTTTTGAAAGAAACATTTCTCCATATGACATCATAGATACCTTCTACTGTCTAGAAACTACTTAAGTATTTTGTACTTGGTTGTACCAATGTATGGAGAAATTATATTCTTTAATAACTTTTTAATTACACACCGACTAATTCTGTGACTTGGCAATTGATTTCGACTATTTCGCGAATATTTTTTTGTAAAAACAGATCTTCACTAGGTGCCCTAGTTTTCGAGATATACATGTGGCCAAGCTGGGGAGACTCTCTCTGGCTCGGCCACCTATAAACCCTTATAACTTTTTAACTAGTGAACGACTATTTCTGATATTTGGCGACTAATTTCGACTATTTAGCGACTATTTTTTTGTAAAAACAGATCTTCACTAGGTGCCCTAGTTTTCGAGATATACATGTTGCCAAGCTGGGGAGACTCTCTCTGGCTCGGCCACCTATAAACCCTTATAACTTTTGAACCAGTGAACGACTATTTCTGATATTTGGCGACTAATTTCGACTATTTAACGACTATTTTTTTGTGTTATCAAAATTAAAATCCTTGATGGTGGCCAAGCCAGAGAGAGTGACACGTTCTGTTATTGTGAATTGGTTCGGGAATTTGATGGCGTGCATAAATCAAATTTGATGATTTTTGAGTTGACTCCCTTTCGATCTAGCTGTGCGATATTAGTAGGACTAGGTGGTGTACGTTACTCCAGCAAGAAAGTATCTCCTAAAGTTATATGAGTAGAACGTATAGTTTGTGCCTTATCTGCTGTAAATGTGCCTACATAAAAAATGTGTGCCCCTTGTCGTTTTAAAAAAAAAACGGAAAAACGATTCTTGCTGGGGTAACGTTTTTCTAGCAGGAAAATTCTAAACGAGTGATCGGAGGGAAAAAAATTGTGCATGGCCAGAGAGCTTATATGTGTGCCAAAATGTGCCCCAAAAAATAAAATCTGTGCCCCTTCAGGTTTTCGAGTTATTGCGTTTCCTGCTGGAGTAACGTTTTGATGAATCGTATATCTCTAAAACCGTTGCATGTGCCCCTGTAGAATAAACATACACGAGTAGCTCTTAATGTGTGCCCATTTGTGCCCCAATTAGATTTAAGGAATAATTTATAGTTTTTAAGTTATCGAGGTTTTATCAAAACCCGAAAAAACATCGCAGCGCCTAAATGAGGCAAGGCATAAGTTCACTGAAAACTGTATTCGGTCCTTCTTGGCTCTAATAATAACCATAGAAAGTTTCAAAACTGTTAATGCATGCGTTTTTGAGTAATCTTGCTAAAAGTCAAAACGATGGTGTCACAACTTTGACGGCAAAATACAAGGAACTGGCTCAATCTCAGATGTGTAGGTGTAAACCAAAATCATGTGCCTTTAGTCAAAAATATCTGGTGAAAATATTAAGCTTGGAATGTTTCGCATTAAGTAAATATAAACAAAAAACCAAATTAAGTAAACAACGGCTGGTTATCCGACCAAATTAAAATGACTAGTAAAAAGCGATCGATTCATACATATCGATGACCTTCTTTACTTAACTCACTAACCGGTTCACACATGTTGTGCCTGAGTACACTGAAGTAGAAAAGTAATAAATAATAAAATAAAGTTGTTATTGGATTATGTTTTACTAGCTGTTTCTATGACCTTACACATGATTAAGTACATTATAAATAGTAGCCTAAGTGCTATTCCAAGGTAAGCTATCTTCTCCATTTTAAATTTCATTAAAATACATCCAGTAATTTATGTGTGAACGAAAGAAATACATCCAGATACTTGCCATTTGTCAGGTCTTTGACCCAAAATTTGATTGGTCCCAATGTTTAAAAAACATATAGTTCATGAAATGTATGATGAATATCTACTACAAAAAAGAGGTAGCTCTTTTTTGTATATAAATAAAAAGCCTGTATTTCTCTTTATATATTTATTGATAAGCCGTAGGTTAGGTAAATTAACAGTAAGTTTTTTATCATTAAGGGGAATGCCACAACCAGCCCGCGAAATTTAAAATCTCTTGCGTTTTTTGCAATTTGCAGGCCAGTGCTAGCTAGGTTGTATGTTGATTAAAATATTATTCGCGGCTGTAAGACGTATGTAGTTACAGAATTATAATCATCATCAATACAACCTTCCAAGTTCATAAAGGTGTAGAAACCAAAAAAAAAACAGAAAGTCATTCCTACACCTTCATGAACTTGGAGGATTGATTGATGGTATTGATGATTATACCTCTTAATAACATTTTAATCAACGTACAACCTAGCACTGGCGTCCAAATTGCAAGAAACGTAAGGAAATTTGAATTTCGCGGGTAGGTTAGAGCTTTCACCTTAACCAAATAAATTTTGGTACCTACAGTTTTGAGAGTTGTAATTCGTGTATACCTATAGTCAACCGCACAATGATCTGTGTCGCAACGTGTTTCCATTTTGTATGTCGTATTACGTGCCTATGAGGGATTTATAATTATTAACCAACGATTATATTAAAGCTGATGTAGTGTCACATAATTTTGATTTGATGGCGTTTTAAAAAATTATATAAGTGTCATTCCACAGTCAGGTGATAATGTTGTTACGTATATGGGATAAATATGTTTATTTATAGCCAAATACACACATATAAACCATCAGATAATTTGTACACATTCGATGTTTACAGTTATATCTTTATACGGTTTACTATATTAACACACTTTATCTGAATCTATGTATAAGCAAATTACTCGTAAGAGAATTATTTATCTGTGATTTCAAATTTAACATTTTTTTTACACAATACTAGATAAACTTATACCTACTTAATACTGATCTGTGATTTTTCGTGATGCGAATTTACTAATTATAAGTTAGACTTAGACTGATCTGTGATTTAAATAATAATGATGACCACACAACGTGCAAATTATTTCTAATATACGTAGGAAATTTGATCTGTGATTTGATGCAATAATTACTTTAAGAATTAAAACTTAAGGAAGTAAATAATAATTTCCACATAAACAAGCTGTTTCATTAATATGATAACAATAAAACAAGGTGCATTTAATATATTTTTTAATTAGCCCCCAAAACTTTTGAACGCAACTGTACGGACAACAGCTTAGGTATAATACGTCCAATAAAGAAGGTCATCGATATGTATGAATCCGTCGCTTTTTAGTAGTCATTTTAATTTGGTCGGATAACCAGCCGTTGTTTACTTAATTTGGTTTTTTGTTTATATTTACTTAATGCGAAACATTCCAAGCTTAATATTTTCACCAGATATTTTTGACTAAAGGCACATGATTTTGGTTTACACCTACACATCTGAGATTGAGCCAGTTCCTTGTATTTTGCCGTCAAAGTTGTGACACCATCGTTTTGACTTTTAGCAAGATTACTCAAAAACGCATGCATTAACAGTTTTGAAACTTTCTATGGTTATTATTAGAGCCAAGAAGGACCGAATACAGTTTTCAGTGAACTTATGCCTTGCCTCATTTAGGCGCTGCGATGTTTTTTCGGGTTTTGATAAAACCTCGATAACTTAAAAACTATAAATTATTCCTTAAATCTAATTGGGGCACAAATGGGCACACATTAAGAGCTACTCGTGTATGTTTATTCTACAGGGGCACATGCAACGGTTTTAGAGATATACGATTCATCAAAACGTTACTCCAGCAGGAAACGCAATAACTCGAAAACCTGAAGGGGCACAGATTTTATTTTTTGGGGCACATTTTGGCACACATATAAGCTCTCTGGCCATGCACAATTTTTTTCCCTCCGATCACTCGTTTAGAATTTTCCTGCTAGAAAAACGTTACCCCAGCAAGAATCGTTTTTCCGTTTTTTTTTTTAAACGACAAGGGGCACACATTTTTTATGTAGGGGCACATTTACAGCAGATAAGGCACAAACTATACGTTCTACTCATATAACTCTAGGAGATACTTTCTTGCTGGAGTAACGTACACGACTAGGTGTTTGAGTAGTGTCATCTGTTAGCTCAATGGCGCGAAATATTTTCTGTTAACCTCTAAATAGTGTTTAAATAAATTGGTAGATGGCGCTACTACGAAATTAAGGTTATAGATAGATAATAGATGTATTGTTAGGTGCACAGAGTACCGTGGTAGGTCTATCAACGGACTGTGATTGATTTATAATTAGCGCCATCTATCAAAAACCTAGAGAAGTTGGTGTTTTGAAGACTGACTTTGTTAGTTCGGTTGCCTTTAATACCCAATAGATGGCAGTGGTTGATTGTTGTTCTCGGAGCGAACGCGGCGCGGCGCCGCGTATGTTTTCTTCTTTCCAGCAGAGCAATACGGAAAGCTAAGATTTTCTGCTGTATTGTGGATGCTTTTACAAGCATTAAAACCCACATACAAACAGCTGGACCCGGAAAGACTACCTGTAGGCCATGCAAATATTTGTTCCGTGTGGGAGTCGAACCAACGACACGCAGCGCAGCAGGCATTTTCTTCAAGTCCACATTTTGAATAATAATAATAAATTTATTTCAGTAATTTTTGCATACTTCTATAGTTCTATATAGGAATGTGAGCGAGTCTTCTATAATGTAGGAGTGCACATATTCAATAAATTCAACTTATATTTAGACAAGTATGTGTGTGTGGAGTAGTGTATGTGTTTGTGTGTGTGCGTGAGTGTGTGTCCCTTATGCTTAGATTATATTATGTTATGATATTTTGTAAGTGTCTCGATGTCGAATAAAACACAATAAAACATTCAAAGTTAATTTATTGAACAACTATTAGTTACAATGTTCACGCTTTACGACAGCATCAGCAGACATCCAACTAAATATAATAATTATAATATTGTCGTTAATACCATTAAAATGATACATTTTGCTTACAATAGGCCACCAAAATTTCCCTTACATATCAATAGACTCAGGAATTTATAAATCATTGGAAAATGTAGACTACCTTGGCAAAAAAAATTAAACTACCAGAAACAATAATTTTAATTACTGGCAACATCAGTATCTTGTTCTTCGAAACGATGAATTAGTTCGAAGTATTCAGTGTTGCCGTATTCTTTTTAAATAATAGAAAAAGCCTCCTATGTTTACCATTTTTCACTAGGTTAAACTATTGTTAAATCAATGACATGATTTTTCTTATGCAAAAGACATCTACAACACTATCTGAGATGTAGAAAATATATTAAAACAAAAGATATAGAAGATGTTAATTTACAGAGAAGCAAGCAATCTGGCCCGGTTACTTTAATTGTATTTATTGAACACAGCCGAACCGAAATTTTATTACAAAGCCGTGTCGGTTCATCTCTGCAAAATTATGTACGGATCGTTTTGTCACACTATTTGAGCTAAGCCTTTTTCAAAGATCGTGGCTAAATAGTAGCAGCCACCCGGGCGGATCTCTAGGTTAAGCCACACTTGCCTAGTTTTATCTGTGGATGGGCCCGATTATCTTCCTCCCTCGGAAAGCACGTTAGCTATTTAGATTTTTGGATGTCGTATTTTGTAGATCTTTGACAGTTGTTACAGATAGTCTGTGTCCCGAAAGTCTGACAAGCAGTCTTACCAAGGGGTATCGTATTACCTCAGTACTAACAGGGTTGTGGAGGTCAGATAAGCGGAAAAAGCTAAATATTTAATTTTGCTGCTCTTCGCAACCCAAACAAGTAACAACTCTAACCGGACCAGATTTTTCTATAACTTATTAAGGACCCCTGGATTTTCACAAGCAGAAGATCTGGCTTTACTATCCGCACCGCCAGACAATTTAAGCACTGCGCCTAAGCCCTATAAACATGAATTCAGCAGAGTTCATCCGCAAAAACGGCAGAAACTTGAATGAACATCATAAGGCCCCATTTTGCGTAAGTTTAAAAATAAACTTCATCATCATACTGTATGTTATAAGGTTGGTACTTTCAAAGTGATGTTTTCAGCTTGCACTTGGACGTTTACCGTCGATCGATTGTGTCGCATATGGGATTTGACGAGATCTGAATTGACAAGGGCAGCCATTAAACTTAGTTCTCCTGCCAATACTGTGGCGCATATCAACGATGCCAATCTTGCAGAGTTTTCTGCAGGCCGAGCCCCAGCCCCTTTAACCCCTAGGATATCTAAGCATGCCCCTTGTCCCGTCAAAATGGTTCCTCCCCCAACTGTACCAACTTCTAAAGAAGGCATGGTGCAAGTGACATAAAGATCATCGCCATTTTCGCCGCAAACTTCCATGTTTGTGGAGCAATTCGAGCTGGTTACATTTTGAGCTGGATCCTGACCGGTAGCTATGTAAATAGCTGTTACCATATTCGCTGCATGGGCGTTATTCCCGCCTATAGATCCAGCTAAAGCTGATCCTGAGAGATTCTTGATTTTGTTACACCTAGCCAGAGTTCTGGCATCAGTTTTGAAAATGGTTCTTAAACTATCATTGGAAATCGTTGTTTCACAGACAACTCTTTTGCCTCTTCCTTTAACCCAGTTTATGGCTGCTGCTTTTTTGTCTGAACAGTAGTTTCCAGATAAGCTTATGACTTCCATGTCTGGGAAGTAGTTTTTAAGTAATTTTAAGGCGTTTTCGGCTCCTTTAGATACCATATTCATGCCCATAGCATCGCCTGTAGTGGCTCTAAATCTTAAGTACAGTGTAGCGCCATCGACTCCAATATGAATCTCTTGGAGACGAGCGAATCTTGATGTAGAATCAAAGGCTTCTTTTATGACTGCATAGTTATCTTTATTGTCAATCCATTGGCGACATTCGTGGGCTCTTACAACGTTGGGAAGCTTGATAGCTGGGGCTCTAGTCATCCCTACGTCTTCAACCACACTTATAACTCCTCGCGTGCCAATAGCTTTAGCTCCTCTGTTCGTTGAAGCTACCAAAGCCCCTTCAGTTGTAGCCATAGGAATCATGTAAGGCTTGCCATCAACAACCAACGGACCAGCATAGCCGACAGGCACCCCAACATATCCGATAACGTTTTCGCAACAAGCGTTTAAAACTTTAGAATAATCATAATTTAAATAAGGTAGCTGTTTGATTGCCAATTCAGTTTGGAACCTTGATCCGACAACTTTCCTACGTAGTCTTACACCGCGTAAAGGATCGCCTAATACTGCTTCTAGTCTATGTAGAGGTATATGGGACTGCTCAACTAACATGACCACTTCTTCGTCACTCAAAGAGATGCAAGCTCCTTCAGATCTGTATATTTCGAGGCATTCTGCCATTGGACGCTTTTTTGAGTTCAGTTTGGCTGCGGAAGAACTAGGAGAAAGCGTAGGCCATTCATCTTCTAAAACACCTTCTGTTTGTGTAGAAACCTCTGAATTCGAGTCATCCCCTACTGAGAATTTAGGCTTGGTTCTAGCTTGTTCTTGAACCACTTCTTTAACTGTCATATCATTCATATCTATGACCCAGTTTCTTTGTTCCTCAAAGAATACAAACTTTATAATCAGAGCGCAAAGCAGAGTTGCTATGACGATATAGTCTGCAGAAACTGAGAACCATTTGACGTATGAATGCAGAAGAATGTTGTCATTTGTAGCAGGGGTCAAAGTGTCTGTTGGGCCTTCAATTATTCCATTGTCAGAACTCCAAGGCCATCGGCTGGTGAGATGAACACATAGTAACCCTGCTGCCATAATCATCTTGACTCTCTGAACTACTGGGTTTGGTTTCAGATCGGCTTCAGAAAACGGACTGTCTGGGGACATTTCTTTACGCCCTGAAGCGAAATCTGCGACCAAAGACAGGCAGGCTGGGTAGAAAGTGACGAACACAAGGTAATCAACTAATAAGGCTAGGCAGGCGAAAGTACACATATGTTCTAGTCTGGGGACCCCGGATAAAGCTCCAACTCCTACTAACAAAACTGCTAGGAGAGTATCCAAAGTTGCTGTCGGTCCCAGCAAAGCCAATGCTCTTCCAACCCTCTTTCCCTGATCCTCACCAGCTGACCACCCTGCTTTAGCCATTCTAGCGCCCCTAGCCACATCAGCGACTAACAAAAACAGAAACGGCGCATCCTTAATACTGGCAAGTTCACTCCAGAACAAACTAGCAACTGCTGAAGTAAAGATGAAACTGGCAAATGTGGAAAACACCCCGGCAATGATGAGGAGGTACTTCGAAGCGATTTTGTGGAGATTAGAGATCTGGTAGTAAGCGTAGAGGAGCGCTGCGCAACGGACGAAGGTCATGATAACTGCATCTGCGGCTTGGTATTCGGCTTCAAGTCCTGGACATGCTCTTGCCCAGCCAGCGCAGTGTTCTGATCTATTACCCGGGCCATTTCTCTCGACGCTAGCAGCACAAGCGAGCAGGGCCAAGGTAGCAACGATAACCTCCCATTGGTGACGAGCGCAGAACTCGCCGTGAGCTCCCCAGACTTTCATTTCTACTGCTTAGCTGCTTCCACAGCTGATGTCTGGAATTTGGGAAAAAACGTGTGGTTAGTTTTAAAAAATAGCCTTTATTTAAAACTAGCTTTTGCCCGCGGCTTCGCTCGCGTTAAATTCGGGGTAACACAGTTCTCCTTGCGCCTTATTGATTTGTAATAGCAACGCTAAGTTTTCCCTTTCCTTCCCTCTTTCTCCCTCACATCACACTTTTTTAAAAAAATATAATAAATATAATTTTTATAATATTAGTAAGGATATTAGTAAGGATTTCGGGCCATTACTCATTAAACTCTGCCAGAAACTGGACGCTGTCAGATTCATAGAACCACCTGATTTATTAAAGATAGCTTTTGCCCGCGGCTTCGCTCGCGTTAAATTCGGTAGCGCCTTATTGATTTGTAATAGCAACGCTAAGTTTTCCCGTTTCTTTCCCCTTTCTCCCTCATATCACACTCTTTTAAAAAAAAGTAATAGCCTATGTCCGGAAAGTCCCATTAAAATCGGTTTAGTAGATTCTGAGATTCAATTTCCTGCCTGCCCCCTAAGTTCATCGGCGTGATTATTTATATCCCAGTTTACTCTCCAGGTGATACTGAGTCAAATAAAAAAAGTCCCGTCAAAATCGGTCCAGTAGATTCTGAGATTAGCCCGGACAAACAGACAGACAGACAGACAGACAAAAATTTTAATAATTGTTGTTTTGGCTTCTATTACGGTAATTAAGACCCCCCTGTAACAATTTTTCATAAAAATCTTCAATGTACAGAAATCGATCTTTTACAGTCTTATTATATGTATAGATGATAAATGATGTTCAGCAAGTAGGTTTTTACAAACATTTTTACACGTCGTTTTTTTTTAAACTGGGTGAGGCCGATGTTTCGTATCCGACTACTCTGAGAAGAAACTGCCGAAACAAACTCAGAGGTCTCTTTAAAGAGTCAGACAAAAATTTTGGCCATCTTAAATTTTTTTCTACAGTTCAAACCAATGTATCTACCTTATAATCTTGCTTATAAGTTAACTTGTATTAGTGGCCTTTGCGGTGTAGGTCTCGCTTAAACCTTTTCATACATACGAGTAGAATGTTAATTGGGACTATCTCTTGCAAATATCACTTTAACCTACTTTGAACATGTTATGTCAATGATTGATTTAGCGCCCGAAGTTGAAAAAATCAACAGTAGGCCTTTATTTAAGCAACCATTGAGGAATAGCTTAGATTTAGTTAAAACAAACGTAAGATTTGAATATGAAAGGCCAAAGAATGATGGATGGATTGTGTAAGGAATGACATAAAGGAGAAAGGAGTAAATGATGCCGTGACGTCTGATAGGGGAGAATGGAAGAAGAAAACGTGTTGCGCCGACCCCAAGTAGAATGGGACGAGGGTAGGAAAATGGTGATGATGAAACGTAAGATATGAATTCTCATTTTTTGTCGATAGAAAGGGAAAGTTGAAAGACTTGTTTGTTTTTGTTTTACTTTAATGTGTGTTTAAAATTATTTTTTGCTTCCTTAAGGCCTAGTTCTTTGTCGCAATGAGTACGTATGTTACGCTAGTTAACTAGCTATGTCCCGCGGTTTCCAACGTTTTTACGGTTCCGTATCCAAAGAGTAAAACGGAACTCTAATACCAAGACCGGTGTCCGTCTATCACCAAGCTGTATCTGATGAACCGTGATAGTTAGACAGTTGGAATTTTCACAGATGATGTATTTCTGTTGCCGCTATAACAACAAATACTGAAAAAACTAATATCAAAGGGGTTCCCATACAGCAAACAAGGTTTTTGGTTGCGTTCGTGCGACTCAGTTTTGGCTGGTTTTTAATTTTGCTCGCACAAACGCGTTTATAAAAAAAACAAATAAGGATATTTTGTTTAATAATACATTGAGTTTGTTAAACATTTTTTTTTAATAAATGCCCCACATTAGGAATTTCTCCTGTATCGTGGGTGCGTTTACAAACATTTAAACTCACATACACAAACAGCCAGACCCAGAACAATCTGTAGGCCATATAAATATTTGTTCCGTGCGGGGCTCGAAACCGCAACACGCAGCGTAGCAGGCGATCGCTCAACCACTGCGCTAACCGTGTCGCCAAATTACTTTTTCGTTGTAGGTTTAATTATATTCAGGTAAGTAGTAAAAATATAATCTTACACAAAAAATAATTTCCTTGAATTCAGATGCATCAAGGTCCAAGTAAATGTGATATTTAAAGAAATGTATTTAATTTCGTCTCAAATGACAGACCTTGAAATAAATATGAATTTATTCATTTTCATGAATATTTGACGTGCGTTTTTGTACACGAGTTTGTAATTAAGTGAATACCACATGAGCTACTTGCGATTTTGAGGTCTATTTGGTCCTTTCTAATATTATAAAAGCGAAAGTGAGTTAGTTTGTTTGTTACCTCTTCACGCTTTAATGGCTAAACCGATTTTGATGAATTTTGGTACAGAGATAGTTGGGAACCAGGAGACGGACATAGGCTTTTTATTAAAAAAAAAAGTGGGAACGAGGGAAGAAAAGGGAAAACTTAGCGTTGCTATTACAAATCAATGTGGCGCAAGAGCAAAAACTAGCAGGCACTGTGTTATACCGAATTTAACGCGAGCGAAGCCGCGGGCAAAAGCTAGTACAAAATAAAGCTGGAAATTAGAAATATAATTAGTTCTGCGGTTAACTGCGGTCGGTTTCCAGAACCATATTTGGAAGCAATGATTAAATCATCTACGAATCTCCATCTGAGCGGATTCTCCTCGCGAGACGACTCCCAGCTACCCAAGACACGGGTCTGTGGACGGTGAGCAATGGGTCGCTCACCGTCCGTCTGTCTGTCTATTGTCAACAGGCTGTGTGTGACTATGGACAACAGGTGCGCCTCTAAGAGATGTCAGCAAAGCAGAGGGACCCGTCAGGGCTACAGCCTGCCGGGTTTGCGGGTTGTTCGAAAGAGATACCGCGATCCCAGAATACAAAGGGCAAAAAATGGAGCATGGATGTGTTTTTAGTCAATAAAAGTCTGCATTATTTCCGCTCGGGCGGAGCGGAAATAATGCAGACTTTTATTGACTAGCTAGCTACTAGAGCGGTAGAAGTTAGTTGATAATTTCCCATGCGAAAAATAAGCAGGTTTTCCTTGTTTGCCAAAATGGGTCCGGAGTCTGATTTAAGTCGTGTCTATCTCTTTTAAGCATAACGAAAGCGAGCGAGACAAACATACGACTTCTCGAATCGAATCCTTGGTGAATGAGGGGCGGAATTCGGGTTTCCACTACAGCGGAACGAGCGGAACTGAGAGAAGACGTTCGGGAATCAAATCGTTTGTAATATAAGAGTTGAATGTTTTCCTAGACCGTTTTTTTTTAAAAAAAAACGTTGCCCCACACTAGGAATTTCTCCTGTATTGTGCGTTAACAAACATTTAAATTCACATACACAAACAGCCAGTTTGATAAATGATAATGATAAATGATAAATGATAAATGATGTTTATTTTGCAAGTAGGTTTTCACAAACACTTTTACACGTCATTTTTTTTTAAGACTAGATGAGGCCGGTGTTTCGTACCCGACTACTCTGAGAAGAAACAGCCGAAACAAACTCAGAGGTCATAGTCTCTTTTGAGGTCCAGACAAAATAATCTTGGTCAACTTACATGAAGACTATGCAGATAGTGTCTGAAATGGTCTTTTTAAGAAAGCACCACACAGATTGAGTGGACCTGTCCAGTCAGTGCAAGCATTTGTCAGTTATCGTGTAGCTCAACTCATAACCCAAGGAGCTCAACGACACGACGAACAATACCAAAAAAAGGACATTTGTGTAGGTCGCTTATAGTACTCAAACTGCCAGACTATCGTCAAAAAACAAAGTAAATAAAAGAAATGATCCACATGGTCTTCACATTCACAATAAACAAATAAAAAAATACAAAATTAAATTAATGAGATCATAATGAAATCATAAAATGTCATGAATTAAAATAATAAGGAAAATAAAATGTCACAAATAATTATAATAAAAAGAAATGTAAAAATAAAAATAAACAAAGTAATGTCAAATTGTATAAAATAAAAATAAAGGAATAAACAATAAATAAGTGAAACAAAAGAAAATTTTGACACTCACAGAGCAAATTAAATTGGAGCAGCTTAATCCCAAGCCTTTTTATCTTCAAGGTAATGATTCATATTATAGTAAGCTTTCAAACATAGCTTACGTTTTATAAAAGATTTAAATTTATTGAGGCTTAGTGTTTGAATATCGCTTGGTAGTTTATTATAAAAACGTATACATTGGCATGTGAACGTACCCCCTATTTTTTTGAGCCTCGTTGCAGGAACAACAAATTTGTGTTTGTTCCTTGTATTTATGTCGTGGATATCACTGTATTTTTTAAACAATTTTGTATTTTTATGCGCGTACAAAAGGTTTTCGTAAATAAACTGAGAGGGCACAGTTAGTATGTTAATCTCTTTAAATTTTTCTCTGAGGGAGTGTCTAGGACTTAATTTATACATTGAACGAATTGCCCTCTTTTGCAAAATAAAAATTGTCTGAATATCGGCGGCATGGCCCCACAAGAGAATACCATACGACATCACACTGTGGAAATAACTAAAATAAACTAAACGGGCTGTCTCTAAATCAGTCAAATCACGAATTTTTTTAACGGCGTATGCTGCAGAGCTAAGCTTTTTTGACAACTTATCTATATGAGGGCCCCACTGAAGCTTAGCATCCAAAGTTAAGCCTAAAAACACTGTGTTATCTTCCGGTTTCAACTCTTCATCCTTGATTAGTACACTAGTTTCCACTTGTCTAACATGAGGTAACGTAAACTTAATGCATTTGGTCTTTTTCTCATTTAGAAGTAAATTATTAACGTTAAACCAATTAACGACCTTTACCAGAGCGCTATTAACATCGTCACTAGCTAGCTGCTGACGTTTTAGTTTAAATAAAAGAGAAGTGTCGTCTGCAAACAACACTACATCATGATTATCCTTTATGAGGTAAGGCAAGTCATTAATATAAATAAGAAACAAAAAAGGACCAAGAATGGAGCCTTGAGGTACTCCCATGCTTACTACAGATCCGGGAGATCTTTTCCCGTTAACATCAACTCTCTGAATCCTACCACTCAAATATGACGTAAGAAGATTCAGAGAGGCGTTCCGGATTCCGTAGTGGTGTAGTTTTCTGATTAATGTTTTATGGAGAACGCAATCGAAAGCCTTGGACAAATCGCAAAAAATCCCCAAAGCATCGCATTTATCTTCCCAGGCATTATAAATGTGTTTGTTTGTTAAGTGGACACGTTATAAGAAGCTAACGAATCAACAATCCGGACAGCAGCTTTAAAAAGGGCTTTCATGTACCTACCTAATAGACAAAAATACTAATCTAATTAAAGAATCGAAACTCACATCACTAAAATTAGGCCTGATCCAAACACCGGTAATACCAAACCCGTTACGCACTACACACAACACTATTTACTAACAAACGGACACGATAAACAGTTACGATTCGCTCGATAAAGCGTATATTAACGACGACAACACTAGTGACCTAGAATGAAAACCAGTTTCGGAGTTATACGCTTAAAACAGACGAGCAGACGACCGTGATAGCTTTCTACAAAGTATTGACATTTTGGGGGATTAAAAAAAAATGAAAGTAAGTATCGATTTTCCTTGTTTTAAAAAACGAATTCATGCATTTGCTTGTTTTTTTTTTCTGAAAAGTTTCCTGGTGGAATACCCAATACTTAGTAAATTGGAATGGGGCGCTTACGACAACTACGTCAATAACGCAGTTAATTCATGGCAAAAGTACCCTTATTTTTTATAGGATTTAATTCAATTGAATGCCAAACCAAGAAAGGCTAGGTGAACCTGCCATCTACTCTCTTACACTTTAAAATCATCAATACAACCCCTTAAGTTCATTTAATTCCTTTGT
Source organism: Ochropleura plecta (assembly GCA_905475445.1). Lineage (NCBI taxonomy): Eukaryota > Metazoa > Arthropoda > Insecta > Lepidoptera > Noctuidae > Ochropleura > Ochropleura plecta. The sequence continues at coordinate 1,771,119 of FR997750.1, read as the reverse complement.
TTGTCTCCGCATCCCATCATTGTTTTCCTGCCCTCGTCCCTATTTAAGTTACTCTCTGTGATTGTCTCAAATTATACAATAAAGATATTTATTATTATTTGGTGTCGGCACAACAGGTTTTCTTCTTCCATTCTCCCCTATCAGACGTTACGGCATCATTTTCCCATTTCTCCTTCGTATCATTCCTTACACACTTCCTTTCACAGCACAAAGGGACCATAGACTTGAGTGTTCCCGAGATAAAGGGTCTTGACAGACAGACGGACAACTAAGTGATCCAATTAGGGTTCCCTTTTTCCTTTTGAGGTATGGAACAATAAAAAAATAAGAAAGTTTCATTTTCGCGGGCTACCCTGGTGTTTCTACCTGAACAATCACCTGGCGGAAGAATATTGATGATCGAAGAACGTGATATCTTTTGACGCAGTTGGGCAATGTGACGATTCAAATTTGCGATCACAGCAATCCTTACTAATATTATAAAAGCGAAAGTGAGTTTGTTTGTTACGTCTTCACACCTTAATGGCTAAACCGATTTTGATGAATTTTGGTACAGAGATAGTTGGGACCCTGGAGACGGACTTAGACATACGATATAGCATAACTTTTTTTTTTAAAGTGAGAAATGTAAGAGGGAAAAAAAGGAAAATCTTAGCATTGCTATTACAATAAATAAGGCGCAAGGGCAAAACCTACAGGTAGCAGGTACCTGCAAATCAGGAAAGGGAAACTGTGTTACCCCTAATTTAACGCGACCGAATACGCGGGCAAAAGCTAGTTGCTAGAATAAATAAGCAAGTAACCTAATCAAATGCTGCTCACGTATGTCTTGACTAGGCTGTGAATACAATCAAATCCAAGACAGACCTCACGAATATTAAATTAATATGCTGTGGATGACAGTGTAGCAGGACAATACAATAAAACAATGGAAATATATTTTGTTGGAACAAAAAAAACCTTACGATTTGTGAACAAAATCATGTTATGAAGGCTTTGCTTTTAGCATTAAATCAATCTTGAAGAACGGGTTTAAAACTAAAAGATTACTTAATCTTTCAGTTTTCAATAACTGTGTTACATACTTTTCCATCAAATGATTATTTCAACTCGATATCTAAGGCATTAAGGCCGCCTTTGTACAGTTTTTACTTGTGCATAAAGTTTTAACAAATAAATAAAATATCTCCACGCGCTCCCGAGTTAAAGAGTCTTAGCAAACAGACAGACAGACAACTAAGTCCTATAAGGGTTTCGTTCTATATTTAGGGACGGAACTCTATAAATAGTTTGTGGATAAAATTGGTCTTTCCCTAGAGGTGGAGAGGTGAGGTGGGAACTGCTAGGGAAAGACCAAATTCTATTATCTTTTTACCAAAGGGGGCGTTCATAAAATACGTGAGATGTTTAAGGGGGGGAGGGGATCGAGTCAAATCTCATCTAATCTTACGTTGGAGAGAGGGGGGGTCTCGGCAAAAATAACGCAATTTTTTTTCTGAATGAAACAAAAAAAGAAATATTCTATTTTGGTCCATTTAATCTAGATTGTACATGCTTAAGATTTAATCTCAAGCGTAATCGTTGTTATTTTTTTCTTTTTACAAAAATAATCCAACGCGTTTACGTAAGAAACCCAGATTTTGAAAAATCTCACGTGAGATTGGGGGATGGGGGAGGGGTTTGAATAAAATCTCACGACATCTCACCAAGGGGGAGGGAGGGACAGAAAATTTAAAAAAACACCTCTCGTAATTTATGAACGCCCTCAAACTGCAAAAGACCAAACTTCAGCATAGGCTAAATAACAAATTAAAAATTGCCAGGTAATATTGACTTGACCCCAATGGAGCTTGAAAACCTGGCGTATTATAGTATGGTATGGTTTCATATTAATGGAAGTTAGAAGAGTTTTAAACAGAGCAGTGACAACTGAAATCGAAACCAATGCTCCAATGACCTACTGTGAACCAAACTTAATTGTCCACCTTAAAAAAAACGTACGATATTTTTTTTCACTGGTCACCAAATTCGTCTAACCACAAAAACTAGACGCATTAACACTCTTAACTAATTATAGACTGTATTTTCATAGTTTTTGAGGTGATAATTGAATGGTTGTTTAGCTCATAATGTATTCGAAGAGGTATTTCATAATACGCACGCTGCGTGACCTTGTGTTATACTTAAATGAGATGTTGGTACAATCGTCTTTGAGTAAGATTGTTTAGTTAACCTTTAAAACCTATTTCCATGTCTTTTTGAGCTATGAAAATCATTTGATAAGTTAGTAGGGTTATAGAATACATAAGATAACATTATTATAAAAATAGTTATTACCAGAAAGAGACTTGTACAATACCACTTACAAACTATATCTTTAAAATTTTAACATATCTCCATTTGGCAAGTAGTGAATTATCGATGTTATTTACCAACATTCCACCAATCTAAGTAGCTTTAGACAACTTTTAAACAAAGGTCAAGTGGGTCAGTCTCGGAGACGACTTCCGGCCACCGTAGATGCTGGTCTCTGGACGGTGAGCAATGGGTAGCTCACCGTCCGTCCGTCCAGTGACGACAGGCTGTGTTGACAGCCGGTTAGTGTTCCACCATGTCAGCTAAGGAGACCTGCCAGGACCACTGCCTGCCGGGTTTTGGATGTTCGAAAGAGATTCCGCGGCCCCGGAACATAAATGCCAAAAAAGGAACATGGGTAAGTTTTAGCCAGTAAAGTCTGACAAGTTACTTGATGAATTCCCATCCGCAAAAAAAGAGATCAGTCTCATCGGAGATTGTCTATCAGCGCAGGAGATATGCATATACCATATACCTGTTCTTTTGCACAAGTTTGTGCGCAGGAACAGGTGCACTCACTGTTCCCTCACTCTCATAGTCTTCAGGGACGGCATTCCAACACGAGCGGAGAAAGATCAGGCACAGGACATACGGCTTAACGTGCTGAACCGAAGTACGGGGGTATAAAACCACCATCTTTTGAATTCAGTGCTGCTATTAAGAAATTTGAAAGACCCAATAACACTGCTTGACCTGACACTCGAACCTAAGACCCCAAGCTCAACAGTTGCATTTGGTGGCACTAAACCAACAGGCAGGCTACTTAGATAGCGGATTAGTGGAATAACCAGTCTTATCTGATGGTGTTTGCAGGATTAATTACCACTTTAAGACCAGTACACCGTTAGAGTGGGATTTTCTAAACTGTAAATATGATTTTTTTAGGGTTATTTTTGAGATATGACATTGTATCGCTAAAAACGTACTCGGTATGGCACCTAAAATATATAATAGTATACCACTAGCTATTAAAACTAAAGAATGTTTGACATCCTTTAGGAAGGCATTGTTTAAGTTTCTTTTGGGAAGATGCTATTATTCCATCACAGAGTTCATTGATGACAAACAGGAATACCGACTTGATCCGATCGAGTAGATCCGACTTGCTAATTAATAATAATAATTTATGATTAATTAACTAAATAATGTGCTTGTTTTTATTTTGATTTAATTTTTAATAATGATACTGACAGCATTTCACTTAATTGACATAGATATTTTTAAATTTGGCATTTAACTTCTTAATTTTATTTTTATTTATAATTATGTTATTTTTGCTTGTTTTATTTTAAACTTTAACTTTGTGCGCCATCTATTGGCAAAACATAGTGATCTATTATACTACCTGTTAACACCTAATATGTTTTACAAAATAAATGATTTGATTTGATTTGTATGTTTCCAGTTTTCCTCTATTTCGCCTAATTTTGAGAGGGAAGCGCCAGGATGGTCTACGAAATTTATTTTTAGGGTCCCCGTACCTCAGAAGGAAAAAGCGGAACCCTTTTAGGGTCACTTTGTTGTTCGTCTGTATAAAGGCTTTTGAAACCCTATATTTCGGGAACGCGTGGAGGTATCGAATTGAAATCAAAACCTTCAGTATCCTTACTAATATTATAAAAGCGAAAGTGAGTTTGTTTGTATGTTTGTTACGTCTTCACGCCTAAATGGCCAAACCGATTTTGCTGAATTTTGGTACAGAGATAGTTGGGACTCTGGAGACGGACATAGGCTAAAAAAAGTAAGAAAAGGGGGAGAAAGAGGGAAGAAAAGGGGAGAGGAAGATAATTTTTTTTCGATCATCACGCGGGTTAAAGTTAGCGTTAGCCCAAAGTAACTAGTGTCTTTATATACTCGAGTTTGTGGTCTCTTGGAGAGTCTACGCAATTAAAAGAGCCATGGGTATATCGAAAATTAGTACGGAACACTCTGTGCGCAAGTCTGACTCGAAATTCGCGTCCAAAGACACCACCAACGCCATCGAGTTCTGGTCCAAACTAATTTGATGAATCAAAGGGAAATCCTCGACACCATGAAGGAGACTGACCAACCATGACTGAACGCAGCTGAAGATATGGGTGATACACGTGCCAAATGCTATACGTCACAGTATAAGCTATAACTAGACCGGTTTATCATATGTTCAACCAGTTTATCCAGATGTTCAAGTTTGACGGCCCGAAATAAATAGCAGTTTGGACGACTTTTGTGGAATACTTCCGGGCGAAATATATTAAAGGTTTCTATGGTGTTTTGGGCGTTCTTTTTGGGTGGGAAATGCTTACTATAATATTATAAAAGCGAAAGTGAGTTTGTTTGTTACGTCTTCACGCCTAAATGGCCAAACCGATTTTGATGAATTTTGTTACAGAGATAGTTGGGACTCGGAAACTGATATAGGCTAAAAAAAGTGAGAATAGGGGGAGAAAGAGCAAAGAAAAGAGGAAAGATATTTTTTTCGATCATCACGCGGGTGCCACTATGCCACGCGGACGAAGTCGCGAGCGGAAGCTAGTCATTAAATAACATCTCCCGTTCTAGGGGGAGCGGAAGGGAGTGTCAGACTTGTACTGACTAAAACCCATCCATGTTTCTTCTTTGCCGGCTCTCTATGTTCCGGGGCCGCGGTATCTCTTTCGAACAACCCGCAACCCCGGTAGGGACCATACCCCTCACGAAGCGATCATTACTAATACATATGCATGCAGGCCCTAGCGGCCTCTGCTTTGCTAACATCTCTTTGAGGTTCGTGTCGGCGTGTTTTTGCTCTGATATAAACCGGCTAAAAACCATATGAGGTGAAATGATCAGAGAATTTTTACTCTGATGTCTAGGTTAGGTCCGTCGTAAAAGTTTAGCGGCTGTGTGTATCCTACTCTAAAAAACTACTACTACTAGATATATCAAGGATGAATTGGTAACTACTGCCACAAATTTTGGACGTGTAACCTGTTTCCTGTATCAACTTATACGAAGGCGGATGGTAAGTTAGCTCCCTGACATCCATCGGAAATGATAACAAATTATAATAGAATTAAGCATCACCATACGCAAGCTAGGTGAAAGTCGACGACATAGAATCTTAAGTGACATCGAAAGCATACCAAGGTACCGTTATATCGTGAGAAGGGTATAGGAAGTGCCGTGTCGAGTCCTGCTCTTACCCCAAGTTATTTGGGGTCGGCGGAGCATTTTTTTTTGGGGTGGGAAATCATCAAATAACTTCTCTCGCTCCGGGCGGAGCAGGGGGGAGTGTCAGACTTTTACTGACTAAAACCACCCATGTTCCTTCTATTGCCCTTTACGTTTCGGGGCCGCGGTATCTCTTTCCTTCTCCTTCCCTCTCGCTCCGTACCATGGACTGAACCAGGGCCGGACGCGAGAGATCGCCGCCACCGATCGCCTCCACGAGGGCACGGCGGTGCTCCGCCCCGCGCTGGGCAGACCACCACCCACTGTGTGCTCCACCGTGTCCTCCGGGCGATCGTCACAATGGTGACACTCGGGCGTTTCCTCCCGCCCGATTATGTGCAGGAACCCCCCGAAACTGTTGGCGCAGCATGTCTTAGACTTCCATACTCCTCTTTTATTCGTCATTGCATCGGACACTTCTATTCTTGCCATTATATTCTTCACACAGTCCATCCCGTCGTTTTTTTGGACTCCCTCTTCTACTATACCCATCAAACTCAAACTCAAAAGCATTTATTTCAATTAGACCATTACAGGCACTTTTGAATGTGATAAAAACAAAAAAAAAGATGCTGCTACAGTCCCAGTCACAAGACCAAATAACTTGTCAAAGTACTGTAGTTGCCCATTCCAAAGCGTAGATCTCTACGGAGAAGAACGGGCAAGAAACTCCATGGACACTCTTTTAAATCATAATATTTTACAAAATCATGGATGCATCATTCATATTGAGATCCTTACTAATATTATAGAAGCGAAAGTGAGTTTGTTTGTTTGTTACCTCTTCACGCCTAAATGGCTAAACCGATTTTGATGAATTTTGGTACAGAGATAGTTGGGACCCTGGAGACGGACATAGAATATGAGGGAATGAAAAAGGGGAAAAAAGGGAAACTTAGCATTGCTATTACAATAAATAAGGCGCTAGGGCAAAAACTACAGGTGGCAGGTACACCTGCAAATCAGGAAAGGGGAACTGTCTTATCCAGAACTTAACGCGGGCGAAAGCTAGTTATACATATATGTGAGAACTACACACATCAAAAGTGTCTAGGGATCAAGCATTTTTATGCGGATTTCTTGAGATTGAGATGTGGCTTTGTAATAAATTTATGATTTTATAAATTTATATGGATCCTTTTTGGTGCATTTCATAATTTGAATCAGGAACTCTCAATCAAATTCGAGTAAAAGATGAAAATAAGCTGTCAATATTTTCCCTATAAAAACATACAACGCATTGAAGACATTATTAGTGCTACTGTTTCCCTACTACTGATTAAAACCAACGTTATTATGGAGCGGCGACGTCATTTAAGCAGGGAAGAAATGCTCAGAGCCGTGGGAATGATAGAAGCTGGTTCCCGGCAACGTACTGTAGCTTTAGCTCTGAATACAAGTCAGAGTGTTATCAGTCGACTTTGGACACGTTACCGAAGCACTGGTACCGTGGCTGAGCGCCATGGAGGACGGTATCGCTGCACCACACGGAGACAAGACCGATACATTCAAATCTTAACTCGAAGAGCTCCAACAATAACCGCCATGATGTTAGCCGTGAGGCTTCATCACTCTTCAGGGAACTTAATTAGCGACCAAACAGTCAGAAACCGCTTGCATGAAGTGAACCTTCATTCCCGAAGACCGCTACGGGTACCACCTATAGCAATGCACAATCGTAGGATTCGATATCAATGGGCTCTTGAACACAGAAATTGGGCAGAAGAACAATGGCGTTTCGTGTGCTTTTCTGATGAGTCTCGTTTTGGTATGAGACCGGATACAAGACGTATACGACACTGGAGAACCCCTGGACGCCAACAGCGATTAAAATCCTGCCAGGAAGTCCATCCTTATAGTGGTGGAACCATCATGGTATGGGCGGGTATTTGGATCGGCGGAAGAACTGAGTTGATTTGGATCAGAGGCAACCTCAACGCTCAAATTTATGCTGAGACGATTGTATCAGACGTCATCGTTCCTCTACAAGTGCAAATCGGTCCCTTATTTCAGTTAATGCATGATAATGCACGACCGCACACCGCAAGAGTTGTAAGACAGACTCTCGCCGCAGCTAACATCAATGTCCTGCCCTGGCCTGCTCAGTCGCCAGACTTGAACCCGATTGAGCATGCATGGGATATGCTACAGAGAAGAGCTCTGCCGAATATGGAGGGTATCCAGTCGCAAGAAGACCTTTTTTTGTTGTTGCAACGAACATGGGCGGCCATTCCACAGCGTGATTTGGATGAACTCATTTTGAGTATGCCAAACCGATGTTCTTGTGTTGTTAGTGTTCGCGGTAGAAACACGGATTATTAATTGTTTAAGTTACCCAATAAAATTTTAAAGAAAACTGTTATTTCAGTCTTTTTTTCGAACTTTAATGTTAGTGGTTCAAATGTCAAAAATCCCTTTATTAGGAAAATGGCAAAGGAGATTGCCCGTTTTGTAAGGGAAGTTCGGTCCCAGTGGAAAATGCTTGTGCCCTGAAGTATTTTATTTTACCTGATAGTAAAAACATAGCATTTTCATAATCTGAAACCTTTTTTCATTTATTCACCCTGGTTCAGGAGATATAATTAATTTTCTGTTTTAAAAATCTAGGTTATAATTACAAATTGACATAAACTAGGTATACATAACTATTACTTTATATGCAGATTTCCATAATATAAGCATGTTTATGCACAAAGTAATGAAGACATAATTACGTATCGTACATAATAACTATGTAAATACGGGATTCAAAACTCAACGTAGGTATCTAAACGAAGCAATCACGAACGAAACGAATCTCAGATCAACAAAGTGCTGTGACATACGCAAGTAAATGTTGCCAGATCAATTATTTTTAATCCATTAGTAAATCGATTTCAGTTTTTTATCGATTAAAACTCTTGTTAATACGGCGTTTCCAAAATACTTTTATGTTTGTGTAAATCGCTTTTATGAACATCTAATCAACAATAGGTATAGACTTATGAAAATAAGCAACCTATTGTTGTCATATTCCATCGCTATTACTCGCAGACTATAAGCAGTGTATATCCACTAGTTTACGTCATTAAATATTTTACATAATTAAACTCATACTTGGCCTACACCTGTCTTCGTGCATTCCAGATATAATACGCTACAATAATAAGTACCTATGAAAAAAACAGGGTTTACACCATTCTAACTTATCGTCGAGAAAACATAATGCCAAATCAGTAGCTTTGAAGTTGTCAATTATTGAGACTTACATTTAAATGTTGAGACGTAAACTAGCTTTAATAATTATTGTTAAAAATATTTTTTTAATTTCTTTTTGTTTTGATATCGATTACTCCATTGATTACTATACGTCATTTTCGATAGTTATTTGTTTTCTGGCAACTTTTTTTTGTACACCTATTAAACGGATGTCGATGTAATGTTTAACTATTAATAATAATTAACTTTATTCCCAGGGTGAAAGAAATTGTATAAAAAATAATTTGCACACAAAAAAATAAATAACATTTTTTGGTTATTATTCCAATCAGGCACACGATTGCACAAAAGGGACCTGCCCCGTGGCAATGTCCTTTCTTTATTAATGCAAAGGTGACTTGGTTTATCGTTACTGTGACAAACGAAAACACTTTATTTGATGAATCCTTAAAGAAAATTTTAATTAATATCAATCAGGAGAAAAGTTATTGCAAAAATATATGTTGATCCCTAGATACTTTTGATGTGTGTATGTAGAAAAAAGAGACCACATAACACACAAAATGACAATAACATCGACATTTATACTCAAAACTTTCCCAACGAAATTCACCTCAGTCCTCCACATATCATACTCATAAAGAGCCAGCCGATTCCCACTATTTTTTTTCTGTTCTTATGCTGGTACATAGGATGGGGCTGGCTAATAAGATGAACTAAAGGGACGTTGGGAAGCGCCATCTTCAGGCGCTGACCTAAAATAAATTGTGATAAGGGCTGGATGATAGGCCGTGTCGACGGTGCGTTGGTGTTCTACGCCTCGAAGAGATTTCAGCAAAGCAGAGAGGCCTGCCAGGGCTATCGCCTGCCGGGGTTGTGGGTTGTTCGAAAGAGATACCACGGCCCCGGAACAGAAAGAGCAAAAGAAGGAACATGGGTGGATTTTAGTCAGTACAATCTGACACTCTCCCCTGCTTTGCCTAGAGCGGGGAAGTTATTTGATGATTTCCCATCCGTAAAAAAAGGTCTGAATGATGATGAAGAAATATTTCTGTTCTGTGCAGAAAAGACCCTCAAAATAAACTCTTCCCGGCAGACGACGACAAAGTTTATCTCTATTTTCAGACCATAAACAAAATAGGTACGTTTGACAACGTCACTACATGAGCTAGATGTTGTGATAAAATCTATAACGTCAACAAATACAATGCAGCCTTTGTGATTGTAATGCCAACGGAAACCAGCTTGCGCATTAACTCATTATGTACACTACCTACATTAAGCTGAAGAGGCAATGAGCAGGGCATATAGCCCGTAGAACCGATGGGGAAAAATAAGGTTCTCGAGTGACGTGACGACCGCGTACCAAGAAACGCAGCGTTTGACGACCCTCAGCAAAATGGATAAGAAAGAAAGAAATATATTTATTTAGCACTTGCCTCAAGGCCACATAACAAGGGAAGCGGTCACCTCCTTTTGCAAAGCAATTATGCTAGCGAAGGAGGTGGCCACCGTAGATACAGGCTGTGGACGGTGAGCAATGGGTAGCTCACCGTCCGTCCGTCTATCGACAGGCCGTGTCGACGCGCCGTCGCGACGGCGCGTTAGTGTTCCATGCGCGCCTCAAAGAGATGTCAGCAAAGCAGAGGGGCTTGCTAGGGCTACCGCCTGCCGGGGTTGCGGGTTGTTCGATAGAGATACCGCGGCCCCGGAACTTAAAGGGCAATAGAAGGAACATGGGTGGGTTTTAGTCAGTACAAGTCCGACACTCCCCCCAGCTCGCAGGGGAAGTTAATTGATGATTTCCTAAATGCAAAAAAAAAACTGCTTAGACTGGATGCCGATCCCAACATGGTTGGGAGAAAGGCTAGGCGTATGATGATGTTCAGAGTACCCTGGACATTACTGACCAGTGAGTCACCTAGTTTGGTTCTTGATGATATGTAAAAATTTGACAGTCGGAAACAACTGGTGATTTGGGAGTCACAGGGGGTGTTACTTAATGATTTTTTTTTGCCGAAATGCACGATGTGATACGGTTAGTCATAATATTTTACGCATTGTGGTTAAATGCGCGTATCGGATATTATACGGTGCATTTACATGGTAGTTTTGAAATTACTTCATGTAAAATTATATATAACAATACTCTTAGTTACAGAATACATGCACTAAGTCTTACACGGTTAGGCTTATCGCAAGATTTAGACGATTTTCTTTTGTATAAGACGTGCGTTGGATGGGATTTTCCATCGGTAAAAATATCGAACGATGTTTTTTTAAATACATTAATAGTTCTACTAAAAATCTTAAATTCACTGACATTTATCGAACAGTTTGAATGACTGGGTCTATATGATTCAAATTTTGACCCCAGTTCTTTACATTGTGAAAAAAGGGCTTTTGAAAATTCTGTAAATAACGGATTCCCGAAGGACTTAAAATAGAAGACGTCTTACCGTCTTCTATTTTTTTCTGTCTTTTAGTAATTAGTTATTTTCAGGGCTCCGTATCTCAAAGGGAAGCGGAATCCATGGGTAGTTCACTGTTTGTCAGTCTAGTGACGACAGGCTGTGTCGACGGCGCGTTCGTGTTCCACGCGCGCCTCAAAGAGATGTTAGCAAAGCAGGAGGGCTTGCCAGGGCCACCGCCTGCCGGGGTTGCGTGTTATATGAAACCGCGGCCCCAGAACATAAAAGGCAAAAGAAGGAACATGAGTGGGTTTTACTCAGTAAGTCTGAAACTCTCCTCGCTTCGTCCAGAGCCGGGGAAGTTATATGATAACTAGTGGACCCGACAGACGTTGTCCTGTCTACACGTCTTTAATTTGAAAATTTCAAACTTTTTTTAATAAGCTAATAAGCTGTCTAATTTGACACTGCGATGGTAGCGCCGTCTGTCGGATCCAATGTAAAACATTCCAAAATCAACAACTACTAATAAATTAAAAATTAATTAAAAAAACATTGTCCAGCGGACAAAATTGTGAATCTAAACCATTCCCAGATCCCCTTGAACACACAAAAAATTTCATCAAAATCGGTCCAGTCGTTTGAGAGAAGTTGACAGTGACATACACACTCACAGAAGAATTATATATATAAAGATTTCCCATCTGCAAAAAAAAACCCCATGACTTGACATGGTTTAAACCTGTGCAGATTTACCAGTTTCAAGAACAAACTATTTCAACCTAAAAAATATCTATTTTTATACGAGAAAAATCAATGTCTTCTACATGGCTGTCCTTGGAAGGTGTCCTATTGATTTCTCGAAAGCGGGTTTTGAGAAAGAACCAATAGACAACACGAGGCCACAACTCAGCTAACCATGAATATTTTACTCAACGACGAAGGTCAAGTGACGGAAGCGGAACCCTTATTGGATCTCTTCTTTGTCTGTCTGTCTGCCAAGACTTTATCTCGGGAACGCGTGTAGGTATCGAGTTAGAGAGAGAGACATTAAAACCATATACTGAAGTCTGTGGTAATAAGTTTCTTTATCAATATGAAAAAAAAAAACAGCATTGTCAATGATCCTTGTGATGAGAGCTTTATTTTCTATACACTACACGTTTTTATTTATTAAATCTTTATACTCCAGTAAAAACTGTACAAAGGTCTAAAAGACTTAGTGTCTAAGGCATGTTCTACCAGTCTACCTTAAAGTGATGCAGAGACAAACCACAGTAGATGCAATATCAGAAAAAAAAGGATACTAGAAAATGATTATAAAAAAACGTAACAAGAGAACTTTATTGCGAGACGAATCCACCAACTTCTTGTAAATACATTGCTTTATCAGGTTTCTAACAGACATAGGTGATGATAGTACAAAAAGAAACCCGGTTTTGACAGTTTATTATCAATGTCCTACTTTATGAAATTACGCATTAATTATTTTTATTAATAGCTTATACCAGCACAATTGACCGCGTAGAGTTTAAATAGACAACGAGATCGTACTTCCGGGTTAAGGAGCTTATAACCTATGCTATTCTAGACTGCGCCTTTTACTTAAAAAATAATAAAATATTTATTTGCATAAAACATGGTATAAAATGGTGTTAAATACTTATTTATAAGGCACAAACATGTTTAGCTAGGATAGAACAAAGCATGCAAAATGTTAAAGTTAGGCGAACATGGATAGAGGCGCCCACAACATGAAATGTTTTTCATCAAAATTTCTTATCTATAAATTCTTTTATGCTATAAAAACTATGCTCCAGTAACCATTTATAAAATGTTGTTTTAAATAATTTTGTGTTCAGTATTTTAAAATGCCTCGGTATTTTATTATAAATACGCACACACATAGCAAGGCAATTATTATTGTATTTAGCTAATCTAGGCAAATCACTCAATACTAATTTATAGGGGTCTCGTCTATTCCGAGGATTCACATCATTTGCAGTCTTAAATAATTTTTTATTTTTAATTACAAACATACATATTTCGTAAATGTAAAGTGAACTTTATTTGCGCATGTGACTAAAAGAGTGATAGATATGAATGTTGATGGATGGAGAGGGGAAGGCCAAAGAAAAGATAGATGGATTGTGTAAGGAATGATATGAAGGAGAAAGGAGTAAATGATGCCGTGACGTCTAACAGGGGAGGATGGAAGAAGAAAACGAGCTACATAGATGTGTAAGGAATGATCTATTTTACGAATGGTAACGTCGACTTTTTGGGCAAGATTTAAAGCTAAAGCATTGCGTATATCTTTATTTACGATTTACAAATAACATATATAAAACACACTGGGCTGAGATTTGAAGAAGATGGATGAAAAGTGATTGCATGTAGCGGAGATGAGAATGCTGAGATAGATGTGTGGATTGACAAGAATAGATAAAATAAGGAATGAGTATATTAGAGGTTTGAAAGTTGCGCCTGTTACAGAAAAACTGAAAGGGAGTCGTTTGCCTTGGTATGGACATGAAATAAGAAGGCACATAAAGCACATGTGACTAAAAGAGTGATAGATATGAATGTTGACGGATGAAGAGGGAGAGAAAGGCCAAAGAAAATATGGATAGATGGTGTAAGGAATGATATGAAGGAGAAAGGAGTGAATGATGCCGTGACGTCAGACAGGGGAGAATGGAAGAAGAAAACGTGTTGCGCCGACCCCAAATAGAATGGGACAAGGGCAGGAATATAATGATGTGCTTTTTAATTTATTGTGTGGATAGTGTCTAACCTGTTGGCAGTTTTTATGCAGCCCATAGGGCTCAGACTTAGCTTAACATGCCGTCGAGAAATATCTCTTAGGCATGCTGGTTGCCTCGCGGTTTTTTCTTAACCGAAGCAAGTGATCATTATACAATACGCACATGAACATGAATTCGTGGCTTTTTATTGCGGATGTGAAATCATTAAATAACTCCCCCCGCTCTGGGCGGAGCAGGGAGGTGGGTCAGACTTGTACTGACTAAAACCCACCCATGTTCCTCCTATTGCCCTTTATGTTCCGGAGCCGCGGTATCTCTTTCGAACAACTCGCAACCCTGGCAGGCCCCTCTGCATGAATTCGTGCCTTGGAATCGAACTGACACACAACTAGGCTGTCACTCTGTGCCAAATTTCGTAAAGATTCGTTCAGCCGTTCTAGCGATATTGAGTAACAAACATTCATTCTTACAAACATTAGCATTTATGATAGTAGTAAGATTTAAAACTTAAGAAATGCAAGCAAGCAGCAATCAGGATACGAAATGATTTCTTTTGTGACAAAAAAACCAAACTAGAGAAAAGATTTATAAGGGAAAAGTTTTTCCAAAGTCCCGCGATAAAGCTCCCTATTCGAGCGTTTTGTAACGAGTTTCAATTAAAGAAAGTTATGACTACCTACCGTTCTTTTTAAAAACTTTTAAGTGCGTATGTACCTAGAATGTTAATATATCTCGTCATGTCCTTGACCTAAATTCGAAAGGAACTGAAGGGTTTCCATGACATCTTATAGCAGTACTTATTCCTGTGTGAGAAAGAGATGGTGCTAAACACCCTGTATATCTCTAGTCTCTTTTCCTCAGTGGAATAAGTTCTGCTTTAAAACGTCATGGTAGGGTAACTGGACAAGGGAATGAAATAATCCCACAAAAGAATTTGAGAAAACGCCAAGTACGCCATTTAGGAAAGAAAAACGACCAAGTGCGCGTCGGATTAGTGCACGATGGTTCTGTACCATCCTACTAATATTATAAATGCGAATGTTTGTGAGGATGGATGGATGGATGTATGGATGTTTGTAACTCCTTCACGTCAAAACGGTTCAACGGATCTTGATGAAATTTGGCACAAAGGTAGATTATAGTCTGGAATAACACTTAGGATACTTTTTTTTTCCATCATCACGCAGGCGAAACCGCGGGCGCCAGTTAGTAATATTATAAATGCGAAAGTTTGTATGGATGTTTGTTACTCTATCACGCAAAAACTACTGAATGAATTTTAATAAAACTTAACATTAATACAGCTTACATATCAGAATAACACATAGGCTACAATTCACAAATATACATATAATACTAGCTGTGCCCAGCGGTTTCACCCGCTGCTCACTTAGGGGTATGAAAAATAGATGTTGGCCAATTCTCAGACCTACCTGATACGTACACAAAATTTCGTTTAAATCGGTCCAGCCGTTTCGGAGGAGTATGGGAACGAAAATTGTGACACGAGAATTTTATATATTAGATTGTACACTCACAGGCACAATTAACCGCCCACCTTTATCCTTCGTCACCCTGTTTGTTTACGTTAACTATGACTTATGCACTGTTTTATTTCTTGTCAAGTGGGTACTTCAGCAATAAACTAAACACTTATACCCTTATTTTGTTGCATAAAATTGTGTCACCGAAGCGTTTTTGGGATTTAGTCGTTGTTCGACATTGTCGCCGTTGCGTTACCGAATAAACATTTCCTGTTCCTTTTTGCCATAGTGTATCAATATTGTTTATTTTGAGTTTGTAGTGTTTGTTTATTGTTTGCAACTCTAAAAAATGCCACTGGATGCGACTGGTGCAGCTAGGGCAGTGGCTTTAGCCGATGCTGGGTACAGCCAACGTCACATCGCTCGTACACTCGGTGTACCTCGAACCACGGTACGGGATGCCATCAGACGATTTCGGGAGACTGGTTCATACACCCGGGAGCAGGCCAAGGCAGACATCGATGCACTTCAGCCCGAGATGACCGCTTCGTTGTCAACAACGTCTTGAGAAATCGCTTTTACACTGCTACTGAAGCTCGTACGCGGCTTTTTGAGGTGAGAAATGTCAGTGTGAGTGAACGAACCATAAGAAGAAGACTGGCAGAAAGAAATCTGAGAGCTTTTCGTCCAGCTCGTGTGCCACAACTGCTCCCACAGCACCGTAGAGCTAGACTTGGATTTGTGCGAGAATATGCTGACTGGACTATGGAGGAATGGAAGGACGTACTGTTTTCAGACGAGAGTAGAATAGCCTTAAGAGGTCCAGATGGACGTCAGCGCGTCTACAGGCGCCAAAACGAACGGTTTGCTCCATGCGCTATAACCACAACAGTGGGTTACCATGGAGGGTCCATAATGGTTTGGGGAGGTATTTCTTACGAGGCTCGTACCGATCTCGTTGTGTTCGATAGAGGCAGTGTGAACGCTCAAAGATACGTGGAGGAAGTTCTACAAGATCATGTCATGCCTTTCGCGCCGTTTATTGGAGATAACTTCAAATTAATGCATGACAATGCACGTTGCCATACTGCAAGATTGGTCACTGAGTACCTTAATGAGGTCGGGATTCAAGTTTTACCATGGCCGGCACGCAGTCCCGATCTTAACCCAATTGAGCACATTTGGGACAACCTCAAAAGACGAATCCGAGCAAGAGTACCCGCCCCTACGACCCTAGAAGAGCTCAAGACGGCTGCGGTAGAGGAGTGGCACAATATCCCCCAGTCGGATATCCAGGATATTATGGATGGATTGCCAAACCGGCTCCAAGAAGTCATCAGAGCCCGAGGCGGCAACACTCATTATTAATAATTAAATTTAAAAAAAAATTAGACCCCTTTTATCAAAATTTAAAATGAAATTTTTTTGACGAAGTTTTTCTCAAAATCGATTTTTCAGTGAATCCTTTAATAAACAAGTTTTTGTCAAGTCTTTTATGCCTTTTTTTACCTAGAGGGTTGCTTTCAAGTACCCTCTCATCAAAAATTGTCTAAATCAGTCAATATCTGCAAATTCAAAGAAAAACAAGGTGGGCGGTTAATTGTGCCTGTGAGTGTATATTCTATCACCACGCGGGTGAAACCGCGGGTCGCAGCTAGTAAAATTTATGTCCTCTCGTAATAAGTGAAGTTAACGGATATTTTAATATACTTAAACTAACTTTTGCCCGCGACCTTTGTCCGCGTCAATCCTTACTAATATTATAAAAGCGAAAGTGAGTTTGTTTGTTACTTCTTCACGCTTTAATGGCTAAACCGATTTTGATGAATTTTGGTACAGAGATAGTTGGGAACCAGGAGACGGACATAGGCTATTTTTGTTTTAAAGTGGGATGTTAGGGAGAAAGAGGGAAGGAAAGGGAAAACTTAGCGTTGCTATTACAAATCAATAAGGCGCAAGGGGAACTGTGTTACCCCGAATTTAACGCGAGCGAAGCCGCGGGCAAAAGCTAGTTTTATTATAAACTAACTTTTGCCCGCGACCTTTGTCCGCGTCAATTTATCGAAAAAATATTACTTCCTTGTTTCAATCGAATTTTGTTAGCATATTCATGGGTTTTATTTTTGCAAAGAATACTAGTCCTTTTAGGTTTCCGTGCCCAAAGGTTAAAACGGGACCTTAATACTAAGAATCTGCTGTCCGTCCGTCTGTCACTAGGCAGTATCTCATGAACTGTGACAGTTAGGACAGTTGACATTTTCACAGATGATGTATTTCTGTTGCCGCTATAACAACAAATATAAAAAACCGGCCAAGAGCGTGTCGGGCCACGCTCAGTGTAGGGTTCCGTAGTTTACCGTCCGTCACAATAAGTGTTCCCACTTATGAGTTTAAAGGTGGAGGAGCGTGCAATGTTGCACGTTCCGCGGTAGGCGCTCCAACAGTTTTTGTACAAAAAAGACAAAAAGTTGTATTTTGTACAACTTTTTGTCTTTTTTGTACAAAAACTGTTGTGTCAATCAAGTTCAAAATGATTTTCCTAGAAAGTCCTTATAAAGTTCTACTTTTCAGATTTTTTTCATATTTTCTAAACTTATGGTTCAAAAGTTAGAGGGGGGGACACATTGTTTTTTACTTTTGGAGCGATTATTTCCGAAATTATTGACATTATCAAAAAATGATTTTAGTAAACCCCTATTCATTTTTAAATACCTTTCCAACAATATATCACACGTTAGGGTTGAAATTAAAAAATTAAACACTTCCCACTTTACATATAGGGTGGCTACCCTAATAAAACATTTTTTTCCAATTTTTATTTTACCACTTTGTCGGCGTGATTGATATACATATTGGTACCAAATTTCAGCTTTCTAGTGCTAACGGTCACAGAGATTAAGCGAGGACGGACGGACGGACGGACGGACGGACAGACAGACATGGCGAAACTATAAGGGTTCCTAGTTGACTACAGAACCCTAAAAAAAACAGAATAAAATAAATATTTAAGGGGGCTCCCATGCACCAAACATGATTGTTTTACCGTTTTAATTTATAATGATATTTTTCCTGTCAACACCGGTCCAGGCGTTTCGGAGATTACCCGGAACAAATATACAGACAAAAAATGTTTTTTTTTTTGTTTTTAATTATTTACCGTTTATACCGTCATATTGCATTCAATAAAAAGCAGTTATTTTGAGATAAAAACAAAAACTTCAAGGTAGACAGTACAATTCATATAAACACAGTCACCAAGATTATGGTTGTGATCTTTCCGCATATTGTATACACTAGTGGCGACGGGTGGATATTTTCAGAAGGTAAACTTGAGTAATGAAAATGATTTACAAAACCATCGTACGGCCTTATTCCACAAAGTTTTTGGAACGAAGTTCCTTATTGCGCGTTGCGAAAGGGGGCTAGACGGAAAA
This sequence comes from Ochropleura plecta, assembly GCA_905475445.1. Classification (NCBI taxonomy): domain Eukaryota; kingdom Metazoa; phylum Arthropoda; class Insecta; order Lepidoptera; family Noctuidae; genus Ochropleura; species Ochropleura plecta. The sequence goes on along the minus strand of FR997750.1, from coordinate 1,752,277 downwards.
AATTAAGACCAAAAGTTGTAATGACGCTTTTTGCTATAGTTGTAAGCCGTGCGGCGTGCGTGTGTTTCTCTGTCTGTCTCTCTCTCTCATAAAAAGCAAGCCAGTTATTTTCGTTTCGTCTTTCTATTTCGCATTGAACAGTGTGGTGTCGCGACGATTATTTTTGTTGAGTGTATACAGGTTTTTTGTACAGACGCCTGCAGGTCAAGCTACCCGAAACTGTCAATTTTTCCCAATGAACCTTGAACCTAATACTTTAGAAATAAAGTCGAAAATCTATCAAAGAAATCTGACAGATTGTAGTAGCTTGATGTGCAGGCGTCTGTACATAATAAATAATAACTTCGTTCCATCCGGGTGTACCTAAACACCTCTCAAGTTTTTTTTATTTTTGAAACTTAGTTTTTAAAACGAATAAATTTTCATTAAAGCCATTAATTGACGTCGTCTACGAACCAACACTGCTGTTACTGTATGAGGAAGCCGATGGGAATCGTGTAATATTGACGCATCGCCACTGGTGTGGACTGACGTCGCTGCGCGGAATTACGATTCCCAGAAAACTGAATGCGAGTTAAAAACGGTACTTGAATTGAACATAACACACTTGTTTAATTAACGTTTGTTTCTATGGAAGAGGTGTACAGTACATTAATTTTACTAGTTTTGTTTAAGACCTATATGGGGCCGCGGTTGCGGGTTGTTCGAAAGGGTTACAGTGGCCCAGGAACATAAAGGGCAAAAGAAGGAAAATGGGTGAGTTTAAATCAGTAAAAGTCTGAGACTCCCCCCGCTCTGCTCAGAGCGGAGGAAGTTGTTTGATGTTATCACATCTGCAAAAAATAAACTAGCCAAGAGTTACTGACTTTTGATTTGATATGCACATTGAATGTTATATTTATTTCAGTCGCCTTGTTGGCTGTGGGGTCGCAAGCTAAACTTCTGAGCATGAAGTACTTGGCTCGATTCCCAAGTCAGACAGGTACAGTACAGGTGTTATTAGGGTTTACTGTCAGACATTTTTAGATAGCAGTAATTTTTCATCAATTTTTTTTTTTTCAGTTGGAAAATTATCAACGGCGGACCGCAAGGGAGTGTCAGACTTGTACTGACTACAACCCATCCATGTTTGTTCTTTTCCCCTTTGTGTTCCAAGCCGCGGTATCTCTTTCAAACAAACCCGCAGCCAAAGTAGTACCCTGACGAGCTCCACAGATCGCTGACTCAGAAGCAGCTATAGAGTCTGGCTTTCTACCAGATTGATGTCAATATGACTTGACAGCACGGTTGGCGCAGTGGCTGAGCGATTGACTGCTGCGCTGCGTATCGCGGGTTCGATTCGGACGGAACAAATATTTGTATGGCCTACAAATAGTTGTTTCGGTTCTGGCTGTTTGTGTATGTGAGTTTAAATGTTTCTAAACGTACCCACGATACAGGAGAAATTCCTAGTGTGGGGCAACGTTTTTTATAAAACGTTTCTTGTGGGACAGACATAGGCAAATGTAAGTCCCCTTTGAGGATTAACGGCGTGATTTTATAATTCCTTTATCTACTAAATATGCGTGCTAGTACAATCAACCTTAACATATCAAGTTCATATAAATCTGTAGTTAGTTCAAGATCACAAATTATAACAAAAAAATCAAAGGCACGCATATGATAATTACTTAAAACACAATTATGGATACTTCATCAATTAGTTTTTTAACGTCAAACCTGTAATCCTTATAGGAGTAAGCAGTGGTGTAACTTTTTTGACGACACGGTTGGCGCAGTGGCTAAGCGATCGACTGCTGTGCCGCGTATCGCGGGTTGGCTCCCCGCGCGAAACAAATATTTGTATGACCTACAGATAGTTGTTCCGGGTCTGGCTGTTTGTGTATGTGAGTTTAAATGTTTGTAAACGCACCCACGATACAGGAGACATTCTTAGTGTAGGGCAACGTTTTATAAAAAGAAAAAAAAATGTTATAGTACATGCAACATTGTGTTTTGAGTCCCATGTAATAGGGGATGAGCCTATTACCACCAATGAGTCAAAAATCAAAATATTTTTATTTCATTTAGGCCTACATGGGCACTTATAAAACGTCGAGAAAAGGTGCACGGTTCGGGTTGGTTGTTTCCTATGGAGAAGAACCGGCAAGAAACTCCATGGTTACTCTTTTAAAATCATTTGGTTTTACAATTTTGTTGTTACAGCGTTAGCACTTAAGTATGAGAGGACAGCGTAGGCCCGACAATAAGTAATTGCTTACTTTACAAAAAGTATAATAAAATAATATGTTAACAAAAGTTAACAAGCGTCTAAGTATCTACAAGGCCAACAGAATCACAAATTTAAACTACCTATATGCTGCTACTGAATGTGTTCTAGTGGAAACCACAATATCACTTTCCCTGACCTAGGAATCAAACTTTATCCACAGCAGTCGCTACCACCAACCAAAACTATCCCCAACAAGTAACTAGGTTTTGGAAGGAGCCATCCCGATCATACAGTGGTATAAAAAATAAAACTAATAAGTGGAAAAGAACTTTACTTCCGGTAGTCGTCGTCGTAGTAAATAAGAGCTTATGCAAAGGCATACAAAAAACGTCTTCAACACCATTCGAATCCATTAGCAGTACAGCTTACTATTCCTGACACCCTGAATCGTCTGAAAAGACGTAAAATCCTGAACCTGGACTGCCTACAATGAGCTACCAATAATTACAAAGAGTCAATCCCAGTGGGGAACTGACTCTGCATTCCACTCAATCTGTGACAACACATCTGCTCATAGTCAAAGGACTGATTGCACGATATAGAAATTAAAAAAAAACTTTCGGTAGTCGGTGGCAAAAAAGTTAACGAAACTAGCAAATGTCATAGACTTCCGGAAGTAAAGTTATTTTCCACTTTTTAGTTTTTTTTTTTGCAAGTTGTTTTTATTTTTTATAAAAAAGTTTTTTATTTCAGCATTTATAGCTATGGTATATCACATAATTTTAATTGAGTATTCATTTTCCATTGTTACTAAAAGATTAGCTGATCATCCATATAGACATACAGAAAAAAATATGTATTACAGACGATTACTCATAAACTAGCTAAGTAATATAAATAAAATTGATATGGGACCACCTGGGAAGTATACCCTATCAAACAAAAAATTGGTCCAGGCGTCTTTGAGTAACTGGAACATAGTACATAAAAAAATTGATTCCAACGCATTCAGAACCTCCTTCTTTTTTTGAAGTTGGTTAAAAATCATGTTAAATGGGTAGGATCTTAGTTCAATTCCTGTTTGTCAGTAATTAAATAATACACTGTTGGTAATTAATTGTTCAGTTATTAAATAAGGGAAATAGTTTCACAGTTACAAGACCCAAATCAACCTTCAGTTTAAGGTGGTCAGAAAGCCTGTCTATGGGTGAGTCAGAATGCACATTAAGTTGTTGGTCCCGGCTGACATTTGTGTACCTTTGACAGTTGTTACAGGTACTCAAAGGCCAGAAAATCTAACATCCAGTCTCACCAAAAAGGTTTCATTTTTATTTTCTTGTGGAGGTCTGATAGGCAGTCGCTCCATGTAAAATACTGGTAACTTAGCTGAATCTGATAAGACTGGAAGCCAAAAAAATCAGACGATTGTGTATAGGTGTAGTTTTAAAACAGACAAACAGTTCAATTACAGCTAGTATGTCATAAAAAGTAAATAATAGTCATAACATCTTTTAGGACTAAAAAGAACTAGAAATATTATTCTTTAAAAAAATGGTGTATAGAAGAAAAAGTTCAGTAAACATATTGTCAAAATTAAATTGCCTATAGTTTCTAAAACATCTACTTAAAGTTCCCACAACACTTTCTATTCAAGTTTCCTTTGCTTACTTTGAGAAAAATACATTAGGCATTAAATTGTCTATGATCTAGAAAGTGTGTCAAGTGTCTTCCGCGGTTAGTAGGTCACTTGAGTTTATACACACAAATAATATTTATCAACATTAAAAACCTATTTTATCGAAATAAAAACTTACGTGATAATATTTGCCAGCGGAACACACTATTTTTCTGCACGTTAAAACGTTCTTTTGCCCACTGATTACTATTATGTAGCACGCAATCTTTTATGTAAACCACTGACTACGAACAATGTAATTTTTCATTCATTTCAGAGTGAAAAAGAACTGAATACATACATCTACACACTGATAAACGGACATAAATAGTATCAGAATCGATCGCAGTCAAGATCTCTCTTTATTATTCAAATTAATTGAATAAATACACTGCTAAAGTTGCCTCTAAAATTTCACTTTTTCATAATAATCAAATAAAATACTTTTACTCACCAGTAGAGTGTTTTGATATGCTGGTATTTACTTAAACTTTATACACAATTTTAGGAGTCTGAGCCAGTGATTTTCGCTTTCAAATAAAGCTCAGATTTATTAAAGAAATTTAAAATAATTACAGCGTAACACACTTCTCGCCATTTTCGGGGTGACTGACGTAAAGGAATACTTTTCTACCATCTGTTATCTGTCAATGTCAAACTTGAAACGTCAGAGTTGGTATTACTACAGAATATTTTTTGGAATCTACTAAAAATATCACTGACTTATAAACCTCAATGAAAAATATAAACTTGTATCGCGCTACCAGAGTCGAAGTCGAAGTGAAAGCTTCGACTTACGGGCGCCCATAGACAAACAAAACAAAAAAAAAAGCTTTCGCAGCAATAATTATTTGGTTTGATTAGCGCCGGCTCTAGTCCGTGATCAACATGGTAACTCCATCTTGATCATTTCGAATGCTTTTTTTTGTTTTTATTGAAATGTCTTTGTCCAGACTCCGTAGCTGCTGCTGAGAAATTCTTCAGATGGTCAACAAGACGATCGCGGCTATTACTCCAGTCGATCGCGGCATGACAACAGATGCGCAACGTAATCACCTAATCACTAAAAGTCTGCGCGTATTATATTGTGTGATTATTAATTTTAAAAAACGACATAATGGCATGTATATATTATACATATTGGTAGGTATATCGCACCGGATTTCGTCCATAAAAAGTAGATCTTGGGTATTTTCAAGTCGGTCACCCCTGCCCCTGGTATAACACATTGAGCGACCAAGGAATCTAACACTGGACCTAATTGTGGCTCTTGCGACCAAATAACGAGGGCCTAGATGTACTGATGAAATAGGTATTAACTAAGAGAAAAAAGAGGGAGAAAGAGAGATTTTAAAATCAAAACAGTAAATACTGGATCCAGGTTGTATATTATCTCAAAACATCGTATACAACCATTTCTAATAATAGCGACATTGTGATCGGTCCTTTCTCCAAATAAGGCGATGAATTTTCATAGGGAGTCTCAAAAATTTCACCTTTTCTAAAACAATATTTTCTGAATGATAATCGTGTAGTGTTTGTGGACGCCGCAATCGGTTTAGCCTCATCGTCGATCCATGCTTCGTAATACGCATAAAAATAAGGTATAATAATAGTATCGCCCCATATTCGCCAGAGATAATAGAAGAATAATGTCAAAAGTATGACCTGGCAAAACATATAGAAGAAGTAAGGAAAGATTATTGGATCTGGAGTTGTAAGTTTCGTGATTTTACAGACTAGCCATTGGATCATCATCCAGTAGACGAGACATTGGTTTGTTCCCGCACATAGCGACACACAACAATCCCATAATCTTGCTGTAATGATATATGGAAAGCAGAAGACATCCCACCAATTATATCCAAAGACATCCTCTATCTGTGCGTGAAATTCCTCGCCATGAACTTCATCGCAACGGAATCTTTCCTTGCGTGGTCCCTTCTTCTTCGGCGCCATATTTGAATTTGTCCTTAGTCTAAGTTTGTCTTTTAACTATGAGTTGCAACTCATGATTTGGGGTGAATAAATTGTTATTTATTCAAGTGGTTTGATTTAATTTCACGGACATAATATCAAAGAGTAAACTACTTATTCCAAAGGGATCATAGCCACAATCATAATATTGACAGACTAACTGACAGGTCACTGACAGAATATAGGCTTGGTATACATACACATACACTGACCATTGAGATACCTGACGTAAAAAATAGCAAAGCAATAAAACGTTTTTTCGAGAAGGTTTTAAGAGCTGTAGTGGCCCAGACATGTCTATTCAACAATATTTTAACTGTAACAGTAACAACAACAATCCTTCCAACAGAATGCAGAAAGATTGCTGTAGATTAGGAGTATAAGGGACAAGTTCCTCAATACTCTATAGAAAAGGGAGGATCCTTCGTCCGTCCAGACGGGTTTTGTTATGATAGGTTGTCGTCTGCTGAACCGTATCAATCCTGTGGATGCCTTGAGAGAGAAAACTAAGCGACTACAAGCTAAGGGCACCGCGTGTGGGGTACGAGCCTTAGTTTAGGGCGTAAATGGGTGAGGACAGCAAAGGGACAGGCTGGATCTGAGTGGCGTCATTATTCTGGGACTATTTTGGAATTACAAAGTCAAAGTTATTTATTTGTGAAACATAGGTACATACATACATGGTATATGGTATAAAGAATTGTGTTGTCTCACTATGTTTTGCCTTGCAAGGCGTACAAATTAATTACAAGGAACCGTTTCAAATACAAAATAGAAAAACACATAGATCGGACAGTTTCATTTGATGATCCTCTAAAAACTCATTAATAGAATATTATGCCTTTGAAATTAAGTTTTTTTTTTAGATTAGATTTAAAATGCTTTGTTGTGGATTACTTGTTAACGTTTTTGGTAGTTTAGTACAGGCTCAGCATCGCGGGCTGGCTCTAACAAGGACTAGGACATCGCGTCGGGCCTCGTCGGCGAGGGTGGAATGACGGCGGACTAGACAGGACGTGTTATTGGGTTTTCCCATATAGTCTTAAGTCGCGGGTAACTTTGATTGCGTGATTTAGAATTTTGGACGATAGAACTTCATTCTGTGTCTCAAATGGCGAATGTATGATGGAGGATGGCGATACTTGTACCTGTAGGGCCAACAAATGAGTAGAATACCCATTCGGGCTCACGTTCCATCTTGCTTCGCATGCCCTGTCAAATGTGGACTGCGCAGTTGACTGGTGACTGCATTGATGGGTGACTGTACCAGTGGGCGGAACTCGCGTAGGGCCAAACAATCTTTTCTATTCTTCACCATAGAGATCAATGATTTGGAATGGGCAACTACAGTACTTTCACAAGTTATTATTATGCTTTGTGTCTGGGACTATAACTTCATACTTTTTTTTTATTTAAAAGTGCCTGTAATGGTCTAATTGAAATGCTTTGAGTTTGAATTTGACCTTATTACCATCGATACGGTAAAAAGAAGATGAACGTGAAGTAATTTATTTTTTACGTCAGTGCAGTGACTAGATGATCTACTGGTTTTAGTATACTACCATAGAGCATATTATATGTTACTGGTTTTAATACCAATATGTTTGAGAAAGAAAAAAAAATGTATATTATTGTATTCTACTCTTTGTTTGTCACGTTGAAGGCCTATCAATCTATCATCGATTTACTCAAAATATCCTAATTTTATGTTATAATTTACCTGCTTATGTGTTAGTCTTAAGTATTTCAATAAATAGGAGTATTACGAAGCGTTACTGTGTGTTTCTTATAATAATTATATCAGGTAAAATATTTCAAATTTGACTCCACATTTTTAGGATTCCGTATCCCAAAAGAGAAAAACGGAACCCTTATAGGATCACTTTGTCGTCCGCTTCTCTGTCTGTTTGTCAAGACCCTTTATCTCGAAAACGCCAGGAAGTATCGAGTTGAAATTAAAACCGTATACTCAACGCTATAGTCCCTTTGTGCTGTGAAAAGATCAACCCTCTAAGTCTACCCAGTCAAAAGATATGGCTGTTTATTTCGCAAGTTTGTATGAAACCCTTTGGTGCGTGCGTCTGACTCGCTCTTGACCGGTTTTTTCACATTTATTTCGGACATCGTCCATATTTAGTTAGTTTTACAAAATGCCTAAAACCTATGTTAGTAAGAACTATGTACAACCATCGATAATAATAATATCTGCCGATGTGGCTTAATTGCCAAAACCCTCGACCAATACCTGAGGAAGCTCTCGTTAGGCAGCTGGATACAGAAAGCGGTTCTCCTGGACACGGCTCGTATTGTTAGGAGATTCCTCTCTCTGGAGCCCTGACCGCCGGCCGGTAGCTTGGACCCTGTTCCCGATACCGGTGGGCTCGTGTTTTTGTATTTTTAAATGTCTTTTGTTTTCTTTGATTTTTAAAATAGGAAATATGTAAATATATAAAAAAAAGTGTGTGTGTCAGCTCCGACGCACGACTGGAGTTTACTCCTTAAGTAGGTACGATTGTCTAAACATACGCAAAAAGAGTTTATTTAACTGAAAAAGATTAATAGCATATGAAAGGGTAAATTAACAAATTAATGAAAAAAACGTAACGAGGTCATTCATCAGTAGATTGTACACCTCACATTTTTCTCATACCGGGCGCCTTATATATGAAAATCGATTCTTAAGGAGTAAACTCCAAAAATATATATTTATTCGTTTTATATACATTTATTATAACTAATCGGCGAAAAATATCACTGACGGACGACAAATTTCATAAAGCGCCATCTAGTAATATTCAACTGAACGACAAACACCATAGGTGCGTGCGCACCAAAAACGTAACGAGGTCATTCATCAGTAGATTTTACAGTTTACACCTCACATTTTTCTCATACCAGGCGCCTTATATATGAAAATCGATTCTTAAGGAGTATAAACTCCAAAAATATGTGTAAAAAATATAAACGATCAATATGTTACATAAAAAGCAGTATCAGTCCAACATTTCACACTGTCTAACTGGTTCTAGTTAGACAGTGTGAAATGTTGGACTGAATGCTTTCATCACTGTTGAGTCGACTTTATCAGACTAAATTCAGAATGCTATTAGTGCTGCCCCGCACTCCGCGCAGCAAGGAGGCAGTTTCCTTGTCTATAATGTGCCTTTACAAAGATATTTTAATGGCTGCGTTCAATTGTTATAGTTCAAAATGAATCTTAACTGTTTCAAATGCTGGATTTCAAGATATTGTAGCGACACAAATGAAGAGGCAAAAACGACAACAGCGCCATCTATACAGCTACTGAAAAACTAATGGCAAGATTCCTACATCGCGCAAGCGAAGTTGTACGCGAAGTTAGCATATACGAGCACCCGACAAGCAACTGTCGGGCAGTGGCCCACCAGACACGACACCCGTCTGGTCGGAGGATCCTCCCTTTTCCATAGAGGATGGAGAACTTTACACCCTGTTCTTCATACCTCTAAAATATTTTCATTTACTGCCTTGTTGGCCAAGTGGTCCGAACGCGACTGTTAAACAGGGCCCGGGTCGAGAAATGTGGTATTTGGTTTTTCACCAGGCATTTCTTAGTAGCAGCCACAGCTCAGCACAACCAGTCTAGCTTAGTAACCAGTTGATGGCAAAAGGTTTGACTCCTCAGAGGGTGTTGAATACAGTTCTGCTTACACCTTCAGTTATTAAAAGCGTGATTTTATGTTATATAATAGGGTAGTTTCCAGGGTGAAAATAATTACATTCTATTTAGTCTGTCTTTTAGATTATTCAAAAATGAAACGTATTTTTTTTTGTAAATTAGACCAAAAATGACAGATTATATAGCTCATTAAAGTTACATGTGACGTCACTCGTTGCGAAAAAATGGTGCAATGCGTGACGTCATACGTAACTAAACTAACTAAAAAAATACGTGTCCCTTATTTTTGAATCATCTAAAAGACGGACTAATATTTTCATTTTCGGTAAGTAGCCTATTGTGATGAGAATCAAATCCCGGAAGCTGCTGTTTGTGTTATTACGCCTTTCTAAAATCGGGTATTCTTTTTTTCCAGTACTTTTTCCACATCTGGAGCAATATTGACTGACGTATTCCATCAAGCGGATCTTCTCGCTCTCCCTTTACACATAAAATACGTCAGTAAAAGAATAAAGAGACTCGGAACTGATGAGCAAGAATTAAAACAAAATAATGTCGAAGAATAGAAATGGGCCCAAAGATCCTTGCACTGGATATAAAGAAACAATCATTATGGACGACGCAGATGACAGCCAGTTTGATATCTGGGCGATCTTCTGCTGCCCTCTCAAAATATGTTCGAAGATTTTTGGGATTTTTGGTGCATTACTGGGCACTTGCACAGGCACAAACCATTGTGTGGTATTTGCGATGATGCTGCAATGGTGTATCTGCAAATTCACGCGTTGTACCACATGCGATCCGATCTTTTATCCATACTTTTTCTACGTGTTTTTACAACTCATCATTTTAACAGTTATTTTCATTATACTTTGGATCTATTTCGGAAAAAGTGTTGTTATACCTTTTATTCGTTCATTTTATGGAACTTTGCTCGATGATAACGAAGCTAAACCGAAAAACGTAACGCGATTGTCTTTCAAGAAATATTGTATGAAGAAAGGTGATTTGTTTGAAACAATGTCAATGGCTTCTTCTGCTTTTCAGTTTCATCCCTTGATGGTGATTACTTTTGTTATAGAAGGTTTTGTTAATGGAATTATTTGATAATTATAGTCTGTAAATACGCGTATTGTTTTAATCAATTTGCCATAACCATAGTAGCGACACAATCGTGGAGGTATCGAGTTGAAATAAGAACCATATACTCAAGTCTGTGGTCCGTTGGAGCAGTGGAAAAATTAATCCCTCTAAGTCTACGCAGTCAAAAGATATGGCTGTTTTTATCGCAAGTTTGTACGGATCCCTCGTTGCGCGAGTCTGACTCGCTCTTGGATGGTTTTTTTGTGTGAATGGCATCTCGCAGTTTAACCTATGATGTTGTCGTCTGCTAACTTCGATTCAATGAATCTCCCGAGAACGAATCGTTGACGAGGGACAAAACGCGTGTCAAGTGCAAGAACATAGAATGCTAATACAATTTTTGAAAGGTTAGTTTTATGAAGCGTGGTGCTGTATCCTACATCCAAGCCAGATTTGTCGCGGATCAAGACCAAATAATTTGCATACATTCATCAGAGACATAGATTACGGAAAAAAAAACAGATAAAATAAATTGTTTTTATCTAAAGGCAAATTACCCATATACAATAACATACTGAATAGAATTAGTAATAAAAATAGTAAAAAATATTGAAGTAAACAACATTATGTATGAAAGTAACGCCTAATTTCATAACTTAATTGTACGTTGCTGGAGTAAAACCGACAGCGTTGTGTAAAATGAATTAGAGTTTACGACACAATACAATGGCAGAAGTCCTCATAAAACATTGACAATCAGCTCAGCTGCATCCAGAACACAGTTGGACTGGAAGTCATTTATCTAGCCCCAACATAGTTGAGGAAAGGTCCGACTGATTAAAGCAAAGACTATGATTATTATAGAATACCATAAATAAAACCTTCTGTAAGAAAAGTAATAACCACTACTGGATGCAACTGAAAAGCTGAAGAAAGCTTTGGCGGTGTGTCAAACAATTCACTTTTTCTAAAACAATATTTCCTAAAAGATAAGCGTGTGGTGTTTTTCACTTCAGGTTCTGGTTCAAGATCACTGCTACTTATCTCATATAATGCTTCTAAAAACGGCAAAACAAAAGTTTTGCCAAAAGAGAACCATAGAAAAGCGAATAATGCTGTAATAAGGATGATTTGACAAAACATATTGAAGTAGTACGGGCAAAGGATGGGATCGACGGTGGTTATACGATTGATTTTGCAGATACACCATTGTACCATCATCAGGAAAACTACAAATTGGTTCGTGCCTGCGCATAGCGCCCCACAGCAGTCACAAATCCTCGAGCAAATCTTGTAAGGGAAACAGAAGATCCCCCAGAAATCAAACTGGTTATCGTCATCCGCTTGCACGATTATATTGTTTTGGTTCTTTAATACTTGGTTGCATTGAGATTTGGACGAATTTCCTTTCGACGGCATGTTTTCGTTTTATACGTGCTTTACAGTTCGAGTTTCATGTTTTTTTTTTGCACACGTTTCAGCATGTACCGGGACAGGAAGAAGAGTCAATTTGCTTTAGATGTAGAAAAATACTGAAATAAACAAAGTTCGCTCTATTAGGATACACAAAACAGCACATTTGCAGTATCACTATTTAGCGAAATACTTTGTTGAACGCTCGACATACGAAAAAAGAAAGGAACTACTAAAAATAACAAGGTTATTGATAATAAATTTCTGAAATTGGTGACTGAATGACATACTCTCAAAATGCCAAAGAATGAACTTAAAAAAAATGTTTAGTCTATTTCTAACTTTGACAGCTGTCAACAAAACGTCAATGACTAATTGTCTATGGTTAGTTCCGAATTGATCATGGTGGGAGGAGGTTACGCAGTTCTTCTAAGAAAATAATATTACGTGTTTTTAACGTAATTATTATGTTACAGATTTAGAAATTCTCATATCAACTGCAGGATTTCGCGTTAGCCATGTTTCTTCAAGGATTAAGCGCAGGTAGTGTTTTTTTTAATGAGTTCTATCAAGTGAAAGTTTTGTCGTAGTTCGGAAAGTTATACAAACTTAACTTTTCAAGGAATTTCGAGCTATTTGTAACTTGATAATTAGTCTTAATTAGACAGAGGTATATGGTTACTTAAGACTTATTATCTGTTGTCGCTTTGTTTTTAATATAAACTGGTTTTTTCGACCTTTAAAGTTGGCGAACGAGAAATAAATAAATGCAAACTTCAGGCCTACGTTAACAGCCTTGAATAAGTTTTTTATTCGTCATAATGTCCTTAAGTTAATAACAAGTTATTCTTTACTTATTTGCTGACAGCCACAAGTTTTATTTCGATTGCAAACTTTTCTTTTATGTACTTTAAAAACCGTTTTGGGTTTTATTAATATTCTGTATTACATAAGTGTAACTTATTTTCATGCGTGTTTAAAAATCATTTCTTCATACTAGTAAATGTGGTGTAAGCATTCAAACAAAAGCTTTTGTGTCATACTAAATTCTTCATGAAAACAGTACTACTACGTTGGAACATAAGCATCCCCTTCACAGGAGTAACAGAACGCAACATTTCCGCCCATTCCGCCCAGAGGGGGAGAAGTTATTTGACGATTTTCCATCCCTTAAAATGCAGGTTGTAATGCAGGTTTACCTATTAGTACACCTCCAATTGGCCAGTAACATTTTTTAGTCCCATATAATAAGGTTCAAACGTATCTATCTATATTGCCATCAACTATACTGCCTAAATCTATACTGCCTAGTTTAAAAACCCAATAACACTTCCGAACCTGGGTATCAAAACCCACGAGGGTTTTGATACCCAGGTTCGGATGGTCGTCCATCACAGACATTGGTAAAGGAAAACATTGTTAGGAAACGAGGACCTATATTTAATATACTCAATTATATTTCGTGAATGTTTTTCCTAATTTTCCTTTTTAATCCATTCTCCTTTTGAGTATTTATAGGTACATTAGCTTTTGCCCGCGCTTCGTTTCGCGTTAAATTTGGAGTAACACAGTTCCCCTTTCCTGATTTGCAGGTACCAGCTACCTGTAGTTTTTGCCCCTGCGCCTAATTGATTGTAATAGCAAAGCTAAGTTTTCCCTTTTCATTCCTCTTTCTCCCTCATATCTCACTTTAAAAAAAAATAGCCTATGTCCGTCTCTAAGGTCTCAACTATATCTGTACCAAAATTCATCAAAATCTATTTAGCCATTTAGGCGTGAAGACGTAACAAACAAACTCACTTTCGCTTTTATAATATTAGTAAGGATTGAAAGTCAAAGAAAGTTCGAGAAAGAAATCTTATCAACGGTATAATTGTTTTTAATACATAATTGAATATAAATAATAAAGACCTTTTGTTTTTATCTATTGTAGCCATAAAATAGATAAAAACAAAAGGTCTACTTGAAATAACAAACTAAAATATATTTAGTATTTTATGTTATTTCAAATACAGTAAAACCTCGGTAATCTGGCTCCTGTCTCCACCACTTGTAATCTGACACGCTTTTTTTTCGGGTGAGAAAACAAGTAACTTCCACCACTGAGCAGTGCGGTGGTGTGTGTCAGACTTGTACTGACTAAAACCCACCCATGTTCCTTCTTGTGCCCTTTATATTCCGGGGCTGTGCTATCTCTTTCGATACAAAGTATGTTATTCTTTGCATCTGGTTGGTTGTGGAAGCCTGAAACATAGTTTTCATGAGGCTGGAGACCTCCCCAGCCTAATCTACAGTGGGCCCACTGTACTGTACTGTAGATTAGCCTGTTTATTTTGTGATAAAGTCCCACATTCTTTTGGAAACTAAATAGGTCTATTCTAGAAAGAAGATGTCTAGATTAAATCGCAACTTTGAGATAATAATATGTGTAAGTACATAAAATATACCTACTTACTTATCACCATTTATTTCACATTTTCAAGTAAACATGTTCGAGGAGCTCGTGGCTAAATAATAGCAGCCGCTCGGGTCGATCTTTAGGTTAAGCCGCGCTTGCCTTAGTTGGTCTGTGGATGGGTGACCACCCGTTACATACCGAGTTTCCTCCGTGCCTCGGAAAGCACGTTAAGCCGTTGGTCCCGGCTGTCATTTGTAGATCTTTGACAGTCGTTACAGGTAGTCAGTGTCCCGAAAGTCTGACAACCAGTCTTACCAAGAGGTATCGTGTTACCCAGTACTAACTGGGTTGTGGAGGTTAGATAGGCAGTCGCTCCATATAAAATACTGATATTCAGCTGCATCCGGTTAGACTGGAAGCCGACCCCAACATACTTGGGAAAAGGCTAGGCAGATGATGATGAAGTAAACATGTTCATTCTATCATAAGTTTTTTATTCATGTGCAATAGTAGTGCAGAAGCAGACTTCGTGCCTTAGGGCATTCGCTACCAGTCAACCTTTGGTTAAAATACGACAACATTATGATAGGGTACAAATCTAACGAGAACTTATATACTTATACAGATAGAAATTAAGAGATTTGATGTAGTGTTTTTTTTTTTTTTATTAGTTGATAGCTTCACTGTCGCATTAGGTTAAGGACTGTAAGGATAGTTGTAAGGAGGATAAATAAATAAATAAAAATAAAATACTAATACCTACGCATTAAAATTAATATTTTATTTTTAATATCAACGAATATCAGAGATATTCGTTGATATTAAAAATAAAATATAAATTTTACGTGGAAATCACAACAAAGATTTCAAGTTTAGCAGCAGCACTAACAACCAACAATATTAAACATGTCCTAAAACAATTTTTTCTTTTATTTTCAGATCCCTCGCCCACAAAAATGGTCACAAAAATAATTTTCGTACTAGCAACACTGTTAAGCTACTCAAGTGCTGAGTACATACCCCCTGGCCCGGTTCACCCCTGTCCAAAAGACTCGACAACAACCCTATTGTACCCCTGTGTCTGTGAGAAGGGGTCGGACACAGGGTTGTATATCAGATGTGAGAATACGGGGTTGGCTGTGTTAAGCGTGGGTTTGGGTAATATTGCGGGCTTGGGGTTGCCAATTGAAAGGTTGTTGTTGAAGGAGTGTAAGATTTGTAAGTATGTTTTTTCAATTATTTCTTTGTCACCAACACATTTTTGTGTGTATGTTTGATACTTCTCTACGCTCAAAGAGCTTCACAGGTTTGGAAGAAATTTGATATCAAGATAGCTTTTACTGTAGATTTAGACAGGCTACTAAAGATCGCAGGAGCGGCTGCTATTATTTAGCCATCAGATTCGAGCACTGAGATAGGCTAATAAATTCTAATCTTTTTTTCCAGCAAATCTCTTCGGGCCTCTCTTCCACCGGTCTACAATCAGAGTGCTGGAGATAGAAGACACTCCCATCAAGACCATCGACCAGTATGCCTTCGCGGGAGTCAACAGGACCCTCCAGGAGTTGTACATGACAAATACTCAGATTGAGGTGTTCCCGAAAGATGCTTTTATGGTAAGTTTTTGGATAATCAATATCATTTAGCGAAAGAGGTGGCCGGGCGTTCGACGGAGAGAACCTTAAACCAACCCAGCCGCCGCGGGAGACGCCCCGGGCGTCGGGCGCCGCGAGACGACTCCCGGCCACCGTAGATGCGGGCCTGTGGACAGTGAGCAATGGGTAGTTGGTAGTTCACCGTCCGACAGGCCATGTCGACGGCGCGTTAGTGCTCCACGCGCGCCTCAAAGAGATCTCAGCAAAGCAGAGGTGCCTGCCAGGGCCTCCGCCTGCCTGGTTTGCAACCCCGGAACGTAAAGGTAATATAAGGAACATGGGTGGGTTGTAGTCAGTACAAGTCTGACACTCACAAAAATAGTCGACCAACCGCTTATCGATATACCGAAAAACTAAGTGAGCACTCGGACCCTAATGTTAAAACCTTTGATTTCCGTTATTGAAACATTCTATTAATTTACTTTCAATCACTGTATATTAACCTTGAATATAACATAATATAAAAAAAAACTACAACATAAAAGAAACATTTTAGTAAATCACCTACATTTTGTACCGGTCTAAATCTCTCTTAACAACTGACTGCAATTTTCTTCTGACAAGAAGCTCTTGTCAATAAAACCGTTCCGTGTTTAAAAAAAAACCCTTTCTTCCTTTTCCAAAGACAATAAAATTCCCTTTTATAACACCTAAGATCTTGGAAATGTTTTAATCTTACAATAAACATTTCAGATCCTCAGCAACCTATCAGTTCTCTCGATAGACGGGCATAAGATGACGAAGTTGGGTAAGGATATATTCGCAGGCAGCCAGGCGGTCGGCAAGCTGGAGAGACTGCATCTGGCTAACGGCTTACTAGCTGATGTACCGCCTGAGGCTTTTCAGGTAATTTTATAAGCCTATGGATTTTTCAGACCTAATACATTATTTATTAAAAAGGCAACAGCTTCTGTATAAAAATGTATAAAAAATAAAAATTATAGCATTGGACTTATACAGTTGCCAATTACAGGTTAACCAACATTTTTACACAATGAGTAATAACAATAATAATTATGTAATTATAATAAAAAAAACTACTTACTACAAAATCAATTAAAAATACAATTTCTTTAGGGTATCAATCAATTTAAAAAAAAACCGACTTCCAAAAAAATAACAAAAAAAGTGGAAAATAACTTTACTTACTTGGAAGTCGGTTTTATTTATTAGAAAAAAGTCTGCATTTTTAGTTATGGTATAATATACATAATAAATCACATATTTTTTATCGAGTTTTCATTTTCCATTGTTATTACTATAATCTTTTAGTAGCAGAACATCCATATTATCTACTAGACGTAGATAAAAAAATATGTATTTTAGGCGACAACTCATAAACTTTATTTATTTTGTTTTTATTTCTATAAAATTTTCATTAGGTTTATTTTTTGATGTGATTTCGATTTTTGTTTTATTTTATTTTTGATTTAATGTGTTTTTAATTGAGACTGGATGGATCCGAGTTATCTGAAATAAATGAATTTTAATTTAATTTAATAAACGACCTAAGCAATATAAATAAAATTGATATGCCAAAGCGTTGATCTTATTATTTGACCCCTTTATTTTATTATTCACAGGTGCTGAAAAAACTAAAGAAATTAGATCTACATGGAAACAAGCTGGCTATGTTGAAAAGAGCACAATTTAAAGGTTTGAGGGACACTGAAGTATTGGATTTAAGGTAATTATAACCATAGATTACTTTGTTAGTAGAGAGGTTGCAAACGCGACCGCTTAACATGATGTCCTCGGTTAGATTCCCGGGTTGCTCCGTTAACGTTCGTCTATCTATACTTATATATATAACTAGTGACCCGCCCAGCGGTTTCACCCGCTGCTCACCTCCTAAGAGTCATAGCGTGAAGTATAATACATAAATGATAAATGATGTTTATTTTGCAAGTAGGTTTTCACAAACACTTTTACACGTCTTTTTTTTTTAAACTAGATGAGGCCGGTGTTTCGTATCCGACTACTCTGAGAAGAAACAGCCGAAACAAACTCAGAGGTCATAGTCTCTTTTTAGGTCCAGACAAAATATCTTGGTCAACATACATGAGCACTATGCAGACTAGTGTCTGAAATGGTCTTTTTAAGAAAGCACCACACAGATTGAGTGGACCTGTCCAGTCAGTGCACGCATTTGTCAGTTATCGTGTAGCTCGACTCAAAACCCAAGGAGCTCAACGAAACGACGAACAATACCAATAAAAGGACATTTGTGTATTGTACAGGTTACACTATTAGGGTGTTAGGTATGTTAAATTAAACAACAGTCTGTCTCCAATGAGCACGTCTTACTAGCACGGCGGACCAGAAGCGAGTGAGCGCTCAGTCTATTAATATGACTGAGCGCGCTCCCGCCACCGCTCGCCCTACCACTAAGCGTGTCGGTATTTATTATACGCTACATCTACCTTTTACAAAATTTTAAAAATAGCATAATTTCGTATAAATATAATAACATACAAATGAGTTTATTTCAAGAATAATCATCAAATAATTTTAATAATATTCCGTTAAACAATCACTTATTCATTTTCGTCACACACGTTGTTACAGGCGGTATCGCTATTTTCTGAAAGCTTATTATCCTTATTTGGTCAAACTTCCCACTTTCTTTACTATATTTCTGCGCAACCGCTGTCCACTATTTATTCACCAATGTGTGTCGTATCCTTGAATGTGGTGGATAACTTGTTTTCTTTATTGTATTCTCAACATATACTTTTTTCCCAATATCTTTCCTAGATTCTGTTGCTTTCCTCTTGCTATCTGCATTTTCTTTTCTTTGCAGAATCTATGTTTTTAGTCAAAATCAAAATATTTTTATGTCACATTGGCCTACATGGGCACTTATAAATAACATTCGAGAAAAGGTGCACGGTTCGGGTTGGTCGTTTCCTATGGAGAAGAACCGGCAAGAAACTCCATAGTCACTCTTTTAAAATCATTTGGTTTTACAATGTGGTTGTTACAGCGTTAGTACTTAGATATGAGAGGACAGCGTAGGCCAGGCAATAAGTCATTGTTTGCTTTATAAAACGCAAAATAAAATAATAAGTTAACAAGCGTCTAAGAATCTACAAGGCCAACAATGTCCACTCATTCACAATAAATTGCTTATAAAGAATCAAACAGTTCTGCCTCTTAACTTCGACATTTGGAAATTTCTGTTTGGAACAACTGGATACCAAATTCTTTACAAAAACTTTCAAATTGAACTAACAAACTGCCGACCATGATCAGCGGTAACGCTTACGGGTGCACCTAACCAAGAAAATACCTCTTTAAGCTTGGAGTGTGCAGAGTCTATGTTAAAGGTTTTCATTTGTTTATATCTACTACTAGCCTAATATATGTACTTTAATTTACTAATAATATTTGTACTTGAATAATAAATGTGAGTAACAGCATTATTTTAGGACGCTACTGTAAACTATATTGAATGTCCATTTGGTGCTGATAAATATAGATTTCGGGCACTGGACACTCGCGACCATGCTACATACAGCTGCTACACACATACTAGTGTTTACCCTTGCGCCTTATTTATTGTAATAGCAAAGCTAAACATTCCCTTTTCTTTCCCCCTCTTTTTTTACTGAGCTTTTCACATATCTTGTCAATATGACTAATCCAGGAACATTTATGATCTAGATCTGTCCCAAGAAAAGTCATACTATCTGATTGTTGTATACTTTTATCTTTATAATTGATGTTCAAATTTATTTTATTCCAATTATTGTTACAAAATTGGACATATTAGGTTTTTCTATGTTGGGTTTAACCTCTCAAGGACCCCCATTATTTACGTCAACTATCCGTCAAGCACCGCCGGGCGGATTCTTATCGTATGTGTAATCTGATTTTAAGACTTGTCTTTACTACAAATACAGTTTTCAATCGATCGAGGTTTGGTGGCACGAATTTGTGCCAGCGGGGCTCAACGGTAATACTTGTTTACTGGCACGTTTTTGTGCCGCTGGGGCTCTAGAGGTTAAAGTTTCTTTTTTTTTTCTTAGTTATTAATTTGCTCACATTACTATTGATTTCCTCATTTAAAGTTTACTTCATTTTTAGGAATGGTTACGGACATATCGTCTGCAAAGACTACGCAAGGATCATCAGTTACTTTTGTCAGGTCATTGATATATATAAAAAAGGGTGGGCCTAAAATATTGCCCTGTGAAACGCCTTTGCAATTGTGACCTAATTTGAATTTGGATGTCAGTTCACCTTTTTGGTTTGGCTTATCCAAAGTAATCTCTACAATGTTCACCATCACTGTCCACTTTGGAACGTAGTCTCATTTTCATGGCTACAATGCCCGGGTGGCTTTGGCCACAAGAATGCGCCAATGGATAGCCATGCGTCCAATTTAATGGATAGCCAATGCGTCCAATTTAATGGATAGCCAATTCGTCCAATTTAATGGATATACAATTCGCCCAACTATTGTTCTATATTTCATTCCTGACTAACTTTAGCTCTGAATCTCCCTCACAGGCTTGCCTTTATTCACGCAAAGTAATTGCTACAGGATGATATTGATCAACTACCAAGTATAAATAATTGGGTAGCTGACACCATTAACCAATAATTTAAAGACACAATTTTTCTGAAAGAACACGTTATTCTAGACCTGAGAACTGCATTAATTTCAAAATAACTTTAAATTCGATTTTTAGTTGCTTTTAAATCAATAAATAGTTGCGTCATTGACTTGACAACTTAGTGACGTCATCGTTTGCGAGTCCCATACAAAATCTATGGGGGAATCGCGTTTTGACAGCTCATAAAAAGTATGTCAAATGATTGGTGGCGTCATCTACCCTATTATCATCATCAAAAGCTTGTGTTTGTGTATCGTGCCAATAAGAGATGATATCCGTATCTTTGCCTAGTTTTAGTCTTAAAAGTTCGCGCAAGGATTCGGTCTATGAAGCTGAATAAGGGATCCATTTTCCTACATAATATACTAGCCCTAAGAAGCTTTGTACCTTCCAATTACTGTTGGCACTCGCAACGATTCTATCAGTATCGGGTCATTTAGTTCCCTTCAAAATGGTTGAACGGGGCTGCCGTCATGTTCATGAACGGGCACTGACAGTCGACTATTAGCCGCCACGGTTTTGTTTAAATTAATTCGTTCATTCATCTATTAAACTCTTGTTTTTGCTTTTACTCTGGACGCTCTTAATGTGCTCGTTTTTGTACATCGTTCTCACATGTATGCATAATCTCAACATGAATGATATATCCATGATTTTGTAAAAATATTATGATTTAAAAGAGCGTTCACGGAGCCCTCTGCCCATTCATCTCCACAGAGATCTGCGCTTTGGAATGGCAACTACAGTATTTAATTTTTTCACAAGCTACTATGTCTCGTGATTGGGACTGTAGCACAATCCTTTTTATTTTCATGACATTCAATATGCCTGTAAAGGTCTAATCGTAATAAATGCTTTGAGTTTGACCTCTGCTTAACCCTCCAGAGATTATACGCGTGATTTTATGTCAACTAAAACAGTTTATTGACTAGACAATCAGCCATCTTACTTTACTTTGATAAAAACATAGCCTTCGCTTAGTAATTACCGACGCCATGTTTTCAAAGGAAAATACAATAAACAAAGTACATTTTTAAATTCCCACGACGTTCACATGCCTAGCGCATTATTTAAAACGTTAATTCAGTCATTAATTTTCCTTTTTTCTAATGCATGAAAGTTTCAAAATGAATAACGTTAAATTTGTGTATAATTCAGTTTGAACAATCCAGAGCTTTTATTTTAAAGGGTTTTTATTAAGCGCGTTTTGATTCGTTTAGCAGAACATTGTTATCTTTTAAAACCCGTAAGACATATTTTGTAAGCCTGTGCTATGTTCGGCCTCGTCGCTTCGTTCCATAGTGGGCAAAGGATGCTTTTCCCTAATGATAGCTCGATTGGCTCTCATATCATATGTACACAGATGCGAACATCGCAATCCGTTCCGTTTTTTTTTTTTTTTTTTTTTTGACGTTGCTACATTAGTAGCGATCAAGTACCACTCAGGCGCACGCTCGAGTCTAGTGGCGGTAGGTGTATTTCGACGGTTCCTACGTACATAGGTATTTTATTTTTTCCACCTTTTTATTTTTTTTGAAAAACTTATAGATGACCATTTATACGACACTTATTCGTTGTATTTATAATACTTTTTATACGTCTTATACGATTTCTAAAACACGGTAAATAAGTTAAATAAAAATCGTATGTATTAATTATTTCAACTAATAAGTAATTATTTTGTCACAAGTCTGCTACCATAAAATAAAAAAACATAGCGAGGAAAACTGTTCCACCGTAATACAGTTTATACTAGTACGGGGGGAACAGAGTGAATCAGTTCTGTGTTAACAACCATCTATAATGAGTACCGACAAAAAGTGTCTACTACCTCTACTGCTTATTTGTAAGTAAGTTGAATTGTGCAAGGTTGTTAGTTTGCTTTATTGAATAAAAACAAGTTCAGCATGTAGGCATAGATAATTTATAATCTAAAGCCGATGATACAATAATAAAATGCCATTTTCGACATGTCCTCATGCACGCAGGGACCGTCGACATTGTTTTTTTTTTTTTTTTTTTTTTTTTTTCGACGGAATTACTTCCATTATAGGTACCGTTCCGATTTTGATCGAACTTCCCTTGATCTTATTTCACAAGATCATTTAGGTACTGTTTGGTTACCCAAACTACCTCTTGAAAGAATTATTTCCTTTATAGGTACCGTTCCGATTTTCATCGAACTTCCCTTGATCTTATTTTACAAGACCATTTAGGTACTGTTTGGTTACCCAAACTACCTCTCTAAGGAATTACTTCCTTTATAGGTACCGTTCCGATTTTCATCGAACTTCCCTTGATCTTATTTTACAAGACCATTTAGGTACTGTTTGGTTACCCAAACTACCTCTATAAGGAATGACTTCCTTTATAGGTACCGTTCCGATTTTCATCGAACTTCCCTTGATCTTATTTTACAAGACCATTTAGGTACTGTTTGGTTACCCAAACTACCTCTCTAAGGAATTACTTCCTTTATAGGTACCGTTCCGATTTTCATCGAACTTCCCTTGATCTTATTTTACAAGACCATTTAGGTACTGTTTGGTTACCCAAACTACCTCTAATAACCACGTTTTTGTTGACAGAACAAAAGTAAAATAACATAATAAACTACAGTGAGTTATTTAATATCAGTTACACTCACACTTATCAAGTTATTGTAACTATATTACTATATTGTTGTGTTTGTAAAAATTATATAAAAGAAAAACATATTTAGTGTTATACTGTATACAGGTAAGTAAGCCATAAGTTCTCATAAAGTTTGTCTAATGAATAAGATTTTATAATATAATACCCGGTGACCGGTGATACAGGTGTTTCAATACCCACCACAGGCACCAGTGATTCACAAATATGTATTAACTTGTTTATGCCAATAAATAATTTATCATTATTCATAATATTTATGAAATCGTGTATTGTAACAATAGCTACTTCGAAAACACTGACATTCAAATTATTAATTAACACCTTTGATAGTTTTGTTCTGTCAACGACTTTCATTTGTGGTATATTTTGATGTACAGGTACTTCGATTATTCAATAACGACTATTTAGGTACCAACCAAGTAACAAAATCAGATTTATCTTGAAATATTCCTTTTGTGATCTCAAAGCACACAAATTACGTAAATTAATTAGAATGCTGGTTTCTAAAATAATAGCATACGTAAGCTAAATAAGCCAATCGTTTTAATTATTGTGTCATAACCAAAATTATATTTAAATTCGTTATTTTATTTCAATAATTACGTAACAATTTAATAATTACGTACCCAGATTAAAAGTAAGTAATTAATTCATTTTAAAACCCAGTTATGGGCTACATGGAACATCTCAATGAATAAAAACTGATTAGTCACTGATTTACCTCTTTATTCACAATATGTTTTGAATTTTGGTACATACCTTACACTTATGTAATCCTGGCAGGGTCGCCACTTGTACAGGTTACACTATTAGGGTGTTAGGTATGTTAAATTAAACAACAGTCTGTCTCCAATGAGCACGTCTTACTAGCACGGCGGACCAGAAGCGAGTGAGCGCTCAGTCTATTAATATGACTGAGCGCGCTCCCGCCACCGCTCGCCCTACCACTAAGCGTGTCGGTATTTATTATACGCTACATGTATATAAAAAAAACCGCATCAACATCCGTTTCGTAGTTTTAAAGATTTAAGCATACATACAACATAGCAACTGACAGACAGCCACAGCGACTTTGTTTTATACTATGTAGTGATGTTACTAGCTGTTCCTAGCGGTTTCGCCCGCTGCTCGGCTCCTTTTCAGGAGAGTGGTATGAAATATAGATAGTAGCCGATTCTCAGACACACTGAATATGCATAAAAAAATCATAAGAATCGGTCGAGCCGTTTCGGAGGAGTATGAGAACGAACATTGTGACACGAGAATTTTATATATAAAATAAAGTGGAAAGATTTGTTTGTTTGTTTTAATCGAATAGGCTCCAAAACTACTGGACCGATTTAATTTTTTTTTTCACTTATAGGAAGCTATAATATCGGGAAGTAACATAGGCTATACAACATCACACTACTACCCACGGGAGCGGGGCAGCAACTAAAGACACGGGTGAAATGCGCATGACAGCTATATAGTACATTCTAATAAAACGTTTGATAACTGTCATTTCTTATTTAGTCAAGTTTATTTTTTATGAAACTGTAATAGGGTAGTTGACACTACCAATCAATTGACATACTTTTTATGAGCTGTCAAAACGCGATTCCCCCATAGATTTTGTATGAGACTCGCAACCGATGACGTCACTAAGTTGTCAAGTCAATGACGCAACTATTTATTAATTTAAAAGCAACTAAAAATCGAATTTTACAGTTATTTTGAAATGAATGGAGTTCTCAGGTCTAGAATAACGTGTTCTTTCAGAGAAATTGTGTCTTTAAATTATTGGTTAATTGTGTCAACTACCCAATTGGACCCATTCTTGCAAACAAGAACCAACTCTTGTTTTTTTGCAAAAATGGGTCCAATGAACATATGTTATTTACAGTTTCATACGACAGCGAAGCGATATTTATTTATGTTTTCAGCTACAACAGTTTGACGAAACTAGATGGCAGCCATATTGGTGATTTGACTAAACTGGGATGGTGTAACGTCAGTCATAATCAGCTGGGAGAAATACCGAGGTAAGTTAATATTTATGGTTTTTTATCAGACTTCTAATAAAAAAGATGAGGTTCTTAATCTAGCTTTTTAGGGTTTCTCCATACCTCAAAAGGGGCCATCCATAAAGTACGTCACATGTAAAGGGGGGGGGGGAGGGGGTCGATGAAAAGTGACATGGTGTGACAAGGGGTAGGGGGGGGGGTCCTAATTTTGTGACATCACATTTCAAATTTAATAAATTGAATCGCGAAATTTGAAATATTAAATTATTTTTTAGTTTTCTCTATAAATTAGGTATTTTTAAATGTAAAATTGCAAATTTGTGACGTCACACTAGGGAGGGGGGGGGGTCTCACAAATGTGACCACCTGTGACAAGGAGAGGGGAGGGGTCTAAAAATCGTGAAATTCGTGTTACGTACTTTATGGATGGCCCCAAAGGACAAACGAAAACCTTTTTTTTTAAAAAAAAAAACGT
Source organism: Ochropleura plecta (assembly GCA_905475445.1). NCBI lineage: Eukaryota > Metazoa > Arthropoda > Insecta > Lepidoptera > Noctuidae > Ochropleura > Ochropleura plecta. The sequence goes on along the minus strand of FR997750.1, from coordinate 1,726,448 downwards.
TTTCCCAAACCACTAGGAACTTCTCCTGTACCGTGGGTGCGTTTACAAACATTTAAACTCACATACACAAACAGCCAGACCCGGAACAACTACCTGTAGGTCATACAAATATTTGTTTCGTGTGGGGATCGAACTCGTGACACGCAGCGCAGTAGTTGTTCGCTCCACCACTCCACCCAAAGCGGGGAAGTTATTTGATGAGTTCCCATCTGAAATAAAGGGGTCCCTAACCACTTTGTTTTTGGCGTTTTTTTATAGATTACTAGCTTTTGCCCGCGGCTTCGCTCGCGTAAAATTCGGGGTAACACAGTTCCCCTTTCCTGATTTACAGGTACCTGCTACCTGTAGTTTTTCCCCTAGCGCCTTATTTATTGTAATAGCAAAGCTGAGTTTTCCCTTTTCTTCCCACTTTCTCCCTCATATCTCAATATTAAAAAAAAATAGCCTATGTCCGTCTCCAGGGTCCCAACTATCTCTGTACCAAATTTCATCAAAATCGGTTTAGCCATTTAGGCGTGAAGACGTAACAAACAAACAAACTCACTTTCGCTTTTATAATATTAGTAAGGATGTTAAGGAACCGTTCTTGCGTAACCCTGACTCGCAATTCGGTAGTTGACACCATTAACCAATAATTTAAAAACACATTTTTTCTGAAAGAACACCTTATTCTAGACCTGAGAACTCCATTCATTTCAAAATAACTTTAAAATTCGATTTTTAGTTGCTTTTAAATCAATAAATAGTTGCGTCATTGACTTGACAACTTAGTGACGTCATCGGTTGCCAGTCTCATACAAAATCTATGGGGGAAGCGCGTTTTGACAGCTCATAAAAAGTATATCAATTGATTGGTGGTGTCAACTACCCTATTGGCTGGTTTATTGTTTAATATATATTTTTATTTGTCAGAGGAATGTTCGCGAGAAACACAGTAATAAAAGTGGTACATTTGGACAACAATAAGATCAAGAAATTGGATACCAACAGTTTTAGAGGAATGAGGTTTTTGAGGTAAGTTTATTAATTAACTAGCTGGCGCCCGCGGCTTCGCCCGCTTGCTATCGAAAAAAAAGTATCCTATGTGTTCTTCCAGACTTTAATCTACCTTTGTGCTAAATTTCATTAAGGTCCGTTCAGCCGTTATGACGTGAATCCAGCCTAACCGGATGCAGTTTAATATTTTAATTGGAAAGTTGTCAATCTGACTGTTTGGGACCTAAATAAGGACTAAAAACAGTGGACTGTAGTTTAAATTCAATATAATCCGAATAGGTACAATATTACGATGTTGATTCGATTGGAAATCGGTAATTCGATGGTCCCGCGTCCAGCACGCCGTACCGCCGCCTTCCGATTTCTCCCGACTGCAGCCGAAGATTGCCGAGTGGGTTGGAAGCTGCCCAATACTGACCTCTATAACTTAGTTAGGTAAAACTGGTTGTCAGAATTTCGGGACACTGACTACCTGTAACGACTGTCAAAGATTTATAAATGATAGCCGGGACCAACAGCTTGACGTGCTTTCCGAGGCACGGAGGAAACTCGGTATGTAACTGGTGGTCACCCATCCACAGACCAACCTAGACAAGCGGGGGTTAACACAAAGATCGACCCGAGCGTCTGTTATTATTTATTTACGAGCTTAAACAATACTAGTAAGATTTTTTCAGTCTATACCTAATTTTATTTCCCCCCCTTTTTTCAAGGCGTCTGTACCTCAATGACAACCAGATCTCCGACATAGGGCGCGGTACCTTCTCCGCGGTGACGCGCATCGGTACGGTAGACCTCGCCAGGAACAAGATCAGCAAGGTGGACTTCCAGATGTTCCAGGCCGTTAAATATGCCGAGGTGAGTGTGGTCATCGTACGCTTAGCTTTTTCCCAACTATTGGAGATAGATAACGCATGAAAGAAAGAAAGAAAGAAGGAAGGAAAGAAAGAAAGATTAATCGGTCAATCAATCGATCGATCAATCGATCGATCAATCAGTCAAGCAATCGATCAACCAATTCGTAAATCAATCGATCGATCAATCGGTCAATTAATGTTCGATCAATCGGTCAACCGATCGATCAATCAATCAATCGATCAATAAATTAGTGACGAAATAATCCTCTTTACGGTCGATCGAACGCTCAAAAAATTGCATTCAAAACCACATGCATTTATAGTACGGGGTATCGGGAAGGTATACTAAAGTATTAACATGAAGTCTTGGTTGGTTCATTGGCATTAGTAAAATGTACCATTCCTCTTCAATCTGGAACGATACCTAGATTTCTGATCATGACTGAAAGCGTTTAAGGCTTTACCCTGAATATCATAGCCGTATAGGACTACCCACAGACATGTTTAGTGATGGGATGTATTACTATGAAACGCTAAACGTATATTTTCATCTAATGTGACCCGCACCACGCATCTTCTAATATATAAAATTTCCGTGTCACAATGTTAGTTACCGTACTCCTCCGAAACGGCTCGACCGATTCTTATGAAATTTTGGGTACATATTGGGTAGGTCTGAGAATCGGCTAACATCTATTTTTCATACCCCTAAACCTCAGCGGGTGAAACCGCTGGGCACAGCTAGTAATATGGAAAATCCAAATAACATATTGCCTTGTTACTAACATTATAATAAACACTTGAAACGTATTTACCATATTTGTTATTTGAATCGAGTTTCCGATATTACGGCGATGTTGCAAACGCCATGATCACGGATGAACTGAAGTTGTTGCGGGTAGATGTTTACGAGCAGACAAAACGGGCCTGTTGGTCTAGTGGTTAGTGGCCCTGACTGCTGAGCCGGAGGTCGTGGGTTCGATTCCCACCCAGGACAAACTTTGTGTGATGAGCATGATTGTTTGTTCTGTGTCTGGGTGTGATTTATCTATAATATGTATGTATTTATAAATTATATAAGTATGTATATCACTTGTCTGGTTACCATAACACAAGCTCTGCTTAGCTTGGGATCAGATAGCCGTGTGTGAGTTGTCCCAAGATATTTATTTATTTATTTATCTACCCTCCTTATTAATTTTTGCTTTCGGTACCACTAACACCGTCACTCACAACTCGATTTTGTGGGTAGGTCGTTTTGTCTGCTCATAAACATCCACCCGTTTCAAGTGTTAATTATAATATACTAGCTTTTGCCCGCGGCTTCGCTCGCGTTAAATTCGGTAGCGCCTTATTGATTTGTAATAGCAACGCTAAGTTTTCCCTTTTCTTCCCTCGTTCTCCCTCATATCCCACTTTTTTTAATAAAAATTAGCTTATGTCCGTCTCCTGGTTCCCAACTATCTCTGTACCAAAATTCATTACAATAGGCATGACGACAGTATAAAAAAATCGCTGATTCAGTGATGACAGGGGAGAAGTCATATTAAAAAAAAGTAAACACAGGTTTAGTTTTATTTAAAAATAACAGATTATTAAGATTTTCAATAAAATAAAACATTAAAATACTGCAGTCGGCCATTTTGACTGAAACACCGATCACAGCGTATGACGTCACGGTTATGTGATTTATGGGACGTTGCTATAGAAACAATGTCATTTTTATTTAACTGTGACGTCATGCCGACGCCATGACACATGCGAGCTGTTTTCGGGCACTATTGAAAAAATATGAGAAAAATGGCTTCAAACTTTGTTAAACTTAAGTTTATTACCGAAATAAAGGCTTTTTTGTAAATAGTAAAAGTGTACCCACATTATGGAAGAGGATTTTAAAATCTTTCGTCACGCCTATTGGTTTAGCCATTAAACCGTGAAGAGGTAACAAACAAACAAACAAACTCACTTTCGCTTTTATAAAATTAGTAAGGATTGCCTGTCTGGGAATCGTACGCAAAACATTTTGTTTGGCAGTAAAAAATCAATAAAATAATATAAGCCTTTATTTTTGAGTTCTTACTGTTAATTCTCAAGAAAACAATATTTTGAATGGTATGTTCTTCCCCAGTTTTTCTTTCGATCTCATCCAATTCCCTTTAACTCGTCTTCCCAGCGTCGATAGGAAGGATGTGATGATCGTCCTTTGCTCCTTTTCCCAACCCTAGGGTACCTTTCCGTTATTGTTTTTGTACATTTCCCATTAGTTTCTCTTATAGCAGTATAATATGATAATTTCAAAACAGTTCCTTTTTAAAATTCCAGGTGATAAACTTAGCCGAAAACAACATAACGATAATAGAAAACCAAGCGTTCACGGACCTCTATCAAGCCGTTGTGAACATTTCACACAACTCCCTCTCGACCATAGAGACGGGCGCGTTCCAGAACTGCAACAACATGACTCTGCTAGACTTTAGCCATAACAAATTGTCTGTGATCAGTCGCGGGGCGTTTGATGAGAATAGTTACGCGTATACCCTGCAGATGGCGCACAATGAATTTACTGAGTTTTCGCAGGTGAGTTTAAATAATGTTTTTAGAACCTGTAGCACATACAAATTTATGTATTGTGAGGGATTCGAACTCGCATCACGTAGCGCAACAGCCAATCGTTCAGCCAACTCTATTATCATCATCTGCCCAGCCTTTTCCCAGTTATGTTGGGGTCGACTTTCAGTCTAACCGGATGCAGCTGAATACCAGTATTTTACATGGAGCGAGTGCCTATCTGACCTCCACAACCCCGTTAGTACTGGGTAATAAGATACCCCTAGGTAAGACTGGTTGTCAGACTTCCGGGACACGGACTACCTGTAACGACTCAAAGATCTACAAATGAAAAAAGGGACCAACGGCTAAACGTGCTTGCCGCGGCACGGAGAATATTTTTGAATGAGTGATCACTCATCCACGGACTAACCTGAAGTTAGGCGCTTGCCTAGATCTTACCGAAGGAGAATCGGTTTCAAACTCATTTATTTCAATTAGACCATTACAGGCACTTTTGAATGTCAAGAAACAAAAAAGATGTTTCTACAGTCCCAGACACAAGACATATACATTTTTTTAGTATTGAAAGGAATCTTTCCCACTGACAACCCACCTAAATAATATTCGCCGCACATTTTCTCGACATCCGTGTGTCACTAGCAGGATTCAGTAGAATACCAGCGTCAGGTAATTTACCTGACATTATGCTGAGCTGGACTCCTTTTTGGTGCAATTTTAAGACACACACTGCCCAGTAGTGGGCGACCTTAAAAAATGTATGTGATGTGTCTAAATGCCTAAGGGGTCCATCTAACTCAGTCTACCTTACTTTTTTTTTTAATGTGTTCCTTTTTTTTCTGTGTGGTGATTTTTTTTTAAATTCTTGTATTGTGTCTTTTGTTGCATCAAATAAATGATTTATCTATCTATCTATCTAACTAACATCTTTCATAATAACTTGCGAAACTACTGTAGTTGCCCATTCCAAAGCGTAGATCTCTATGGAGAAGAATGGGCAAGAAACTCCATAGATACTCCTTTAAATCATAATATTTTTACAAAATCATGGATACATCATGTTGAGATTATACATACATGTGAGAACGATGTAGAAAAACGAGCACATAAAGAGCGTCCAGAGCAAAAACATGAGTTTAACAGATGAATGAATAAAATAAATTGATGACACGGTTGGTGCAGTGGCTGAGCAATGGACTGCTGCTCTGCGTGTCGCGGGTTCGATCCCCGCACGGAACAAATATTTGTATGGCCTACAGATAGTTGTTCCGGGTCTGGCTGTTTGTGTATGTGAGTTTATATGTGTGTAAATGCACCCACGATACATAGAAATTCCTAGTGTGGGGCAACAATAAAAAAATAAACAAACCGTGGCGGCTAAAAGATGACCAGTCAGCGCCCGTTCATGAACATGACGCATATCATTCTCCCTTTCCTCGGTTTTGGAGTTGATATAAGCAGTCGCTCCATTAAAAAAATATAGCTGCATCCGGTTAGACTGGAAGCCGACCCCAACATAGTTGTGAAAAGGCTAGGCAGATGATGACTTACCAATATTGCTCTGACTAATATACTCTTATCAAACCGGTCAAGTGCGAGTCGGACTGGCGCACCCAGAGTCCCGTACAAACTTGCGACATAAACGGCCATATCTTTTGACTGCGTAGACTTAGAGGGTTGATTTGACAGCTCCAAGGGACCACAGACTTGAGTATATGGTTTTAATTTCATCTCGATACCTCTATGCGTTCCCGAGATCGGGTCTTGACAGACAGACAGACGGCCAAAAAAGTGATCCTATAAAGGTTTCATTTTTTTCTTTTGAGGTACAACGTAAAAAAAGGACTCTATTTCATGTAAAGAATACACTGTGAAAGAATCATAATAAAATCAATGATTTAACTTTCTATACATTTGTTTCATTTTACTTCACTGTGACGACCCTAGGCGTTCAGGTCAATGGCCGACGATAGTAGGTACTAAAGATATTAAGAACGAATGCGCTGGTAACATGAAATACTTTTTCCTTAAGTTCTAACCTACTGGAATTACTTATCCACTACTTACCTAATTAAACAAACTTGGAAACAAAAAGCTCTCAGCTGATTTTAGGGTTGCATGCAAAAAAGTAAAAAGATATTTTCTCTAAAAGTATAGTATTTCAGAACCTGGGAACATGCACAAAGACTGCTTGACACATTCGCTGTATGCCCCTTAAATGTTATTGCTGTTGTGTTTAATGTATTGTTAATGTTTAATGTATTTTTAATGTTTAATGTATTGTTGATGTTTAATGTATTGTTAATGTTTAATGTATTATTAATGTTTTGGTAATGTTTAATGTATTGTTAATGTTTAATGTATTGTTAATGTTTAATGTATTATTAATGTTTAATGTATTGTTAATGTTTAATGTATTAAAATATCCATTCTTCTTTACAGATACCCATACAAAATATGTCGGGCATACAAATACTAAATGTTTCACACAACAGAATAGAGTCGATAGAGAGGTTGGCCTTCCCTAAGTTGTATGAACTGAATACAGTTGATTTATCTTATAACAACATCAGTCAAATATTTAATGCTGTCTTCCAGAATCTGTTTTCTATAAGGTACGTATACTTACTAAACGCCGCTATCCTTACTAATATTATAAAAGCGAAAGTGAAATTGTTTGTTTGTTACGTCTTCACGCCTAATTGGCTAAACCGATTTTGATGAATTTTGGTACAGAGATAGTTGGGACTCTGGAGGTGGACATGACCTATTTTTTTAAAAAAAGATTGAGATATGAAGGAGAAAGAGGGAAGAAAACGGAAAACTTAGCATTGCTATTACAATAAATAAAGCGCAAGGTTTTGCCCTTGCGTTTTACTACAGGTAGTAGGTACCTGTAAATCAGGAAAGGGGAACTGTGTTACCCCGAATTTAACGCGAGCGAAGCCGCGGGCAAAAGCTAATTTCTAACATTTTTCAATTAAGAACTTGGATCGCTGCGCTCAGGTCTTGAGCGCAGCGATCCATGGATTTTGGATTACATGGATTTTTTGTTATAGGCAAAACTTGTTCTAGAACTTTGCCCTGTCCTCTGAGTCTCCAGAATTCCGACATTATGTTTATCCTTACTAATATTAAAAAAAGTGAAAGTGAGATTGTTTGTTTGTTTGTTTGTTACCTCTTCACGCTTTAATGGCTAAACCGATTTTGATGAATTTTGGTACAGAGATAGTTGGGAACCAGGAGACGGACATAGGCTAACTTTTTTGAAAAAAAAGTGGGATGTGAGGGAGAAAGAGGGAAGAAAAGGGAAAACTTAGCGTTGCTATTACAAATCAATAAGGCGCAAGGGGAACTGTGTTACCCCGAATTTAACGCGAGCGAAGCCGCGGGCAAAAGCTAGTCTTCTATAATATAACAATGAATCGCAAAATGTTTTCGTAAACGCATAACTCAACAACGCTTGGACCAATTTTACCATTCCTTTTTTTTAATATCCGTTGAAGTCCAAGAATGGTCTTAACAGCGAGAAAAAAAATTAAACATAGTACTTATAGGTTTTTGTGTAGTTTAGGTAGGTAGGTTAGGTAGAAAAGTAGAAAAATTGCATTGCGACGCATGGCAGGGCACAGCTCGTATTAAAATACAACTTGTATTTTCTCCCCCCACAGATTCCTCAACCTAAGCCACAATTCTCTTGAAATTATAAAACCAGCAACCTTTGGCACCATACCCACTGTCCTGGAACTGGATCTATCCCACAACCGACTGAGGGACATCTCCCGAGGCAGCTTGGCGAAGCTGGTCAGCGCTCGGCTCATCGATATCAGCTATAACAAGCTTGAGAAGCTGTTCCAGATACCTATTAGTTTGGGGTGAGTGTTTTATTTAGCTCTAGCTTATACCCGCAGCCTCGCCCGGTTCTTACCCGGGTTTGGAACTATTTGTGTGGCAAATTACATCCAAATGCGATGAGTAGTTTTTGCGTGTAGAAAACGTCCATCCTTCTATCCGTCCATCGGTCCATCCGTCCATACGTCCATCCATTCATCCGTCCATCCGCCCACCCGTCCATCTGTCCTACCGTCCATCTGTTCATCCATCTCTTCGTCCATCTGTTCATCCGCCCATCCGCCCACCCGTCCACCCATCCATCTGTTCAACCATCTCTTCGTCCATCCGTCCGTCCGTCCTACCGTCCATCTGTCCACCCGTCTACCTGTTCATCCATCTCTTCGTCCATCCGCCCACCCGTCCATTCGTCGATCCGTCCATCCATAGAGCAGCTATAAGTTAGGTGATAACGTATTAATACTAGAGACATCACACAAAAAAATAATAACATAAATCGACGGCTGCGCGAAATAGGTCCAGTAACCCTACCATGACGTCTTAAAACAGAACTTATTCCGCTGAGGGAAAGAGACAGAGCTATACAAGGTGTCTAGCACCATCTCTTTCTCACACAGGAATAAGTACTGCTATAAGATGTCATGGTAACCCTACAGTTCAACAAACAGCCGGGCATCTAGTGCCCGATGCTGGTTTTCAATTGGACCTGGGATGGCTTATGTTAAGCAAATCTCGTACTTGCGGGTTATCATTTTCCTGCCCTTGTCCCATTCTATTTGGGGTCGGCGCAACACGTTTTCTTCTTCCATTCTCCCCTATCAGACGTCACGGCATCATTTACTCCTTTCTCCTTCATATCATTCCTTACACAATCCATCCATCTTTTCTTTGGCCTTCCTCTCGCTCTCCGTCCATCAACATTCAGATCCATCACTCTTTTAGTCACATGTTCTTCATCCCTCCTCATTACATGTCCATAACAAGACAAACGATATCAGCTAGTTATAATATTTAGTTTATTCTCCACAGTGAACTAAACGTGGCCCACAACAATCTAACGGAAATTAAGTCCAACACCTGGCCGTCGATGAACGCGCTTCTTAGACTGAACCTGTCGGCCAACATGTTGTCCGATTCGCTGCAGTCGGACAGCTTCTCCAGTTTGCTGACGCTGCAGGCTCTGGACCTGTCGGAGAATGGATTGACGAAGCCGCCGTGGGAGGCGCTATCCACCTTGACTAGTCTGCAGTATCTGTATTTGCAGGTAATTGACAACTTTAATACTGGTTCTCGTCAGTGTCTGACCGATTTCAAATGCTATATTCCATCCACAGACAAAAGTGTTCATCATGTTGGCCGATATGTTGGTTACCAACATGTTCGCCAATTTGTTGATCTCCAAATACCGAAATTACTTCGTATTAGCAGTCGTAATCGAGTGGCATGTTGTCCGATTATCTAAATGGCTTGACTAAGCCGCCGTGGGAGGCACTACCACCTTGTCTAGTCTGCAGTATTTGTATGTCTAGGTAAAATACATCTGCAAATGATATAAAACTATATTGTCATTTTAGGGTACTGTATTCCTCCGTGCCTCGGAAAGCACGTTAAGCCGTTGGTCCCGGCTGTCATTTGTAGATCTTTGACAGTCGTTACAGGTAGTCAGTGTCCCGAAAGTCTAACAACCAGTCTTACCAAGGGGTATCGTATTACCCAGTACTAACTGGGTTGTGGAGGTAAGATAGGCAGTCGCTCCATGTAAAATACTGATATTCAGCTGCATCCGGTTAGACTGGAAGCCGACCCCAACATAGTTGGGAAAAGGCTAGGCAGATGATGATGTATTTCAAAAGAAAAAAAACGGAAAAAGATACTTTGTTGTCCATCTGTCTGTCTGTCTGTCTAGACCCTTATTATTGGGAACGCGTGAAGGTATCAAGTTGAAATTAAAGCTGTGAAAAAATCAACCCTCTAAGTCTACGCAGTAAAAAGATATAACCGTTTATATCTACATTACAGGACAACAATCTAACTGAACTAAGTCGCTCCGCCTTCGGCAACCTGCCAACCATGTTCAAGCTGGATTTGTCGCGCAACCAGCTGACCAGCATCGCACAGCGCACCTTCAACGGCTTGCAGCAACTGCTGGATCTGTCACTCAGTGGAAACAAGCTGGAACATGTACCTAATGAGGCTTTTAAAGGATTGGTGGCGCTTAGGTAAGTCTTTAGAAGAAACTGTTGAACAATTAATTAAACCACGGTTATATACAATGTGTCCGTCATGGACTAGCGATATTCTAGATACTTATGTAACGAGTGTTTTAATATACTATTACGATACACACTTGGGTCTAATTCGCTTCCCCGCTTTTTGGCAGCCATTTTGAGATATTCTCTATGCGTGTACAAAAAATAATCTTAGCTCTCAAAGCGTTGGTCTTACTGAGATGAGAAAAGGTTTATTCAGAGGGCAACATTTAATAATTAAAAAATGATGAGCTTACATTTTCGTAACTTCAGAAAACAAAATTAAAGTCCAAAAAATATGCAAATCAACGTAAGTTTAGTAAACTTATTTGTGAAAAAAAATGGTAGTTTGGACCCTGGAAACGGACATAGGCTAAAAAAAAGTGAGAAAAGGAGGAAGGAAAGGGAAGAGAAAGATTTATTTTTTTCAATCATCACGCGGGTTAAAGTTAGCGTTAGCCCAAAGTAACTATGCCACGCATACGAAGTCGCGGGCGAAAGCTAGTATTTTCATAAATGTACGGACATAATGAACTTATTTATTAAAATATGTTACAGGAAGTTGGATCTATCTCATAATTTCTTGGAAAAGATTGACAATAAGACAAATGGATTATTAGACGATTGTCTGTCTTTGGAAGAGGTGAGCTTTATTTATTTGTACTTGTAATCGTAACTTGTGATGGCCCAGAGGTTAAGTACCTCGCTTCTCATGCATAAGGCTGTCGTTTCAAATCCGGGCAAGTACTAATGTGACTTTCAATTCATGTACTTTCTAAATATAAGACATTCCAGACGGCGATTTCTCGCGTCCGGCCCTGGTGCAGGCCATGGTCCGGAGCGAGAGGGAATGGGAAGCGGTCACCTCCGCGTGCGAAGCAGTCATGCTTGCGAAGGAGGTGGCCAGGCGTTTGTGGACCTCAAACCAACCCAGCCAAAAATTTTATTTGACAGTTATCGTGTAGCTCGACTAATAAACTCAAGGAGCTTAACGACACGACGAATAATACCAAAAAAGGACGTTTGTGTAGGTCGCTTATAGTACTGATTAACGTCACCTATTTTCCTTATCCAGGTAATTCTAAGCCACAATAAAATCGGCTTTCTGACGAAGAAGATGTTCCCCGCGAATCCCTGGATTCCCTACAGACTGCGGGAAATTGACCTGAGCTACAATGAAATACCGGTGTTGACGCATGATCTGACGCTAGGCGCTCAGAAAGTGAAGAAATTGATCTTGTCTGGGAATTTTATTAATGATATTAGAAGTAGTAAGTGGTTTTGTTTTTTTTACAATGTGTTCTCATTTTGCTGTTTTTTTTTCGGGTTTTTTTAGGGTTCTGTACCTCAATAGGAACAAAAACCTGGAACCCTTATAGGATTACTTTGTGGTCCGTCTGTCTGTCAAGACTCTTTATCTCAGGAACGCTTGGAGGTATCGAGTTGAAATTAAAACCATTCATTGTCTATGTCATTCATTGTCTGTGGTCCCAAATCAACCTCTAAGTCTACGCAGTCTAAAGATATGGCCGTTTATGTCGTAAGTTTGTACAGAATCCTTAGCGCGCAAGTCCGATTCGCACTTTTTTATCTCGCCCGCCCCCCTCCATTCGCGTCGCCTGCGCGTGCGCCGCCGAACATACGATTCCGCATCAAACTTAATTATCAAGTTCAAGTCTTTAATTTGCATAATACATATTATAAAGGTTTTATAAATACTAGAAGATACGCTGCATTATTTAATTTTATTTATTAAAACTTTATGCACATGTACAAACACTGTACAAAGGCGGACTTAATGCCTTGGGCATTTTCTACCAGTCTACCTTAGGGTGATGCAGAGAGAAAACATAGTAAGTGCAGGCGGCATAACAAAAAGTGTTTCGATAAACGATAAATACTTAAATACATACATACAAACAAAATAAAGTCAAGAGTGTTATAAATACATAAATACATGGGGAAAAACTAACAACCATTTAATTTGGAGACGAATCTGTTAACTTCCATTATAGCCCAGTGAGGCGTGCAAATACGTGCAAAGTTAATTAATATTAACCATCAATCATGTTATATCATAAAATATTTTTTTAATTCAATCACAATTTAAAAATAATATTTAAATATGTTTTTTTACAGATGTCCTCGGTAACCTTACATCGTTGGAAGTTTTGGATTTATCACATAATAATCTGAAAGACATGATATCTAGAACTTGTAAGTATTTTACTACAATTACTATTTACACTGCCTCTTTGGTCGAGTAGTCGCAAGCGTGACTGCTAAGCGTAAGGTCCTGGGTTCAATTCCAAGGTCAAGAATTTTTCAAGTTGTAGCCGGTTGGAAACGGAGTCTGCATTTTTGCCAGGATCATGTCAATACTATTTAAGTCTAGAGTTATCTGGCTTCTTCTGGGTTAGATCGTCCCATTGTCGATCCCATATCTGTCCTTTGACAAGATTGAGGAGTAGTCTGAGCTTATTTACAATAAATAATACATATATATCTATCTAAATATATATATAAATGAAACCCGTTTCCCGTTGTCACGCCATAACTTGAGAACGGCTAGACCGATTTGGCTGATTATTTTTTTGTAGTTTTCTAATACTCTGTAGAAGGTTCTTACGGAAAAAAAATATTAAAAAAAGGTTTTAGAAAAATTGAAAAAAATACATTTAATTTTGCATATTTTAAAAAACGCGCGTAACGAATGTCAACGTCATTCACAGCCATAGACTATGTTGAAAGAGCATCGTTTGTTCGGAAATGTGGTTACTTAATTAAATTCTATCGCACTAATTTACTAATTTTTTAAAGGAGAACTGTGTTACCCCCGAATTTATCGCGAGCGAAGCCGCGGGCAAAAGCTAGTAGATATTATAAAGTCTTCCTTAGTAGTTTTGTTGGTTTCGTTGACTTTTTTGTCACAGACTTTCGGAAGTAAAGTTATTTTCCATAAAAATAAAATTTTACTTATAATTACTTTACCCTTGCATAAAATTACTCTGATATAAAATTAAAAACTAACACATAACTCGTAACGTTCTACTCTATTACTACTATTCACTCGTTCTATTGGAGAAGGACAATGTTTAAATCTTTATTATATTATAATTCTTCGGTGAGTGTGTATGTCACTGAACTTCTCTCAAACGACTGGACCGATTTTGATGAAATTTTTTGTGTGTGTTCAAGGGGATCTGGGAATGGTTTAGATTCACAATTTTGTCCGCTGGACAATGTTTTTTTAATTAATTTTTAATTTATTAGTAGTTGTTGATTTTATAATGTTTTACATTGGATCCGACAGACGGCGCTACCATCGCAGTGTCAAATTAGACAGCTTATTAGCTTATTAAAAAAAGTTTGAAATTTTCAAATTAAAGACGTGTAGACAGGACAACGTCTGTCGGGTCCGCTAGTATTGTATATAAAAAAATACCCATGGAGTTTCTTGCCGGTTCTTCTCCATAGGAAACAACCAACTCGAACCGTGCACCTTTTCTCGACGTTTTATAAGTGCCCATGTAGGCCTATGTGAAATAAAAATATTTTGATTTTGAATGTATTGTAATAAAAAATGATGTGATATGAATTATGTTAGTGACTAACGAATTAGAATAATGTTATTTTAGAATGAATTGTCATTAAAGACATTATTATTAATTGATGAATATGCTACTGATATGTTTTGATTTGAATTAATAATATAATAATAATACTAAAATTTATTCAAGTATAAGTAAAACTATGATTTACATTAATCGTCATAGAGGAAAATTAATTCTAACTATAATGTAGACCTGCCTGATCTAGGTTTATGAAAACCTGTGTTTCAGGCCATCAATTTACGTCAAACATTTTAAAAAGAGGACATTAGTAAATTTATTAGTAGCTAACTTATAGAGTTGACATATTATTTTCAACGACTTAAAAAGTAATTATTTAGGTATATAATATTAAGACTTCTATATTATTAAATATTATGTTATTTTATCGAATGTAAGATATAATATTATGTTAAAATAAAATTAAAATTAACGAATAATGTTAAAGTAGATAGAGTAGATTAGGTCAACAGTGAGACTTTTATTAGAGTGTGTACATACAGACAGAATTGTAATTATTTTGTTTTTTTCTTGTCATGTAATAGTGGTTAAATTTCTGTACTTTTACATGCCTTGTTATTGGCAAAATATGGCTATTTCTGTATTTATCGTAACACCTGTACTTGTACCCATATTTGCGAAATAAAAATCTTATCTTATCATTCCAGCTGAAATCAAGTTCAGTTTCCCCGACAACATCACAGAACTCCACCTCAGGAACAACTCCCTCCAGACCCTGCCCACTGCCAACATCATGGCTGCCAAGCATCTCAGGTTACTAGATGTACGACAGAATGAGCTGACTAGCTTCGAGCCCCAGCTCGTGAGGAAGGTCAGGCATGAGGGACTGGTGGTGCTGTTCCAAGGTTAGTGTGATCATTATTCATGTTTACATAAATGTAGAACTAGCTGCGCTCTGCGGTTTCATTGGAGTCGTGATAGAATATATATACAATACTAGCTTTTGCCCGCGGCTTCGCTCGCGTTAAATTCGGTAGCGCCTTATTGATTTGTAATAGCAACGCTAAGTTTTCCCGTTTCGTCCCTCTTTTTCCCTCATATCCCACGCTAGCCTATGTCCGTCTCCTGGTCTCCAACTATCTCTGTACCAAAATTCATCAAAATCGGTTTAGCCATTAAAGCGTGAAGAGGTAACAAACAAACAAACTCTCTTTCGCTTTTATAATATTAGTAAGGATATCTTTATGAATGCCTATGTGCTATTCTGATGGATAGCTATATTATTGTGAAGTTTCATCAAAATCCATTGAGTAGTTTTTGCGTGAAAGAGCAACAAACATAATTATACATCATCACAAACTTTCGCTTTTACAATAGTAGTAAGATTGTGGGATGTTGACAGAAACGCTTTATTCTATTTTAATAATAATAATAATAATAATAATAATTCTTTATTTCGGACAACATAGGAACCATTTTTGTTAGTAAACATTTTCTTCGTTTATTTTGGCTAAATAATTTCTATGAAAATATATTTTTTAAATCTTTCTTATCAAAAACATCTATCTTATTAAAAATATAATTCTTGTGTTCTTCACAGTTTTAGTTGATGATGATGATATTTGATAGGTCTGAGAATCGGTCGTAATCTATTTTTCATACCTCTAACTGATAATCACCTGAGCAGCGGGTGAAACCGCTGGGCAAAACTAGTTTAAATATATAAAAAAAAACCTTTTAAATTTAAACTGACTTCCAAAAAACCTTTTACTACCTGTAGTCGGTGGCTTTTTGTTTTGTTGATTGCCACCGACTTCCAGAAGTTATTTACCATTTTTTTTAAAGGCATTTTTTTATCAACGGACTTTAAGGCGCTGTACAAAGCAAACACTTCGTAAAACGTCTAGTTTTTCGTCGCAAAGTTAGCCGTATCTGTACATGCCACTAGCCAAAAAAAATTATCGTGTATAGTTCAATACATAAAGTAAAGAGTTACACAAAATAAGTTTACAAAAGTGGTCTAGTACTACGAAAAAAAAAATGTTTAAAAAGACCAAGAAAAAAATTTTTTCGTCTCGAAATTCTCAATTTTTTCAGCGACAACCATCATATTTTTTATATCTATAATAAAGAAAATTGTATAGACTAAAGAGATAGGTATCTAAAATTTTTCAAACACGGAGCTGTATTTTTGGTTTTATATTCAATAAAAACTGCAAAATGACCTACATTTTGGCGGACATGATATTCAAATAAAATCAAACACCGAAATATTTTCGACCTTATTTCTATTCTTTCGATGCAGTACTGTCGTGTACTTGTGTCAGACCATGCCTAGTACGCAGCTAGCGTCACTTTCGTGAATACCTAAAGATTAGCTTATTGCCGCGCCTTAAGTATTAACAATTCAGTAAAAACTCCATAATAACTTCAACTCTTTTGTTTTCAGAAAACAGTCTAAAATGCGACTGTTTCAGCCGCCCACTGAAACACTATCTCAACCACATGCGTCCATCTTTATTAAAAACGGACGAAAAGTACCAAAATCTAACATGTGCGGAGCCCGTGGCACTACAGAATGAAAACCTACTGACGGTTGATGAAGATAGATTATTGTGCACTGGTAACACTGAGACCGACACCATGATTTTGGAGCATAGCAACACTGACGGCGAGAGTGCATTTGATTTTGTTTCTGAGCCCGATTTAGCGTTCAGGGATATTCAATAGTAAGTATAATTTAAATGTTGTTTTTAAGCTTCCGTCCTCAAAAGGTCTTATTTTTATTTATTTGGAAAAACAAACGGTTACACATTACAGTATTACACAAAATTACAGCTATAGTTTGAGCCATGGATCTGAATGTTGAAGGACGGAGAGCGAAAGGAAGGCCAAAGAAAAGATGGGTTGATTGTGTAAGGAATGATATGAAGGAGAAAGGAGTAAATGATGCCGTGACGTCTGACAGGGGAGAATGGGAGAAGAAAACGTGTTGCGCCGACCCCAAGTAGAATGGGACAAGGGCAGGAAAATGATGATGTGTTTGAGTAAATGTATAACCAACAATATTATTCACGTTTTATAAAAACAATTGGCTTATGTTTAACTTACCACCAGATATAGTAACAAATAGCAGACAAAAATAGTAAATGATCACCAAAAGAAAACCCGCATTTTAATGTAAAATTATAACCAAAGTTTTAACACTTTGCTATCCTATTTAACCCTTATGTGAGTGACAAATAAAACACCTTTATGAGAGTGACGAGGTACCCGGGTAACTTCATACAGTTTAGACGTAATGTAAATAATCAAGGTCTGTTTTATGTTATATTATTGTCCCTCACTTTCAATAATTATTATTATTTTAGTTAAATGGAAATATTTAAAATATATTGTCCAATGAGATGGGTGACATAATCTTGAGGGAAACTAATCGGAAAGGGACTAAGATTACTGAAGCATACAATAATAAACTGATAGAAAATTACCCTGATATTAGAAAGCGACCGAAACAAAAAATATTCAAACCATTCACAGAACAAGAATTGGATGCATTTTTTGGCATTCTAATCTTTAGTGGGGTGCATGGATCTAATAAAGAGCATTTGACTGAATTGTGGAAATCCAGTCACTTACCATTATTTCGGGCTGCGAGGTCCCATGACAGATTCAAAATGCTGTTACGCTTCATAAGGTTTGATAATGATGTAACGCGCCTTGAACGTTTGTTAGCTGATAAAGTTGCCGCTATACGAGATATTTGGACTATGTTCATTTCAAATTTGAATAAAATGTACAAGCCTCGTGAATGTATTAGATCTCGTGACTAAATATAAAAATTCAGGACTGAATGTAACTACGGATAATTTTTTTACGTCTCTTCAACTGGCTCATTCCTTGAATTCGTGGAACATGACACTAGTTGGAACGGTGAGAAAAAATAAACGGTTTCTTCCTCCAAACATGCAAGCACACAAGGAGAGGGTGATTTATTCTTCTAACTTCGCCTTTAGCAAAAGCAACTGTGTGCTCCTATGTACCCAAAAAGAATAAAGCAGTAATAATGTTGTCATCAATGCACATGTCACCAGTTATTGAAAGTAATAAGGAAACTGCCAAGCTAGAAATAATTTTATATTATAACAAAACCAAAAGTGGAGTGGACAATATGGAAAAGCTTTTTACAATATTATTGACATTGCAGCTTTGGCAGCATATATCATTTACATGGAACATAACCCATAGTTTGTCTCGAGAGACAGACGTAGAAAGTTTTTGAAATCATTGAGTCTACAACTGTGTGGTAAAAATATAGAAGAAAGATCAAAAAATTCCATTGTGACATCAAAATTACATGTGAGATATGCAATGCAGGACGTGCTTGGCCAAGAACTAAGGCTTTCGATTCCTTCTGGATCTACAGCTTCTATAAGTTAGACTAGACGAGATTCTACAGGGCGTGTTGCAGTCGTCGGAAGTTGCTACATATATGCAGAGAACTCATACGCAAGCAAAGAAAAACACGAAAAGCTTGCACTAACTATAAAAAACCAGTTTGTGATGAACATGCAGTAACTCGTCCAACATGTAACACCTGCTTCGAGAGCTGCGCACTAATTCTGCATAAACATAGAATTTGTAATTTTTATAGAAATAAAACATCATAACAAATGATTATTATTTCATTTTTGTACCAAATTATAAATACTTTTTTCATTGTCATACAAGACACAAAGAGGTACCCGGGTACCTTGTCACTCTATTGTGAGTTTAAAATATGTTTTAGTTTCCACAAAACATTGTAAATAGTTGACTGGGTTGAAAGATTAAAAAATATATAATTTATAAATAGTTAAGAGCTCTCAGGAAATCACAGCTACCTATAGAGCGTAAAACATACTTTTCGTTAAATTTGAAAATGCTAAAGGTACCCGGGTACCTCGTCACTCACATAAGGGTTAAGCAAAATGACTCCAAATAAATCGTGATTAACCCAAAAATAGTAAATGATTACCAAAATTAAACCAGCATTTTAAAGTAAAATTATAACCAAAGTTTTTATTTCTGGGTGGTTTAAAAAAAAACCACGAAGGCTAAAGCGGGAGGTCCGCTCCGCTACGCTCCCGCCTTAGCCTTCTAACCTAACCTATCCGTGTCGGGGTACTCTGAGTCGTGGTATTAACCATAATGCCATAATGCCGGGCCTGTTGGTCTAGTGGTTAGTGGCCCTGACTGCTAAGCCGGAGGTCGTGGGTTCGATTCCCACCCAGGACAAACTTTGCGTGATGAGCATGATTGTTTGTTCTGTGTCTGGGTGTGATTTATCTATAATATGTATGTATTTATAAATTATATAAGTATGTATATCAGTTGTCTGGTTACCATAACACAAGCTCTGCTTAGCTTGGGATCAGATAGCCGTGTGTGAGTTGTCTCAAGATATTTATTTATTATTTTTATTTATTTATAATGAGGTTATAATTCGATTAGATTTGGTGATCATCTACTACATTTGGTGGTCGAATACAATTTAAAGTGCAGTCGTGACTAAAATAGCTGGTACTATTGTAATTTTAGACATTATTTTTCTGGTGTTAAGTAGATATTTTTGGTTACATAACTAAGGGTATCAGAGCATTTTACGGCGGTCATTATATTTAACCCCAAAACAATTAGATACAAGATACAGAGCGACGTGCGCTTAAGATTCAGTATGTACAACGAAATTACATTATGTGTTTTTTTTAACCTAAACAGGCATGCAAGTTTAAAAGAAAAGAAACACATGAATTAACAGTCGGTCCTCCAGTGTAAGAGAAGGATTAAAATAAAACAAAAAACACCACTATGTCTAATCCGAAACGATTTCACAAACAAGGTTCTTAAATTTTCCAATTGGTGCAGCAAAGATGTCAATATTTTGAAAGAGAACATTATCATCATGTCTTTTTTTTTTCATTTGTACGCGATGGTGTACTTTTTTAATAAATAAATAGATGTATTTATTTATTAAAAAGGTCACCAACAGCTTCTGTATAAATATATCTTAAAAAATTAAAATTATAGCATTGGACTTATACAGTTGCCAATAACAGGTTAACCAACATTTTTACATAATGAGTAATAACAATAATAACTATGTATCCTTACTATAATATTATAAAAGCAAAAGTGAGTTTGTTTGTTTGTTAGGTCTTCACGCCTCAATGGCTAAACCGATATTGATGAATTTTGGTACAGACATAGTTGGGACTCTGGAGACGGACATAGGCTAACTTTTTTTTTTAAAGTGAGAAATGGGGGAGAAAGAAGGAAGAAAAGGGAAAACTTAGCTGTGTTATTACAATAAATAAGGCGCAAGGCAAAAACTACAGTTAGCAGGTACCTGCAAATCAGGAAAGGCTAACTGTGTAACCCCGAATTTAAAGCGAGCGAAGCCCCGGACAAAAGATAGTTTAAAATAAATGAAACTACAAAAACTGGCAAAACATAGTGAACATATTTCATATACATACTACCTGTAAACCCACCCATATTCTACGAAATTTGATTGATTGATTGAAAAAAGCAAAACAATCGGAACGACGACACGGTTGGTGCAAGCGATTGATTGCTAAGCTACGTGGCGCGGGTTCGATTCCCGCACAGGGACAAATATTTGAATGGCCTACAGAAAGTTGTTACGTATCTGGCTGTTTGTGTATGTGAGTTAAAATGAAAATGTAAACGCACCCACGATACAGGAGAAATTCCTAGTGTTGGGTAACTAATTTACTTACCTATCTGTCACCGGAAAATAACAAGATCCGTAAGTTTATCAATTTACTAGGAAGTTTATAAACTTTCGTAAGATTCTAAACGGGAGATAAATTGTAATATTTTACGTCGTTACTGGTCACAGTTTTAACCTAACCTAACCTACGCATTTTTTTTTTCCATTCATGAAGGAATATTTGGTGCACGAAAATGTGGACGTAAAATATTACAATTAAAAAAATTAATTCTCAGTATACTTCCAGTCTTACCTTAGTAAGACTGAAAGACTGGACTCTTATCGCAGTAATGGGTTGTAGTCAGATAGGCAGTCGCTTCATATAATATATTGGTATGGTATTCAGCTGCATCCGGTAAGACTGGAAGCCGACCCCAACATAGTTAGGAAAAGTCTAGGCACATGATGACTGTCTTCAATAAAGGTAGCAATGATGTTAATATTGACCCTTGACATCAAAGATTATCAAATTTAAAAGACAGATTCCTACTTGCAGCATTAAATCTCAGATTTCGAACCATATCGACACATCTTCGGTAGTATAGTGGTAAGTATCCCCGCCTGTCACGCGGGAGACCGGGGTTCGATTCCCCGCCGGAGAGATTCTTTTTGGATTTTTTGCTACCACAATATGTACGCGTTTGTTACAGAAATGCATCATAATAAGTGAATATTAGGTTTATGTTATTAATTTGTCGATTAAGAGACAAATTTATGATTTTTGAAATTTTTCATGATTCAACATCTGGACATCTTTTGAAAAAAAAAAAACGAAATGTTAGACTAGACTCATCATCATTTTCTTGCCCTTGTACCATTCTATTTGGGGTCGGCGCAACATATTTTCTTCTCCCATTCTCCCCTGTCAGACGTCACGGCATCATTTACTTACTCCTTTCTCCTTCATAACCTTACACAATCCATCCATATTTTCTTTGGCCTTTTCTCCCTCTCCATCCATCAACATTCGTATCTACCACTCTTTAAGTCACATGCGCTTCCAGCGCGCTCACTAGACCAATATTATTTCCTTAAAAATCCTAACTAATATTATAAAAGCGAAAGTGAGTTTGTTTGTTACCTCTTCACGCTTTAATGGCTTAACCGATTTTGATGAATTTTGGTAAAGAGATAGTTAGGAACCAGGAGACGGACATAGGCTATTATTTAAAAAAAATATTGAAATATGAGGGAGAAAGAGAGAAGAAAAGGGAAAACTTAGCGTTGCTATTACAAATTCATAAGGCGCAAGGGGAAATATGTTACCCCGAATTTAACGCGAGCGAAGCCGCGGGCAAAAGCTAGTATTATATAAGTGAAAGTGAGTTTGTTTGTTTGTTACCTCTTCACGCTTTAATGGCTTAACCGATTTTGATGAATTTTGATAAAGAGATAGTTGGGAACCAGGAGACGGACATAGGCTATAATTTAAAAAAAAGATTGAAATATGAGGGAGAAAGAGGGAAGAAAAGGTTGCTATTACAAATTCATAAGGCGTAAGGGGAACTATGTTACCCCGAATTTAACGCGAGCGAAGCCGCGGGCAAAAGCTAGTATTATATAAGCGAAAGTGAGTTTGTTTGTTTGTTACGTTTTCACGCCTAAATGGCTAAACCAATTTTGATGAATTTTGGTACAGAGATAGTTGGGACCCTGGAGACGGACATAGGCTATTATTTAAAAAAAAGATTGAAATATGAGGGAGAAAGAGGGAAGAAAAGGGAAAGCATTGCTATTACAATAAATAAGACGCAAGGGTAAAAACTACAGGTAGTAGATACCTGCAAATTAGGAAAGGGGAACTGTGTTACCCCGAATTTAACGCAGTAATAAATAAATTATTTTTTGATATTATTTCTATCTTTCCAGTTCTCAAGCATCAATCTACGCCCACTGGTTCATAACTTCAAACGAAGATGTCGGCGAGTTTATACTCTACATCAGAGACAACACAAATAAACTACACTATTCCTCCGACGTCGCCTACAATCTGAGATCCTTGACCATTCCAATAGACGATACTTTTAAAGCTTCCCTCCAAGATGGAAAAACACACGAAATCTGCATTCAAGCGAAAAATTCCAATAACACATCAAGAAAATGGCACCCAAGCCAATGTCAAAACGTGCCAACAGATTATAATTCTTGGCCCAAAAAGTTGGTGGTTGACAAAAGGAGATTGACCAAAAAGAAGGTTAAATACAGTTGGTTTGGGAGCAATAGTGTGTTAGGTTTGGTCTCTGATTCTATTTTGATTACTTTGTGTATATTTTTGAGTGTTTGCTTTAAGATTACTGATGATTTGTAAAAATAATGTTGTAATATTTGATTGACTTAGATTGATGAATGGGTGGGATCTGGTCCACTCAGCTGGTTAGCAAGACTCCTAGGTCCACTGACACCAAAAGTTTTCGTCCTTAACGTGACCAATAATTTTGTTTTAACTTGTTTGTTTGGTTCTGTACCTAAAGGGTAAAACGGGATCCTGTTACTAAGACTCCGATGTCCGTCCGTCTGTCACCATGCTGTATCTCATGACCCGTGACAGTTTAGACAGTTCAAATTTTACAGTTGATGTTTTTCTGTTGCTGCTATAACAACAAATCTATTAAAAAACAGAATAATATTTATATTTTATAGGGGCTCCCATACATCAAAAATTTTTTTGTGCCGTTTTTGTATACACCCTGTATTATTTGTAAAACACTGGCAACGTCTCAGGACCATGTTACTAACATCATAACCAACAACTTTTGTTCTAGGACATTTAAACATTTATCATATTTTAGTTCATCAGATTTTCATACAAAAATAAAAATAACGTACCTACAAGCGGCGGTGTAGGTATGTAGGTACAGCAAAATACGGAGTTGAAATGTGTTAGATAGGACAACGAAATCTTGAAGATTTGTTTTTGGTAAATTTTGTAAAAAATCATGTAACAAAAGTTGATGTTTATGATGATTGTAATACAGTCCTGCAAGGTTGTCGGTGTTTTACAAATAACCCTGTATAATGGTACGGAACCCTTTGGAGCGCGTGTCTTTAATATCCACCCTTATTTCAATACGCTTTATAATCAGAGTTTAGCCTAGAAAGAAGGCATTTGACGGAATACAATTACATAATATACCTGTGGTTAATTTAATAGGGCGGAAACTTATGGACCTACGTGATATCTAAATGCATTTTGCGCTAAACGATTTTCAATAATTCTGTTTCTGACGGTCATTTGAAGACAATTTGGTAATTAAAGTAAATTAATTTGGTAATTTGAAGTGCACGTAGGTATTTTTGACGACACAATAAATCAAATAATAAATTCTTTAAATAATCGATACTTAAATGACGAAAAAAATGACTGTAACACATACTTTATGAACGTAAACTGAAAAATAGAATTGTCTTGAAAATAATTAAAAAAAAAAACAAATAAAAATATATAAATGAATTTTAAAAAATAGCTTAAATTAAAGAAAAGGACTTCACAATTGTTTTAATAAGTTTAAGAACATATTTTGACGAAAAATAAAATAAAAAAAATATAAAAAAATAAAAGTATTATCACTGCCATGCTTTTGACAATTTTAACTTTAATTTATTTTGTGATATTATTAGTGGAACAATATTCATCACATTTAAGCTTTAATTTGTAACTTATGCCCATTTTCTTTAACACTAAGTGAAATTTAAACTAATGCCTATTCTATTGTAATAAATGACCTACACAAATGTCCTTTTTTTGGTATTGTTCGTCGCGTCGTTGAACTCCTTGGGTTATGAGTCGACCTACACGATAACTGACAAATGCATGCTCTGACTGGACAGGTCCACTCAAAATGTGTGATGCTTTCTTAAAAATACCGCTTCAGACACCAATCTGCATAATACTCATGTAAGTTGATCAAGATTTTTGTCTGGACCTTAAAAGAGACTATATTATGACCTCTGATTTTGTTTCGGCTGTTTCTTCTCAGAGTAGTCGGGTACGAAACAACAGCGTCATCTAGATTTTTTTTTAAAAAAAAACGACGTTTAAAAGTGTTTTTTAAAAACCTACTTGCAGAATTAGTATTATATTTCAACAGTGTTTATGCTTAGGCATTTATTAAAGTGTTGCTGTTTTAGTGAAACTGGGCATTCTAAACCTTTATATGTGTAAAATTGTAACGAAATGTGATTTTCGAGCTCAAAAATTTATTTTTCTTATACAAAAGTTGATGTTTTGTATTTTTTATGTAGATAAGTATATTATATTTTAGTGACATTTATATAAAAGATGTTGAGACTTGTATATAGGATATTTTATATAAACAGGAATCGAATCTCGACTATTGACATTCCAAAATTAGCTTTATTTTTTATACCTATGAAATTTTATCTCAATTTTGTAATCTGTATATTATATGTATAAATGTAAGAAAAAATGTAAATCCGTCCGTTTTTTGATATATTTTTTATTGCAATAAATAAAGTTACCCATATAAATTCTAATTGGAGTTTTCTTTTTATTTAAAACGTTGACCCACACTAGGAATTTCTTCTGTATCGTGGGTACGTTTAGAAACATTTAAACTCACATACACCAACAGCCAGACCCGAAACAACTACCTGTAGATCGTACAAATATTTATTCCGTGCGGAGATCGAACCCGCGACACGCAGCGCAGCAATCGTTCGCTCAGCCACTGCGCCAACCGTGTCGTCAAGTTTTATTAATATACAATATGTTAGTTTAAACGAGGGACGTATTCAAACCCACAATAGTGTATACTTACATGATACTAATAAAAATATGAACAAAAAAAAAACACAAATAAATAAAAGACAGAACCCTACCAAAAATTTCGCATATGTAAGTCTCGCAACGTGTCGTCCCTTGCGCTAGCGATTTAATATTATCGCAGAACATGTGTGCGTGTCAATGACCTTTAGGTATAATCCATTTTCCCTTCATACTTAAACCTGGCTTAGGACGCCTTTTCGGTAGAATCGGCGCGTAGGTATTTTGCCGCGTGATTTACTTCACTGTTTACAAGTTTCTTCTCTCGCGCTCAGTGTTCATGAATAATGTATTTTATTGGACAACTAGTGACCCGCCCAGCGGTTTCACCCGCTGCTCACCTCCTAAGAGTCACAGCGTAAAGCATCATACATATAAACCTTCCGCTTGAATCATTCTATCTATTAAAAAAAACCGCATAAAAATCCGTTGCGGAGTTTCAAAGATTTAAGCATACAAAGGGACATAGGGACAGAGAAAGCGACTTTGTTTTATACTATGTAGTGATTACGCCAGTAATTAAGGTTATAGGTTTTTTACATATTTGGGACGAGAATCGAATACTGAATACCCTCCCTCAATAAGTCCCTCGTTTAACCTAACACTCTGAATACATACATAACATCACGCATCTCCGAAGAGTAAAGCAGAGGTGTGTGTGTGTGTGTGTGTGTGTGAGTGTATGTAGGTGTGTGAATAGTACACCCATATTTCGCCAGTTATGGAGGGGGAGGGCCTTTTTTATGTTTTTGTTGGGTTGGGAAATCATCAGATATCTTCCAACCATCCGAGCGGAGCGGAACGGGAGTGTCAAGCTTGTACTGACTAATACCCACCCATGCTCCTTCCATTGCCCTTTATGTTCCAGGGTCGCGGTATCTCTTTCGAACAACCCGCAACCCGGGCAGGCGTTGGCCCTGGTAGGCCCCTCTGCTTTACTGAGGGGAGAGGGCCTAATATAAAACCCAGACTCCACTGAGAAATGTTTAATGGAACAAAAAAAAGACGGAAAATAAATTTACTTCTGGGAGTCGGTGCCTTGTTTGATTCATAGATTTTTTTGCCACCGACTCCTGGAAACAAATTTTATTTCCGTCTCTTTTGTGCATTTTGGAAATCGTTTTTTTTTTCGACCTTGGAATCGAGCCCTGTACCTCAGCAGGCGCTTGCGACCACTAGATTAACAAGGCATAGTGCATAATTTATTTACCTAAATTTTATGTATTTGTAAATGCAAAGAAAAATTAAAATCCTTCTCTTTTATATATGTTTTTATTGCAATAAATAAAGTTACTCTTAAAAATAATAAATGCAGTTTTAGGTATTAACTTTTATGTAAGAAGACTAAATAACATAGTTGATAAATGCAAATGTTTTTTTGACTAAGCTTATTGTAAAAAGCGTATTAATCATAAAATAAATACTAGCCTATAACTACAACTATAACTACTGAGCAATTTTTAACCTCTAATTAACCTAATTATGAGGATAGTTTGCTAAAGTCATTATCAACTATTTTTTCCCCTTAATTTATTCAACGTGTAAAAAAGGAGCAATTACATTTAAGGGGCATACAGCTAAGGTGATGAGCAATCTTCGTGCATGTTCCCAGGTTCTCAAATACTAAACTTTAAGACAAAAAGACATTTTACTTTTTTTGCACGAACTCCGTGCGACAAACCTGAAATCAGCTGAGAGCTTTTTATTTCCAAGTTCGTTTAATTCGGTAGGTATCTCTACATCCAGTAAGTAGTAGGTAAATTATTCCAGTAGGTAAGAACTTTAGGAAAAAGTATTTCATGTAACCAGCGCATTCTTACTTAATATCTTTAGTACCTACCTACTATTGTCGGCTATTGACCTGAACGCCTAGGGTCGTCACAGTGAAGTAAAATGAAAAAAAAAAATGAATCATTAATTTTAATTATGATTCTTTCACAGTGTATTCTTTACATGATAATATGTGCCTACCTAAAAGTATTAGAGCTCCTTTTCTACACGTTGTATGATGCCTCTGATACCGGCCTTAGTCTATAATATTCTTACACTACATCTAAATAAATAATTTAACCCTATGATGAATAATTAACCGTAAATTACTGCAGCCTTTGATCAACCAATATATGACGACCGTGTGTCCTAACCAAAGCGATCGATCCTTTAAATTTTATATTCGTAATAATTAAAAACTATTAAAATGTGCGATAGGCTGTACTGAAAATATTGATACCTTCGTATTTTCTTTTAATATAGAGTTTATACAAATATTATGAATCATAAAGTTTTTATGGATTTTGGGAACTCTTTTACACACAAACGACTAATCGGAATTTAATGAAATTTTCACACAGATATAACCTGGATTAACAGTACTTCTATCCCCACTACTATGTTCTATTATTAGGAACATCTAGTATAGTATATTCTATTGTTTCAGTCGGCGTCCATTGGGTCTAAAATAACCGCTTTAGCAGAATCATACTAAGATAAAAATATGAACTGACGAACGATACGAATGACGGCACGGTTGGCGCAGTAGCTGAGAGATCGACTGCTACGCTACGTGTCGCGGGTTCGATCCCCGCACGGAACAAATATTTGTATGGCCTACAGATAGTTGTTCCGGGTCTGGCTGTTTGTGTATGTGTTGTAAACGTAACCACGACATAGGAGAAATTCCTAGTGAGAAAAAGAAACAGTTAATATTGCGAATTGTTACTTTATGATCATTTTACGAATTGTTACGGAATTCATATTATTATTAACCTATTATGATTCTATTTAGGCCATTTTGGATTCCCAGATCACTCATTTGTTCATCAAACAACATTATGTTTACTTTTCCCGATTTGTTATCATTTTAAAATAGATTTCAATTTACACTTCTATAAATACTTTTGTGTTAACACCTAGTTATATGTGCATGCTGTGGTCTCCTATAATTGAAGGAACACAGTTAAAACAACCTATTGTATTGTGTTTTATAATGTATCTGTGTATCCTTTGTTGGAGATCCAAATAAATAAAAAAAAAACAAAGCGTAATCAGAATCACGTTCGTGTTCGCCGAACAAAAGTCGCTTGTTCTCTCATTGTTCTCTTTTGTTAGGACACGGTTTGGCTTATTGAAGTATCATCAGCTATGGGTGCTATGAGTCTTGCTATCCTCTGTGTACTCCGCATCCACGTACGAGGGTTCATGGTGTTTGTACGTGGGGATCGTCTTGTAAGGAGACACGTCATTGAATTCTGGAGTATAGGTGTTCCAGTCTGCTGGGTAGTAGGATCCTGAAACAATGGGTACATAATCCTTACTAATATTATAGAAGCGAAAGTGAGTTTGTTTGTTACGTCTTCACGCCTAAATGGCTGAACCGATTTTAATGAATTTTAATATAGAGATAGTTCGGATAGTTAGACGGACATAGGCAGAGGAGAAAGAGCTTCCCTCTTTCTCCTCTGCTTATGTCCGTCTATGTCCTATGTAAAAGGGAAAACTTAGCTTTGCTATTACAATAGATAAGGCGCAAGGGCAAAAACTACAGGTACCTTATGAGATTTCGTGATGAATGAGACAGTGATTTTCGATTATTATATATTTACATAGATAACTAGCTGTGCCCAGCGGTTGCACCTGCTGTTCAGCTCCTTTAGGGGTACGAAAAATAGATTTTAACCGATTCTCAGACCTACCCGATATGCTATGACCTACCTGATAAAAATTTGAAACAAATCGGTGCAACCGTTTCTGAGGAGTTTTGTAACAAACACAACGACACAAGAACTTTATATACTTACTAGCTTTTGCCCGCGGCTTCGCTCGCGTTAAATTCGGGGTAACACAGCCCCTTTCCTGATTTGAAGGTACCTGCTATCCGTAGTTTTTGCCCTTGCGCCTTATTGATTGTAATAGCAAAGCTAAGTTTTCCCTGTTCTTCCCTCTTTCTCCCTCATTTCCGTCTCCAGGGTCCCAACTACCTCTGTACCAAAATTCATCGAAATCGGTTTAGCCATTTAGGCGTGAAGACGTAACAAACAAACATACAAACTCACATTCGTTTTTATAATATTAGTGAGGATTGCGTAGTTTGCATGAAATAAATGTTTATTTTTATTTTATGAGCTATGAAAAAGACAGTTATCAACAAAATCTCATTTATTTACATTGCATAAAAGTTAAGAAGGTAAGTATATAAAACTAATTCTTACCGGTATCCGGCAGACTTCTCTCATACCCTGTAATGAGAAAAAAGATGCAAGATTTTAAATAAGATTTTGTTTAATAACTTGTGTATTTAGTTTGACAAAGAAGGTGTGACCAAAGATGGGGAGGGAATCTAATTGTTTATTCGTTTTGATAATCTTTCAAAGTATGGAAAAGCACACAATATTATTTTACGACAGTTCAACTTTAACAACTCAGTTACACAGTCTGTGATGTCTTCTTTTGTAATTTTTGAACTATTTCCTATAAATATGGTTAGATCGGTATTTTTACTATTTAAACATTTCTAGTTACTAATGCCATTATCCTTACTAATATTATAAAAGCGAAAGTGAGTTTGTTTGTTTGTTACCTCTTCACGCTTTAATGGCTAAACCGATTTTGATGAATTTTGGTACAGAGATAGTTGGGAACCAGGAGACGGACATAGGCTAATTTTTATTTGAAAAAAAGTGGGATGTGAGGGAGAAAGAGGGAAGAAAAGGGAAAACTTAGCGTTGCTATTACAAATCAATAAGGCGCAAGGGGAACTGTGTTACCCCGAATTTAACGCGAGCGAAGCCGCGGGCAAAAGCTAGTCTGTTTATAAGTTCACCCTGGCATACAATTATTTTGACTGGGAAAGCTCAGGTTATTACTTCATAATTTACCTACACCCCTTCCAATACTATCTGAGAACATTACTGAGTGAGAACATTCACAACTATCATATATCTCAGTTTGTACCACTTGTAAATTATTTTGTGGAATATTAACTGCATCTTGGTTGAGTATACAGTCCGAGGCAAATTCTCAGCCTGGGACGGGTCCTCCATTAGCTCAGGCTGGAAAGTATCGTGGTTGGAAACTGTATGGCAACTACATTGACTCATTACCAACTCATTTGCTGCAAGAATATGTTTCCCTATTTGGTTCTGAGAACTCACATTTTTACTAGAAAGGGAACTAAGTGAGTCCTGAAGTGCCACTATTTCAGATTGCAAAAGCTGAGTATCAATGTTATAGATTTTTGATGATATAGACTAATTTGTTTCAAATATTAAATATATTATTTTGTTTCAATAAGGAATCCTCAGTAAAATCAATAGTTATTAAGGAAGGGGAGTTCCAATTACTGTTTAACAATTCTTTATATAAGCGGTTAGTTTCTATAACCTGAGTACTTTCTTTTACTCTCTGTAACTTTAAGATGTGACTATTGGCATGAATTAATTAATCTTCTTGGTCCTATCGATATCCTTACTAATATTATAAAAGCGAAGCGAATGAGTTTGTCTGTTACGTCTTTACGCCTAAATGGCCAACCAAATGCGATAAATTTTGGTACAGAGTTAGTTGGGACCCTGGAGACGGACATAGGCTAAAAAAAGTGAGAAAAGAGGGAGAAAGAGGGAAGAAAAAGGGAGAGAAAGATATTTTTTTTCGATCATCACGCTGTTTAATGTTAGCGTTAGCCCAAAGTAACTATGCCACGCGGACGAAATCGCGTGCCACCTGAGCGGCTGATATTAAAGCCGCGATGAGTGTGAATCTGCCTACAAATCAAGTAGACCTACCATGGTGTTCCGATGGAGCTGGTGGCCATGAGTACTCGTGATGACCCGATTTAGCCTTCAACGCCGTGAAGAATGATGCCACCTGAAAATAATCAATTTTAATATTTAAAAAGCGTAATACAGTGTCCCTGGACGGGTTACGATACTGCGGCCCCCTCCCGGGGTTGCGGCCTGCCAAGGTTGCGGGTTGTTCGAAAGAGATACCGCGGTCCCGGAACGTAAAGTGCAATAGAAGGAACATGGGTGGGTTTTAGTCAGTACAAGTCTGACACTTCCCCCTGCTTCGCCCAGAGCGGGGGAAGCTATTTGATGATTTCCAACAAAACAACAAAAAAAAAAATACTGCGGCCCCGGAAACCCCTAAGGGTAAAGAAAGAAAATAGATGGGTTTTAGTCACTACAAGTCTGACATTCCTTTCCACAACGGGAGCAGTCTTTTGATGATTTAGCTTCCGAAATAAAAGGGCTGGAAGATGATGAACTGTTCAAATCAAATAATTTGCATCGTGCACCTTTTCTCGTCCTTTTTCTCTCGTTTTTTTGTCTCGCCCGTCTGTCTGACTGTCACTCTATCTGTTTCTCTGTCTGTCAAGACCCTTTATATCGGGAACGCGTGAAAGTATACCTTTGTGCTGTAAAAAAATCAACCGTCTTTTGTAAAAGTTTGTACGAAACTGTCGGTGCGGGTACGGAGGCGACTTGGTATGTAACCTAAAGATCGACCCGAGCGGCTGCTATTATTTAGAGTATAATAAACTTTCAATAAGCTCCCTCTTTTAAAAACAAACTTCTTTACAATGTCTTATTTAATTTGCCAATCTCACTTTCTATCACACTATTTCTCATTTCAATATCAGATTACATTCTCGTACTAACATTACATTCTTTTGTGGGCCAAATTCAAAGTTGATTGATACAGTCAAGTGCATAGAAATAGAAAGAAAAAGTTTTACAATAAAACTATGCGTTCGCGCGTATTTCAACGGTAACTATCGGGGTGTGGTGCGAGTGAGAGCGTTCTTACATCCTTACTAATATTATAAAAGCGAAAGTGAGTTTGTTTGTTACGTATTCACGCCTAAATGGCTAAGCCGATATTGATAATTTTTTTTACAGAGATTGTTGGGACCTTGGAGACGGACATTTTTGGAACGAAGTTCCTTATCGCGCGTTGCGAAAGGGGCGAAAAAAATTAAGACCAAAACTTGTAACGACACTTTTTGCTATAGTTGTAAACCGTGCAGCGTGCGCGTGTTTCCCTGTGTCTCTCTCTCTCTCTCTCTATCATAGAAAGTAAGCCAGTTATTTATTTATTAATGAGGGAGAAAGAGGAAAGAAAAGGGGAAAACTTAGCTTTGCTGTTACAATAAATGAGGCGCAACGGCAAAAACTACAGGAAGCAGGTACCTGCAAATCAGGAAGGGGGCACTGTGTTACCCCGAATTTAATGCGAACGAAACCGCGGGCAAAAGCTAGTGACAAATATAAATAGCTTTTTAATGCCAGTTACTTAAGAACTAACGATTACAAAAGAAATAATAATTTCAATGAGACTTGGCTTGCGAGATTGTCGACATGTGGAATGTAGACTCAGCGATCATTGTGCCGATAGTCGTATCTGCCAATGGCTTAATTGGCAAGATCTTCGACCATCACCTAAGGAGGCTCTCGTTAGGCAGCTGGATCAAGGTACACAGAAAGCGGTACTCTTGGACACGGCTCGTATTCTTAGGAGGTTCCTTTCTCTGGAGCCCTGATCGCTGGTAGCTTGGACCCTGTTCCCAAAACCGGTGGGTTACTATATTTATATTTTTATTAAGAAATATTTAAAAATGTAAACTTAAATGTGTATAAATCAATAAGCGAAATATCAACGATTTTGTGCAAAGAAGCATCATAAATATAAATAGGTATATACCTACAGTTTTGTAAGATACAATACTGTTTTTTTCGGGTTTCGTAACCAAAGGGTAAAACGGGACCCTATTACTAAGTCTCGGCTTCTGTGCGTCCGTCTGTCCGTCTGTCACCATGCTTTATCTCATGAACCATAGTTAGACAGTTGAAATTTTCACAGAGACCGATTCGCAGTTAGGTCTTTTAAATAAGCGATGAAAAAATTTTATGTGGCGGGTTCAGAACGATGTTGTAGTAATGTTTTAACGTCGGTGTCCTTTTCACACATCGGGACAACGCTCTCATTGGGACCATACCCCTTTTTTGCGTATGGGAAATCATTAAATAACTTCTGCTCTGGGCAGCGGAGCGGCGGGGAAAGTGTAAGACTTTTACGGGCTAAAACCCGTCCATATTCCTTCTTTTGCCCTTTGTGTTCCGGGGCCGCGGTATCTCTTCCAAACAACCCGCAACCTTGGTCTGAAACATACATCTGAAGAAGCAATAATTACTACTACAATATAAAAAAAGCTATTGGGGCCCAACATTGCAGAATTAAATACCGTGAACCGTCATTAAACAATTTCGTACCTAATTTTTTTTTTGTTTTTAGAAAACGTTGCCCCACACTAGGACTTTGTTTTTTTTAATATTCTATGTTCTATTATTTTTTCTAATTCTAATTATGACTAGTATTTAATTTACTTGTTTTTTTATGTTTTACGTCAGACTTTGTATGTGTGGTGTAAACTGTTAGTACATAATATATTAAATATAAAATTATAAATGAGAAATAAACAATTTTGTACAATATTTTCTTTTCTTTCTTCTGAATCACTCTATTTATCGCTGAAAACTTCATCAAAATCCGTTGAGTAGTTTAAAAAAACTAAGCAAATAGACAGCGAAAGCGATTTCATTTTATAATATGTTAAGTGATTGTCATAATAACATCTACATAGACGTTTATGAACACGGGTATAAGATTCAAATTACAATGGCAGCAGTAAATATTGAAGGCAGAGAAATGAAATTGAATAAGTTTTGTATTATTTATTTTGCGTTAAAACTTAGGCCTATAAGTTAGATTGATATCTTCATCGGAATTACTTTCAAAAGCTTTTTATTCAATTTATGGCTAATCAACACATCAATGTATGAATGTTCCTCTTTAACCGCCTTCAAAACAAGGAGGAGGTTCTGATGTTCGTTACACGATTTCTCCGTCAATTGTGGGCCGTTTTTCGAAAATAGTAGCAATGGGAAATTAATAGTCGATAAGAATTTATGTGTTTAAATTGATTTATAAAAAAAACATTTTTACAAAAAAATAACGACTTCATTAAAAAGACGGAAAATAAGTTTAAATTAGAAAAAAAAGGTGAATCAAACAAAAGTCACCGATTTGCTGAAAGAAATTTATTTTCCGTATTTTAGTGTTTATGTTTTGTATTTTTTTTTGTTTCTGTGTTTATAACAATTCTAATATCGCTATCAGTGATAAGACCGCCATTGTTACCATAGAATGCTACTTATTAGTAATAAGACTACTTATTTAATATTATAAACTAGTGACCCGCCCAGCGGTTTCACCCGCTGCTCACCTCCTAAGAGTCACAGCGTAAAGCATCATACATATAAACCTTCCTCTTGAATCACACTATCTATGAAAAAAAACCGCATAAAAATCCGTTGCGTAGTTTCAAAGATTTAAGCATACAAAGGGACATAGGGACAGAGAAAGCGACTTTGTTTTATACTATGTAGTGATGCGAATGTTTGTGAGGATGGATGTATGTATGTTTGTTACTCTTTCACGCCATAACGTCTGAACGGATCTTGATGAAATTTGGCACAGAGGTAGATTATAGTCTGGAATAACACATACGATACTTTTTTTTCGACCATCTCACGGGCGTAGCCGCGGGCGCCAGCTAGTTATTAATATTGTAAGACAGTTGCTTAAAATTTTTGGTGTATACTTGAGAAACTCCTGCTATAAAAACCTAATAAAAATTAGCTCGACCCGGTATTCGAAACCCAGGACCAGGTATCTACTTCTTCATCACCGCCTGCCTCTTTAGTCTAATGGTCGCGACTGCTATGCAGTAGGTCCTAGGCTCAATAGGCGTGACGAAAGATTTTAAAATCCTCTTCCATAATGTGGGTACACTTTTACTATTTACAAAAAAGCCTTTATTTCGGTAATAAACTTAAGTTTAACAAAGTTTGAAGCCATTTTTCTCATAATTTTTCAATAGTGCTCGAAAACAGCTCGCATGTGTCATGGCGTCGGCATGACGTCACAGTTATATAAAAATGACATTGTTTCCATAGCAACGTCCCATAAATCACATAACCGTGACGTCATACGCTGTGATCGGTGTTTCAGTCAAAATGGCCGATTGCAGTATTTTAATGTTTTATTTTATTGAAAATCTTAATAATCTGTTATTTTTAAATAAAACTAAACCTGTGTTTACTTTTTTTTGAATATGACTTCTCCTCTGTCATCACTGAATCAGCGATTTTTTTATACTGTCGTCATGCCTATTTTGATTGGGTTTTTCAAGAGTTTCACAGTAGTAACCATGGAGTCCGCTCTACCCCTATAACATAGAACAAAGCACAGTTACCGGAGCGAGAGGGAATGGGAAGCATTCACCTCCTTCTGCGAAGCAGTCATGCTAGCGAAGGAGGTGGCCGGGGGTTTGAGAGAGAACCTCAAACCAACCCAGCCGCCGCAGGAGACGCCCCGGACGCCGGGCGCCGCGAGACGACTCCCGGCCACCGTAGATACGGGCCTGTGGACGGTGAGCAATGGGTAGCTCACCGTCCGTCCGTCTATCCGTCCGACGGCGTGTTAGTGTTCCACGCGCGCCTCAAAGAGATGTCAGCAAAGCAGAGCGGCCTGCTACAGACACCGTCTGCCGGGGTTGCGGGTTGTTCGAAAGAGATACCGCGCCCCGGAACGTAAAGGGCAATAGAAGGAACATGGGTGGTTTGTAGCCATACAGGTCTGACACTCCCCCCCGCTCCGCCCAGAGCGGGAGAAGTTATTTGATGATGTCCCACCCCTAGATTCGTACCTTGTATGAGTTGCGCTTGCCAACATAAGACTGCCATAGCACATTGAACCGTCTTTTTAGAGTTCCGTAAATCAAAAGGAAAAAAACGGAACCCTTTTAAGATCACTTTGTTGTTCGTATATCTGTCAAAACCTTATATCTCGGGAAAGCGTGGAAGCATCGAGTTGAAATTAAAACTATAATTTTTGCTAACATTTTTGTTATTTATGTTATCTAGATTACCCTTTTTTTTACAACGCTTGTCAAACCAAAATGTCTCATGGTTTTATCTGTGGAAAACGTTGTTGATATCACATTTGTAAATCTATTGTTATTCTTAAGTATGTTTTATATTTAACTTGCTTTTGCCCGCGGCTTCGCTCGCGCTAAATTCGAGGTAACACAGTTCCCTTTCCTGATTTGCAGGTACCTGCTACCTGTAGTTTTTGCCCTTGCGCCTTATTTATTGTAATAGCCATCCTAAGTTTTCCCTTTTCTTCCCTCTTTCTCCCTCATTTCTCATTTTTTTTTAAAAAAAGTTCATCAAAATCGGTTTAGCCATTTAGGTGTGAAGACGTAACAAACAAACTCACTTTTGCTGTTATAATATTAGTAAGGATGTGTTATTGTTTGTTTTTCCCAATAAATAAAATAAAATAAAACTATGTACTCAAGTCTGTAGTCCTTCGAAGCTGTGAAAAAAATCAACCCTCTAAGTCTACGCAGTCAAAAGATATGGCTGTTTATGTCGCAAGTTTGTACGGAACTGTCGGTCTGCGTGTCCAACTCACACTTGGCCGGTTTTTATTCTATATTCAAGTGTATGTTTGTAATAAAAACCTGCAGTGTGTCTATAATTAAATAAGTATTAACATTTTTTACCCTTTGACATTAAAAAAGCTGAAAGTAAATTTACTTTTAAAAGAAAAGTTCGTAACCACTATTTAGGTCCGTCTGCCAATTAAAAGTCATTGTAATTACTGTTAAAGTTCTCGTTTTTATTTATTTTTAAATGTTTATATTAGTTTATTTGATATGTATATGTGTATTAGTATCCGTATAAAAATATATTATGTTTTCGCAAAAATAGTTTTAGATATTTTATGTATTGTACCCTATCACAATGTTGTCGTATTTTACCCAAAGGTTGACTGGTAGAGAATGCCTTATGGCATTAAGTCCGCCTATGTACCACTATTGTACATGAAGTTTAAATAAATAAATAAATAAATAAATTTTTTATTGAGCTTGTTAGAAGATCGTTAATAAAAAAAACGGTCGACTTTTTATGTTGCTAGTCAAGATTCAAAATAAATATCTAATTGATTACATTATTATTAGGCATTAGCTATTAAAAGCGAATACTTACTTAAGAGGTTGGCAGACTTGTTTCTAAATTAATTTATTGACAGTTTTTCTTTATATTATACATAATGTATTATGTAAAAACAAAAGTAATTGACTTTTGTTTATTGTATATGTATGTATTTTTTTAAACGTAGAAATGTATTTCTTATATAACATTTTTATATATAATATATAATAAATGATAATAATGAATGATGTTTATTTTGCAAGTAGGTTTTTACAAACACGCGTCTTTTTTTTAAACTAGATGAGGCCGATGTTTAGTACCCGACTACTCTGAGAAGAAACAGCTGAAACCAACTCAGAGGTCATAGTCTCTTTTAAGGTCTTTAACTTACATGAGGACTATGCAGATTAGTGTCTGAAATGGTATTTTTAAGAAAGCACCACACAGATTGAGTGGACCTGTCCAGTCAGTGTAAACATAAATTAATTGTTAGTTATCGTGTGGCTCTACTAACCATATTTATTATTTTTGTCTCTGCATCACCCTAAGGTTGACTGGTTGAAAATGCCTAAGGCATTAAGTTTGCCATTGTACAATTTCTTTTTTAAATGTATATACGAGGTTTTAACAAAGTAAATAAAAGGCTCGCTGACGATTTAAACATAATCAATTCGAACACAGTATCCGAACAGACACATTTTTTCATTTTATTTTCTTTCACTGACAATTTGGACACAATCAAATTATTGTAGCGAAAATTTTTAGTTCAGTCAGATAAAAACGTTTCAAACTGTTACCAAACCAAAAATATTGAATGAAAACGGCTGCTTTTGTTAAAGTTTGTATAAAATTGTTTTTTAGGGTTTCGAATGCAAAGGGTAAAATGATTAAGGATCTGAATGTTGATGGACGGAGAGCGAGAGGAAGGCCAAAGAAAAGATTGATGGATTGTGTAAGGAATGATATGAAGGAGAAAGGAGTAAATGATGCCGTGACGTCTGATAGGGGAGAATGGAAGAAGAAAACGTGTTAATGGAAAATGATAATACAAAGGGTAAAATGAGATCTTATTACTAAGACTTCACTGTCTGTCCGACTATCATCAGGCTGTATCTCATGAACTGTGATAGTTAGACAGTTGAAATTTTTACAGATGATGTATTTCTGTTGCCGCTGTAACAACAAATACTAATAAAACAGAATAAAATAAATATTTAATGGGGGTCCCATACAACTAACATGTTTCTATTGATAACTAGCTGTTCCCAGCGGTTTCACCCGCCGTTCAGACCACCCTTACTAGTTAAGGATACGAAAAAAAGATGGTGGCCACCTCTGGGCGGTTCGCGGGAGTGTCGACTTTTACTGACTAAAACCCACCCACGTTCTTTCTGTTGTCCATTATGTTCCGGGGCCGTGGTATCAGGTGGTGGCCCTGGCAGGCCCCTCTGCTTTGCTGACATCTCTTTGTGGAACACGAATGCGCCGTCGACACAGCCTGTCGACATTAGACCGATAGACCCGCATCTACTGTTGCCGGGAGTCGTCTCGTGGCACCCGACGCCCGGAGCGACTCCCACGGTGGCTGGGTTGGTTTGAGGTTCTCTCCCTCAAACGTAAAGCCACCTCCTTCTCGAGCATAACTGTTTTGCCGTTGGAGGTGACCACTTCCCATTCCCTTTCGCTCCGGACCGCCACCGAAGTTACCCCACTTGCAGATTCCATTAAGACTTAACATCATTTTGCCGAATACTTCATTCCTTTCTATCTAAATTAATCAGTCTGTCTGTCAGACAGAACTTTGAAGTGAAGGCGGAACACATTCGCTGCAGTTAAATTAACTATACTTTCATTCTAGACTAGCACAAATTCATTGTAGGCACAACATCTAGGTTACAAATTATAGCCTCTAAATATCTTTCGCATTAAAATAAATCTAATTTTAACGAGTTGTAACTACTGGTTGGTAAACTAGTTGCGCCTTGTGGTTTCACCAGGGTTGACTAGGATGAAAACCGGTCAAGTGCGAGTTGGACTTGTGCACGTAGGTTTCCGTAGCATTATCTATTAAAACAGCAAAAAAAAAACTATGTTTGTTGTATGGGGGCCCCCTTAAATATTTATTATTTATTTTATTCTGTTTATTAGTATTTGTCGTTATAGCGGCAATAGAAATACATCATCTGTGAAAATTTCAACTGTCTAACTATCACGGTTCATGAGATACAACCTGGTGATAGACAGACGATAATGATAGGGTCATGTTCGTGTTGTACGAACCACTAAAATAGTAGCCTATATATTAATCTAGGTTATAAACAAAATTTTATCCAAATCGGTTTAGTACTTTTTGCGTGAAAGAGTAACAAACATACATCCTCACAAATTTTCGCGTTTCTAATATTAAGTAGGAAATGTAGTAAAACACTTTCTGTCTGTCTGTCAATTTTGATTTATCGGACATGTACACACGACGGCACATCAACCTACACAAAACCATTTTAACCTGATCTCTCTACTACGGTGTGCGAGCCGTAGTAGAGAGATCAGGTTATAATAGTTTAGAATAGGTTGACCTGTCATCGTGTGTACATATAAGCAAAGATTTATTTATGGCTATGAAAACCCTCCATCCGCTGTCTAGCCTGCGATCGGCGGCGGCGATCACTCGCGTCCGGCCCTGGTTCAGTCCATGGTCCGG
Source organism: Ochropleura plecta (assembly GCA_905475445.1). Lineage (NCBI taxonomy): Eukaryota > Metazoa > Arthropoda > Insecta > Lepidoptera > Noctuidae > Ochropleura > Ochropleura plecta. The sequence continues at coordinate 1,686,036 of FR997750.1, read as the reverse complement.
AGCGAGAGGGAATGGGAAGCGGTCACCTCCGCGTGCGAAGCAGTCATGCTAGCGAAGGAGGTGGCCGGGCGTTTGAGGGAGAGAACCTCAAGCCAACCCAGCCGCCGCGGAAGACGCCCCGGGCGCCGAGCGCCGCGAGACGACTCCCGGCCACCGTAGATGCAGGCCTGTGGACGGTGAGCAATGGGTAGTTCACCGTCTGTCCGTCTATTGACGACAGGCCGTGTCGACGGCGCGTTTGTGTTCCACGCGCGCCTCAAAGAGATGTCAGCAAAGCAGAGGGGCTTGCCAGAGCCTCCGCCTGCCGGGGTTGCGGGTTGTTCGAAAGAGATACCGCGGCCCTGGGAACACAAAGGGCAAAAGAAGGAACATAGATGGGTTTCAGTCAGTACAAGTCTGGAACTCCCCTCCGCTCCCACACAGAGCGGGGGAAGTTATGTTATTACTTAATTTCTCAAATAGTTTTTGTTTTTTTCTCATACAATATTTACTCGCCAAACTTTACTTTTAATGGCGAGATGCGCTTGTTTGTTATAAGTACACATAAACCTTATTATAACTAACTAAATGCTATATTGTACTGTGACACGCAGGCCAAAGAAAAAAAAGAAACCAGCCAAGAACGAGTCAAACTCGCGCATCGAAGGTTCCGTACAAACTTACGACATAAACAGCCATATCTTTTGACTGCGTAGACTTAGAGGGTTGGTTTTTTCACATCACAAAGGGGAAACAGACATGAGTATATAGTTTTAATTTCAATTGAATACCTTCACGTTATCCCGAGATAAAGGGTCTTGGCGCCGGGCGCCGCGAGACAACTCCCGGCCACCGTAGATGCGGGCCTGTGGGCGGTGAGCAATGGGTAGTTCACCGTCCGTCCGTCGATTGACGACAGGCCGTGTCGACGGCGCGTTCGTGTTTCACGCGCGCCTCAAAGAGAGTCAGCAAAGCAGAGCCTGCCGGGGTCGCGGGTTGTTCGAAAGAGATACCGCGGCCTCGGAACGTAAAGGGCAATAGAAGGAACATGGGTGGGTTTTAGTCAGTACAAGTCTGACATGCCCCCCCGCTCCGCTTAGAGCGGGGGAAGTCATTGGATGATTTCCCACCCGAAAAAAAAGGGTCTTGACAGACAGACGGACAACTTAAGCCCCGTTCCAATAAGCAAAAAAGACGACTCGTTTTGCTTACGGATGGTAGTATTTTGACATAAGTTCTATGAGACGTCATGTCAAAATCCTACTATCCGTAAGCAAAACGACTCGTTTTTGTTTATTGGAACGGGGCTTTAGAGATTCAAAAAGGGTTACGTTTTTCCTTTTAAGGTAGGGAACCTGAAAATGAAACAACCATTTCTTGCTGCCCGCACAATAACTCCAATCTGACAGAATTTGCTTTTCAATAATGAAACGCGGGTGAGGTAGCAGTCGTGACCCCTAAGTAACCTTGTCGAGAAACAAACTACTGGTTTACTAATTACTGGTTTGTCTTAATAAATCTATTTTATTGGCACTTAATATTTGGACATTCTTTTTCCATAATAATTTATCTTTTTTTGTTTAATATCCCGTCCGAAAAAAAGGTTTCTCGTGTGTTCTCTCAGACTCTTGCTTTTAACCGATTACAGAGAAGAAAATAGCAATACGTCAATATATACTTCCCATAATATCTGAAGACCCTTAACTCATTACCGCATTGTTTGAAAATTAATTTTGAAAAATGTTACGCCACAGACTACCTACAGTACTGTTTCTCCTCCTTTAAATCCATCCAAAGGTTGTCTTGAAAAGATCGCTTTTAGCGATAAGACCGCCCATTGTGTCACCCTATTTATAAGTTGTCTAGTGTTATTCTTGTTACTTGTATGGTGTACATAATAAAGAATATTCTATCTATCTACCGCACTTTTGGCCATTCAACTAGCAGCCATTCTTTTTTACCTCATTCAGTAGCGCCACCGCAAACTCATTTCAATTCTCACCATAGACAAAAAAATAACCAACGACAAGCATTGCGTGCCGAACAAAACTTTTTACTCTATGTTTTTATCCAGTCCTGTCATTAAGTGTTGTAGATTACAGCGATTTAAACGACGAATAGGGAGCGTGTTAGCTATGATGATTACTTAAAAAAATACTGGGTTTTCGTGCCATTGATAATTTTTGCAATCATTATGTGATTATTGTAATAGAATTGTGATATTATTTATTTGGGACTAGCTGTGGCTGGCATGCATTGCAATGCACTATTTCTTTTTTACTATTTGTCTACCTACCTTACCAACCTACCCTACCTACCTACTTACCTACCCTACCTAACTTTCCCTGCACTTCCACAAATATTTCAAGATCAAAATTAGCATAATCAGTCCAGCCATTCTCAAATTTTATCGAGACAAACAAACAGCAACTAGCAACAAGTGTTTTACATGGAGCGACTGCCTATCTGACCTCCATAACCCAGTTAGTTCTAGGTAATTCTATACCCCTTGCTAAGACTGGTTTTCAGACTTTAGGGACACTGACGACTGTCAAAGATCTAGAAATGACAACCGAGACCAATACCTAAGCGTGCAAAATTTTCTTAAGTTTTTTTTTATTTATTTATTTAAACTTCATGTACAATAGTGGTACAGGACCTACATAGGCGGACTTAATGGCAAAAGGCATTCTCTACCAGTCAACCTTTGGGTAAAATATGACAACATTGTAACAACAAAACTATTTGTTTTCGGAAACGTATTTTTCTATACATATGCTAATACACATATAAAATAAACTAATAAATACATTTAAAAAATAAATAAAAACGAGTAAATTAACAGTAATTACTAAGACTTATAATTGGTAGACGGACCTAAATAGTGGTCAGTGGTCACGAACTTTTCTTTCAAATTTACTTTCAGCTTTTTTAATGTTAAAGGGTAGCGCGTTCCAGAGCTTTATTGTTGAAATAACGTATGATTTGGACATAAAACCGGTGCGTTGGAGGAGTAGATTTTTGGAAGCCCAAAGGTCATTTTGATAAATGATGTTTATTTTGCAAGTAGGTTTTCACAAACACTTTTACACGTCTTTTTTTTAAACTAGATGAGGCCGGTGTTTCGTACCCGACTATTCTGAGAAGAAACAGCCGAAACAAACTCAGAAGTCATAGTCTCTTTTAAGGTCCAGACAAAATAATCTTGATCAACTTACATGAGGACTATGCAGATAGTGTCTGAAATGGTCTTTTTAAGAAAGCACCACACAGACTTAGACTTCGACTTTTCCTAATTTCTTCGCACCATATGCTACAGAACTAAAGAAAACACATACCTTGGCAGAGCTCACAGCAATCTTGAACACCAGCAACGCCATGCCTATGGCCACAGACTTGGCAGCCATGATACTCGTCAGCAGCATCCAGGTGGAGGTAGCTCCGACGTGGAAGATCAGCGGGATCAGCGCCATGCCCATTTTCTTCATTCTGCCTTCTGTTGGCGAAAAGAGGTTTTATATAATTAGCGTGGTTAGATGAACTGTTATAGTAGACTAGCTTTCACCCGCGACTTCGTCCGCATGGCATAGTTACTTTGGGCTAACGCTAGCTTTAACCCGCGTGATGATCGAAAAAAATATCTTTCTCTCCTTTTTCTTCCCTCTTACTCCCCCTTTTCTCACATTTTTAAAGACGATGTCCGTCTCCAGGCTCTCAACTATCTCTGTACCAATATTCATCAAAATCGGTTTAGCCATTTAGGCGTAAAGACGTAACAGACAAACAAACTCACTTTCGCTTTTATAATATTAGTAAGGATTTTCATTTAAGTGAGGAAACTTTGTCATTGTGGCCAAGGCGGTTGTTATAGAGTCGAGAATAGCAGTGACAATTAAACGACGATTTTCAATACACTCACGGAGAAATTTAATAACAGAACAAAAAGTACTTTTGTTTTTAATCAATATTAAACTATGATTTAATTTGTCTTTTCCCCGCGCTTTATCGTGTCAGACTGAAGGAGAAACAAAGCTATGACACCGCTAAACAGTCTAATATAAAAAAAAAATACGTGTGGCACTCGGGGACTGCCGCGGTAAAGCTATTGCATAGCGTTTTTTTGTCAACTTATGCAATAAATAAAAACAATCTAAATACAATATTTAAAAAGTACTTCCAATGAAAAGAAGTCGCAAAAAGAAACATTTTTTTTATCAACTTAGACAATAAATAAAAAACTAAATATAATATTTAAAAAGTACTTCCAATGAAAAGAAGTCGCAAAAAGAAAAACAAGACCTTGGGTGTGATCCAGCGTAATGTCGATTGACTATCCGATTCTCTACCAAACACGCTATTAGAACATTAGAATCGGGATTGAAATAACTGTTCGTATTGTGTAAACGACGTTAGACCACAGAGCCACACCTCCGTACCCGTCGGAGTGGGGAGCGTCAGGTTTTTTTTCGTTACGGAATTTCTGGATTCGGTCCCCGCGCTCAAGGTCCGCGATAGAAGATATATGCAATAGCTTAAAAAGATTTTTCAAATATTTTTGAATTTAGAACTCAAATAAATGTCAATTTGTTGTTGTAAGCCAATTATTTTATAAATGACTATGTTTATTTGTGTTTCTGTGGTTAGATACAATTATAATAGATACAATAATATTTTATACTGGAAGGCCATAAAAATATGCGCCTCCTTGCTTTAGAAAAATTTGTGGTGAAATCAAGAAAAAAAGCAACACGTTGCGATAAAAAAGCACGCGTGTGTTTACATTTGATGTTGAACCTAATCGTAGTGCAATCAGAGCTAGTTTTCGAGGAAGTGTCTTGAAAAAATATAATCATCCATTTTTGGATGGGAAATCATCGAATGACTTTTCCAACTCTGGACGGAGTGGAAAGGAGTGAACTTGTACTGACTAAAACCCATCCGTGTTCTTTCTTTTGCCATTTGTGTTCCGGGGTCGCGGTATCTCTTTCAACTAGCTCGCAGCCCTCCCAGGCAGTGGCTCTGATAGGCTACTCAGATTTGCTGACATATCTTTGAAGCGCGCGTGTCACTAAACGGACGGACGGTGAGCTACCCATTGCTCACCGTCCACAAACCCGTGATTACGTGGGATCAGACGTCCGGAGCGTCTCCCGCACTGGTTGGGACGTGTTGAAGATTGCTCTCTCAAACGTCCAGTCACTTAATCTCTTTTGCTAGCTTAACTGTTTTGCAGAAGGAGGTGAAGTTCTCCTTTCCTGATTTTAATCGATTTGAAGTTGCCGGAGCTCATCTTCTTCTTCTATACTTCTCTAGTATTCATCATCCCACTATAATTCAACTTCTATCATCACACAAGGATGATCCACAGTCCAAACTAGGCAAGCGCAGCTTAATACAACAACAATTTAACAATTCACCCAAGCGGCTGTCATTATTAAGCTTCAGAATAAAATATTTACAGTTTTTTTTTGTTTATTAAAAAAAAAACGTTGCCCCACACTAGGAATTTCTCCTGTATCGTGGGTGCGTTTATAAACATTTAAACTCACATACACAAACAGCCAGACCTGGAACAACTATATGTAGGTCATACAAATAATTGTTTGTTCCGTGCGGGGATCGAACCCGCTCCATCAATATGATCGAAGGCTTAGCCGCTGCGCCAACCGTGTCGTCATCATCAGGTTAAAAAGATATTCGTATTTTTCTCAACAAACAATTAGGTATCTATGCTCAGCAAAAAATGCACTGTCGCATGTCGTCCAAACTAAACGTTTTTGTCGAATAACACCTCATTTGGAAACCGGGATTTGGGTCAAACAAAATTTCTAAGTTTTTTTTTACTAAAAGCTTATTAAAAATCAATTTAAAAATGGAAGAAAACTATTTTCGTCCTACTTTTTGCGCCTACTTCGGCGGTGGCATTCTGAAAAAATGTTTGTTGGATTACAAAGATTTTATAAAACAGAAAGAGTTGATGGGCAACTACGGTACTTTCACAAGTTACATAGTATGTCTTGTGACTGGGACTGTAGCTTCATCATTTTGTTGAACAACTATCTGTAGGCCATACAAATATTTGTTCCGTGCGGGATTTGAACCCACGACACGCAGCGCAGCAGTCGATCGCTCAGCCACTGCGCCAACCGTGTCGTCGTCGAATTAAAATACTAATTTTGTTTTGCTAAGTGTTAATTGACCTATGAATAAGCGCTAAAAGTTATTATATATCATTTGGTGTTACGGAACCCATTGTGCGCGCCTCTGATTCACACTTGGCCTTAAAGAACAAGGCCTAAAAAATCTTTCTTGGGGTCTTTGTGATGAGATTCGTTAAATGTGTATCCATATATCCATCCATCCATATATCTTGCTGGATCCTTTGTTAATTACTTTCTGAAAGATCGAACACAGTTTTATTAAGTTCACCTGTAATATTTGATTCATCCAAATATTTAATCCATTTCCCGGATTCCGATTGAGGTGAAATTTTTGCATAATCGTTTCGTCTTTAGTGATATCTTTCAAGCTGAGGAGCTGCCAAGGCCACTGGTTGGGTGTTGTTCAAAAGAGATACCGTAGCCCCGGAACATAAAGGGCAAAAGAAGGAACATGGATGAGTTTTTGGCAGAAGATTTCGCCTCTTTCTAAATCCAATATGGCGGATGCCCAAAGATGGCGGATTAGTATTTTTTTACGAGAAATCGAGAAATCGTGCTTAGTGTTTTTTTAACAATCATTATTTATTGTTCACTAGTGTCATTCATGCAACAATTTGGTTACGGTACCCAAATTTCAATGAGGTGTTAATCTGTAAATAAATGTGAAGATTATAATGTTGATGACAATCTAACAATGCTTAATAGGCTTGTTACTATCACACCATTCAACCAAATGAGGCTAGCAGAAAACTCGGATCTTTTTTTCATGCGTTTAAGAAAACTGGCCTAACATCCTTACCTATTTTATAATATTATAAAAGCGAAAGTGAGTTTGTTTGTTACGTCTTCACGCCTAAATGGCTGAACCAATTTTGATGAATTTTGGTACAGAGATAGTTGGGACCCTGGAGATGGACATAGGCAATTTTTTAAAGTGAGAAATGTGGGAGAAAGAGGAAAGAAAAGGGGAGATAAAAATATAGTTTTTTCGATCATCACGCGGGTTAAAGTTAGCGTTGGCCCAAAGTAACTAGGGCGGACGAAGTCGCGGGCGGAAGTTAGTTTATCCATAAAAACGGCAAAAATATCCTGTTTATTGTATAAATTTTAAAATTTTATTTCATTCTCTATTTTTAACTTTGCAATAAAGTGCCTAAATTCTTTGTTTTATTCTTGACATGCCCGGGAACTTGCAATCCAAAAGACGCACAAAGAGAACATAAAAATTTAGACACGACTTTTTTGTTCTCTAAACCCAAGAAATTGTGGCCTTGTATTTAATTAGGATCTTCAACAAAGAATTTAGGAACACAGATCATAAAAATGTTTATGGACGACAATAGGCTAGTTTCCATAAAACGTTTCAGTCTTTTAGATTATTCAAAAATAAGGGACACATATTTTTTAATGGATAATATTTTTGTGTTCACCAAAAATACTGATCGTGCACCAAATATTCTTTTCTGAATGTTTAAAAAATGCGTAGGTTAGGTTAGGTTAAACTGTGACGCCCTACGCACAAGCCGAGCAAGCGGAGCGAGCGATGCCGCGGCAGCGGCCGGCGAGTGCCAGTAACGACTTGCATTAATAGAAAATGGATAAAGATTTTTAACACTTTTTTATTGTAGTGCGCTGATGCTCGTTATGACATATTTTAATTAACATATTTTGGTGCACATTCAGTATATTTGGTGCAACACAGGCAAAATTAGGTAAACGAAATGGGAATAAATTGAAGTACTTTTAAATACCATCCTTTTTTAATTTGTAAATTAGAATAAAAATGACAAAGATATAGCCTATTAAAGTTACGTGTGACGTCACGCGTTGCTGCATTTTTTCGCAACGAGTGACGTCACATGTAACTTACTACTTTGACCCTGGAAACTACCCTTTTGTATCACGTAGGTGTACTTCTTCACTTACAGGAGACCACAGCATGCACAATAGAATTAACATCTAAGCTAAGAAAATTATAAAAGGTACTCGCAAATAGAACTGACAAAAAAAGCTTTAAATAATCCTTACTAATATTATAAAAGAGAAAGTGAGTTTGTTTGTTTGTTACCTCTTTACGATTTAATGGCTACACCGATTTTGATGAATTTTGGTACAGAGATAGTTGGGAACCAGGAGACGGACATAGGCTGTTTTTAAAAAAAAGTGGGATGTGAGGTAGAAAGAGGGAAGAAAAGGGAAAACTTAGCGTTGCTATTACAAATCAATAAGGCGCAAGGGGAACTGTGTTACCCCGAATTTAACGCGAGCGAAGCTAGTAATAAATAAAATTTATCCACATTTGCCCAAAACGAAAAAGAAATAGTACATTTTAATTCAAATGAGGAAAGTTTATCATTGCGACCAAGGCGGATTTAGCGCAAGAGCCGTCATGCGAGGGTGTCATAGAGCCGAGAACAGCAGTGACGTTTTTCAATACACTTCGGAGAAATTAAATAACAGAATAAAAAGTACCTACTTTTGTCATTTATCAATATTAAACTACGCTTTGTCTTCCCATACTGAAGGCGAAACAAAGGCGTGACATCTCTAAATTGCCTAATAATAAAAATAAGAAATTCAAATATTTTTGAAATTAGAACTCGAATAAATTTCAATTTGTTGTAAGCAAATTATTTTCTCTATGATCATGTTTATTTGTGATTTCCTGTTTATTGGAACGGGGCTTTACACATTTTTTAGGGTTCCGTAGTCAACTAGGAACCCTTATAGTTTCGCCATGTCTGTCTGTCCGTCCGTCCGTCCGTCCGTCCTCGCTTAATCTCTGTGACCGTTAGCACTAGAAAGCTGAAATTTGGTACCAATATGTATATCAATTACGCCGACAAAGTGGTAAAATAAAAATTGGAAAAAAATGTTTTATTAGGGTAGCCACCCTATATGTAAAGTGGGAAGTGATTTTTTTTTTAATTTCAACCCTAACGTGTGATATATTGTTGGAAAGGTATTTAAAAATGAATAGGGGTTTACTAAAATCATTTTTTGATAATGTCTATAATTTCGGAAATAATCGCTCCAAAAGTAAAAAACAATGTGTCCCCCCCCCTCTAACTTTTGAACCATAAGTTTAGAAAATATGAAAAAAAACTGAAAAGTAGAACTTTATAAGGACTTTCTATGAAAATCATTTTGAACTTGATTGACACAACAGTTTTTGTACAAAAAAGACAAAAAGTTGTACAAAATAATTTCCTCCTCCACCTTTAAACTCATAAGTGGGAACACTTATTGTGACGGACGGGAAACTACGGAACCCTACACTGAGCGTGGCCCGACACGCTCTTGGCCGGTTTTTTTTAAATGATGCCTCTTAGCTCTAAAAAAATAAACAGCCGTCTATAGGGATTTGAGCAATGTTAATCCGTGAAGAAAAAGAAAAAAAATGAAAGCCATTGTTGTCCTAAATGAGAAAAAAACCACGCGTGTGAAATACATTGCATGTTGAACTTAATCATAGTGCAATAAAAGAGCCAGTTATCGAGGAAGTGTAGTGAAAAATAATTAATAGACAAATCTTTATGACACATGTCAAAATTGATTGTTGTGTTGAACGTGAAATATTGAAAGAAACTCACTTCTCGAGGTCTCCACGCCGAACTTTGGTTTCAAATCCTGGTAATGTAATATTCTCCCCAATTCACTGTTCCCTAAATGTCTATCATTAAAATCCTCCAGCCATTGAACAACGTAATTACTACATTCACTTAATTTATCTTGAAATTTTCCCTCCAAAACTGTCATTATACTGTTGTCTTCCGCCATATTGAAATTAAAACAGAATAAAAAAAATAAAAATATTTTTGGTAGCGACTCCATTTCGGATTATTTGAATTTCGAATGCGCGCGTTCGCTCGCGGTCCTACAATGAGACTGTAGTGATTATTATTTAGTTTGAAAGGTGAATAGTTTGACCAATTTATGTTAACCCCTACTCTTGGATTATTCGTGTGGGTGGATAGGTCTCAGTAAAATGGACTTAAGAAAGACTAAAATATTCATGACCAATTTACGTGGAACTTCTTTTCATTTGTTGGTGTGGGCGGATAGGTCCAAATAAAATGGACATATTATAGAGCAATATTATTCACTCAAACATAAATTGAGCCTAAAACTAGGCCTCATTAAAAAAGTGAAATTGAAAAAAAAGTATAGTAGCACTAAAAAGAATTAAAAAAAAAGTGTTTTAAAAAATCATGTTTTCATGTTGGCAAATTGAATAGTTTTTTTGATTACATTGACACGTCTTGCGGTCAAATTTTCAGCTGTGTAGAGTTCTGAATAAAATGGACATGCCAAAACAATACGTTAGATTTATTCAGCAGTTGATCTTATCACAAGAATTAACCGAGCTTTGTCGAACATGGTTTACTAATGGCTTTATTACAACTTTATTACGCCTACCGACTGAATATTTTTTAAGTAGATGATAGATGTAGACGATTTCATGTTAATTTGGCGTGCAATAAACTATATTCTATCTAACTTCACGAAAAAAGAAACTGTTACAAAAATATCTAAAACTCACCGTCAGACAGCGCAGAGCATGAGATTTTATGCATATTAATAGAACATAGCAAATATTTATCCATTAGAACATCACATATCCGTAAATTAATTAATAATTTTGTAACTAATTATATTGACTTTAAATTTTTTTTAAATTTGAATTTTTGTTTTGTGTAACTGTATTAAATTTTCTTAGTTTCCACATCTTATGTATGACCGATCACTTGTATGTGTGGTATTTACTGTTAGTATAAGTTGGTTATAAATAAATTAATAAAAAAAAAACATAAGTTATCTGACTCACTTCTGCACGGAGACATTTTGTAATAGGTACATAAAGTAGGCAAACAAATGTTATTCTGATTTATGTTTTTTTATGAAAGAGTTTCTTTAGGTAGATCTTTGGTGTGGAAACAACTTATGTTGACACTTTGCAACATCCCATCTTCCTGCAGGTGTTGAAAACCTCAAACGGCACAAATTTCAATTTCAATATCTTTATTGTGGATCATAGGTTTGTAATACAGGTCTTAAATATTTAAATAGATCAGCTATGTCCCGCCCTTTGAGCATACAATAGTCGTGTAATAATATAGGTAAGTACGTAAATTAATAAAAAAAATATATATTAATATTTTCACAAAACAAAAAACTAAAAGATAAAACCAAACAAAAACGAATTAAGGTAGGTATTTAGGTATAGGGTACAAACAGGCTACTGAACACATCATGACTGAGGGGAATTATTGGAGCAGCGATTTGTCCAACAAGAAGTCTCTTACAGAGTAATAGCACTTATCTACTAACAGATCATGGAGACTCTTTTTATAAATTTTCGTAATTGTTTTGATAGGTACCGTAATATTATTAAAAATGCGTGTAGCCATACAAAAGATACTTTCATGGTTATGATGGGTCTTACTAGCTAGTGTACGTAGTTTGTCATTGCGTCGTATACGCGTGTAGTAATTATACATGTCGATATTGTTTCTCACAAACACTGCGACTTCAAACACGAGACACACGGCAGTGTAAGTATGTTAAACTTTAAAAAAAATGGCTTACAGGAGTCAGTTTGACCTAAATTAAATATGGCCCTAATGCAACGTTTTTGAGCTATGAGAGCGCGCTCCTTGTCAGTACTGTTGCCCCAGAATATTACGCCATATCTGAGGATAGAGATAACGTAACCGTATGCTCCACCGTGTCCTCCGGGCGATCGTCACAATGGTGACACCCGGGCGTTTCCTCCCGCCCGATTATGTGCAGGAACGTCCCACCCTTGGGGATCAATAAAGTAACCAAAACCTGTAGTGGCTATTCTTTGTGCACCTGTCCCAACTTTCATCCAAAACTGCAGCCTCGGTCGGAGGGCATCGAGGGAGTGTCACAAACTTATTACGATTCTGCTTAAGCGGCCATTGTATATCCCCAAGCTGGTGGTCAGTGCAGTTATGTGGTTATATTGTAACACTTATATCTTATTGTTGTTTGTATCTTTTGTGTGTAGTCCGTAAAAAGAAGAATGATGACATAGTCATTACCCTGTTTGGGCTAGTACCCTACAAAATATCAGAGCAAGTTTTTTATTCAATTGGGAATCAACTTTTTGAATGTTACATTAACGGGATATTCCTTAAAAGGGGAAACAGAATCGTTATTGGATCACTTTATTCATATTCATATCTTTATTGCATTCCATAATGTCTGAAGATCTTAAAATAGGCTTAAAGCTAAGGTACAATTACGGACCCTGTAGGGCACAGCAAACAAATTAAACAAATTCTTAATATTAATTACCAAATTATAAATAAATTATTCATATTGAAGTCAACAAAATTATTAAATTATACTTATTCTAATAAAATAAAAAAAACTAAATTATAACAAAAATAAAATAAAAATTGAGATCACTTATTTATAGGAACATCCTAATTGTTAGGATTAAAATTAAATTTATTCGTATTTATTAAATTAAAGCACACTTTATAATAATAGGATCTATCTATCGGCTAATAATGTTTAGTGTCTGTTTGTGTTAAATGTATTTGTTTGTCATCTAAGTATTCGTTTAAAGAGTAATATGCTTTTTCAATCAATATTTGTTTAAGTTTATTTGTAAAAGTTCTGTCGATTTCTTTTTGTTTATTTATTTATTAAAACTTCATGCACAAGTAACAAAAACATTGTACAAAGGCGGACTTAATGCCTTGGGCATTTTCTACCAGTCTACCTTAGGGTGATGCAGAGACAAAGACATAGTAGGTGCAATGTGACAGGAAATGTTAATTTTATTAATAATAAATACATACATAGAAAATATACAAAAGTAAAGAGAGGTAAAAACTACTAAATATGATGAAAAACTGACAACTTTTTAATTTTGAGATGAGTCTGCCAACTTCTTACGTAAGTGTTCGCGAGCTTTTACCTTAAATGTGAACCGACTGGTAGCCGTCCTGATATTCAGAGAGAAGATTGATATTCTTTTGTCTTTGTTATCCGTCTGTTTGTGTTCCAAAGTATCGAGTTGAAATTAAAACTAGATACACTCAAATCTGTCCCTCAAAGCTGTGAAAAAAATACCCTCTCAGTCTACGCAGTTGAAAGATATGGCCGTCTATGTCGCAAGTCTGTACGGAGCGCTCGCGAGTCCGTCTCGAATTCCAGTCTGACTCGCTCAAGCCTGTTTTTTTGTTAATTTAACATCTTTTTAGGCAAATGGCTATTACGATAACCTTATGGATTCGTTCTGTCATGTCCGTCTGAATGTCACAACCATATAACTCCGAGAATATTGGCACCATTTATTTGCTAATATGGGTAATTACTTCTGTAAATTAAATTTTCAACATCATCCTAGATGTTGAAAATTTTATTTGGAGAGTAGATGCCTTGTAAAGACCACTACACAAATATTTATGTTGTGACATTATCTATATATCTTCTTCTATACTTATAATAAATCTGTAGAGAGGTCAATTCTGTACATGAAATATATTTCCAAAATAACTATCAGGGGGTGATTAGTGATCGATACTGATGCCAAAAATGCAATCAGTAAAATTTTTGTCTGTCTGTCTGTCTGTCTGTCTGTCTGTCTGGATGTCTGTATGTTCGTTATAGAAACAAAAACTACTCGACGGATTTTAACAAAACTTGGTACAATTATTCTTCATACTCCTGGGCAGGTTATAGTATACTTTTCATCACGCTACGATCAATAGGAGCAGAGCAGTGAAGGAAAATGTTGGGTAATCGGGAGAAGTTTGTTAAAGCTACACAGAAATCATGTATGACGGAAATGTTCTCCTTAAAATTATATAAAAAATATCCTACGACAGCATAGGTCTATCTTTTATGGTTGACTCACAATAACACGTGTAACTCCCGATAACTTAGCAGTTCGGAGCTTTCTGATTATATTTGTCTACTCTTACGTTTATAACACTCCCACTCATCTCTAATTAAAAACAGTTAACATTATTACGTATTCAATAAAAAAAGAAACATATAAATCGGTATACAAACACCAAAGTTATGCATGAAATACGCTAATAAGCCATCGCGCGTGAATACTGAATCATGCTTTAGGGATTATTTTTGTGTAATATTTGGCTGTTGATGCGAATAGATGTTCAGAGTGTTCGACCTTATTGACAGACAATGCTTTCAGCCCGACTTTTAGTCTTTAAATAATTTATATCTTTTGTTGTTATTTTATAAAATAGGTATTAGTTATTTTGGTAGTGTTTAAATATTCGTTCAAATTACAAATTATTCATAGTTTACATTTTATTTCTTTTTAGCTGAAGTGGTAGTAGGTACGCATAGATTTTTAGAAACCGAGTTTCGGCTAATTTATGTTCAGTTTTTTTTTATACTATATTGGTAAAAGCGTAGTTCATTAGGCTATATTAGTCCACTGCTGGACATAGCCCTCCCCTAATGGGCGCCATAGCGTTATATAGTTATATTCTTTATTATAGTTACAGGTATTATTAATTAAAGTATTTATAGGTTTTTATTTTTAAGTGAAGTAGGTATACATAGGTAGATAGTATTGGACGGGTTCCCTCTATCTGGCAGAATCTTGATGCTCCGAAATTTATTTGGCAAAACACACTTAGCATATTTTTCTTTAAACGAACATTTTAAAGGCATAAAAATTATTTGATATAATTATCGTTTGGCATAATATTTAAAACTCCGAATTTACAATTGCATAGTTTTAAGATGGCAGAATTACATTTAGTATAATTACGATTGGCAGAGTTCAAATTTCGCTAATGTCGTTTAGCATAATGTTCATTTAGAGCGACGAGTATTTGGTATAATTTCACTTTTCATACTATGCAGATGGCAGAATTTAATTAAGAATAACTTTAAGTTTAAAGACTTATATGCCTAATAAGTCTTTAAACTGACATGGTCACTAACATTATTATTAACGGTTAAAACGGGATATTTACCATGTTTGTTATTTATTTTGAGTTTCCAATATTTTGGTGTGAACCGATACAGTGAGTTACAATTGTATACAAAAACATATTAAGGCAAAAATAAGATATTTTTGGAATTATATAGAAAAAAAAAGACATCGTTTTTAGTTACCCGGGACTCAACTATTAAGATTAGGTTAATTTGTTGAAAAAAAAATCGTAGGTTAGGTTAGGTTAAAACTGTGACCCCCTACGCACGAGCCGAGCGAGCGGAGCGAGCGGTGCCGCGGCAGCGGCCGGCGAGTGCCAGTAACGACCTGCATTGATAGAAAATGAGATTGTTTTTAGTAGTTTACCCGGAACTGAACTATTTACATTAGAATAATAATTACTTATGGAATTAAATGACATTATTACAAATTCAATTAAATAATAGTTAAAATAAATGATATTATTTTAAAGAAATAAATAATTAAAATAAATGACAACAAATAATAATAAAGATGATTCTAACTATAAACTTTCTGCGATATGACAATTCTGCCGTTTAATGATAACGATATGAAATATATGTCAAAAGACGATTCTGACTGTGAACTTTCTGCGAAATGATGTTTCTGCTTTTTGAATATTATGGATATGAAATTTATGTCTAGAGATGATTCTAACTTACAAAATTATGAGTTTTGAATGTATGATAAATGAGTGTCTGCCAAACAATTTTCTGCGAAATGAAGTTTATGCTATCCGTTGTTATGCAAAATAAAATTATGACATAAAAAGTTCTGCTATAAAGGGTGGACCGAGTATTGGACAGGCGTTTTAGCTTTATTTTAATTTCTTTTTTAGGGTTCCGTAGTCAACTAGGAACCCTTATAGTTTCGCCATGTCTGTCTGTCCGTCCGTCCGTCCGTCCGTCCGTCCTCGCTTAATCTCTGTGACCGTTAGCACTAGAAAGCTGAAATTTGGTACCAATATGTATATCAATCACGCCGACAAAGTGGTAAAATAAAAATGGGAAAAAAAGGTTTTATTAGGGTAGCCACCCTAAATGTAAAGTGGGAAGTGATTTTTTTTTAATTTCAACCCTAACGTGTGATATATTGTTGGAAAGGTATTTAAAAATGAATAGGGGTTTACTAAAATCATTTTTTGATAATGTCAATAATTTCGGAAATAATCGCTCCAAAAGTAAAAAACATTGTGTCCCCCCCCCTCTAACTTTTGAACCATAAGTTTAGAAAATATGAAAAAAATCTGAAAAGTAGAACTTTATAAGGACTTTCTAGGAAAATTATTTTGAACTTGATTGACACAACAGTTTTTGTACAAAAAAGACAAAAAGTTGTACAAAATAATTTCTGGACTAAGTTTGTAGTATAATCGTATATGCAAGCATTTTTTTAACTTCGTTTACATATTTTATTATCCTGAACGTATTTTTTTTCAAACAAAAAAAGAATTATTGAAATCGGTTCTCGCAATCCAAAATTACCTCCTTGCACGTCTTTGTAACCCAATTCCCCGAGAGATGGCGCTGTAGGTACTTATTACATTGGATCGGGTATTACCGAAAAGTCGATGTTAAGATTTTCCGTGCTTTCATGACCTACCGTGGTAAAGAACACTTATTGTGACGGACGGGAAACTACGGAACCCTACACTGAGCGTGGCCCGTCACGCTCTTGGCCGGTTTTTTTGTTACAAGTTGTACTTACCTACATATTTCTGGGTATAATTCTATTAGAGTTATTTAGTTTTAGTACCTACTTTATTTGGTAATTAATAGGTTCTTATAGATAACAGGCATAATTAGATATATTAAAAAAAAACAAAATTTATATATATAATTTAGTACTTAAATTATTTTCAGGTTAATTATAAATTCAAATTATTATTTTTTAATTTATTTAGCTGTAGTTTTATTTAGTTGTAGCTGTAGTGTATTTAGGATCAGTTTTATTATGTAAGTAGGCACTTTTTTAAGTGTAAGGTAGCTACAGTTAGGACCTCTAACGTAGCTTATTTCGTTAGGTAAATGAATAGGCATTCAGTTACCTTCGGTTATTTTCATAAATCCTTACTAATATTATAAAAGCGACAGTTAGTTTGTTTGTTCTTTCTTTCTTTTTTTTTAAAAGACGTTGCCCCACACTAGGAATTTCTCCTGTATCGTGGGTGCGTTTACAAACATTCAATCTCACATACACAAACAGCCAGACCCGGAACAACTATATGTAGGTCATATCTACAAATATTTGTTCCGTGCGGGAATCGAACCCGCGACACACAGCGCAGCAGTCGTTCGCCCAGCCACTACGCGAACCGTGTCGTGTTTGTTACGGCTTCACGCCTAAATGACCCAACCGATTTTGATGCATTTTGGTACAGAGATAGTTGGGGCCCTGGTGACGGAAATAGGCAAGTTTTTTTAAAGTGAGGAAAGGGGGAGAATGAGGGAAGAAAAGGGGAGAGAAAGATACATTTTTCGGGTCATCACGCGGGTTAAAGTTAGCGTTAGCCCAAAGTAACTATGCCACGCGGACGAAGTCGCGGGCGGAAGCTAGTTAAAAATAAATAGTATGATATTGAGTCATCATCATCTGCCTAGCCTTTTCCCAACTATGTTGGGGTCGGCTTCCAGTCTAACCGGATGCAGCGGAATATCAGTATTTTACATGGAGCGACTGCCTATCTGACCTCCACAACCCAGTTAATACTGGGTAATACGATACCCCTTGGTAAGACTGGTTGTCAGACTTTCGGAACACTGACTACCTGTAACGACTGCCAAAGATCTACAAATGACAGCCGGGACCAACGGCTTAACGTGCTTTCCGAGGCACGGAGGAAACTCGGTATGTAACGGGTGGTCACCCATCCACAGACCAACCTAGGCAAGTGCGGCTTAACCTAAAGATCGACCCGAGCGGCTACTATTTATTTAGCCACGATATTGAGTGTAAAAAAATAACTTCCTACCAATATTATATATGCGAATGTTTGTGAGGATGGATGGATGTATGGATGTTTGTTACTCTTTCACGTCAAAACGGCTAAACGGATCTTGATGAAATTTGGCACAGAGGTAGATTATAGTCTGGAATAACACATAGGATACTTTTTTTCGATATCACGCAGACGAAGCCGCGGGCGCCAGCTAGTTGTATATAACTTGTGTGGGGTGTGTCGACCAATAATTGGTCTTAAAAGTATATCGAGATCTTAAGTAAATAGTTAATGTGGAGATCATTGCTTCTAAAATCGTTTTTTTTTTTTAATTTATTTTAGAATACTATCAAATATATTTAAATTTTTAATCATTTTAAACTTTTTCATTTTTTGTTTCTTTTATAATTTTTTATTTTGTTATCTTAGAATAAATTATATTGTGCATACTGTGGTCTCCTGTAAGTGAAGAAGTGCACCTACGTGATACTATTGTTGTCATTCATATTTTCCTGCCCTTGTCCTATTCTATTTGAGGTCGGCGCAACACGTTTTCTTCTTCCTTTCTCCCCTGTGAAACGTCACGGCATCATTTACCATGCTCCTTCATATTATTCCTTACACAATGCATCCATCTTTTATTTGGCCTTCCTCTCTCTCTCCATCCATCACTCTTTTAGTCACATGTGCTTCGTCCCTCCTCATTACATGTCCATACCACGACAAACGGCTCCCTTTATTTTTTTCTGTAACAGGTGCAAGTTTCAAACTTGCTTTATTAAACTCATTCCTTATTTTATCCATTCTTGTCACTCCACACATCCATCTCAACATTCTAATCTCCGCTACATGCAATCGTTTTTCATCCACCTTTTTTATACGCCGACTTTTCTCTAAATATTAAAAAAAAACTATGTAACTAGAAATTCTAACATAGAAATCCTTATCCTTACTAACATTATAAAAGCGAAAGTGAGTTTGTTTGTTTGTTACCTCTTCACGCCTAAATGGCTTAACCGATTTTGATGAATTTTGGTACAGAGATAGTTGGTACCCTGGAGACGGACAAAGGCAATTGAAAAAAAAAAGATTTAGAAATGAGGGAGAAAGAGGGAAGAAAAGGGAAAACTTAGCATTGCTGTTACAATAAATAAGGCGCAACGCAGGGGCAAAAACTACAGGTAGCAGGTACTTGCAAATCAGGAAAGAGGAACTGTGTTATCCCGAATTTAACGCGAGCGAAGCCGCGGGCCAAAAGCTAGTGTTGAATAAAATCTATTTGAATTATACAGAACATGTGTAATCTGTCTAGATATGATGATAAAGACAATTTATTTGCTAATAAAACCACCATTTTTTATAAGCACGATGTGCAAAAAAAACCACTTAATTGTTGGTGAAATATTCCTTTTTATGTGGTCTATGCTTGAGGTAGTTTACTGTATGTAGATTATTATCTTAACTACAATAATTTAGAGACTTCTTGTTATATATTATGCGGTTGATGAAAGCGAAAGAAGTTGTGCCTCTTTTACTTCTAGCTCCTGAAATTGGTATGGAACCACCTGGGAAGTATAACCCTATCAAACAAAAATAATTTTGAAAATCGGTTCAGGTGTCCTTGAGCCCGGGCGCGTATTGCCATAATGTATACTAGCACAGACAGGGGTTGCTCTGTAATCGCACGCAATATGCTCTTGTAGCTAGAGAGCATACTGCATATCAGTACAGAGACAGACTGAAATAAAATACACTTTGCTCTAATTCGTGAGAGCAAAACACATACGAGTACAGACAATTTGGCTGCCGTAGTAGGCACCCCGACATGGACAGGTTAGGTTCGAAGGGGATGGCGGGGTCTGAAAGACCCCGCCATCCCCTTCGTGTTAGGTTACTTTAAACCTTGAATGCAGAGGTAGGAGCCCCGCGAAGCGGGGCTCCGTCGAGCCACTTTGATAGGTAGTAATCAGTGAGAGCTCGGGACTTGGGGCACCCCGACATGGACAGGTTAGGTTCGAAGGGGATGGCGGGGTCTGAAAGACCCCGCCATCCCCTTCGTGTTAGGTTACTTTAAACCTTGAATGCAGAGGTAGGAGCCCCGCGAAGCGGGGCTCCGTCGAGCCACTTTGATAGGTAGTAATCAGTGAGAGCACATTTTGCTTTAGACATATGCGAACAAACCGTATACTTATACAGACAGGTCTGTAGTCATACGTAGTTTGCTTTAAAAATATGCAAGCAAACTGTATACTTATACAGACTGGTCTGTAGTTATACGTAGTTTGCTTTAGAGTATTTGTTATTTTTAAGAGCACAAAGTGATCTAGTACAGACTATGGGTGTCTGTACTGATATACACAATGGCAATACGCAGCCCGGGCGCCGCGCGCCGCGAGACGACTCCCGGCCACCGTAGATGCGGGCCTGTGGACGGTGAGCTACCCATTGCTCACCGTCCACAGGCTCGCATCTACCACCTGGACCACCTGGGAAGTATAACCCTATCAAACAAAAATAATTTTGAAAATCGGTTCAGGTGTCTTTGAGCCCGGGCGCCGCGCGCCGCGAGAATGCTCCCGGCCACCGTAGATGCGGTGGTGGTACAAGCGGCGGTGTAGGTATGTAGGTACAGCAAAATACGGAGTTGAAATGTGTTAGATAGGACAACGAAATCTTGAAGATTTGTTTTTGGTAAATGTATAAATTTTTGTAAAAAATCATAGAACAAAAGTTGTTGTTTTAAATGATGATTGTAATACAGTCCTGCAAGGTTGTCGGTGTTTTACAAATAACCCTGTATAATGTAACTTGTGATAAGGTTAATAAAGTGCATATGTGTCAAATGTCGCTGTACAGTACAACAAAGGCTGTATAAATGTGAATTGATACCTATTATAAAAAAAAAAAACGATCCACGAGATTACGAGATATAGTTAGAGAAGATGATCTGAATGTTATTTAGCTGTTTTTTTTATTGTTAATACAGTTTCAAATCAATCAATCTACAAACACAGTTGGCGCAGGGGCTAAGAGATCGACTGCTGCGCTGCGCGTTGCGAGTTTGATCCCCGCACGGAACAAATATTTGTATGACCTACAGGTAATGTCACCCGCACCGTGCCACAGCAAAAATAGTATACTCAGTTATAAACGTGGACATGTTCACTAATGACAATTCACAATGTTAATTATGTTAATTAGACCCTCAGACGAACCAGTTTTTTTTATACACCTAATATCCTCATTAAGTACCTACCTTCGTAGTGGTCATGTTTCAGAAATATGATCTACACTTTGACGGGTCTGTCATTAAGACTACAAAAAAAAAATTAACATCATTTCCTTAGACGTATCAGGTTTTACTTTCTAGAAAAAATGAAAGTGTTCAATTGAAGGTTAAGATGTAATTATTAGGTAGTTTAAATTAAAGAGTTTGTGGCTAAATCGTTGTTAAAAGTTAGACTTTAACGGTGAAAAACCAATCCACGAACGATCTTTTTTTAACGATTGAGCTGAAATTTTGTATACACGTTAAGTTTGGATGACAATGCAAGATATGTTCTGTGACGTCATTCTAAACCCAATATGACGGACCAGCCAAGATGGCGGAATAGTTATTTTTAATGCATTTCCACAATAAAGAGTGATGGATCTGAATGTTGATGGACGGATAACGAGAGGAAGGCCAAAGAAAAGATGGATGGATTGTGTAAGGAATGATATGAAGGAGAAAGGAGTAAATGATGCCGTGACGTCTGATAGGGGAGAATGGAAGAAGAAAACGTGTTGCGCCGACCCCAAATAGAATGGGTCAAGGGCAGGAAAATGATAAATGCATTTCTCGGAAAGCACGTTAAGCTGTTGGTCCCGGCTGTCATTTGTAGATCTTTGACAGTTGTTACAATTAGCCAGTATCGTGAGGAAACTAAACATGTCTGAGAGATATTTTTCAACGGCATGTTAAAGCCAAGTTAGAGGCCAATGAGCGGCATTAAAACTCTGACAACAGGGGATCCGAAATGGCCAATTAAGCAGAATTATAATACTACCAATATTATAAATGCGAATGTTTGTGAGGATGGATGTTTGTTACTCTTTCACGTCAAAACGGCTGAACGGATGCGGAAATTTAGCACAGAGGTAGATTATAGTCTGGAATAACACATAAGAACTATAACTTTTTTTTCGATCATCACGCTGGCGAACCCGCGGGCGCAAGCTAGTAGGTTAATAATATGAATTACGTAACCATTCTTTAAAGATCACAAAAGTGACAGTTCACAATATTTTATTCTGTTTTTTATAACATATTATTATCGTATTATGTTCAGCTAAAGCGGCCATTTAGATCAGTTTTGATTGGTTTGGGCAGATTATAAATTATTATATTATTTTATTATATTTTATTTCAAAATTTAATTTGGTCATTGTGTATTTTGAATCATGGAATTGTTAACTATTTTTTTTCTTAAAAAAAACGCCCCGCTCTAGGAATTTCTCCTGTATCGTGGGCGCGTTTACAAACATTTAAACTCTCATACACAAACAGTCAGACCCGGAACAACTATCTGTGAACCATAACAATATTTGTTCCGTGCGGCGGGGATCGAAACCGGGACACGCAGCGCAGCAGTCGATCGCACAGCCACGGCGCCAACCGTGTCTTCGAATCGATCTATAAAGATCTTTTTATGATTTGTTTACCTTAAGTTAACTAGGTACCAAAACCGATGGAGTATAGTTGCCCATAGGCTGGCCCACAATGACGTCAAAAATATTCTATTTCCACTAAAAGTACCCAAGATTAAAAGTATCCATTGTCCTAAACCTTGTAGACAATCTTTTATCAGTAACCAAATTTAATCTAAATCCGTTCAGCCGTTAAGGAGTGGAAATGTAGCAGACATACTTATGAATTAGTTTTGTATTTATAATGTTTCTTCGATCTTCTAATACATAAAATTCTCGTGTCACAATGTTCGTTTCCATATTCCTCCGAAACGGCTCGACCGATTCTTATGAAATTTTTTATGCATATTCAGTAAGTCTGAGTATCGGCTACTCTTTCAAACCCCTTAAGTGATAAGGGGGAGCAGCGGGTGAAATCGCTGGGTACAACTAGTCTTATCCTTACTAATATTGTAAAAGCGAAAAAGAGTTTGTTTGTTTGTTCGTGTGTTACCTCTTCACGCCTAAATGACTAAACCAATTTTGATGATTTTTGGTACAGAGATAGTTGGGACCCTGGAGATGGACATAGGCTATTTTTTTTTAAAAAAAGATTAATACA
Organism: Ochropleura plecta; assembly: GCA_905475445.1. Lineage (NCBI taxonomy): Eukaryota > Metazoa > Arthropoda > Insecta > Lepidoptera > Noctuidae > Ochropleura > Ochropleura plecta. The sequence continues at coordinate 1,662,691 of FR997750.1, read as the reverse complement.
TAAGGGAGAAAGAGGGAAGAAAAGTGAAAACGTAGCATTGCTATTACAATAAATAAGGCGCTACGGCAAAAACTACAGGTAGCAGGTACCTGTAAATCAGGAAAGGGGAACTGTGTTACCCCGAATTTAACGCGAGCGAAGCCGCGGGCAAAAGCTAGTACAATATAAAATTCTCGTGTCACCGTTGTAGATGCAATAAGTACTCCTCCGAAACGACTTGACCATCATCTGCCTAGCCTTTTCCCAACTATGTTGGGGTCGGCTTCTAGTCTAACCGGATGCAGCTGAATATCAGTATTTTACATGGAGCGACTTGACCGATTTTTATAAAATTTTATATGTACATTCGGTAAGTCTGGGAATCGGTCGTAATCTATTATCAATACCCCTAAGTGATAAGGGTAGCTACCCTTATAATCTTAAGAAAAGGAGGTTAGCAGCGGGTGAAACCGCTGCACGCCACAGCTAGTTTTAGAATGAATGTGTGTTTCATATATATAATAACTAATGTCATTATATTTAAAAACTGGCTTATTTCCAGTCAGTGAACAATTTCGGTGGGAGTGTCAAAAATCACTAGACAGAAATAAAATAATTTTGATGAGATTTTTAGAGCAAAACTTTGGGTGAGGTATGGTCCCACTGTAAGATGAGCGTGAATGGTATAAAATCGCTAAAAAGCAATGCTCGTTCCCTCTCTGTCACATTATCCTCCTACCCTTTTATACGGATGGGAAATCATCAAAAAACTTCCCTTGCTCTGGGCGGAGCGGGGACTTTTAATGTCTAAAAACCATCCATGTTCCTTACTTTGCCCTTTATGTTCCGGGGCCGCGGTATCTCTTTTGAGCAATCCGCAACCCCGACAGGCAGTGGCGTTGGCGGGCCCCTTTGCTTTGCTGTCATATCTTTGTGGCGCGCGTGGTCCTCGACATGGCCTGTCGTCACCAGACGGACGGTGAGCTACTCATTGTTCCCCACAGACCCGCATCTACGGTGGCCGGGAGTCGTCGTTTCGCTCCTCCTATCTTTCTCCTACCCTTATTTTAAGTAATTATAAGTTATTTCGGGTTTGCGCAGCATTCCTTCTTCTCCACGCTTCTTCATGAATCATTCTCTATATAAGAGGTATAATATTGCATCCTCGTCATAATTCAAGAATTGGTCATAAAATACATAAATAAATGACGGCGCGGTTGGCACAGTAGCTAAGCGACTGCTGCACTGCGTGTTGCGGGTTCGATCCCCGCACGGAACGAATATTTGCTGTTCCAGGCTTTGGCAAAGAAACATTATCTTTGAAAAATTCAACTGTCTTATTCATGAGATACAGCCAGGTGACAGACGAATGGACAGTAATAGGGTCTTAGTAATAGAGTCCCGAAATACTGTACAGATCTTTCATCTCCGTTCAGTTCTCGCTTAGCTTACACTGTTACCTACACATAGGTAATTCAAAAGTACTCCACCGCACTTTCTCTTTCAAAATAAGAAATTTTAACAGAGTAAAAATAGAATATAACAAATGAGTTCAAACATTTTGGAGGTTGTCTATGCGTATTTTTTTTTTGTATTCTGAATTGTGATGGAGTTAATGATTACTTTTACTAGTAACAGCCTATTACTGGACCTGGATCTGAGGCAGGTAGGCAGACAGGTCCACCTATAATGAGTTTAGTGGCAAAAGCCCAGCATCGAGGACGTTAAATTAAAAAGCGGGCATTGAAAAGGTCAAACCGACTAACGAGACAGCATGCCTTATATAATACTAGCTTTTGCCCGCGGCTTCGCTCGCTTTAAATTCGGGGTGACACAGTTCCCCTTTCATGATTTGCAGGTACCTGCTACCTGTAGTTTTTGCCCTTGCCCTGCTACCTGTAGTTTTTGCCCTTATTTAAATAATAGAATGCAGGGTACTGTAATTGATATTTATAATGAACGTACAAAAACGGTGGAGATTGTGAAATCTAAATTTGAATCTTCAATCCTAGGCGTACCACAAGGCAGTATATTGGGACCTCCCTTGTTCTTATTGTACATTAACGATCTTCCAAATATTATTAAACATCTTTGCGTAATGTATGCTGATGACGCTACTATATTTATTTCAAATGAATACTCTAATTATCTTGACTACGAAAGTGAAATAAATAGAACTTTAATAACTGTGACAGATTGGTTGCAGTCAATAAATTTAAAAGTCAATGCCTCAAAAACGAAATTGATTCAATTTAGAAATTATAAAAGTAAACATAATAAATTGAATGTAACCATGTCTGATACAGCGATTGAAGAAGTCAATAATACAAATTTCTTAGGAGTTACAATTGACCAACATTTAAACTGGAAGGCACATATAGAAAGAATTAATACAAAAATATCCAGTGCTTGTTACGCATTGTCAGTTCTGGCAGAAACTACGAATCTAACTGTTACTAGAAGTGCTTATTTTGGAAATGTATTACTCACTGCTAACTTATGGTATAATTTATTGGGGGAACTCGACAAACGTACAATCTACATTCATTCTCCAGAAAAAATGTCTAAAAACAATGTATAACATGTACAGTACCGATTCATTGAGAGATGTTTTCAAAACGGAGGGTTTCCTGACACTGACTGGTATTTATATACTTGAATTATGTTTATTTGTTAAAAACAATATGCAATATTTTAATTTTAAATCTAAATCTTTAGATTTAGATTTAAAATTAAAATATTGCATTATTTTAAGAAACATTCGAAAACAATATAAATATGATATTAATTTACCAGCTATCAACAATATGATGTATTATAAAAGTACCTATGTAACCGCTATTCGAGTGTACAACCATTTACCGCCAGCTATTAAACAATTAAATGGAAATATGTTTAAAAATAAATTGAAAAAAATGTTAATTGAAAATGTATTTTATAATCTGCATGAATTTTTTGCTAAAAAATAATATTTTGTATGTACCCTTAAATACTATTGCATATCCGACTTGGGTAGACTGTTGGAACCAAAAAATGTAATGTTTATAAATAAGAACTTCATGTACACAGTTACGCAATAAATATATCTTTATCTTGCGCCTTATTTATTGTAATAGCAAAGCTAAGTTTCCCCTCAACAATCTCTGTACCAAAATTCATAAAAATCGGTTCAGCCATTTAGGCGTGAAGACGTAACAAACAAACTCACTTTCGCTTTTATAAAATTAGTAAGGATTGTTATACGGTGAGTTTCGAAAGAATTCAGGAAGTTATGTGCATGCAAATGATGTAGTTAGATTTTTGATAAAGTCGTCATTATGAAATCACACATTTTATTCGTGATGTGTGAGGCAGGAGGGGTGTACCTATTTGGTAAACTTACATTATGCCAGCTATTTTTAAGTCCCATGTTTTGGGCTATCGTTTTTAAGCGCACCCGATAGCGCCACTTGAGAGTAAGGTCTTTTCTCTATTAAGTAGCAAAAACCTTATAAAAAGTTTATTTCATTACGTGTTTCAACATAATGTAAAACTACATATTTATAACTAGCTGGCGCGCCTAAATGGCTAAACCGATTTTGATGAATTTGGTACAGAGATAGTTGAGACCCTGGAGACGGACATAGGCAATTTTTTTAAATCTTAAATCATTTATTTCTTTGCAAACATGGGTATAGTGTATAGGTGTTTTTTGTAGTAGAGGTCTCCATATTTTACCGTCACATGGGCATGCAAAGGTTTTACAATTTTCAAATTAAAAATATCTGGCAGATTACTGAAATCCAAAAAGTAAAAATTAAAAATCAAAATGTAAAAAAGTGAGAAATGAGGTAGAAAGAGGGAAGAAAAGGGAAAACTTAGCATTGCTATTACAATAAATAAGGTGCAAGGACATGAACTATAGGTAGCTGTACCTGCAAATCAGGAAAGGGGATCTGTGTTACCCCGAATTTAACGCGAGCGAAGCCGCGGGCAAAAGCTAGTTATCATAGAATATTTCGGAAACAAGACACAACCCTGTGCAACACCAATCTTGACTGTCGATGTACCACTTCTGATCACGTCAAGATTCTACGACTAAAACTCAGAGATATAAATTAAATCGATGCTTAAACTAAAACTGCTTTAAATATCCTTTTCGTACCACTTGCTCAAAAAAGTGACATTCTATGCCACAAAAAGCGAACATAACAATAGTCATTTTTAATCTGTTAAAAACAGGGAAAGAAAATTGTACTGAATTTCATTCATCCTCTAGGGGGAGAATGTGATTTAAATTTGGAATATGTACTTACCCAAATTTATACTGTGTTTACACCATTGAATTTATATTTAAAGCATTTATACATCTTTTTGAAAAAGGAATACCTACGCATTTATTGTGTAGATATGATTATTAAATAAAATTACGAAAACCGACGAAGCCGTATGAGCTTGATGTCTTTGCTTTTCCGACAAAAAATATTAGACTAGGAATTTGCCCCGTTTTTGGTTTTCTTCAAATACTTAAATAAACGTTAAGTTTATTTTTATAAATAAGTTAATGTTCTAAAAATACGTTACGATGTTAAATCGAAGCGACAGTGACAGTGATTTGTCGGATTCAAATCAACTTATCAACAATAAATGTACCAAACAAAAATGTAACTCACTCTTTCAATAATTGGACCAATGTTTCGAATGCTATTTTTTACTTTAATTGTCATTATTTTTAATAATTGCTTATCCCATATTATTATTGTGTTAATTTTTTCGCAAATGGTACGAAAAGTAGAGTATTTTCCTCGGTGATAAAGCTGTCTTAGTCTTGGGTGAACTTAAATCCCTCGCTACACTCAGGACTCGTCTTAAATCCCTCGCTTCGCTCGTGATTTAAGTTTTTAACACCCTCGCTACGCTCGGGAGTAAACATCGAGTCCTTCGTTACGCTCGAGATTTAAATTGTCACCCGTGACAGAAGACACTGCTTTATCCCCTTGGTTAATAATCTACTATTATTGAAGCATGTCTATAAAACTTAGATAATAATATAGTTGGATCACAATCGAATGCTTTTGATCGATCAATTCATATAGTAAGAGTTTTATTTAAGACTATTTCTTTTTGTGGATAGGAAAGGAAATCATCAAGTAGGTATCTGAACGGAGCGGGTGGGTGTCGAATTTTTATTGACTAAAACCCATCTAAGTTCCTTTTTCTGCCCTTTATGTTCCGGGGCCGCGGTAGTAGGGGCTCTTTCTAACAACCCTTCACCCTGGCAGGCGGTGGCCCCGGCAGGCCCCTCTGCTTTGCTGACATCTCTTTGAGGCGTGCATGGACCACTAACGCGCCACTTATGACTAGTTAACGTCCAATTAGTTGACGTTAAAAAAATGAAAGTACATATTTATTCCGTAAGGAGAATATGTTATCAGAATCACATCTACACGACCGGTTTAAAATAAAAGTACATGAAGTTGATATCTCCTATCTGAATATTAATAAATTTATCTATACAGAGTGTTAGGTTAAACGAGGGACTTATTGAGGGATATTCAGTATTCGATTTTCGTCCCAAATATGTAAAAAACCTATAACCTTAATTTCTGACGTAATTGTCCAATAAAATAAATGATTCATGAACACTGAGCGCGAGAGTAGTAAACTTGTAAACAGTGAAGTAAATCACGCGGCAAAATACCTACGCGCCGATTCTACCGAAAAGGCGTCCTAAGCCAGGTTTAAAGTATGAAGGGAAAATGGATTATACCTAAAGGTCATTGACATGCACACATGTTCTGCGATAGTATTAAATCGCTAGCGCAAGGGTATACGTATACACGTTGCGAGACTTATGCGAAATTTTTGGTATGGTTCTGTCTTTTATTTATTAGTGTTTTTTTTGTTCATATTTTTATTAGTATCATGTAAGTATGCACTATTGTGGGTTTGAATACGTCCCTCGTTTAAACTAACATACTGTATATTACTAGTTGTGACCAGCGTTTTCACCGTTATGTTTTTTTTCGTTTATTTATTTCTGTACAATTTTTTTATAGTTTTACATATATCTTATAAAAAACATTTAAAAATATAAAAATAGTAGCCCACCGGTATCGGGAACAGGGTCCAAGCTACCGGCAGTCAGGGCTCCAGAGAAAGGAACCTCCTAACAATACGAGCCGTGTCCAGGAGTACCGCTTTCTGTATCAAGCCCTTGATCCAGCTGCCTAACGAGAGCCTCCTCAGGTGTTGGTCGAGGCTCTTGGCAATTAAGCCATTGGCTGTAACGACTATCGGCACAATGATTGCTGAGTCCACATCCCACATGTCGACAACCTCGCGAGCCAAGTCAATATACTTGATTTGTTTATCTTTTTCGGCTTTCACAAGGTTTTCGTCATGTGGGACCGTTATGTCAACAATCAATGCGCGTCGCTGTGATCGATCCACCACCACTATATCAGGATTATTTGCCGTTATTACCGTTATTATCCTTACTAATATTATAAAAGCGAAAGTGAGTTTGTTTGCTTGTTTGTTACGTTTTCACGCCTAAATGGCTAAACCGATTTTGATCAATTTTGGTACAGAGATAGTTGAGACCCTGAAGACGGACATAGGCTAATTTGTTGAGAAATGAGGGAAAAAGAGGGAAGAAAAAGGAAAACTTAGCAGTGCTATTACAAAAATAAGGCGCTAGCGCAAAAACTACAGCTATAAAGCAGGTACCTGCAATTCAGGAAAGGGGAACTGTGTTACCCCGAATTTAACGCGAGTGCGCGGGCAAATGCTAGTAGTCTAATAATTAAGTGAAAGAATACCTACGCAAAATTTTAAGTAAATCCAACATGAAATCAGGTTCTGCAATACAAACTTTGCACCTTGTTTCACCCCCTTAAAGGGTGAATGTTCTGCCCCCGTAGATGCGGGCCTGTGGACGGTAATAAGTAGCTCACCGTCCGTCCGTCTAGTGATGATAGGCCGTGTCGACGGCGCGTTCGTGTTCCACGCGCGCCTCAAAGAGAGTCAGCAAAGCAGAGGGACGCCAGGGGGACCGCCGCACGGGGGGAAGGGTTGTTCGAAAGAGATGGACCGCGGTGGTCCAGGAACATAAACGGCAAAATAAGGAATACGGATAGGTTGTAGTTAATGTAAAAGGCGCCGCTCCGCCTATAATGAAGGAAGATATTTGATCATAACCCAAAAATAAAACCATAAAAGCTAAAAAATCTCATTTTTTGAGTTCTCAAAGTTTAGATCAAGGTGTGCGATATACCAACTCAAATAAAACACTCATTCAAAATTACAATTTATTCTTAAACACTTATTAGATGAACATCACAATCAGCCCCAGTACAACAGCTAAACAGGGCGTCCTTAGGGCTGCTGTAGAACCTTTCTGTGGAGCGAATAGAGACACGTCGTGGTAGTTGGAACTCCATCCGATGAGAGGCTCGTCACGATTCTGTACGCGAAGCCACAGTTCTAGAGGACGAAAATATCTGTGAAAGAGAATTATTATTTATTTATTTATTTATGTACACACAAAACACATATTATGAAAAGAAAAACATACAGACAAAAGAGCACAAAGGTACTGCATATTTCATAAAGAAACTAGCTTTTGCCCGCGGCTTCGCTCACGTTAAATTCGGGGTAACTGTCCTTTTCCTGACTTGCAGGTACCTGCTACCTGTAGTTTTTGCCCTTGCGCCTTATTTATTGTAATAGCAAAGTTAAGTTTTCCCTTTTCTTCCCTCTTTCTCCCTCATGTTGTAATATAAAAAAAAAACTGAACTATCTCTGTACCAAAATTCATCAAAATCGGTTTAGCCATTTAAGCGTGAAGACGTAACAAACAAACAAACTCACTTTCGCTTTTAAATTATAATATTAGTAAGTATTAGTAAGGATCTCTTCCAGCAGACCTGCGATAGGACAGATGAAAAAAAAACATGTAGACACAGTGTTTAAAAATATCAACTTAGCACTAACTTAAACATAACTTTATTAATACGCGGTGTAATTGACAGGTTGGCAAAAACTGAAACAGTAGCTTCAGACCATGATTTATGACTGAAAAACGTTGGAATTTTCTTCAGGAAAATTGTCGAATTTTCCGACCGTTTTTCAACTAGATTTGTTTTCTATTCATTTGTTACAACAAAATCCAGCCCTAAAAACATAATTTTAGTCAAAAAAAGCAAAAAACTTAAACTCGGCAATGTAAATAATAATGATGTATAAAGAAAATTTGTACAACGCGCTCGGAATCAGCTGTTAGCTCTAAAAGTTTATTGCGCTCCTTAGTGCCTACAGACTGTACGACAGACAGAGACAGCATACCGCTCGCTCGCTCGCACCCTTCCTTTGAGTGCATGCCGCCGCCGGCGGGCGCGCAGCCCGCCGGGCGGCGGCGCGTCAAAGCAAAGGCGCCGCCCTTCGCTTTTACGCGCCGACACTGCTAGGGTTGTACCGCTTATGGAATTGAATACTTGTAATTTTATTTTTATTTATGTAAAATGTTTTATTAATAATTAAATACTCAGGAATGACTTTGTTCTTTGTTAGTTCCGAAAACCTTATTTTAAATCGTTAACCTTTCGAGTATTGTAATTAGAGACACAAAAAGACGGGGTAGGTGTGAGGACGCCGGCGTCCTCTGTTTAACAGTTTGATCTACAGTATCAATTACGAAGCCACCCGAACTGTACACACGCGTTGCATTACAGTAATGTAAATTGTTTGGTTTAGACAATTAAGTGGGACATAAAACAAAAACATCGCGTCAATATTGCCAGATTCACATTCCTTAAACTGCCAATCCCCGAGCGAACGCTGGCGTTCGAAAAGGTTTGCTTATTTTCGATATTTACAGACTACATAAGAAAAACTTCTTATTTGCGTTTTTAAATAAATACCCTATAAAAAAACGCTTATTTTATAATCTATGCGTTTGCTTAGTGTTTAGAAAATGGCGCGAAATCGCGTGCGTGCTGCTTGGGGATTGACAGGTCCTAGGTTTAAAGTTAGAAGCAGAACCACGAGTAGAAGTTACAAGAGATAGCGGTTAATAACAATCTTTATCATACGATTACGATACGATTCTTTTTTCAATACCTAGTTCTTCATCTTTATCTCAATCGCAGACCGACCGCGGTAGCTACTGTGCCATGGGCTCCTCGACTAACGTGCCTACTAATTACCGAAATGAAAATGTTTCATTTCATATCATGTGGGCAGCCCTATGCTACAAACTACACTAGGTAACTTAGGTTTAGGTAAGCCACGTCGAGTCACCACATCAGTCAGTCTGCCGCGATTGCTTGTGCGTTCTTGACGTTTCGTTCTCTTTCAACTGTCGGGAGTTTGGGACTGTGTCGTTGAGTTGAGTTGTGTGTTGTGTATTTGTGTTGTGTGATATCGTCATGAATCGGCGTAATGAAACGTTTAGTGCTCGCGAATATGGCCAGATGTTAATGTGCTTGGGTGAAGCTAGAGGAAACGCGTCTTTGGCATTAAGGCTCTATGTTGAAAGACACCCAAATGAAAGACATCCAGCTAATAGTCGTACTATCACACGGGCATATCAACGTGTTTTAGAAAATGTACCTATTGTGCCGCGGCAGGAAGGTGCTGGAAGGACAATCAATGCTCGTTCTGAGCAGGCGATTTTAGATGTTGTCCGTCGAAATCCGCGTTTGGGAACCCGTACTGCTGCAAAACTTGTACGGCGTAATAACGGACCCCGGGTTTCACATTGGTCTGTGCACAAAGTCCTTCGAAAGGACAAGCAACGTCCATATCGGATCCATAAAGTGCAGGCTCTGGTACCTGGCGACTCAACCCGTAGGCTAGCGTACTGCAGATGGCTGATACATCGGCAGCAGCTAAATCGCCAATTCGTTTCACGGGTGATTTGGACCGATGAATCGACTTTTACACGAAACGGTATGTGGAACCGGCGGAATGCTCACATTTGGGCACGCCACAACCCATACGCAATGCAGCAGACGGGTCATCAGACGCGGTGGTCACTGAATGTGTGGGCTGGCGTGTATCATAACCGTATTTTGGGTCCCATGTTTTTGCCAACTAGAATGGACGGCCGGCGTTATTGCGAATTTCTACAGCAGGATTTTGAAGCTATGATGGACACTCTGCGGGCTGAGCTAGATCAAGAATGGGATCGTATGGAGAACGAACCCCTAGCTCAACTACCTACCATCTGGTTTCAGCACGACGGCGCCCCGCCGCATGTGGTGCTCCCAGTCCGACAGCACCTGGACCGTACTTTTTCAAACCGATGGATTGGGAGATTCGGGCCACATGCATGGCCACCTCGCTCGCCTGACCTAACCCCATTGGACTTTTTCCTGTGGGGTTATATCAAAGAACGGGTGTATGTGACGGAGTGTGATACCGCGGCCGAAATGGAGCAGCGCATAAGAGACGCTTTCGCATCGTTGAACCATCAAATCAATGAGGATGTGACAATGATGCCTCGTCTCCATGCCGAAACCCTGCGTCGAGCACAACTGTGCGTGCAGCTCGGAGGCAACCACTTCGAACCATTCCTTATACGACCCGAGAGACTTTAATTTAGGTAAGTGACTAAGTATTTTAATTTTTGATAGGTATTGAATCTGTGTTTAATTTTTTTAAGGCGTGTTTGTGTGTGTATTGTATTATGTATTTATTCCAAACGTCCCGAAGTACCTATTAGTATGAATGAACGACGCGCGGGGTATAGGGTCGCGCGCGTATCGCAATGTTCGTTATACATTGCGTAGCCGAAATAAAATTGAAAATTGAAAAACGTTCACCTATCATTTCCGGGAAAATATTTCACTATCAACATGTTAACAATACCAGTCTGAATTCATACTTTTCGTTTTTGCCAACCTGTCAATTACACCGTGTATAGAAAAACAAACATACTAATAAAATAAAAATGATAAATAAATGTTTACATTATATATACATTCTAAAATAATACATATTTAATATATATACAAAATATCAAAGTATGACGAAGTACGATCGGGTTCGATCTCCGCACAGAACAAATTTTTGTATGGCTTACATATTATAGATTGTTTCGGGTCTGGCTGTTTGTGTACGCACCCACGATGCAGGAGAAATTCCTAGTGTGGGGCAACGTTTACAAAAAAAAAAAACACAAAAGCGACCCAAACATGGAAAAACCAAATCCTACAGCTGGAACTAGGGGTACTTACCTAACGAGAGCTTCCGGCGATATCCTGTTCGTCTTCCCTCTGGTCATAGATTTGATGATCTCTGAAGCAGGCTTCGAAGAACCGGCTTGCATTATTTCACTAAAAACAAAAATAAATATAATTTTAATCATCATCTGCCTAGATTTTCCCAACTATGTTGGGAGCTTCCAGTCTAACCGGGTGCAGCTGAATACCAGTATTTTATATGGAGCGACTGCCTATCTAATCTTCACAACCTAGTTAGTACGGGGTAATACGATAACCCTATTCGCGGATGGGAAATCATCAAATAACCTCCCCCTTTCTGGACGGAGGGGAGTAGCAGATTTGTACTGACTAAAACCCACCCATGTTTTAGTCAGTACAAGTCTGTCACTCCGCCTTGCTCCACCCAGAGCGGGGAAGCTCAAACTTAAAGTCAAAGCATTTACTTCAATTAGACCATTACAGGCACTTTTGAATGTCATAAAAACAAAATAAAAGATGCTAATACAGACAAGACATAATAACTTGTGAAAGTACTGTAATCCATTCCAAAGCGTAGATCTCTATGGAGAAGAATGGGCAAGAAACTCCATGGACACTCTTTTAAAACATAATATTTCATAAAATCAGTTATTTGATGATTAACTATCCGCTAAAAGGGTTATCGTATTACCCAGTACTAACTGGGTTGTGGACTTGTGGAGGTCAGAATAGCACTACTACTTACTAACACAATCAAATCAAATCATTTATTTCAATTAGACCATTACAGGCACTTTTGAATGTTAAGAAACAAAATGAATCTACAGTCCCGGTCACAAGGCATAATAACCTGTGAAAGTACTGTAGTTGCCCATTCCAAAGCGTTGATCTCTATGGAGAAGAACGGGCAAGAAACTCCATGGACACTCTTTTAAATTACACCAGATACAGAAAACGGTACTTTAAATGATTTTATAATTTAAAAATATAATAAATACTAGCTTTTGCCCGCGGCTTCGCTCGCGTTAAATTCGGGGTAACACAGTTCCCCTTGCGCCTTATTGATTTGTAATAGCAACGCTAAGTTTTCCCTTTTCTTCCCTCTTTCACCCTCGCATCCCACTTTTTTTTTTAAATTAGCCTATGTCCGTCTCGTGGTTCCTAACTATCTCTGCATCAAAATCGCTTTAGCCATTAAAACGTGAAGAGGTAACAAACAAACAAACTCTCTTTCGCTTTTATAATATTAGTAAGGATGTACAAGTATAAAAATAATTACAGGGCGTCAAAACATTCGTCCGCATCGCTGTCAACAAGGAAAGTGCCCAGAAGGCTGACAGCATTACCGCGTTGGATGGCAGAATGCTAATTCTTTAGCCAAATATTTTTAACTGACCTTAAAACTCGTCCAGCGTCTCTGCTTCTATAGATGTCACACTCGTACATATGTCCGGTGTGGCCAGACACAGAACACAGCTGCTCAAAGATCTGGAACTCCAAGATAGTTGCTAGGAAGTATTTGATATACTCCTGAAATTAGAAGAGAAAAAGATTTCTTTAAGAAAACGTTGCCCCACTCTAGGAATTTCTCCTGTAACGTGGGTGCGTTTACAAACGTTTAAACTCACTCACCCGAAACAACTATTTGTAGGCCATACAAATATTTGTTCCGTGCGAGAATCGAGCCCGCGACACGCAGCGCAGCAGTCAATCGCTCAGCCACTGCGTCAACCGTGCCGTCAAATTGCAAAGAGTCACCAAATGAAGGGTGGGCGTTTTGCGGGACTGTCTTGTATCATGACGTTCAAAACGGCTGATGAGCCTAGTTTGATTAAATGACTTTTGATTTTGAATGATTAATCGATATTTCTAGACACAAATTCTAGAAAAGATACCGGTCAAGTGCCACGCGGACTGGAGCGCGAAGGTTTTTCAAATTCAAAGCATTTATTTCAATTATACCATTACATTATTATTGCTTTTAAATGTCAAGAAACAAAAATGATGAACTAAAGTCCCAGTCACAAGGCATAATAACTTGTGAAAGTACTGTAGTTGCTCATTCCAAAGCGTTGATCTCTATGGAGAAGAATTGGCAAGAAACTCCATGGACACTCTATTTTCGTACCATTCTATGTCTATAAAAACGGCAAAAATCATGTTTTTTGTATGGGAGCCCTCTTAAATATTTATTTTATTTAGAATTTTTAAGAAACTAAAAAATGATTTCATAATAAATTTAGCTATTTTTAATACCTATCTAGAATACATAATTATATAACATATGTAGGAAAGATGGATGGATTGTGTAAGGATTGATATGAACTAGAAAGAAGTAAATGATGCCGTGACGTCTGATAGGGGAGAATGTAAAAAGAAAACGTGTTGCGCCGACCCCAAATAGAATGGAACAAGGCCAGGAAAATAATGATGATATGTAGGTACCTGTATTCTTAACATGAGGCTTGCGGATGTTATCAATCGCGTAAAATACTATAAAATATACTGTTTAGATGTGTTCTAGATTTTCAAACTGCTTGTTTAACTACTACTTAATGGGTCTTTCGAATGGGTGATTTTGATAAAAAAACAAGGTGTTATGGCAAAGATGGATTTTGGCATACATTTAGTCCGAGTTACACACAGAAGTATTTGCAAATTACATAATAAAAAAAGACAAATAAATAGTGTATTCTGATACTCTTTATTGCCATTTTGGACATTGTCCTTTGTCATCATCACAACTTCGATATATTCTAGTGAATATTCATAAAAATCCATCCAGTAGTTTTAGCGGAAAAGCGTAACAAACACAATTACATAAATATAGTTTCACAAACTTTTGTTTTTATAATCGTACTAAGATAAAGGAGAACACATTAATTAAAGTAACTAATTGGCACTGTACCGTTTTAATTATCAGGGATTTTTTTGACGACCTGTAATTTACCATTTTTTACTTGTACACATGTACATATATTTTTAATATAAGTTTGTGTCTATTTGTAGTTTGTAAAAATTGTGTTGTATTTATTAAATTCCTGAAATCCTTACTAATTGAAACGTAGGTATGTTATTATACGCATAGAGAAAGAGTACAATTCCCTGCTTTTTTAAGGCTACGTACCTCAAAAAGGGAAAAACCGGCCAAGAGCGTGTCGGGCCACGCTCAGTGTAGGGTTCCGTAGTTTCCCGTCCGTCACAATAAGTGTTCCCACTTATGAGTTTAAAGGTGGAGGAGGAAATTATTTTGTACAACTTTTTGTCTTTTTTGTACAAAAACTGTTGTGTCAATCAAGTTCAAAATGATTTTTATAGAAAGTCCTTATAAAGTTCTACTTTTCAGATTTTTTTCATATTTTCTAAACTTATGGTTCAAAAGTTAGAGGGGGTCACATTGTTTTTTACTTTTGGAGCGATTATTTCCGAAATTATAGACATTATCAAAAAATGATTTTAGTAAACCCCTATTCATTTTTAAATACCTTTCTAACAATATATCACACGTTAGGGTTGAAATTAATAAAAAAACACTTCCCACTTTACATATAGGGTGGCTACCCTAATAAATCATTTTTTTCCAATTTTTATTTTACCACTTTGTCGGCGTGATTGATATACATATTGGTACCAAATTTCAGCTTTCTAGTGCTAACGGTCACAGAGATTAAGCTAGGACGGACGGACGGACGGACGGACAGACAGACATGGCGAAACTATAAGGGTTCCTAGTTGACTACGGAACCCTAAAAACGGAACCCTTATTGGATCAATTTATTATCTGTCTGTCAAGCCCCTTTACCTCATCGGCGGCGGCGATCTCTCGCGTCCGGCCCTGGTTCAGTCCATGGTCCGGAGCGAGAGGGAATGGGAAGCGGTCACCTCCGCGTGCGAAGCAGTAATGCTAGTGTAGGAGGAGGCCGGGCGTTTGAGGGAGAGAACCTCAAACCAACCCAGCCGCGGCCACCGTAGATGCGGGCCTGTGGACGGTGAGCAATGGGTAGTTCACCGTCTGCCCGTCTATTGACGACAGGCCGTGTCGACGGCGCGTTCGTGTTTCACGCGCGCCTCAAGAGAGTCAGCAAAGCAGAGGGGCTTGCCAGGGCCTCCGCCTGTCGGGGTAGCGGGTTGTTCGAAAGAGATACCGCGGCCTCGGAACGTAAAGGGCAATAGAAGGAACATGGGTGGGTTTTAGTCAGTACAAGTCTGACATGCCCCCCGCTCCGCCCAGAGCGGGGGAAGTTATTTGATTATTTCCCACCCAAAAAAAAAAGACCCTTTATCTCGTGAACGCGTGAAGGTATCGAGTTGAAATTAAACCATATATTCAAGTAAGTGGTTGTTCTTGCAGCTGTAAAAAACTATCAACATTCTAAGTCTACGCAGTCAAAAGAAATGGCCGTTTATGTCGTAAGTTTGTACGGAACATTGGCGCGTGTCCAATAACAGACTGACAAACAAACAGACGGAAAATTAATCCTATAGGGATTCCGTTCTTTCCGTTTGAGTTACGGATCTCTAAAAAATAATCAAGTCACTTTGTACTAACCTGATCAGAAATGATGTGGTATTTCGAGCCAGGGTCGAAGTCACCTTCGTGTCTTGCTACTGGTGGTATCACGCCCTGGAATATAGATAGATAAATCATGACGGGCCTGTTGGTCTAGTAGTTAGTGGCCCTGACTGCTGAGCCGGAGGTCGTGGGTTCGATTCCCACCCAGGACAAACTTTGTGTGATGAGCATGATTGTTTGTTCTGTGTCTGGGTGTGATTTATCTATAATATGTATGTATTTATAAATTATATAAGTATGTATATCAGTTGTCTGGTTACCATAACACAAGCTCTGCTTAGCTTGGGATCAGATAGCCGTGTGTGAGTTGTCCCAAGATATTTATTTATTTATTTGATGCAACAAAAGACACAATACAGAAATTGTTACAAGAAAAAAAAATCAAAGAGAAAAAAAGGAACACGTTAAAAAAAAAGTAAGGTAGAAGTTAGATTGACCCGTAGGCGTTTAGACACATCACAAGTCGTAACAAATAAACTCACTTTGGCTTTTGTAATATTATATTATTAGTAAGGAATATTTATAATTACTAGCGGACCCGACAGACGTTGTCCTGTCTACACGTCTTTAATTTGAAAATTTCAAACTTTTTTTAATGAGCTAATAAGCTGTCTAATTTGACACTGCGATGGTAGCGCCGTCTGTCGGATCCAATGTAAGACATTCCAAAATCAACAACTACTAATAAATTAAAAATTAATTAAAAAAACATTGTCCGGCGGACAAAATTGTGAATCTAAACCATTCCCAGATCCCCTTAAACACACACAAAAAATTTCATCAAAATCGGTCTAGTCGTTTGAGAGAAGTTCAGTGACATACACACTCACAGAAGAATTATATATATAAAGATTTGTTTTGTAAAATGAAACGCCACAGACTACCCACAGTACTGTTTCTCCTACTTTAAATCCATCCAAAGGTTGTCTTGAAAAGATCGCTTTTAGCGATAAGACCGCCCATTGTGTCACCCTATTTATAAGTTGTATACTGTTATTCTTGTAATTTGTGTGGTGTACATAATAAAGAATATTCTATCTATCTATCTATGTTATTCAGCGTGAAAACTGTGTTAACAAAAATCCAAAAAGAATCTCTCCGGCGGGGAATCGAACCACGGTCTCCCGCGTGACAGGCGGGGATACTTACCACTATACTACCGAAGATATGATAAATGACGGCAAAATTACGGACAGATTTCTAAAAAGCGACTACTTTTAAAGTCGGAGATCGTTGTCAAAACATATAACTTAACTTCACACCCGTAATCCAAAAAGAGTTAGACAGAGGCGTGTTTAAAAGTAAACTCATATCAAATCAAATCAAATTATTTATTTCAACTAGTTTTTGCCCACGGCTTCGCTCGCGGTTCGGGGTAACACAGTTCCACTGGCGCCTTATTGATTTGTAATAGCAACGCTAAGTTTTCCCTTTTCTTCCCTCTTTCTCCCTCACATCTCTCTTAAAAATAGCCTATGTTCATCTCCTGGTTCCCAACTATCTCTGTACCAAAATTCATCAAAATCGGCTTAGCCAATAAAGCGTGAAGAGGTAACAAACAAACAAACTCATTTTCGCTTTTATAATATTAGTAAGGATAAGACCATCACAGGCACTTTTAAATGTCAAGAAACTAAATGAATCTACAGTCCCTGTCTTAAGGCATAATAACTTGTGGAAGTACTGTAGTTGCCCATTCCAAAGCGTTGATCTCTATGGAGAAGAATGGGCAAGAAACTCCACGGACATTTAGTGCAAGTAATAGGGGGGAACCTATTGCCATCAATCTGGCATGATTCCAAACTCTGTGGCCGGCTATTGTCGAAGTAAGACAGTAGACTGGACTACAAGTAGATACGTGAATCATCATCTGCCTAGCCTTTTCCCAACTATGTTGGGGTCGGCTTCCAGTCTAACCGGATGCAGCTGAATATCAGTATTTTACATGGAGCGACTGCCTATCTGACCTCCACAACCCAGTTAGTACTGGGTAATACGATACCCCTTTTTTTTTTTTTGTTTTTCGGGTGATAAATCATCCAATGACTTCCCCCGCTCTGGGCGGAGCGGGGGGGCATGTCAGACTTGTACTGACCCACCCATGTTCCTTCTATTGCCCTTTACGTTCCGAGGCCGCGGTATCTCATACGATACCCCTTGGTAAGACTGGTTGTCAGACTTTCGGAACACTGACTACCTGTAACGACTGTCAAAGATCTACAAATGACAGCCGGGACTAACGCTTAACGTGCTTTCCGAGGCACGGAGGAAACTCGGTATGTAACGGGTGGTCACCCATCTACACACCAACCTAGGCAAGCGCGGCTCAACCTAGAGATCGACCCGAGCGGCTGCTATTATTTAGCCACGAGCTCCTAGTAGGTACGTGAATCGCTCTGCTATTTCCCATAGCGCAGCGGTGATTGGCGTAATTTTAAGTTTATTTTTTTAACCGACTTCAAAAAAAAAGAGGAAATTCTCAATTCGACTGCACTTTTTTTGTATGTTTGCTACGCGATTTCTCCGTCGATTGTGAGCCGATTTTCAAAATTCTTTTTATATTCGAAAGGCTCCGCATATGAATTTTATTTATATTGCTTGTTTAGTTTGAGTTATCGTTTATAATACATTTTTTTCTTTTAATATACATATATGGACGATATGCTAATATCTCGATAGTAGCAATGGAAAATGATGGTAATTTAATACTCGATAAGAACTTGCGTGATATACCATTATACCACAACTAAAAACACTGAAATAAAAACTTTTGCAAAAAAACCGACTTCCATAAAAATGGACGAAAATAATCTATGAGCCTGGAAGTGAATTTTCTTTTTGAGAAGTCGGTTTTTTTGTCAATTTTTTTTTATTGTAGATAAATCATGTTTATTTTGCAAGTATGTTTTTACAAACACTTTTACACGTCGTTTTTATTTAAAAGGTGACGCTGGTGTTTCGTACCCGACTACTCTGAGAAGAAACAGCCGAAACAAACTTAAAGGTATCTCTTTCGAACAACCCGCAACCCGTATCTAAAGCACGGCCAACGAGAAGCGATACCAAATGTAAACAAAACCCATGCTAAAACCCCATCTAAAATGGCCGCCCGAATGTTGGCGAACCCGTCTTAACGTTGTCATGTTTTTGCCGGGAGAACGAGACATTACGATAAAGGCACAAGATGGAAAGAGATAAATATTAGATTGTCAACGCCACAGTTGTTTTTTAGGTTAATGACACTTTCGTATCGCTGCTAGTTTGCCTTATTTTACTTACCTGGTAACGTAGTTTCATTTGCCACCATCTTGTGTTCATATTTTGGACGCCATCTTCAAATATTGACCAGCGCCACTGTAAAAAATAAAAATATTAAGTACTAGCCCATGCCCGCGGCTTCGCCCGTGTTAAATTCGGTATAACACCTGTAGTTTTTGCCCTAGTGCCTTATTTATTGTAATAGCAATGCTAAGTTTTCCCGTTTCTTCCCTCTTTCTCCCTCATTTTTCACTCTTTTTTTAAAAATAAGCTTATGTCCGTCTCCAGGGTCCCAACTATCTCTGTACCAAAATTCATCAAAATCGGTTCAGCCATGTAGGCGTGAAGACGTAACAAACAAACTCACTTTCGTTTTTATAATATTAGTAAGGATGTCCTACAACAATTAATATTGCTTGGCTGACCATGGTTTAGTAACATCAATAATGAGATATATGGTATCATTTTCTGGGGATATTGTAGCCTTAGAAAATAAGTATTCAAAGCTCAGAAAGTATGCACAAGATCAATGTTTAATATGAAGATGACAGATAGTTGTAGTCCTGTGTTTTAAGTCCCATAAAATATTAACATTTCCATCACTTTTTTTTTAAATAACGTTGCCCCACAATAGGAATTTCTCCTGTATCGTGGGTGCGTTTACAAACACTTAAACTCACATACACAAGCAGCCAGACACGAAACAACTATCTGTAGGTCATACAAATATATGTTCCGTGCGGGGATCGAATCCGCGACACGCAGCGCAGCAGCCGATCGCTCAGGCACTGCGCCAACCATGTCGGCACACATTTGACTAGACAGGGAAAATACTCATAATGCTATGTTATTATACGTTCTGTTATTGCAAAGGTATGTCTACGCTGTTCTCTCATACTTAAGTACTAACGCTGTAACAACAACATTGTAAAACCAAATGATTTTAAAAGAGTAACCATGGAGTTTCTTGCCGGTTCTTCTCCATAGGAAACAACCAACCCGAACCGTACACCTTGTATGTAGGCCTATGTGGAATAAAAATATTTTGATTTTGTGGATAGGTTGGGTCTCACCTGATCCACCATGAACGCGAAGGGCAGGTAGGCCACCTTCTCCAGCGCCATCGTCATCAGGAAGTTCATGCCCACCTCGTAGGGGTCCAGGCTCCTGGCAGAAGAGCATATTTGTGAGAGGCTTATGATTAGATGATGTAAAAGGAAGAAATAAGGGTAAAAGAATGAAAATGGACGAGTTTTAGTCAATAAAAGTCTGGCACTTCCCCCCGCTCCACCCAGAGAAGGAGAAGTTATTTAATGATTTCCACACCACAAAAAAAAAAGAAAACGACTCAAGCATTATTTCGCATATTTCTAAAAAGAATACAAAAACATTATAATTAGCAACAACTCCTCAATTTCACACATTTTGCTATTCAGTATAACTAGGAGCATTTGATTTATCAATTTTTATTTTTTCTAAACTTTGCCCCAGACTAGGGATTTCTCCTGTATCGTGGGTGCGTTTACAAACATTTAAACTCACATACACAAACAGCCAGACCCGGAACAACTATCTGTAGGCCATACAAATATTTATTACGTGCGGGGATCGAACCCGCGACACGCACTGCAGCAGTCGATCACTCAACCACTGCGCCAACCGTGCCGTCCTAATTGCTCCTAGTACTACTGAATAGCAAAATGTGATGTTTTCATCGGGGTGCAAGTCTATCCCCCCCTCCCCCCTTTAGTGATTCGTCGCAACATTTTAGGCTACCCCTCCTCCCCTCTCTGAGCATAACGTGTATCCATTCAATAAAAATATTATTACCCGATTTTTTAGATAAAAATAATCAGTAGGCCTACCATGACGTCTTAAAGCAGAACTTATTCCACTGAGGGAAAGAGATGGTGCTAGACACCCTGTATAGCTCTGTCTCTTTCCCTCAGTGGAATAAGTTCTGCTTTAAGACGTCATGGTAGGGTAGCAGGCTTTGTTTTATTAGACAAGAAATTAGAGAAAGGGTTTTTATTTAATTACTAGCTGTGCCCAGCGGTTTCACCCGCTGAGGTTTAGGGGTATGAAAAATAGATGTTAGCCGATTCTCAGACCTACCCAATATGTACCCAAAACTTCATAAGAATCGGTCGAGCCGTTTCGGAGGAGTACGGTAAGTCGGTAACTAACATTGTGACACGGAAATTTTATATACTAGACTAGCTGTGCCCAGCGGTTTCACCCGCTGCTCACTTAGGGGTATGAAAAATAGATGTTGGCCGATTCTCAGACCTACTGAATATGCATATAAAATTTCATAAGAATCGGTCGAGCCGTTTCGGAGGAGTATGAGAACGAAAATTGTGACACGAGAATTTTATATATTAGATTGGTAAAAAATCTTGTACATGTTTTGCATTAAATCCTTTTCTCTTTTATCTGTCTGCCTGACTGTCACTCAAGACCCTTTATCTCAGGTAGGTATCGAGTTGAAATTAAAAATATATACTCAAGTCTATGGGCCCTTCGAGCTGTGAAAAAATCAACCTTCTAAGTCTACACAGTCAAAAGATATGGCTGTTTATGTCGCAAGGCCTTGTAGATTCTTAGACGCTTATTAAGTTTTGTTATTTTATTTTACTTTTTGTAAAGTAAGCAATTACTTATTGTCGGGCCTACGCTGTCCTCTCATGCTTATGTGCTAACGCTGTAACAACAACATTGTAAAACCGAATGATTTTAAAAGAGTAACCATGGAGTTTCTTGCCGGTTCTTCTCCATAGGAAACGACCAACCCGAACCGTGCATCTTTTCTCGACGTTTTATAAGTGCCCATGTAGGCCTATGTGAAATAAATATATTTTGATTTGATTTGATAGATTTAAGGTTGTACGGAACTCGAGGGTTCCGTACAAACCAACTGTTTTCTGATTGTCACATTATCCCCTTCCCTCTATCATGATTAGCCGTAATTGGTTTTTGAGCCCTTCCCCACGTTGCGGGTTGTTCGAAAGAGATACCGCGGCCCCGGAACGTAAAGGGCAATAGAAGGAACATGGGTGGGTTTTAGTCAGTACAAATCTGACACTCCCCCCACTCCGCCCAGAGCGGGTGAAGTTATTTGATGATTTCCCATCCGCAAAAAAAGCCCCTCCCCACCTGTTTTTAACTTACGTGATTAAAGAACGTCCCCAATGTGGGTTAGTAGTTCTATACTCACTTATTTTGATAAAGTCCGACTCTTTGTAGGTGAGGTAGATTGTAGACTGATAGCGTGGCTGCGTTCGCGACTGCCTCGTGAAATGCTAACAAAAAAAAAACACAATATAATCATAAATCTTAGTACTCTTAGTAATCTTAATAATCTAGCAATCTTAGTAATATTAGTAACCTTAGTAATCTTAGTAATCTAAGTTATCTTAGTAATTTTAGTAATCTTTGCTTTTACTCTGGACGCTCTTAATGTGCTCGTTTTAGAAAAACGAGTAACCATGGAGTTTCTTGCCGGTTCTTCTCCAACGACCAACCCGAACCGTGCACCCTTTTCTCGACGTTTTATAAGTGCCTATGGTAATGAGTGGCCACAACACTGCTGAGTGGGTTGTGTTATCTTGGGGTCTAAAACTGCCGCTTTTTCTGCTTAAGCAAGCAAGCAAGTTTTAGACCATATGAGGATAATAATTATGAATTATGTTAAAACTAGCTTTTGCCCGCAGTTTCGCTCGCGCTTAATTCAGGGTAACACAGTTCCCCTTTCCTGATTTGCAGGTACCTGCACCTGTAGTTTTTCCCTAGCGCCTTATTTATTGTAATAGCAAAACTAAGTTTTCCCTTTTCTTCCCTCTTTTTCCCTCATTTCTCACTTTTTTCAAAAAAAAGTCGTCTCCAAGGTCCCAACTATCTCTGTACCAAAATTCATCAAAATTGGTTTAGCCATGTAGGCGTGAAGACGTAACAAACAAACAAACAAAGTCACTTTCGCTTTTATAATATTAGTAAGGATTCCTAAAATGGTCAAAACTAGATGAGGCCGGTGTTTCGTATCCGACTACTCTGAGAAGAAACAGCCGAAATAAACTCAGAGGTCATAGTCTCTTTTAACAGCCAGGCAAAAATCTTACTCAACTTACATGAGGACTATGCAGACTAGTGTCTGAAATGGTTTTTAAGAAAGCACCAAACATTGAGTGGATCTGTCCAGTCAGTGCAAGCATTTATCAGTTATCGTGTAGCTCGACTCATCATAACCCAAAGAGCTCAACGACACGACGAACAATACCAAAAAAGGACAGTCGTGTAGGTCGCTTTTGTACTGAAACTGCCAGACAATCGGCAAAAACAAACAAAGTAAGTAAAAGTAATGATCGAATGGTAACGTCATCAGCCATTTTAGAGTCCGTTATATTGTTCGTTGACTATTATATATTGATCCCCGCACGGAACAAATATTTGTATGGCCTACAGATAGTTGTTTCGTGTCTGACTGTTTGTGTATGTGAGTTTATATGTTGGTAAACGCACCCACGATACAGGAGAAATACCTAGTGTGGGGCAAAGTTTAAAAAAAAAACTGAAATTTCTGTCTAACTGTGCCTTACCAGGGTTAGCGCCATCCCTGAAGAGTTGTGGTTGCTCGGAGTATTGGAGGTAGTACTGAATATGAGCCATCTCGTGGTGGGTTGACACCAGGTCTTGCATCGTCACTTCTGTACATTGCTTTATTCTGGAAACAAGGTATGGTTAATGGGTATGGTGTGTGGTGTAAATAAACACGTAACTCATGTTGTTGAGGATTTATTGTCCACAAGTCCTTACATAAGCTTACGTACATAAAGATAAGTCAAAAACCTGACGAAAAATTTGACGGGCCTGTTGGTCTAGTGGTTAGTGGCCCTGACTGCTGAGCCGGAGGTCGTGGGTTCGATTCCCACCCAGGACAAACTTTGTGTGATGAGCATGATTGTTTGTTCTGTGTCTGGGTGTGATTTATCTATAATATGTATGTATTTATAAATTATATAAGTAAGTATATCAGTTGTCTGGTTACCATAACACAAGCTCTGCTTAGCTTGGGATCAGATAGCCGTGTGTGAGTTGTCCCAAGATATTTAAACCGAGGTTTACAGGAGATTTACGTAATTTGTGTTCAACACGCCCTAGAAATAATTCTATGGGCAATAATAAATATTTTCTTTCTCCAATATTTTAACAGTTTTATGAGCTTTATAATGCTATTTAGGTACACATAAGTATTTTATTTTTTCACGTTTTCTTGGAAAAACTGATAGATGACCGTTTCTACGACACTTATTCGTTGTATTTATAATACTTGTTCTCTTATACGATTTCTAAAACAAGGTAAATAAATTAAATAAAAATAAAAATCGTATGTCAGCATGTGCGCATAGATAATCTAAAGCCAATGATACATTAAAAAAATGCCATTTTCGACATGTCTTTATGTACGTAGGGACCGTCGACATATAAGTAGTTCAGAAGGCACAATAGAGGAATGTTCACAAGGACAAGCTTAAGCACAGTATAGCGTTGCGAAAGGGTGAAAGTAGATGAATGATAGACAGAGGAAATATACCTAAAGGAACTATAGTAACAAGAGAGTGTCCATGGAGTTTCTTGCCCATTCTTCTCCATAGAGATCAACGCTTTGGAATGGGCAACTACAGTACTTTCACAAGTTATTATGTCTTGTGACCGGGACTGTAGATTCATTCTGTTTCTTGACATTCAAAAGTGCCTGTAATGGTCTAATTGAAATAAATGATTTGATTTGATTTGAGTACATTTTGATACAAGTGCAGAAAATTTGTGATTGCAGTCGAGTCGGATTTTACTGTGTTATGGAGCCGAGACAACCTTTGGATGGCCAAGGGTTGCCTTGAGGTCACTTTTAGCGATAAGACCACCATTGTGTCACCTTATTTATTTAATTTAAAAAGAAAACGTTGCCCCACACTAAGAATTTCTCCTAAATCGTAGGTGCGTTTACAAACTTTTTTTTTAATTCACATACACAAACAGGCAGACCCGAAACAAGTATCTGTAGGTCAAATATCTGTTCCGTGCGGGAATCGAACCCTCGACACGCAACACAGCAGTCAATTGCACAGCCACTGCGCCAACCGTGTGGTCAAATTTATAAGTTGTTTACTGATATTCTTGTAATTTGTATGGTGTACATAATAAAGGTCTTCGTAAGTTAAAGGAGAAGCAAAGGTATGAAGCCAAAAACAAAACTAACCCAGTTTAACAATAAAAAAAAAATGGATAAATTAAATGTTAATTTGTTGATAGGAGGCAAATTATTTTATTAATATTAATGTTTATTTATGATATTCTGTTCATAAACAATTTAAGTTAAAATAAATTATTGAAAATCTTAAAAACATGCTGCAGTCATTAATAAAAAAAAACAAATACAAAATATAATCAGTAATATGTGTGTTATTTTTAATAATGATACTGACAACATTTCACTTAATTGATAGTTATTTTTAAATTTAGATATAACTTTTATTTATAACTAGCTTCCGCCCGCGACTTCGTCCGCGTGGCATGATTACTTTGAGCGAACGCTAACTTTAACTCGCGTGATGATCGAAAAAGAAAAATCTTTCTCTCCCCTTTTGTTCCGTCGTTCTCCCCCTATTCCCACTTAAAAAAATGTCCGTGTCCAGGATTCTAACTATCTCTGTAGGTACCAAAATTCATCAAAATCGGTTTTGCTATTTGGGCGTGAAGACGTAACAAACAAACAAACTCACTTTCGCAATTCAGTCCTGCAGTTTCTGATATTCAATTTCCTGCCTACCCTCTTAGTCTATTGGCGTGATTATTGCAAGTGATGCTGAGTCAAATAAAAAAAGTCCCATTAAAATCGGCCCAGTAGTTTCCGAGATTCAATTTTCTGCCTACCCCCTTAGTCTATTGGCGTGATTATTTCTATCCTTCTTTACCTTCCAAGTAATGTTGAGTCAAATAAAAAAAAGTCCCATTAAAATCGGTTTAGTAGATTCTGAGATTCAATTTCCTGCCTGCCCCCTAAGTTCATCGGCGTGATTATTTAAATCCCAGTTTACTCTCCAGGTGATACTGAGTCAAATAAAAAAAGTCCCGTCAAAATCGGTCCAGTAGATTCTGAGATTAGCCCGGACAAACAGACAGACAGACAGACAGACAGACAGACAAATTTTAAAAATTGTTGTTTTGGCTTCTATTACGGTAATTAAGACCCCCTGTAACAATTTTTCATAAAAATCTTCAATGTACAGAAATCGATCTTTTACAGTCTTATTATATGTATGTATTATGTTATTTTTGCTTGTTTTATTTTATACCTTAACTTTGTACGCCATCTATTGGCAAAACATAGCGAACCTATCTCTAATATAAGTAGGTACTACCTGTAAACACCTATGTTCTACAAAATAAATGATTGTTTGATTGATAAAAAATGAAATAAAAAAAAAGTTAACGCAGACTTGTGTTTGTGGTTATCTGTGGAAAAACACACTCTGCTGAGCTGGACGCACTAGCATGTAACCTCGAAAGATCAATTCAATCGTTATTCATAGTGCAGTAGAATAGTTTCCAAAAAAAAATAAAACTAGTCCGTCTTTTAGATTATTCAAAAATAAGGGATACGTATTTTTTTATTTGTAAATTAGACCAAAAATGACAAAGATATAGCCCATTAAAGTTACATGTGACGTCACTCGTTCTGAAAAAATGTAGCAACGCGTGACGTCACACAAAATCTAATTTACAAATAAAAAAATACGTGTCCCTTATTTTTGAATAATCTAAAAGACGGACTAAATAGAATGTAATTACTTTGACCCTGGAAACTACCCTATAGTTACACATATTACCTATAGTCGATCCGGTTGCACAGGTCCCAAGCGCTGGCGGTGCACTGCACACTGCGCTGCGCAGGCCGCACTAACATGGAGCCGCGCCAGAACTCAGGAGGAACGGGTTTTAAACCCATTGATGTGTAGAACTCTTCGGCCATTTGGAACATTCTGAAAACAAATGGACATTTTGCTGCGCCTTAATAGGGTCATGTACTCACGAGTAATAAGCCTAGCGTGTAACTATTTGTACATTGTGCATTAAATGAATCCTTACTAATATTATAAAAGCAAAAGTGAGTTTGTTTGTTTGTAACGTCTTCACGCCTAGATGGCTAAACCGATTTTGATGATTTTTGGTACAGGTATAGTTGGGACCCGGAGACGGACATAGGCTTAAAAAAGTGATAAAAGGGGGAGAATAAGGGAAGAAAAAGGGAGAGATAGAACATTTTTTTTCGATCATCACGCGGGTTTAAGTTAGGGTTACCCATACCATAAGTAACTGTGCCACACGGTCGAAGTCGCGGGCGGAAGCTAGTGAATAAATAAATAAAAAGTTGTCAACTAAAACTTGATTCTGTTAGTAGTATGTACCTACTGATGTTAGGTATGGTTGTTCAAATACAGGGTGAAAACCAACCCTTCGCGAAGCCAACCATGCATTCTGGATAAAAAGAAAGATGGTCATTTCGTACCACGAAACGATGAAACGATGGCGTCCTAACACGCCATATATATGAAAAATACCGTTATTTTTTAAGGTTTTAAAATACACAAGAATTATCTTTTTAAGTAGCCACAAAACAAAGTTATCTATATTTTAGTATTCACAACATTTTTGAAATTATTTAGAATAATAGTTTCGGAACGCACCCGTTTACGATTCATTTCGCTTTTAAAATGGCTTTTTAATAAAAGACTATAACTATTCACGATTTTTTTAATAGTTGTTGACTGCAATTGAATACAATTAGTGTACAGGCATTAAATCAACCAATATACTGATTATTATTACGGATTCTTGTCATAAAAAAATAATTATGTAACTTCATGGTAATATATGCGTTTTGTTCAACTACGTATAACAGAACGTCATTTTGTCATCGACAGGTTACTTAATCTGTGGACATCGATCCGCACCATTGATTGACACCCGGGGATCATTCCAATGTGAATTGTTATGATACATACTGTGCTATTTTGGATTTCCTTCTGTTTATTTGACCTTGGCATTGTCTTACGGACTGAAAACTACCACTTGTAACGATTATTCTGTGCTTTTCATTTGATACTAACCTCAAAGTATTGATGGGGTAATTATAAAGAAATTGTGGCCATTTAGATATGATTTTCTATAACAGGATGGTGTTTATAACATAAAAACAAACCAAACTCACTATAGTTTATTTTGGGACATGAAAAACAAAGTCAAGTCCAGCTCCTATAGAAATTTCCATTTCTCCACTGTTCCTATTCTTGATAGTCTAACCAAATGTCATACGATTAATTACCTTGCTAGTCTGACGCGACCCAATATCAGCCCCTTTGCCTTCACCCCAGTCGACCCGGAAGAGATCAAGAAAATTATCCTGTCCATTAAATCCAAAGTCGTGGGCTGTGATGATATCAGTCGCCACATGATCGTGACGGCTCTTGATCAGCTCCTTCCTGCAATTTCCCATGTGGTTAACTTCTCCCTTTATTCCGGTGTTTTCCCGTCAATATGGCGGAAAGCCCATGTTCGACCACCACCAAAAATTCCTAATCCTACTCTTCCCTGTCACTTTCGACCAATTTCCATCCTTCCTTTTCTATCTAAAGTACTTGAGGCCTGTGTCCATAAACAATTCTCCTACCTACTTTATCCATCATAACTCCCTCATTAGTCCATTCCAATCTGGTTTCAGGCCCGGGCATAGTACCGTTTCCGCTCTCCTTAAAGTGACTGATGATATAAGGCGGGGAATGGAAGACACAAAAGTTTCCGTTTTAGTATTGATAGATTTCTCCAACGCCTTCAATACCGTCAGTCACGAAGTCCTCTTATCCATACTCTCCTATCTCATGGTCTCTCCCGAGGTTTTGGATTGGTTCTCTTCCTATCTTCGGGGGCGTCAGCAGTCGGTTCTTGCGGGAGACTCTTCTTCCAGCTGGTGTAACCTTGAAACTGGCGTCCCTCAAGGCGGTATATTATCTCCACTATTATTCTCTATTTTTATCGATCTTATAACTTCTGAGCTTCAGTGTGCGTATCATCTTTACGCTAATGACTTACAGCTTTACTGTCAAACGGGTGTTGACAACTTATCCGATGCGATTGAGGAGCTAAACCGGGATTTAAACGTGGTGAAAAATTGGTCTAATCGGTTTGGAGTAGCGGTTAACCCAACTAAGTGTCAGGCTATCATTATAGGGAGCCCCTATAGTCTACGAAGGCTGAATGGGTTAACGGTGCCACCGGTTAGTTTTGATGACACAGTCATCCCCTTTAGCTCCGACGTCAAGGATTTGGGTTTGTACGTTGACACTTGTTTAGACTGGCGTAAGCAGGTCGCGATTGTGAGCAAAAAGGTCACCGGAACGTTGCGGTCGCTTTATCGTTTAAAAAATATTCTCCCTTGTCACATTAAGGCAATGCTGGTTCAATCACTTATATTCCCCATAATTGACTATGGTGATGTGTGTTACTATGACCTGAATGCAGATCTCCTCAACAAACTTGACCGACTTCTAAATAACTGCATTCGATTCGTTTTCAATCTTCGTAAGTATGACCATGTTTCTGCACATCGGTCGCTTTTGAAATGGTTACCCATCAGACAGCGACGAGCGCTGAGGGCTTTGACCACCTTGTTTTCTCTGCTCGATAAACCCACATCTCCTTCTTATCTTACTTCTCATTTTAAATATTTATGCGCTGCGCACAGCAAGCACCTTCGGTCCTCCAATAATCGCCTTCTACGATGTCCTACTCATCGCTCTGGTTTCCTTAAATATTCCTTCTTTGTCCAGGCGGTTTTCCTGTGGAATGCGCTCCCTCTGAATATCAGGACGGCTACCAGTCGGTTCACATTTAAGGTAAAAGCTCGCGAACACTTACGTAAGAAGTTGGCAGACTCATCTCAAAATTAAAAAGTTGTCAGTTTTTCATCATATTTAGTAGTTTTTACCTCTCTTTACTTTTGTATATTTTCTATGTATATGTATTTATTATTAATAAAATTAACATTTCCTGTCACATTGCACCTACTATGTCTTTGTCTCTGCATCACCCTAAGGTAGACTGGTAGAAAATGCCCAAGGCATTAAGTCCGCCTTTGTACAATGTTTTTGTTACTTGTGCATGAAGTTTTAATAAATAAAATAAATAAATTTGGCCATTGTTCTTTGTGTTAATGAAGAAGGTTTCAGTTTGCCTCTAAAGGAAAAAAACGAAACCCTTATAGGATCAGTTTGTTTTCCGTCTGTCTTCTGTCTGTCAGAGACGCTTTATCTCGGGAACGCGTGGAGGTATCGAGTTGAAATTAAAACTTTATACTCAAACTAGCTTTCGCCGCGGCTTCGCTCGCTTTAAATTCGGTAGCGCCTTATTGATTTGTAATAGCAACCCTAAGTTTTCCCTTTTCTTCCCTCTTTCTCCCTCATATCCCACTCTTTTTAAAAAAAATTAGCCTATGTCCGTCTCCTGGTTCCCAACTATCTCTGTACCAAAATTCATCAAAATCGGTTTAGCCATTAAAGCGTGAAGAGGTAACAAACAAACTCACTTTCGCTTTTATAATATTAGTAGGATAGTAGGATCTATCGTTGTCTACCTATCTATCTAAGTTTTATAAATGTATATTTTACCTGAGAGGAGTGAAACCTTGCCTCAGCATCTCAGCAGTGACGTCGACGTTGGGAGTCTGAGGGAACGGCATCACCAGGTCCATGATCGACTTCCAGTTCTGGGCCCACATATTACCTAGTAGAAAGGTAGGACAGTACGTATTAATAAATAAAAGTTACACAAAAATCCTTACAAATAAAAAAGCGAAAGTGAGTTTGTTTGTTACGTCTCCGCGCCTAAATGGCAAAACCGATTTTAATGAATTTTGGTACAGAGATAGTTGGGACCCTGGAGACGGACTTTGGCGTATTTTTTTTTATAAAAAAGTGAGTTAAAGGGGGGAAATACGGCAGAAGAGGGGAGAGAAAGATGATTTTTTTTAGATTATCACGCGGGTTAAAGTTAGCGTTAGCCCAAAGTAACTATGCACGCGGACGAAATCGTGGGTGAAAGTTAGTTAATAAATAATAGAAAGAAAGCAAAATTGTTTATTAGACTCGCACAGGATAAGACAAAAAAAATCCTTATTTAAAAATAGAGAATAATAAAAAAGACAATTAATTAAATTACTTACTTCCCTTCCCTTTTTTTGCTCTTTATCTTTCGGGGCCGCGGTATCTCTTTAACGTAACTTGCTTAGCAAACCTCCACAACCCAGTAAGTGGGGAACCATTGGGGAACCGTTTACTTATCTAATCTCTGTCCAATACGTCCACTTACCCAACAAGTGCGCCGGGATAGGTCCATCAGATCGCACGTTAGTTTCTCCATATCTTTGCACCAACTTCCTCCTTACGTAAGTGAACAGTTGCTTGTAAAGTGGCTGTATTTGGTTGTATATCTCCTCGACACTTGCTCTGAATGAGGAGTCTTCGTATGCTGCACGCATTTGGTCTCCAGCGTCTCTATATCCTGTGAAAGGATGGAAATGTATGTCTTCGGAAAGAAATGAAAAAAAAAACAAACAAAAAAGTCTCTTCAGTCTCTACTGATTGATAGACAAATGTTATTACTGTGTGGATAATATTTAAATGATAATTGTTTGTAGGTATGAACAATACTGATTTGTTTTTTTTTATAATTATATTTGACATTATTTTTATTCATGTAAAAACATGCCAGTATTGTTGACATTCTATAATTTTATTTGATATTTTAAAATTGTTAATTTTAATAGACGAATCCTAATTGCAATTTTCATTTTAATTGACATAATTATCATGTAATTTTAAGAATTTGATTGACATTTAATATTTTGTTTTTTTTTATTTTGGTAAATTCGGATTATTAAATTATAATCTTAATTTGTATGTCAGTGTGACACAAGACATAGCAAGAACGAGCTTTACTTAGAACATCCTATCAATGTAACTACCTACCTATGTCTTACAAATGAATAAAATTATTATGATTATGCTTCTACGATGTCTTTCTCTGCTTTCTTTGTCCAGTCTTCCTTTGGAATGAGCTCCTTCAGAATATCAGGACGGTTACTAGTTAGTTTCGTTCCAAAAATAAAGCTTGTGAACATTTATAAGAAGTTGGCAGATTCGTCTCAGAATTAAGTTGTAGCTGTTGTCTTGTTACGGTCTCTTAACTTTATATATCTGTCGCAGGGATATGATAGAAACAGGGATTTGGCCAATGTTGTGCAGAGTGGGAGGAAGCACCAACAGCATTGTGAGAGTGTTTGCCGACAGGCTGGATGGGCCTACCCTGGGTAGGTTGATTGATAAATTGATTAATCTACCCGGGGCTGAGTTTGGCCACATGCGTGATAAGTACTAACATAGGTTTTAATGATAATACTAACACAATATCAAATATTTGCTCATTCTTATATTATAAGCAACAAAATCATTTCTCATTTAATTTAAGTAATTCTATTCTAACTTGATTTTATTATTAAAATTTTATCCAATGTAATTTAAAATGTGCTCTTTATTGTAATTAAGTTTAGTAATTTATTTTAATTTAATCTAATTTATTGTAATCAATTTAACATTTAATAGTTGTTTTTAAAGTATTCATAGTATTTTTTTTTCCTCTAATATCTGTATAAACAGTAATTGTTTTAATAAATTAATTTATGTTATTATCCGCGCAAAATGTAGTGCATGCTGTGCTTTTCTATAAGTAATGAGGCGCTTAGACTTAAGTTGGCAATGTGTAAATTACAATGTAATAGCATACTCATTGTTGAGAAGCCTAATATTAAATAAATAAACAATGTGGGCCAATATTACATATTTTTATTGTGCCAATATAGTCTGTAAATAAGAGATTTGTATTATTTCAGGTGTAGTAACACCAACTTACAAAATAAACCTTTAAAATACCACAGAAAAGTTATTTTTGTCATTTCACTGAACCAATTTTGAGTTTTGATCAAATCACTAGATTTGCTTAGGGAAATGATACAATCGTGTTGTTATTTTAACATCCTCCGTGATTTGATCAAATCCCTTAGGGATTTGGAGAAGAACCGGCAAGAAAATCTTTTAAAATTATTTTCTAACTAGGAATAACGCGTTCTATCTAAAAACTAGTTTTAACTGTAACATAAATATGTGTCTTTTACGTATTTTGTCTTGTGCATTAAGTTTGAATAAATAAATGAATGTATTAGTGAAGGTCATGGGAAAGGAGCTTGTTTAGGGAAGTAGACTCCAGTACCAAGGTTTCCGTACAAAGGAGAATGGGCATTTTGGTACCGCCTTATTAATTGTAATAGCAATGCTAAGTTTTCCCTTTTATTCCCTCTTTCTCCCTCATACCTCAATCTTTTTTTTTTAAAAAATAGCTTATGTCCGTCTCCAGGGTCCCAACTATCTCTGTACCAAAATTTATCAAAATCGGTTTAGGCATTTAGGCGTGAAGAGGTAACAAACAAACTCACTTTCGCTTTTATAATATTAGTAAGGAGTAAGGAAGTAAGGATTATTTATTGTTTTTGTATTTTTTCAATTCACTATTTATTGTTTTTTAGGTTTTTCAAATTAATTATGTAATGTATTAAAGTAGGATTAATTCAAACACAATTCAAATTGTTAAATGGATGAATAAATAAATAAAAAACTATCCCGCAGCCTCGGATGAAGGTGTCCTGATGTACTTACCAGTAGCTACAGCTGCCTGATTAGCCAACTGCACGTATCTCATAAACCGATTCTTCAGCTTCGGTCCAGTCTGCTCCCGAAAACTTCTCCAAACATACAACAATTCACTTTCAATCCTCGAATGAGCCAAGATCCTGGATATCTCAGGATCCAACTGCATATCACAATAGTTGGATTCAGTTGATTCGGTGTAAGGTTGGTAGTGCTGGTACGGTTGGTTGGCAAGTTGGTAGCCTTGGTTTATGTCCTGGTATTCGTGGCTGTAAGGGATCCGAGGTATGTGGGGATCATACGGCTTTTGGCCATAAGGACAGATCTTTGCTGAGTTGAAGATTTCTTTCATTTCTGATATTAGTTGTTGGAGCTGGAAAGGAATTTAAATAAAAATAAGTATACGTATTTTTCGTCATTTTTGTGTTTTTTGCCAAAAACGTTTTTTAATTCTGCCATTTTATTTTTCTAATGATGGTATTTCAAAATTGAAAATGACTCTTAAATTACCCAAGCAATTTAGATGAAATTCATATGGACCTTCAGGAGTATATCCCCTCGATTATAAAAAGAATATAGAAAATCGCCCCACAATCGACGGAGAAATCGCGTAACAAACACAAAAAAGAACAGCCAAATTGAGAACCTCCAACTTTTTTTTAAGGTGGGTAAAAACTGTATCCTATTTTCACACTAATTGATAGTGTCGCTTCT
Source organism: Ochropleura plecta (assembly GCA_905475445.1). NCBI lineage: Eukaryota > Metazoa > Arthropoda > Insecta > Lepidoptera > Noctuidae > Ochropleura > Ochropleura plecta. The sequence goes on along the minus strand of FR997750.1, from coordinate 1,628,168 downwards.
AAACATCAATTTCTGGAAAGTAATAACATACCAACATATGAATTGAATATAGGTATTGAGTACCTATTTTGCATCTATTTTTTTTTCTTAAAAAACGTTGCCCCTAACCCTAGGAATTTCTTCTGTATCATGGATGCGTTTACAAACATTATTGAACTCACATCCACTAACAGCCAGACCCGAAACAACTACTTGTAGGTTATACAAATATTAGTTCCGTGCGGGGATCGAACCCGCGACACGCAGCGCAGCAGTCGATCGCTCAACCACTGTGCCAACCGTCTCGTAAACTTGTCCAGATTTAAAGCCATAATAAGCAAGAGGCATGAGACGTGAGGCCTTCACCTCTGGACCATCATGACATTAGATAGAATATTCTTTATTATGTACACCATATAAATTACAAGAATAACAGTATACAACTTATAAATAGGGTGACATAATGGGCGGTCTTATCGCTAAAAGCGATCTTTTCAAGACAGCCTTTGGATGGATTTAAAGGAGGAGAGACAGGACTGTTAGTAGTCTGTGGTGTAACATTTTTCAAAGGAAATAGTTACCTACATTTGAAAAAATAAATAAATACTTATTTATAAATATATGTAAAATAATAATCATGAAGGGCAAAGAAATATTTAATATAGTATTGGTGTTTAAGGTTGAGAGGAGGTGGAGAGAGGCTTTTTGACTAGAATTTTAAAAGTGGATAGGGTTTGAGCGCTCCTTATAGACACAGGTAGTTTATTCCATAGCCGTACAGCTTGAACTGTAAAGGATTTACATTCTCCTCTTGTTCTATAGGAAGCTTACCTCAGAATATTTATCATCAGGTAGAGCAGCTCTGCTAGCTTGCACGATCTTCACCAGCTGCCTTCTCCCCTGAGGATCCGACAATCTCGAGGAGTCGTAAGCTGCCGCCTTCCTCCAGGAAAGCCTCTCAAACTTGGAGCTAAGAGCCAGCTCCTCCAGCATCCGACGACGATTGTACTCTGTGATGTTGGTGACGAATTTCCATTGGGACATTGTTACCCTGGAAAAGCATGTCATTAATTAGAAATTTCTTATAGCAGACCTGCGAGGAAAGTTGTATAAGATATGTAGACACAGTGTGTAGGAGAGACAAAACAGGAAAATTTAAAATTATCAATCATATAATACACATAAAAAAAATAGAATCCTCACTAAAAGCGAAAGTGAGTTTGTTTGTTTGTGACGTCTTCACGCCTAAATGGCCCAACCGATTTTGATCAATTTTGGTACAGAGATATTTGGGACCCTGGAGACGGACATAGGCTAAAAAAAGTGAGAAAAGGGGGAGAAAGAGGGAATAAAAGGGGAGAGAAAGATAATATTTTTTCGATCATTACGCGGGTTAAAGTTAGCCTTAGCCCAAAGTAACTGCCACACGGACGAAGTCGCGGGTGGAAGCTAGTGATATATAATTACGCAAAATATTACAATATATATGAGAGGTAGAGGAGGTATTGTGTGCCAGTGGAATTTACTACCGGTTTCTCTGTTCGCTAATCTAATTAATACTTACTTTAAAAAAAAGATTATTAAAATCTTACCTGTAGCACATTCCAGAAGCTTCTCTGTCATATTCTCGAAGAAACTGCGATGCCTCTGCTGTATTTGTGTTGCCACCCTGAAAATTAGAATACATTTTATTAGTTGACTGGCTTTTTTTGCAGATGGAAAACCATCAAATAATTTCCCCCGCTCTGGGCGGAGCGGAGGGGAGTGTCAGATTTACAATGACTAAAACCCACCCATGTTCCTTCTATTGCCCTTTATGTTCCGGGGCCGCGGTATCTTTCTCGAACAACCCGCAACTCCGGCAGGTGGTGGCCCTGGCAGGCCCCTCTGCTATGCTGACATCTCTTTAAGGTGCGCGTGGAACCCTAACGCGCCGTCCACACGGCTAGTTGACTAGCTCTGATTCGTTTATCGCAAGCTATTATTGTTTTTTTTTAGAATACAGCCAAAACTGTTTTTTTTTCTTTTATAGAAACGTTGCCCCACACTAGGAATTTCTCCTGTATCGTACGTTTACAAACATTTAAACTCACATACACAAGCAACCAGACCCGAAACAACTATCTGTAAGTCATACAAATATTTATTCCGTGCGGGGATCGAACCCGCGACATGCAGCGCAGCAGTCGATCTCTCAGTCACTGCGCCAACCGCGTCGTCAAATTGCCGTGTCGTTTAGAATTGAGAAACCATTCTCATTTTTTTGAAGTGGGTTAAAAATAGCGAAGTTTATACATCTTTAGAGTAATCATGATGTCTCCAACCTTCTCAAAAACCAGATTTAGCCAGTTAAAACTTTCTGGTTCACCCGCCAGACCTTCGGAAAACCCTGACAGCATCAGACATTGTGATCTACTCAGAAAAAAGCATAACGCACGCACGAGATGAGATGATTGTTACAAAATCGGCGGAAATCCTTACAGAAGTTACAACCTATTAGATGAATTGCAAGCCTTACTGTAATCGTGATGTTAAGGTACGATCACGGCCTCGGGTGAAGCAACTTGCGTTAGGACAAACGCGCGACCGACACATGTTTCAAAGGAAACAAATGTAGCGGTCATTGCGAAACAAAATAAAGAGATCATTTAAAAGGCGCGAGTACTGTAGAGATGTAACCTACACGTACATCATCATAATTTTAATGCCCTTGTCCATTCTATTTGGGGTCGGCGCAATACGTTTTCTTTTTCCATTATTTCCTGTCAGACGTCATGGAATTATTTACTCCTTTCTCCTTCATATCATTCCTTACACGACCCATCCATCTTTTCTTTGACCTCCGTCTCCATCCATCAACATTCATATCTATTACTCTCTTAGTACATGCCTTTCGTGATTTCGTCCCTATTATACTTGTCAAAACTAAAACAAACGACCCCGTTTCATTTTTCTATAACAGGTGCAACTTTCAAATTACCTCTTATATACTCATTCCTTACTTTATCCATTTTTGTCACTCCACAGATCCTTCTCAACCTCTACGGACATGGAAAAAGTTATTATTAGCACGTCATATTCATCATTTATCATTTCAGCCCAAAATCACATCAGGGTAAAGACTCAGCAGTGGTAATTTCGGAGGAGGCATATGACTTCCATTCATGTAGCAACATTGCAAAGTTGCTACATGTACATGTAGCAATTTCGTTCTTTATACATACTCATGTTTTACAAAATAAATATATCTTTATCCCCTTTCATATACCGCACTTGCCGTTTCTGAGCTCCCGTAAGCCAGTTGTTTTTGCGGTTTTTACGATATCGTCTTCCCAACAACCCTATATTGAAACCTTTACCAAACTATGTTAGGGTCCGCTTCTAGTCTTTCTGGATTCAGATAAATATATTATATTTTACATGGAGTGACTTCCTTTCTGACCTACACAACAAATACAAAACGGTTTAAGTTCAAGCTTGAATGGTAGACAGTGCGCGTTGTGATATAAATATGTGCTTAGGCCAATTGTTATTAAATTATTAATAGCAATTTTATTGACCTTAAATTATTAACCAAAATGCCTTTAATTTATCGTCGGACATAATATCTTGTCGCCCCGCACGTTGACTCATGTCATGATCTTAACGACTTCATCCATCTGTTTTCTCCCAATCGTTGCCAGAACACACATGACGCTTGATCGCCTAGCATATGGCCAAGGGTTTACAGTGATCGTGCTGTGAGGTGACCTTGGGTTGGGACACAATGTCTTTTGTTTTATAGAATGGTGGTGATATAAATGTCCTATGGCCTAGTGTGGTAGAAAATACATTTTCTGTTATTTCAAGACTATTTTAAATCTACCTAGTGGAAAAGGTTGATAGTGTAGCGGCACTACAATAAGTGTTAGGGCAATATACACTGCTTCTTCGTATAAGGGAGATGAGATTTTATTAACTTTTAATACACTTTCTCGAAAACTGGCTCTTATTGCACTGTGATTAGGTTCAACATGCAATGTACTTCACACTTATGCTTTTTTCTCTTTTATCGCAAATATTGAAACTAGAAAAATGAAAGCCCTTGCGCTTTTTATTTTATCTGATTTTACCACAAATAACATTATATGATCTAAAATCTAAATGAAAAACGTAAGTCATAATTCTAAAGTGTAATAAGAAATAAAATGTGGGGTCTGGGTTTAATAAGTAATATTTTGAATTACGCGTTATCTCGACGTCGGGAGATCGCTAGGTAAATTATGTACCGCCTATGTACCACTATTGTACATGAAGTTTAAATAAATAAATAAATTACATAAATCAGATAATAAATTGGAAGGAGACCTTTTAGATGACAATGAGGTAAAATCAGTTCAATTTTGACGTATTTCAAGAAAACTAGTACTACAACGTTAATAAAAAGAAGCGAAAGTGTCTCCCCATTGTCAGTACATCCGTCTGTCTATCACAACTCGGAAACAATGGCGCAATGAAAGTGGTCAGTTGTACAGCATGGTTTATTAGTGATAGTGATCTGAGGTCAATTTGGTAACGGAAATTATTTCGTTCAAAGTTAATTTAGGCTTTTGATTGGGTTTGAGAATAAAAATTATATACACTCCCGGACTCCTAAATCGAGCCACCTAGCATAATGATTTAGTAACGTCCATAACTTTAAAAAATTGTATGAATGATCAAAAAGTTTTTATGCAATTTTGTAGCTGGCATATTTGTCGCCTAGTTGAAATGCAATTGGTTCTAAATTTAAATTGGTAATCTCGAAAAACAAATGAAGAGCTGTAGTTGTTGTTGTGTTTATAGGAAACCTGAACAATACAGAAACTGTAAATTAAGCAAAGCTCTTAATTTACAGTTTCTGTATTGTTCAGTCCAGATCCAGGAACAGCTTCGAGACTTTCATGGAGTAGCAGTAGATGTTAGTGCTCGTACTGTGAGGAGAAGACTTGCAGAACGTGGACTAAGACCGCATAAGCCAGCCAATGGGCCCAAATTAGAGCGTGCTCACCGAATGTCGCGCCTTCAGTTTGCGCGCCAACATTCACCCTGGACACAAAGGAATTGGAGCCAGGTGCTCTTTAGTGACGAGACTAAAATCATGCTTCGTGGTAACGATGGAAGGAGGAAGGTCTACCGTAGGCAGGGAGAACGATTCGTGCAGTGTTGCATAGAAGAAAAAGTTAGTTATGGCGGTGGGTCGTGGACGGTTTGGGGAGGCATTTCCGCCGCAGGCAAAACTGCACTTGAGTTTGTGTCTGGGCCTCGGATGCCATCACTAAATGCTGACCGTTATATACGCCAATGTTTGGCGACTCATGTAATGCCGTATGCCGAGTTTGTAGGTCCAAACTTCATTTTAATGCATGACAATGCCAGACCCCACACAGCAGGAACGTCAGAAATTATCTCCAAGACGTTGGTATCACCGTAATGGAATGGCCATCAAGAAGTCCCGACATGAACCCAATTGAGCACCTGTGGGACGAATTAAAGCGACGCGTTCGAGCTCGCCATCCAGCCCCACAAACATTACAGGAACTGAAAACTGCTATCGAAGAAGAATGGGAGAATATCCCTCAACATGTGATTTTAACATTGATTAATTCGATGCCAAATCGCATGAATGCTGTCATTAATGCTTAAGGAGGCAATACAAGTTATTGAATAAAAAGATTTTTTTGACTAAACCATTTTTTCTTTAAAATTAAAACAAATGTCTTAGTCTGTACAATGGCAAAATCAACACTTAGGTCATTGAAGGTCATTTAAAAAAAAAAAACAAATTCAGAACAATAGTACAGACGCCTGCAGGTCAAGCTACCCGAAACTGTCAATTTTTCCCAATGAACCTTGAACCTTATACTTTAGAAATAAAGTCGAAAATCTATCAAAGAAATCTGACAGATTGTAGTAGCTTGATGTGCAGGCCTGTACATGAGCCTAATGTTGATTATGCCAGCTAAAAAATTGCATAAAAACTTTTTGATCATTCATAAATTTTTTTAAAGTTATGGACGTTACTAAATCATTAGCTAGATGGCTCGATTTAGGAGTCCGGGAGTGTAGTTAAAAAAAACTCAAAAATATACTTTCTCGTTTAATTCTCACAGCAAACCCTTTCATTTGATACGATTCATAAATAAAAAAGGTAACTCGTCCGCCATTTTTGTGAGACCGCCATATTGGAATTAAAATGACGTCACTTAGCTAAACATTGCATTGTCATCAAAGTAGGTAAAATTTACATAGTTACTTACAGGTAAAGAGAATTAAGATCACATAGAAAAAAAACCGGCAAGTGTGAGTCGGATTCGCGGATCGAGGGTTCCGTACAAACTTGCGTCATAAACAGCCATATCTTTTGACTGCGTAGACTTAGAGTGTTGATTTTCTACAGCATAAAGGGAGCACAGAGTTGAGTACATGGTTACGATACCTCCACGCGTTCCCGAGATAAAGGGTCTTGACAGACAGATGGACGGACAACCTAGTGATCCTATATGGGTTCCGTTTTACATTTTGAGTTACGGAACCCTTCTTCCGATAACTTAAAATATCTGAAATCAATTAAACGATTCTTGGCTTAAATGTCATGCCAATGATTAATAGCAAGACTTGTATTCTGTGCTAAACTTGTCTTAGTTTATAAATAAACGGTCAGGCGCTTGAAAAACAGCTTAATACGACGGCAAAATGTGAATTTCCGAAGCTATTTTGTTTTTAATACATTCCACAGAACCATTTAACAATTTTTTTTTTCTTTCTTCTTTGGCAACTGAGCCGATGTCGACTATTCTGCCAGGCATTTAACAATTGTTCACCAACCACGCTATGTTGTCATTGTCAAACGAGTGCCAAAAAGTAATAGACGTAAATGTGTTGTTGCCCTACAAACGATGAAATATCGATATCGTGTCCTGATTTTTTTATAGTGATCGGAAATCATCAAATAACTTCCCTCGCATTAGGCGCAAAAACCCATCTATGTTCCTATTTTTGCACTTTGTGTTCCGGGGCCGCGGTATCGCTTTCGAACAACCCGCAACCCCGGCAGGCGTTCCAGGCAGGCCGCTCTGCTTTGAGGCCCGCGTGGATCACGAACGCGTCGTCGACACGGCCTGTCGTCAATAGACGGACGGACGGTGAGCTACCCATTGCTCACCGTCCACAGGCCCGATCGTGAGCGCTTGATTGACGTTTAGATCATCATCATCATCATTTAATAGGAGGAAGAGGCAAAATAACGAAAAGAACTAAAGATAGTCGTTTTCTACCATTGTCAGTCAAACTGCAAAGCTACCAAAATTAAGAACTAAGTATTCAACGACTGACACAGTAAACAATGAAAATACCACGAATTTTAAGCACAAGTTTAGAGGCATGACGAAAATCTAATTTCCAAGCTTTAAAACACACTTTTTTAAGGTTAATCTAAAGAGCAATTGGTCATAATGACTTTTTATGCATCTTCCAAGCAATATGACATTTCGGTCATGCTTCGCGGAGACTACGAAGGTTGTGGGACAAAAACTGTCACATATAAGTATGACAAAGACACATGATGTTAAAAAAAGTTATGTACCTATTTAGTCGAATTGACGACGAACACTCAGAAATGTTTCTCCTTCTTACTTCCCCCGCTCTGGGCGGAGCGAGGGGGCGTGTCAGACTTTTACTGACTAAAACCCACCCATGTTCCTTCTATTGCCCTTTATGTTCCGGGGCCGCGGTATCTCTTTCGAACAACCCCGGCAGAAACTCAAATGGCTTCAAAATCTAAAATCTAAATATTTTTATTTCACATAGGCCTACATGGGCACTTATAAAACGTCGAGAAAAGGTGCACGGTTCGGTTTGGTCGTTTCCTATGGAGAAGAACTGGCAAGAAACTCCATGGTCACTCTTTTAAAACTTCGGCTTTCTATCCGCCTTCGCAGGAACACCCGGATACTATGTCTCCTTTTTAACATCCTACATAACCCGTCCTATCCTTCCTACCCGCGTGAGCGTTTTAATTACTATCTATAAGATTAGATTAAAAGAGCATTACCTTTCCTCTCAATGGTAATTATTTACAATATTATAAAAAGCGAAAGTGAGTTCGTTTGTTTGTTACCTCTTCACGCTTTAATGGCTAAACCGATTTTGATGAATTTTGGTACAGAGCTTGGATACGTACATAGGCTATTTTTTTAAAGAAAAGTGGGATATGAGGGAGAACGAGGGAAGAAAAGGGAAAACTTAGCATTGCTATTACAAATCAATAAGGCACAAGAGCAAAAACTGCATACCGTGTCATACCGAATTTAACGCGAGCGAATCCGCGGGCAAAAGCTAGTTATAATATAATATTGTATTATAATAACTGCATAGTCTAATCCTAGACATCATAGACTAATCTGCATAGTCCTCATGTAAGTTGACCAAGATTTTTTGTCTGGACTTTAAAAGAGACTATGACCTCTGAGTTTGTTTCGGCTGTTTCTTCTCAGAGTAGTCGGGCACGAAACACCGGCCTCATCTAGGTTTTAAAAAAGACGTGTAAAAGTGTTTGTGAAAACCTACTTGCAAAATAAACATCATTTATCATTTATCCATATTGTTTATTTATAATATTGTAGGTACACACTTATATTTAGTACTTCATATTTACTATCGCAGGCCTGCTGGTAGAAATTTGAGTAAACAAAACAATCAGGAGTAACCGACTTCATACTACTACTACTACTACGCTGTTCTCTTATGCAAATGTTATATGGCTTTATCGAGACAAAGTCGCTGAAGACACTTCTATCGTTACACATATGGTTCGTTGCTCCGGAATCAATATACCAGGGGCCTTAGTCTGCTATTACAATAGTGTCAGAATGGTCGATCACTGATCGCATAATGGTTGATTTTGACATCTACTACATACTAAACTTGTCAAAATCAACCATTATGCGATCAGTGATCGACCATTCTGACACCATTGTAATAGCAGACTAAGGCCCCAGGAGTTGGCTGTAACAACAACATTGTAAAACCAAATGATTTTAAAAGAGTAACCATGGAGTTTCTTGCCGGTTCTTCTCCATAGGAAATGACCAACCCGAACCGTGCACCTTTTCTCGACGTTTTATAAATGCCCATGTAGGCCTATGTGAAATTAAAATAGTGGGCGAACGGCCTTATACAAAAATGTCACATATACTGACGCAGTAACAATATGATACACACTTGTATATACCAGAGTGTTAGGTTAAACGAGGGACTTATTGAGGGAGGGTATTCAGTATTCGATTCTCGTCCCAAATATGTAGAAAACCTATAACCTTAATTTCTGACGTAATTGTCCAATAAAATACATTATTCATGAACACTGAGCGCGAGAGAAATAAATTTGTAAACAGTGAAGTAAATCACGCGGCAAAATACCTACGCGCCGATTCTACCGAAAAGGCGTCCTAAGCCAGGTTTAAAGTTTAAAGGGAAAATGGATTATACCTAAAGGTCATTGACATGCACACATGTTCTGCGATAGTATTAAATCGCTAGCGCAAGGGTATATCACGTTGCGAGACTTATGCGAAATTTTTGGTATGGTTCTGTTTTTTATTTTATTAGTGTTTTTTTTTGTTCATATTTTTATTAGTATCATGTAAGTATGCACTATTGTGGGTTTGAATATGTCCCTCGTTTAAACTAACATACTGTATAAGTAAGTTTATGACCGTGACTAAATACAATAGGAGTATCTGGGTCATCATTACGACGGAGTTTCTGTTGGGTAAGCAGATCTATTCAGGCACTTGGGGTATATCACTTTTTTGCCTTTTTTTTTATTTCGCAAGTAGGTTTTCACAGACACTTTTACACGTCTTTTTTTAAAAACTAGATGAGGCCGGTGTTTTGTATCCGACTACTCTGAAAAAAACAGCCGAAACAAACTCAGAGGTCATAGTTTCTTTTAAGAGCCAGACAAAAATCTTGGTCAACTTACATGAGGACTATGCAGATTAGTGTCTGAAATAGTCTGTTTAAGAAAGCACCACACAGATTGAGTGGACGTATCCAGTCAGTGCAAGCATTTGTCAGTTATCGTGTAGCTCGACTCATAACTCATCGACTCAACGACACGACGAACAATACCAAAAAAAGGACATTTGTGTATGTCGGTTATAGTACTCAAACTGCCAGATTGTCATAGTTCTGTTCAATTTTATTGTGACTCGCAAGTTAATCGCGAGTAACGGTCTGCGAATTAGGCGTCGTCCTAACTGGCAATCAATCGTACGATGACAGGATGAGTTCTCGTCATACGATGAGTTTTAAAATACAGATTTCTTCATCGTCTTTAAACCTGCCTCGGCCGCCATAACAAAGTTTCCTCACTTGATGAATGTAAATGTTTGTGAGGATGGATGTATGGATTTATGGATGTTTGTTACTCTTTGACGTCAAAACGGCTGAACGGATCTTGATGAAATTTGGCACAGAGGTAGATTACGGTCTGGACTGGAATAACACATAGGATACTTTTTTTTTTGATCTTCACACGGTCGAAGCCGTGGGCGCCAGCTATTTTACTAATATTATGTTACTCTTTCACGTCAAAATTCTTGGCAAAGAGATAGATTATGGTCTGGTTTGAAGTAACACATAGATACTTTTTTTTTTCGATATGACGCGGGCGAAGCCGCGGGCAAAAGCTAGTGTACTATATTTTAATATTACGTTAGTGTGAGCATCCGAGTTATGCGGGACGTATGCATCATAGCTATGTCGGAGCGATCCATTTTTTGGGCAACTGGTCATGAAGCATCATGGATTGAAAGAAGTTGCGCATTTGTTAAAAAAATGTGTTTTTGAGTAAACAGGCGAGATATGAAGTCAGAGTATCCCTTAAAAATTCATTTTTTGCCGATCAGTGCCAAACTATGTGTTCGCGACCGTTACATGTACATAATTAAAAATCAAAACTCGTTTATTCAAATTATGCTAAACATCAGCACTTTTGGACGTCAACTTTACAAGAGACAGGCCTCCAAAACGCCCGGTTTTCGCCACTTCCTAGTGTTTTAGCTGGGAAGAAGAAGTGGCGGAACAAACTCCCCAGCAACACAACTATCAATTACAGAGATATCTTCTAATATACAGTATGTTAGTTTAAACGAGGGACTTATTCAAACCCACAATAGTGCATACTTACATGATACTAATAAAAATATGAACAAAAAAAAAATACTAATAAATAAAAGACAAAACCATACCAAAAATTTCGCATAAGTCTCACAACGTGTATATACCCTTGCGCTAGCGATTTAATACTATCGCAGAACACGTGTGCGTATCAATGACCTTTAGGTATAATCCATTTTCCCTTCATACTTTAAACCTGGCTTAGGCCTTTTCGGTAGAGTCGGCGCGTAGGTATTTTGCCGCGTGATTTACTTCACTGTTTACAATTTTACTTCTCTCGCGCTCAGTGTTCATGAATAATGTATTTTATTGGACAATTACGACAGAAATTAAGGTTATAGGTTTTTTACATATTTGGGACGAGAATCGAATACTGAATACCCTCCCTCAATAAGTCCCTCGTTTAACCTAACATACTGTATAAAATTTCCGTGTCACAATGTTAGTTCCCGTACTCCTCCGAAACGGCTCGACCGATTCTTATGAAATTTTGGGTACATATTGGGTAGGTCTGAGAATCGGCTAACATCTATTTTTCATACCCCTAAATCTCAGCGGGTGAAACCACTGGGCACAGCTAGTAATCATTAAATTCATCAAGTTCATTTAATTTCATTGAAACACCGATCAATCGTCTCTTCATAAAATGATGAGGCAATATTTATTACGTGGTTCCTGCGTACCTACCCCTTTGGGAAAAAACGTGAGTTTACGTATGTATGTATGTATATTTGTTGCGGTCGTGAAACATACTTCTTTTGACCAATATACAACCTCACACAGACCTGCAAATTGCAAAAAAAAAAACGTTAAAATAATTGAATTTCGCGAGTTAACATTTAAAAATCAGATAAATTCAAAACGTATTGGCTTTTTTACCCGACTGTGTGCCGCAAAGGAGGGTAATGTGTTCATCAGTCTATCATCTGCTTAGCCTTTTCCCAACTATGTTGGGGTCGGCTTCCAGTCTCACCGGGTGCAGCTGAATACCAGTATTTTACATGGAGCGACTGCCTATCGGACCTCCATAACCCAGTTGGTACGGGGTAATACGATACCCCTTGGTAAGACTGGTTCATCAGTATATGTATGTATGTATTTTTGTTAGATGTGTAGTTTGGTTCACTTTTTAAGCAGACGGGTTTTTTTTTTTTAATAATTATTTTCCCGGTTTCCATCGGTAGCCTGTTATGCTATTCAAAATTGAAGATGATTCGGTAAATCTCACCTACCTACTGACGATATTTCTAATCAAGTGATGTACTTATTCAATAAATGCAGTTTTCATTTGCATGAAGCATAAACCTCATTTACAACAGATTCAGAACAGAGATAGGGCTAGAGACAATGGTTCAATTATTTAATTCAATTTAAGATTTTAATGTCTATTTGTGGTTTGTAACTAATGTACATAAAAACCATGTATTAAGAAATAACAGAACAAAAACCGGCCAAGTTCGAGTCGGACTCACACACAGTTCCGTAGCGCCAAAGAATACCAATTTTTTTAACGCTCATTCAAATTAAATGTACATTTTCATAGTAAGTACCTACCTTAAATATAGTAACGACTAGCTGCACCAGCGGCGCCGCCCGCGTGATGATAAAAAAGTATCCTATGTGTTATTCCAGACTATAATCTACGTTCAGTAGTTTTTTCGTTTTAGTCAGTACAAGTCTGACACTCCCCCCGCAGGCCCCAAGTTATTTGGTGATTTCCCATCCGCATTAAAAGGTAGAGAAAACTTTGTAAGATCTTATAACAAATGCAATAGAATATACATAATGTTTCTTTTGCAAGTCTTGCTGCACTAAATCTTACATAAGCTAAAGATCTGCATCACAATACACACGAACGAAGATTTTACGAGATAAGAAGTTGTCTGTATAAAATTAACATAAAAAGTTGTTAATCAGTGGAAATTTCAATTGAAAATGGATGTAATTGGTACACTTACCATTCTAAAGTACTCCTGAGATAGCGCATACCGTGTGAAGAAAGCAAAAAATATAAGACGCACAGCGCCTTTTCCGGCGTCCATCTTTAAAAAATCTCCCAACTGTCAATTCAAACACTTAATTTTTAAACAAAACAACTGTTTTAAAAATTGTTAATTTACTTTTAAACGCATGTAATGTGATTAACGTAAGACATTTTCATGAATAATTCATTTTTGTTTTGCATAAATATTTTCGCGGTATTTTTTGACAGGTTATGTTTTTTTTTCTTAATTATTCTACTATTAGGCAATGGTAAGCACGTACACAGCCGAGGTTTTATTTGAGGATTATAATTGAGTGTTTTGTATAGAAAACTGTCCTCTGGGCTTTCTTGTCGTCGACTGGAGTAATATTTCCGTTGCTTTTGTTTTCTGCATGCTTTGATGAACACGGAGCGACTTGCGAGGGAGCGGCACGAGCCAAGATACGTTTATTAAATATATCTTGAGATTGTTATACGGACAGAATTTATTTTGTAGGACTTGAAAGCTCCATAGGTTTGAGGTCAGTTTCTATAAGATTGACCTATGAATTCCAACGCATCTGATCATTGTACCTAACTTTAGGTCAAATAGAAATTGATTCTGTAGAAATGTTTTATACTTATAAATTAAAGTAGAAATTATATTATATATCGATCTAGATTTTATTTCCGACAACGCAGTCAGTTTTCTAAAGTTGTCTAAAATTATTTCCATTTAGTAACCTAAAATTTTTACTAGGTATTCCTACATTTGTTGTTGTCACTACGAAAAACAAATAAATATAGTAAAAAGTATACATTAAAAAAACAGGCCATTTAACATGAAAAACTGGAAAAAAAGCCATGTGTTATAAAAAAGTAACCAATTTCCTTTTTTTATTTTATGTCATCAAGACTTTTTTGAGAACAATCAGCCAGCTATCTTATAGCTATTTGTTGTCAAATGAGGTTTTTATATCTGTAATAGCTTGAAACTCATAAGGAGAGCATCTTCTCATAATTTTTGTGTAATGCTAGTTTTTAATCGCTGCTTCGCTCTCGTGTCAGTTTGAAATTATACCATATGAATTTGGTTTTTATAGATTTCGGGTACAATAAGATGTCCGCATAAACTGGTTTTGTATAGTTGATAGGTCGCCGGGCGTACTAGGTTATAAACTAACTGTGTCCTAAATTTTTCCTAACAAATATTCGAACAGCACGGTTGCCAAAGTAGCTGAGCAATCGACTGCTTCGCTGCGTGTCGAGGTCTCATTTCTCGCACGGAACAAATATTTGTATGACCTACAGGTAACAGCCTGACCCGGAACAACTATCTGTGTCTAAATTTGACAGTAGTGCTCCTGTCAAATTAGTCATTCAAATTGCTAATCTATGGCCCTAAATGATTTTTACAGCACTATATGTATTTCAATATACCGGTATGTACCCAAGCCAGACAAATCTTACAAGCCATGAGATCTATCTCAAGCTAGTTACCTCGTGTGCGCCTGCGCATGTGACGCGCCGTCGCGTGCCTTACTGCGACATACTTGACCAAGACTAGTATTTTGTAGACAAGACATAATGTACTGTTATATTAGGTAAATTACACATAATATAATAACACTAGCCTATGGTTTCACCTGCGTTCCTTTAGTCAATTACCCTACAGCTCAGCCCCCGCAGTTCGTAGCGTGATAGTCTATAACACTCACAAATAACGTGTTTTTTTTTGGTAAATAATATTTAAAATCGTTTCAGTAGATCCAGATATTACAACATCGTAGTGGCGTTCGGCGGCGGTGATCTCTCGCGTCCGACTCTGGTTCAGTACATGGTCCGGAGCGACAGGGAATGGGAAGCGGTCACTTCCTTCTCCGAAGCAGTCATGCTAGCGAAGAAGGTGGCCGGACGTTTGAGGGAGAGAACTTCAAACCAATCCAGCCGCCGCGGGAGACGCCCCGGACGTCGGGCGACTCACAGCCACCGTAGATGCGGGCCTGTGGACGGTGAGCAATGGGTAGCTCACCGTCCGTCCTTCTAGTGACGACAGGCCATGTCGATGGCGCGTTAGTGTTCCACGCGCGTCTCAAAGAGATATCAGCAAAGCAGAGGGGCGTGCCACCGCCTGCCGGGGTTGCGGGTTGTTCGAAAGAGCTACCGCGGCCCCAGAACGTAAAGGGCAAAAGAAGATACATGAGTAGGTTTTAGTCAGTATAAGTCTGATACTCCCCCCTCTCCGCTCAGAGTGGGGAATATATTTGATGACTTCCCAGTTATTTTCACAAACTTTACTTCTTTATAGTATTAGCATAGATGATCACACTTGACAGCCACGATGACGATCACAAGCAATCAACTCCTTTCTTGCCATGTCAATCTTTACACAGTTCATCCATCGTTTCTTGGGTCTTCCTCTACTTTGATACCCATCCACATTTTATACTCAAAACTTTACTCAAGACATTTTCTTCATTCGTTATCATTACATGCCTGTACCAAGCCAACCGTTTGCCTCAAGACTTTTCTGTCAAAGGCGCATCATTTAGACATCATTATAAGCACTCGTTTCTAATTTTATCACAACGACAATTAATTGAAATGGTTTTTTTTTCTATGTTTTATTAATAAAACTAGCTTTTGCCCGCGGCTTTGCTCGCGTTAAATTCGGGGTAACACAGTTCCCCTTTCCTGATTTGCAGGTAGGTACCTGCTACCTGCAGTTTTTGCCCTTGCGCCTTGTTGATTTGTAATAGCAAAGCTAAGTTTTTCCTTTTCTTCCCTCTTTCTCCCTCATATCTCAATCTTTTTCTTTAAAAAAAGCTTATGTCCGTCTCCTAGGTCCCAACTATCTCTGTACCAAAATTCATCAAAATCGGTTTAGCCATTAAGGCGTGAAGAGGTAACAAACAAACAAACTCACTTTCGCTTTTATAATATTAGTAAGGATATTTAAAAAAATAATATCATGTGCTAAAATGAACAGATAATATTAATTTGATTTTCAATTCTGGCTGACTATGTAATTTTAAATGTATATTCTTTTATTATGTTTTTTTTTTTATTTAGTGATATGAATTTTAATTTCCTGAATTAAATTAATTTAATTTTTAACTAGCGACCCGCTATTGACATTTCAATGTAGACTAATATTATACCTATAGGCAGTGGCGCAGGGCGGGCGTTTTGGGGGACTATCTTGATGACGTTCAAAAGTGCAGATCATTAGCCTAGTTTGAATAAATGACTATTTATCTTCTATTTGATTGAAACCTTTCTCTATAATTACTCTATATATTGCTGAAAACGTCAATTAAATTCCGTTCACGAACAGACAGTGGAAGCGACTTCATTTTATAAGTACAACTAGCTTTTGCCCGCGGCTTCGCTCGCGTTAAATTCGGGGTAACACAGTTCCCCTTTCCTGATTTGCAGGTACCTGCTGCCTGCAGTTTTTGTCTTTGCGACTTATTGATTTGTAATAGCAACGCTAAGTTTTCTCTTTTCTTCCCTCTTTCTCCCTCATATCCCACTTTAAAAAAAAATAGTCTATGTTCGTCTCCTGGGTCCCAATTATCTCTGTACCAAAATTCATCAAAATCGGTTTAGCCATTAAGGCGTGAAGAGGTAACAAACAAACAAACTCACTTTCGCTTTTATAATATACTAGCTTTTGCCCGCGGCTTCGCTCGCGTTAAATTCGGAGTAACACAGTTCCCCTTGCGCCTTATTGATTTGTAATAGCAACGCTAAGTTTTCCCTTTTCTTCCCTCTTTCTCCCTCACATCCCACTTTTTTTTCAAAAAAGTTAGCATTTGTCCATCTCCTGGTTCCCAACTATATCTGTACCAAAATTCATCAAAATCGGTTTAGCCATTAAAGCGTGAAGAGGTAACAAACAAACAAACTCACTTTCGCTTTTATAATATTAAGTAAGGATATATATTTATATATATTATTAAGTAAGGATGTAAATATAAAACTGTCTCGTCTACCCGCCTCTTTGCACAATATTTATGTAGGTCCGTCACAAGATGGAGAGAGCTTAATGATTTGATATATCGCTAATGGCGTCAGGAGGAGAGACTGTTTGATTAAATTATTTTAAACACGCGATAATGCGCGATGATCTGCCAGGCTAATGACTCCTGTATGAAGGTACCTGTTCAGTTGATGGACAAAACATGCAATTAGAAGTAGTAACGATGAATAATAATGGCTTTAAGATCATATGATATCTTTATAATGAGCAAGAAAAGTTTCAGTTGTGTTGAACGATAGAATTGGGACAAAGGTTGACCGAAGGAAAACGTGTTCAGGTGGAGATTCATAGATGCCTGTGCCTTGGAGTGTGAATGTGATGGAGCCCCTTGATATCATGTCTTGCCTGTTTGCAAATCACAGGAGCTTGTGGACGCTATTGAAGGTGGCAAACTCGTCGCCAAATTTTCGGCGACTTTAAATTGTCATCGAATTTAAATCCTTACTAATATTATAAAAGCGAAAGTGAGTTTGTTTGTTTGTTACCTCTTCACGCTTTAATGGCTAAACCGATTTTGATGGATTTTGGTACAGAGATAGTTGGGAACCAGGAGACGGACATAGGCTATTATTTTTTTTTAAAAAGAGTGGAATACGAGGGAGAAAGAGGGAAGAAACGGGAAAACTTGGCGTTGCTATTACAAATCAATAAGGCGCTACCGAATTTAACGCGAGCGAAGCCGCGGGCAAAAGCTAGTTGAAAATAAAATTGATTTCGGCTGGAGTAAAGGCAAAGGGCGTTCCAGAGCTTTATTGTTGACGCAAAAACGTATTCACTACACCATTCTGAATCTATATCAATGGAAATTTACCGGCGCGGCGGTTATTTTCAAAGAAAATCAAGTGGCAAGATGTCCTAGTCATATTGGGTTGTTTTATTTTAGTTTTTTTTTAAATCTTTATACTTAAAATAATTATGTCTGCTGTTTTGACTTCCGTACGTTTTACTTACGGGTTGACCACTGAAAACCAGCGCTGTGCTGTGGGCTCCCAAAGCACAGCACCATGCTGAGTGGTGACCTACCTGTCGCAGTCACGGTGCAAGCTATTTTTATTTTGTCCCATATATATGTTACTGTAAATGTTTGTAATGCTTTGCATGATTAATGTTAATTTTTTTGTTAATTTGTGTGCTCGTCGTAATTTGCGACTAATAAATGCTTTTTCTTTCTTTTCTTTAAGTGTGTTGCTGTTAAGTAGAAAAAAAAAGTTTTTGTTTCAATAACTGAGTTCCATAAATATTACTTACTATATTGTTGAAGCAGAGAAACGGTACTTAGCAAAGAGTACAAAGTCCCGTGAAACGGTCAGCGTTGACAAAAGACTAGCAACACGACGCCATTAAAACAATACTACTTAGCAGACTGGAACCACGTGTCGTGTTCCTTACTATTGTACTCGCAGGAGTTTTATTAGAGCGAAAATTTATAGTAAACGTCACACTATATAGCATCATGACTCTTCTATAATGACTGGTTAGTGCTTAAACTGGTGCCAGTTATTTTACCGCCCGGAGACGTGGGCAAAAAAGTCCTTCAGACCAAGCCAGCCGCCAAGGGAGACGCACGGGCGTCGGGAGCAGTGAGACGACTCTCAGCCACCCTAGACGGTAGCAATGGGTACTAATGGGTAGCTCACCGTCCGTCAAGAGCCGTTGAGCATTGAATTACCTACTAACATGAGGTTGATTTATAACAGACTAGCCTGCGCCCGCGTGATATCGAAAAAGAAAGTGTCTAGTGTCCTGTTATTCCAGACCATAATCTACCTCTGTGCCAAATTTCATCAAGATCCGTTCAGCCGTTTTGACGTGAAAGAGTAACAAATATCCATCCTCACAAGCATTCGCATTTAAGTATAATACTAGCTGGCGCCCGCGGCTTTGCCCGCGTAATATTGAAATAAAAAGTATCGTAATCTACCTCTGTGCCAAATTTCATCAACATCCATTCAACCGTTTTGACGTGAAAGAGTAACAAATATCCATACATCCATCCTCACAAACATTCGCATTTAAAATATCAGTAGGATAGGATTAAAAATTAAATGAATCCACCATCAATGTATAATAAAATATTGCTTTATTTAATTACATACATAAGAACTGTATATCTAAGAATATTACAATTACTAACTAAAAATATTTACAATGAGGGTATGAACACATTTCCTACAGAAAACTATATTTTACATAATTTCAGGACTCTCTCCCATAAGGCTACCTCTATTTTATGACAGAAACTACAAAATATGAATATTTTTAAATACATTTCATTAAGTAAGAAAATGCGTCAAGATTTGTGACAATTACAAAAAGCTGCTGAACACCCCTGACGGCATTAACGAGCCGTCCGAGACCGAACTTTGTAATGCTGAATTTTGGGGCAAAAGTATTTGTTTCGAATTTGCCGTCGATACGCTGCGAATGTATCTCCAAGCTGATTAAACGTGGAATGTACAGATAAACAAAAGCCATTACTAAGTTACTGGTCTTTTATTTTATCATGACCTACATACAGCTTCGATCGTTGATGACAAAAGGATGAAAACAAAATGGCGGAAGTTATGTACTTCAAAAATTTTCCAACCTGGAAGTTATGTTGCAAAAGTTACTTATTTAATTTAACTGCAACAGCATTCTCTGCCTAGCTTTTTCCCAAATATGGTGGGGTCGGCTTTCAGTCTTACCGGATGCAGCTGAAAACTAGTATTTTACATGTAGCGACTGCCTATCTGACCCTCACAACCGAGTTAGTGCTGGGTAATGCGATACCCCTTGGTAAGACTGGCTGTCAGACTTTCGAGTCACTGACTACCTGTAACGACTGTCAAAGATCTAGAAATGACAGCCGGACCAAAGGCTTAATGGACTTAAAGGAGGAAATTTGGTATGTAATAAAGTTGTCACCTATCCACAGACGAATTCAGGCAAGCACAGCATAAGTGCATAACCTGAAGATTGATCTGGGCGACAGATATTATTTTAGTTCAATTCAACAGCATACTAATAAAAAAACTTGGTTTAAAATATCGGTACTGATGGCGCGATGGCTCATAGGATCTTCCAAACTCATAGAATAGAATCTGTAATTTAATTCTACCTCAGTCTTGCTAACCGAACGATTTAGCATAATAGCCGTCTGTATCCAAACAGTCATTTACATCATGGTATCCATTCTTGCGTAACGTGAACGAGGGGAACACACCCAAATTAGATACTTATTTAAAGAGATGGGTACAGAAATGTTTATTTATTTCATTCACAAAAAGTTCACTAATAATCTGTTCATTATAAATAAAATAGACTATGAGAAATCACTCATACGTAACGCAAAAACTAATAAAGAATCTTGGAATGCTATCAAATCTATAATAGATTGCAAAAATCAAAAAACGTCCGCTGATAATCTTTTGAGCCCAAATAATAACCAAACAATGAATTTAGAAGCCATAAATAATTATTTTTTAAACATTGGTAAACAGCTGGCCGATGCCGCGCTAGCATCTGACCTAACTGAAACAACCGCATATGATTTCACGACCCCTACAATTTGTAACTCCATCGTGCTGTTGCCAACAGATGAAGCAGAAGTAGAAAACTTAATTATGAATCTCAAAAACAACTGTGCCACTGGCTGGGATTCAGTACCTGCTCAGCTCTTAAAGATGGCAAAAAATGTTTTAGTTACACCTCTTACCGTGCTTTTCAACCAATGCATTACACAAGGAGTCTTTCCAGAGGTATTTAAGAGATCAATTATTACTCCTGTTCACAAGGGTGGAAAGCGAGATGAAGTTTCAAATTATCGACCAATATCAGTCTTAACATCTCTCTCAAAGATATTAGAAAAAATACTAAATTGCAGACTAATGAAATTTCTGGAACACAACAATATCTTATCTGATTCACAATTTGGCTTCAGGCCGAGGAAAAGCACCGAAGACGCAGTTGTTAAGTTGTCTGAATTTGTAACATCACAGATTGAAAAAAAGCAAAAATGTATAGGTGTTTTCCTCGACCTGGCCAAGGCTTTTGATACCGTCTCGATTTCCATCCTTGTTAACAAACTAGAGCGCATTGGTATTCGTGGAAATGCGCTAATGATCTTTGAGGACTTCCTAAAAAATCGCATCCAGCGAGTCCGGATTGGTGATAGCGTCAGTTCGGATGCTCAGGTCGTCTGTGGTGTGCCCCAGGGGAGTATTCTCGGCCCAAGTCTCTTCTTGATTTATATAAACGACCTTTGCAAACTTCCATTGACACAAGGAAAAGTTTTTACGTATGCTGATGACACTGCACTTATATTTCACGGAGAGACTTGGCCCGCGGTGCTTCACATTGCTCAGATGGGGCTCCATAAAGCAAACAGATGGCTTGTGGCAAATCTCTTGACGTTGAACCTCTCTAAAACTTCGTACATACAATTCTATGTGGCCAAAACTAAGCCAGAGAACATTAATGTTAAGGTTCACTCATGTAACTACCCAAGCGGTCCATCTACTACCTGTTCTTGCATTGAAATTGCTAAATCAAATAATATTAAATACCTTGGGGTTACTTTAGACGACAGGCTTAATTGGCACTCGCATATTAAAGCGACAACATCGCGCACTAGAAAACTAATTTGGGTCTTTAAGAAACTGAGACATGTCGCTGATCTGGATCTTCTGCGGCGAGTTTATTACGCTCTCGGTCGATCTGTATTGGGGTATTGTATTAAAGCTTGGGGTGGCACTTGTAAAACATTTCTAATAGACCTAGAAAGAGCACAGAGATCTATTTTAAAAGTCATGACTTTTAGTCCATACAGGTTCCCCACTGCCAAGTTGTACAAAAAATGTCAGGTCCTCTCAGTTAGACAGCTCTATATCTACCAGTTAGTTATTCAACAGCATAAAATCACCCCCTACAACGTAGAAGAATACAACAAGCAGCGTGTCATTAAAAATGTTTGCCCATCTGTTGTATGTCGAACAGCCTCAGCTAGGCGACAATACGGCTTCAATGCAGTTCACTTATACAATAGAATAAATAAAATAAAAAATATACACCCTTTATCTGTTCGTGACGTTAAAACTACTATTAAAAATTGGCTACTGGGACAAGATTATGAACAAACGGAACTAATATTACAATAATTTTGGTTTTTTGTGAAACACTCATTAAGCACACAGTCTGACTTAGCTCTCTCTCACGCACACACACCACACACACACACACACACACACACACACACACACACACACATCACATCACATGACACAATTCTAATTACTCACTTACCTTTGTTTTATAAAAAAATATATTATTAGTTTAAAAATAGATTTGGCAGATAATCTGCAAACTGCATTTATTTACATAATTGTTTGTCACCAAAACATGAGAAAGGCCACTGATTTCTGTAATACAGGTCTTTGAACCTAGCTCAGGAATCAGAGACTTTAAATCAATTTGTAACCTTTTTATGTGAATAAAGATTTTATTATTATTATTATTTTATTATTATTATAATAGAAGTGTAACATTTTTCGACTTGGATGCTTGAGCTTAAAAAAGAACATTAAGGAATCTGCCAACTACACCGTACGATACCATCCATGACTGTAATATGAATTCAGATTTGAGAATTTTATTTATCAGGCCCTTGTTGATATAAAAAGGAAGTGGGAATTATGTTTTTCTTACCGAGTTCCAGAGAGGATCGTTGCGGGATCTAAATTGTATCTCTGTAATTTCGTCCTCCGCTACTCTTTGCTGTTTATCAGAGAAGAATAGCGTAGAAGGATCGTTGCAAGATCCAAGACAGTTAAATTGTCTCTCCTGGAATTCGTCGAGCTTAATTGTCTCGGCGAGTTTCTGGAGGAACCCCATGTTATTTGGGGGCGTCGTAACCCGTTTTTTTCTACCATTCTCCCCTGTCCAGTTAGTGTCAGTTACCATATGCCCACTAGAAATGCGGGGAGCGTATCGGTACCAGCAAATTATTCTTGCCGACAATTATTGACGCTCCGTAACGATAGGCAATGACGGGACGGTCTAGTATCATAATTTTCAATCTAAATATTTTTTTTTTGGCTCACACGTTCCTAGTACGATCATGGATGATTGATGGACTGTTTAAATGATCATATGGTTGACTAAGAAGTGTCTGATGAGATGACGAGTAAAACAAAACGATTTGGAAGTGCCAAAAGACAGAATGTAACGGGCAGACTCCATAATGCTCCTGCAAATAGCACGACACGGTGTCGAGTTGCATCATACGAATGAAAACTAGGCGAATATGTTTTTTTTTTCGCTTTTATTTCTATATACATAAGCTTCTTTTTGACCGGCTAACCTATTCCATACTTCATATACTATCCGGGGCTGTGGGTTTGTTCGATAGAGATACTTCGGCTTCGGAACACCAAGAGCGAAAGAAGGAAGATGCGTGGGTTTTAGTCAGTAAAAGACTGACATTTCCTTCCGCTATATCCAGAGCGGGAAGAATCATTAAAAAAATACTAATGCTATAAATGCATAACTCCCCTATTGAGCAGCAGTCGGGTAGAAAGTGTCTGTGTAACCAATTTAGGCTTAAGCAACTGAACTAATAATTGTTGAGACATTTACAATTGGTAGCCTGGGCCTTGCAAAAAGAAAATGGCTTCTTTTAAAACTATAAACAGATGAAAAAACAAATAATATAGTCATGGGCAATGACCAGTTTAACAATGTATACTATGTGTCCGCCGGTCATGGACTAGCGATATTCTAGATACTTATGTAACGAGTGTTTTAATATACTATTACGATACACACTTGGGTCTAATTCACTTCCCCGCTTTTTGGCAGCCATTTTGAGATATTCTCTATGCATGCACAAAATATAATCTTATCTCTCAATGTGTTGGTCTTAATGAGACGACAATAGGTTTATTCAAAGGGCAACAATATTGTCTATCGTTTAAATTAAGAAATGATGAGCTTGCATTTTCGTAACTTTAGAAAACATAATCCAATAAAGTCCAAAAAAATATGCATATCAACAAAAGTTTTGTTCATTTTTTTGTGAAAAAAATTGTAGTTTTTTTTAATCAATAAATTTGAGTACTACAGTGTTTGTTATATAAGTACATAGAATATCGCTAGTCCGTGACCGGACACATTGTATAATACAATGTAAAATTGGAATGATTAGAGATTTCAGTATCTCTAATCATTCCAATTTCAAAACAAGCTTGAAGATAATTCCATTACGATCTTACCAATAACAGTTCCTATGTTTGAATTGCCTCAACATCGCTTGCTTCCATACTGTGTTCAATCTCGAGGACATTTGTAGTATTATAGCGCTTTCTTGATGTATCAATATTATGTCTACGCTTCATATGTTTTTTAAAATTAGACCCATTTACGAAGTCCCGTTGACAATAAACACATTTATAGGGCTTGGCACCTGTATGCTGTCTTATATGTAAGTTTAAACGGGTTTTAAACCTAAAAGTTTTGTTACAATAAGCACAAACGTAAGGCATTAAGTCGGTGTGAACTATAGAGTGTGATTTCAAGTGTCTTTTGACGCGGAAACTTTTACCACATTGCTCGCAAACAAATGGTTTTGCTCCGGAATGAAGACTGAAGTGGGATTGGAGGTTTCCTCGAGCTCTGAAGGCCATCGGACAGAATTCACATTTAAAAGGCTTCGTGTCATCATGGGTCATCATATGAGTACTCAAAGTACCTTTTGTAAAGAACATCTTACCACAAACATGACATGAGAAATCTCTACTACGCTCTGTATGTATTAGTTTATGTTGCAGTAAATTACTACGTGATTTAAATTCCTTTTGACAATGTTCACATTTCAGTTCACTATCAATTGTTTCACATTTCATACGTTTTCTGTAGCTTTTTGTGTATGTTACGATATGGTCTTGTAGTAATTGTTCATTTTCAAATGTGGTTCCACAGTTTTGACATCTAGTCCTGTATGCATTGATATGGCTATTGTTTTTGTGTTTTTTCAAGATGGATGCTGTACTAAAATGCTTATTGCAAAATTCGCAGCAGTATCGTAGCCATTTTTTATGTGACCGTACATGATTGACAAATGCTTTGTAATTATTTAAGACTTTACCACAGTCAGAGCATTTGAATATACAGCAATGGTCATGTATTTGAAGAGCATGTAAGCGTAGGGACATGACATTCTTGCATTGAGCATCACAGTCTGCACAACGGCACATATAATCTTCCCAAGTCAGATTTTCCAAATCTTTACCTTTATTTTCTGGTTCAAAATCAGAATTATAAGCAGATTTCTTTTTCTTTTTGAGTTTTTTCTTCTTAACAACCTTGTAGAGAGGTTCGTCACTGTCTGTACTGTGGAAACCATCGGAATTTTGAAGCATTCTATCCATACTTAGTCTCTCAATCTTCACAGCAGTTGCAGCAAAGTCTATCAAAGAGTTGGGGTCTATTATTTGCAGTTCTTCACCAATAATTTCCGGTTTTACATCACGTTTTATATCATCGAAGTCGTCCCAGTCAACATTTACCGGTTTTCCATCATTGCTTGAGGTAATATTGGCATCAGGACAAGAGTTTTCCTTGCTTTCATTTTTCAAAAATATCTTGTTTAATTTTGTTTGTGCAGTCCTCACATTGTGTAAAAAGGACCATGTAC
The DNA here is from genome assembly GCA_905475445.1 of Ochropleura plecta. Classification (NCBI taxonomy): domain Eukaryota; kingdom Metazoa; phylum Arthropoda; class Insecta; order Lepidoptera; family Noctuidae; genus Ochropleura; species Ochropleura plecta. Next base: position 1,602,308 of record FR997750.1, on the reverse strand, counting down.
GTTCTAAGAGATCGAAACATGAGAAGCAAATGCTTTTTGGAAGAGTTTCTGCGCTTTTAACATCGATATTTATCCACAACATTTTCAAAGCTATTTTGGAGTTAATTCCTACATCTTCGTCGGGCGAAATGAGTGTTTCTTTTGTCGTTGGTTCGGCGCACAAGCGACAGTAAGCTTCGTCTTCGTCACACATTGTTGTTATCAATGAATTTACGTATCATTTGATTTTAAAATGTTTATTTTTTTAGAAAAAAGTGAATTCATTCAATCTCAATGATAAACAACCATTTTGACAATAGACGCGTCGGTATTGCCACTCTTTTAAAAAATATGTTCTCCAATTTTTGCTTTAAATTCATTTGAAATAAAAATACTTCAGACAATGAAAATTGCCGTCAGTTTTTTTAACCTTTTATCATTGGGTAAACATGATACTAAATGATTAAACATGGCAGCATTATTTAGTAGCGCCATCTATTGTTTCTTATGGTTCGTTGGTGGTTCATTTAGTCATTGCTTACGTCACTAGATGGCATTATTCAATTAAATGAACATTCATACTAATTTTATTTTGATCGCTTTGCTTTTCCTGTAGTTTTTTTTCAAAGATTTTCACATTGATGCAGTCTACTCCAGAGGCTAAATATTTAAGTGGTAGCCGTCAGTCGGGCGTCTCTATGAAATATTCCAAAGTCGCTTTTAGTTTTTAAGTATCAGCCGCACGATATTCGAGGTTCAGCAACGCATATCAAGGTCACACCCTGGATGGGTGACCAATTGACTGTCTGCAACATTTTCGCAACCCCTCGTGCCTCAGAAGGTTAACCAGGTCAAATTATTGAATCTAATCCAATTATTATCTAGTCCTTTGTTCACTTAACATCTTAAAATTACATTTTTAAATATTTCTTAAAAAAATAAATAAAAAAACACCTGTAAAAATAGGTTTCCGCCGGTACGAGGAGCAGGGTCCAATCTACCGGTGGTTAGGACTCCAGAGACAGGAACCTCCTCACAATGCGGGCAGCATCGAGGAGTACTGCCTTCTGAATCAGGCCCTTGATCCAACCACCTAAGGCGAGCTTCAATTATTAGTTATGGTTAGAAAACTTTGACGGTCACAGAAACCCGATTGTCTGAAAACCATGCTTAGATGTACTTACCTACTAAAAACACAGATAACATAACGGTAGGGCTGCGTAATAACTGGGTTGTGGAGTTCTAAAACCTAGGCAGTCGCTCCATGTAAAAACTGGTAGGTATTCAGCTGCATCCATTAATCACCATCTTCCTGCCCTCGTCCCATTCTATTTGTGGGCGCAACACGTTTTCTTCTTCCATTTCCCCTGTCAGACGTCACGGCATCATTTACTTCTTTCTCCTTCATATACCTTATACAATCCATGCATCTTTTCTTTGGCATTCCTCTCCCTCTGCATCCATCAACATTTAGATCCATCACTCTTTCCCCTCCCCATAACAAGAAAACTGATACCAATGGTTGGCAAAATTACACAGATGTTGGCAAAAATAATACGTAATGTACGCGCAACTGGTGCAATAAAATTTCTATACTTATATCAGACTATGTGATAGTATCGTATAACATAGTATCAATCTATTTGGATTCACAGTATAACGCGAATAACAATATTGACGGCTGTAGAATACAGATCAGGTCCTCAGAGCCATTGACCTGCCAGGTGGTTTACATAACATGAGCTCAAAATATACATTGAACTAAGTTGCCTTTATCAATCTCTATGTTTCTAGGTAGATCTGAGACAAATGAAAGGCCTTAAATCCAGGGTTGCGGGTTGTTCGAAAGAGATACCGTGGCCCCGGAATATAAAGGGCAATTTAAAGGAACATGGGTAGGTTTTAGTCAATAAAAGTCTGACACTCCCTTCGCTCCGCCAAGAGCAGGGAGAGTTATTTGAAGATTTCCAATCCATTAATATATATCATATTATTTATTATTATTATTAAAAAAGGGACCTTAAATTGTGAAATTGTCGCTTTAACATAATCATCATCTGCTTAGCTTTTCCTAAACTATGTTCTGGGTCCGGTTCCAGAATAACCAGATGCAGCTGAATTATTGCTATTTGCATGGATGGAGGTTACGATACTCCTTGGTAAGACTGGTTGTCACTCTTTCGGGACGTGTCTGTGACTGTCAAAGATCTACAAATGACAGCCGGGACCAACAGCTTAACGTGTTTTCCGAGGCACGGAGGAAACTCGGTATGTAATGGGCGGTCACCCATCTACAGACCAACCTAGGCAAGCGCGGCGTAACCGATCGAGATTAGAATAGGTCTTTGTTTTGCTTAGAATGTAGCAAGTCGACCGGCTGTTATCATCAATCGGAGTCGAACTTGCTACCCAGAAAACAAGTTATAAAACCACAGCACAATATAATTTTGTTTTTTAAAAACGTTGCTCCACCTTTAAACTCACATTCACAAACAGAACCCGGAACAACTATCTGTAGGCCATGCAAATATCTGTTCCGTGCGGGGATCGAACCCGCGACACGCAGCGCAGCAGTCGATCGCACAGCTATTGTGCCAACCGTGTCGTCAAATTGTGCCACTTCAAATATTATACAATGTGTCCGGTCACGGACTAGCGATATTCTATGTACTTTACAAACATTCTAGTATACTCAAAATTGATTTTAAAAAAAACTACCATTTTTTTTCACAAATATTTTTACAAAACTTTCGTTGATTTGCATATGTCTTTGGACTTTAATTTTGTTTTTTAAAGTGTTATGAAAATGTAAGCTCATCATTTCTTAATTTAAACGATAGACAATATGTAGTGTTGCCCTCTGAATAAACCTATTGTCGTCTCAGTAAGACTAAAACTTTGAGAGATAAATGATTATTTTTTTACACACGCATAGAGAATATATTATCAAAATGGCTGCCAAAAAGCGGAGAAGTGAATTAGACCCAAGTGTGTATGTATCGTAATAGTCTAATAAAACACTCGTTACATAAGTATCTAGAATATCGCCAGTCCATGACCGGACACATTTTATACTTACATTGAATTTTCAAATTACGACATTTATGTTATGAAGCCTTCACAAGGTCACACCGCATGAGTACTTAAGGTATTAGTATTTTCAAGGTCATACATATAAAGCCTATGATGGAACAGAATACAAATTGCCTATTACAGTTTGACCGGAAGATGAACGTCCTATTTTTTAAATATCGAGGCGCATTTTAAGCCGTTGATCCCGGCTGTCATATGTCGATCTTGGATCGTATCTCAAAACTCGTGCTAATTAATAGCAGCCGCTCGGGTCGATCTTTAGGTTAAGCCGCGCTTGCCTAGGTTGGTCTGTGGATGGGTGACCACCCATTACATACCGAGTTTCCTCCGTGCCTCGGAAAGCACGTTAAGCCGTTGGTCCCGGCTGTCATTTGTAGATCTTTGACAGTCGTTACAGGTAGTCAGTGTCCCGAAAGTCTGACAACCAGTCTTACCAAGGGGTATCGTATTACCCAGTACTAACTGGGTTGTGGAAGTTAGATAGGCAGTCGCTCCACGTAAAATACTGAAATTCAGCTGCATCCGGTTAGACTGGAAGCTGACCCCAACATAGTTGGGAAAAGGCTAGGCTGATGATGGATCGTATCTCAAAAGGACTAAATGGAATCCTTATTGGATCACTCTGTTGTCCTTCTGTCTGTCTGTCAAGACCCTTTATCTCGGGAACACGTAGAGGTATCGTGTCGAAATTAAAACCATTTAAGGTCCTTTGTGCTGTGAAAAAATCGACCCTCTATGTCTACCCCAAAAAAACTTCTTGTTCTTCTTTTTCTGACTCGCTATTAGCAAATTTCTTGTTTTTTAACTTTTCCCCACGCTCGGAACTTCTTCTGCACCATGGGTGCGTTTACAAACGTTTAAACTCACATACACAAACAGCCAGACCCCGAACAACTACATCGTACAAATATTTGTTCCGTGTGGGGATCGAACCTGCGACTCGCATGTCATTATAGGTTGTCAGTGACCCGAAAGTATGACAACCAGTCTTACCAAGGGGTATCCAATTATTTAGTAATAACTGGGTTGTGCAGATCAATTAATCAATCATTTATTTTGTAGAATAATAGAAATATAGGTTGGTTTACAGGTACTATCAATAGATGGCGTTCAAAGTTAAGGCAAAAATAAAACAAGCAAAATAACATAATCTAATGTATAAAATTTCCGTGTCACAATGTTAGTTACCGTACTCCTCCGAAACGGCTGGAAAGATTTGTATGAAATTTTGGATGCATATTCAGTAAATCTGAGAATCGGCCAACATCTATTTTTCATACCCCTAAGTGAGCAGCGGATGAAACCGCTGGGCACAGCTAGTTATAAATAAAATGCAAGTCTAAGCTCTAAATGTCTACACTTAAAAATAATTATTATGTCAATTGCGTAAAATGTTGCCAGTATCGTTATTACAAATTAAAAAAAACAAATACTCAGTCGCTCCATGTAAAATACTGGTTGTAATCGGTTAGACTGGAAGCCGACCCCATCATAGTTTTTGGGAAAGGGGGGGGGGGACAGATAACGACATTAACGTGCTTGGGTTCAAACTCACGACCGTAGGTCAGGGTCGTTGCCATCTAGTTTCCAGTATTCCTAAGATTTATGTAAAGTACTATAAAATGTACAGTTATCTTATAAATGGGAGGTCGTAGTACTCATAAGTTAGACTTTACAGAATGACTAATGATTGAGCCAAGTCTAGGTAATCGTTGTACATGCATTGGCCCCGATTTTGGAAACAAAATGGAATTGTAAAATTTATTTTTTACTAGCTTCCACCCGCGACTTCGCTTCGTCCGCGTGGCATAGTTACGGCTAACTTTAACCCGCGTGATGATTGAATAAAAACAAATGTTCTCTCCCCTATTCTTCCCTCTTTATCCCCCTTATCTCGCTTTGAAATAAAAATAGTCCGTCTCCAGGGTCCCAAGTAGCTCTTTAACAAAATTCATCAAAATCGGCTTGGCCATTTACGCATGAAGACGTAACAAACACACTCACTTTCGCTTTTATAATAATATTATTAAGGATAAGGATTTATTTATTCATTTATTTTAAGTAACACTACGACTCATTTTAGGTACCTACTTACCTAAAATCAAACACAAAACATAAGCATTCCAATTTCAATTAAATATAATACGGTCAGAAAAATACAATAAAATTACACCAAAAAAATAAATTACAAAACGTACAAATTTAAATTATGAATATTAAAATAAATGTAATAAATTATAAATAGATTTAATGTCGACAGATTCAAATTTCATAAAAAAAAAATGATTAACACTGTAATAAATATTAAGAAAAGAAACAATAATAAATAAAAAAAAAACTTTAGGTACTTAATACATCCATAATCACAATTATAATTTTCCTAATTCCATAGAAAATATATGAGACTAGCACAGACATCTTATTATTATTTAACACTAGCTTCCCCCCGCAACTTCGTCCGCGTGGGAGTGAGTTACTTTGGGCTACCATTAACTTTAACCCGCGTGATGATATGGTTGTGTTGTGTGTTGTTATGATTCGATTATAACCTGTAGTACTTTTTTTAGAATTTCTTTAAAAATCCTTACTAATCCCTACTAGTATTATAAAAGCGAAAGTGAGTTTGTTTGTTTGTTACCTCTTCACGCTTTAATGGCTACACCGATTTTGATGAATTTTGGTACAGAGATAGTTGGGAACCAGGAGACGGATATAGGCATAATTTTTATTTAAAAAAAAGTGGGATGTGAGGGAGAAAGAAGGAAGAAAAGGGAAAACTTAGCGTTGCTATTACAATAAATAAGGCGCAAAGGCAAAAACTACAGGTAGCAGGTACCTGTAAAACAGGAAAGGGGAACTGTGTTACCCTACTACTACAACTGTGTTACTAGAGTAACCATGGAGTTTCTTGCCGGTTCTTCTCCATAGGAAACGACCAACCCGAACTGTGCATCTTTTCTCGACGTTTTATTAGTGCCCATGTAGGCGTATGTGAAATAAAAATATTTTGATTTTGATTTTTTGACCCGGAATTTAACGCGAGCGAAGCCGCGGGCAAAAGCTAGAATACAATACAACATTTTGCAATGGTCTTTTCTCCAGGGCCAACAACGTATGGGCGCAGAGCAATGTCCTTTGCAGCAGTCAAGCACAGCCTTGACAATTACATTTCTGGTAGCTCTTATTCGGCTATGAAGGAGGCGGCCCGTTTCCTCATTACTGCATAAAAAATGACCACACTGTTCAATAAGGATTAACTTTGACACTTAAATTTAACACGTAACCTTAAAAAAATAACTCGATTATAACCCCGGGTAAACCTATTCTTTTCTAATTCTATTTGACATTAAATAACAAGCACTTCATTACGTTATATTTCCCACAATTATATTAGACACACTCAAAATATCGATAAAATAAATCCTTTTTACGCATTCGAATCAAGGACAGAGTAATAAAAATGCCTTCACGAAAATCTTTGACTATTTACTCACATTTGTACTGATCGTTGAAGATACCGTTACTTTGGTAATATATGCTAATGTCGTTGAAGCTCTTAGCTCATGGAACAAAACACTCACTAGTGTTAGCGTCTATAATAAATGTTTTCGATTTATTAACTTGCAACAATACCACTATTTTATTAATTGGCAACACTTAAAAAGTGCTCTCTGACTGGTTCAAAACCAACCAATCACAGGAACGCGCCCATTTCACTATTGAAATGGCGGTAATTGGAAATAACGAACGATATCAGCCCGGCTAAATGGTTAGTCGTTTCGGAGATTCTCCTAGAGAACATCTTCTAAAATAAGTTGTGAAGTGTGTCAATAAAACCTAAGGTTATATGTTATTATTCCATGATGAGGTTATAAATGTGTGATTTGCAATAAAAGTGTTTTTATATAATCATATACGGAGTTTTTCTTATACTAGGATAAATCTTCAGATTAAACCGCGCTTGCCTAGTTGACTTCAGATAGGCAGTTGTTCCATGTAGGTAAAGTACTGCTGCCTTACCATGACGTCTTAAAACAAAACTTATTCCACTGAGGGAAAGAGACAGAGCTATACAGGGTGTCTCACCAGGGTGTCACCATCTCTTTCTCACACAGGAATAAGAACTGCTATAAATTGTCATGGTAACCTTTCTGATATCAAAACAAAACCATTTATTTCCAGTTACAGGCACTTTTTAACCGACTTCAAGAAAAGAGGTTCTGTGTTCGACCTTTTTTTCTCTGCCAACTGTGGTCCGATTTTCATCTAGTCCATTGAAATGTTACATTTTTTAGGCCTAACCTTGCGTTTTTTAGAGGACGCAATTTTATTTTTTTGATGTGTAGGGGGAAACAGTGTAAAGCTAAAAAAAATTGTTAACAATTTTTTTTTATCAAATAAATAGTTTAAGAGATATATCGTAAAAACCATTTCAACCCTTATTTTCAAGATGGCGGCCGTGGGACACACGTTGGTTTTAGCTTTACACTGATCCCCCCTACACAACAAAAAAATAAAATTGCGTCCTCTAAAAAACGCAACACCAAATGTAACTTTTCAATGATATTATAAAAGCGAAAGTGAGTTTGTTTGTTACCTCTTCACGCTTGAATGGCTAGACCGATTTTGATGAATTTTGGTACAGAGATAGTTGGGAACCAGGAGACGGACATAGGCTATAGTTTTTTTTTAAAAGAGTGAAAAATGAGTGAGAAAGAGGAAAAAAAGGGAAAACTTAGCATTGCTATTACAATAAATAAGGCGCTATGGCAAAAACTACAGGTGGCAGGTACCTGCAAATCAGGAAAGGGGAACTGTCTTATTCCGAATTTAACGCGGGCGAAGCCGCGGTCGATAGCTAGTATAATATAAAAATCGCATCGCAAAATGTGTTGGTAAGCGCATAGGTAACTCAACAACGCCTGGACCAATTTTACCAATTCTTTTTTTTAAATATTCGTTGAAGTCCAAAGATGGTTTTTACGGCGAAAAAAAAGGGGTGAAGCAGGGTGGCAAAGTTTGTATGTGAGAACGTGATTCCTTGATAAATGATATTTATTTTACAAAAGTAGTTTTTTTATTAAATTAGATGATTCCGGCGTTTTGGATCCGACTCCTCTGAGAAGAAACAGCCGAAACAAACTCAGAGGATAGTCTCTTTTTAGGTCCAGACAAAAACCTTGTTCAACTTACATGAGGACTATGTAGACTAGTGTCGATGGTATTTTTAAGAAATAACTACATGGATTTGAGTGGACCTGTCCAGTCAGTGCAAGCATTTGTCAGTTTTCGTGAAGCTCTACTGAAAACCCAAGGAGCTCAACGACACGACGAATAATGCCAAAATAAGGACATTTGTGTAGGTCCCTTATAGTACTCAAACTGGCGAACAACGTAAAAACAAAAAAAGAACCCACATGGTCCTCACATTCACTCATGCCGCCTGTGATACAGGTTCATCCTAGTACAGGCATCTTACATTGTTTTACCTACATTACCATTAAGTTTTATTGTATATTTTTAACAATTTAAACTTTGAATAAAGATATATTATTCACAACAAACAAATTGTGACGGACGGGAAACTACGGAACCCTACACTGAGCGTGGCCCGACACGCTCTTGGCCGGTTTTTTCGATATCATAAGGGCGAAGCCGCGTGCGCCAGTTAGTATATTATACTCAGACATCACGCTACGACCCTAAAAACCTGTGTAGCGAGCATGGATATCAGAATAGACCTTCTTTTAATATTTCTATGGTAGCGAGTGAAACCGCGTGGCACAACTCGTTTTAAATAAGACTAGATATTGTATAGACCAACCTGAATCCGTGATTAGAGTTGTAAGTTCAACATTATAATGTCGGACAAACATTAAAAGAGATTTTTTTGTAGCTACTGGTAGACGGAGTGACTATTAAACATGTTGCAGCTTTACATCCTCGGCAGAATTCAGGACGCGGTCATGAAAGACATCCTATTCTACTAATATTATAAATGCGAATGTTTGTGAGGATGTATGGATGTTTGTTACTCTTTTTAATGAAATTTGGCACAGAGGTAGATTATGGTCTGGAATAACACATAGGAAACTTATTTTCGATATAACGCGGCCGAAGCCACGGGCGCTAGCTAGTAAATAATAAAAAAACGAAGAGGTACCTACTCAATTCGACTGGAGGAATTATTTATGTCTGTAAGTCGATTTTACCAATTAAACGTGTTAATTTTGATCCGATTTCCAAAATTTCAATTAAAGAGGTTAAAAACCCACCTTCCAGCTTCATTATTAGGGTCGAGAATCATTAGTATGCCTTTGTGAATTTAACGAGATTGCAAAACGACATTAGTTATCTTGCATTCCGTGTTAAAAATGTACCCACAGATTCCTCTCTATAGCGCAACGACTTCCAGCCACCATAGACGCGTCTCTATGGAAGTTGAAGGGGAACGAACATGGGTGGGTTTTAGTAGGTCAAAGTCTGACACACCCACCGCTCCGTCCAGAGCGGGGGGTGTTATTTGATGACTTCACAACAGAAAATAGGCTGCTTTCTATGAGAGAGTGGTGTTGTAACTTAACACATGGACAAAAAAACAAAAAAAAAAAGGTAGAGCATCTCCCGCGGTGGCTGGGTTGGTTTGAGGTTCTCTCCCTCAAACGCCCTGCCGTTTTCGCTAGCATAACTGTTTCGCAGAAAGAAGTGACTGCTTCCCGTTCCCTCTCGTTCCAAACCATGGTTGTTTTTTCATTTTTTAATAAAACATTGCCCCACCCCAGGATTTCTCCTGTGTCGTGGGTGCGTTTACAAACATTTAAACTCACATACACAAACAGCCAGACCCGGAACAACTATTTATTTGTAGGCCATATAAATATTTGTTCCATGCGGCAATCGAACCCGCGACCCGCAGCTCACCAGTCGATCGTTCAGCCACTGCGCCAACCGTGTCGTCAAACGCGACTGGCTGGACGCGAGAGATCACCGCCGCTGATCACCTCTACGAGGACACGGCGGTGCTCCAGCCAAGCTGGGCAGATCCAGCTCCATACCACCATGAGAAATACATCAGACAACATTAATTCATGACAAAAAAAAATGTATCACTTTCTAGAACTACTTTTTCTTATCAAAAAAGTCTTTTAAACTATAAACTTTTTTTTTTCGAGAATTAAAAACGTGACAAATGATATGTCATTTCGTGGGAAAGAAAAAATATATCAGAACTCATTATAGCGGTTTTCGAGGTCCACGCCAAGCAGTGGACAATACCAGTCAATGTACTACCGATACATTATAGAGTATTACTATAATGACATTATTTAGTATTTATTTTATTCTAAACACGAGGAAAAGTGGAGTTATGTGTAGAGTATGCGATTTAAATTCACACGGGGTCAGGGACCTTTGGGTTAGACAAAAAATCTGTGGAGTTGATGTAGAGAAAGATCTTGGGTAGGTTTCAGTCAGTACAAGTCTGACACTCTCTTCCACTCCGCTCAGGTGGCTTAAAATGGCCGCGTTAACAGAATTATAATCTTACTAATACTATAAATGCTGTCTGCCCGGTCAGCTATCGATTGCAGGATAGTGTTGGGACTGTCCCGTAGCCTGTGGAGTAGCGAGGCAGATTTATTACGCCACAACGCATCAAAACTGACAGTGAGTGTGTCAGCAAACATGGCAGATGCACTACAGAAGCGTGGCAGTCGCAGCAATATCCTGAACGCATTTTCACAAGTTAATATTTGGCCAACAAACCCCAAACGGCTGCAATTAAACTTAAACCTGACAAAATTTTCACATATTCCAAAAAAAAAACAAATGTCGACTCCATCATTGTGCTTCATAGATTACATCAGTACTCGAAATGAGTCATAGTTTTAGGGGTCCTGGCTCCTCAGATCTAGACACTAGATCTAGTATGAAACGTGTCTAGATTTTTGTCTGAAGACGGTAAAAAGAAAGATGTGAATTTTAAACTTTTTAGATCTTAAGATTTATTTGGAAGTCTGGTGTATTTTTGTTAATATCATTTGTCTGAGATTTCCTTAGTAATTTTGGGGTTCTACTTGAAAGTAAAGAATTGTAAAACCGCCCTTAATAAAGCCGAAACGTACTTGTTTTTCTCGACATTGCGATTTTTTTCTGGACTTCTGTTTTTACAATTTTTTAATGACGTAAATCTTTAGATTAAATACTTTCGCAACCCCCGTACTATCGCGGGTCTGTAGACGGTGAGCAATGGGTAGCTCACCGTCCGTCCGTCTAGTGACGACAGGCTGTGTCGACGGCGCGTTCGTGTTCCACGCGCGCCTCAAAGAGTTGTTAGCAAAGCAGAGGGGCCTCCAAGGGCCAACGCCTGCCGGAGTTGCGGGTTGTTCAAAAAAGATACCGCGACCCCTGAACATAAAGGGCAAAAGAAGGAACATGAATGAGTTATAGTCAGTCAAAGTCTGATACTCCCCTCTGCCCCGCCCTGAGCGGGAGGCAGTTATTTGATGAATTCCCATCCTTAAAAAAAACCCGTAATCCTACTTCATACTAATATTATAAATGCGTATGTTTGTGAGGATGGATGAATGGATGGATGGATCGATGTTTGTTACTCTTTCATATCAAAACGGCTGAACTAGGTACCTAATACGACACGCCTTGGCAAGACTGGTTGTCAGAATTCCGGGACAGAGACTACCTGTAAAGACTGTTAAAGATCTACAAATGACAGCCGGGACCAACAGCTTGACGTGCTTTCCGAGGCACGGAGGAAACTCGGTATGTAACGGGTGGTCACCCATCCAGGCAACCGTGGCGCTACCTGAAGATATTATAGCTGAGCCTAACACAGTTGGAATAATTAAGGCAGCTGATGATAGACCAATGATCCTATTGACCTTTACAACCAAGTAATTTGTTAGTAATGGCTAATTTTTAAACATCCGCCAAAGAATTCCCAAATTGCTAGTTCTAAAACAATGGCTAAATCTTAAATTATTTACATAATATTTCCTTTGCCAAGTAAAGGTGTATCTAGACTGCAAATGATCGACGAAGACTATGGACCAGGAGAGATAAGCGTCATATATATTTTTTTTAAATAACGTTGTGCCACACTTGGAATTTCTCCTGTATCGTGGGTGTGTTTACAAACATTTAAACTCACATACACAAACAGCCAGACCCGGAACAACTATCTGTAGGCCATACAAATATTTGTTCCGTGCGGGAATCGAACTCGCGACTCGCAGCACAGTAGTCGATCGCTCAACACTGCGCCAACTGTGTCGTCAATCCTCTGTTCTTATCAAAATTTATCTCCATTGTCTTTTTCTCTAAACTTGGAATTCACTGCCAGCTTCTCTGCTTCGTGATCTCTATAATCTGAATCTCTTCAAAGTTTGAGTGAATCTGTTTTTTTAGCAAGTTTCCTCCACCCTAGGCATCATTGCTTCACGTCAGGCGAGTTGCGGCCAATCGCAGACTTACTTGTAATTAAAAAGAAGTACTCTATAATCCAGGGATGGCCAACCAGTCGATTGCAATCGACCATTTGACAACCCTAGCATGAATGAAGAATTCGGAATAATATGAAGGAGAAAGGAGTAAATGATGCCGTGACGTCTGATAGGGGAGAATGGAAGAAGAAAGCGTGTTGCGCCGACCCCAAATAGAATGGGACAAGGACAGGAAAATGATGCAAGGTTTCGTACGTCAAAAGTAGATCTTGGGTCTATTCAAGTTGGCCACTCCTGCTATATTCGTTACCCCATAAGTTACCCCCTTCATCCATATCATCCTTCACACGGTTGTCCATCCTATCCATGGTAATGTAATGTATGGTCTGCTCATTTATCAATCCATATTTTTTTTTTTTTTTTTTATCTTGGGACAACTCACACACGGCTATCTGATCCCAAGCTAAGCAGAGCTTGTGTTATGGTAACCAGACAACTGATATACATACTTATATAATTTATAAATACATACATATTATAGATAAATCACACCCAGACACAGAACAAACAAACATGCTCATCACACAAAGTTTGTCCTGAGTGGGAATCGAACCCACGACCTCCGGCTCAGCAGTCAGGGCCACTAACCACTAGACCAACAGGCCCGTCAATATATATATATATATATTGATATATATATATATATATTCGTCAATCCATATTCGAAACTTCCCTTTGGATATTCCCTGCAGTCCCCATCACATGCCATGCTATAGCAACTGAAAACCACACAAAACTTCTAGTCTTCTTCGTCGAAAATTCTGTCATTTTTGTTAAAAAAAAAAACAACAAATAAGGAACTTCGTTCCAAAACTTGAAAGGTGTCAGGGGACACCCGGATGGAACGAAGTTATTATTTATTATTTAAAAAAAACCTGTATACACTCAACAAAAATAATCGTCGCGACACCACACTGTTCAATGCGAAATAGAAAGACGAAACGAAAATAACTGGCTTGCTTTCTATGAGAGAGAGAGAGAGAGAGCGACAGACAGAGAATCACGCGAACGCCGCACGGTTTACAACTATAGCAAAAAGTGTCGTTACAACTTTTGATCATAGATAAAGAAATTAAGAAAGGGGCTGGCCCCCTTTCGCAACGCGTGATTTGGAACTTCGTTCCAATAGTTTTTTTTTGTATCATTTTGACCACCATTGTATGTCGAAGAGTTTCCATTTAAGCATAGAAATGCCTATAGTTGAAGGTTCCACTCTTCCCTTAGGTACATTATTAATATACGAATAGGTAAATAACAAAACAAAAAGATGTATTTGTGTGTGTGAGACGGTGTGTCTGTGTGTCTATTAGTGTGAGGGTGTTTGAGTGTGTGAGAGAAAATAAGCAATTTTAATAGAATCTCACATTTTGTTTCTCTGTCACGGATGTTTCTCTTGACATTGTCATTTTGTTGAGCTGAAAATTTGCCAATGGCAGAATAACAGTATTTAATGAAAGAAAAATACATAGTTTTAAATGAATACTCGTCTCTCGATATGCAACACAAGTATGAACAAGGCTTTGTCTTTCATATCGATCATCGATCGTAGATCAATTCATCTAGTTGCTCCTTGTACATGAAATATCCCACGCCAACAATAGATTCATTTTATTACAGTGAAGCAAAACATTCTAATTAAAATTGGGCCATGGGCTAGAATAGACAACATTCAGTGCGCAAGCGCAGTGACTAGTGCTCTCCCCGATCTTTGTAAGAGGAAATGGATTATTTAAAGAGGTAAAGTTTTAATCAATTAAAAAAATATTACATTGTCATCATTTTCCAGCTCTTGGCTAATAACTGCCGGTTTAACGCGGTTAAGCCGCGCTTGCCTAGGTTGGTCTGTGGATGGGTGACCACTCTTTTGTTTACCGAGTATCCAACGTGCTTCAGAAAGCATCCTAAGCCGATGGTCCCGCCTGACATGTAGATCTTTGACAAACGTTACAGGGATCTAGAGATCCAGGGATCCGTTTTGGAATGAAGTTCCTTATCTCGCGTTGCGAATGGGGGTTAGACGGAAAAAATTAAGACCAAAAGTTATAACGACACTTTTTACTAAGCATAGTTTTTAATATAAAGTTGTAAGCCATGCCGGGTGCGCTTGTTTCTCTGTCTCTCTCTCGCTCTCCCATAGAAAGCCAGTTATTTTCGTTTCGTCTTTCTATTTCGCATTGAACAGTGCGGTGTCGCGACGATTATTTTTGTTGAGTGTATACAGGTTTTTGTACATAATAAATAATTACTTCGTTCCATCCAGGTGTCTCTTGACGCCTCTCAAGTTTTTTTTTGCGGATGGGATATTATCAAAAAACTTCCCCTGCTCTTGGCGGAGCGGGTAGGAGTGTTAGACTCGTACTGACAAAAACCCACCCGGTCCATGTTCCTTCTTTTGCCCTTTATGTACCGGCAGGCCCCTCTGTTTTGCTGTAATCAATATTTCCCAGAAATATCGTTTTATCCAAATAATTGGTTGTAGAAGTTTTAAAGGTAGTCTCTCCATGTCAAATACTGGTCATTCAGGTGCATTAGGTTAGATTGAAACCGATTCCAATATAACTGAGCAAAGACGGGCGGTTCCTGATGAGGATTGTTCAAGTAAATAGTCGGCACATCATGTAGAATATAATAGAAAAATATTTATTCGAAACAGACACAACACAAGAGCAAAAAAAAAGGTACACAGAACGGAAAAACATGGACAAGGTTGCGCTGAGCGTGCCCATAACGAAAGGGTTACCAACTCAGCATATGCTAGGCGTCAGACACCCAACGCTGGTTTTCAGTTGGCACCCGCAGTGACACACGGACGATGGCAACAAGTACAAATAAATAAGTAAGTACTTAGTGATAAAATAATAATAATATAAATGTGAAATAACGATATAATTACGATGTAAATAAGTAATAATAATAAAAGATAAATAGAATAGTTTGGATCTGAAAACATTACCGCTAACTTCATTCTTTATTTAAAGAAAGCAACGCTCCGACGCGCGACGTGGCGCATCAGTCGACCAAAAGGAGGCTGACGCGCCAACAAGACGCCCAATCTTTTGTCATTCCGTCTGAAGCCCTGTCATGCCATGTCTTCTTCTTCCATACATTTTCTATTACTCATCATCAGACACCTCCCTTCTCTTACCATATCATCCTTCACACAGTTCCTCCATTCATTGTTTCTTTGGTCCTAGAAGGAATAATAAGAATAATTTATTTGCCAGAATGTAGGTGTGCAAGTAGTACGTATGATCTTAACATTAATGTGGCCCATTTACATTCTACCATTAAATGTGATGTGCAAATATTTAATTTAAGAATGGATTAAATTATTAAAAGTGTCACAATATTACATCATTTGTTATCCATATTATTGTTATTCCATATTAATGTCTGAATATAAGTGCAACTAAGCAATAAGCAAACTAAATATAAGGGTTTTCACAACTTCTTACCACGTTCATATTCAAATTGTTGCTTTGGACTTCAAAAGTAGAGTTTTAACTCTCCATATCACTGTGTAGACTGTAGGCAACATACCGTACAAAGGCGTCAACATTTTTAATAATTGATTTCCTACCTTAATAGCGTACTGTAGCCTATAGCCTGTAAAAATATGACTCTAGGACCTTAGTGTTGCCTAAAAGCAACATTCCCTATTTTTGCAATTTTGTTTCGTTTGTTAAAAATAACAAAACCCAAAATACGTGTATTTTATTTTCTTGTAATCATCTCTAATAAAAAAAAAAAACAAATAAATCCCAGTTTATGAGCGATAGAGGGTTAAATGTCACTATCAACCCACGGTTAAATGTCACTATCAACCCACCCGACTTCTCCCGGGTGCAATGTAGATACTAATATACTATCTAATGTACAAAAGTTGCTTGTTATCAAATTCCTCCAAAACGGCTGGACTGATTTGTATGAAATTTTGTGCGCATGTCGCGTAGGTCTAAGAATCGCCCAACAACTATTTTTCATATCCCTAAGTGATAAGCGTGGCCTTCTCCAGAAAAGGAGCTGAGCAGTGGGTGAAACCGCTGAGCACAGCCAGTATTATACATATAAACTTTCCTCTTGAATTACAGCACAGCTAGTATTATACATATAAACTTTCCTCTTGAATTGCTCTATCATACTATACTTACTATAATATTATAAATGCGAATGTTTGTGAGGATGTATGGATGTTTGTTACTCTTTCACGTCAAAACGACTGAACGGACCTTGTAGAAATTTGGCACGGAGGTAGATTATAGTCTGGAATAACACATATTTAAACCGCATCAAAATCCGTTGCACAGTTTTAAAGATCTAAGCATAAATATGGACATACAGACAGCGGAGGGACTTTGTTTTATACCACGTAGTGATTTTCGCAGCCCAACAAATATTTTTCAAAAAAATAACTCCTTTAAAATATTCCTTTCACGAAGTGACAAAAAATCCAAAATTCTGAGTTGGGTAAAAACCTACAGACCCCGATACCGAAAACAATAAAAAAAATCCCGTAAATTTGACTAAAATAACTCATTTTCGTATGCGGCGCACGCGCATCTGTCGGCGAATTTTTTGCGTCGACACTTCTAACTGTAGTTTAAACTGTTAACTTAATTTATCACCCTCACGATATCTGGATTAAGGTTTTTACGGTAAATAATGCTTTTTTGAATATTTTTCGTGAAAATTTCGAGTTTCTTGTTGTGCAATATGTTTTTCAAACAATTGAACATCAAATTGTAAACTTTAGAGGATATTAAAATGACTTAGGGGATCCTAAGGGCTTATTATTCGGGGTTGTGGGTTGTTCGAAAGGGATACAGTTGCCCTGGAACATAAAGGGCAAAATAAGGAACATGGATGGGTTATACTAAATAAAAAACTGACACTGCGCCTTTACTCCGCCCAGAGCGACAGCGAAAGTTATTTATGATTTCCTATCCGCAAAAAACGTCCTATAATAATTGCTTTCAAAGCTACATTACTTTTAATTTTTTAGCAACGCAATTAATTAAATAAATTGTAGATTTCTGAGGCAAAAGGACTATGCAAGGATCGTAGAAGATGACGTTCTGTTTAGATTTTACAAACACTTTTACACGTTTTTTTAATTAGGTAGATGAGGCCGGTATTTCGTACCCAACTCCTTTGAGAAGAAAAATCTGAACCAAACTCAGAGGTCATAGTCTCTTTTAAGGTCCAGACAAAAATCTTAGTCAAGGATTATGTAGACTAGTGTCGTTTAGACTCGTGTTATTTTTGCCTGGAAATAAGACGTAATTTTACGTATGTATGTATATATTTATTATGAAATTACAACACATTTGCATTGTATTGATCAATACAGCAATCTTTCATTTGATTATTAAATCCTTACTAATATTATAAAAGCGAAAGTGAGTTTGTTTGTTAGTTACGTCTTCACACTTTAATGGCTAAACCGATTTTGATGAATTTTGGTACAGAGATAGTTGAGAACCTGGAGACGGACATAGGCTAAGTGAAAAAGTGAGAAAGAGGGAAGAAAAGAGAAAGCTTAGCTTTGCTATTGCAATAAATAAGGTGCAAGGGCAAAAACTACCGGGGTTGCGTGTTGTTCGAAAGAGATACCGCGGCCCCGGAACGTAAAGGGCAACAGGAGGAACATGGGTGGGTTTTAGTCAGTAAAAGTCTGACATGCCCCCCCGCTCCGCCCAGAGCGGGGCAAGTCATTTGATGATTTCCCACCCGAAAAAAAAGGGCAAAAACTACAGGTAGCAGGTACCTGCAAATCAGGAAAGGGGAATTGTGTTACTCCAAATTTAACGCGAGTGAAGCCGCGGGCAAAAGCTAGTAATTAATTATAGTGTTAGTAGAGTGTCATATTTTAGGCTTCCAGTCTTACCGGATGCGGCTTTAATGCCAGTATTTTACATGAAGCGTCTGCCTATCTGTTGGCACGGCTGGCGCAGTGGCTGAGCGACCGACTACTGCGCCGCGTATCCCGGGTTCATTCCCCACACGGAACAAATATTTGTATGACCTACAGGTAGTTGTTTCGGGTCTGGCTGTTTGTGTATGTGAGTTTATATGTTTGTAAACTCACCCACGATACAGGAGAAATTCCTAGTTTGGGACAACTAAACTATCTGACTTCCACAACCCAGTTAATAACGGAGTAATACGAAAACCCTTTGGTAAGACTGGTTGTCAGACTTTCGATACACTGACTAGCTGTAACGACTGTCAAAGATCTACAAATGACAGCCTGGACCAACAGCTTAACGTGCTTTCCGGGGCACGGAGGAAACTCGGTATGTAACGAGTGGTCACCCATCCACATACCAACCTAGGCAAGCGCGGCTTAACCTAAAGATCGATCTGAACGGCTGCTATTATTTAGCCACGAACTGTAGGGTTACCATGACATCTTATAGCCTAGCCTATATATGTACTTATTCCTGTGTGAGAAAGAGATGGTGCTAGACACCCTGTATAGCTCTGTCTCTTTCCCTCATTGGAATAAGTTCTGCTTCAAGACGTCATGGTAGGGTAGCTGGTCCCGTAGTTGAGTGATTGCTGAACGAATAGTCTAGGCGTTATCCTTAAACTGACTGTATGACTCTTATAAACAAAAAAAAAACAAGTAAGAGTCTTTTCATAAAAAAGAAAGAAGTCATAGTCATGGAAATAGACTAGAAATTAATATTTGAACACACGTCAGTACATGGTGTTAATTTAAAGATAATCCTACTTTCCTACTAAGATATATGAATGCGAAAGTTTGTGAGTATGGATGTATGTTTGATCCTCTTTCACGCAAAAACTACTTAACGGATGTTGATGAAATTTGGCACAGAGGTAGATCATAGTCTGGAATAACACATAGGATACTTTTTTTATCATCACGCAGGCGAAGCCGCGGGCGCCAGCTAGTAATATTATAAAAGCGAAAGTTTGTGAGGATGTATAATAGTACGTTTGTTGCTCTTTCACGCAAAAAATACTGTATGGATTTTGATGAAACTTCACAATAATATAGCTTACATATCAGAATAACACATAGACTACAATTCATAAAGATATATTGTATATTTTACACCACGCGAGTGAAACCGCGGGGCGAAGGTAGTAGGTCTATTATAATTAAATGTGCTGACTACCTCACGCGCTAAGTGGTTGCAAGCGTTGGCATCAAGTGATGATCCGGGTTCGATTCCCAGTTCAAGCACGTGCTACAAGTCTATCGCATTTTCTTGGAAATTTCTGCAAGTCAAGGACGTCTTTAACACTTACTATATGTCTAGGTACATAGATATTTAGATAGATAAATAATTTATTTGATGCAACAAAAGACACAATACAGGAATCAACACAAAAAAAACGGTCAAGAGCGAGTTAGAGTGGCGCACTGAGGGTTCTGTATAAAAGTTTTTTTTTAGAAAACTCTCTAGGAATTTCTCCTGTATCGAGGGTGCGTTTACAAACATTTAAACTCACATACACAAACAGCCAGACCCGAAACAACTACCGTGTAGATTATACTAATATTTGGTCCGTGTGGGGATCGAACCCGCGACACGCAACGCAGCAGTCGATCGCTCAACCACTGCACCCACCGGGCCGTCAATTTGCGACGTATATAGCCATATCTTTTGACTCCGTAGACTTAGCGAGTTGATTTCTTTACAGCAGAAAGGGAACGCAGAGTTGAGTATATGGTTTTAATTTAAACTCGATACCTCCACGCGTTCTTTAGATAAATGGTCTTAACAGACAAACGGACAAAAAAGAGATCCAATTAGGAATCCATTGTTTTCCTTTTTACTGTAGTTCTGTTTAGGAGCTCGTGGCTAAATAATAGCAGCCGCTCGGGTCGATCTTTAGTTTAAGTCGCGCTTGCCTAGGTTAGTCTGTGGATGGGTGACCACCCGTTACTAACCGAATTTCCTCCGTGCCTCGGAAAGCACGTTAAGCCGTTGGTCCCGGCTGTCATTTGTAGATCTTTGACAGTCGTTACAGGTAGTCAGTGTTCCGAAAGTCTGACCATCAATCTTACCAAGGGGTATCGTATTACCCAGTGCTAACTGGGTTGTGGAGGTCAGATAGGCAGTCGCTCCATGTAAAATACTGATATTCAGCTGCATCCGGTTAGACTGGAAGCCGACCCCAACATAGTTGGGAAAAGGCTAGGCAGATACTGTAGTTCTGTTTAAAACCTTATTTTATGACTTAACATCTCGCTCATTTTCACAAAGAGTTAGGTAGAAGTGTGCCTGTGAAGAATATCCTGATTCTCCATGTTCCCCTGTTTTCTTCATAATGAATATCCTTATTCCTTACTAATATTATAAAAGCGAAAGTGAGTTTGTTTGTTTGTTACCTCTTCACGCCTTAATGGCTAAACCGATTTTGATGAATTTTGGTACAGAGATAGTTGGGACCTTGAAGACGGACATAGGCTATTTTTTTTTAGAAAAAGTGGGATATGAGGGAGAACGAGGGAAGAAAAGGTAAAACTTAGCATTGCTATTACAAATCAATAAGGCGCAAGGGCAAAAACTGCAGGTAGTAGGTACAGACCTGCAAATCAGGAAAGGGGAACTGTGTTACCCCGAATTTAACGCGAGCAAAGCCGCGGGCAAAAGCTAGTAAATATATATATGCTTAAGTCTTAGATAGTGAGCCAATTGTCATCAATCGGGCAAAAAATGTAGACTCTGTTGTTCCGTAATTCAAAAGGAAATAACGGATCCCTTAATTAAAGGATCACTTTGTGGTCCGTCTGTCTGTCAAAACCCTTTATCTCAAAAATGTGAGGAGGTATCGAGTTGAAATTAAAACCATATACTGAAGTCTGTGGTCCTTTTGTTCTGTGATAAAATCAACCTTCTGAATTGACGCAGTCAAAAGATATGGCTGTTTATGTCGCAAGTTTGTACTGAACTATCGGTGCGCGAGTTTGCCTCACTCCTGGCCGACTTTTTTTTATTATTTCGGAGGAGAAATCAGAAAATAACTTCCACACTAGGTGGAGCGGTGAGAGAGTCAGACTTGTACTGACTAAAACCCACCCATGTTCCTTCTTTTACCCTTTACGTTCCGGGGCCGCGGTATCTTTTCGAACAACCCGCAACCCCGGTAGGCGGTGGCCCTGGCCCCTCTGCTTTGATGACATCTCTTTCAATACTAGGAAGCTTAAAATTGGTACGCGGACTATTTGTCACTAGCAAAAACACCGTGTATATTTTTTTTTGGAAGTCTGCCCCCAACCCCTTAAAAGAGGGGCTGAAATTTTATAAGGGACTTTTCGCAGTTTTCAAGGTAAGAAGCTAAAAATCAGTACACACACTCTTTGTTACCAAGAGGACCTGTGTTACTCCGAATTTAACGTGGGAAAAATCTAGTTTGTGATTTAAATGGTCATATCTTTTGACTTGCGTAGACTTACCCCCGAATACAGAAACGTCACTCAAAATTTAAGTAGCACTTATATTTAACAGATACTCAAAAGTGACGTTTGACAATACGAAATCTAAAGTTTAGGAGCTGCTCAAATGTTAAGCAGCCCTTAAATTTTGAGTGACGTTTGAGTATTCGTGGGTTAGAGGGTTGATTTTTTCACAGCTTTAAAGGTCCATAAATTTAAGTATACAGTTTTAATTTTAATCGATACCTTCACGGGTTCCCGAGATAAAGGATCTTGACAGACAGACAGACAGACGGGTAAAAAAGTGATCTAATAACAGTTCTATGTTTTCCTTTTGACGTACAAAGCCCTAAAAAACAAATAACATTTTGTCCAAACCGGGAATCGAACCGAGATCCTTATGCTCAACAGTCACACTAAAGTCGTCATCATAAAGACAAAAAGTACCGTTTTCAGTCCTCAAAAAAAGGACCTTGATGACCCAAAACCCAGATCGTGGGATTAAGTATTGATAATATCGTACCATAGATTACGTGCAGGCCTCTAGAATATGTGGGCGTTAGTTTATGGTCAACGATTTGGCGATGTTTTTTGTAAGCACATTTAGTTTTCATGTCACATATGTTTGAAACAAGCAAAGCCAAGATCAGTAAAGTATGGTTGGCAAAAAAAAAATTGTTCGTTGAGTTTCAATTTTTTTTAAGTTATTGCATAGCTTCGCGGGCCTTGAGCGTGGAGACCGAATCCAGAAATTTCGTAACGAAAACATCTAACATAATAACAATACATATAACGAATACGGTCAGTTATTTCATTCGCGATTCCAATGTTCAAATAGCATGTTTGGTAGAGAATCGGGTCTTCAATCAATATTACGCTGGAACAAACCCAAGATCAAATTTTTCTTTTTGCGACTTCTTTTCATTGGAAGTACATTTTAGTTTTTTTTTATATATATTGCTTAAGTTGATAAAAAATGCTATGCAATAGCTTTACCGCGGCAGTCCCCGAGTACCACACGTATTTTTTAATTTTTTTTCTTTATTTTTCTTGATTTGTTTGAGTTTCTGGGTTTCTCGTCCAAGAGAATGACGAAGTAGATCATGACGTAACGCACCGGATCTACGCAGGATGGATGAAATGGCGACAGGTCACTGGAACAACTTGTGACCCACGGATGCCCCTCAAGTTAAAGGGGAAAATATACAAGTCCGTGATTAGACCTGTTGTACTGTATAAAAAAAAGCACTGAAGTTACCGTATAAACTTGCGACATAAGCACCCATATCTTTTAATTGCGTAGACTTAGACTTAGGGTTGATTTTGGAACGAAGTTTCTTATCGCGCCTTGTGAAAGGGCTAGACGGAAAAAAATAAGATCAAAAGTTGTAACGACACTTTTTGCTATAGTTGTAAGCCGTGCGGCGTGCGCGTGTTTCTCTCACTGTCTCTCTCTCTCTCTCGAGAGAGATTTTTTTTACTCTTGACAACCTGTAATTATGCTCGGCTCAAATAAAATACAACAAATGCCTATAAGACCCTATCAGAAGATTAACGGAAACAGCCACTTTTTCCGTTAATGCATGAACCCTTTATGCATGGTAGAAGCCAAGGCCTTTATGATCATAAAAATAATAAACAAAATCAAACTTACTTCATCACTGTCCATGTCGCTGTCAGCTTCAACAAACTCATCAGCCTGTTCCACAGTCCTCTCCAACTCCCTCTCAAGCTCTGGTTCCATCTCCCTCTCTAATTCTTCTTCATCTTCATCTTCTTTCTCACTCTCACTGGATATCTCTTCCGCTTTAAGTGCTGAGTCAAATGCCATTTGTGGGAAGTTGTAGATATCATTGTACTGGAATGAGGGAAAGAGAAATTAAGTAACTTTATGGAAGTAGTGTATTTTATATAGATTAAAAACTCATAATGAAGCAAAAATATCCTCTGCAATCAATTTAAAACTAGTATGAAAGTAATAAACAAACGCTTTCAAAATTGTATAACAATTTTTGCCTGTATTTTTTGTAAACGTTACCCCTCCCTAGGAATTTCTCCTACAAACATTTAAATTCACGTACACTAACAGCCAGACCCGGAACTACCTGTAGGCCATACAAATATTTGCTCCGTGCGTGAATCGAACCCGCGACACGCAGCGCAGCAGTCGATCGCTCAGCCACTGCGCCAACCGTGCCGTCAAATTGTTTAACTATCTTATATAGCTGTTGGTTCTCCTATTTATCCTACTATTATTATAAATGCGAATGTTTGACACACACACACCCACATTGATGTATGTATGGATGTTTGTTTATTTATTTATTTATTTATTACTTTTTGGGAAAACAAACAGTAGTACATTAAGCATAAAAAAGTGTTGACTTAACATTAAAATTACAAATATACTACCCACAACATTTTCCACAGATTACTCTATGACATAATGCAAACTGTTAGCAAACGTTAACTGTAACAGGGCTAAATTAACGTTAACAAATTAAAAGAAAAAAAAAAGCATTGTTACTCTTTCTCGTCAAAACGGCTGAACGGATCTTGATGAAATTTGGCACAGAGGTAGATTATGGTCTGGAATAACACATAGGACACATTTTTTTATATCACGGGGGTGAAGCCGCGGACGCCAGCTAGAAAATAAATAAATTAGTCTTAACGTATTCAATTCAATTTATTCAATAACGATTTTTACATCGTGTCTGAATTTCTATAACTAGTTACATACACGCAAATCATTTTTAAATTAAATACAATCATCCAAATAATACAATTATCCACACAAAAAAATAATACTAATATCACGTCAGCGTTATACAAAAGCATACAATGAAAATAAATAAAAATTAATTAATGTCATGAGTCAATAAGTTAAAACAAATTAAATTTCAAGTCAATTAGATTATGCCACATTTATATTAAACTTACATAATCATTTATGTACTGCATTGAACGTTTAAAAAAAAATACTATGACAAGAAAGATACACTTGTATTGTAAATCATTCTTTAAAACGATATCTCCTATCAATTGTTCCTCTTTCAATCAGCCACATTTTTTTTCTAACCCTACTACGCAATTGCGAATTCCTAAGCTAAGGTAGACTTCAGACGTTTATAAGAGACGTTCACATCACCTGTTAAGTCTATACAAGAATATTCTTGTTAGAATCCGGGTGTCACGAAAGTACCTCCTGCCAGTACTTGCTAGTTACCTACAAAGTGCATACAGTGTTTTTGAAAAGTGTCTGTGAAAGTAACACATTATTTTTTTTTAAATATCGAATGTAAGTAGCATTTTTTTTGTTGGGTTATTGACTTTTGAGCTATTGTTTTGTCTTTGGTTTCCTGGGGTATGGTGACAATAGATGAATCGTCAGTCATAAATTACAAGATTTTGAGAAAAAAAAACAAGTTTTTATTTTCTAGGTATTTAATGTTAAACAAAAATACTTTAAAGAAACTAACTTATAAATCAACTTAAAAATAGCGCTATTTATTTATTTATTAAAACTTTATGCACAAGTAAAAAAAAACATTGTACAAAAGTGGACTTAATGCCTTGAGCATTTTCTACCAGTCAATCTTAGGGTGATGCAGAGACAAAAACATAGTATCAGAGCTTTCAGCCAACCTTTCAGTTGGTAATGTCGTTGCCACGTTGTATGGCAACGCTAAGCCTCTGGCCAAAGTAAAAGCCAGCCCTTGGGTCACGGGAAGATTTTTTAAAGTGAGAAATAGGGGAGAAAGAGGGAAGAAAATGGGAGAGAAACATTATCAATACGTGGATTAAAGTTAGCGTTAGCCCAAAGTAACTATGTCACGCGGACGAAGTCGCGGGTGGAAGCTACTGTTCTATAATATTACTTTGTTTTTTAACAAACGCTGTGTATTGATGTTATGGTTAAAACCCAAAATATTTTCGGTTCAATGCGGGAATCGAACCTGTGACATATAGAACCCAAATCAGTTGCTCAGCTATTGCTCTATACCAGTAATAGGGTTTCATCAATGTCTACAACCTGCGTGTCGCGGGTTCGATTCCCGCACGGTACAAATATTTGTATGACCTGCAGATAGTTGTTTCGGGTCTGGCTGTTTGTGTATGTGAGTTTATATGTTTGTAAACGCACCCACGATACAGGAGAAATTCCTAGTGTGGGGCAACGTTTATTTAAAAAAAGAACTCTTGGTTAACTTACATGTGGACTATGCAGATTTGTGTCTGAAATGGTCTTTTTAAGAAAGCATCACACAGCTTGACTGGACCTGTCCATTCAGTGAAGCATTCGGTTGTCGGGCCTACGCTGTCCTCTCATACTTAAGTACTCGCTGTAGCAACATGATTGTAAAACCAAATGATTTTAAAAGAGTAACCATGGAGTTTCTTGCCGGTTATTCTCCATAGGAAACGACCAACCCAAACCTTCTCTCGACGTTTTATAAGTGCCCATGTAGGCCTATGTGATATAAAAATATTTTAATTTAGATTTTTTGTTTCCTTCGAACAAATCAGAGCAGATCTTCAAATCTGTATATTATTATTGTTCTTATTTATTTATTTTACAGACTAAAATGTGGTCCAGTGTGTTAGTAACAATATGACTTAGACTATGTTAGAACTTAATCACTAGAAGAGATTGAGTGCGATTAGTTAGCGCCCACATTAGCGGGCTATCTTTTGAGCGGTTGTTCAAAAGATAGCCCGCTAATGTGGGCGCTAACTAATCGCACTCAATCTCTTCTCTTCTTCTTCAAGACCATCTCCGACGATTTTCTGCATGATTCTCACAGGGTCTGACCTAGAAAATGTTTGAACTTTAGAAAAAACTAGACTCACTGAGTTGTTTTGCTGTTTCTCCTACGAGTAGTCAGACATGACTCTGACATTATCTAACTTTATAACAATCAAAAGTAATTTATTCAAAATAGGCTGATAACGCCCCTCTTTCGCCACTTCCTAGTGTTTTAGCTGGGAAGAAAAAGTGGCGGAACAAACTCCCCAGCAACACATCTGTCTCTCAGGTTGGAAGAACCAGATTTTAAAATTGTGTATTGCTAAGGAGGCTCTCGTTAGAAATCTGGATCAAGGGCTTTATACAAAAAGCGGTCCTTTTAAATCACTCTATCTATTGCTGAACTGAAAATGCATTAAAAACCGTTGATTAGTTTAAAAGATCGAAGCGAACAGACAACGGAAATGACTTCATTTTATAGTTTGTGAAGATAATTTATTAATTACAATTTTACTTATAAAATTTATGCACAATAATGTAGTCTTTACAACATTATAAAACATGCAATCTTAAATAATAGTTAAGTAACTAAAATATTATGTACAAGTGACAAAAGCGTAGAACCAATAGGCCTGCCAGGGCCACGGCCTACCGGGGTTACGGGTTGTTCGAAAAAGATACCGCGGCCTCAGAACACAAAGGCCAAAAGACGGAACATGGCTAGGTTTTAGCCAGTAAAAGTCTGACACGTTATTTAATGACTACCCATGTGCAAAGCAATAAAAAATGGCAGCTATCATCATCTGCCTAGCCTTTTCCCTTCTCCACAACCCAGTTAGTACCTACTGGGTAATACGATGTCCCTTAATAAGACTGGTTACTGAGGACTGAGACTGAGGACTTTACACTGACTACTGGACTGAGACTGAGGACTTTACACTGACTACCTGTAACGACTGTCAAAGATCTACAAATGACAGCCGGGACCAACAGCTTAACATGCTTTCCGACGCCCGGAGGAAACTCGGTATGTAACGGGTGGTGGTCACCCATCCTCAGACCAACCTAGGCAAGCGCGGCTTTACCTAAAGATCGACCCGAGCGGCTGCTATTATATAGCCACGAGCTCCGGCAGCTATCCTGGTCCTAAATACATAATTTTGTTTCTTTTCACAGCAGATCCAATATGGCGTCGTTGCGGGCTAGGCATCTGCTGGTCCTTCTACTGGCAACATTCGTGAAGTCTGACCGCTTTCCTATCAGGAAGACAGAAGCCGTTGACAATACCTTCATGAACGCTATGAGGGTATGTACAAAGCTTTTGACAATTATAATCTACAATGTTTTGGCAGCCGTAGGTAGGTCGGTTGGAATGAAACTATGGGATACTGTGATCAATCATTTTCCTGCCCTTGCCCCATTCTATTTGGGGTCGGCGCAACACGTTTTCTTCTTCCATTCTCCCCTATCAGACGTCACGGCATCATTTACTCCTTTCTCCTTCATGTCATTCCTTACACAATCCATCCATTTTTTTTTTGGCCTTCCTTTCCCTCTCCCTCATCAATATTCAGATCAATGATTCATTAAATAATAAGCCTATGTCCAAAAATATATGGGTTATTGCAGTGGATTTGCGCTGTTTTAAGGCGCTGTACAAAGCAAACACTTCGTAAAACGTCTAGTTTTTCGTCGCAAAGTTAGCCGTATCTGTACATGCCACTAGCCAAAAAAAATTACCGTGTATAGTTCAATACATAAAGTAAAGAGTTAAACAAAATAAGTTTGCAAAAGTGGTCTAGTACTACGAAAAAAAAAATGAATAAAAAGACCAAGAAAAAAAAATTTTCGTCTCGAAATTCTCAATTTTTTCAGCGACAACCATCATATTTTTTATATCTATAACAAAGAAAATTATATATACTAAAGAGATATCTTAAAATTTTCAAACATTGAGCTGTATTTTTTTATATTCAATAAAAACTGCAAAATGACCTACATTTTGGCGGACATGATATTCAAATAAAATCAAACACCGAAATATTTTCGACCTTATTTCTATTCTTTCGATGCAATACTGTCGTGTACTTGTGTCAGACCATGCCTAGTATGCAGCTAGCGTCACTTTCGTGAATACCTAAGGATTAGCTTATTGCCGCGCCTTAAGTAAAAACGAATTCATCAATAGTGTTGAACCCTGATTGCGAACGAGATTATAAGTATAATCCAAGGAATCATTAACTTTTTGTTTCTGCGTTTAGCATATGCGAGTTGCCCTTTGGATATCCACAAAATTTTGTGCTCCAAGCCCGCTGAACGACCTGTGAAAGGCGCTCCAGGCCGCAAGATGATTCCCAGCCGACGTAGACGTGGGTCTGGACGGTGAGCAATGGGTAGCTCAACATCCGTCTTAGTGAGGACAGGCCGTGTCAATGATGGCGCGTTCTTGTTCCACGCACACCTTAAAGAGATGTTAGCAAAGTAGAGGGGTCTGCCAGGGCCACTGCCTGGCGGAGTTGCGGGTTTTTCGAAAGAGATACCGCAGCAAATTTCAAAAGAAGCAACATGCATGGGTTTTAGTCTGTTCAAGTCTGACACTCCTTTTCGCTCCAGGAGAAGTAATTAATGATGATTTCCATCCGAATAAAAAAGCCCGCTGGACGACCTTGTTAAACAAGATGGCGGCAATGTCAATATGATAATTTAAACCGTAATACTAATAGCATTAGGTGCTTTTCAGGAAGTATCAAATCAAACCCAAGCAGACACGTTAAATCTACCAGCAAATGCATCATCCATTCGAGAGAACATCACTGATACTTTCAGGTAAGCTACTTAAATAGGCAGTTTTTTTACACGTAGCCACACGGATGGAACGAAGTTATTATTTATTATGTACAAAAAACCTATATGCACTCAACAAAAATAATCGTCGCGACACCACACTGTTCAATATGAAATAGAAAGACGAAATGAAAATAACTGGCTTGCTTTCTATGAGAGAGAGAGAGAGAGAGAGACAGACAGAGAAACACGCGCACGCCGCACGGCTTACAACTTTAGCAAAAAGTGTCGTTACAACTTTTGGTCTTATTTTTTTCCGTCTAGCCCCCTTTCGCAACGCGCGTTAGGGAACTTCGTTCCAAAAACTAAAGATGGAAAATAACCTTATTTCCGGAAGTGGGTGACTCTGGTTTGTTTCGTGGATTTATTTGCCAGCAACTTCCGGAAGTTAGGTTTTTTTTCACATCACTCAGTATTTACCTCCCCCTTTTTTTGAAGTCGCGTAAAAAGTACTGAAATTCAGGTGCGTACGGTTAGAAATGTGAGCTGATCTAAGTAGGGAAACTAAGAGAAACTTAGAATAACGTCTTAATCTCAGTAGCAATTTAACTGTTTTATTTTAAACAGAAAAACTAATTTTAAGCTTCCGTATTTTTTCCTAAATCCTCGAAATTAATAAAAAAAACTTTAATTCCTTGTATAGATTCTTTTTTTCCGATTCTTTGTGAATAAGTGGACATTGTACGACATGGTTGGCGCAGTGGTTGAGCGATCAGCTGCTACGCTGCGTGTCGTGGGTTCAATTCCCGCACAGAACAAATATATGTATGGCCTACAAATGGTTGTTTTGGGTCTGGCTGTTTGTGTATGTGAGTTTAAATGTTTGAAACGCACCCACGATGCAGGAGAAATCTAAGTGTGGGGTAACGTTTTTTTTTAATAAATAAAATCATGGGCCTTGTAGATATCTTAAGTTAGGTGTTATCTTATGTTTTCTAAAGTAAGCAATGACTTATCGTCAGGCCTACGCTGTTCTCTCATACATAAGTTTATAAATGTCTGCGTGAGGCTATTGGAAAGTTTGTGCCAGATCGGAAACCTAATAATTGTCGCTATCCGCCGTGGTTTGATATAACATTAATTAAATCATTAAAAGAAAAAAATAGGCTAAGGTTGCGTCACAAGAAATACAAAAATCCTTTGGATAAAATTGAACTTAAACTAGTTTCTAAGCGGTGTGAAAAACTAGCCATGAATTTATATAATAACTACATAGAGAGAATTGAAAAAGACATAAAAGATAATCCCAAACTTCTCTGGAATTACATAAAAGCGAAACGCGGTGGCACTAGTGGCTACCCTTTGACAATGACTGATGGCCAGGTTGTTACATCTAACGGTTCTGAAATTTGCAACCTTTTTGCAAAACATTTCGCAACCTTGTACACGACTGACAAAGGTACAGATATTAACTGCCATACAAATTACCTCCAAGCACTGCATAATAATGGTCAGGGGTTGAGTTTTCCTGTAATTGACCGCGACTGTTTACTAAAGAAACTAAAAACAGTGAACATTAATAAAGGAGCTGGCCCGGATGGCATCCCGCCTGTTTTTATTTCTAACTGTGCCACAGCCCTAGTATCTCCTTTACTGATAATATGCAATGCTTCGTTGGCTACTGGAACCTTTCCGACAGAATGGAAAAAAGCCAAGGTAGTCCCAGTGCATAAGTCAGATAATAAAGATACCGTAAGCAACTACAGGCCAATTTCGATTCTATCCACATTCGCAAAGATTTTTGAATCTATTATATGTCCGCACATTCAGCAACTTTTAGGATTGTACCTTAACGAAAATCAACACGGTTTTGTAGCATCTAGATCTACAGCAACAAATTTAGTGTCATTTACGGAGTCCCTAATACAGGCTGTAGATGCAGGTAAACAATTTGACGTAGTATATACGGACTTCAGTAAGGCATTTGATAAAATGTCGCATTCTATCCTGATTTATAAACTAGCAGCCTATGGTATAACAGGGTCTCTATTAAGTTGGTTCAAGTCCTATCTTACTGAACGCGAATACTTTGTCGTCGTTAACGGTTTTCGATCGGCTGCACACAAAATAACATCGGGCGCCCCCCAAGGAACTCACTTAGCTCCAATACTATTTATTATGTTTATTAATGACCTTCCGGAATGCTTTCGTTTTTCCCAACCTTTTCTGTATGCAGATGACTTAAAATTTGCACGAGTAATCGAGTCAAAAAGAGACTGCGAACTTCTGCAACACGATCTTAACCAAGTCATAATATGGTGCCACAATAATAAAATGCAACTAAACCCAAAGAAATGTTACCATATAAAATATACGCGAAAAATTAACTGTATTGACACAGAGTACTTCATAGACCAGGAGCGAGTCCAAGAAGTCGAAATATTAAGGGATTTAGGAGTACTTTTTGATAAAAAGGTCACTTTTGTGCCCCATATTGAACATATTATTAAAAAGTCATCAAAAATGGTAGGGTTCCTAATTCGTAGCACCAAAGGCTTTCGTAAAAGTAGCACCAAAATAATGTTATATTACAGCCTCGTGCGCGGGATTATGGAGTATTGCAGTGTTGTGTGGAGACCTCACTTTGCCACTCACATGTTGCGTCTAGAAAGGGTGCAGAAACGTTTTGTATGGCATTTAGCCTTCAGTGAGGGGAAATCTAAGCGTTTGCCCTCTTATAAGGCCCGCCTGTGTCATTTCAAAATGCAATCATTATCTATGCGTAGAGATATAACCGATGCTTTATTTGCTTACAAACTGTTGCACAACAAGATCGACTGCCCCAGTTTAGTAAAGCTTATTGGGTTCCGTGCGCCGTCTAGATATCCTAGGAATAAAATAACACCCCTGTGTCCGCCACTTCGAAAGTCCGTGCTTGGTGCAAATTCTCCAATACCTAGATTGTGCAAAATCATTAATGGCCGCAGTGACATAGTAGATGTACACCACGATAATATTAATACATTTTTACGAGCTTTTGTAGATAACTCAATGTAGATTTAATTCAATTTAACTTTGTTTTATTTTAATTTTGTTTTGATTTTAATTTGTTTTGATTTAATTTTGATTATGATTTGATTTTAGTTCGTTTTTTACTTTGATTGTAATTTTAATTTGGTTTGTTTTTAATTTTAATTCGTTTCGATTTAATCTTAATTCGTTTTTTACTTTTGATTTAGTAAAATTTTGATTAAAATTCGATTTAATTTTAGAGTACGGTATTGAATGAGTCTGTTAGTTTTCTTTATTATTAATTTAATTTCCTTTTTTTTGCTTGTTTGTTAATCTTTATAAATTTGTTTGTAAAACCGTTTTTATTGTGCATGTGGTGTTAATCTTTAATTAATTGTTGCACTTGTAAATGTTTATTTTTGTTATTAACTAAGAAATGTATATGTGTAAACAATTGTTGATTAACCTAAATAAATAAATAAATAAATAAATAAATAAATAAGTACAGACGCTAGCAGGTCAAGCTACCCGAAACTGTCATTTTTTTCCAATAAAACTTGAACCTAATACTTTAGAAGTAAAGTCGAAAATCTATCAAAGAAATCTGACAGATTGTAGTAGCTTGATGTGCAGGCGTCTGTACTAACGCTGTAACGACAACATTGTAAAACCAAATTATTTTAAAAGAGTAACCATGGAGTTTTTGCCGATTCTTCTCCATAGAAAACGACCAAACCGAACCGTGCATATTTTTTCAACGTTTTATAAGTGCCCATGTAGGTCTATGTGAAATACAAAATATTGATTTAGGAACTTTTTCCTCTACAGCTGTGAAAATCGCACGTATGGTTACTACGCAGACGTCGACAACGATTGTCAAGTGTTCCATGTCTGCTTACCCTCACAAACGCCGTCAGGTCGTAATGTTACGTACCGCTGGAGCTTCATCTGCCCCAAAGAGACTGTCTTTAATCAGGTATGTTTGTACATCTCCATCATAACTTGCCTGTGGATGGGTAACCATCAATTACATTAACGAACTTTATTTGACACATTTACCGTGACATTTTGGCTTTTTGACATTTTAAAATCCGCAAGCGATTGGTCGACTCTTCTCGTGACTTGGCCTTTTTTTGGCCAACACGGCAATGCGGATGAATATTTTGACGTTCTGTAATAATTTTATCATTTAATACGTGTACATATTTTTTAATTATTAGTTTATGTCTATTTGTAATTGTAAATAACTTTGGAACTAATATTAACTCAGAACAAATGATTCTTTTTTCAAAACCATGTTCCGAACTCTTTCATTTATGCTTAGGTATATTTTTCTTTTTTTTAAGGTTTCTTTTTCCCTTTCATGGAACGGAATATTGTATTTATTGGATTACTTTGTTATCCGCCTATCCCTTTACTTTAGCGTGAAGGTATTGAGTTAAAATTTAAACCATATACTCAAATCTGTAGTCCCTTTAAACTGTAGAAAACTTTTATCTCTAAATCTACGCAGTTAAAACATACGGCTATTTATGTCGCAATTTCGTACGGAACCTTCGGTGCGCGAGTCCGACTCGCACTTGACCGACTGTTTGAGTAATGTCTTGTCTTTAAATAAATAATTAATATGTTATAATTAATATTTATAATTATCTCCTTGTGCTCACAGCCTTTTTAAGGAAATTTCAAAACGTTTGGTTGACACTTCCCGTGACCCAAGGGCTGACTTTTACTTTGGCCAGAGGCTTAGCGTTGCCATACAACATGGCAACGCGGCCAGTCTCTTGGGGACATTGCCAATTGACAGCGTTAAGGACGAATTTTTTAACGCTATTTTTTAATTTACTTATAAGTTTAGTTTAGTTAAATATTTAAATCGAATCGTCAAGTTGCCTTTTGATTGTTACTGTTTATCGGTTTTAGCACATTAATATGAAACGAACGCGCATAAATAGATCAAAAGATTCACTAAACCTTATTATTGTTTTAATTACAGGAAGTTCTTACATGCACAAGAGTCGCAGATTCTATTGACTGCAAGGACTCACCCGAGTTCTACCACCTAAACATGGAGATAGGAAAGGAACCAACAAAAACTGAAGCAGCCAAAGACAAGAAAGATAACCGCAAAATTCAAAAAAGGAAGCCAGAGAAGAGAAGAGATAACTTTGTGATGGAAGATGACATAAAAGACATGAGCGAAAAGTTTGAGGGTAATTTGCAACCTGTCGAGTTGATACAAAAAGGAGAAGATGCTCCAACATTGATTGAAGCTGTTATTGAAAGTGTAGATCCTGAGGTAGAGGATGTAGAACAGGAGCATAACGTAGAAGAAGAGATAGACAGAATAGTGATGGAGAGGAATATGAGAAATGAGAGGCAAATGAGACGAGGTATGTTCAGGTTTAAGGGAGATGTTTAGAAGTTGATTCTATTTTGATTTATGATGCAAAGATTAAATTATTGATTCAATGAATTTAATAGTTGACTCAATTATTTTAAAACTTAACTTAATGAATTTATTAGTTGACTCAATTAATTTAAAAGTTGACTCAATGAATTGAATAGTTGACTCAATAAATTTAATAGTTGACTCAATGAATTTAATGGTTGACTTAATGAATTTAATGATAGTTTCTGATTGATTTTTGGTCTATCGATAACTATATAGAAATTAAATACGACTTAATACTTTGCGATCAACAGCTGCGCTGCGTGTCGCGTGTTCGATCCCCGCACGGAACATTTGTATGGCCTACACATAGTTGTTTCGGGTCTGGCTGTTTGTGTATGTGAGTTTAAGTGTTTGTAAACGCACCCACGATACAGGAGAAATTCTTAGTGTGGAACTTTAAAAAAAATGATTTTTAAAGTTCATGGCTATTTCACAGCCAGACTGCCCGTTGAATTCAAGTTCTACCGTTAATAATTAAATCCTGAGTTCGGATCCGGTCACGCAAAGTGTTATTGGGTTTTTATATCAGGAATTTCTCCATAGCAGCCTCCAAGACTGGCTTTGTGCTTGGGTTCTGGCTATGTTAATAAGGAAATGGAAACAAAATGGTAAAAAGCCATGTAAATGTTTTCAACATTAGTCTCTTTTAACATGGGTCTTACCTCTCAAGGACCGCCATTATTTACGTCAACTATCCGTCAAGCACCGCCGGGCGGGTCGAGAACTTTCGTTCAGAAACGATTTTGGGGATCGGGGATAGCGGGGCTCAACGGTAATACTTGTTTACTGGCACGTTTTTGTGCCGCTGGGACTCTAGAGTTTAAAGATAACTGTCACAATGTGGAAATGACATTATTAAAAGCTCTGATCAATATTTCGGAGATTACAAGTTAAATGCAAAGTTATGTTTACAGATTCTACGCATATTTTAAATAGATACAAAATATATGTTGATAGACCAAAAATCGACTAATTACTTTGAATTAAATAACGATAATGATTCTGCCTTATACTTAAGTATCAAAGTGGCCAACTCAGTGTAATCTAAGTTTACAATAAGTTAGTTTTAAGTTATTGTAAATAGAATTTTAAAAGTTGAAATAAATATGTTCATTTGTATGTCTATTTTTATTATTACCTGATTTCTCATCATTTGCCTAGCCTTTTTCCAACTATGTTGGGGTCGGCTTCCACTCTAACTGGATGCAGCTAAATACCAGTATTTTACATCGAGTGACTGCCTATCTGGCCTCCACAAGTAGTTAGTACTAGGTAATACGATACCCCTTGGTTCGACCGGTTGTCAGACTTTCGAGACACAAATAACCTGTCACGACTGTCAAAGATCTACAAATGACAGCCGGGACCAACAGCTTAAAGTGATTTCCGAGGCACGGAGGAAACTCGGTATGTAACGGGTGTAAAAACCAACTCCCAAACAACTAGGAAAGTGAGTTTCAATCTGAAGATTGACCAAAGCGACTGATATTGTTTAGTCATGAGCTTTAGCCGTGAAATTTAGCTATGAGCTTTTGCCATGACATTTAGCTATAAGCTATAGCCACGAACTTTAGCTATGAGCTTTAGTTTAACACTTTAGGTATGAGCTTTAGCCATGAAGACACCGTTTGTGCTATGGATAAGCGTTTGACTGCTGCGCTACGTGTCACGGGTTCGATCCCCGCACGGATGTATGACAGTTGTTCTGGGTTTGGCTGTTTGTGTTTATAAGTTTAAATGTTTCTCAGCACCCGTTCACGAACATGACGCATGGATCAGCCCCATTCAGTTCAGCCATTTTTAATGGAACTAAATGACGAGGAAACTAAATACATAAAAAAACTTACTTCAGAGATTTAACAGCTATGACGTCGTCAACATGGCGCGAGCTCAGTAACTTTCTCATTGTGAACGCACCATAAATTAAATTTAGCACAGTATTTGTTTTAAATCTATCTGCTCTGGAACTTCACTATTTTTTTCTCTCTCTCTCTCTCTTACACACACACACACACTCACACGAAGCTGCGGGCAACAACTGCTATGCAATAAGTTTCAATAGACCGTTATACGGAATTTGATGAAATGCACTCGTGCAAGTTATACCTACGTAACACTCAACACAGTTGATAAGGTCTTATTTATTTAAGCTTCATGTACAATTGTGGTACATCATCATTTTCCTGCCCTTGTACCATTCTATTTGTGGTCGGCGCAACACGTTTTCTTCTTCCATTCTCTCCTATCAGACGTCACGGTATTATTTACTCCTTTCCCCTTCATATAATTCCTTGTACATATTTAGCAGTCAACCTTTGAATTAAATTAAATACGACAACATTGTGATAAGGTACAAAAATTGTTTGACAAAAATAACTATTTGTCATATATATATACACAAATACGAATGAAATAAATTAAAAATTACTTTTTTAAACGTTACCCCACGCTAGGAATTTCTCCTGTATCGTGGGTGCGTTTACAAACATTTAAACTTACATACAGAAACAGCCAGACCCGAAACAACTACCTGCAGGTCATACAAATTTTTGTTCCGTGCGGGAATCGAACCCGCGACACGCAGCGCAGCAGTCGATTGCTCAGCCACTGCGCGAACCGTGTCGTCAATTCAATAACCCATCCTTAAAAAATAAAAAAAACACCATGACAACCACTACTACACAAATTTTCAGTCACCAGTGACACTTGAAGACTTTCTCATATATATGCTCAATTTTATTTTTATACTAGAGCTTTTGCCCGCGGCTTTGCTCGCGTTAAATTCGGTAGCGCCTTATTGATTTGTAATAGCAACGCAAAGTTTTCCCGTTTCCTCCCTCTTTCTCCCTCATATCCCACTCTTTTAAAAAAAATATGTCCGTCTCCTGGTTCCCAACTATCTCTGTACCAAAATTCATCAAAATCGGTTTAGCCATTAAAGCGTGAAGAGGTAACAAACAAACAAACAAACTCACTTTCGCTTTTATAATATTAGTAAGGATTTTGAAAGAAAACATGTTTATATAACACATGCCACAGAAACATATAAAAAAATTAATTAATACAATAAATTTCAAAAATAAAAATATACGGGCCAAGCCTGAGTCAGACTCGTGCACCGACGGTTCTGTACAATTTTGGCATCCATTGTATGGAGACCTCTGCCTAGCGGTCAACGTTCTTACGGCTAACGTGACCCGCCCAATCTATTTCAGCCTAGCAGCCTTCTTGCCAACGTCTGCTAAGACGGTTTACACTTAGAAAAAAAAATACGTGTGGCACTCGGGGACTGCCGCGGTAAAGCTATTGCATAGCATTTTTTTTCAACTTATGCAATAAATAAAAACAATCTAAATAAAATATTAAAAACGTACTTCCAATGAAAAGAAGTCGCAAAAAGAAACATTTTTTTATCAACTTAGACAATAAATAAAAAATTAAAACTAAATATAATATTTAAAAAGTACTTCCAATGAAAAGAAGTCGCAAAAAGAAAAACAAGACCTTGGGGTTTGATCCAGCGTAATGTCGATTGTCTATCCGATTCTCTACCAAACACGCTATTAGAACATTACAATCGGGATTGAAATAACTGACCGTATTGTGTAAACGACGTTAGACAATGCACGGCCTTCAAGCCACACCTCCGTGCCCGTCGGAGTGGGGAGCGTCAGGTTTCATTCGTTATGGAATTTCTGGATTCGGTCCCCGCGCTCAAGGCCCGCGATAGAAGCTATGCAATAACTTAAAAATATCACCTAGTGTCCAAAATGAGCAATTCCTTCATCAGCAGACAGAGGTAGAAACTAGCAATCCACTTGCCGCTTAAAATAAGTTTATATTTTGCAATATTTTTAAAATACTTTTGCAGATATTTACAAACGTTATTACAAAAAAAAACAATTCGTGATTAGAATTTACAGTTATTAAATCTGCATTTCTTCTCAATTAAAAAACTGTTATCAATTGTTGATATTCCTCAGTAGACCAGAAAGTGTGATTGGTCATCGCATTTAATTTGAATGAAGATTTGTGTAGAGAGCGCGAATTAATAGAAAAAAACCAACATGGCTGCCTACAAGCCATATGTCAGTGAAAAAACTAATTATTTCTTATCTTCCACACAATTACATTTCCATGCTTGATTTCAATCAAATAACTGCCTTTTTAATCGTGAATTAGTATCGAGAAGTAATTTCCTAGATTAAAAACAACAAAAAAATGTTATGAAAAAAATGTTGGTGATATTTTTAATTTTATTCACAAAAGTTTTAGCTGATAGTAATGAGGACAAATACGTTGATCTCTTACCAGATGAAGAAAAACAACAGTTTTTAGAAAATGTAGCAAGAAGGATCTTTAAAGATGTTGAGAGCCAAGAAAACGTTACTGGCGCCAAGAGTGGAGAAGTGTCAGAAAATCAGTTAAAACAGCACACTAAATATGTCAAATCGATTTTAAAAGAAGAACAAGGAAGTGTTAAACACAATAAAGGCGATGTGAATGACGAAAGCTCAAAATCTGCTTCTGAAGAAAAAGAGGTTTTAGGGCTACAATCTTTAACAACTGAAAAAACATTTTCACAAGAGAGTGAACGAGGGTCTGAAGAAAGCGCTTCTAGTAATATTACAGTTGATGAAGTTACTGATAACGCACCTATTATAAAAAGATCTATAGAAGATGGTAGTTCCTCTAAAATGGATCAAAGTGAGGAATCATCTGAAACACCGCAAAAAACATCACAGAACAACACATTGGAAGAATCGAATGAAATTGAAACTGAAAATGAAAAATTTGCAGTCGATACCAATGCTTCGGATTCAAAAGTTTCATTTGAAAAAGATACAGAGGTAGTAGAATCTACAACCGCAGCAAAAGAGGATGAAAAAGCTGTATCAGTTGAAATTAACCAAAACGATGATGCACGAAATGTATCAGTAAAAGCTCTTCATGAGTCACGTAGAAGAAACACTGAAGAGGGTAAATTATCAGAAAATACAACAGACATTGATACTACAACTTCTACAGTTGAATTTGAGAATACTACGGAAAATAAACTAGATGAGTATAATAACGTTTCAAGTGCTGAAGGAGAGTTTACGACTCCAACTTATCCTTTTGAGAGTAGTTCGTTGAAAGGCAATACTACTGAAAGTACCACCTTAGATGATATTGTATTTGAAAGTACAACAGAAGTAAACGCAATGAAAGAAAACGATTCCGAGCCACAATTCAATTCTAAAAATGATAGTTCAAAAGTTTCTGAAACCGAGGTCGAGGCAAATACAACAATAAGTACTCACACTTTAATCAATGAAGAAACTACAGAGTCTGTCTTAGAAACAACAGATCTTGTTCCAGAAACAACTAACCCTGTCACTGAAACAACGACATCCGTCATAGAAACAACAGAATTTATCCCAGAAACGACAACTGAGTCAGAAATTGTGATGACCGAAGCACTTACAGAATCTACTACTGTTATTTTGACAACTCAAAGTATACCTGTTGTGACAACCGAAAAAATGAACATTATAGTTGAGGATTTTACGTCAGCTTCAACTCCAGCGACAACTGTCAAACCCATAGCATTAAAACCAACAACTACAACAGAAAAAAATAAAATCACGGACGAGAATAACCAAGCAGTTTCATTAGAAAAAGTATCAACCGCAGCTGTAGAACCTGACGAAGAGTCTATAGAAGCAACAACAATCAAACACAGAGCTATTGTTTATAAGCCTTTTAAAGTTATTGTAGGCCCAAAAGCAAAGAAAATGGCAGAAGCAAAACAAAATGGCGTACAAAACAATAACTTTATTGAGTTGGAAAAGGTGTATTTTGATAATAATTATAAAACCAAAGTAGGAAACGAGTACCATGTTTTTGAAATCCGTAAGTAGCACTTCAAATTATATATTTCTTATCTTATGATTTTTTTTCGGAGGGTTTCATTATTAAACTAGCTTTTGCCCGTGGCTTCGCTCGCGTTAAATTCGGGGTAACACAGTTCCCCTTTCGATTTGCAAGTACCTATTACTTGTAGTTTTTGCCCATGCGCCGTATTTATTGTAATAGCAATGCCAAGTTTTCCCTTTTCTTCCCTCTTTTTCCCTCACATCTCACTTTTTTTAAAAAAATAATAGCCTATGTTCGTCTCCAGGGTCTAAACTATCTCTGTACCAAAATTCATCAAAATCGGTTCAGCCATTTAGGCGTGAAGACGTAACAAATAAACAAACTCACTTTCGCTTTTATAATATTAGTAAGGAAGTAAGGATTAAGTAGCCTGTCTTTCTTAAAGTAGGCTAATTGAGATAAGGCCTATATCATGTAAAAAAAAACTGGGTAGCATCAATATGCATCACACTGAGGATAGGTCTTGTCCCTCTTGCACGATTCTTACCTGTTCTGCACCAGTCTCAAGCGATCTACTGAATGTCATCCATCTGGGATGGTCTGCCAACATTGGAGGTTATCAATTTGGCTAAAAGCGATGTTCAAGAAGCTGGTGTTTACCCTGGCCAGAGGCTAAGCAAACATTTTTCTGCTGACAACATTATTAAGGAGTTTGTTTTGGTACTAACTTTGTAAGGATTCCTAGATTCGTGTTAGTGACTCTTTTACGCAAAATTTACTAAAGGATTTCGATGACACTTTATTGTATTACATATCATATACCCGCGGCTTCGGTTCATGAGTTCGATAATGATCTCACGAGATCGTATCACTTGAATAAACGATATAATGTATCATAGTTAGAAACTGTGTCAAATTATATTCAAATCTATTCAGTAGTTTTTGCTTGAAAGATAATTCTTGCATCCATCCTCTGAAACTTTCATGTTTGTAGTCCGATTCATCAGTATTACAAATTAGATAAAAAAACGTGGTCGAAGTATAATAGAATTTAGTTTATAATCCTAATCTTCTTTCACAGCTGCTGGTCAAACACCATTCACCGTAGAAGAAGCACCCATCGCAGATCAGCCATACTACGTCCCTGTTTACAACTATGCTCCAAACAATGCTTACTTCAACCCCCAAAACCGACTAGGACCAAACGCTGTAGACGCAAGTGCTGAAAAAAACGACATGTTCAATGATGACTACAACACTAAAGCAGACAAAATAGAAACGCTTAATGTTAAAATGGAGTATGATACAATCTACGGTAGCAAAAGAAAGAAATTTGGCGGTAAAAAGAAACTAATTCAAAGTATTTATAGACAACCC
Organism: Ochropleura plecta; assembly: GCA_905475445.1. Classification (NCBI taxonomy): domain Eukaryota; kingdom Metazoa; phylum Arthropoda; class Insecta; order Lepidoptera; family Noctuidae; genus Ochropleura; species Ochropleura plecta. Next base: position 1,560,069 of record FR997750.1, on the reverse strand, counting down.
ACACAGAATATTGAAACACAAAAAGCGAAGGGCAAAGTTAACCCTGAAGATTATTTAGATTCTGATTATTACTTTGGAAGAGTTCGAAAAGCAATAGCGAGGGATCCCGATTTCAGTAAATTCCCTAACTCTGATGAGGCTGATCATCCTGCTCATAGCTTGAGAAAAGGGACTTTAAAAGACCATGTAAGAGCAGTCCGGAATTTATTGTTCCAGCAGAAGTCTTTTGGTCTTCTAGAGAAGGATAAGTATGGAACTAGCGTTGAACGAGTATTAAGAATGGGTCGCAAACAAAGCGTTGCCAAAAAATCTCTCCGTCATAATTCTAACGAAGTTTCCAAACATACAAATTATGAGCATAAGCAAAATAATGATAAAAGTAAAGAAGATGAAGACGATGCCGCTACTAAAACTGATTTTGATAGAGAAATACCAATTAACAAACACATACAAAAGGTAGGATATCTAAAAAAACACAACGAAACTCAAGAATTATATGTTATGGACGACTTTTTCAAATCAAATGTTGAGAAATTTATTAAGGAGAAAACCGTGACTCGAGCTCCGTCACTTTCGTTAGTAAAAGAAAATAGACATGAAATAATTGCTATTTTAAAACGAGAAGAGAAATCGCAAAGAGAAGAAGAAGATATAAATGATAATAAAATAGTTAAAAAAAATATAAAAAAAGCTATGAAGGCAAAACCAGATCAAGATGAAGTTCCCGTTGATCTGAATCAAGATAATGTTACAAAGGATATAGAATTAAGTCTCAGAAGAAATGAAGTTGTTAAAGTCAGCGTATATTTGCAAGTCTTAAAGGATATGGTGACTTTGGATGATAAGGCTTTGGTGAAGTATAATTGGTTGGGGACAACAGTGGACATACAGGCGGCGTTGCAGAAATTATTTGAATTGACGTGAGTATAACTAACACATTTACGTAATCTCCGTAGAGTTAGATAGGATTGCAATATAGAACAGTTGTAATTTTGAACAGCTCCATTGGAAGGGCAGGGCGTTTTTGTGGGACTGTCTCTTGTAACGTGACGTTCAAAAAGTGCTGATTATCTATTGCCTAATTTGAATAAATGACTTTTGATTTTGGTCTCGGTGTCGCAAGCGCCACTGCTGAGCACGGAGTCTTGGGGTCGGGCTTTCCGAGTCGGGTTTAAAGTGATATTGGGTTTTTCAATCTAGGAATTTCACAGTAACAGCCCGGAATTTGGAAGTTGGCGGTAAGATATGCCCGTGCCTCGGAAAGCATGTTAAGCCGTTGGTCCTGCGCTTGATGTTTCTCCGGTCGTATCGGTTTGCCGTCCCATCGGACTATGAGAGTGAGGGATCAGAGAGTGGTTCTGTGGCTGCGCTCAAACTTGTACAGTATAATATCGCCCGCACACATAGCTATACTCTGGGCGCCATGGCCGAAAAACGACCATGACGACAATATAAATTTTGCAATTAACGTTTCAAAGGTACATAATACCTTATTGTCATCAAATGGGGACGCCATGGCTACTTCTGAGGTGATGGAAATCCTAGGATTCGAAACCTCGTGGTCTATAGTGATGCTTGCAACCATTATCCAATGACTAAAGACAATACAACCGTAAATAAATGTATCTGTATAGGGTCGAAGGGGCATCGGCGCCCATTCTGTAACTATGTATTCAGTACTTCATTTCAGAATGAAGTCTGTCAAGACCTTTTAACTTAAAAACGCGTGGAGGTGTCGAGTTGAAATCAAAACTACATACTCAACTCTGTGGTCCCTTTGAGTTGTGTAAAAAACAATCTTCTAAGTCTACGCAGTCAAAAGATATGGCTGTTTATGTGGCAAGTTTGTACGAAATCCTCGGTGCCGCATGCCGTGTCGATCTTGGTGGGTTTTTCGGATTCATATGCGTTGCGTGCGTTTTTATGAACAGACTAGCTTTTGCCCGCGGCTTCGCTCGCATTAAATTCGGGGTAACACAGTTCCCCTATCCAGATTACCTGCTATCTGTAGTTTTTGCCCTTGCGCCTAATAAGGAAAATGAAAAACTTATTATTGTAATAGCAATGCTAAGTTTTCCATTTTCTTCCCTCTTTCTCTCTCATTTCCAACTTAAAAAAAAAACCTATAGCCTATGTCCGTCTCCAGGGTCCCAACTATCTCTGTACCAAAATTTATCAAAATCGGTTTATCCATTAAAGCGTGAAGACGTAACAAACAAACAAACAAACTCACTTTCGCTTTTATAATATTAGTAAAGACTAGGCCGATAACAGTGGCCATATGATCCTCTAACATATATATTTTCATTTCCAGTTCCTTAGTAGCCAACAAACAGGACATTCACCCTTCAGATATGGAGATCCTAAAATACATTCTCTTCATTCACAAATTGGCTTCCGAAATAATCGAAGCAAACGACTTCGGGACTCACCTGAGGAAGAAGCTGGTGCTTTCGAGGGATAAGAAGAAGAACCTAAAACCAAAAAATCTGAAGGAAAAGGGACTGATTAATAAAGTATGGTTGTATTTGAGGAAGGAGGTTCCTGAGGTGTACGAGCAGGGGGCTCTGCAACAATTGAATTTGTTTTTAATTGGTGTTGAAGATGGGTTGTACGATGTAAGTATTTTCAACCGACTTCAAATAGAAGGAGGTTTTATATTACAATCGAATATAGAACCTTATACAATGTGCCCGGTCACGAACTAGCGATATTCACAAACATTCTAGTATTACAATTTATTGATTTAAAAAAAAAAACTACCATTTTTTTTTCAATTTTTTTTTACAAAACTTTCGTTGATTTGTATATTTTTTCCACATTATGGTACCTATGCAAATAAATATGAATATGCATATGAATAAATGAGGATTGATATTAGCCTACCTCGTCGTTCTAATCCCAATCTTACTGCTCGACTTGGCAATAGAACCCTGGTCATTTGATTCTTAGACTCTTGTTAACTTCTTATCTTATTTTTGTTGTAAAGTAAGCAATGACTTCGTCGGGCCTACGCTGTCCTCTCATACTTAAGTACTAACGCTGTAACAACAGCATTGAAAAACCAAATGATTTTAAATAACCATGGAGTTTCGTGCACCTTTTCCCAAAAATAGCTTAATTTTGATTGATCACGCTTAGCAGTGTAAACTTTCGATCATTATCATCATCATTTTTCTGCCCTTGTCCTATTCTATTTGGGGTCGGCGCAAAACTTTTTCTTCTTCCATTCTCCCCTATCATACGTCACGGCATCATTTACTCCTTTCTCCTTCATATCATTCCTTACACAATCCATCTTTTCTTTGGCCTTCCTCTCGCTCTCCGTCCATCAATATTCAGACACATCATTCTTTTAGTCACATGTCCTTCATCCCTCCTCATTACATATCCATACCAAACAAACGACTCCCTTTCAATTTTTCTCTTACCGGCGCATCTGTCAAACTTCCTCTAACATACTCATTCCTCACTTTATCCATTCTTGCCACTCCACACATCCATCGTTTTTCATCCACCTTTTTTACAGCCCAGCGTTCTGACCCATACAGTATAACAGGTCTAATCACGGACTTGTATATTTTCCCCTTTAACTTGAGGGGCATCCGTGGGTCACAAGTTGTTCCAGTGACCTGTCGCCATTTCATCCATCCTGCGTTGATGCGTGCGTTCAATGTAGTTCTGATAGAAAATTTAACAGTTTTCTTTTTCTACATTACAGTTACACGAAGCCATAAATAACGTGGCAAAAATTACGAAATACAAAAACCAACATTGGTATCAAAACCTGAAAGATTTGTACCTAAATACTGATAAGAAGAATCTTCTAGAGTTACTTCTGCATATGACTTCTTTGAGGTTGTTTACTCTGATAGAAGAAAGCGCTAACAACGGTCTCGAAGAAGATTATTTACAGTATATGAAGCAAAATAGACAGCATTGTAAACGAACTTTGGAAGAAATGATGTTCATAATGGAGATATTGGAAGAATATAATAAATTTGTAGAATAAAATATAGTTTTTTTTAAGGTTTTTTTTTTGACAAGCGAGACCTTGGCTTGGCCTTGACCAAAGTCAGAAAATTTGTTGTTCCGCCGTTGGGCATACAATTTTTTTCTCAAGTTTGTTAAATTTAGTCATATCATACTTTGGTAAACACAAAAAGAATTCTTATAAAAGATACTCAACAAAAGGCACAAAATATTGGTTATCTCAAAAGAAGGAATTAAAAGCAAGAATTAATCTATGAAATATCAACGTTTTAAAAGTTTGTTATTTAGAAATTCGATAAAGCTTCACACAATTAGTCCTACTTCCTACTAATCCTACTTATATTATAAAGGCGTATGTTTGTGAGGATGGATGGATGGATGTATGGATGTTTGTTATTCTTTCACGTCAAAACGGCGTAACGGATTGATGAAATTTTGCACAGAGGTTGATTATAGATTGAAATAACACATAGGATACTTTATTTTCGATATCACGCGGGCGAAGCAGTAGGCGCTAGCTAGTTTAAAATATTCGTATACAAGAATCTATTTAAACTGGAACAACCCCAACATATTTCGGAAAAAGATACTATTATTGACTTGATGATGCCCTGGCGGTTAACAGAATGTCATGCTCACTTAAATGTCTCGTTGATGGTGGCGGGTGTGTCGGGTCATTAAGCTCCCTTCAAAATGGTCGAGCTGAATGGGGCTGATCCTTAAGTCATGTTCGTGAACGGGCGCTGTCAGTTGGGACTTTTTTTAACTGCCACGGTTCATTTTTAATTTATTTAGATTATTAATTTTTAGCTTTTTATTATTGATTTCATCTGGACGCTCTTACTGTGCACGTCTTTCTACATCGGTCTCACATATTTATATAATCTTACCATGAATTATGTAAATACTAAGAATAATATGTAATTGAAAAGAGTGTCCAAGAGTTTCATGCCCATTCTTCTCCATAGAGATCAACGCTTTGGAATGGGCAACTACAGTACTTTCACAAGTTATTTTGCCTTGTGACTGGTAGCTTCATCAATTTGTTTCTCGACATTCAATAGTGCCTGTAATGGTCTAATTGAAATAAATGCTTTGAGTTTGAGTTTGATATTGCTCAAACACAAAACATTCGTATTTGAAGAAAAAAAAAACAAATTTCACAACAAACTTTATTGAAAAACAATACTTTTACTTATTCCATAATCTATACTAAAATCACATTATTATTAATTTGGTATACAAAACTTTTACGTACTAAAATATTGTATCAAAATTTTTGAGGTAACTTTTAGTTGTGTTGACAGATATTGGTGCCAATTCTGAACCACCGGATTAAACTAGTCTCTTATTATAATGACATACTCAATCACATCTAATTTTATTCCAAACCATTTTAGTCGTGATTAAAGATAGTCCAATTTAGCTTGACAACCACTATTATTGGTAAAAAAACGTCAAGTTTTTAAGGGGATTGCCATTCATTAACGCTGTCAAACTATAATTATGGTTAAGTAATGTCACTTTAATTAATATCAGAAGATGAAACGTCGTTTGACAAGAATAAACTAAATTTTAGTGATTTTTAGAGTAGTTTTCGTTCAGTTTGTGATAACAGCTACCCTACCATGACGTCTTAAAGCAGAACTTATTCCACTGAGGGAAAGATACAGAGCTATACAGGGTGTCTAGCACCATCTCTTTCCCTCGGTGAAATAAGTTCTGCTTTAAGACGTCATGGTAGGCCTACATAATTGACACTAATACACAAGAGAGGTTTGGTTATCTGTAAATACAAATTACACTGGACATAACATCCCTACTAATATAAAAGAAAAGTGATTTTGTTTGTTTGTTACGTCTTCACGCCTAAATGGCCAAACCGATTTTGGTGAATTTTGGTACAGAGATAGTTGGGACCCTGGAGACGGACAAGACTATTTTTTTTTAAAGATAGTCTTTTAATGATAGACATATGAGGGAGAATTAGGGAAGAAAAGAGATAACTTAGCTTTGCTATTACAATAAACTAAATAAAAAAGTTTAATTTTTAGACAAGAACCTTTTCTTGTCTAAAAATTAAACTTTACAAAACCGTCAACCAATTCATTCTAACCATGAATGTTTTCGAATAAAGTTAAATTTATTTGAAAGAAAAACAAGCAGTTTATTTAATTAAATATGAGTTGAAGACGCCCATCGGTTAAAAAAAAAACCCAACTATTTATATCGAAGCTAAGGAACTTTTTTTTTTGGGGTGGGAAATCATCAAATAACTTCCCCCGCTCTGGGCGCAGCGGGGGAGAGTGTCAGACTTTTACTGACTAAAACCCACCCATGTTCCTTCTATTGCCCTTTACGTTCCGGGGCCGCGGTATCTCTCTCGAACAACTCGCAACCCCGGCAGGCGGAGGCTCTGGCAAGCCCCTCTGAAGCTAAGGAGCTTAGTTAGGGTTACTTATATATTTGGCTGACTGTTAGTTAACCCACAATTCCTCATTCATATTCTAAGTTCCATACAATAGGGGTGAGCCTATTGCCATGATTAGTTACTGGAAGAACCTAATAACACTTTGCTGGAACGGGGAGTCAAACACTAGACTTTATGTTCAGTAGTTGGGCTTGCGACTACTGGTCTAACGAGGCAGTCTTATCATTCCAGATATTGGAACGAAGTTCCATATCGCGCGTTGCGAAAGGGGGCTAGACGGAAGAATTAAGACCAAAAGTTGTAACGACACTTGCTATAGTTGTAAGCCGTGCGGCGTGAGCGTGTTTCTCTGTCTGCCTCTCTCTCTCTCTCTCTCTCATAGAAAGCGAGCCAGTTATTTTCGTTTCGTCTATCATTGAACAGTGTGGTGTCGCGACGATTTTTTTTGTTAAGTGTATACAGGTGTTTTTTTATTAATTTAAATAATAACTTCGTTCCATCCGGGTGTCCCTTGAAACCTCTCAAGTTTTTTTGATTGGTTCTTATTTTAGCCTCTTATGTGCAAAATATACAATTGTGTGTCTATATTTTAATGTATCAATATATTAACTTAAATTCTTAACTATTGGAATGGTTATTTACTTGTGAGCTGAAATAGGGACAAACAGAAATGCATATACAATTAGCTAAAGAGATAAATAACTCAGCTTGTCAGATAATCTTGAAAATTTCTTAGAAATCCATGTTAGTTTTCGAATAAAGTTAAATTTATTTAATAGAAAGCAAAAAGTTCTTTCAATAAATTATAATTTGAGTTGAAGACTTTCATTAGTTTGAAAACCGTCAATCTTAATTGTTTTTTACAATTAAGATTGACGGTAAAAAGCTATACAAAGTGATTAAGATAATACGACAATAAATTAAACTACGCATACCTCAAGACGTTCTCAGTCTACCTATAAAAAATCATTTGAATATATCCAGTAGTTTAGTCACAGGAAATTATTTTAAATTTTAAAAATTTGCTACACGATGTATCCAATAATAAGAATTACTGACAGGTTAACGACCGGTGAACCCCCGCATCTGTATAAGTACACATCAAAAGCGAGGGTGTTCTATTTTGCTTCCACTTTTATGCCATTTAGTTTGGGGCCATCCATAAAGTACGTAACACGAATTTCATGATTTTTAGACCCCTCCCCCATCCTTGTCACAGGTGGTCACATTTGTGACGTCACAAATTTGTAATTTAACATCTAAAAATACCTAATTTATAGAGAAAACTAAAAAATAATTTAATATTTCGTGATTCAATTTATTAAATTTGAAATGTAATGTCACAAAACTAGGACCCCCCCCCCACCCCTTGTCACACCATGTCATATTTCGTCGACCCCCCTCCCCCCCCCCTTTACATGTGATGTACTTTATGGATGGCCCCTTTGTTCGAATTTTTATTTTTGGTGTTAGGGTTTTTTGATAGTTTAGAATAATTATTCTTATGAACTAGTATTGTCAAAGTTTTCACTGTCGTATTATCATAACCACTTAGTATGTCAAAATATAGAATAGGAGATATCGAAAGGTTAATTTAGCTGTTCAAAGATTTTTCAAACATGTAGCATTTCCTTTTTTCCCAATTCAGCTGCTGTAATTTTTAAAACTACTCAAACCGGGAATTCACTAGACAACATTTCATCAACTGCCTGTCTCTTCCCAAATATGTTAGAGCCGGCTTCCAGCCTAACCGCATGCTGCCGAACACCAGAATTTTACATGGAGTGACTACCTTTTTTTTTGGTATTGTTCGTCGTGTCATTGAGCTCCTTGGGTTATGAGTCGAGCTACACGATAACTGACAAATGTTTGCACTGACTGGACAGGTCCACTCAATCTGTGTGGTGCCTTCTTAAAAAAAAACTATTTCAAACACTAATCTGCATAGTCCTCATGTAAGTTGACCAAGATTTTTGTCTGGACCCTAAAAAAGACTATGACCTCTGAGTTTGTTTCGGCTGTTTCTTCTCAGAGAAGTCGGGTACGAAACACCAGCCTCATCTAGTTTTAAAAAAAGATGTGTAAACGTGTTTGTGAAAACCTACTTGCAAAATAAACATCATTTATCATTTTTCCTATCTGACGCCCACAACCCAGTTAGTATTGGGTGATACGATACCTATAACGACTGTCAAAGATCTATAAATGACAGCAGAGACCTACAGCTTTCCGAGGCATGGAGAAAACCAGATATGTGATAGGTCATCCACTGACTAGCCTAGACAAGCACGGTTTAACCTAAAGGTCAACCCATGTGACTTTTTATTTGGCCACAAAAACCAAGTAGTACAGGAATAGTCGAAGCTAAGCAGGCTACTTGGGGGCGGTCTACATGGGGGCTACTTGGGAGACCTTTGGAGGCTCTTTGGGGGCTCTATATGAGCTATTTAGGGTCTATTTGGGGGCTACTTAGGAAATATTTGAGAGGTACTTTGGTGAACCTTGGAGACTTTTTTTGGGTTACTTGGGGGCATAACTTATTATTTTATTTTACGTTTTGTAAAGTAATCAATGACTTATTGTCGGGCCTACGCTGTCCTCTCATACTTAAGTACTAACACTGTAACAACAACATTGTAAAACCAAATGATTTTAAAAGAGTAACCATGGAGTTTCTTGCCGGTTTTTCTCCATAAGAAACGACCAACCCGAACCGTGCACCTTTTCTCGACGATTTATAAGTGCCCTTGTAGGCCTGTGTGAAATAAAAATATTTTGATTTTGCTTTTTGAGGTCAACTTGGGGGCATGTCAATGTCCATCAGCTCACATCTTCAGGCTGTTATGATGATGATGAATGTTCTCTAGTGAATACGACGGTAGAACTATTGACAACTAGTTACGCTTCAGTTTCCAGTTCAGCTTCTATTTCTTCAGGAGTTCGCAGGTCTATAGCAAACCTCTTCTTTGTAGGGGCTTCTCCATACTCTGGAAAAGAGAAAAGAGGTTTTATGAATAATGGTATTACAAGGTGAAATATCCTCTAGATCATATTTGACATAACCAATCCCAGTGGAATATAGACATCGACTTAAGAGACATTGTATATGATGCATAAGTGTTTGCGCACTGTTTTCCCTCACTGGACCATTTTGCTAAAATGTAACAAAAATATATTGCGAGGAAAACAAAGTTTGATGAACTATTAATGTCATTAAATGACAATTACATGGAAAAGTCATTCAATCAGATCATTAGTCTATAAATATTAAACATACTAAGTAACTTACAAATAAATTAAAAAATAGCGTCAAAAAATTCGTCCTCAACGCTATCAGTTGGCAACGTCCCCAAGAGACTGGCCGCATTGCCACGTTGTATGGCAACGCTAAGCCTCTGGCCAAAGTAAAAGCCAGCCCTTGGGTCACGGGAAGTGTCAACCAAACGTTTTGATATTTCCTTAAACAGGCTGTGAGCACAAGGACCCCACGGTCCCAGAGTTTCAACCCCAAACGGCTCGAAAATATAGTTACCAATAAGGTTACTATATTTACGCCGCTTGAGGTTCTCTGCAGCCGCAGCAGCAGCGCCAGCGCAGCACGAAGAGCTAGGAAGATGGGATGGCGCAAGAGTATCGACGCACGTTGCGTCCCACACTAAAGGCCTACCCAACTTCCACGGAAACAAAGACATACCGTCCGGTCTTTTGCCATCGTCGCGTGCCAAGCCATTGGGTTCTAAAACAGCTGGAACGCCGACGGTGACAAGAGCTCGACGGATGATGTCATTAATATTCGCGTGCCGCGCAAAACGGCCCGCACTTCGGCTGCATGATAGACCGTGGTGTCCAAGGCTGTTGACTACTTCACCACAATGACAGCGATGAGGAGAACAACAAGGAGCACCTAAACGTAAGGTAGCAGCGAGGCGGAAAGTAGTGTCATCGAATAAAGTGCCTATGCTCGACGACGGTAGTGCGTTAAGCCAAAGACCCGACTCCCACTTGCTCACAGCCAAAAGGCGCGCACGCTCAGCAGTAGTAGCAGACGTGTTCAGTAGATTATTCTGAACTACTCTGCAGAGCGGCTCGTCCCACTGTCTCTGAGAAAATGGTTTGTCGGGTTGTTCAGTGCTCGGGCAAGCGATTTTCCAAGCATCCTTAGCCTCGGAGAAGCACGGCACATCAAAATCAATCAGTGTGGAAGCCAGGATATTCCTGATTAATTTTTCAGTACCGTGGACCGAGGATAAGAAAGCTGGTAGACTAATACTAGAAATTTTGCGGACGCCGAGTCCTCCCAAACGAATGGGAAGAGTGGCTTGAGCCCAAGCTCGGTCGTCCAGAGCCACATTTAAAATCAAAGATAAAGTATGTCTGATAATTTGATCCATTTTGTCCAAAAGATGAGTGTGCTTCCATAAAGGGGAAGCACGTAGGAAATATGTTAATTTAGGGCCAAAACAGCAGTAACGAATTATAGTAATAGCCGAATGCATGTTAATTTGGAGCAATCTTTCTGAGGCATCATTAAATTTTTGGATTTTTTCATCAATAAAATCTAGAAAGGAATTCTCGAAGATAGGAGACCCAAGGAGACGAAGAGAACTTTTATCAATAATTTTGATATCTGGGGCTATTGTGTTGAATTTTGATAAAGTCAGTTCTTTGTCGGTGCTGTCCGCTAAATATAACTCACATTTGGAAAGATTGAGATCAAGGCCAATAGAACGAAGTTCTTTTTTTTAAAAAATTAGGTCTCTTAAAACTGTATCCACATCGCCGCCCAAGGTTCCATCATCGAGGTACCAAACGTTAAATTTGGAATTTAGCTGTCTAATGATTGGGTGGATAGCTAAACTAAAAATCACTGGCCCAAGTGGGTCACCTTGTTGACAGCCAACAGCAGATTTCAAGAGGTTGTCCCGATATAATAATTTAGATGGGTGTCTGTAACATTGCCAAAGAAAACTGTAAATTTGGGGTAATTCTTGTTTAATTGCTGTTAACAAGGTATCCCTATTAACTGAATTGAAGGCATTCTTTATATCAACCTTCAGGATGACCTCACCTTTACCAGAATTTAGGTAGGTCGATAAAGCATGTACGGCAGCCTCAATCCAAAGGGGGCTGCCCCTTTGGATCCGTAACCTAGCTGCAGGGGCTGAAATTTTTCCGAAACAACCTCACCATAAAATTTACAGCAAATCTTGGCTGCCATACGGCGATAAGTAGTGCCCACAGCAATGGGGCGTATGCCGCCATCTCTTTTATGTAGGGCGCATAAATTTGCACCATACAGAACGTCGATGACGGCCTCGTTCACCTTTCCGGAGAGCATGAGGTTAATCAGAGCCGTAAGCTCCCTCAGGAGCAACTCACCAGCTTCTCCAGCGCCTGAGCAGATAAGGTCCTTTAGGTGCTGAGGGCTAAGCCCATCCAGGCCGCCGGCGGACCCACTCCGGAAGGAGCAAACGGCTGTGACCACCTCTCGACCTGTAATGGTGAGGGTGTGAAGATCCGAATCAGGAGGGTCGGGAAAAGAAAGGGCATCCGCTGGGGCAGGGTGTTTTGTCTCCAGAGCTGTCAGAGTTTCTGGAGAGCACGGTGCCACCACATCACTACTGAAGAGAATCCTGGCTGCGCCGCTAATGTCACCTTCCCCCAACTTAGATTCCACTAGATGGGTTATACCTCTTGAAGAGGTATATCCTTGAGTCGGTATTTTTGTATCAAAATTTTGAGCCGAAATGTTACAATTATCTTTAACTTGAGCCGTTAAAGTTTTTTTGTTTGCCAATTTTTTTTGAACGTGTAGAATACGGTAAGGGAAGGTTAGCAACTGTTCCCAAGCACTTTGCGAGTTTTCCCGGACTACAAGGCTTACGCAACCAGCTAGGTTTTGTGCGACTATAGGCCTAGCGCCGCGGGGTATTCGCTTTAAAACAGGAACAGAGTTTTTGAATTTGCAAAGGGTTTTCCAGAACGGGTCGAAAGTGGATGTAGCTGATGAAGGGGGTGGAGGATTTGAGACAGGGTCTGAGGTGAGTGTATTTACTCTATGTACTTTACCAATATGCACACTCAGACCCCGCTTACCTTTGAAAAATCGTGCTTGGGTACAGAGCGGGCATCTCTCCAGGGTAATCAGCGATGTCGAAGGTTGACTAGCACTATTACCTACCACATCGCTGCTATTGCTACTCATTATGCCTTAAAAAATAAACTTAAATACTAAAACTTTAATATTAAGTATAAAAAATAAAAACAGTTTTAAAAATACACAGCACACACAGCACAGGCGGCGTTGTTGCAGCAGACGCCAAGTCACTGGCACGTCCTGGACGGGAACTGAGCACGCGTCTTCTGTTGTGTTGCTCTTCTTCAACTGCAGATGTAACTTCACTCTTCATTAATGCCTTTTGTGGACGTGAGATACACAGTCCACAGTTTTGCCAAGATCACGTGCGAAGCCATGGTTTATCAATTTTTCGTTACAACTTTACATTTTTTTTTTGAACAGAAATAAATATTTATAGAGAATTTTTCGTTTTGCATCTGATTTATATTAATGTGGTTATTTATATTAATTTATTTAATAAAACAGTGAAAAAATAGGTCTCGAATTATATTTTGAGTGACATACAACTTGACTCGTCTTGGTAAATGATGGACGTTGACTTTGAATGATATATTATTTTAATGTTAAACGAATCTGAAAAACGCAAACGCGCCAGGGCAGACAGCCCGCTTGTGCATTCGCTGGTCGATCGAACCAGATCGCTGTTTACTATTAAATACTAACATAGGCTAAGAATTTTGTTACTAACACACTGGACCCCTGATGTCTTCATAATAAATAAATATATAAATGATTAAATATTGTAGACCTTAAAGGTTTGTTACAGCGAGTTAATCCTTACTATCCTTACTAATATTATAAAAGCGAAAGTGAGTTTGTTTGTTTTTTTTGTTTGTTACCTCTTCACGCTTTAATGGCTAAACCGATTTTGATGAATTTTGGTACAGAGATAGTCGGGAACCAGGAGACGGACATAGGCTATTATTTTTTTTAAAAGAGTGGGATGTGAGGGAGAAAGAGGGAAGAAACGGGAAAACTTAGCGTTGCTATTACAAATCAATAAGGCGCTACCGAATTTAACGCGAGCGAAGCCGCGGGCAAAAGCTAGTAACTTATATTTCCCTTTTGACAACCAATAAATGGATATGAATTTGACTCTGGTGCCGAGTCTGATGAACCTTTGGACCATTAAACTAGTCTAATATTAAATGACATCACTAATCACATCTAATTTTAATGCACTCAATTTTACTTGCGATTAAAGATAGTACGATTTAGGTTGACAACCACTGTTTTTAGTGCAAAATGTAATTTTCAGAGTAGAGAGATTGCGATTTTCTCTAAATTGAGTTACCAAACAATCATTAATGCTGTTAAACTATAATATGGTTAAGTTGTGTCACTTAAAAAATGTCAGAATAGGAAACGGCCTTTGACAGGAATAATCTATTTTTTTTGCGATTTTTAAAGCGGTTTTATTTTAGTTCATGACAACAGAATTGACACCACTGTCCCGCAAATTGCAAAAAAGTAAAAAAAAAAGAATTTAACGGATCCTGGCGCTTTCACCTTTAAACTGAGAACAATATAAAACAAAAGAACAAACAGTCGATTCGAAATCTAAAAGTATAATTTTAAAAAAGAAGCTCAGCACTCTTTACAAACAGCCAGAAATGGAAAAAGACAACAGCAACGTTTAGAAGAAATACAACTACAATATTGGAATAACAGCATGTAGCAAACACCGAAGAAAGGATGAATAGAATCATAATTTCAGAAGACCAATCTACAACCTTGGGACTGGTTCCATAAGGAGGAGAGTCACCCTGTCACTGTCCCCTGTAGGATGTACCAGGGTGACGGGCAGCTCTCACCTGTGGAGTACCATACTGCAATTACTAGGCGAAAGAAAAAGTAGTACTAAGGAGAAAGAAATGGAATAGAATAACCTTTTTATCACGCTTTTATCAGTTTTTTTTTTCGGGTCGGAAATCATCTAATGACTTCCCCCATTCTGGGCGGAGCGGTTGGGGCATGTCAGACTTTTACTGACTAAAACCCACCCATGTTCCTTCTATTGCCCTTTACGTTCCGGGGCCGCGGTATCTCTTTCGAACAACCCGCAACCCCGGCAGGCGGAGGCCCTGGCAAGCCCCTCTGCTTTGCTGACTCTCTTTGAGGCGCGCGTGAAACACGACGCTTTTATCAGCTTCACGTGTAAAATAGTACATTTTGATTTAAGTGAGGAAACTTGTTGGAAACTTGCTGTTCTCGACTTCATAACACCCTCGCCTGATGTCTCGGGCGTTTAATCCGCCTAGTCCGCAATTCTCACGTGAATCAAACGACATTTTTCAATACGGAGATATTATATAACACAGTACTCTTCGGAACATAAAGGGCGGTAGAAGGAACATGGGTTTTAGTCAGTACAAGTCTGGCACTCCCCTCCGCTTCGCCCAGAGCGGGGGAAGTTATTTGATGATTTCCCACCCCAAAAAAAACAGTACTTTTGCCATGAAACTGTTTTTTTTTTCTACGCATTGTCTTCTCATGCTGGAGGAGAAACATAATGACACTGCTAATCAACTTAAATTAAAAATAAGAAATTCAAATATTTTTGAATTTAGAACTCAAATGAATGACAATCTGTTTTATAAAATATTTATTTATTTATTTATTTAAACTTCATGTACAATAGTGGTAGTCATTTTTATTTGTGATATTCTGTTCATAAACACATTTTTTTTTATTGAATATAAAGGCCATAAAACATGCGTCTCCTACTCGTCAAAATCAGAAAAAATTAAAGCCTTTGTTGCGATAAATAAGAAAAAAGGACGCGTGTGAAATACATTGCATGTTGAACCTACTATAGGGACCTAAACAAAAGTCTTTTTTTGGTATTGTTCGTCGTGTCGTTGAGCTCCTTGGGTTATGAGTCGAGCTACACGATAACTGACAAATGCTTGCACTGACTGGACAGGTCCACTCAATCTGTGTGGTGCTTTCTTAAAAATACCATTTTAGACACTAATCTGGATAGTCCTTATGTAAGTTGACCAAGGTTTTTGTCTGGACCTTAAAAGAGACTTTGACCACTGAGTTTGTTTCTTTTCAGAGTAGTCGGGTACGAAACACCGGCCTCATCTAGTTTGACTAAAAAAGACGTGTAAAAGTGTTTATGAAAACCTACTTGCAAAATAAACACCATTTAGCATTTATTCGTAGTGCATTAAGGCGCGGTAACAAGCTAATCTTTAGGTATTTGCGAAAGTGAGGCTAGCTGCATACTAGGCATGGTCTGACACAAGTACACGACAGTATTGCATCGAAAGAATAGAAATAAGGTCGAAAATATTTCTGTGTTTGATTTTATTTGAACATCATGTCCGCCAAAATGTAGGTCATTTTGCAGTTTTTATTGAATATAAAAAAAAAATACAGCTCCGTGTTTGAAAAATTTTAGATATCTCTTTAGTCTATACAATTTCCTTTGTTATAGATATAAAAAATATGATGGTTGTCGCTGAAAAAATTGAGAATTTGGAGACGAAAAATTTTTTTTTTTGGTTTTTTTAAACATTTTTTTTTCGTAGTACTAGATCACTTTTGTAAACTGATTTTGTTTAAGTCTTTACTTTATGTATTGAACTATACACGGTATTTTTTTTGGCTAGTGGCATGTACAGATACGGCTAACTTTGCGACGAAAATCTAGACGTTTTACGAAGTGTTTGCTTTGTACAGCGCCTTAAGAGCAAGTTGTAAAGGAAGTTTATTGAAAAAATCATATTATATAATTTACTAACCCGCACTGGCCTGCATAGCCTTGACTCTTCTAGAATAATCTTGGAAGGCAGCCGCCAACGAATACGTGAGACGTCTCGCTGCATTTCTGAAACAGTTCAATTGAAAATTAGTTCTATTTGAAACCTTTATCACTTTATAATGGTTTATAATTAGTACCTAGAGTAGCTCTTTGTAGAAGAGTTCTTTAGGGGGTGGAATCCTGTCGGGGTTACGGGTTTTTCGAAAGAGATACCGCGGCCCCGAAAAATAAAAGGCAAAAGATACAAAGGGCAAAATCAGTACCATCTCACACTCCCCCCGCTCTGGGCGGAGTGAGAGAGTGTCAAACTTGTGCTTACAGAAGTTATTTGATGATTTCCCATACGCAAAAAAGGTCAAAAGGCCCTTAGGTACTAACAGAATTATTCCTCTATATCTTGGTCTATAATACTAAAAACGGTCTAAACTAAACTTACTGCAGAATACAAGCATATAGATAGATAAGATAAATCACTTAGTTGATGCAGCAAAATACACAATACAGGAATTAATACAAAATATATCAAACAGAAAAAAGGAACACATTAAAAAAGTAATTTATATTGACCCATAGGCATTAAGGCACATCACATACATTCATAAAGGTCGCCCACTACTGGGCGGTGTGTGTCTCAAGATTGCACCAAATAGAGTCCAGCTCAACATAATGCCAGGTAGACTACCTGACGCTGGTATTCCGCTGAATTCTGCTAGTGACACATATCGAGACCCAAACTTGGAATAGAGGCTTGTAACACGCGCTCGTTGCCCTTCGAGTGAGGTCGAGGTTTTCAGGTGTTAGAAGTGGAACAGTAGGTCTACCATGACGTCTTAAAGCAGAACTTATTCCACTGAGGGAAAGAGACAGAGCTATACAGAGTGTCTAGCTGCATCTCTTTCCCTCAGTGGAATAAGTTCTGCTTTAGGACGTCATGGTAGGCCGACAGGTGTACAAATGATAGCCACTACAGGGTTTTGATAACTTTAATCCCGAGGGAGGTCCCTTTTATCAAGGAATGAAAATACACTATTGTGTATTTTTGGTTAGGTGAAATATTACAAGCTGAACAAAACTAAAACTGCACAAAAACTTATACACAAACTGATTTTACAACTTTTAAAAATAGATACAGCTTAGTAAAAAGAAACTCAATAACTAGCACAAGTGGCTGCTAGCCGAGATCCAAAAACGTAATGTGCCAAAAAATGACAGTTGAAGATGAAATGACAGAATGAAATTCATTTCGCGTGAAATCGATTCCTACGTTTTTAATATCTAAAATATATTGTCAGTGGCAATAAGCACGAATAGTGCAAAGCCAAAAACCAAAAAAAAAAAAAAAAAAAAATGAAATTCGACATATGAATTATCTGCCTAGCCTTTTCACAACTATGTAGGGGGCGGGTTCCAGTCTTACCGGATGCAGCTGAATATCAGTATTTTACATGAAGCGACTGCCTATTTGACCTCCACAACCCAGTTAGTACTGGGTAATACGATGTCCATTGATAAGACTGGTTGTCAGACTTTAGAGACACTGACTACATGTAACGACTGTCGAAGATCTACAACTGACAGCCGGGACCAACCACTTAACGTGCTTTCCGACGCACGGAGGAAACTCTGTATATAACGGGTGGTCACCCATCCACAGACCAACCTCGGCAAGCGCGGCTTAACCTAAAGATCGACCCGAGCGGCTGCTATTATTTAGTCATGAGCTGCTAATTTTTTTTTTCGAAATATGAATATAAATTCAAAAATGAAAATTTAAAACATTAAAAATCAATGTTGATCAAAAAAGAAAGAGGCTGAGGCAACAGAGGGTAAAATACCCACTCTGTTACAGGCTGTTCTACTGACATCCGTCAACCCCTATCACAATAGACCCAAAATGGCGGCGCGTCGTGTTCACGTCCGCCTCTCATACGCGTACGCGGCGGAAAGGTTTTTCACATAACGCCCTTCGGGACGAGGCTAGTAGGTCAAACGGGCACTAGTCTGGGGCACCGAAAGTTGCAGTAGATCCCGCATGGTTATTTTTTTTTCGGGTGGGAAATCATCAAATAACGTGTCATGCTCTGCCGCAGAGCCACCTTGTTAGAATTCGATCAATTACATCTTAAAATGATGTACGTCTAACGTACATAATGTACGCTTACCGGTATTGCTGTACGTACATTAGGTAATGATAAAATAGACATTGATTGTGGATCTGCGGCAGAGCATACTCTCTGGCAGAGCCACACAGAACATAAACTTACGAAAGGCAAATGTTACTGTGTTTTGATAAAAACTGTTGTACAAACAGTGTTTGTTGCGTACGTGTTAAAAAATATCATTATTATACAGTGGTTTCATTTATTTCAGGTTTTTAAAATTTTCGTATACAGCGCCTGGTTATTTTGTGTCGGCAATATGTTTAGTAGCCATTGCTATTTTGGTAAATAGGCGTACAACTATAAATGTTCTTATCAAGGGAAATCAGCGCACTATTTGTTACATAATATTACCGAGATTTATTTATTTTTCAAATATGATTTTTTTTCCATGGTTTTGTATATTTATTTTTGTCATTTCAATCAAACTACAGTAAATTTTGTCAGTAAAATAATAATAAAATAAAATAACTAAGAATAATATTTAATGATAAAATATATGTAAAGTAAAACGTATTTAGTACATGTATAATGAATGGTAGGAAAAGAAGTAAAAAAAACTTGTTCTAGGAGAATCATAATGCCTTCATGTATTTTGTTTAAAAATGGTATGTTTTCATTTAGCTTCGCAATCGCAACAATAACATCTAACACTTTCCAAACTATGCTTTCCAGCGTCTATATATCAGCAGATGGAAATTAACTATTATTTGTATTCAGAACTAGCGTTTGCCCGCGGCTTTGCTCGCGTTAAATTCGGTATAACACAGTACCTGCTACCTGCAGTTTTTGCCCTTGCGCCTTATTGATTTGTAATAGCAACGCTAAGTTTTTCCTTTTTTTCCCTCGTTCTCCCTTATATCCCACTTTTTTAAAATAAAAAATAGCTTATGTCCGTCTCCTGGTTCCCAACTATCTCTGTACCAAAATTCATCAAAATCGGTTTAGCCATTAAAGCGTGAAGAGGTAACAAACAAACAAATTCACTTTTATAATATTAGTAAGGATAACGCCGTAGACAGTTAGTTTTGTAATGACCAACACCTCTGAATTTGGAATAAATTCAATTACGGCTGCTACCTCAAATATTTTGTCGCAGAGTAGCACAACGTATTTACGCGTTATTATGTCTAATTAAAAAAAGGAAATTAAATAAAAACTAAAGAAATCCCGCAAATAGGTTTAACGTAGATTGGATGTGTAGTGGCAGACACAGTAGGAACGTTGGCCTGAAATTAAGTCAAACTAAAACAGAATACTTGTTCTGCAATTTCGGTGGTGTCTCCAGTCCTGTGCCTATAATTCTTGCCGGAATACCCATACCAATCTGCTCCAACTTCCAGTATTTCAAGTCGCTTGTCCTAGGGGATGGCGAAGTAGACCGTAACGTAACGCACCGGATCAACGCAGGATGTATGAAATGGTGACAAGTCCGTGATTAGACCTGTTATGGGTCAGAATGCTCGGCTGTTCAAAAGGTGGATGAAAAACGATTGCATGTAGCGGAGATGAGAATGTTGAAATGGATGTGTGGAGTAACAAGAATGGATAAGGTAAGGAATGAGTATATTAGAGAAAGTTGCGCCTGTTACAGAAAAAAATAAAGGGAATCGTTTGTCTTGGTATGGAAAAGTTATGAGAGGAGAGACGAAGCACATGTAACTAAAAGAGTGATGGATCTGAATGTTGATAGACAGAGAGCGAGAGAAAGGCCAAAAAATAGATAGATGGATTGTGTAAGGAATGATATGAGGAGAAAGCAGTAAATGATGCAGTGACGTTGCGACGTGAGGGGAGAATGGAAAAAGAAAACGTGTTGCGCCGACTTCAGGTCGGCCCAAGCATTATTGGGTCTTACCATCAGGAATTTCCCAGTAGCAGCCAAAGAATCAGGCTCTGGAGTCTGGTGTCTGGATTTATGCCGAGTTGATAGCAATAGGCTGAACTGTAAGAAGACGAATGAAAACCGATCGCATGTTGCGGAGATGAAACGTTGAGTTGGATGTGTGGGTTGACATGAATGGATAAAGCAAGAGCTGAGGAAATTTGAAAAAAAATTTTTTAGTTGTAAAAAGAAAAATAAATAAATATCGGTAATATTATGTAACAAATAGTGCGCTGATTTCCCTTGATAAGAACATTAGTTGTACGCCTGTTCACTAAAATAGCAATGGCTACTAAACATATTGCTGACACGAAATAACCAGGCGCTGTATACGAAAATTTTAAAAACCTGAAATAAATGAAACCACTGTATAATAATGATATTTTTTAACACGTACGCAACAAACACTGTTTGTACAACAGTTTTTATCAAAACACAGTAACATTTGCCTTTCGTAAGTTTAAGTTCTGTGTGGCTCTGCCAGAGAGTATGCTCTGCCGCAGATCCACAATCAATGTCTATTTTATCATTACCTAATGTACGTACAGCAATACCGGTAAGCGTACATTATGTACGTTAGACGTACATCATTTCAAGATGTAATTGATCGAATTCTAACAAGGTGGCTCTGCGGCAGAGCATGACACCAAATAACTTCCCTTGCTCTGGGCGGAGCAGGGGGGAGTGTCAGACTTGTATTGACCGAAACCCACCCATGTTCCTTCTATCGCCTTTTACGTTCCGGGGCCGCGGTATCTCTTTCGAACAACCCGCAACCCCGGCAGGCGGTGGCCCTGGCAGACCCCTCTGCTTTGCTGACATCTCTTTGAGGCGCGCGTGGAATACTAAGGCGCCGTCGACAAGGCCTGTCGTCAGTAGACGGACGGACGGTGAGCTACCCATTGCTCACCGTCCACAGGCCCTACTACGGTGAGAAATAAAAACAATTGCGCTGCTGATGACCTCAGCGGTAATATCGCCATGACTTATTGGTTACTGGTTGGCGCTGGGTAGTTTAGACCATGAGCTCCATCTTATCATATGGATATGCGGATTATAATGTGTTACTTTCGCACGGGTATGATGTTACAAAATATAATTTAATCTAAGTCTAGTTGACTAACATTAAATATTACTTAACTCTTCGACATAAAAATGTCGATATAGAGACGTTGACAAATACTACAAATTGTCAAAATATATACTTATCTAGCAAGAATTTCATCATTATAGTATCTGATTTCAAATACTTTTGACATTTTACAGATATCTTCATAAGATTCAGGTCAACGAATCTATCTATTGGTAAATAAAATAATAAGTGCGATTCGGACACGTGCATGAAGTGTTCCGTAGCGTTATTTATAAAAACGAAAACAAAAACGTGATTTTTTTGCATGATAGTTCTCTTACAACAAACTTAATATTTATTTTATTCTGTTTTTTTAGTATTTGTTGTTATAGCGACAATTGAAATAATTCATCTATGAAATGAAATGTCAACTGTATAACTATCACTGTTCATGAGATACAACCTGGTGACAGATGGACTGACGGACGGCCAACAGAGCGGTACTATTACTAATACTTCGCTCCAGGAAAGTGATAAAGGGGTTAAGGGTCTCGTTTTACCCTTTTCTTCAATAAGACCATTACAGGCACATTTGAATGTCAAGAAACAAAAAAAATGAAGCTACAGTCCCAGTCACAAAGCAAAATAACTTGTGAAAGTACTGTAGTTGTTTGGTTCCTTTGGTTACGAAATTTCGAACAAATATTTGTTTGTTGAGTCAAAACTGGGTTCAGATAACTTATCTAAACATAAGATTACAAGATAGGTATCTAATGATTTATTTTCAGTTGTGTAAACCAAGGGTTTTGAAAGCGTGGGAATTATATCATCTGTCAGATAAATAAATAATAATAAATAAATAAATATCTTGGGACAACTCACACACGGCTATCTGATCCCAAGCTAAGCAGAGCTTGTGTTATGGTAAACAGACAACTGATATACATACTTATATAATTCTTAAATACATACATATCATAGATAAATCACACCCAGACACAGAACAAACAATCATGCTCATCACACAAAGTTTGTCCTGGGTGGGAATCGAACCCACGACCACCGGCTCAGCAGTCAGGGCCACTAACCACTAGACCAACAGGCCCGTCGATACCACGTCATCTTGTTAGATCAATCTACACAGGGTGTAGTACCCTTATCATAATTTTCCTGTCCTTATCCCATTCTATTTGTGGTCGGCGCAACACGTTTTCTTCTTCCATTCTCCCCTATCAGACGTCACGGCATCATTTACTCCTTTCTCCTTCATAACATTCCTTACACAATCCATCTATCTTTTCTTTGGCCTTCCTCTCGCTCTCCGTACATCAACTTTTCAACTTCTCAACGGATTTTAATGTAAGTTTCAGCAGTAGACAGAGTGATTCAAGAGATTTCATGTATTATATTAGTATATTAATATCTACATTGTTGGACTTATGCTGTCCTTTCATACATAAGTACTAACGCTGTAACAACAACATTGTAAAACCAAATGATTTTAAAAGATTAATCATGGAGTTTCTTGCCGGTTCTTCACCATAAGAAAGGACCAAGCTGAACCATGCATCTTTTCCCGACGTTTTATAATTGCCCATGAAATAAATCCTTACTAATCCTTACTAATATTATAAAAGCGAAAGTGAGTTTGTTTGTTTGTTTGTTTGTTACCTCTTCACGCTTTAATGGCTAAACCGATTTTGATGAATTTTGGTACAGAGATAGTTGGGAACCAGGAGACGGACATAGGCTAATTTTTATTAAAAAAAAAGCGGGATATGAGGGAGAACGAGGGAAGAAAAGGGAAAACTTAGCGTTGCTATTACAAATCAATCAGGCGCAAGAGCAAAAACTGCAGGTCTGCTTGGTGTGTTATACCGAATTTAACGCGAGCGAAGCCGCGGGCAAAAGCTAGTATGTATAAAAGCGAAAGTAAGTTTGTTTGTTTGTTACCTCTTCACGCTTTAATG
The DNA here is from genome assembly GCA_905475445.1 of Ochropleura plecta. Taxonomy (NCBI): domain Eukaryota; kingdom Metazoa; phylum Arthropoda; class Insecta; order Lepidoptera; family Noctuidae; genus Ochropleura; species Ochropleura plecta. The sequence goes on along the minus strand of FR997750.1, from coordinate 1,536,648 downwards.
GCTAAACCGATTTCGATGAATTTTGGTACAGAGATAGTTGGGAACCAGGAGACGGACATAGGCAATTTTTTTTAAAAAAAAGTGTGATTTGAGGGCGAAAGAGGAAAAAAAAAGGAAAACTTAGCGCTGCTATTACAAATCAATAAGGCGCAAGGGGAACTGTGTTACCCCGAATTTAACGCGAGCGAAGCTGCGAGCAAAAGCTAGTATATAATAAAAAGATTCTTACCTTGATTCGCAAACAAATCCATGACATTCAAAAGGGTTCAACCCTTTAACATCAGCGTTATCCTTCACAATAATCATGGAGAAGACCCTGGTGTAAACCAGGTCTTGGACTCCATACGATATAGACTCTATGTTGAAAAACACAGCCATGTGTTCGAACTCGTCTGATTTTGTGCCGTGGTCCAGAGTCTCGAGGTGGACTCCGTCTAAGGCGATTTTTAGTTTCACTATTGGTAATATTTGACCTGGAAAAGATTGAGAAAAATGGATTTAAACATGGCTAGAGAAAACCTGGAAAATGGCAAATTCAAACTATAATAAAAATTATGGATTCTACTGAGTCCGTTTTTTTTTAAAGACGTCGCCCCACACTAGGGTTTCTCCTGTATTATGGGTGAGTTTACAAACATTTAAACTCACATACATAAACAGCCAGACCCGGAACAACTACCTGTAGGTCATACAAATATTTGTTCCGTGCGGGGATCGAACCCGCAACACGCAGCGCAGAAATCGATCGCTCAGTCACTGCGCCAACCGTGTCGCCAAACACGTATTTATTTTATTTATTATTTATAAACGGTTATATCTTTTGACTGCGTAGATTAAGAGGGTTTACATAAAAACATAAAGCAAATAATAATTTTTATTTTATGACGGCACGGTTGGCGCAGCGGCTGAACGATTTACTGCTACGCTGCGTGTTGCGGGTTCGATTCTCACACGGAACAAATATTCGTATGGCCTACAAATAGTTGTTTCGGGTCTGGCTGTTTGTGTATGTGAGTTTAATTGTTTGTAAACGCACCCACGATACAGGAGACATTCCTAGTGTGGGGAAAGTTTAAAAAAAAACTGTTCCTGTCTTTTTTTTTACGGTTGGGAAATCATCTATTGACTTCCCCCGCTCTGGGTGGAGTGGGGGGGCATGTCAGACTTGTACTGACTAAAACCCACCCATGTATCTTCTATTGCCCTTTACGTTCCGGAGCCGCGGTATCTCTTTCGAACAACCCGCAACCCCGGCAGGCGGAGGCTCTGGCAAGCCCCTCTGCTAACTGTTCCTGTCTTCATTTCTGTTTTTAGTGTAGGTACTGTTGAATAAATAAATAATACCTGGAGGTAACGCCTTCGCCGCAGCCACCATCAGGTCGACAGGTTTCCTCGTGTGCTTGATACCCCATAGTCCTCTAGCGTCGCTCTGGCCTAAGTACTTAACCTGGAATTTAGAGAAACCAACATTTTAGCAAAATGCATATCAAATACATTCGCACGAAGCGCGTTACTGTATCCTTTATTAAGTACAAGCTTTTGCCCGCGGCTTCGCTCGCGTTAAATTCGGGGTAACACAGTTCCCCTTTCGTGATTTGCAGGTACCAGCTACTTGTAGGTTTTGCCCTTGCGCCTTATTTATTGTAATACCAAAGCTAAGTTTTCCCTTTTCTTCCCTCTTTCTCCCTCATTTCTCACACTTTCTATAAAAATAAAATAGCCTATGCCCTCCATCCATCTCCAGGGTCCGAACTAACCAGTTCGGCCATTTAGGTGTGAAGACTTAACAAACAAACAAACCCACTTTCGATTTTATAATTATAAATAAGTAGTAAGGATTGTAAAATGATAACGGAAATAATTGTCTTTCAATCTAATCTTTTGTGGTCACGTTTCCGACAATCTTAAGGAGTATTTAAGATCTTAATGTTATCGTTTTATGGAATTATTATGTCCTTTGCTAATTGAAGACAACACAATAGAGCAAGACAAAGAAAAGGTTTAGCTAGCTCTGTTTTACCCAACTATGTTAGAATCAGTGTCCAGTCTAACCGAGTACAGCACATGGATCGGCTGCCTATCTAACCTCTACAACCCTGTCAGTACTGGGTACTTAAAACCTTGTGATAAAGAGTACTTCACCAAACAAAAGTATCAACATCACTCGTTAGTATACACTATACATTATCTGAAGTATCAAATCAGTTGCGTTGCGCTATAAATCGTCTCAATTAGAGCGGGCGCCATATTGTTGCCGGCGGATGTGACGTCACAATGTATTGTATACTATTATGTAGCTTATGTGTAATGATTAACGGTAAATTAGTCTGTTTGTTCATACTTGGGTTGGATACGGTATGTGAAGTTAGGATTTAGGATAGGTTCACCCAACCATGTCTTAGATTCCAGTCTCGTGGCTAAATAAAAGCAGCCGCTCAAGTCGATCTTTAGGTTAAGCCGCGCTTGCCTAGGTTGGTCTGTGGATGGGTGAGCACTCGTTACATACCGAGTTTCCTCCGTGCCTCGGAAAGCACGTTAAGCTGTTGGTCCCGGCTGTCATTTTTAGATCTTTGGGAGTCGTTAGAGATAGTCAGTGTCCCGAAAATGTGACAACCAGTCTTACCAAGAAGTATCGTATTACAAAGTACTAACTGGGTTATGGAGGTCAGATAGGCAGTCGCTCCATGTAAAATACTGGTATTCAGCTGCATCCGTTAAGAATGGCAGCCGACCCCAACATAGTTGGGAAAAGGCAGGCAGATGATGATGATGATGTCTTAGATTCCAGTCTAAGTGGATTTTAAATCTTCATCAGGCTCACTGATCTTGTGGCGACAAACGCTACTGTTGAACATGAGGGCGGAACGGATGGTAAATCATCGAATAACTTCCCCCATTCGGTTCGGAGCAGAAAGGAGTGTCAGTCTTTAGATGCAATGCCTGTAGACGGTCAGCAATGGGTAGTTCACCGTCCGTCCGTCTATTGACGACAGGCCATGTCGACGGCGCGTTAGTGTTCAACGCGCACCTCAAACAGATGTCAGCAAAGTAGAGGGGCCTTGTTGTTCGAAAGAGATACCTCGGCCCCGGAATAATCAGAGCAATAGAAGGAACATGGGTGGGTTTTAGTCAGCGGGGGGGCATTATTTGTAATTTACTATCCGCAAACAAAAAACTTTCAGACTTTTACTGAATAAAACCCATCGATGTTCCTACTTTTGCCCCTTGCGTTTCGGTTCCAAGGTAGCAGTTTCTTTTTCGAACAACCCGCAACCCCGGCAGGGTCAGTTGCAGCCTGGAGTATGGATATATTCCCGGGTAATGGTAATAGGATCGTCCCTAACTATATAGGACCTAGTTTTTGTTGCTGTAATGAAGGCGTACACATCTCATCATCATTTTCCTGCCCTAGTCCCATTCTATTTGTGGTCGGCGCAACACGTTTTCTCCTTCCATTCTCCCCTATCAGACGTCACGGCATCATTTACTCCTTTCTCCTACATATCTTTCCTTACATAATCCATCCATCTTTTCTTTGGCCTTCACATCTATATGAATAGAATTGCTTTCACATTTTTAATATACTAGCTTCCGCCCGCGACTTCGTCCGCATGGCATACTTACTTTGGGCTAACGCTAACTTTAACCCGCGTGATGAACGAAAAAAATATATCTTTCTCTCCCTTTTTCTCACTTTTTTAGCCTATCTCGTCTCCAAGGTCCCAACTATCATTGTACCAAAATGCATCAAAATCGGTTTGGCCATTTAGGCCTGAAGATGTAAAAAACGAACTCACTTTCACTTTTATAATATTAGTGAGGATGTTCATCGGTAATTCCGCCAATTGCAAAAAGAAGTCGGTTTTTTTTTGCAAAAATGTTTTTTATTTCATACTTTTTAGTGGTATTATATCTCACACAAATTCTTTTCGAGTATTTATATTATTCGTTTAATGTAACAAAAATAAAAATATGTGTATCTAATCTGAAAATATTCTTAGTGGAAAAGGCATACTACTCTATTAATGAGTTTTTAGAGGATAAAACATAAAATAAAACTGTCCTATCTATGTGTTTTTTTTTTCTATTTTGTTTTTGAAACTTTTTCTTGTAATTAATTTGTACGCCTTGCAAGGCAACACATAGTGAGACAACAAAATTCTTTATACCATAAACCATGTAGGTACCTATGTACCACAAATAAATAACTTTGACTTTGACTTTGAAATGTGGAATAAATGTAATGTATGCTCGTATGTCGTATGTTAACTGCCATTTGTGATATTAATGATGCCAAATAGATTTGACCTTAGGGTCAGACTAACTTGTCTCCAATTAGTAATTTAAATCGTGTTGTCGAATTATTAACCGAAAATGAGGATGGATGAAGCACATGTGACTAAAAGAGTGAATGGATCTGAATGTTGATGGACGGAGAGCGAGAGGAAGACCAAAGAAAAGATGGATGGACTGTGCAAGGAATGATATGAAGGAGAAAGGAGTAAATGATGCCGTGACGTCTGATAGGGGAGAATAGAAGAAGAAAACGTGTTTCGCAGATCACAAATAGAATGGGACAAGGGCAGGAAAATTAATGATGTCTAATTATTAACCGACTTTCTAAAAAGGGTGGAAGGTCTCAATTCTAAAATCAAACAAGTCACCGACTTCCGAAAGTACCTAAATATATTTTCTGTCTTTTTGGAAGTTGGTTTATTTTGACGTGACAACGTCTTAAATTAGGTTGCGGCTGGGAGTCACTTATGAAAAAGTGTAACGCTCGGTAACGTTACGATGAGTCACCGAACGAGAGAGAGGCCCGCCGAATGCCTTGCGTCTCTCTCCCACTCAACTATGATCGGTCTGCCGCGCGCTGACGTTGTCACGTAAAATCTTCGCCCGTAAAACCGACTTTACAGGCAACCATTTTTTTAATCATTGTATTTTTTTCGTAGCTTGAAGTTTTTTTGTTAATTCTTGTATTGTGTCTTTAGTTTCATCAACTAAATGATTTATCTATCGTATCTACAAGTCATGTTTTATTCTTATTTGTTTATTTATTTAATCATTTCTACACACAAAGGCACACGCACATGCAGTGACTGTATTGTGCTCGCGCAGTTCATAGCAATGTAATCCTTTGCGCGCTGCTGGAGTTTTAAGCGTTTACTGTACACAAAATAGAACAGACAGGAAAAAAACATAAAAAATTGAGTACAAAGGTACTGCTTATTTCTTAAAAAAAATTCTGCCAGCAGACCTGCGAAAGGAGATATGAGAACGAAATGTAGACGATAGTGTGTGAGACAGTACGAGAAAAATATGTGTGCGTGTGTGCCTTGAAGTTTTTTCTCAAGTTGTTACTGAAATCTTTAAGTAAACTTACTTGAAATGACATGGGCAGATCATCAGCGGTGACCGGCCCCTCTTTTTTTTCTTCCTTTTCCGACATTTTTAATTTCTTTTACATTACTTTTCAGTCTTAGATTAGATCTCCAAATTCTTGGCTCTTCATATCATTTTTACCTGTAAAGATAGAACACATGATTTTAATACTTTCTCTTCGTCCGTGTGTCACTGCGGGTGCCAACTGAAAACCAGCGTTGGGTGTCTGACGCCTAGCATATGCTGAGTTGGTAACCCTTTCGTTATGGGCACGCTCAGCGCAACCTTGTCCATGTTTTTCCGTTCTGTGTACCTTTTTTTTTTCTTTTGCTGTTGTGTTGTGTCTGTTTCGAATAAATATTTTCTATTCTATTCTATTCTCTCTTGTCTCTTTTTCTCTTTTTAGTGTCCTGTACCTCAAAAAGAAAAAGTAAAATCAAATTATTTCGACACTGTCACAGTCTGACACTCCCCCCGCTCCGCACAGAGCGGGAGGACTGTCAGACTTGTACTGACTAAAACCCACCCTACTCTCGGCTTCCAGTCTAACCGGATGCAACTGAATACCAGTAGTTTACATGCAGCGACTGCCTATCTGACCTCCACAACCCAGTTAATACTGGGTAATACGATACCCCTTGGTAAGACTAAGAAGCAGTTATTCTAAACTAAAACTATGTTAAGTAAAGCGGAATATGTTGCAACACGTTCTATTGATAAGCACTGATAAGCTCAACCTTGAATTCTTGAGTGAAATGTTTGTTTTACTTATAAAACATTTACGTTATTATGAAACGCATGTCTTTACTTTATTGCGTGAAAGTGATAACGGTGATTCTTTCGTTCTCTCGCATCGAGGGTTTCATACAAACTTCCTTATTCCTTATTCTTTATTGCACACAAAACAAATATACACACAAATTACAAAGTATAGCTTATGTACAGACGCCTGCACATCAAGCTACTACAATCTGTCAGATTTCTTTGATAGATTTTCGACTTTATTTCTAAAGTATTAGGTTCAAGTTTCATTGGAAAAAATTGACAGTTTCGGGTAGCTTGACCTGCTGGCGTCTGTACAACGGCGAGCTTAACCCAAAATTGGGTTTTCTTACAGCAAACCTTCCTTATTGTTTAAAATATTTGCAAAATAGGATAGGTACATAATGTGCATAGAAGAACATTGAAAGGCTTAAAATAACTTACAAAACTGATCTGTTGTTAGTTCACTTACATTGAATCAAAATAACTTACAATGAATGCATAAATGGATAAAAAAAAGAAAAATAAAAGAAAAGAAACATAAAGGTGCTCCCTCACCGAGAGCATTTGCGTGTAATGTAACGTTACAGATTTGAGCATTACATCAGTGAAGGAGAAGAACCGAGCATTACAATGCGCACCTTGTAATGATACAATGTGTAATATTTTGATACAACTTGTAACATCAATGAATTTAACTTTAATTTAAATGAATTTATTTTTTTAAGTCAATATTGCCGCACTCAGCACAACGACCGCTTCGTCTGACATCTTGCTATGAAATGCTCAAAGTCGAATCAATATGTTACATTACACGCAAATGCTCGTTAGTCAGGGAGGTATTATTGTAATGTAATGCTCAAAGTCGAATCTATAATGTTACAATACACGTGAATGCTCCCGGTGAGGGAGCACCTTAAGATACATACATCCGGTATTGATTATATTGACAGGAAATGTTCCAGGAAACTTGCGAAACAAACAGCCATATCTTTTGACTGTGTAGACTTATAGGGTTGATTTTTTCACAGCTCTATGAGACTACAGAGTTGAGTATACAGTTCTAATTTCGACTTGATACCTCCACTCGTTTCCGAGATAAAGGACAGTTACAGACAGACAAACGGACAACAGAGTGATCTAATGGGGGCACTGTGTTTACCTTTCGAAGTACGGAAAACTAACTTCTTTTTTTTTGGCATTTGGTTATTTTTTTTTCTCACACACAAGTTTGTATAGAGCAGAGGTGGCCGACTTTAACAAACCCAAGATCTACTTTTTACGGACTAAATCCTGTGCGATCTACTACATTATGAATGACATTATGTAGTATTTTTTTTTTAAAAAAACACAAATAATACGCGCAGACTTTTAGTGATTCGTTGCGCATCTCTTAGAAGTATTTATTTTATTTGCCTTGCCGCGATCGACTGGAGTAATAACCACGGTCGACCGGTCGATCGCGAACGACTGGTTGGTCATCCTTGGTATAGAGTATACATATTAAATTGTAATTAAAAGATATTAGCAGATCATTCATTTAGAAATATAAGAAAAAATATGTATTATAGAAGATAAACTCATAAACTACCCAAGCAATATACCTAAATAAGTTTGAAATCGCTTCAGGTACCAGTTCGATTTTAAAAAATCGGCCCAAAATTAAGGAAGAAATCGAGTAACCAAAAAAACATAGGTACATTCGAATTGTGGCGGCACATTTGGCGCAGTGGCTGAGCGGTCGACTGCTGCGCTGCGTGTCGCGGGTTCGATCCCCGCATGGAACAAATATTTGTATGGCTAAAGGTAGTTGTTCCGGGTCCGACTGTTTGTGTATGTGATTTTAAATGTTTGTAAACGCAAACACGATAAAGTATTGTTAAAAAAAATACCCAAGGAATGTTAATACGATTGATACGGGACCCATTTAGGCACCTTTTCGATTATTAAAAGAATTTTGAAAGTAAGCTCAAAGTAACAAACATACACAGTCGAATGGTTCTCAAATCTCAATTCCATGTCCTCCTTTTTTTGAAGTCGTCGAAAAGCATAGACAGGAACGCTGTCTTCATACACCTGTCGATTATTTAGTAACGGTCAAAACAGATGGTTCCCCCTAATTTTCGACCCTCGGATCCTAAACAGGTGCGTGTACGCAAAAAAAAAATGATAACAATCTCTTTCGTAAAGTTTTAAGACTCCACTGTTTTGGTTTTAAGTAAAGTTTTGGGTTTTTTGGTGGGGTGATGGGAAATCATCAAATAACTTCCCCCGCTCTGGCTGGAGCGGGGGAGAGTGTAAGACTTTAACTGACTAAAACCCACCCATGTTCCTTCAATTGCTGTTTACGTTCCGGGGCCACGGTATCTCTTTCGAACAACCTGCAAACCCGTGAAGTTTTGGGTATGAATGTTTATAGATTTTTAAGGATATAAAGATTTTTTTTTTCGAAATGACATCTCACAGACAACCTAAGACGTTGTCGTCTGTTTAACCGGGCGATTCCTATGGATGCCTTAGGTCTCCAGCCAGGACAAAAATTTACAAACTAAGCGACTACAATGGCATCACCTGTGGGGTACGAGCCTCGGCTTAGGGCGTCGCTGGGGGAGGACAGCAAAGGGACAGGCTGGATCTGTTTGATATTATTTAGAGACTGGTTTGGACTTACTGGCTCAGCATCGCGGACTGGCTCTAGAAAGAGACGGGTGGGGAGGGATATGAGGAACAGGGTGTATAGCTCATTATCCCCTATAAAAGGGAGGATCGTCAGGTGCCGCGAGACGATCCTGGCCACCGTAGATGCGGGCCTGTGGACGGTGAGCAATGGGTAGCTGATATGTCGACTACCGAATGAAACCAGCGTTGCGCTTGGATGCTAGTTTAATACTGATGCTCGACATTGACACACAACAGACGACTCCCGGTCACCGTAGATGCGGGCCTGTGGACGGTGAGCAATAGGTAGCACACCGTCCGTCTGTTTATTGACAACAGGCCGTGTCGACGCCGCGTTAGTGTTCCACGCGCGCCTTAAAGAGATGTCAGCAAAGCAGAGGGGCCTTTCAGGGACACCGCCTGCTGGGGTGAAGGGTTGTTCGAAAGAGATACCGTGCCCCGGAACATAAAGGGCAATTGAAGGAACATGGATGGGTTTTAGCCAGTACATTTCTGATACTTTGATGATTTCCTGTCCAAAAAAAGGCAGTCAAGATAATTAGGTCAAATTAAGTCCACAATCGTTATAATTAATTGTTCTGAGAACAGAGGTCAGCGATGATCCTCTAAAAACGTACCAACAATGATGTATTTCAAAATGATTATTGTGAAAACCTTTGTCTCTATGCATCCAAGGTTAGATTAAAACATAACAGTTAGTACTCATAGCCAACAATATAGTTTACACAAGTGTGAGTTTCTCGCTTTATATACTACCTAAACGTGAAACGTTGGGTATTTTTAACCGACTCAAAATAATGGAAGATTTTGTTTTGCGGATGGGAAATTATACTTGACACTCCCCCCGCTCTGGGTGGAGCGGGGGGAGTGTGAGGCCTGTACTGACTAAAGCCCACCCATGTTCCTTCTATTGCCCTTTGGGTCCGCTAGACCGCACTTTATTAGACTAGGCATCCTCACGCTACCTGCTATAATTATTTATCAGGTCGCTCTGTACACAAGGCTGAACCTGGATCTGTACCCTAAGGTGGGCAGCCGACATTCATACTGCACTAGAAGCAAGGGTCAGTTATCGTCGGTCTCGTGTAAGCTTATAAAATCATCCAAGACGACTCATGTTATGGGCCCGACAGTTTATAACCGGCTACCATTTCTAGTGCCCCGACCATTGGAACCTTCAAAGCCCGTTTAAAAAAATGGCTTGTCGAGCAAGCGTTTTATTGCTTTGACGATTATTTTAATATTTGAACTTCGACTTGAAATTAATGTGTTAAATTTTTGTGTTTTTGTTTTTTTATTTTATTTGTAATATTTCTACCTGTTTTGACATTTTGATTTTTTATTGATTTGGACATCTTTTATTGATTTGCCATTTTTTATTGATTTGACATTTTTTATTGCTTTGTAACTTGAATGTAATGAATATTATGAATCTGTGACTTGTAAGAATCCCTTATCAATAAAATACTATGACTACTATGACTATGTTCTGTGACCGCGGTTTCTTTCGAACAACCCGCAACCCCGGCAGGCAATGGTCCTGGTAGGCTCTTTTGCTTAGCTGACATCTCTTAGAGGCACGTGGAACCGTCACTAGACAGACGGACGGTGAGCTACCCGTTGTTCACCGTCCACAGACCTGCGTCTACGGTGAATACGAGAACGTGGGTGGAACCGCGCTGGTAAAAGCTAGAACACTCGTCTGGTCGGAGGGAAAACCTCACTTGTCTAAGAAGTATTGGAGATCTTAATACCCAGTTCCTCATATCCCTAAAGACCTCGTCCAAATTTTATAGGATTAAAACATACGCTTATGCTGAGCTGGACTCCATTTTGGTGCAATTTTGAGACACACACCGCCCAGTAATGGGCGACCCTAATAAATATATGTAATGTGTCTAAATGCCTATGGGTCGATTTAACTTAGTCTACCTTACTTTTTTTTAATGTGTTCCTTTTTTTCTGTTTTGTTTTTTTTAATATTAAATCTTGTATTGTGTCTTTTGTTGCATCAAATAAATGATTTATCTATCTATCTATCTATACCTTTTTAAAAATAACTTTTTCAATACACTGACAAGTTTTTCAATATGTATACGAAGAGCGGAGCATTTTAACACAAGCAAATTAATTACTTAAAAGGATACTCCTTGTAACTAGCATAAGTTATTTAAGTTACTGAATAAACATGTCATTTATTATTTATTTATTTACTACCTCGAAAACTCACGTGGGATTTTGTCACTACTCTGCTCTATAACACCCTCGTCTAATGGCTCGTGTGTTAATTCCGCCTCGAACGCAACGACAAAGTTTCCTAACTTGAATCAAAATATTTTATTACTTATCCAACATGAACTGCGTAAATTTGACTCTCAAACGGAAATGAAAGCGTAACGTAAAATAAAATAATAAAATCCGATTGAATGTGGTCACCCATCCGAAACTTATGTGAAGTTAACATGCCAAGGTCATGATGTACTATACAATATGTAAAAAAACATTGCCCGATCCGTAAGCCCCACACTAGGAATTTCTCCTGTATCGTGGGTGCGTTTACAAACATTTAAGCTCACACACACAAACAGGCAGACCCGAAACAGCTACCTATATGTCATACAAATAGTTGTTCCGTGCGGGGATCGAACCCGCGACACGCAGCGCAGCAGTCGATCGCTCAGCCACTGCGCCAACCGTGACGTATGACATTGATACCAATGACATTACACTAAAAAAAACCGGTAAAGTGCGAGTCGGACACGCGCACCGAGTGTTCCGTACAAACTTACGACATAAACAGCCATATCTTTTGATTGTGCAGACTTAGAGGGTTGATTTTTCTAGAACTCCAAGGGACTACGGATTTAAGTAAACTGTTTTAATATCAATCCGATACCTCTACGCGTTCCCGAGATAAAGGGTCTAGACAGGCGGACAAAAAAGTGATCGAATAAGTGTTCCGTATTTCCCGAGGTTGCGGGTTGTTCGAAAGAGATACCGCGGCCCCGGAACGTAAACGGCAATAGAAGGAGCATGGGTGGGTTTTAGTCAGTACAAGTTAGACACTCCCCCCCGCTCCACCCAGAGCGGGGAAGTTATTTGATGATTTACCATCCGCAAAAAAAATACGTGTGGCACTCGGGGACTGCCGCGGTAAAGCTAATGCATAGCATTTTTTATCAACTTATGCAATAAATTAAAACAATCTACTTAAATAAAATATTTAAAAAGTACTTCCAATGAAAAGAAGTCGCAAAAAGAAACATTTTTTTATCAACTTAGACAATAAATAAAAAAATCAAAAAACTAAATGTAATATTTAAAAAGTACTTCCAATGAAAAGAAGTCGCAAAAAGAAAAACAAGACCTTGGGTTTAATCCAGCGTAATGTCGATTGACTATCCGATTCTCTACCAAACACGCTATTAGAATATTAGAATCGGGTTTGAAATAACTGACCGTATTGTGTAAACGACGATAGACAAGCCACACCTCCGTGCCCGTCGGAGTAGGGAGCGTCATTTTTTTCTTCGTTACGGAATTTCTGGATTCGGTCCCCGCGCTCAAGGCCCGCGATAGGAGCTATGCAATAGCTTAAAAAGTGTTCCGTATTTTCCCGTTGGAGATAAGACTCAAAAAGGTCACATATACGAACGACAAAGTATATGTAATAAGAAATAATTACGTTATTCATAAAACGAATGAAGCAATGTATTAGGAATTTCTTTCAAAATCCTTTATGGTAGAAAGGGCATTGCACAACTACCCCGCGAGTTTCCTCATAAAATTAATTATCTTTCACCACTCATTGGCGTCTAGATCACATTTAGAACGTCATAAAACTAAATAGTAAGATTATGCAAAGTCTATCCTTACGTCACCGACTGACATTTTAGTTATCAACCTTGCGGACGATCGATTGCACTTATCATCGTTATAAATATTCATTATCTTTCATTAATCATCATTTCGGCTTCTTATGTTAGCAAAAATAATAAAATAAAAATTGATAGGAATCTTTTAGACTCTGAACACAGGTCAGAGGAAACAAATCGGTTCAGGTGGAGATTCATATATGAATCTGCCCGTTTTTTTCTCATGAGATTTCATCAGATGCGTTCTCATGTTCAAGATGAAGTTAAAAGTCATGAATTGCCACTTTGTGACCATTTCAAGAATGGTAAAATAATTAATATTATTAATTTATTTATTCATTAAATGCACAATGTACAAAAAAGTTAGACGCTAGGCTTATAACTAGTGAGTACATGGGGTCATGTTAGGGCGCAGCAAAACGACTTAAAACTAATAAATCTTATTAATTAATCCTTACTTAATATTATAAAAGCAAAAGTGAGTATGTTTCTTTGTTACGTCTTCACGCCTAAATGGCCAAACGGATTTTGATGATTTTTGGTACGGAGATAGTTGCGACCCTGAAGACGGACGTAGGTTAAAAAAGTGAGTGAGTTTTCGGGAAGAAATGGGAGACAAAGATATCTTTTTCGATCATCACGCGGGTTAAAGCTAGCGTTAGCCCAAAGTAACTATGCCACGCAGACGAAGTCGCGGGCGGAAGCTAGTTGATATAGATACACCTCTTTCTGTTGGTTGGAAAATCATCAAATAACTTCCCCCCCTCTGGGCAGAGTGGGGGAAGTTATTTGTATCATCTTTTTCCTGCTCTAGTATCATTCTATTTGGGGTCCGCGCAACACGTTTTCTTCTTCCATTCGCCCCTATCAGACGTCACGGCATCATTTACTCCTTTCTCCTTCATATTAAGCGTTTGAGCGCCTCAAATAGATGTCAGCAAAGCAGAGGGGCTCGCCAGGGCCACCGCCTGCCGGGGTTGCGGGTTGTTCGAAAGAGATACCGCGGCCCCGGAACGTAAAGGACAGTAGAAGGAACATGGGTGGGTTTTAGTCAGTAATGATCAACATTCGGATCTATCACTCTTTTAGTCACATGTGCTTCATCCGTCCTCATTACATGTCCATACCAAGACAAACGATACCCTTTAAATTTTTTTGTCACATGCGCAACTTTCAAACTTCCTCTAATATACCCATTCCTTACTTTAGCCTATTCCCGTCAATAGAAGGGTTACCATGACATCTAATAGCAGTTCTTATTCCTGTGTGAGAAAGAGATGGCGCTAGACACCCTGTATAGCTCTGTCTCTTTCCCTCAGTGGAATAAGTTCTGCTTTAAGACGTCATGGTAGGGTAGCAGGGCACTAATCTCAACTACAGATATCACTGATAAAATCGTGACAGATAAACCCAATAGTTTGAAAAGGAGATTACCTAATTATTCTAGTTGCGCAAAACAATTTATTCCTTGTATTATTACACAAATTACATGTTCTATACATCATTAATTACCTACGCAATTTCTTTTATCAATTAAAATATGAAGTAATTAGTGAATAGATGTCAATCTATTATGGTCGTGTAGTTGAGTGTTATTTCTCGGAAACTGCTTGATAGGATTTATTTGTTAAGGCGCCACCCCGACCAAAACGCCGCGCAAGCCGTTTTTGTACAGTTTTCTAGAGCTATCTACTTGTTATTTAAAACGAACTATGTAACAAAAAAAATACATTAAATTTCTTTATAATCTTGATTCCATTATTATATATTTAGTTTTTATTTTTATTGAGTCATTATTTAGTAAATCTCCTTACAACAAAGCCCCAGAAATGAGAAAAAATATCAATAACATGCATCTCCTCGTAAAGTAAACATTGTTTAATTTTGCTACTGACACTAATGGATACACAATTCTATAATGAACATTTTGCTAGAAATATTTTTTCCAAAAACCCAATACTTAATTTTAAATAGATTTTATTCAAAAAAATAGGCATTATTCACTACCTGCTCTCACTCACTCACTCCTGCGCGGCAAAGAGGGAAGCGAATGCTCAAGGTTATTTGCGTAGGGTCCGGGTCGGATAGACGATGCGGAGGTTGGGTTCCGATAAGAGTTAGTGAGCCTTCCATTTGAAAAACAGGCAATTGGTTTTTACGAACGCTGCATTATAAAAATACAGGGGCAAATATGAAATATTAAAAAACAAAACAAGATTTGAATTTATTAGTTTGAAATCCTTAGATACTAATATTATAAAAGTGAAAGTGAGTTTTTTTGTTTATTACGTCTCCAAGCCTAAATGCCAAAACCGATTTTGATGAATTTTGGTACAGAGATAGTTGGGACCCTGGAGACGGACATAGGCAATTTTTTTAAAAGTGAGATAAGGGGGAGAAAGAGGAAAAAAAAGAAGAGAGAAAGTTTTTTTTTCTCGATCATCACGCGGGTCTAAAGTTAGCGTTAGCCCAAAGTAACTAATGCCACGCGGACGAAGTCGCGGGCGGATCATGTACCATCTGTGTTTTTAACCGACTTCATAAAAAGGAGGAGGTTCTCAATTCGTCGGAATTTGTTCACCGATTACTCAAAGTCGCCTGGACCGATTTGCAAAATTCTTTTTTTGTTTGATAGGGTATACTTCCCAGGTGGTCCCATATCAATTTTATTTATATTGGTTAGGTAGTTTATGAGTTATCGTCTACTAGCTTTCGCCCGCGGCTTCGCTCGCGTTAAATTCGGTATAACACACCAAACAGACCTGCAGTTTTTGCTCTTGCGCCTGATGGATTTGTAATAGCAACGCTAAGTTTTCTCTTTTCTTCCCTCGTTCTCCCTCATATCCCACTTTTTTTTAATAAAAGTTAGCCTATGTCCGTCTCCTGGTTCCCAACTATCTCTGTACCAAAATTCATCAAAATCGGTTTAGCCATTAAAGCGTGAAGAGGTAACAAACAAACAAACAAACTCACTTTCGCTTTTATAATATTAGTAAGGATAAGGATAATACATAATATGTTTTTCTCTACGTCTATATGGATGATCTGCTAATATTTTCGTGATCTTCTTTACGTGAAACTCCGTGCGACAACTCTATAATAGTTTATAGGGTTGTTGTACGGAGTTTGTGCAAAAAAAAGTAATATGTATTTTTCTCTAAAAGTATCTATAGTATTTGAGAAGCTACACTAAGGCCAACTAGCAGCGATACGAAAGGTCATTAACCTAAAGAACAACTGTGGCGTTGACAATCTAATATTTATCTCTTTCCATCTTGTGCCTTTGTCGTAATGTCTCGTTCTCCCGGCAAAAACATGACAACGTTAAGACGGGTTCCCAACATTCGGGCGGCCATTTTAGATGGGGTTTTAGCATGGGTTTTGTTTATCACATTAGCTGTATGCCCCTTTTTGCGTATGGGAAATCATCGATCATTATCATCGGGGGGGAGTGTCAGACTTGTGCTGACTAAAACCACCCATGTTCCTTATATTGCCCTTTACGTTCCGGGGCCACAGTATCTCTTTCAAACAACCCGCAACCCCGACAGGCGGTGGCCCTGGCCTTCTGCTTTGTTGACATCTCTTTGAGGCGTTCGTGGAACACTAACGTGCCGTCGACACGGCCTGTCGTCACTAGACGGACGGACGGTGAGCTACCCATTGCTCACCGTCCACAGACCACCGTCCGCAAGTTTGAGAGATATTCTGACTTTGCACACACTAAGTTATCTCTGCATCATTCACAGTATTTATTATCTATGCTATTCTATGTACGTTTAAAATCTATAGACTATTCTCATCAAGTACATCGGTTAGTTTCATTTTTATTCCTATCCTCTCCTGATAACACTATCACAGCTGATAAGAGATAAGATTGCAAAACTCGGTGAAATTGTTTTAATAACAGTTCTCGTTTTTAGCATTTGAAGTTATTTTTATACAAAACATAGGGAAGAAACACAGGATTTGTAGTTAAAGACCGATGATCAAGGTTAATACACTTTATTTACAAGAATATAAGCCGGAATAATAATAATATATTAGAGATGTGCCGATTATGACTTTCGCCGACTAGCCGATTAGTCGGTTGTAATAAGGCCGACTAGTCGGCCGACTAGTCGGCTAAGCCGATCACGGTTTCGGGGATTTCCGTAACGCTTCGTTTACGGCTGATTCGCGCAATCGTTTTATATTATGTTGTTTTTATGTTAATTAGGATAGGTACTAATTTTGTTCAATAATTGTCATAATTATGTTTTCTTTACAAGCAAGTAATTTTAAAAACTGATTACCAAAGGAAAGATTGCTTTACATTTTTTAATGTATAAGACTGAAGAATGAATATGTAATCAAGGTTTTTATTTCATGTAGTTCCCCCGCATGCATATTATTGAGAAATACATACAACGTAAGATGCCGGATAGTCGGCGCTCTTTGCCGATTAGTCGCCGACTAATCGACGACTACAATAGTGGCCGGATAGTCGGCTTTACCGACTAGTCGCCGACTAGTCGGGACATCTCTATAATATATCTTTATTTCAGACATACGTCCATACATTTTTAACAAATGAAAGGTTAGTAGAATCGTTAGTAGCACACATAAAAATACAATAACAGGGTGTTAGTAATTTGTTAGTACAAAATGAAGTTCATAGAGTCATTACATTCTATTACAGTCTATTTCCTATTTCTGAGTAAGTGAACACTCGCCCAGTAAATAGCAAACGGACCGTTTATTTTGCACGCTAACGTTCTGAGGACAGTGTTGGTGCTACCACGGACCCTGCTCATCATCGATGCGGTTCTTTTCCTAATAATGGAGAAGAAGTCAGAATAAACATGATAGTTATAGCCATGACTAATTGGGTTGTGAAGGTCAGATACGTAGTCGCTCCATGTAAAATACGGGTATTTAGCTGCATACAGTAAGGCTGGACGCCGACCCAATATAGTTGAGAAAAGAATGGGCACATCCTACTCCTAATCCTAGTTAATATTATAAATGCGAATGTTTGTGAAGATGTATGGATGTTTGTTACTCTTTCACGTCAAAACGGCTGAACGGATCTTGATGAAATTTGGCACAAAGGTAGATTATGTTCGCGAATAACACATAGGATACTTTTTTTCGACACCACGCGCGCGAAGCCGCGGGTGCCAACTAGTGATGTCATAATAGACTACTTCCATTCACCCTTTTCAAAGGCCACATTATAGTTTTTCTTCATTTCCTTTCATATCACAATTATTTTATTTTATGAAAAAAAAAACGTTGCCTCTCACTAGGAATTACTCTTGTATCGTGGGTGCATTTACAAACATTTAATCTCACATACACAAACAGGCAGACCTGGAACTATCTATAGGTCATACATTTGTTCCGTACGGAATCGAACCCGCGACACGTAACGCAGTTCTCAAACACTTAGCCACTGCGCCAACCGTGTCTTTAAATAATAAATAATTCACACAATCCGTCCACTCAATCTTGTATCAATCGATAACATCTTTACAATGTTTTCTGTTAATAGGACTTGTAAATGTGTTTTTCCAATGAGTCACATTAAATGACTTATTTTGCAGTAGTGTGTTGATAGCAATAACTTCGTTTGCATAACGAATTCTTCTGTTAGGTATTGGCTTCGTTATGATCACCTGATTAAACTAGACTTCAATTAAAATGACATAACTAAGTCACAATTAAAGATAGTCAGATTTAGCTTGACGAACACTATTATTGTAAAAAAAAAATTTAAAAAAGTAAAAACGTCTTCCATTTTCCATAGAAAATATAATATTGGTCAATTTCAAAAATGTGTAATGATGATTCAAAATGATAATTTGGATAAATATAATTAAGACGTTTTATTATAAAAGCGAAAGGGAGTTTTTTTGTTTTTTACGTCTTCGCGCCTAAATGGCTGAACCGATTTTGATGAATTTTGATACAGAGATAGTTGGGACCCTGGAGACGGACATAGACTAAAAAAAGTAAGAAAAGGGGGAGAAAGAGGGAAGAAAACGGGGAGAGAAAGATTTTTTTTTTCGATCATCACCGAGTTTAAAGTTAGCGTTAGCCCAAAGTAACTATGCCACGCGGACGAAGTTGCGGGCGGAAGTTAGTACTCATTTAAATTGGACACTATACCAACCGACTAAAGCCCACCCATGTTCCTTCTTATACCCTTTATGATAAATGATGTTTATTTTGCAAGTAGGTTTTCACAAACACTTTTACACGTCATTTTTTTTTAAACTAGATGAGGCCGGTGTTTCGTACCCGACTACTCTGAGAAGAAACAGCCGAAACAAACTCAGAGGTCATAGTCTCTTTTAAGGTCCAGACAAAATAATCTTGGTCAACTTACATGAGGACTATGCAGATAGTGTCTGAAATGGTCTTTTTAAGAAAGCACCACACAGATTGAGTGGACCTGTCCAGTCAGTGCAAGCATTTGTCAGTTATCGTGTAGCTCAACTCTTTATGTTCCGTGACCGCGGTATTTCTTTCGAACAACCCGCAATCCCGACACGACATCTCTACCTAACCTCACGGGGACAACCCGCGTGATGATATGTCATGTATTGAAAGATTACATTAATGGCATTTTAACTGTTCAGCTGCAATACAATAAATGTATGAGTACGTGTTTTTGTATGATTCAGCAGAGATTAATGTTCTATCTTTAATACATACAATCAACAACATGTTTACTTTTGGAGCTCGGTGTTGAATAACAGCCGCACGGGTCGATCTTTAAGTTAAAGAGAGAAAGAAAATTGCGTTTAATCAGCATTATTAAAAAATAAAACCGACTTCCAAAAAAAACTTAAAAGTCGGTACTTAACTTTTGTTGGTTTCGTTGACTTTTTTGCCAACGACTTTTTGGAAGTTGGTTTTATTTTATTCAAAATGTTTTTATTTCAGCATTTTTATTTATGGTATGGTATTTATTATACAGGGTTATTTGTAAAACACTGGCAACGTCTCAGGACCACGTTACTAACATCATAATCAACAACTTTTGTTCTAGGACATTTAAACATTTATCATATTTTAGTTCATCAGATTTTCATACAAAAATAAAAATATTGAAATTGAACGCTCTAAATGTTTACAAAGTCTATGCGAAGCAAACGTACCTACAAGCGGCGGTGTAGGTATATAGGTACAGCAAAATACGGAGTTGAAATGTGTTAGATAGGACAACGAAATCTTGAAGATTTGTGTTTGGTAAATGTATAAAATTTTGTAAAAAATCATAGAACAAAAGTTGTTGTTCATGATGATTGTAATACAGTCTTGCAAGGTTGTCGGTGTTTTACAAATAACCCTGTATATATGGTATTTTCCATTGTAACTGAAATATTAGAAGATCATCCATATAGGCGTGGAGAAAAAAAATATATATAAGACGATAACTCATAAAATACCTAAGCAATATAAATAAAATTGATATGGGACCACCTGGGAAGTATACACTATCAAACAAAAAAATAATTTTGCAAATCAGTCCAGGCGTCTTTGAGTACCTAATCGGTGAACAAATTCCGACGAATTGAGAACCTCCTCATTTTTTGAAGTCGGTTAAAAAAAACAGGAACACCTTAACATTAAACTAAATAATGCCAAAAGGGCCTCAGCTCAGCATAATACCAGATGGCAACACAAGGCCGCCACCTGACGCTGATTTTCAGCTGCAGCCTACGACTGCCATACGCACGAAAACATAAACAAACACATAGATGTAAATGTCAGAACTGAAAAGAAGAGTCAAATGTATGCAGCGCTTGCCTAGGTTGGTCTGTGGATGGGTGACCACCCGTTACATATAGAGTTTCCTCTAGAAAACACGTTAAGCTGTTGGTCCCGGCTGTCATTTGTAGATCTTTGACAGTCGTTACAGATACTCAGGGTCCCGAAAGTCTGACAAATGTTTCCAAGAGGTATCGTATTAGTTGGGGGGGTTGCGGGTTGTTCGAAAGAGATACCGCGGCCTCGGAACGTAAAGGGCAATAGAACGAACATGGGTGGGTTTTAGTCAGTAAAAGTATGACACGCCCCCCGCTCCCCGTCCCCGCTCAAGTTATTTGATGATTTCCCACCCCAAAAAAAAAGGTATCGTATTAACTAGTACTATGAGTTGTGGAGGTCAGATAGGCAGTCGCTCCATGTAAAATACTGCTGTTCAGCTGCATCTGGTTAGACTAGAAGCCGACCTCAACATAGTTGGGAAAAGGCTAGAAAGAAGATGGTCATGAAATAATTTGTCTGGCTTGAAGAACGGCCTCGTTGGTCTTGGTATGGACATGTAATGAGAAGGGACGAAGTACATGTGACTAAAATAGTGATGGATCTGAATGTTGAAGGACGTAGTGCGAGAGGAAGGCCAAAGAAAAGGAGTAAATGATGCCGTGACGTCTGATAGGGGAATATGGAAGAAGAAAACGTGTTGCGCCGACCACAAATTGAATGGGACAAAGGCAGGAAAATGATGAAGAACGGCCTCATTAGTCCAGTTGGTACTGAGCATGAGGTCCAAGGCTCGATTCCCCGGTAGGGTGAAGTGTTATTGGGTTTTTCATCAGGAATTTTCCAGGAGCAACCATGGAGTCTTCATTTGTACCATGTTGATGGCAATAGGCTCGATCTAAATTACATGGGGATTGAACGTAACTGGTGAAATGTAGGTGTACTTATCAGTTACTAGCTGTTCCCCGCGGTTTCACCCTCGCTGCTCAGCACCTGTTGGTCGTAGCGTGATGTTATATAGCCTATAGCCTTCCTCAAGAAATGGACTATCCAACACTAATAGAATTTTCCAATTCCAACCAGCAGTCCCTGAGATTAGCGCGTTCAAACAAACAAACAAACTCTTCAGCTTTATAATATTATATTAGTATATATTAGTATATTAGTATAGATAGTATAGATAAGTCTGCCCAACCCTTTCGGGGTTATAAGGCGTGATATTATCGCCTAAGCATTGTTAAATTGTTTCCACTGACGTATGGATGTAGTCTCTGGTTCTGTTTTCGACAGGTCTCAAAAAATTCTCGAGTCACAATGTTCGTTCCCATACTCCTCCGAAACGGCTCGACTGATTCTTTTGATATTTTTATGCATATTCAGTAAGTCTGAGAATCGGCTACTATATATCTTTCAAACCCTTAAGTGATGAGGGGGACCTGAGCAGCGGGTGAAACCGCTGGGCACCGATAGTTTAATATAATTACAGTAGGTAATTCATAGCTGTAGTTGATGATGAGATAATTAAAATCATATTAAAAAGGTAAACAACGTTAATTTTCCTTGAAATAGAGTTAAAAATATATTTCAAATGACAACACTATCACCTGATGTGAATTATTACAAAATTAACATTGATAAATACGGTAGAAAATTTGTTATCACGTCACAATCCAGTTTTATACGTTATCTAAACTTCGTCATACGAAAAACAACAATTAAAATCAACTTACATGCAAGAAAAATCACATAAACACTGAGTTTTCAAGAAAAAATCATCCAAAAATCACTTTTATGGTATTTCCAAAAATTTTTGGCACACTAACGATGCAACTCTGTTGTTTTAAAAAAAAGAAAAAAAAACACAAAATGGCCGACACGCGCGACGTCCAACTCGCGAATGAATAACTAATTCAGTTTTCAAAATCGGAACGCGGAGTTACCAATTCTTCTTGACCTGTGAACTTCTATGCGATTCACCTTTACACTACCATTATTAAACCGTTGAGAGGGACGGAGGAGGTCTCGTTAATTTGGCTTTATGCACCTCCATACCAAACTTTATAAGCGGTTGAGGTGTAAAAAAATAAACCTTATCACAAAGAGATAATGTTGATTTCTTGTTTATTCGACTGCATAAATAAGTTGGTAGATTACTCATTGGTAAGGTAACGTAGTGATAAGATGTACAGCATGATTCAAAAATAAATTTCTATACTTAAGTATTATAAACGCATTTTGTGATTTCTTTTTTGATTTTAATCAGAAAATTGAAAAATAAAATCTTTTTGTGTTTGGTTCTTGTTTTATGGGAAAATCTTTGGGTAATTTAACCGTGGGATCGTTAAGACATATTTATATCCATACCTTTTGGTTCAATAGTCTATAATCAATGGTCATTGAACCACACAAAGCACCACGACGCGTGACGGATGTCATTGAATGGATTTTGTAATTTATGGAATTAAAAGGCATCTAATTAAAATCAGGTAGAAAAACCTTCAAAAACGATGTTTCTATTTTTGAGAACTTCGAAGTTAGTTTAATAAAATAGAACTAGTATTGATTTTTGTTGTTGCTATACATACTAATTTTATTGGTATGGATTTTAATTATCAAAAACATGATGTTTTTTACATTAAATCAATAATAAATATTATAGTTAAATAACACACTTTTTCTTATTTCTCTCAGCAATTTCTTTCATTTGACACATATTATGAAAATGATAAAAAAATAACTAGTCCGCAATCTTTGGGATTCCGCCATATTGGATTTTGAATGACTACGTAACTAACAATACATTGTCACCCAAACTACACACGTATACGAACAAAATTTCAGCTGAATCAGAAACGAAATAAGTTTGAAATTTACCTTGTACGACGTTTTTCCATCGTTAATTACAGGTGAAACGTGAAATTATCTTTAAAATAAATAATTAAAGGGTAAAAAGATGGCTTTAATAATGAAATATCATTTAGATAGTCATTTCTTTAAGATAGAGCCAATAAAAGAGAAGACATCCATTCATCTCCCTTACGGACGATTTATACCAGCAATCCAATTTATTTTCTCCAACGGAAATGCTCCAAATTCCAATCTAAATTGGATTCTCAAGGGACGCAGGGAATACGTGCGACCTTCTTAGAAATATCAGGGGAGAAAATGCTGGCTTATTGACTTGTTTGCCAAAGATATTGGGCATTCACTAGAATATTTACTCTAAATAGGTCGTGGCTAAATAAAAATAACTGATGGGGTCTCAGGTTGGTCCGTGGATGGGTGAACACCCATTGTAAACCAAGTTTCCTTTGTACCTGGGAAAGCAAGCTAAGTCGTGGGTCACGGCTGTCATTTGTAGATCTTTGACAGTGGTTATAGGTGGTCCAAAATGCTAAAACTAGTCTTACCAAGAAGGGGTATCTTACTACCTTGTACTAATTGGGTTGTGGAGGTCAGATAGGTCCTCGATCTGGACTGGAAGCCGACCCCTCATCTACACTAATAATATTATAAAGAAAAAAGATTTATTTTTGTATGTAACGAATAAACTCAAAAACTACGATGGTTTCAAAAAGTTTTTTTTTTCCATTAAAAAGGTAAATTATCTCTGAGTGACATAGGCTATATAACATTGCTACTACCCACAGGAGCGGGGCAGTAAGCAAATACGCGGGTTAAACTGCGCAAGACAGCTATTAGTTAATAAAAAGCTAGGCAAGTGATGATACTCCATGGTAAGCCAAAATTATTAAACAGCTTAACTCTTTAATATTAACAATGGATTATTAATTATAGCTCATCATTCGATAATTGTCTAGATATTCCTGACAAAAACTTATTGGTCCGGCATTGTTGCACCAAACAAAAGATTTCTTACACAAAATCAAGATAATTGATCACCATACTGGCTAACTCACCAATTAGCTAGCTTTTGCTCGCGATATTGCCTGTTTTTTTTACACGAGACATGCTGCCTGGTCTTCTTAACATGTGTGTCACATTGAGTCAAATTTCAAACGTGTATAAATTTTCCTCTTATTTATGTGATTTTACATATCAAAGTATTCATCCTGGTATTTACCCCAGTAAGATATTAATTATTTATTGTCAAATAAAATATAAGCAATAAAGTTGTTGAGAAATGAGTAAAACTGTACAAATAAAATACAACACACTGTATAACCACACATTCGTATACACACCTGTTGAAACTGTTTGCGTGTGTGTGTGTGTGTGAGTACGTGTGTAACATACGGATATTGTGTACGGGAGTTGATGCGTAGGTATGGACGGTAAGTGGCTCTACTTAGCTGTATTTTACTGTGTGTTGTTATTGTGCCACCATGTTTTGTACAAATTGTGGGGTGGAGGAAAAAATTTGCGTACTATGATAGAAAACATACGTTTGTGAAAGGAAATTATTTCTCTTTTTGAGTGCTTAGTGGTTTGGTAGTAATTTTTTTAGTAAAAAATTCGTAAGTACAGACGCCTGCACATCAAGCTACAACAATCTGTCAGATTTCTTTGATAGATTTTCGACTTTATTTCTAAAGTATTAGGTTCAAGGTTCATTGGAAAAAATTTACAGTTTCGGGTAGCTTGACCTGCTGGCGTCTGTACCTTTGTGCTCTTCTGTCTTAATGTAATGTCCTGTCATGTATTTTGTGTGTGCATAAATAAATAAATAAGTAGTTTTTTGTTGTTGTAAATAGTAAAAGTATTTTTTTCATTTTAATTCCAATGAAATGCCACCCAATTACTAGCCCTTAAGACCGTAGAATGTGGTAAACCTAATTAAAACAACATCTATACCCTTGTTTGCAAAAGAAATTAGCGTTTTGTTTAACGAAAGGAACTGTTGATTTTTTGTTGTTAATAAACAACAAAAAAAATACACTATCATTTAAAGAAAAAAGAAAGGAAACGTGATTGATTGGCATTTACTGGCACTAGTGTACTAGTGCCAGTGTGTGTACACAGTCCTTACTTCCTTATTATAACAGCGAAAGTGAGTTTGTTTGTTTGCTTGTTACGTCTTCACGCCTAAAATAGCTAAACCGATTTTGATTAGTTGGGACCCTGGAGACGGACATAGGCAAAAAAAGATTGAGATATGAGAGAGAAAGAGGGAAGAAAACGGAAACCTTAGCATTGCTATAACAATAAATAAGGCGCAAGGTCAAAAACTACTAGTAGCAGGTACCTGTAAATCAGGAAAGGGGAACTGTGTTACTCCGAATTTAACGCAAGCGAAGCCGCGGGCAAAAGCTAGTAAAAACTAAAATCTAAACAATAAAAAGACAATGTTTTGCGCCAAATAGGCCCAGTTTAATTAATATTAATGTCGTTGTAGTGAATTGTCTCATTTAAATCATACTCTAAAATTATTCTTTTGTGTTTCTAATTTCAAATTATAAAAACCTTATATCTCTAGTTTCAAATATATGCTTGAACGTCCCGCTTCCCACTACTTACGTGCACTGAATATCTAATTTAAATATTTCGAAATGTGAATTGTACCGTTGTATACTCGTGGTACGATGTCCCTCAGACATTTAAACTAATTGATTTATTTATGCACACACAAAATACATGTCAGGACATTACATTAAGACAGAAGAGCACAAAGGTACTGCTTATTTCATTAGAAATGTCTTTCAGCAGACCTGCTAGCAGAAAGATTGGATGAGATATGTAGACATAGTGTGTAGAGAATACAAAACAGGAAATAATACACATATAAAAATGAATACTGATATGGTAGGTAAATATATACCTAAAACTAACTAAACAAACATTAAACTAATATTATAAATGCGAAAGAACTCATGTCTACCACGACAAAAGGATTTCTTATGTCTTATAGTCACACACTACACGTAGGAGTTGACTGGAATGAGGACATTATAATAATTTTAATCCTGACAGTAGGATCCTCCTATTAATTGGGTGAAGCTTTTTGACTGCGTAGATTCAAAAGGTTGACTTTATCAGCATCAAGGGACCACAACTTTTTTCCATTTTTTTAAAACATGTTGTCCCACACTAGGATTTTTTCTTGTATCGTGGGTGCGTTTACAAACATTTAAACTCACATACACAAATAGCCAGACCCGAAATAACTATCTGCAGGCCATACAAATATTTGTTCCGTGCGGGAATCGAACCCGCGACACGCAGCGTAGTAGTCGATCGCTCAGCCAACCGCCAACTGTGCCGTCAAACTTGAGTATATGGTTTTAATTTCAACTTGATACTTTCACGCGTTCCCGAGAAAGGATCTTGACAGACAGACATAAAGACAGACGGATAATAAAGTGATCCTATAAGGGTATTAAGGTATAAGAGTATTTTTGATTTTAAGGTACGGATGTCTAAAAAGACAAATTTACCATTTCACCACAAATCACACACATCTTCCATTTTACATACGTAAACAAACACAACGTAGAGCACCCTTCCTTCCATACTACTCACACCGGTAGAGGCTCCACGCATGGCATACCACACACTACGGTTCACATAGCACTATGGTTCAGTGGCTAGTGCCCGTCTGACACGGGTTCGATGTCCGTCTGATTCACTTCGAAGGGTAAGCGTCGCCCATGGTTTCGCCCGCTTAAATTTAGTTTACTTAGACATGTTAATAAGTATTATTATTGTTGTTAATGAAAAAGTTCAAATGAATGGATGTTTGTTCTTATGTTACGCCCGAATGGATGAACGAATCTGATAAATAGTAAAATAGTTTGGAATAGCACAAAGACAACTTTTTTTCTTTTAGATTTTACACATACACGTGATACACGTCATTATATCCACGCAAACGAAGTTGGGGGTAATAGCTAGAGAAAGTGAGTTTATTTGTAAAAAAGGGGGAGAAAGAGGAAAGTAAAGGGGAGAGAAAGATATTTTTTTTCGATCATCACGCGGGTTAAAGTTAGCGTTAGCCTAAAGTAACTATGCCACGCGGACGAAGTCGCGGGCGGAAGCTAGTATCTTTATAAATTTCTAGCTTTTGCCCGCGGCTTCGCTCGCGTTAAATTCGGGGTAACACAGTTCACCTTTAATGATTTGCAGGTACCTGCTACCTGCAGTTTTTGCCCTTGCGCTTTATTGATTTGTAATAGCAACGCCAAGTTTTCCCTTTTCTTCCCTTTTTCTCCCACATTTCTCACTTTAAATAACCTATGTCCGTCTACAGGGTCTCAACTATCTCTGTACCAAAATTCATCAAAATCGGTTGAGCCGTTTAGGCGTGAAGACGTAAAAAACAAACAAACAAAAAACTCACTTTCGTTTTTATAATACACACATCAAAAGTATCTAGGGATCAACATATATTTTTGCAATAACTTTTCTCCTGATTGATATTAATTAAAATTTTCTTTAAGGATTCATCAAATAAAGTGTTTTCGTTTGTCACAGTAACGATAAACCAAGTCACCTTTGCATTAATAAAGAAATTTGCCATTTTCCTAATAAAGGGATTTTTGACATTTGAACCACTAACATTAAAGTTCGAAAAAAATACTGAAATAACAGTTTTCTTTAAAATTTTATTGGGTAACTTAAACAATTAATAATCCGTGTTTCTACCGCGAACACTAACAACACAAGAACATCGGTTTGGCATACTCAAAATGAGTTCATCCAAATCACGCTGTGGAATGGCCGCCCATGTTCGTTGCAACAACAAAAAAAGGTCTTCTTGCGACTGGATACCCTCCATATTCGGCAGAGCTCTTCTCTGTAGCATATCCCATGCATGCTCAATCGGGTTCAAGTCTGGCGACTGAGCAGGCCAGGGCAGGACATTGATGTTAGCTGCGGCGAGAGTCTGTCTTACAACTCTTGCGGTGTGCGGTCGTGCATTATCATGCATTAACTGAAATAAGGGACCGATTTGCACTTGTAGAGGAACGATGACGTCTGATACAATCGTCTCAGCATAAATTTGAGCGTTGAGGTTGCCTCTGATCCAAATCAACTCAGTTCTTCCGCCGATCCAAATACCCGCCCATACCATGATGGTTCCACCACTATAAGGATGGACTTCCTGGCAGGATTTTAATCGCTGTTGGCGTCTAGGGGTTCTCCAGTGTCGTATACGTCTTGTATCCGGTCTCATACCAAAACGAGACTCATCAGAAAAGCACACGAAACGCCATTGTTCTTCTGCCCAATTTCTGTGTTCAAGAGCCCATTGATATCGAATCCTACGATTGTGCATTGCTATAGGTGGTACCCGTAGCGGCCTTCGGGAATGAAGGTTCACTTCATGCAAGCGGTTTCTGACTGTTTGGTCGCTAATTAAGTTCCCTGAAGAGTGATGAAGCCTCACGGCTAACATCATGGCGGTTATTGTTGGAGCTCTTCGAGTTAAGATTTGAATGTATCGGTCTTGTCTCCGTGTGGTGCAGCGATTCCGTCCTCCATGGCGCTCAGCCACGGTACCAGTGCTTCGGTAACGTGTCCAAAGTCGACTGATAACACTCTGACTTGTATTCAGAGCTAAAGCTACAGTACGTTGCCGGGAACCAGATTCTATCATTCCCACGGCTCTGAGCATTTCTTCCCTGCTTAAATGACGTCGCCGCTCCATAATAACGTTGGTTTTAATCAGTAGTAGGGAAACAGTAGCACTAATAATGTCTTCAATGCGTTGTATGTTTTTATAGGGAAAATATTGACAGCTTATTTTCATCTTTTACTCGAATTTGATTGAGAGTTCCTGATTCAAATTATGAAATGCACCAAAAAGGATCCATATAAATTTATAAAATCATAAATTTATTACAAAGCCACATCTCAATCTCAAGAAATCCGCATAAAAATGCTTGATCCCTAGACACTTTTGATGTGTGTATTAGTAAGGATAAGGATTTCCTACAAATCGATCCAGAAGTTTGAACGTGAAAGAGTTACAATCACGCACACAGACACACAAAATCTCGAGGTCATTATATAAGTGTAATTATTTACCTATCTGTTATCTATACTAATAAATGGGAAAGTGTGTGTGTGTGTGTCTGTTTGTTTCTCAGTCTTTCACGACAAAACGGAGCCACGAATTGACGTGATTTTTTATATATATACTACTCAAAACAAAATAAGGGCCACGAGGTAATTTTTCATTTTGGTGTAATTTATTAAACATTTACATATTATTATTTAAAGTAGTAAAATATTGAGTATACAACACAGAGTATAGTAATATAAATGGGTATACAAACTCTTTGAAACCTAAACTTTTTTAATATGGTAGTATTCATCTAATGCTGGCAACAATTTTAAATAAAATTTGATTTAAAATTCTTTTTGAAAATTTTGATTCCCTTTTCTTTGACGTTTTGCTTTCCTTAGCTTCTTGGTTTATTAGAAATTATCAGAGTTCATTGATATCTTGAGTCAGAAAAATCTTTTGTAATATGCCACAAGCACGCAGGCGTCATATGGACTCGCTGACAGCAACCAGAGCCGTTACAATGATTGAAGAAGGTCATTAGCAGCGATCTGTGGGTTTGCAATTGGGATTTTCTCGAAGAGCTATTCAAAATCTATGTAATCGCTTCCAAGAGACCGGCAGTGTTAGAAGAAGACCTGGTTCGGGCAGAGTTCGCATTACAACAGCTCAAGAGGATCGCTACATTCGATTAAGTGCGCGCCGAGAGCGCACAACGCCGGCCCGCAAGCTGCAAAATTGTTTACGGCTGACAACGGGTACTCGTGTCAGTGACCAAACTATTCGTAATCGATTGCATGAAGACCAGCAGGCATCAAGAAGGCGAGTTGTCCGTGTTCCATTAGCCAGAAATCATCGTGCAAATCGATTAAGATTTTCCCGTCAACATTTGGACTGGGACATAAACCAATGGGGCATGGTGCTCTTCACAGACGAATGCAAAGTTAAATTTTTAAACGACGATTGGCGTATTAGAGTATGGAGAAGACGCGGCGAGAGATTTTCAGAAGCCTGCATCTTGGAGTCGATCGTTTTGGTGGTCCAAATGTAATGATTTGGGGCGGGATAAGCTTACACGGCAAAACTGAGCTCGCTATTTTAAATGAGGGTACTGTACATGTAGACTGACAACTTCCTCAATATACCGCTGAGCAGTATCAGCGGTATATTGAGGAAGTTGTCAGTCTACATGTGATCCCATTTGCACAGCGAGCGGGTTTTGGATTCATCTTGATGCAAGACAATGCTCGTGCACACACGGCTCAAGCGACTCGGTTTGTACTGGAAGCCTCTTAAATTCAAGTCTTGCCGTGGCCGGCGAACACTCCGGACTTAAATCCAATAGAGCACATGTGGGATCAGTTGAAACGAAGAGTTAGAGACGGTGATCAGGAAATCCACAACTAACAGCAACTCATCAACGCTGTTAAAAGGGCCTGGGAAGAGATTCCAATGGAAAATGTCAGGCATTTGATTGAGAGCATGCACTCCAGGCTTCAGAAGTGCGTAGCTAAACGAGGGGGGCATACCCGTTACTAAAAGATGAGCATGGAGTATTTTCTTTTGTTTTCAGTAACTTTACATTGTTTTTATTTTTAACCTAAAATGTGATTTTTCTTTCAAAAGCAAATAAACTTTTTAATCATTATTATTTGAGTAAATTTATTGGTCTACATGGTAAAAACAACATTAGTTTTCGTTATGGAGGCAAAAAAATATATATTGGTTTAATTATTTTCATGGTACAGACAAAATACCTCGTGGCCCTTATTTTGTTTTGAGTAGTATATATTACTAGATGGCGCCCGCGGCTTCGACCGTGTGATATCGAAAAAAAATGTATCCTATGTATTATTCCAGACTATAACCTACCTCTGTG
Organism: Ochropleura plecta; assembly: GCA_905475445.1. Lineage (NCBI taxonomy): Eukaryota > Metazoa > Arthropoda > Insecta > Lepidoptera > Noctuidae > Ochropleura > Ochropleura plecta. Next base: position 1,505,342 of record FR997750.1, on the reverse strand, counting down.
CCAAATTTCATCAAGATCCGTTCAGCCTTTTTGTCGTGAAAGAGTAACAAACATCCAGACATCCATCCATCTTCACAAACATTCGCACTTATAATATTAGTAAGATATTTAAGTGGAGATAGGTAGTTGAAGGGATGGAGAGTGACATAGGCTACATTTTGTCTCTTTCTAACCCCCACTTCCCTTAAATAGGGGGTGAACGCGAGCGAAGCCGCGGGCAAAAGCTAGTTCTCTATAATAAAGTTTCATCAAAATCTATTCAGTAGTTTTAGCGTTAAAGAGTATTAACATATCGTACATCCTTATAAACATTGGCATTTCTAATATTTAGTAGTAAAAGTGTCTTTAATTTTAAAACAGACATATTTATGTTACTTTTATAGTTATACAATAGTTCAGTGGCTAAACCAGACTGTTAAGCACGGGTTCGATACCCGAATGCTCTTGTAATAGTTACGGTAGGGTGGTTTTGTAAATGCCAGTATTTTCTCATAGAGGGTGACCTATAAGGGTTGTGTTTTCTTAATGAGTTCGGTATGGTTGAGTGGTTAGGATGCACGATGCGGGTTTGGGATGGTCTACTAACTCTGCAACTGTAAAAGTTAAAAAAAAACGACAAAGTGCATCGTCCTCGCACACACAGGGTTCTGTAGCACCAAACATAATAAATACTAGCTTTCGCCTGCGACTTCGTCCGCGTGGCATAGTTACTTTGGGCTAACGCTAACTTTAACCCGCGTGGTAATGGGAAAAATATCTTTCTCTGCCCTTTTCTCCCCCTTAACTCACTTTTTTAGCCTATGTCCATCTCCAGGGTCCCAACTATCTCTGTACCAAAATTTATCAAAATCGGTGTGGCCATTTAGGCGTAACAAACTCACTTTCGCTTTTATAATATTAGTAAGGATAGGTACTCGACGTTCATTCATATTATGTCGATTTGCACTGAACTACTAAGGTTAATTTGTTTTTTCAAAGCGTGTTAATAATAGTCAAAGTTACTGCAGTAGGCCTGCCATGACGTCTTAAAGCAGAACTTATTCCACTGAGGAAAAGAGATGGTGCTAGACACCCTGTATAGCTCTGTCTCTTTCCCTCAGTGGAATAAGTTCTGCTTTAAGACGTCATGGTAGGGTACCTGTAGTCATATGTCATAATTTCGGTAGAACATTTGGTGGCTTAATTTGATGCATTTTAACCCTACTATGACGTCGTGCAAGGAATACGTCGAGTTACCAGTAACCCTGTATATTTTTTTTACTTGTCCTTACTAATATTATAAAAGCAAAAGTGAGTTGAAAACAAGACTATTTCGTGAGCTAATCGATTTGTCTTCACTGACCGGAAATCCGGATGGAGGCGCTAAATGCCATGTTTTGTGTGAAATACTGATATTATATGAGTAAGATTTATTAATAGCGGCTCAAACGCAACCTTATACAAGTACTTTAATTTCACATTTCTTCATACACAACTAGTTTTACTTCTTTGCCTTTTTTCCTATGGTTTCGTACCTCACAGGGGAAAAACGGAACCCTTATTCCATCTGGGTCAGAGCCCATTCGTCCCCTAAAATTCGTCCCCCAGCATAAAAGTTGTGGATTCGGCCCCTATATAGGTGCCCATTGGTCTCCTGGTAGGGGACCAATTAATATTTTAATAAACAATATTATTTTTAAGGTACCCATTCGTCCCCTCTAATATACAGTATGTTAGTTTAAACGAGGGACATATTCAAACCCACAATAGTGCATACTTACATGATACTAATAAAAATATGAACAAAAAAAATAAAAAAAAAAATAAAAGACCGAACCATACCAAAAATTTCGCATAAGTCTCGCAACGTGTATATACCCTTGCGCTAGCGATTTAATACTATCGCAGAACATGTGTGCATGTCAATGACCTTTAGGTATAATCCATTTTCCCTTCATACTTTAAACCTGGCTTAGGACGCCTTTTCGGTAGAATCGGCGCGTAGGTATTTTGCCGCGTGATTTACTTCACTGTTTACAAGTTTACTACTCTTGCGCTCAGTGTTCATGAATAATGTATTTAATTGGACAATTACGTCAGAAATTAAGGTTATAGGTTTTTTACATATTTGGGACGAGAATCGAATACTGAATACCCTCCCTCAATAAGTCCCTCGTTTAACCTAACACTCTGTATATACAATATAAGTTAAAGATTCGGCACCTATTCAGGTGTCTATTGGTCCCCTGAGATAAAATTAGCTATATTTTACATAAGAAACGGTTAACATAGTACACTTGTGAACAGTTTATTAACGGAATTTATTTAATAAATCATAACAGATCATTGAAAAAAGAGACATGACATATTGGTTCTTGAAAGTGACTGCGAATACGAGACTGTTCAATGTGTCTTTATCTTTTATTAAATGAAGTTCGCCTAACGAAATAAACAATACTGATTGAATCGAATTATCTCATTTGAATCCTAGAATATGATTAGTATTATTATTGATGGTAATTCTCTTTATGGTGTTATATTGGTATTGAGATTTGGTTACTTATTTGTTTGTACACTGGATGTAAATTAATCTAAAATTCAGTTATTACTGGGATTTTATTTAAATAGTTACACAGTTTTATTTTACTGCATAAAGATATTATAGTTATAGTATATTTACAAATGTCCAAGAAACCAAAAGTTGATTAATTATTTTGAAGACTGACTTAATGCCTAGAGCCTAGAGGCATTTTATTAAACTTAATCTTATTTCAAATAAACATGATATCTACTATAATTACATGATAATTACTATATTTTTTTATTTTACCCTTTTCTGCGCGACTGTACCAGGACTACCAAGTTGCAGTATACACATATACCTACATGTACTTATATTAGAAGAATGAATAAAAATAAATATTCTTCAGGGGACGAATGGGCCCCTCAAAAGTTCCAGGGGACGAGTGGGCACAGGGTGCGAATCTTAGGGGACGAATGGGCTCTGACCCTTCCATCTGTCTGTCAAGACCCTTTATCTCAGGAACGCATAAAGGTCTGGATATGAAATTCAAACCTTAAATTCAAGTCTGTTGGCAAGGTCCTGTCTCTCCGTCCTGTTTCATGGTTTTTTGTTTTACAATAGTTGTTAAATCACATATTTATACAACCTTTGTTCTGAATAGGTACAGTATCCATAGCAACATTTGTTGTCACTTGTTTAATATAGTTACTAGTAAAACCAAATGATTTTAAAAGAGTAACCATGGAGTTTCTTGCCGGTTCTTCTCCATAGGAAACGACCAACCCGAACCGTGCATCTTTTCTCGACGTTTTATAAGTGCCCATGTGCCCTATGTCAAATAAAAAATATAGATTTAGATTTTGACAGGTTTAGGTAGAACCTAAACCTTTGGATATCAAACCTTTGAATATCAAAAACTCGGTGATAATAATTATAAGGGTTAAAAACAACGACGCAGATACGTCAACTAAAATGTTTATAAAGATTGTCTGTCGTGTCGTTGAGCTCCTTGGGTTATGAGTCGAGCTACACTATAACCGACAAATGCTTGCACTGACTGGACAGGTCCACTCAATCTGTGTGGTGCTTTCTTAATAAGACCATTTCAGACACTAATCAGCATAGTCGTCATGTAAGTTGACCAAGATTTTTTGTCTGGACCTTATAAGAGAATATGACCTCTGAGTTTGTTTCTCTCAGGTAGGTTGGGAACGAAACAACGGTCTCATCTAGTTTAAAAAAAACGACTTGTAGAAGTGTTTGTAAAAACCTACTTGCAAAATAAACATAATTAAAAGTTATATTTCTACAAGTTGTTGCTGTTAGTTTTCTTGCAGGCGCATAAAATACAAAATTTTATTAGTAACTTCTATTCTGTTGCCATTATTTAGGTACTAATTTTATTGATAATATAAAAACCTTCATATCACGCCCTTATCTAAAATATTCATACTTTTATTATAGAGTTCACCAACACATTATTATAACTTTTCGATTTATTTTAGGAATGTTATTTCATCAAATAACTTCCCGGAGCGGAGCGGGGGGAGTGCCAGACTTTTAGTAACTAAAACACCAACCCACGTTCCTTCTTTTGCTCTTTTGTTCCGGAGCCGCGGTACCTCTTTTGAACAACCCGCAAGCCCGGCAGGCGGTGTCCCTGGCAGGCCCCTCTGCTTTGCTGACATCTCTTTGAAGCGCGCGTGGAACACGAACGCCCATTGTATGCTACTAGTGAGTAAAAACATAATGAGATAATTGATGCGTATGTTTTTTATATTCTTTTATGTGTTCCGATCAACCACGTGATGGTAGTTTCCTTTGAGCCCAAGGGAAAAGGTTTTATAACATTACTAGCTATCGCCCGCGACTTCGCCGTACTTTTAAATAAACATATTTAAATTATAAGTAAAAAATAACCATTTCACGATTTCTAACGCGAGCCAAACGACATATTTGTTAACAGACATGTGACTGCCATGGCGTTCTACGTGTTAAGTACTTTTTTGTAAAAAAAACCGACTTCCAAAAAAGTTATTTACTACATTTTTGTTTTACAAAAAAGGTTTTTTATTTCAGCCTTTTTTGGTTATGGTTTATTTTTACCGAGTATTAATTTGCCGTTACTTATTAGGTACTAAAAGATTAGCAGATAATCCTTAAAGACGTAGAGAAACGATAACTCATTGAATACTACTAAGCAATATAAATAAAATTGATGTGGGACCACCTGGGAAGTATACCCTATCAAACAAAACAAGAATTTTGCAAATCGGTCCAGGCGTCTTTGAGTAATCGGTGAACATACATGTAGAATCGGGATATCCTTACTATCCTTACTAATATTATAAAAGCGAAAGTGAGTTTGTTTGTTTGTTTGTTTGTTACCTCTTCACGCTTAACCGATTTTGATGAATTTTGGTACAGAGATAGTTGGGAACCAGGAGACGGACATAGACTATTATTATGTTTTAAAAAAAGTAGTATATGAGGGAGAAAGAGGGAAGCAACGGGAAAACTTAGGTTTGCTATTACAAATCAATAAGGCGCTACCGAATTTAACGCGAGCGAAGCCGCGGACAAAAGCTAGTCCAGAATAAAACAATATTACACCTTTTACTATTTTATTTTTCCCTTTAGAACAAAAACGTACATCGCCTAACGCTCGTATATCGCCATCTTGCTTTTTGATCACATTCATTCCTTCTCTCTCACTCACACATTCATTCGTTCTGAAACTGAGTCCTTTAACTTTCAGAAATGTTTTAGTAACATTCATCCTACTTACATACATTAAGAAAAATCCGACGAATTGAGAACCTCCTCCTTTTTTTAAGTAGGTTAAAAAGGAGATAATTATTGTGTGTCTCATGACTGCGCCAAATAGACCCAGTTCAGTAAACTGCCAAACAGCTTATGCCCAACGCTGGTTTTAATGTCCGAAGCTTGTGATCAAATTCAGCGAACTGGGTCGATAAGGACCAAAATTTTCCAAGCCAGTCGATAAGGACCAAAATTTAGACAAACAAAAACTTAAAATGCTGCTTTAAGAGATACCGTGGCCCGGGAACACAAAGACCAAAAGAAGGAACATGGTTTTTTTTTGGGGTGGGATGTCATCAAATAACTTGCCCCGCTCTGGGCGGAGCAGGGGAGTGTCAGCTTTGTACTGACTAAAACCCACCCATGTTCCTTCTATTGCCCTTCATGTTCCGGGGCCGCGGTATCTCTTTCGAACAACCTGCAACCCCGAAACAACCCGTAACCCCGGTGAGTTTGAGACTTAGATAAAATTGAAATGGGATCCCTTCGATTATTATTTTTATAATCAATGGGATTTTGAAAGTCGTCGGAGAAATCGAGTAACAAAAATAAAATATACAAGGAACTGTATACTTACATATTTTTTTGAGAACCTCTTCCTTTTTTTAAGTCGGTTAAAAACAGACTATGTTACACAACGCGCTGCGTCTATATATCTTGTAAATAAAGCCTTTTGTCCATTCGTAAAGTACCTACTTAGACAATTAGATGACACCATTTATAAAAAGTTTTTATAAAAAAAAGCACTATGACTAATCCACACGTGAAGTTAATTCTGAGTAAATGCTCTGAAAAACACATTCCCGTGATTATAATTAATAAATCCAAATGATTATCTAACTCGTTTTAATGACAACAATTAAAAATAATCATTATTAATCGGATTGTATTGTTCTACCTTTAACTGTCAATGCGCAATTGACAATCCTATTTTTTCCTCTCATTTTTAGAATTCCGTAACTCAACAGGAAAACCGCAACCCTTATACGATCACTTTGTTGTCTGTCTGTTAGAATTATTTATCTCGGGAACGCGTGGAGTTATCGAATTGAAATTAAAACCATAATAATATACTCAAGTTTGTGGTCGCTTAAAATTATGAAAAAATAAACCCTCTAAGTCTATGCAGTCAAAAGATATGGCCGTTTATGTCGCGAGTTTGTACGGAACCCTCGATGCGTGAGTCCGACACGAACTTGGCCGTTTTATTTTAAACTAATATTTAACTAGTATACCGGCCACGTGCGAGTTTTACTTGAACACACAAGGTTCTGTAGTATAATAAAAATATTGTGCGCTCATTCATATGTAAATTACTTCTCAATAGCAAAACTAAATTTGTTTTTCATCGTTGGTTAATTAAAAACAAAGTTGTTGTTGCAGCTTGGTGACAAATATAAAACTAATTATCGTCAAAATTATTAATAAAGAAATCATTCTTTGAGCCAAGAAATTTCTTTTACAATAGTTTTACCCACACTAGGAATTTCTCCTGTATCGTGGGTACGTTTACAAACATTTAAACTCACATACACAAACAGCCAGACCCGAAGCAATTACCTGTATGGCATAAAAATATTTGTTCCTTGCGGGATCGAACCCGCGACACGCAGCGCAATAGTGGACCGCTCAGCCACTGCACCAATCGTGCCGTCAAATTACACAATGGGGGTCTTTTCGCTTAAAGCAATCATTTCAAGACAACCTTTGGATGTATTCCAATGAGGAGGAGAGCAATACTGCAGGTAGTCTGTGATGTACCATTGTTGATGAACCTACCGCACCATAGTCGAGCAAAATCGAAGGGCCTATGTCTGCTGAAAATGCGGGTTGGTTCTCAAAGGGAAAAAGAGGGAACATTGGTGGTTTTTTTAGCAGGGGCGGATCTACATAAGGGTGAAGGGGTGATGGGCCCTCAGTCACCATGTACGACAATGGACAATTGTGAATAAAAAACAAAAAAAAAACACTGTAATTTGGCAGGTATACATTACAAAACACAACGTTATCAAATATACAAAACTACTAAAAAGTTAGGCTGTATTGATTGTAAATGCGCTTGATGTGTCGTATGACTACCTGGTATATTATTATCGAAAACAGTTTTTTTTTTAACTAAATGGCAATTACTTGGTTAATTAGGCAAACCCCTAAATAATGCCCCTATTTAGGGGTTTGCCTAATTAACCAAGTAATTGCCCTTTAGTTAAAAAAAAACTGTTTGTTAGAAAGAGATACCGCGGCCCCGGAACATAAAGGGCAAAAGCAAGTCTGGGACTCCCCCCGCTGCGCCCACGACGGTGAGAAAAGTTATTTGATGATTTCCCATGCGCAAAAAGGCCCTCAAATAACATTAGTCCAGGGCCCCACAAAGTCACGGTCCGCCTCTGGGTTTTAGTCAGTACAAGTCTGACACTCCCCTCCGCTCCATTCAAAATGGGTGAAGTCATTTGATGATCTTCCATCATAAAAAAAGCAGTTAAGAAAAGGCTAGGCAGATTATAGCAAAGTCAAATAATGATGCCAGTACGTTTACAATGTCACAATAATCACCATTATACATTTGATTACCGTACGATATAAACCGAAGTGGTTATTAGTGGGTCAGCAGAGAGCTAGTGAGGCAAGAGCGCGGGAAACTGGCGATGTGCGTACGTATTGCGAGTACAAGTGTGGCAGTGCCTTTAGGCCGAGTTGAATAGTTTTGATACTTTGAGCAAAAGTAGCAAAAAGTCAGTGGAAAATGTTTAATGCAATAATTTATTTAATTAGTTTATATATTTAACGATTTATATACATACTGAATACAGAAAAAAGACAGGAACAGAAAATAGGTACAAAGTAAATTCTGGTAGCTTTACGTGTAGGTATGGTGCAGGTTTTTGCAAAGTATTGTTATTTTTAACTGAAAAAGAAGGTGAGGAGCTTGTGGCTAAATAATAGCAGCCGCTCAAGTCGATCTTTAGGTTAAGCCGCGCTTGCCTAGGTTGGTCTGTGGATGGGTGACCACCCGTTACATACCGAGTTACCTCCGTGCCTCGGAAAGCACGTTAAGCTGTTGGTCCCGGCTGTCATTTGTAGATCTTTGGCAGTCGTTACGGCTAGTCAGTGTCCCGAAAGTCTGACAACCGGTCTTACCAAGAGGTATCGTATTACCCAGTACTAACTGGGTTATGGAGTTCAGATAGGCAGTCACTCCATGTAAAATACTTGTATTCAGCTGCATCCGGCAAGACTGGAAGCCGACCCCAACATAGTTGGGAAAAGGCTAGGCACATGATGAACTGAAAAAGAAGGACTCTTAATAAATATGGCTAATTGTTAAAAAAGATTCGATGAAGTCTTATATAATTTAAACTCTTATATTTATTTATTTTTTCTTCCAAGTTTATCTCGCATGTAAATAGTATAGTATAGTAATTGTAAAAAAATGCATATTTTAAATGTGGATAACGTCGTGAGCTACACATGTAAAGTACAAGTAGTAGTTAAAAGTTTTATTAAAATTGATTAAGAAATGTGTGCAACGGTTGGTTTTTCCAAAATAAATAAAGCTGAAAAAAACTACAACATTTGTTTTGTGTATATATTTGTTGACAGCAAAAGTAAATATGTTTAAATAAACTCATGATTATCCTGTAGAAACTCCTTTTAAGAATAAGTAAGTGAAACGTGAAGGGCCATTTATTTATTACGTAAGACTCTTTTACTAGTTTTGACTATATTAGAAAAAATGGAATAAGCCGATCCCTTCCCCCGTATTATATTTATTAGATACGTAAGAATCTAAAGAAATAGATGAGATCACGTTTCGTTTGTGTTACTTTTGAAAAAATTTCAGTTACAATTTTTATGAATGTCATAAAAAAAATGATTCGTGGTTGTCCGTGCTTTTTCATTGTATAATTTTAACTTTAAACATATTACGGAAGAACTATCATCACTCTCTCCCTAACACAAAAAAATTGGTTGTTTGTAAAGTAGGTTTACGATCGAGATGTTTACGTGATAACGTCTTATTGGTGATATAAGTTATCACCAGTAGTGACATCTAAAATGAAATTAAGTACTAATTTAAAGTTTTTTTTCGAGCCAAGTAACAGATGGCGCTACCATCTTTATGAAATGTCGCTCGTGAGGTTTTGGTGTGACACAAGTTTCTGAACATGTCACCCGACTAAAACGATTTTAAAGACGTTATCACGTCAAAAATAAAAACCCCTAAAAATGTCGTCCAAAACATTTAATCAACAAGTATCAAGATCGTTCGTTACCCATCGTTCACAGTTTGTTTTGCAAACAAATTGTTATGGGAACGATGATAAAAGCTGCGCTTGTGCTCTTCTCGCGCTGACCTTGTACCTACGACATCACGCTATGCAATTGAGTATAGGCAGAGTAAGAGGTTGGTAGGGAAAATTATTATGTTATGTATGAAATTTTATTTCTGTTTTTTTTTGGATGGCAATTCAGCAAATAACTTCCCCCGCTTTAGACGAAGCATTTCTTTTGAACAACCCACAATTACTAGTATGCGGAAATATGTAGGTAATAGTAGTAGTAGATAATATGTATCTAGCGGTAATTTTTAAGCAGAATTTTCAATTGTTTATCCATATGAAACTACCAACCCGAAACGTGCATCTTTTCTTGATGTTTCATAAGTGCCCAGTGCCCATGTAGGCCTGTGTGAAAAAAAATATTTTGATTAATCGAACTTAATTCTTTCTTTGTTTTCGCGTCATATTGACGTTGACTATAAAACAGGGTTACCAAAAAAATATACCCTTACTTAAGCGTTGTTTTTTTATAGCTTCCGCCCGCGACATCGCCCGCGTGAAGCTCGAAAAAAAAATCTGTCGCTCTCCTTTTCTTTCCTCTTATTCCCCATTTTCGCACTTTAAAAAAAAATATCCTATATCCGTCTCCAGGGTCCCAACTATCTCTGTACCAAAATTCATCAAAATCGGTTTGGCCATTTAGGCGTGAAGAAGTAACAAACAAACTCACTTTCGCTTTTATAATAATAAGTAAGGATAATATTTTTTACTCGCTGCCTCACATTTCTCTAGAACATAATCATCATTATACCTCTATGAAGCAATACATACGTCATACCTACTATCATCTCACGGCCAAACGCGCAATTTTCGCGCTTCACACATTTCGGGCGAATCGGCGACATTCTCCGGTCAATCTGGGCATTGTCCTTTAAAGAGAACGTCGCCGTCGCGGTCATAACATTCACCACAATTACTGACATTTAGAGCAGCTTGCCTTAAATACTAGGCCGAAATCTAGGTCCTAGGATATTGCAGTGTCCTTCTAATAACGACATGGAGAAGCTCGCATTTATTTCAACTAGACCATTTTCTTTTTGCGGATGTGTAATCATTAAATAACTTCCCCCGCTCTGGGCGGAGCTTTCAACTCGATACCTCGACCCTTTCTCGAGATAAAGGGACATAACAAAGATGACAGACAAACATACGGACGGACAACGGGCGAAGCCGCGGGCGCCAGCTAGTTATTTTATATGTATGTATCTAAGTATTTGTTTTTATAAGTCACACACCACAGACTACCCACGGTACTGTCTCTCTTCCTTTAAATCCATCCAAAGGTTGTCTTAAAAAGAACGCTTTATTGTCGTCCTATTTATAAGTTGTATTCTTGTGATTTGTATGGTGTAAATAATGAAGAATATTCTATTTTATTCTACGGCATCTTAAAAAAAATAAAAATAAAAATCGTTTATTTTCAGGCGTCAACGGTTTAAATAAACGATTTTTTTTTTATCTTAACCCTCCATCACTCTTAAACACGGATTTATTTGATTTTTTGGATTGGAGATGACGACAAAAAAAAATTACACGTATTTCTGGGTTTTATTATTTTTAACAAACAAAAAATTTTTACAATAATAGGGAATGTTGTTTGTAGGCAACACTAAGAGTCAAGACTCGTATTTTTTGGTACTAGCTCGTTAGTTCGGAATGTAGATTATAGGCTACAGTACGCGCGAGAGGGAATGGGAAGCGATCACCTCCTTCTGCGAAGCAGTCATGCTAACGAAGGAGGTGGCCGGGCGTTTGAGAGAGAGAACCTCAAACCAACCCAGCCGCCGCGGGAGACACCCCGGACGTCGGGCGCCGCGAGACGACTCCCGGCCACCGTAGATGCGGGCCTGTGGACGGTGAGCAATGGGTAGCTCACTGTCCGTCCGTCGATTGACGACAGGCCGTGTCGACGGCGCGTTAGTGTTCCACGCGCGACTCAAAGACATGTCGGCAAAGCAGAGGGGCCAGCCAGGGCCTCCGCCTGCCGGGGTTGCGGGTTGTTCGAAAGAGATACCGCGGCCCCGGAACGTAAAGGGCAATAGAAGGAACATGGGTGGGTTTTAGTCAGTACAAGTCTGACACACACCCCCGCTCCGCCCAGAGCGGTGGAAGTTATTTCATGATTTCCTACCCCAAAAAAAAAAGGCTACAGTACGCTATTAAGGTAAGAAATCAATTATTAAAAACAATTGTCGCGTTTGTACGGTATGTTGCCTACAGTCTACACAGTGATGTAAAGGGCTAATTAGCAATTAGAATATTCATATTCTTTATTGCACACAAAACAATAATATACACACAAATGACAATATATAGCTTATGTACAACGGCGAGCTTAACCCAGAATTGGGTTTTCTTACAGCAAACCTTTCTTATTGATGAAAATATTTGAAAAATAAGATAGGTACATAATGTGCATAGAAGAACATTGAAAGGCTTAAAATAACTTACAAAACTGATCTGCTACCCTACTATGACGTCATTTAAAATTAAAAAAAAAAAAAAAAAACATTTATTTCGGATAACTCGATCCATATTAAAGACACATTAAAGCAAAATTAAATAAACAAAAATCAAATCAAACATGCAACCCAATTAAAACTGAAATCACAAATAAATTAAATTAATATGATTAAATTAGATTAAATTAAATTAAATTATATACATACATTAAATTAAAATTATATTAAATAAAATTAGATTAGATTTATTAAATTAAATAGAATTGAATTTCATTTAAATTAGATTAGACAAAATAAATTAGATTAGTTTAAAATAAATAAATTGAATTAAATTAAATTTGATTAATATAAATTAGATTAAATTAAAGCAGATCTTATTCCGCTGAGGGAAAAAGACACAGCTATACAGGGTGTCTAGCACCATCTCTTTCACTCAGTGGAATAAGTTCTGCTTTAAGACGTCATAGTAGGCCTACTGTTGTTAGTTCACTTACATTGAATGAAAATTACTTACAATTAATACATAAATTTGTAAAAAAAAACATAAGATACATACATACATATTGATTATATTGACAGGAAATGTTCCCTGATTCCTTTCCGAATTACGTCTAACGAGGAACTATCCCGCAAGGAGTGAAATATTCAACTTTTGCTGATAATAAATTTGGTTCGCCATTTTCGCGATGTGTGAGAATCTCCTAAATTGGTACTTATAGTTTTTGAAGACATCATTGTTAACAAATAACTGCTACAGTAACAACTAACTCGTGATGAACAAATGGTTTTAAAAACCATTAAGAACTATCATTACAAATACTTGAAAGGTCAAAACTGTATAATTATATGGTTTGAACTTAAAAAATAGATCATAATCGTTATTGTGGGAATTTTCTGTCCTAATAATGGTTGTTGACCGACTTTAAAAGAGGATGTTCTTAGTTTAAGTGGGATTTAATAAGGTTTAGTGGTTCTTAATACGACTGCTGAGCGTGGGATTCTCCGTTCGATACCCAGGTTAGGCATAACATCCTTACTAATATTATAAAAGCGAAAGTGAGTTTGTTTGTTTGTTACGTTTTCACGCCTAAATGGCTAAACCGATTTTGATGAATTTTAGTACAGAGGTAGTTTGGAAACTGGAGACGGATATAGGCTTTTTTTTAAAGTGGTCAATGAGGGAGAAAGAGGGAAGAAAAGAAAAACTTAGCTTTGCTATTACAATCAATAAGGCGCAAGGGCAAAATCTACAGGTAGCAGATACCTGTAAATTAGATAAGGGGAACTGTGTACCCCGAATTTAAAGCGAGCGAAGCCGCGGGTAAAAGCTAGTAACATATATTTCCGGAAGGGTTAATTAGACGTGGGCCTTATAGTATATCTACATTAAACTAGATATATTTAAGTCTACTTCCACCACCAGGCACAAATACCAACTCTATTATACCGACTATATATACGTATATATACACCGACTTATATACTTACATAAATACCGACTTTTGAGAAATTCATGATGGAAAAACCTAATAACACTTTGCCTGAGCCGGGAGTGAAACCCAGGACCTCATGATCAACAATCGCAGCAAGAGATACCTTGGCCTCGGAACCTAAAGGGCATAAGAAGGAACATGGGTGGGTTTTAGTCAGTATAAGTCTACTACGTTCAGCTTTGTCAGTGGCCCTGACTGCTGAGCCGGAGGTCGTGGGTTCGATTCCCACCCAGGACAAACTTTGTGTGATGAGCATGATTGTTTGTTCTGTGTCTGGGTGTGATTTATCTATAATATGTATGTATTTATAAATTATATAAGTATGTATATCAGTTGTCTGGTTACCATAACACAAACTCTGCTTAGCTTGGGATCAGATAGCCGTGTGTGAGTTGTCCCAAGATATATTTTTTTTTTGTGGTTAATCTCCTCACCTCTCATGCATGGGGTTGTGGGTATAAACCCGGGCAAGTACTTTCTTAAGTGTATCTAAGTCTACCTTCCGCCTGCGACTTCGTCCGCGTGGCAAAGTTACTTTGGGCTAACGCTAACTTTAACCCGCGTGATGATCGAAAAAAAAATATCTTTCTCTCCCCTTTTCTTCCCTCTTTTACCCTTTCTCACTTTTTTTAAATTAGCCTATGTCCGTCTCCAGAGTCCCAACTATCTCTGTACCAAAATTCATCAAATCGGTTTGGCCATTTAGGCGTGAAGACGTAGAAGCGTTTTTTTTAAAAGTAAGAAAAAGGGGAGAAAGATGGAAGGGAGGAGGGGAGAGAAGGATTTTTTTTTCGATTATCACGCGGTCAAAGTTAGCGTTAGCCCAAAGTTACTATGCCACGCGGACGAAGCCGCGGGCGGAAGCTAGTATATAATAATAAATATAGCCAATATAACTAAAACAGCGGAGTATGACCTCTATGGTATTTGTTCCATCGCAAAAAGTTTTAAACACAAGACATAGCTACTTAATAAATTAATTATGATTAGCAATTTATTACGCATTCCCATATAAGTGTGGCAACTAAGACTGTAGACAATTTGATAATGTTTTTACTGAATTGCGCAGACCACAGTGACCGGCAATCGTGGGAAATACGAAATAATTATGTGGATACGACTTGTTAGGCTACTGTTTATTTTTATTGGATTATAAGTAGGCAGGTTATTTTATTTGAGTTGTTGACATTATTTTCAAAGGACAAATAAATTTAAAATTAATAATTATTTTATTTTTTATGAAAAAAAACGTTGCCCCACACTAGGAATGTCTCTTGTATCGTGGGAGCGTTTACAATGATTTAAACTGACATACACAAACAGCCAGACCCGGAACAACTATCTGTAGACCATACAAATATTTATTCCGTGCGGGAATCGATTCCGCGACACGCAGCGCAGCAGTCTATCGCTCAGCCACTGCGCCAACCGTGTCATGAATATGTATAATATTGTATTAACATATTTGTTTATATATTCTAGTGTTATGTATTTTTACAGGTATCCCTGTATATTTTTATGTGTACTTATATTTAGTTTAAGACATTCATATTTAAGATGCTATTCTCTTCCTGTTCTCACATTTCTTTTCTTCGTATTTCCTCTCACAGGTCCTCCAACAGCTGTACCTTTGTACTCTGTTTTGTTATAATGTTTCCTTATGTTTTCTCCTGTGTGTACCTACATAAATGATTAAATAATCGTGTTAATATGTAAAGGTATATAAAGAAATCAAAAACTAATCCTTACTAATATTATAAAAGCGAAAGTGAGTTTGTATGTTTGTTACGTCTTCACGCCTTAATGGCTAAACCGATTTTGATGAATTTTGGTACAGAGATAGTTGGGATCCAGGAGACGGACATAGGCTAACTTTTTTTTTAAAGTGAGAAATGAGGGAGAGGGAGTGAAGAAAAAGGAAACTTTAGCATTACTAACAACTACAAGTAGCAGGTACCTGCAAATCAGGAAAAGGGAACTGTGTTACTCCGCATTTAACGCGAGCGAAGCCGCGGGCAAAAGCTAGTACAATTGTATGGATACACGCATCAAAATTTGAAAAGATTTATACAGGGCTTCTATAAGATCGTCCACATCGGTGTCTATAGTTAATATAAAGTTCACGGAAGGCTGGTAACTTTTTAGTTGAAAAAATGTGTAACATGAGACATCTGTCATCCCGAATGTTTAGGCATTGGTTATTTTTCTAATCGTGTCTATCAGTTGTAGCTCTTGTGACCATAGGACTAATTAAGCAGTCTTAGAGTAGAAGGTACAGTCTTATCAAGGAACATCGTATTGCCCAGTACTAATTAGGTTGTGGAGGTCAGATAGGCAGTCACTCCATGTAAAATACTGATATTCAGCTGCATCCGGTAAGACTAACTCCGGGAAGCCGAGGGTCCCCAAGGTCGGCTTCCAGTCTTACCGGATGCAGCCTGGGTTGGGAAAAGGCTAGGCAGATGCGCCTTATTGAATATTAATAGCAAATCTAAGTTTTCCCTTTTCTTTCCTCTTACTCCTCCTCTTCTTTTAAAAAATATTAGCCTATGTCCGTCTCCAGGTTCCCAACTATCTCTGTACCAGAATTCATTAAAATCAGTTTGGCAATTTAGGCGTGAAGACGTAACACCGGGGTTGCGGTTTGTCCGGGGTTGCGGTATGTCCGGGGTTGCGGTATGTCCGGGGTTGCGGGTTGCCCGGAGTTGCGGGTTGTTCGAAAGAGATACCGCGGCCCCGGAACGTAAAGGGCAATAAAAGTCTGACACTACCCCCCCCCCCGCTCCGCCCAGAGCGGGGGAAGTTATTTGATGATTTCCCACCCCAAAAAAAAATCGTAATAAACAAACACACTTTCGCTTTTATAATAGGTATTAGTATCTAAGTATTCTGGGATTTCAGACTACAAAATAAAGATGCTGCTTTTAAATATCACCTCTAGGTCTTCTTCAGGGGAATATACAACAGTGATGTTATTTGCTCAGATTACAGATGTGTATGTACGACAAATTGCGATTTTTTACAACAAAATCACGTATTTTTGCCAACTCATTATATCGCTTTGAGAAAGTGATGTTTTAGTGCGAATGGCCGGTTCATAGTTATTTGCCGTTTAGACGTAATATTTATTACATATTATTATGTCAGTTATATTTGTCTAGCTTTAGAAGTTACACTTTGGTAGTTTGGTGGTAAGAACGTGCTTGTCAGTTAGAAAAATACGAGCACTCCCCCGCTAGAAGTCATTAGATGATTTCCCATCCCTTAAACAAAACCTTTATCGTCATATATTTTCTATTATACCTACTGTACTTTGTCTCCGCATCACACTAAGGTAGACTAGTAGAAAATGCCTAAGGCACTAAGTCCACGAAGTGATAAAATAATAAATATATTTAAACACCAACAGCCTACAGGATAGTCTTATCCACACAAATCCAACGCTGTATATAAAACAGAGCGGCGCGCGCGCACACATTTCAGTGCAGTGCAGTGATCACGACAGTGTACAGTGATTCAGTGCGTTACGGGTATGTAGTGCAAATGTTTATACATATATGTAAAGTAATTGTATTTCTGTAATAAAATAACCGCAAGACCTGTCGGGGGGTCTCCTAGACCGTGTAACCGAACAACTTTTGATCCATGACTTTTTTTTAATACTTTTTTTGTTTTCCCATACAAGTTAATCAGCTGATCACGTTGATTCTTAAACAAAGACAATTTTTTTGCGATTTTTCAGGATGAATGGAATAAAAGTTTTTAAGTATCATGGTCTAATAGACCGCACTGGTTTTGCGTTTATTTTATGACGTGTTGTTTAAGTTTAAGACTGTAATTCAGGTAGGTTCTATTAATTAATAAAAACGGTCGGACTCGTGCACCGAGGGTCGTACAAACTTGCGACATAAACGGCCATATTCTTTGATTGTGTAGAGTTAGAGGGTTGACTTTTTCACAGCTCCCAAGGGACAATAAACTTAAGTGTATGGTTTTAATTTTAACTCGATACCTCCACGCGTTCCCGAGATAAAGGCTCTTGACAGATAGACAGAGAGATGGACAACACAAAAAATATAGTGATCCTGAAATAAGGGTTCCGGTTTTTCTTTAGAGGTACTGAACCCTAAATTCGAGAGGTAAACGTATTGGAGACTATTCCTTGTAGACTATGACCTCCAAAAAGAATCTTATTCACATTTTTTTTATTTGAAGTTTTGGGTAGACATACTTTTTGCAGTCAAGTAAAAAAGTGATATGCTGCTATGCTAATACGGTTTTTTTAATAGTTTACGTGATTATAAAATTTATACAGTTTAAAGAAAGATAGAAACGAACAACAGACAATTGATTTTCATGGTTTTCAGCACTCTATGATGGATGAAGTGTGAGTGAACAGTGATCTATCTTGAATTCAAAGAAAAAAAATGTGCATTTTTTAACTGACTTCAAAAGAAGAAGGAGGTTCTCAATTCGACTGTATTTTGGTTAAGCGATTTCTCGTTCGATTAGGGATTAGTCGACAAATTAAAAAAAAAACATATACCTATCTTTTTTATGATCGAAAGGGAATAGGGATTTTTATCGAGTGTTCATTTTCCGTATATCACTTTTTCGTATATCTATCTAATATATCTAATATAGAAGACGAGCTCCTCTAAATAATTAGTAGCCGCTCGGGTCGCTCTTTAGGTTAAGCCGCGCTTGCCTAGGTTGTCTGTGGATGGGTGACCACCCGTTACATACAGAGTTTCCTCCGTGCCTCGGAAAGCACGTTAAGCTGTTGGTCCCGGCTGTCATTTGTAGATCTTTGGGAGTCGTTACAGGTGGTCAGTGTTCCGAAAGTCTGACAACCAGTCTTACCAAGGGGTATCGTATTACCCAGTATTAACTGGGTTGTGTAGGTCAGATAGGCAGTCGCTCCATGTAAAATACTGATATTCAGCTGCATTCGGTTAGACTGGAAGCCGACCCCAACATAGTTGGGAAAAGGCTAGGCAGATGATGATGATGAATTTTTCGTATATCTATCGTATATCAGTTTTGTTTATATTGCTTAGGTAGTTTATTAGTTATTGTCTGTAATACATATTTTTCTATGCCTATATGGATGATCAGCTAATCTTTTACTAACAATGGAAAATGAATCCTTACTAGTTTTTTGTTTTTTTTTTTAAAAACGTTGCCCCGCACTAGGAATTTCTCCTGTATCGTGTGTGCGTTTACAAACATTTATAAACACATACACAAACAGCCAGACCCGAAACAACTATCTGTAGGTCATTCAAATATTTGTTCCGTGCGGGGATCGAACCCGCGACACACAGGGCAGCAGTCGATCGCTCAATCACTGCGCCAACCGTGTCGTCAATATATATCAATATTATAGTAATATTATAAAAGCGAAAGTGAGTTTGTTTGTTTGTTACCTCTTCACGCTTTAATGGCTTAACCGATTTTGATGAATTTTGGTACAGAGATAGTTGGGAACCAGGAGACGGACATAGGCAAATTTAAAAAAAAAGTGGGATGTGAGGGAGAAAGAGGGAAGAAATGGGAAAACTTAGCGTTGCTATTACAAATCCACAAGGCGCAAGGGGAGCTATGTTACCCCGAATTTAACGCGAACGAAGCCGCGGGCAAAAGCTAGTACTCGATAAAAATTAAATGTTTTTCAATTTGTTTTTTTCTTTGTTTGATGCTGGCATGTGCCAAATAAATCTATTTTCTTTCTATTATGTTATGCTCTATTTAAATAATAAGTTTATTGTTATTTGCCTTTAAAGAATGCCCAATTTAGGGGATCTTCTTTCAAATGTCACTCTCTAAGACTCTGCAGTTTATCCGTGTGTCCGTCTGTCACCAGGCTACATCTCATGAACCGTGATAGTGAGACAGTTGACCGCTATAACAACACATACTAAATAACAGAATAAAATAAATATTTAAGGGGTCTCCCATACAATAAACATGATAAACAAACAAACAATACCATCATCTGCCTAGCCTTTTCCCAACTATGTTGGGGTCGGCTTCCAGTCTAACCGGATGCAGCTGAATATCAGTATTTTACATGGAGCGACTGCCTATCTGACCTCCACAACCCAGTTAATACTGGGCAATACGATACCCCTTGGTAAGACTGGTTGTCAGACTTTCGGAACACTGACTACCTGTAACGACTGTCAAAGATCTACAAATGACAGCCGGGACCAACGGCTTAACGTGCTTTCCGAGGCACGGAGGAAACTCGGTATGTAACGGGTGGTCACCCATCCACAGACCAACATAGGCAAGCGCGGCTTAACCTAAAGATCGACCCGAGCGGCTGCTATTATTTAGCCACGAGCTTATACCATTGGTACGGAATTGGCCGGTATATTTTTGGCCCTTACCTAAGAAACTCGTCTTCAAACATTTTCTTTTTTCTTATCTATTTAAAAAAAAAAAGATTGCGATGTGAGGGAGAAAGAGGGAAGCAAAGGGAAAACTAAGCTTTGCTATTACAATAAATAAGGCGAAAGGGCAAAAACTACAGGTGGCAGGTAGCTGTAAATCAGGGAAGGGGAACTGTGTTACCCCCAATTTAACGCGAGCGAAGCCGCTGGCAAAACCTAGTAATGATCGAAAAAAAATATCTTTCTCCCCCCTTTCTCTCCTTTTTTTCACTATTTTTAGCCTATGTACGTCTCCAGGTTCCCAACTATCTCTGTACCAAAATTCATAAAAATCGGTTTGGCAATTTAGACGTGAAGACGTAACAAACAAACTAACTTTTACTTTTATAATATTAGTAAGGAATTTTGAATAGGTTTTTGCTCCATTTGAAACCTTGAAATAAACGTGTCTTCTTTCTTACTGCTTTATTCTAAAGAAAGTCTTACAATCAGGTCACTCAAACGAACAAGATGTTAGTTCAACCATCTTTCTTTATTTTGGGAAATTAAAACTTTCTTGAGCGGCCTTGTAACAATAGCAAACAATTAAACAAAACACTATCTCTCAATTATGTACGGGAATAAGAATAAAAATTAACATAACCAAATCTTAGTATAGATACGAATGCATTTTGGCTAGAAAGGTTTGGCAAAGGGATTTTTCCTATTGCAGTATAAACGCGATTTGTTTGGATGTTTGTTTCACGCAAAAACTACTACATGGATTTTCATAAAACTTCAAAATAATATAGATTACATATTAGAATAACACATAGGGTACAATTCATCCTACTAATATTATATAAATGCGAATGTTTGTGAGGATGGATGGATGTATGGATGTTTGTTATTCTTTCACGTCAAAACGGCTGAACGGATCTTGATGAAATTTGGCACAGAGGTAGATTTTATATAGATAGAATATTCTTTATTATGTACACCATACAAATAACAATAATAACATTAAACAACTTATAAACAGGGTGACACAATGGGCGGTCTCATCGCTACAAGTGATCTTTTCAAGACAACCTTTTAGATTATGATTATTTTTTTAGGTTATGGTCTGGATACTACATAGGATACTTTTTTTTCGATATTCGGGCACCAGCTAGTTAAGGCCGTACCCTACGCAAATAACCTTGAAGCATTCGTTCCCTCTTTGCCGCGCAGGAGTGAGTGAGTGAGAGCAGTAGTGAATAATGCCTATTTTTTGGAATAAAATCCATATAAAATTAAGTATTGGGTTTTTGGAAAAAATATTTCTACCAAAATGTTCATTATAGAATTGTGTATCCATTAGTGTCAGTAGCAAAATTAAACAATGTTTACTTTACGAGGAGATGCATGTTATTGATATTTTTTCTCATTTCTGGGGTTTTGTTGTAAGGAGATTTACTAAATAATGACTCAATAAAAATAAATCTACATTAATGGAATCAAGATTATAAAGAAATTTAATCTATTTTTTTTGTTACTTAGTTTGTTTTAAATAACAAGTAGATAGCTCCAGAAAACTGTACAAAAACGGCTTGCGAGGCGTTTTGATCGGGGTGGCGCCTTAAGATATATTTTATATTCTATCACCACGCAAATGAAACCGCGGTTAGCTAGTAGCTAAATAATTGCAGCCTCAAGGTTGAATCGAAGTTGGGGCTGCGGGTTGGGTTGATAGAGAGACCGCGGCCCCGGAATACGAAGGACAAAAGAAGAAACTCGGATGGGTTTTAGTCAGTAAAAGTCTGACGCTCCCTACCACTCCACCTAGATCGGGGAAAATCATTTGATGATTACCCGTCCGTAAAAAAATGGCGTCCCTTCCCCCCTTCTCCCCTTTCTTCAGCTGTTATTAGCCAATGTTAGAGAAAAGTCCAGTTTCTCGCGTATACTTGACAAAACAAATAGAGAATGCAAACAAGGAATCTGGTATCAACTTTACAAACTATTGTGCGTCACTATTATTGAAAGTAAAATTATGACTTGTAATTTTTACAGTCATTTTGCAAGGCAAACGTGAGTTTGACCATTTTTTTTAATATAAAACTTTTCCCTACACTTGAATTTTTCTCCTGTATCGTGGGTGCGATTACAAAATATTTAAACTCACATACACAAACAGCCAGACCCGGAACAACTATCTGTAGGTCATACAAATATTTCGAGGGCCCCTACGTACATAAAGACATGCCGAAAATGGTTTTTTTTTTATTGTCTCATTGGCTTTAGATTATCTATGCGCACATGCTGACATATGATTTTTATTATTATTTAATTTATTTACCTTGTTTTAGAAATCGTATAAGAGAAATAAATACTTTTAAATACAACGAATAAGTGTCGTAGAAACGGTCATCTCTCAGTTTTTCTAAGAAAACGTGGAAAAATAAAATATTCATGTGTAAATGCTATCATAAAGCTCTTAAAAATGTTAAAATATATAATATATAGAATTATTTCTAGGGCGTGTTGAACACAAATTACGCTCTCCTGCAAACCTCGGTTTTTGACTTAACCTTATGTACGTGGGAACCGTCGATTTGTTCCGTGCGGGGATCGAACCCATGACACGAAGCGCAGCAGTCGATCGCTCAGCCACTGCGCCAACCGTGCCGTCATACCATTTGACCAAATTGCAGATAGTATGTCACAAATTCACAATAGTCGCCGTGGATTGTCATCATACTCGATGATCATGATGAACGGGCGCTGTCAATTGTGACTGGTCATCACTTAGCTGCCTGCCACGGTTAGTTTTAAATTTTATTTGCATAGATTGTAGGTACACCCGACGGCAGGTCAAGCTATTCTAAACTATTATAACCTGATCTCTACTACGGATCGCACACCGTAGTAGAGAGATCAGGCTAAAATGGTTTTGTATAAGTATAGGTCGATGTGCCGTCGTGTGTACACAAAATAAGGTGTGAAAATGATTGGGTGAGCCTTGTACAATTTAACTTATATTAAGCATGTAAACATCAATGTTTTTTTTTTATGATAGAGTTTAAAATAATAACATAACTTTCAAACACACAAAGAAAAACAAAAAAAAATAATAATCAAAAAAATTGGCACTTAAATAATTAATAATGACAATTTATTAATGTCAGGGTCATTTAAGAAGGTTAAATTAATATATATATATATATAAGACTCAACAAGTTCTTTTACTTTACTAAGAGTGATTAAGAGCCTCCCCTTAAGCTGAAAAGGCCTCTATTACGAGACTCCGTTCATATGTTGGTTTTTATTCCATTAGGTTTTTTTTAGCAGCCATTGAGTGTGGGGGTGTTACAGGTGTAACGTTGGGTGATCTGAACGAGAAGAGCAACAACCAAAAACGCAAAAGAGCGAGTCAGACTCGCGCACCGAGGGTTCCGTACAAACTTGCGACATAAACAGCCATATCTTTTGACTACGTAAACTTAGAGGTTTGATTTCTTCACAGCACAAAGGGACTACAAAGTAGAATTTTTGGTTTTAATTTCAACTCGATATCTTCACGCGTTTTTGAGATAAAGGGTCTTTACAGACAGACGGACAACAAAGTGGTCTAATAAGGGTTTAGTTCTTTCGTTTTGAGGTAAGGAAGGAGGAGCTCGTGGCTAAATAATAGCAACCGCTCGGGTCGATCTCTAGATTAAGCCGCGCTTGCCTAGGTTGGCCTGTGGATGGGTGACCACCCGTTACATACCGAGTTTCCTCCGTGCCTCGGAAAGCACGTTAAGCGTTAGTCCCGGCTGTCATTTGTAGATCTTTGACAGTCATTACAGGTAGTCAGTGTTCCGAAAGTCTGACAACCAGTCTTACCAAGGGGTACCGTATTTCCCAGTATTAACTGGGTTGTTGTGGAGGTCAGATAGGCAGTCGCTCCATGTAAAATACTGATATTCAGCTGCATCCGGTTAGACTAGAAGCCGACCCCAACATAGTTGGGAAAAGGCTAGGCAGATGATGATGATGTTTTGAGGTACGGAACCTTAAAATTCAGTCAATCCGCCAAATGCACATAATTATGGTGAATTACATTATCTATACAATGTGTCCGGTCATGGACTAGCGATATTCGTGATACTTATGTAACGAGTGTTTTAATATACTATTACGATACACACTCGGGTCTAATTCACTTCCCCGATTTTTGGCAGCCACTTTGAGATATTCTCCATGCGTGTACAAAAAATAATCATATCTCTCAAAGTGTTGGTTTTACTGAGACAACAATAGGTTTATTCAGAAGGCAACTAAATTAAGAAACGATGAGCTTACATTGTCGTATCTTTAGAAAACAAAATTAAAGTTCAAAAAAATATGCATATCAACGAAAGCATTGTAAAAGTTTTTGTGAATAAAAAATGGTAGTTTTTTTTAAATCAATAAATTGGAGTACTAGAATGTTTGTTATATAAGTTCATAGAATATCGCTAGTCCATGACCGGACACATTGTATAATCTAGAAGATCAAGATTGCTCTAAAGTCTAGACCTTGATGGTAACCTCTCCACCCTGGAAGGCAGACTACCGTTAACAATAGATCTGACCTTAATATACCGGTCTTAACAAACGTTCATGAAACCTTCTTAACTAACACAACTGAAGTAAACTATCTTGTCAGAGTTCAAGTCTACCATTCATTCATTCATTCATTTCAGATCAGAATGAAACTCTCTGAACTAACTGAGATCAGCTGCCCTACCATGACGTCTTAAAACAGAACTTATTCCGTATGAGGGAAACAGACAGAGCTATACAGGGTGACTAGCACCGTCTCTTTCTCACACAGGAATAAGAACTGCTATAAAATGTCATGGTAACCCTTTTTTTTTTTTTTTTTTTTTCGGGTGGGAAATCATCCTATGACTTCCCCCGCTCTGGGTGGAGCGGGGGGGCATGTCAGACTTGTACTGACTAAAACCCACCCATGTTCCTTCTATTGCCCTTTACGTTCCGGGGCCGCGGTATCTCTTTCGAACAACCCGCAACCCCGGCAGGCGGAGGCTCTGGCAAGCCCCTCTGGTCATGGTAACCCTTCAGAAGTCTTCTCGTTATGTCACGTCAAAGTAAGATTGTTGCAGTTTCGTTCAGCATCTGCCTAGGTTTTGTCCATCACCACAGTGCGTTGTCAAATGGATGGAAAATTTAAATAACTTCCCCCGCTATGGGCGTAGCGGTAAGGAGTGTCAAACTTGTACCGACTAAAATTCATCCATGTTCCTACTTTTGCTTTTTGTGTTTTGGGATCAAGGAAACTCTATGCAATGGCTGGCAGGCCGCTCTGGTATGCTGACATCTCTATATGGCGTGGGACACGAACGCGCCGTCTGACATGGCCTGTCATCACTAGACGGACGGACTAACCCGCGCCTACGGTGGCCGGGAGTGGTCTCGCAACAACAAATAACTGATGGATCCTACTAATATTATAAATGCGAAAGTTCGTGAGTTTGGATGTATGTTTGATCCTCTTTCACGAAAAAAACTACTCAACGGATCTTGATGAAATTTGGCACAGAGTTAGATTATAGTCTGGAATAACACATAGGATACATCATTTTTATATATATCACGCGGACGAAGCTGTGGGCGCCAGGTAGTAATATCATTCCCCCCGCCTATGTAAGTTATTAAACAGCTGCAGCGATCTGGTCGATATTCACTCTGACTCACTTAGTAGGTTTAGAAGCGTTATTTATAACCACTTGTAAAATAACTTTAGTGTTTAGGCTTACATGTTAATTTAATTTACAAGTTTTGAACTTGTAGAGTAGTTATTATAACACATTAATATAATGCATGATGTGCTTACCTATAAGAAATTGGTACACTAGTCAATAAGTTTATTCGATGTTCTTCTTAACCTGTACTGTGTATTCAATGGTTGGTGAGCCAAATAAATAAAATAAAATTATAAAAGCGAAAGTTTGTGAGGCTGTATATAAGAATGTTTGTTGCTCTTTCACGCAAAAACTACAAAATTGAAATTCATCAGATTGATGAAACTTCACAATAATATAGCTTACATATCAGTATAACACATAGGCTACAATTCAACATTGTAAACTAGCTTTTGTCCGCGTCTTTGCTCGCGTTAAATTCGGGGTAACAAAGTTTCCCTTTCCTGATTTGCAGGTACCTGCTACCTGTAGTTTTTGCCCTTGCGCTTTAACTATTGTAATAGCAAAGCTACGTTTTCCCTTTTTTTCCCTCTTTTCTTACTTTTTTTTTAAATTAGCCTATGTCCTGGTCCAGGGTACCAACTATCTCTGTACCAAAATTCATTAAAATCAGTTTAGCCATGTAGGCGTGAAGACGTAACAAACAAACAAACTTACTATCGCTTTTATAATATTAGCAAGGATTCTATATCACCACGCGAATGAAACAGCAGGGCGCACCTATTATCAATAAAATCGTCACACACTTTATAACCACTTTTTAAGTAACGACAATATACTTAAACTTGCTTAAAACATGCGATGCGCAGCTGTAGTTACTGAACCGATTCGTTCACAAACTGAGGCGGAACTAGAAAGTACAGGAACAATATCATCACGCTATTGCAGTTGGGAACGTGCAACGTAGATGCATGATACGTTTGTAGCGTAGTTTAAGGGATCCTTACTAATATTATAAAAGCGAAAGTGAGTTTGTTTGTTTGTTTGTTACGTCTTCACGCCTAAATGGCAAAACTTTGGCAGAATTTTGGTACAGAGATAGTTGGGATCCTGGACACGGACATAGGCTAATTTAAAAAAAATACGTGTGGCACTCGGGGACTGCCGCGGTAAAGCTTTGCATAGCATTTTTTATCAACTTATGCAATAAATAAAAACAATCTAAATAAAATATTTAAAAAGTACTTCCAATGAAAAGAAGTCGCAAAAAGAAAAACAAGACCTTGGGTTTGATCCAGCGTAATGTCGATTGACTATCCGATTCTCTACCAAACACGCTATTAGAACATTAGAATCGGGAGTGAAATAACTGGCCGTATTGTGTAAGCGACGTTAGACAATGCACGGCCTTCAAGCCACACCTCCGTGCCCGTCGGAGTGGGGAGCGTCAGGTTGTTTTTCGTTACGGAATTTCTGGGTTCGGTCCCCGCGCTCAAGGCCCGCGATAGAAGCTATGCAATAGCTTAAAAAAAGTAAGAAAAGAGGGAGAATGAGGGAAAAAAAGGGAAAACTTTGCTATGCTATTACAATAGTTAAAGCGCAAGGGCAAAAACTACAGGTAACAGGTACCTGCACGTCAATTCGTCGCTCTGTTTTGCCATGAAAGACGGACAAACAAACAGACACACACATACACTCCCCCCCCCTCCTTCACCCCATCCTATGTCCGTCTCCACGGTCCCAACTATGTCTGTACCAAAATTCATCAAAATCGGTTTAGTCATTTAAGCGTGAAGACGTAACAAACAAATAATTAAACTCACTTTCGCTTTTATAATATTAGTAAGGATTAGCATTACCTCATCGTCATTCGCCCTATTATTAAATTAGTGGTATCTAATCTAGAATTATGTAATAGACCCATCAAATACTGACTGAAAATTAACTGCGCGTGACGACATTATCACCACTTTTTACCTCTAATAATTACATGAAATGCGATTTAAAGATAATAAATTTATCTAATATGATTTTCATTAACATATTTATGAACTTTGGTGTAAATAATGATTTAAACTGATAAAAATAGCGGAAGAAACATTATGTTTGCGGGTAGTCGGAAGAATGTAAGTCTGATAAATGATCAGGACTACTTAGATTGTGTAAAAATCTAGATAGTTATTCTAAAGTGGTTAATTTTGGCTGTAGGGGGTAATCTCTCTGAGGGGCCTGCCAGGGCCACTGTCTGCCGGGGTTGAGGGTTGTTTAAAAGAGATACCGCGGCCCGGAACATAAAGTTCTAGAGAAGAAACGTAGATGGATTTAATCAGATATCGACTTCTGAGCCGCGTGTTGCGGGTTCGATCCCCGCACGGAACAAATATGTGTATGACCTACAGTTAGTTGTTGTATGTGAATTTAAATGTTTGTGAACCCACGATATAGGAGAAATTTCTAGTGTGGGGTGAGTGAAGTTTTTTAAGCTATTGCATAGCTTCTATCGCGGGCCTTGAGCGTGGAGACCGAATCCAGAAATTCCGTAACGAAAAAACCTAACAGTTTCATTACGAATAAGCTCAGTTATTTCAATGTTCGATCAGCGTGTTTGGTAGTGAATCGGAATGTGAATTGACAGTACGCTGGATCAAAACCAAGGTCTTGTTTTTCTTTTTGCGACTTCTTTTTTATCAAAAGTTACTTTTAAAATATTATATTTAGTTTTTTTTTTACTTTTTGCATAAGTTGATAAAAAAAATCCTATGCAATAGCTTTACCGCGGCAGTCCTCGAGTGCCACACGTATTTTTTTAAAAGTTATTTATTTATTTAATAATTTATGTACACACAAGAAAAAACACAGGAAAACATCATAAAAAACAAAGAGTACAAAGGCACAGCTTATTTCTAAAGAAATTTCTACCAGCAGGCCTGCGAGAGGAAATATGAAGAAAGAAACGTAGACAGTAGTCTGTGAGAACAGGAAGAGAATAGTAACTGAAATAAGAATGTCTTAACCTAAATATAAGTACACATATAAGCATAATAATATTTAACTGTATACATACATAGCACAAAAATACATAAACAGATATGTAAATACAATATTATAAATATTCACAATTGAGAGGAAAGGTAATGCTCTTTTAATCTAAAAAAAGTTAAAAGTTACTGTCTGACACTCCCTCCTTCTCCTTCTCCACCCAGTGGGTCATTTGGAAATTTCTCAACCGAAAACAAAATATACAGGGGTAGTTCTGTCTCTCCCTTTTTGAAAATCAGCCGTGAAGTTATGTTGCAAATCAATAGTGTCATCGTTCCGCACAACTTGTGCCCATTCCATATATTTCCTCCAATTCTTGCTAATGATGAGAACAAATGAAAGATGAAAGAGTTCTACTTACCCATCGGCTTAGTTATGATGGCGTAATGTCCTGGGAAAGATGGCGGATAAGGTCCATTATCTAGATTTGTAGCAGGAATGTTTTTATCATTCCTAGAATTCTGTTCCGGCAAATTTATTTGTGTAGAACGAACAAAATGTCACAATTCCCTTTGATTTCAAAAGATACTAAAGGAGAATGACCACGACAATATGGACCACGGTACAGAGTTGCGTCAATTCCAAAGTTGTTTTAGATGGTTTATAAATTAACCAAATAACCATCTACAATTGCCATTTTGGAATCAAAACCCGCATTTCCAAGTTTTTTTATGAAACGTAACTTAACCTCAAAATAGAAATATCCGTCGTGTATAGAGGTAAGTTTATAGGTCGTAGTTTGGAGAGCAGATTAATTAGCATATCTGATGGGATACAGACTTAAATAAATCAGTACCTTGCCTCGATCAACACAATAAAAATTGTAATATTTAAATCGCAATGAACAAACTTAGCATGCACCACGCGCAATTGACATTGGACTTTTTGACAATGACAATTCAATTTGAGACACCAACACCAATGTTGCCACTTTAGATTTTAAATAAAAATCGATTACTCGAATAAATACACTCGACACGTAATTATTTCAAATGACTGATTTAGTTCTATAATCATTAATTTATTAAAAAGGTTCATATCAAACCGAAGCAAGATAATTAAATAAAAATCTATGCAATCATTCATATGTATCGTTAGCCAACAAAGTGAATTTCTTTAAAAAGTTTTGAAAGCAAAATAATACGACTACTGTGTGTGTGAAATACTAATTATTTCACACCACAGTAGTATCATCTCGCTTTATTATTTATAAAAACCCCGCGATTTACCTTTTCAATGACTTTACATTTATATTAATTTGTAATCGTATACAAAAAAAAATCGATTAGAGTTGTCAATATATTTACTTATTTTGATTATGGCAACACTTTAACGTTAGAATAGCCGGCAGTAGGTAATTCATTTTATCAAAACAATTTCATAACTTATTAAGTTTACAAAATAAACCCCTATACAAAATTGGCATTCTAATTGCAGAATGACTTCAAAAATAAAGAAAATAATTGTAATATTATTTTTATCTTGATGCATGAGAAAAACCAGTACCGTTGATGGTCATGATCCTTTAGGAGATTCGGGGGATCCTCTAGATTTCTGACACTTACCAAAGGGCTGCGTTTTACCCAGTACTAATTGGAATGTCAAGCAGGCAGGTGGATCGAGTTAAATATTCAGCTACATCCGGTTAGACTGGCAGTCAACCCCTGTGCCAATTTTCATTAAGATCCGTTCAGCCGTTTTGACGTGAAAGAGTAACAAACATCCATACATCTATCTTGACGGGCCTGTTGGTCTAGTGGTTAGTGGCCCTGACTGCTAAGCCGGAGGTCGTGGGTTCGATTCCCACCCAGGACAAACTTTGTGTGATGAGCATGATTGTTTGTTCTGTGTCTGGGTGTGATTTATCTATAATATGTATGTATTTATAAAATTATATAAGTAGGTATGTATATCAGTTGTCTGGTTACCATAACACAAGCTCTGCTTAGCTTGGGATCAGATGACCGTGTGTGAGTTGTCCCAAGATATTTATTTATCTGTCCATCCTCACAAACATTCGCATTTATAAAATTATAAGTACTTAGTATAAGTAAATTAATATATTGGTAGGGTAGGATGTAACGAATCGCTATACAGTACGACTTATTGATATACATTTTGGTTCGTTGGTAGAGAACATTTTTAAGCTATTGCATAGCTTCTATCGCGGGTCTTGAGCGTGGAGACCGAATCCAGAAATTCCGTAACGAATAAACCTAACACTTTCATTATGAATACGGTCAGTTTTTTCAATTCACGATTTTAATGTTCTATCAGCGTGTTTGGTAGAGAATCGGATTGACAAACAAAAGCACCCTGGATCTATCCCAGGGCCTTGTTTTTCTTTTTGCTATTTCTTTTTTATTGAAAGTACTTTTAAAATATTATGTTTAGATCCATTTATTTTTATTATTATTATAAATTTTTTATTTATTGCATAAGTTGATAAAAAAATTATGTAATAACTTTACCGCGGCAGTCCTTTTCCAGTATTTTTTTTCAGGAAATCTACAACAACTGTTAGTGAAGGCGGGGGCTTTTAAAGCCATGTCAGAGACTCATGGGAGAGTATAAAACACTAACGCCAGCTTAAACACTAACTACACTATACAGATACTCAAAAATTAATCCACGAAAAAAAAAACTTTCCCACAAAATTTAATGACACTACAATTAAATTCCAAGGGCTCCAATCTCAAATGATGCCGAAACACTGACAATAAACCCACAATTCGTGCTCTTCACCATTAACTACCATTATAAACGATATAAGCAACATCATGCGAAAACTTTTGGAACACAATTACCAAACGAATTGTGTGCGTTAAAACAAGATGTTTGCAATATTTTAAATCTGTGAGAATATTTTGAAATGTTAAACATTGTTATTTTATCTTGGCAGCCATCTTTTTTTGTGTGGGGGTGAGTAAAACGAATGATGTGGGTAATTTTGTTAACTTGTAATTCTTGTGTTGTTGGTCTTGTGTTTGGGAGCGAATTTTTTTTGGGGTGGGAAATCTTCAAGTAACTTCCCCCGCTTTGGGTGGCTTGTTCTGACTAAAACCCACTCATGTTCCTTCCATTGCCCTTTATGTTCCGGGGCCGCGGTATCTCTTTCAAACAACTCGCAACCCCGGCGGGCGTTGTCCCTGGCGTCCCTCTGCTTTGCTGACATCTCTTTGAGGCGCGCGTGGAACACTAACGCGCCGTTAACACGGCATTAAGTCTGAGGCTAGTCGTAGCATAATTGTAATCCTACTATTAATAAATTATAAACGAGAAAATTTGTATGGCTGAATGGATGGATGTATGAGGCTACGACATAAATATTATAAACGCGAAAGTTTGTATAGATGGATGGATGTATGGTTTATTACTCTTTCACGCAAAAAACAATAAATGGATTTTAATGAAACTTTACAATAATATAGCTTACTAGCTTCCGCCCGCGACTTCGTCCGCTTGGCATAGTAACTTTGGGCTAACGCTAACTTTAACCCTCGTGATGATCGAAAAAATCCCCTTTTCTTTCCTCTTTCTCCCCTTTTCTCACTTTTTTTACCCTATGTCCGCCTCCAGGGTCCAAACTCTCCTGTACCAAAATTCATCAAAATCGGTTTGACCATTTAGGCGTGAAAACATACGACAAACAAACAAACTCAGTTTCGCTTTTATAATATTAGTAAGGATTCATCTGAATAAAACATAGGCTACAATTCATAAAGATATACATATTGTATATTCTATTACCACGCGAGTGAAACCGCGGGACTAGTAATACTTACATATCAAACCAAAGATGACACGGAAATGTCCACGATAAATTCTACAGACAGATCTACATGCCAGATCTGTATATAATTATGTATATAGAACCAATTTAATGTCTCTTGAGGTGAAACACGACGTTGTTACACGATCTATCGCGTTAGCCAACGTGTGGTCGTGGGTTCCTTTCCTGGGTTGGGTAATCGTTGCTTATTAATAGTATTGTGTTCTCATGAAATGGGGAACTAGAATTAGGTGTTACTGTGTGAAATTGTTTATGAAAATCCATTCTATTAAACGGTAGGAGTTTGTATTTGTGTAAGTTTCCCGAATAAAAATCCATGCAGTCGCATCAAGAGATTTAAAAAACTTTTTGTACAAAATAAAACCTGCTTTCAAAAAAAAAATCTAAAAAGTGGAAAATAACTTTACTTCCTCTACCAAGTCGGTGACATTTGTTGTTTTCGTTGACTATTTTGCCATTGACTCCCGGAATTAATTTTTAGTGTTTTTTTGGAAGTAGGTTTTATATTTACAAAAAAAGTTTTTTATTTCAGCATTTATAGTTATGGTATAACGAAATTTTATCGAGTATTTTTTTTCTATTGTTACTAAAAGATTAGCAGATTATCCATATAGACATAGAGAAAACAATATGCACTATAGACGATAACTCATAAACTACCTACGGAATATAAATAAAATTGATATGGAACCAAGTAAGAAGAATTTTTTTTTTTTTTTTTTAACTTTTAGTTTTTTTTTTGTTTTATACAATAATTTTAATCCCAAACATTTTCTATTTTGGCACTCGAATGCTACTTGACAAGCTTGACACTAGACAGAACAATTTGTTACCAAGTACAAACAAGTTTTTTGCATAAGCAATCATCAAATAACTTCCCTCGCTCTGGGAGGAGCGGGAGGGAGTGTCAGACTTGTACTGACTAAAACCCACCCATGTTCTTTCCACTGCCCTTTACGTTCCGGAGCCACGGTATCTCTTTCGAACAACCCGCAACAAACAAACAAGTATTGGGTTACAATTTTCTTCGTCTAGTCCCGTCTATCACTTGTCAATAATTGAGTCACATGACTTATTAAAAATAAGTTCACACACTTTTTGACAGTTGAAACCACAAACAAAACTTGACTGACACTTGCAAAGTCAATTAGTCGGAACAATGCGTCAAATAAATTAAAGAGATACAAAAAGTGTGTTTGTATGTAGGTATATATGTAGAGGTTTAAAACCACCGTATTGCTTATAATTGTAATGTTATATAGTTTTTGTGAGCGTGAGAAAGCGTGTGCTGAGGCGGGTAGGAACTGCAATTAATACACAGACTCACGCGTGTTATCCCCGTAGGGATAGGCAGAGTTCAAACTCAAATTCAAAGCATTTATTTCAAATAGACCATTACATGCACTTTTGAATGTCAAGAAACAAAGTTAAGAAGCTACAGTCCCGGTCACAAGGCATAATAACTTGTGAAAGTACTGTAGTTGCCCATTCCAAAGCGTTGATCTCTATGGAGAAGAATGGGCAAGAAACTCCATGGACACTCTTTTTAATTATCATAATATTATTACAAAATCGTATTTACATCATTCATGTTGAGATTATAGAGATATGTGAGAACGATGTAGAAAGACGTGCACAGTTTAATCTTTCAGAGTAAAACCTTACTAATATTATAAAAGCGAAAGTGAGTTTGTTTGTTACGTCTTCACGCCTACATGGCTTAACCGATTTTGATGAATTTTGCTGCAGAAATAGTTGGGACTCCTTAACTTAACTAACTTTTATTTAAAAATAGGCTAACTTTTATTTAAAAAAAGTGTGAAATGAGGAAGAAAGAGGGAAGAAAAGGGAAAACTTAGCATTGCTATTACAATAAATAAGGCGCAAGAGCAAAAAATACAGGTAACAGGTACCTGCAAATCAGGAAAGGGAACTGTGTTACCCCAAATTTAACGCGAGTGAAGCCGCGGGCAAAAGCTAGTAAATAATAAAAAGCTAAATTCAATTAAAAATCTGAATAAATTAAGTTGTTCATTTTGCTAGTTAAGTTCAAGATCTCATATCATAGGGGGCGATTTATGCGAGGAGCTTGTGGCTATATTGACGGCACGGTTGGCGCAATGGCTGAGGGATCGACTGCTGCGCCATGTGTCGCGGGTTTGATTCCGGCACGGAATATTTGTATGGCCTACAGGTAGTTGTTCCGGGTCTGGCTGTTTGTGTATGTGAGTGTAAATGTTTGTAAACGTACCCACGATACAGGAGAAATTCCAAGTGTGGGTCAACGTATTTTTTTTAACAAACAAACAAATTACAAATGAGCAAGCATGTTGATCAATCTTACTCTGTGTAAAATAATTTAGCTTCATCCCAGTTATATAGAGCCCAAATTTACTTAATTTCTAATATATGCATTAATTCATACTATCACACTTAAGTGCTCTTCATTTAAGTCAGAAATTACATGAACTACTTAAGTTTAAATTAATTTACGTAACTTAAGACACGATTACAATTTGTGACAATTAAAATTGCACAAACTTAATTTAATTTTATAGAGAAGTCGTCCTTTCATTTAAGTTTTGAGGGTTATTTTCTTAAGGATGATTAGATTATGGAGCTCGTGTTGAAAGCTTATCTTCATGAACCTTACTCAAGATTAAAAAAGCTGGTTGGCACTTACGCGAGCACTGAGAGTTCCGTAAGGACTTGACTTAAAATTCCATCATATTATAATTAAATTAAATCAAACCAACATTAAATAACATCAAAACACAATTAAATTACTTTAAATTAAATTACATTACGATTACGGTATAATTAAATTTTAAAAAGAGCATTTAAAATAATATTAAAATACATTTTAGATTACCCGCTTAATAATTAAAAAATCTCCATAATTATGTAACGGATGATATTGTGCTTGTGTAGATCAGATAATTTGTAGAAGCTTTATATTTTCACTAGCTGTGCCCAGCGGTTTCACCCGCTGCTCACTTAGGGGTTTGAAAAATAGATGTTGGCCGATTCTCAGACCTACCCGATATGTACACAAAATTTCGTTTAAATCGGTCCAGCCGTTTCGGAGGAGTATGGTAACTAACATTGTGACACGGGAATTTTATATATTAGATATTCTTGTGTTAATGGTGGTGGGAATTTACTTAGTTTATTGTTTTTTTTTTCATAAAAGGGGAAGATGTTGTATGTTATTGTTATACTAACTCTTGCCCGCGGCCTCGCTCGCGTTAAATTCGTGGTAACACAATTTCCCTTGCGCCTTATTGATTTGTAATAGCAACGCTAAGTTTTCCCTTTTCTTCCCTCTTTCCACCTCACATCCCACTTTATTTTTATTATCGGTTTAGCCATTAAAGCGTGAAGAGGTAACAAACAAACTCACTTTCGCTTTTATAATATTAGTAAGGATATTGAGGGTAGCCTTATAATAATGTTTAGTTCTCATACCGCACAATATAATAAATCAGTCTTTATCTAGTAAGATCGTGTTTCACTTTAGCAGAGAAGAGGTCCTACATGCTGTAGTGTTTTAGAAATCTGTAGCAGCTGTGCAGACCAGGGATACAGGGTGCACCTGAATACTAGTATTTCTTATGGACTGACTTTATTTCATCCCAGTTATTAGGGAAGACTGGTTGACAAAATTTTTTTTTTCTGCTCTAACTGACAAATCTTTAAATGACAGCCTAGACCAGGGGTCAGCAACGTTTTGGCATGGTAGAGCCAAAGTAACAATAAAAAAAAGCAGAAATGAAAGACCAACTAAAAATGTTTGTTTGTATGGCAACGCTTAGTCTCTGAACAATGTAAAAGCGGACCCAAGTTCGCGAGACGACTCCGGGCCACCGTAGATGCAGGCCTGTGGACGGTGAGCAATGGGTAGCTCACCGCCAGTCCGTCTAGTGGCGACAGGCCGTGTCGACGGCGCGTTCATGTTCCACGCGCGCCTCAAAGAGATGTCAGCAAAGCAGAGGGGCCTGTCAGGGCCACCGCCTGCCGGGGTTGCGGATTGTTCGAAAGAGATATATTGCGGCCCCGGAACATAAAGAGCAATTGACGACACGGTTGGCGCAGTGGCTGAGCGATCGACTGCTGCGCTGCGTGTCACGGGTTCGATGCCCGCACGGAACAAATATTTGTATGGCCTACAGATAGTTGTTCCGGGTCTGGCTGTTTGTGTATGTGAGTTTAAATGTTTGTAAACGCACCCACGACACTGGAGAAATCCTAGTGTGGGGCAACTTTTTTTTTTTAAATATATTATAAACACGGGTGGGTTTTAGTCAGTAAAAGTCTGACACTACCTCCCGCTCCATTCAGAGCGGGGGAAGTTATTTGATGATTACCTATCCGCAAAAAAAAGCCCTTGGGTCACAGAAAGTGTCAACTAAACGTTTTGCAATATCCTTAAAAAGACTGTGAGTACAAGGACAACAGTTTAATTTTAAATAACTGTGAATAGTTCGATTAAAAAAGGGATAACATTTTAAATGATGATAATTATCATTGGCTGAAGTAGTCGTAGCATAAAGCCTTTATTAAAACGATGTGGGAGAGATTATTATCTTGTTTTAAAAAACAATATGATTGCAACACCAAGGTTAACGATTGACCTGCATTATGACATACTTTTTTAATGCGATGATACAGTTTTTTTGTTATTAAACTTTGGCAATTGTTTCTGTTATTGACCTACTCGGGTAATGACTCTTCTCATGCAGTGACAGAAACGTTGGACATTCTATGACACTTTTTGTGATGGAAAATCTTTAAATAACTTCCCCTGCTCTGGGCGGAGCAGGTCAGTATCTGTACTATTTTTTTTTTTTGTATTAATAATTAACTAGCTTCCGCCCGCGACTTCGTCCGCGTGGCATAGTTACTATGGGCTTACGCTTATTTAAACCCGCGTGATGATCGAAAAGAAAATGTATTTTTCTCCCCTTTTATTCCCTTTTTACCCTGTTTTCTCACTTAAAAAAATGCCGATGTCCGTCTCTAGGGTCCCAACTATCTCTGTACCAAAATTCATCATAATCGGTTTGGCCATTTAGGCGTGAACACGTAACAAACAAACAAACTAACAAAGTCACTTTCGCTTTTATAATATTAGTAAAGTAAAGATATGGACCCTGACTAACACTCTAGTCAAAAGTGGTTTAGACCGATTACCAATTTTAACTGTAACAATCTCGTATCTACTTTTCTACATACCTTTTAATTTTCACAGTTCACCAACACAATTTCACATAATATGTCATATTGCAAACCACCAAACGACAATGTGCTTTAGCTAGTCAATTACAATTGTAATCAAATATTTTCATTGTGTAACGACATTGTAGTAGTTTTTCTTTTAATTCACATAGATATAATTATTTATTGGTAGGTATTGGTTGGGATTTTAATCAATGCATGTTGCGGAGGAATGAGGAAAATGTCGTGAGGAATGTTTTGAGTGTGAATGTGGATGGGTGGGTATAGTAGAAGAGGAATGAAGAAGAATGTATGAAAAAATGTAAAAGAACCGTTAGTTAACCAAATATTACTACTCCGTATCGGATTTTCTGTGTGATAAATTTTAGTTGTATATCTGTGTTCCAAACTAAATATGTTTTTGATGACGAACTGCATCAATGTTTGCATGCCGAAATGGTAGAATGTATAAGGATCTCCTTTATTGTAACCACCTTATTGTAAATACCTACATTCAGAGCAAACAAATGAATATTCTATTCCAAAAAAGGTGAGGCTGAGGAGCTCGTGGCTAAAAAATAGCACCTGCTCAGGTCGATCTTTAGGTTAAGCCGCGCTTGCCTAGGTTGGTCTGTGGATGGATGACCATCCATTACATAGGTACCGAGTTTCCTCCGTGCCTCGGAAAGCACGTTAAGCTGTTGGTCCCGGTTGTCATTGCAGATCTTTAACAGTCGTTCCAGGTAGTCAGTGTCCCGAATGTCTTACCAAGGGATATCTTATTACCTAGTACTAACTAGGTTATGGAGGTCAGATAGGCAGTCACTCCGTGTAAAATACTGGTATTCAACTGCATCCGGTAACACTGGAAGCCGACCCCAAGATAGTTGGGAAAAGGATAGGCAGATGATGATTCTATTCCAAAAAAAACGATGGATGCATTGTGTGAAGAATGACATGGGAAGAAAGGAGGTGTCTGATGATGAGTTATAGAGTGGTATGGAAGAAGAACACATGATGTGCCGACCACAAATAACTTGGGACAAGGGCAGGAGACGACACAGTTGGCACAGTGGTTGAGCGATCGACTGCTGCGCTGCGTGTCGCGGGTTCGAATATTTGTATGACCTACAGCTACCCTACCACGACCTCTTAAAGCAGAACTTATTCCGCTGAGGGAAAGAGACAGAGCTATACAGGGTGTCTAGCACCATCTCTTTCACTCAGTGGAATAAGTTCTGCTTTAAGACGTCATAGTAGGCCTACTGGTAGTTGTTTCGGGTCTGGCTGTTTGTGTATGTGAGTAAAAATGTTTGTAAACGCACCCACGATACAGGAGAAATACCAAGTGTGGGGCAACGTCTTTAACAAAAATACGTGTGGCACTCGGGGACTGCCGCGGTAAAGCTATTGCATAGCATTTTTTATCAACTTATGCAATAAATAAAAACAATCTAAATAAAATATTTAAAAAGTACTTCCAATGAAAAGAAGTCGCAAAAAGAAACATTTTTTTATCAACTTAGACAATAAATAAAAAACTAAATATAATACCTATTTAAAAAGTACTTCCAATGAAAAGAAGTCGCAAAAAGAAAAACAAGACCTTGGGTTTGATCCAGCGCAATGTCGATTGACTATCTGATTCTCTACCAAACACGCTATTAGAACATTAGAATCGGGATTGAAATATCAGTTATTTCAATCCCGTATTGTGTAAACGTCGTTAGACAATGCACGGCCTTCAAGCCACACCTCCGTGCCCGTCGGAGTGGGGAGCGTCAGGTTTTTTTTCGTTACGGAATTTCTGGATTCGGTCCCCGCGCTCAAGGCCCGCGATAGAAGCTATGCAATAGCTTAATAAATAAATGATGGATCACTAGTGTTGGATATTATCACCTTTTTTTCGAATTTTTGTAGGGTTTTCTTGTGGCAATAACATCGCCCCTATGACATGCGATTTATTTAAATATAACAGGCGACATGTGGACGGACTATATGTTCAACTTTTTTTTTGGGATAGGAAATCATTTAATGTCTACTCCCACACTGGGTGGAGCGAGAGGGAGTGTCAGACTTGTACTGACTAAAACCCAACCATGATCCTTGGCCTGTGGTGTGTAGTCACGTATGCCATCACATCACGTAGTTTAAGTAATGTAAATAACAGTTGTTCCTAGTTCGTAAGCATACCAACACGTACCAAACTATGTATAAATAAGACGACGAATAAAGGAAGTGGATCAGTCGATCCGCGTAGTAGCATACACTATGGCGTTTCTTTGAACCCTCCAAACCCCACACATCACATGGCGACCCTGCCAGTCGGCTGGACGGCGTTTTAGTTACTTGACCGGGGGGCTGTTCCGAATCGCAGTTTAAACGTCGGGGTTAGTTTCGCTTCGCTTTGCGTCGAGTCACAGGTCATGGGGACCACAACATCCAAAGAAGAAGTGATTATCGCTCAGACTGCAGCGGGTGGTTCAAACGCCGCAACAGTGACGCAGGAGCAGTTGTCGACGATGAACGCGGTGTTGTTTTTTATCGCAACGTGTTTGGCGGTTGTAATCCTCGGCGTGGCGGTTCGCTTGTACAGGAGGTGCCACCAAGGTTGGATAGAAGAGAAGATGAACCAAAGAGAAGTTCGGAAGGCTGTGCAGATGGCGTAGTGAGAGCAGGAAGGGGGAGCAACAAGGAGAGTAAGTGCTTCTGAGTGTTGTGTCAAATGTGTGTAGTGCAGACTGGTTTAGAGACAATAGTTATAAATGGAAGTGGAGTTGACGTCGTTATTTTTACAGATTAAGTTGTTAAGAGAATCCATTGTTAAGTTAGGTCCTAGTAGGCGTCACGGGAACAAATTTGATGAGAAGATAAGCAAGGTGAAAGCCCTTTATGGTGTATTCAAGGGTATAGTTGCGGGGTCGAGCAAATTTTCGGAAGAATTGGCGCAGTTGGTGGTTAGAATAGAGGATTTATATATAAATACTATAAAGTTTGAGGAAGGAGGTAGGATTGAGCAGGAAATGGCGTCAGAAAAGTTTTCGTTGAGAACGGCGGTCAGCTTGCTACCTAAAATGAATGGGGATGAGCAGGTGACCCAAGATTTAATTGATGCCATAGGATTATATAGCTCTATGTTAGAGGAGGCTGATAGTGCTCTTTTAATTAGGTTCGTGCTAACCACACGACTCACCCAGGGGGCTAGGATTCGATTGTCCTCCAGTTACGCGACGGTAGACAGTCTGTTAGTTGACATGAGGAAACATTTGTTGACGGTGGTGTCGGACGTAGCTGTGCAAGCCAAACTTTCTCGCGCTAGGCAGAATGAAAAATCGGTCGCGGAATTTGGGGCTGAGATAGAGAAGTTGATGGTAAATTTGACGATTTCTCAAGCCGGTGGTAGTTCCGAGGCTTATAAAATTTTGCAGCCGTTGAACGAGAAGTATGCGATTAGGAAGTTTACTGACGGTCTTCGGAATCAGCGTCTTGGTACGATCGTTACGGCGCGGAATTTAACTTGTTTAAAAGATGCAATTACGGTAGCGGAAGACGAAAATTGTGCTTCGTCTGCACAAATCATGACGTACCAACGTTGGCCCGCGAGGGGTGATTTTTCTACGGGCAATAGGAGCCGTGGAGATAGTTATAGGCGGTACGCTGTAGGAAGTAGTCACGCGCAGCAGAGAACAGCTGTTGCACGTACGCATAAAAATGCCAACGTATGGCATAGCGGTGGAATGCGCGGTCGCGGCAATAATGCTCGTCGTGGACGCCAGACTCAGCAAGGTCGACGGCGTGTGGCATGTTTTGAGCACGTGCGGAGTGATGCTGACTCAGGCGCAGTATCAATGTCACGTAGTGATGACGGCGGACGGTTAAATGAAACTCAGTTTTTTCGAGTCTAATCATATTTTAGCTTGTGATAGTATTAACTGGGTTAATTTATTAGCGAATAGTATAGATACGGAATGGTTGGTGGATACCGGTGCGTCGATTTCGGCTGTAAAGAGCGAATTCTTAAGGGATAACGCTTTGTGTTGTAAAGTAGTTGAGGAAGAGTTAGTGATTAATGGTGTAGGGGGTAGTTTGCGAGCTGTAGGTTATGTGTATTTGAAGTTAGAATACGGGCAGTGTTCGTTCGTGCATAAGTTTTATATATTTGATAATTTGCCCTGTAGGTCCATTGGCATATTGGGTCAGGATTTCTTGCAAAAGTATAGCGGTATTATAGATTTTTCGGCAAACAGGTTGACTCTTAAGGATCGTGAGCTGCAGGCGGTTTCTATGCCACTTAAATCCTATGATTATTTGTTGACTATTCCTCCGCGTTGTGAGGTGGTTAGGTATTTTCCCGTTAACAGAGCGGAAGAGTGTGTCGTGGTTAGGAAAGAATTGCGCGAAGGGGTTTTCTTGGCTAGTGTGATGGCTAAGCCTAAGAATGGCATGATACCCATTAGAATTTTGAACGCGAACTCTGAGGCAGTTACGTGTAGCATGTCCGGTGTGGAGGTATACCCGTTGAGTAATTTTGATTGTTGTAATTTTGTGGAGCCAGAAATGAGCGTGGAGCGTGTAAAGGAAGTATTGTCTTTGCTAAAACTTGACTATTTGGGCGTCAAGGAGCGGTTGTCAATTGAGCAAATATGCGCAAAGTACCCAGATATTTTTCATATTCCGGGAGATAAGTTAGCAGTCACGAATGTGTATGAGCAGTCAATACGATTGAAGGATAATGTTGTTCCAGTTTACAGGAGACAGTATAGAATACCTTATGTACAGAAAAAGGAGGTTGATAGGCAGGTGCAGGAAATGCTGGATAGTAATATCATTGAGGAAGCGGTTAGTGAGTGGTCTAGTCCTGTTTTGGTTGTACCCAAGAAGGCAGATCGTAGTGGGGAAAAGAAGTGGCGCGTTGTGATAGATTACAGGCAGTTGAACGAGAGAATACAGGATGACAAATTTCCATTACCGAATATAACTGAAATCTTAGATTCAATGTCAGGAGCTATTTACTTTAGTCACTGTGATTTGTCACAGTCGTATTATCAATGTGCTTTGGAAGAAAGTAGTAGGAAATACACTGCTTTCACGACAGATAAGGGGCAGTATCAGATGTGTAGGTTACCAATGGGGTTGAAGATAAGTCCGAGTGCTTTTAGTAGGTTAATGACTGTAGCCATGTCTGGATTGAATTATGATAAATG
The DNA here is from genome assembly GCA_905475445.1 of Ochropleura plecta. Classification (NCBI taxonomy): domain Eukaryota; kingdom Metazoa; phylum Arthropoda; class Insecta; order Lepidoptera; family Noctuidae; genus Ochropleura; species Ochropleura plecta. The sequence goes on along the minus strand of FR997750.1, from coordinate 1,462,416 downwards.
TTTGATTTATTTAGATGATCTAATTATTTTTGGGCGGAATTTGGATGAGCATAACCGGAACCTTATATCAGTTTTTTCACGTCTGAGGGAAGTGAATCTTAAACTTAATCCATCTAAGTGTGAATTTTTGAAGAGGCAAGTGCTTTATTTAGGGCACGTTATTTCGGCGGAAGGTATTTCACCAGATCCAGAGAAGGTGGAGGTTATTAAGGGTTATCCGCGTCCAACGACGGTGGATGAAGTAAAGCGGTTTGTAGCGTTTGCTAATTATTATAGGAAATTCATACCGAATTTTGCTAATATAGTGGTACCGATGAATAGGCTGTGTAAAAGAGGGGTTGAGTTTAGTTGGTCTGATGAGTGTGAGAGGTCATTTTTGGCGCTTAAAGAAGCGTTAATGAATCCACCAGTGTTGGATTATCCAGATTTTTCTGATAACAATACTTTTATCTTACAGACAGATAGTTCGGGATATGCGATAGGAAGTGTGTTGTGTAATGGGAATGGGAAACCCGTTGCATACGCTAGTAGGTCTTTAGGGAAGAGTGAGTTGAATTATCCTATAATCGAGAAGGAGTTGTTGGCGATAGTTTGGTCAGTTAAATATTTTAGACCGTATTTGTACGGGCGGCGATTCGTAGTGAAGACAGATCACCGGCCGCTATTGTATTTATTTAACATGACGGATCCATCGAGTAGGTTAACTAAGTTTCGTTTGTGTTTAGAAGAGTACGACTTTGAGGTCGAGTATGTTAAGGGGAAAGAAAATGTGCTAGCTGATGTACTTTCCAGAATAATAATTACGAGTGAAGATTTAAAAACAATGCGTGAAAAGACAGTATCCGTAATGACGAGAGCGCAGTACAAGCAGTTGGGGGAGCCACATGTTTGTGATACGGACTCCATGTTGTCTGGGACTGATCACCCTAGGATCGTGGAAGTTCTTAGAAAGCAAGGAAATGACGTTGAGATATGTTTAAATGGATGGGAGAAGATGTTACGTAACACTAATTATACAAAGATATTTTCAAAGTCGCGCAATTTAATGTATATGCCAGAAAACTCGAGTATTTATGTAAACTATGAATCTTTATCGGCATCATCGCGAGACGAGTTGTCGAAAGACATAGTTACTTTTTGTGTAGGAAAAGGCATAAAAGAAGTTGTTATATTAAAAAATCGTTATAACGTTGATATTATTACAAAGATGGCAGAATATTTGAAGGAAAATAGTAGTTCCATATGTGGAGGTTTTAAAATGTGTGTAGTAAGGGGTGTACGGAAAGTGGAAGGAGAAGATGAGAAGAAGGTTATTTTGAATGATTTTCATATTTTACCCACGAGTGGTCATGCAGGTATACGTAGGATGGTGAATAATATTAAGAAATATTATTATTGGCCATCTATTGAGAAAGATGTGATGGGGTACATTGGTAAATGTGATAAGTGTAAGACACAAAAGTTTTCTAGACATACAAGAGAGCCAATGACAATTACCACCACTGCATCTACATCTTTTGAGAAGGTTTATTTAGACATAGTAGGACCGCTTGACAGGGACGAGAAAGGCAATGTTTACATATTGACACTTCAGTGTGAGCTAACAAAGTTTGTTGAGGCGTATCCATTGGAAAATAAATCCGCGAATGAGGTAGCAAAAGCTTTGGCAGAAAATTTTGTTTTGAGGTATGGGATACCACGAACAATAGCTACGGATAGAGGTTCTGAGTTTATTTCAAAAGTAATGGTAGAGCTTTGTAATATCTTGGGCATCAATAAAATCTTATCAACATCATATCATCATGAAAGTATAGGGTCTTTGGAAAATGTTCATAAAACTTTGGGTGCGTATTTAAGGATACAGACTGATAATAATCCATCATCGTGGAGTTCCTGGATTCCATATTGGTGTTTTTCTTATAATACAACAGTAAATACTGTGACTAAGTATACACCTTATGAATTAGTTTTTGGAAAAATTTGCAGGTTACCAAGTAATCTTCAAGGTGAAAGTGTTGAACCATTGTATAATTTTGATGATTATCCTTTAGAATTTAAATATAGGTTGCAAAGGGCTCAAAGTGATGCGAAAGAAAATTTAATAGCAAGTAAGTTAACAAGGAAGCAGGGTTATGACAAAAATCTTAATTCTGTAACATATAAAGAAGGTGACTTGATATTAATAAAAAACGAGACAGGGAATAAATTGCAATGTATTTATAATGGACCGTTTGAGGTAGTAAAAGACATGTCACCAAATGTCATGGTTAAGTATAAAAATAAGACAGATATAGTACATAAAAATAGGACTAAGTTATATTGTAAGATTTAGAGTGTAAATTTAAAATGAAAAAAAAAATAATTGTAAATTAGTTTTTTTTTTTTAATTTAAGGGGGGTGATGTGGTGTGTAGTCACGTATGCCATCACATCACGTAGTTTAAGTAATGTAAATAACAGTTGTTCCTAGTTCGTAAGCATACCAACACGTACCAACTATGTATAAATAAGACGACGAATAAAGGAAGTGGATCAGTCGATCCGCGTAGTAGCATACACTATGGCGTTTCTTTGAACCCTCCAAACCCCACACATCACAGGCCCTTTGCGTGCCGGGACTGCGGTGTCTCTTTCGAACAACCCACAGCATCGACAGGCAGAGGCCCTGACGGCCACCTCACAGAGATTACCCCTTAGGGTTGAAACTGCGTTAAACGGGCACCCGCGACGGACACCCGCCGCGTGTCTGCAAGCGTGGGCTCTGTGGGTATGTGAAGGACCCTGTCACAGGTACCTAAAGAGTTCATTCGCCTGACCTCATATGACAGAGCAACACTGCAGTTTCACAATTACTCTTTCTCTGTCGAAATACATTTTCACAAGCTTTTCATGAAGCGTTATTAACTGAACAAGCCCGCGCGTGTTACCGCTGGCGGGCCCCGCGCGTGTCCCCTTGTCGCGTCGGTTCACTTTTGTATAAAACCACGCGGGTATCCGTTTAACGCAGTTTCAGCCCTTACAGCCAAAATTAACCTCTTAAGAATTACAGCGTAGATTTTTTACACAATCTAAGTAGTCCAGGTCATTTCTCAGACTTTCAGTTTTCAAATTACTCGCAAACGTAATGTTTCTTCCGCTGTTTTTTATCAGTTTAAAAACATTTTGATAATCTTAATTATATTAAAAACACTAGCTGACGCAAGCGGCTTCGCGCGTCTTATGATCGAAAATAAAGTATCCTATGTGTTATTCCAGACTATAATCTGCCTCTGTGTCAAATTTCATCAAGTTCCGTTCAGCCGTTTTGACGTGAAAGAGTAACAAACATCCATACATCCTCACAAACATTTGCATTTACATTATTATATATACAGGGTTATTTGTAAAACACCGGCAACGTCTCAGGACCATGTTACTAACATCATAATCAACAACTTTTGTTCTAGGACATTTAAACATTTATCATATTTTAGTTCATCAGATTTTCATACAAAAATAAAAATATTGAAATAGAACGCTCTAAATGTTACGAAATCTATGCGCAGCAAACGTACCTACAAGCGGCGGTGTAGGTATGTAGGTACAGCAAAATACGGAGTTGAAATGTGTTAGATAGGACAACGAAATCTTGAAGATTTGTTTTTGGTAAATGTATCTATAAAATTTTGTAAAAAATCATAAAACAAAAGTTGTTGTTTATGATGATTGTAATACAGTCCTGCAAGGTTGTCGGTGTTTTACAAATAACCCTGTATAATAGGATTATTACCCATTTTGAGTCAACTTATACGAGGACAATGCAGATATGGGTCTGAGATGGTCTTTTTAAAAAAGAATCACACTGATTTGGGTGGACCTGTCCAGTCAGCGCAAGCATTTGTCAGTTATCATGTAGCTCGACTTGTATGTAGTAGATATTATTTGTTTTATGAAGCTTAGATAACAACAATAAATCCTCCTTCCCAAAAAGAAGACGACGTTAATCAAATTAAAAACTATTTTTCTTTTTTTTTCAGGTTTGAGCTAACCCCACACAATTAGGGCACCGCAGCGAAAATGACACAACAAAAACGACTGTGCGGGATCAACTTGAGTTCCGTAGGAGTTCTAACAGTATTATTTTATCTTGTCGACCGGTCATTAGCCGTAAGTAGTTTTTAAATTATTTATTTACGTGTTCACGTTTTGTGGTGGGCTCTTAAGGAGAAAGGTGTACCTGGGAAGTATGTGCAGTTGATCCGTGCGATGTACAGTCGATGCAGTACCCAAGTCCGGTCCACAGCGGGCACTACCGGCACCTTCAATGTGGCTGTCGGCCTGCACCAAGGGTCGGCTTACCTCTTAGCCCTTACCTCTTCCTGGTGATAATGGACGCTCTCACGTCGGATATCCAGGAAGAGGCTCCCTGGTGCATGCTGTTTGCCGATGACATTGTGTTGGTTGCCGAGAGCGGCCAAGAGGTCCAGAGCAGATTGGAAGTGTGGTGGCAAAGACTGGAGAACGTTGGCCTGAAATTAAGCAGAACTAAAACCGAATACTTGTTCTGCGATTTTGGCGGTCTCTCTAGTTCTGTGCCTATAACCCTTGCCGGAACGCCTATACCGATTTGCTCCAACTTCCGGTACCTCGGGTCGCTTGTCCAAGGGAATGGCGAAGTAGACCGGGACGTAACGCACCGGATCAACGCAGGATGGATGAAATGGCGACAGGTCACTGGAACAACTTGTGACCCACGGATGCCCCTCAAGTTAAAGGGGAAAATATATAAGTCCGTGATTAGACCTGTTGTACTGTATGGGTCAGAATGCTGGGCTGTAAAAAAGGTGGATGAAAAACGATTGCATGTAGCGGAGATGAGAATGTTGAGATGGATGTGTGGAGTGACAAGAATGGATAAAGTAAGGAATGAATATATTCGAGGAAGTTTGAAAGTTGCGCCTGTTACAGAAAAATTGAAAGGGCGTCGTTTGTCTTGGTATGGACATGTAATGAGGAGGGATGAAGGACATGTGACTAAAAGAGTGATGGATCTGAATGTTGATGGACGGAGAGCGAGAGGAAGGCCAAAGAAAAGATGGATGGATTGTGTAAGGAATGATATGAAGGAGAAAGGAGTAAATGATGCCGTGACGTCTGATAGGGGACAATGGAAGAAGAAAACGTGTTGCGCCGACCCCAAATAGAATGGGACAAGGGCAGGAAAATGATGATGATTTACGTGTTCACGTGGGAATTTTTCACTGCTATTTTCGGCTCTATAACACCCTCGCATGACGGCTCGTGTGGTAATTCCGCCTTGAACGTAATGACAAAATTTTCTCACTTGAATGAAAATGTATCTACTATAGGATTTCATGCTCATTGCCTATCTAGTATCTAGAATACTAAGCAGCTAGATACTCTTTTAATTATCAGATTAGTGTCGATAAAAAATACCAATGTGTTTATTAAATTGTCATTTAAAAAAATAAACAATGCAATAATTATTATTGCAACAGTAAAATTGATGATCTGTCAAAATTATCACGAGATCAGTTGAAGAGTTGAATAAATAAATTCTTAATCATTAGAATACTGTAAAATATTTTTAACTAGCTTTTGCCCGCGGCTTCGCTCGCGTTAAATTCGGGGTAACACAGTTCCCCTTTCCTGATTTGCAGGTACCTGCTACCTGTAGTTTTTGCCCTTGCGCCTGACTTATTGTAATAGCAACGCTATTTTTTCCCTTTTCTTCCCTCTTTCTCACTTTAAAAAAATAAATAGCATATGACCGTCTCTAGGGTCCCAACTATTTTTGTACCAAAATTCATTAAAATCGGTTTAGCCATTTAGGCGTGAAGACAAACGTAACAAACAAACTTAGGTACTCTTGCTTTTATAATATTAGTAAGGATTGTCGTCATAGAAGCCTAGCCTTTTAACAACTACATAATTATGTTAGTTGTTGTATTTCGACAGCACGGTTGGCGTAGTGCAGGAAATAAATATAATAATGTTTAGCACATGCCACAAGTACACACTACATTAAACAAAATAAAATTTAAGAGATAGGTACATATAGTGATAGTGTGTCTCTCAAATCAAAAGTCATTTATTGAAATTAGGCTGATAATCACAACTTTTTGAACGTCACATTACAAGAGACAGTCCCACAAGACGCCCTGCCCTTCGCCACTTCCTAGTGTTTTAGCTGGGAAGAAGAAGTGGCGGAACAAACTTCCCAGCAACACATCTGTCTGTCAGGTTAGAAGAACCAGATTTTATACCATTTCGTTAATTAATTGTCACAATATGTCAATTAAGAAATAATTCATTGATTGTCACAATTATGTCAGCTAGCAAACACCAATTATGTAGGTATATAAAAAAATAAAAATCAAAGCATAAATAACAGGACAATAATACAAAATAAATGAGCTGAGCATAAAAAGAACTACTAATAACAATAATAAAATCCTGGTCGGAACCAATATAACGCATGGTAGTCTAACTTTTTTCTTAATAAAACTGTTACAGCACAATTGTTTTACCTTCTATACAAAACTATGTGGTTCGGAAATGAATCAGACATCGAAAAATCGCATGTTACACGACGCGACAAAAAAGTCGCTGCGTGTGTTAGAAACACGCGACACTCGTTGGGATATTATTAATTCACAGCTTTGATTAACTAAGTAGGTATTATTAAACAGTAATTATTGTATCTATTATTGTTTAATTTGCCTGTCATTAGGTAGATTATCTTGTAGGAAAATCAGATTAACGGTTTTTTTCCCCTTTGATACACTAGGCGTCTTTTTTATTGAATGGTAAATTTTTCACTCAAGTTAATCGTCGTTAAAAAGTGTAAAATAATTAAAAAAAAATAGACTGAAGTGTTTTTCAGTCTGTGTGTAACAATAATTTGAGATTACTATTTTTTTTTAATAAATACTAGTACGGAACCCGGATTGCGCATCTTCGAATCATACTTGATTGGTTATTAAGATTAATTTTGAATGAATGTTGTTTTGTTAAATTATCTTCTCAGAAATACAGAATTTCTTTGCTTTGAGTTTTTTTGTTTAAATAGCTGGCGCCCGCAGCTTCGCCCGCGTGATATAAAAAAAGTATCCTGTGTGTTATTCCAGACTATAATCTATAGTTATGCCAAATTTGATTAAGATCCGTTCAGCCCTTTTGACGTAAAAAAAATAAATATAAATAAATAAATAAGTATCTTGGGACAACTCACACACGGCTATCTGATCCCAAGCTAAGCAGAGCTTGTGTTATGGTAACCAGACAACTGATATACATACTTATATAATTTATAAATACATACATATTATAGATAAATCACACCCAGACACAGAACAAACAATCATGCTCATCACACAAAGTTTGTCCTGGGTGGGAATCGAACCCACGACCTCCGGCTCAGCAGTCAGGGCCACTAACCACTAGACCAACAGGCCAGTCAAAAGAGTAACAAACATCCATCGCGCGAAGCGAACTCGAAATATCTTCACAATATTTAAGTTATTTCTGCTTACCCCCCTAGTTAACAAAATGGGAATAAATCTTTCAACTACATAAATCGTTATTAGAAAGTATATAAACATAGCACAAGAACTCCTTTTGAAACGGTTGAGAGCACTAAAAAGGTTTTTAAACAATTTATTTTTACTCGACTGCAGAAAAGAGGAATATTCTGTTTTTTATTAATACACTTTTTCGAAAACTGGCTTATGCCCCGTTCCAATAAATATAAAATTCCATAGAATACAACTATCCGTAAACAAAAACGACTCGTTTTGCTTACGGATAGTTGTATTTTGACATAAGTCTCATTTAACTTATGTCAAAATAGTCGTTTTTGTTTATTGGAACGGGGCTTTAGACGATTATGACGATAAGGTTTAACATGCCATGAATTTCACACGTTTGTTCATTCCACCTCTGCTGCAATGACAAATCCACACGAGGGTCAAAATGTACTATACCGGATAGTGCGCGATGAAATGTATCAATGTTCGTCATTTCTGCCCATGGAAATTCCATAATGTTTGTTACCTTTTAAATCATTCTTTTGAGCGGATAGTGCGCGATGAAATGTATCAATGTTCAACATTTGTGCCTATGGAAATTCCATAATGTTTGTTACCTTTTAAATCATTCTTCCACAACTTCCATTCACATTCGTGTAGTTATGGTAATGTCTGTACTTACCAATCGTTCGTGAAACACTTTCTTTCCTACTTACCTACTGTTAATTAAAGCGGGTGCATACTTGCATTAATAAGTAGTGTTTTCGGCACTAGTTCAATAAATATTACATTGTAAGCATTTCGTTTTGAATTTTTTTTTGCCCATTTTCACCAACTTCATTTATTATAAAGTCATGCCTTGAATCTCCAAAGGGGTAAGCTGAATCTGTAGTAGTCTGTAGGCACAAATCCAGATCAGAGTAGTCCTGGATGGAAAAAACCAATACTTACAAATTGTTTTATTTTTATACCTAAAAATATAATACCTATGGCTGTACTGATAGACGAGATCTGTCGTTTTATTATTAGACGCAGAAACAAATAACGCAGATGCCTGATGTCTGACTCGCTCTCGAGCAGTTTTTTTTTTAATTATTTTTTTTTATTTATGTACACACAAAACACATATTATGAGAAAAAAACATACAGGGAGCATTTAAAAGGCTTTTTTATACTTGTTTTACCAAAACCCAACTATTTTTAAAAATTTATAATAACGTCAACTATTTGGTCTTTCCAGTCATTAGACGGCTACATCCCCGGGGAAGACTACCCGGTCTTCACGGAGGTACCCAAAGGGTTGTCATTCACCTGCGATGACAAAATACCCGGGTACTACGCTGACCCTGAAACGATGTGTCAAGTAAGTACAATACCTACCTACCTACATAACTTAGTGTAAGTTCAAGGAGAGAATCTCAAACCAACCTAACCGCCGCGGGAGACGCCCCGGACGTCGGGCGCCGCGAGACGACTCCCGGCCATCCTAGATGCGGGCCTGTGGACGGTGAGCAATGGGTAGCTCACCGTCCGGCCGTCTATTGACGACAGGCCGTGTCGACGGCGCGTTAGTGTTTCAACACTAACGCGCCGTCGACACGGCCTGTCATTATCGGCGCGCGTGAACGCGCGCCTCAATGAGTTGTCAGCAAAGCAGAGAGGCTTGCCAGAGCCTCCGCCTGCCGGGGTTGCGGGTTGTTCGAAAGAGATACCGCGGCCCCGGAACGTGAAGGTCAATAGAAGGAACATGGGTGGGTTTTAGTCAGTAGGTACCTAAAAGTCTGACCCTCCCCCCCGCTCCACCCAGAGCGGGGTAAGTTATTTGATGATATCCCACCCCAAAAAAAGGGGTATTTATAAGGGCACGCCACAATAGTGGCGATAAGTCTCCTCTTTGAGGAGTGTCTGAGGAGGGGTCACGGTGTTCTCACCTACCACCTGACGCAGGTCCTCATCGGACACGAAAGTTTCGGGAGGTTCCTGCACATAATCGGGCAGGAGGAAACGAAACAGTTTTGTTTTTACTTTAGTATTTTTTGTTATGGTATGATAATATACAGTATGTTAGTTTAAACGAGGGACATATTCAAACCCACAATAGTGCATACTTACATGATACTAATAAAAATATGAACAAAAAAAAAACACTAATAAATAAAAGACAGAACCATACCAAAAATTTCGCATAAGTCTCGCAACGTGTATATACCCTTGCGCTAGCGATTTAATACTATCGCAGAACATGTGTGCATGTCAATGACCTTTAGGTAATAATCCATTTTCCCTTCATACTTTAAACCTAGCTTAGGACGCCTTTTTGGTAGAATCGGCGCGTAGGTATTTTGCCGCGTGATTTACTTCACTGTTTACAAGTTTACTTCTCTCGCGCTCAGTGTTCATGAATAATGTGTTTTATTGGACAATTACGTCAGGAATTAAGGTTATAGGTTTTTTACATATTTGGGACGAGAATCGAATACTGAATACCCTCCCTCAATAAGTCCCTCATTTAACCTAACACTCTGTATAACATAATTTTTTATCGAGTATTAATTTCCCATTGTTACTAAAAGATATTTGCAGGTCATCCATATAGACAAGGAAGAAAAAAATATGTATTACCTACTAGCTTTTGCCCGCGGCTTCGCTCGCGTTAAATTCGGTAGCGCCTTATTGATTTGTAATAGCAACGCTAAGTTTTCACGTTTCTTCCCTCTTTCTCCCTCATATCCCACTCTTTAAAAAAAAAAAGCCTAGCCTATGTCCGTCTCCTGGTTCCCAACTATCTCTGTAGGTACCAAAATTCATCAAAATCGGTTTAGCCATTAAAGCGTGAAGAGGTAACAAACAAACTCACTTTCGCTTTTATAATATTAAGTAAGGATAGACGATAACTCATAATCTACCCATGGAATATAAATAAAATTCATTGATACGAGATCACCTCGAAAGTATAAAAGAATAATGAAAATCTGTTCACAGTTGGCGGAGTAATCGGTAAACATACATACAAAAAAAAAACAGTTGAACACATAACCTCCACCTTTTTTGAAGTCAGTTAAAAAGAAGAACAAACGGAAAATAAGTAGAGCCTGATATAAAAGTCAGAGCAATAAGTTTTGTAGCTTAGAATGTTTGCTAAGCAATTTGGAAAACGTTTGACATCAAATGGAAAGTATTTGTAACTAGCTGGCGCCCTCGGCTTCGCCCGCGTGATGATCGAAATAAATGTATCCTATGTGCTATTCCAGACCATAATCTACCTCTGTGCTAAATTTCATCAAGATTCGTTCAGCTGTTTTGATGAGAAAGAGTAACAGACATCCATCCATCTTTCCTCACAAACATTCGTATTAATAATATTAAAGTAGGATAGTACAACGACATGGTTGGCGCAGTGGCTAAGTGATCGACTGCTGCGCTGCGTGTCGCGGGTCCGATCCCTGCACGGAACAAATATTTGTATGGCCTACAAATAGTTGTTTTGGGTCTGGCTGTTTGTGTATGTGAGTTTAAATGTTTGTAAACGCACCCACGATACAGGAGAAAACCTAGTGCGGAGCAATGTCATATATAAAAAAAAAAGTTTGCGCAACACTAAGATTTTTACCAACATTTAAAAAATATCCAAACCGTGAAAAAATACTTGTAAGCCATTAAATCCTCAAATCCACAACACGTCGAGCAGTAACCACTGCACCAACCAAAATCAAAATATTTTCATTTCACATAGGCCCACATGGGAACTTAATAAACGTCGAGATAAGTTGCACGGTTTGGGTTGAACGTTTCCTATGGAGAAGATTCGGCAAGAAACTCCATGGTTACTATTTTAAAATCATTTGGTTTTACAATGTTGTTGTTACAGCATTAGTATTTAAGTATGAGAGGACAGCGCAGGTCCAAAAATAAGTCGAAAAACGTTTAGTAAGATAGGAAGTTAACAAAAGTTAACAAGCAAACAAAACAAGCAACCGATTCGTCATAACTTTAGAATTTGAACGCCTGCACAAATATTCATAACACTAAGTTTCTTTCTTGCAGGTCTGGCACTGGTGCGTCCCTAGCATTGGAGGCAACCTGATGTACTCCTTCATTTGCGGACCTGGAACCGTCTTCAACCAGAGGACCAGGGTCTGCGATTGGTTTTTCAAGGTAACCTCATTATTTGAAAAACTAGCGTTCACTAAAATAAGCAAAACCCATATTTGTCAGTGTTTTAACAAACTACCAAGGAAAGTTAGTCATCATCATCATTTTCCTGGCCTTGTTCCATTCTATTTGGGGTCGGCGCAACACGTTTTCTTCTTCCATTCTCCCCTATCAGACATCACGGCATCATTTACTCCTTTCTCCTTCATATCGTTCCTTAAACAATCCATCCATATTTTCTTTGGCCTTCCTCTCGCTCTCCATCCTTCAACATTCAGATCCATCACTCTTTTTGTCATATAATGTGCTTCGTCCCTCCTCATTACTTGTATCAGGCCAAATGACTGCTAAGGAAAGTTAGTACTTAGTGTTAATTTTATCATTCTCCTGCCCTTATCCAAAGTTATTTGTGATCGGCAGAACATGTCCTTCATACTCCTCCATTACCTCATCATCTTATCAGATACTTCCTCTCTAGCCATACACAATGTGTCCGGTCATGGACTAGCTAATTTCTAGATACATGTAACGAGTGATTTAATATACTATTACGATACACACTTGGATCTAATTCACTTCCCCGCTTTTTGGCAGCCATTTTGAGATATTCTCTATGCGTGTACAAAAAATAATCATATCTCTCAAAGTGTTTGTTTTACTGAGACGAAAATAGGTTTATTGAGAGGGCAACAATATTGTCTATCGTTTAAATTAAGAAACGATGAGCTTACATTTTCGCGTAACTTTAGAAAACAAAATGAAAGTCTGAAAAATTATATAAATCAACGAAAGTTTTGTAAACTTTTTTGTGAAAAAAAATGGTAGTTTTTTTTTAAAATTGATAACAAATTTATCAATTTTTTACTGTACTAGAATGACAGCCGTGAGACACCTTTTATTTAGTTTTTTTCTTTCTTTCTTTGTTGTTGTGTGCACTTATGGCATGTGCCAAACAAATCTAAATTTCTTTATTTCTTTGTGGCAAATTTTTTAATAAAATTTCCTATGATTTCTTTCCAGGTGGATTGTCCAAACGCTCCAGCATTCTACGGGATTAATGAAGACCTGTACAAAGACGAGGCCGGCAACTACATTAACGGGAAAAAGTAGATCTATGTTCTGTAGTGATGTACCGACTTAATAGTGACGTATCGACTAAAATTTTCCGATTATGTTTTCGCTGTACCATGGCGCGGGTGACATAAGTTAAATGTACGATTCCTCTTCAATCTGGACCGTTATTATAGAGTGATTATTATGTAGAAGGATTATATTAGATCGTTTCCATCATCACTGACAGGACTATTGCCAACAAGCCTGATATAGTGGTGGTGGATCGTCCAGAGCGGCGCGCAATGATTATTGACATAACGGTCCCGCATGACGAAAACCTCGTGAAAGCCGAAAAATATAAGCAAATCAAGTACCTATATTAACTTGGCTCGCGAGGTTGTTGATATGTGGGATATGGAGTCAGCAATCATTGTGCCGATAGTATTAGTTGCATTATATTGGATTTTTATTACGTGATTATAGGCTTTACCCTGAAAATCATAAAGGAGTACTCATTATAGCAGTTTACCCCATCACAAAACATAATATATTTTTGTCTAATTTCACTAACACTATGCTACAGCAAATACAGTATACCAACCATTTTGGAAACTTTTTTCACACATCATTAGGCTAGTTTCCAAAAAAAATATTAGTCCGTCTTTTAGATTTTTCAAAAATAAAGGTCACGTATTTTTTTATTTGTAAATTAGACCAAAAATGACGAAAGATATAGCCCATTAAAGTTACGTGTGACGTCACTCGTTGCGAAAAAACTGCAGCATTTTTATTCTAATTTACAAATAAAAAAATACGTGCCCTTTATTTTTGTATAATTTAAAAGAAGGACTAAATAGAATGTAATTACTATGACTTTGGAATCTACCCTATTATGTTATTAGGTATATAAGTTTCATAGGTGACTGATCTATTTTATGGTCGACCTTTTTAATCATCTTTTCTAATAATCATTAAATTAATTTTGGGATCAAAAGAGCCCAATTATTTTGAATCCTGAACTTAAAGAAGGTCCGCCAGGGCCACTGTGTGAGTTGCGGGTTGTTCGAAAGAGATACCGCGGCCCCGGAACATTAAGGGCAAAAGAAGGAATATGGATGGAGTTTAGTCAGTACAAGTCTGACACTCCTCCCCGCTCCGCCTAGCAAGGGAAGTTATTTAATGACTTCCCAATCGCAAAAAAAAAATATGTTTAAGAACTTTTTAGTCGACGTCACTACAGTCAGTACATCTCTAACGTTTACTTGTTTAAAATGACAAATAAGAGATTATTCTCAATCTTAAGTACAATTTATTTTAGTGCAAAAATGTCATAAGTAAAGTAGACCGCACGTCATAGGTAACAGGACCAATATAAGCTGGCCTTGCATTCTGTTGAAACTTCGTACTAAGCTAGGCCTACTCAAAATAAAAGTGTTACCATGACATGGTACTTACTGTACATTAGCGATATTAAATATTTTTATATTTTTTTACTAATTAATTTATTACGATTTTTTTCACTGGAGTAGTTTTTTTCACATCATCATTTAGAAAAATTTAAAATTGCCAATAGAAATTGTGATCGATTTGAAATTAGGAATGTGATATTTTATTTTACTTTTTTTAGTCATAATAAATCTTAAAAAATATCGATAGTTACCAATTTCTATCTAAAGTTACCGTTATTTTATAAAATGTAGAAAAAGAAAATTAACAATAAGTTAAAGCGTAAAAAAGTAAAATACACAAACTAATTTCACGTCAAATTCGTAAATTTTCAAATAATAATTTAATAAATATAATCTTGAAAAATATAAAGTTGCCTTCTTCATACTTGTTCCATGCTATTAAATCATAATAATATTAACATCATTTCCTTATTTGAGATATTCGATGCCGCAACACTCACGCGTCTTTATCAGCCAAGTCTGTAAGTTCTGCTTGTCCAATCTTCCTTAAATCTAAACTTAACCGAAATTCTAAATTTTCCAGGGGTAACAATAACAAATACAACGATTCGTATGACAGACGACGATTAACAGCTCGACGTAAACGACACGAGTACGTCATGAAAAAATCAGGCAAGACTGACAAACTAGACATTCAAGACAAGAATGACAAACAAGTGACTGACACGACACCTTCAGGACAAACTGACAGTCAAAACTTACAAGTTAAAAGTGACAACGTTGAGGTAGGGAGTAGAAGAAGGCGACAAAGGAAGTTTAAAAGTCTTAAGAAAGAAAATGAAGTGTCATGGTGAAGATAAAGTTACTGACAATATTGACTGACGGTAGGTATATAAGTGAAGGTTTGATATGCTTAGGGGATGGCGCCAGAGTAGCCCGCAAATTCAAATTCTTGAATTGAATAAAATAATATCATCAATAAACTTAAGGAAACAAATTTATATAAATAAAACTACGAACTAGCGTTCTCAACGCTGTCCACTGGTAATGCATCCAAAATACTGGCGGCGTTGCCACGTTTTATGGCAACAAACGTTTAGCCTCTGCCCAAGGCAAAAGTCAGCCTTAGTCGTAGACTGATCCATGAAATATTCTGGTAATAAGATAAAATTAACTTAAATAGTTTTGTATAGTTATAAAGCCCATGTGTCAGTGCTATCATTGAGTTGACGATGCCCTGGTGGTTGAGAAAATATCATGCACACTTAAATGTCTCGCTGATAGTGTCATATGTGTCTCATTTTGTTCCCTTCTAAATGGTTGAATGGGGCTGACCCAAGCGTCATGTTTGCGAAAGGGCGCTGTCAGTTGGGGCTGATCGCTCTTGGCTGCCACAGTTTCTTTTGCTTTTTTTATTGATATTTTTGCTTTTGAATGAATAAACTTTATTTCGGGTGGCATAGAAAACTAATATAATATTGTTAAACATACACAGACATACATTAAAACAGATTCCATATCATTAAAAAACAGATTAATATCATAAAAACAGATGCAATATCATTAAAATAGATTCAATATCATTAAAAACGGATTGAAAATCATTAAAACAGATTCAATAGCACTAAAATAGATTCAATTTCATTAAATAAATTAAATTAAATTTCTTGGAATAAAAATAATGAGTAGTTAAATTTAGAAAGAACAATAAAAATATAATTTTACCTGCCCCAAGCCCTATATATGGGCGCATGTAATGCCTGCCAATGCTGCAAAAGGCCCGTCCAACCTGTTTGCGACAACGTTGAGAAGACTGCTACCGCTGTCCCGCACCTTTTACTTGGACGCTCTTAATGTGCACGTCTTTCTATATACATTCTTCTCAAATTTGCCCATTCTTTTCCATAGAGATCTACGCTTTAAAATGGTCAACTACAGTTCTTTCTCAAGTTAGTATGCCTTGTGACTGGGACTGTAGCTTCATCATTTTGTTTCTTGGCATTTAAAAGTGCCTTTATTGGTCTAATCGAAATAAATGCTTTGGGTTCGATACATTATTTAGGACGACGGGAACTGACGCTGCCATAGTTCTTTATTTTGGCGTTGTATTGATGATTTTAATTCTGTTACGATCGCGAATCATATTTAAATCTACATACAATCTCACAGAAATATTGCAAAAAACGCAAGTAATTTGAATTTCGCGATCTTCCCTGGCGCTTCAACCTTAAAAATGTTTATAAATCACACTTGACATGATTGGCCATTGCTTTCTTAAAACTTATTTTTAATCTGTTGTCAATGTTTTATTTTTATCAAATAATAATTATATTATTTACTTGACAGCAGATTCGATAAGGCTTTCAGAATGTATGTGAACAGAATGCCTGACTGACGATTTTGAATAGTCACGTCGACTTATCAAGCTATACATTGTCAGCTTAACCTAGCCTCGTTTTGTATATAATTCCTGTACAATAAAAAATCCGCATAAATTGATTTTGTTTAGCGTGATTGGTCGTCGTGTGTACGTAAATAAAATTAAATAAAAAATTATCGAGCCGAAATTGACTGACAAATTAATTATTAGCAATGATAATATTAATTAAAAGGTCAAGTTTTACAAAAAAAAAAAACGAATCTGAGGTTTTTCAGTTATTTGACCACTGGAAGCGACAAAATTAAATTTTTTTAAGTATTTTTTTTTGTTAAAATATTTTATAATACTTACTACTTAACAGTTACTTTAGTTCTTTTAAATGTTATTAATATTTTTTATAATATTTTTTTTTTGTTAAAATATTTTATAATACTTACTACTTAACAGTTACTTTAGTTCTTTTAAATGTTATTAAAGTATATTATCGCACCTATGTACACTAATGCTTACCTAAATAATTCATACAATAAACTGTCTACGTATTCAAATGTATCATAAATATAGAAAGAAAGAAGATTTTTATATTTATATATATATTGGTAATTGTATAAGTGGCACATACTTTCTAAAACCATAAAATGTATTTTTTGCCATAAAAATCATTATTAACTCTAAAATTAGTAATTTTAATGTAAATATAAATTGTATTTTAACTATATTTTTGTACCTAATTATACAATAATTAATGTACTTATGTAGTTTTACTTTTTTATTCCCTGAACTATCTGCCATTATTCTTTACAGTTAATATAATTATAGTATTGGGATCATAATGAACACTTGAAACGGGATAATTACCATGTTGTTATTTTTATCGAGTTTCCGATATTTCGGCGATGTTGCAAACGCAATGATCACGGATGAACTGAAGTTATTGCGGGTGGATGTTTACGAGCAGACAAAACGATCTACCCTCTTTCTTATTCGTTTTTTGCGTTCGTTACCAACACCGTCACTCACAAGTCGATTTTGCTCTCGACACACAAAACTCACACGTATCAAGTAGCGATCTTTTTTCACTACTTTTTGGGTTTTTACACAAGTGAACTACTGGATTCCAGGCTCTTAATAGTTGAAACCCATCCATGTTCCTTCTTCCTTTGCCCTTTGTGTTCCAGGGCCGCGCTAACTAAGTCTAATTGTTACGCCTAACAGGAACTCTATAATGCATTTGAATGAACTATCTTTTATTCATAATATCATTCACTTCCTTTAAAAAAAATATTACATTATACGCGATATTGAATCTTGAATAGGCTTTGCAAAGTTCTGTTAAGTTTCACTATTTCCGTAAAATGTGTTTTAACACACAAGGAACTCGTGGTTATACAGCGTGTTGTTTTGCATCCTCGTCAAATTCAAGGACGTAACTATGCTAATGATTCTCGACCCGAATCGATAATAAAATAAGTAGGTTTTTTTTTTTTTACTTTTTTCGTATTTTCAGAAATCGGTAAGTGCACACAGGTGCGTGCATGCCGCTGTATGATACGTATGCGCCGACGCTCACGCACACTGTTCTGTGTGTTCTGTAGGTGATTCTCTACTTTTGAAGTGAAATATTCTGTAATACTGTTAAATTTAAACACACAGAGACAGATCATAAAAGCGCCGTATATTATTATTGATCAGGTACCGTAATTTTCATTGATTATTTATGACTTTTACTAGCACCTCCTAAATTTTGACGAGGATGCAAATCAACATATTGTATAGGTAAGAACTTGAGGTAAGAAAAGAAAGAAAGAATAGACAAAAAGAAAAGAAACAAAATTAAGTAAATAAACAAAAAACAATATACAAAGCATCAGCTTTTGCCCGCGGCTTCGCTCGCGTTAAATTCGGGGTAATACAGTTTCCCTTTCCTGATTTGCAGGTACCTGCTACCTGCAGTGTTTGCCCTTGCGCCTTATTGATTTGTAATAGCAAAGTCTAAGTTTTCCCTTTTCTTCCCCCTTTCTCCCTCATATAACACTTCTTTAAAAAAAAAAGCCTATGTCCGTCTCCTGGGTCCCAACTATCTTTGTACCAAAATTCATCAAAATCGGTTTAGCCATTAAGGCGTGAAGAGGTAACAAATAAACAATCTCACTTTCGCATTTATAATATTAAGTAGGAAGTAGGATATTATTAGCAAGTAGGATATAGCTGCCGTACGCAGCTTCGCCCGGGTGATATCGAAAAAAAGTATCCTATGTGTTATTCCAGACTATAATTTACCTCTGTGCCAAATTTCATCAAGATCCGTTTAGCAGTTTTGAGTAACAAACACCCATCCTCACAAACATTCGCATTTATAATATAAGTATAGGATAGTAGGATTCTATCACCAAGCAAACAAAACCGCGGGGCAGCTAGTGTCATATATTTCGTGGAAAGAACAGAAGTCGCTCTCAAGAACAAGATGCGACATCAACGCACATAACTAGATACACTGTATCATCAAGCTACAACCTTGACGAGACATGCAGAGAGCGGGCGAGCATGCAAACTCTTTAATATTAATGCTGCATTCTAGACGCACACATACATACTTAAGTACATAGTTACTGTTATATATTGCATTGTGTTTCTGTGTGGGTAACTGTTAGGTTGTGTTCATAATAACGTTTGGTTTGGTTACGACTTTTAATTTACAAGGTCTGTGTTCTGGAATGTTCTGTAAATTCGTTTTTAACCGATTTAAAACTCAATTCGACTGTTTTTTTTGTACGTTTGTTATGCTATTTCTCCATTAATTGTGAGCCCATTTTCAAAATAAATGTATGATTGAAAGGGTATAATCGCGAAGTGGTCCCATTTAAATTTTATCTATAACTAGCTTTTGCACGCGGCTTCGCTCGCGTTAAATTCGGTATAACACAGTACCTGCTACCTGCAGTTTTTGTCTTTGCACCTTATTGATTTGTAATAGCAACGCTAAGTTTTCCCTTTTCTTTCCTCTTTCTCCCTCAAATCCCACTTTTTTTTAGAAAAAATAAGCCTTTGTCCGTCTCCTGGTTCCCAACTATCTTCATCGAAATCGGTGTAGCCATTAAAGCGTGAAGAGGTAACAAACAAACAAATTCACTTTCGCTTTTTTAATATTAGTAAGGATGGTAAGATAAGAATAAGGATTTTATTGCATTCGGTACTTTATGAATTATCTTCTATAATACCTATATATGTATATATTTTTTTAATAATTGTTTATGGACGATATGCTAATATCTTTAAGTAGAAATGGAAAACTAAAACTCGATAAGTTTTTGTGTGAAATACCATTATACCACAACTAAAAAGAATGGCATCTCGAAGTTAAACCTATAAGGTTGTCGTCAGCTTAACCGGGCAATTCCTGTGGATGCTAAAATCAATCAATCAAATCAATATATTTTTATTTCACACAGGCCTACATGGGCACTTATAAAACGTCGAGAAAAGGTGCACGGTTCGGATTGGTCGTTTCCTATGGAGAAGAACCGGCAAGAAACTCCATGATTACTCTTTTAAAATCATTTGGTTTTACAATGTTGTTGTTACTGCTTTGAACTTAAATAGCTTCGGGAGTAAGGCCTCCAGATAGGCGAAAATCTTAAAATCTAAGCGACTACACGCTAGGACACTTCCAGTGGAGTACGGGCCTCGGCATAGGGCGTCGCTGGGGGAGGACAGCTTAGGGACAGGGTGGGTTTGAATGAGCCTTTAGTCCGTCCACATTACACCAATTATATTTACATTAATACCATGTTATAGATTAAACTTTATTGCCCCAAGAAAACCCTACAAAAAATCTTGCATATAAACTCAACAAAAGAATAAAATCGCAAAATATTTCTCACCAATGTAACTTAGCCTTAAACACTATCACTTTACCCAACTTGGAGGGGCAATAAGGCAGTAAGCTTTATACCATCGCCACAATAAGACGTGGCGCAAAAAAAAAACTAAAATAAGTGTTTTCTCTTAGACATCTGTGACAAAGTGCAGTGAAAAAATAGTGTTATATTTTTGAACGCAGAATAACGGTAATATTTTTAACACGTTTTTTTTTTAACGTTATGTAATAACTGTTATTTTGGTAACGTAATATCCGAAACTTGTTTTGTAATCGGAACGCGGTTTTGTGTGTATATTCACGGTATTGCCTGTGATGTATGGGCAGGGAATAAATTATTGCTTTTATGTCATATTTTAACATATTTTGATGGAGATTTTCTTACTCTCTAAGAAATTTAGATAGCTGTTATTTGTTGAAATTAAGATTTATTGCGTCTTTAATAAGAAATTAACGATTTAGTCTACATAAATTAGCCCGACAGTTATATTCTTAAGTGAAATTCGATGAGGAGAATTCTGCTGGAAATTCTGTCAGTTGGGATTTTTTTAATCTTAACATATAAAAAAATATATATATATATTAGTCACAATACATATACTCAAAGTTGGCTATTATCGTGATTATTCATATTTGGACAAAGAGAATATGGATGAAACAAAATATAATGCCAATTCAGAACTTTTCTTCATGCATTTAAAATGGTGATAATCATAGTTAAAAAATATAATTATATATATATATATTACATTTTTAGGGACTGAGAAAATAACTTCAAATAATTTTTTATATGATTAGGTTACAGGGCCTACAAACGAAAAATATTAAAAAAGATTCTATATTAAAGCACTGTCTGAACGCTTAGCTTCCTTGTTTATTGTTGTTAGGCACGCCTCTTTTAAGGGTCCTCTATTAGCATTTTTTACCCTTTTTATTATGAAAAAATCAACCTTCCAAGTCTACGCAGTCAAAAGATATGGCTGTTTATTTCGCAAGTTGTACTGAACCCTCGGTGCGCGCGTCTGGCTCGGTCTTGGCCGGTTTTCTGTTCTTTCTGTCTTTACTAATAAAAACTTCTTAATACAAGGAAATCAATCTTTTTAATCCATTTCTCGTTTTCTAAACAGTACAATATTGCATCACATACTTGCTATTCAAACCAGGGTAAGTAGAAAGAATACTAATACACTTAGTATAACGAACTATGACTGTGTACTCACTGAACACTGTTGAGCAACTTTGCAAGCAACCTGTTTGTTGTATTGCCTAATTTTATGTTCGATATTGACATACTTTACTATTATTAACTTGTTTCGTGGTTATTTCTGGTTTCTGTCAACCAGAAAGCTAATAAAGGGTATCGTATTCCGGATTTTCGGGATGTTCGAAAAAGATACCTCAGCTCCGAAACATTTAGGGCAAAAGAAGGAACATGGGATTGAGTCAGCAAAAGTCTAAATTCCCCTCCGCTCCACCAGGATGGGGGAAGTTATTTAATGATTCCCCATTCGCAAAAAAAGGCATCGTGTTACCAATTTACTGTGCTTGTGGAGGTAAACAGTCCCTCAAATTTCTTCCTCACACAGTGAGGAAACCAGGATACTGAGATTTACATACATACATACTTTGGCCTCTTTTTCCCTCTCCATCCATCAACACAACAATTTGGCTGTTTGTCTATGTGAGTTTAAATGTTTGTAAACGCACCCATGATACAGGAGAAATTCCTAATGTGGGGCAACGTTAAAAAAAAAACAGATCCATCACTCTTTTAGTCACATGTGCTTCGTCCCTCCTCACTACATGTCCATACCAAGACAAACGATTCCCTTTAATTTTTTTCTGTAACAGGCGCAACTTACAAACATTATGAAAAAAATAATTGTACAGATAGATGTTGCAATACATTTGCAGCCTTTTTTGTAGCCCCGTATGTACGAATCCTTATCTACAACTCGTCAATAACTGTCACCTTGATTTCTTAAGGAAGTTGTTCTTAATACGTAAGAGATTGTCACCTTCGTGTGTAAAATGCTACTTTACACAACACCATATTATCAGGCTTAAACATTACTAGGTTCCGCCCGCGACTTCGTCCACGTGGCATAGTTACTTTGGGCTAACGCTAACTTTAACCCGCGTAATGATTGAAAAAAGATATCTTTCTTTTCCCTTTTCTTCCTTCTTCATCACTTTTTTTAGCCTATGTCCGTCTCCGGGGTCGCAACTATCTCTGTACCAAAATTCATCAAAATCGGTTTGGCCATTTAGGCGTGAAGACGTAACAAACAAACTCACTTTCGCTTTTATAATATTAGTAAGGAAGTAAGAATAAGGATTGTACATACTCATTTATCAAGGCTCCGTTATAGATATACCGTGGACCCGGAACATAGAGGGCAAAAGAAGAAACAATTGGATTTCCGAAACGCAAAAAAAAGGCTCTGTTATATGACTGCTTTTTTTTTTCGGGTGGGAAATCATCCAATGACTTCCCCCGCTCTGGGTGGAGCGGGGGGGTATGTCAGACTTGTACTGACTAAACCCACCCATGTTCCTTCTATTGCCCTTTACGTTCCGGGGCCGCGGTATCTCTTTCGAACAACCCGCAACCCCGGCAGGTTATATGACTGCTCAGTTGGACTCGCGGTAGCTTGAAGTCCTGGGTTCAATTCCCGGGGCAAGCAAGAAGTGTTTTTCCATTAGGAATTTCACAGTAATAGCCGGAAGTTTGGAAGTTGGCGGTAAGATACCCCGTGCCTCGGAAAACATGCTAAGCCGTTGGTCCTGCACCTGACCTCTCTCCTGTCGTGTCAGATTGCCGTCCAATCGGACTGGGAGAGTGAAGGAACATAGAGTGCACCTGTGCCTGCATTTCATTATGTCCCACGCAGATGGCTAATCTCTTAAATGTTGTACTTACCAAAACCCATCCAAGTTCCTTCTATTGCCCTTTATATTCCGTTCATTCCCATTACTTCGATTCATTAGTTCGATCGTGGAACTAGTGAGATTTTTTTTCCTCATATGTTCGACCGTCGAATTAATTAGATTTAAAACAGTTCTACTACTACTCCCATGACAAGGTAACTCACCGTTTCCGAGAAAAACGATCTTTTGTTAACTAACCTCAAACACTCAAATATTGCTTAAAAGGCCTCTACTTCTGGGTGGTTTAAAAAAAAACAACCACGAAGGAGGTGGCGGGGTCTGTTCGCTCGCTTCGCTCGCACACTTCGACCTCGTCACCTCCTTCTTACCTAAATCTATCCGAGTCGGGGTGCCCCTAAGTCTGTTGACGGGGTAGTCGACTGCGGGTCCCCTACCTTCTGGGTGGTTTAAATAAAAATTCTCACTAGTTCGACAGTCGAACAACTGAGAAAAAAAATCTCACTAGTTCCACGATCGAACTAATGAATCGAAGTTATGGGAATGAACTTTATATTCCGGGGCCGCGGTATCTCTATCGAACAAAACCCCGTCAGATAGTGGCCCTGGTAAGCCCCTCTAATGAAACTTAGACTTGAGAAATAGAAATACATACTTATAACAAACTTACTGTGTATGCCGCCTTTCAACCGATGTCAACACGATCGGTTATCCAACAGCTCGTAGGTTGAGCAACCATTGACAGCTTATTGAGTTGACGTTTGTATTTTTATGCTTATTAGTTGAATTAGGCTTAAAGAAATCAAAGTCAAATGAGATAGAGGTCTGATAGAAAGTGCGAAACATTACGCTTGTTAACTGCAGAGGGCTCAGCAGAGTACCTAATGATAAATGGTGT
The DNA here is from genome assembly GCA_905475445.1 of Ochropleura plecta. Lineage (NCBI taxonomy): Eukaryota > Metazoa > Arthropoda > Insecta > Lepidoptera > Noctuidae > Ochropleura > Ochropleura plecta. Next base: position 1,438,230 of record FR997750.1, on the reverse strand, counting down.
TTATTTTGCAAGTAGGTTTTCACAAACACGATTGCACGTCTTTTTTTTTAAACTAGATGAGGCCGGTGTTTCGTATCCGACTACTCTGTGAAGAAAAAGCCGAAAAAAGGTCATAGTCTCTCTTAAGGTTCAGACAAAAAATCTTGGTCAACTTACATGAGGACTATGCAGATTAGTGTCTGAAATGGTCTTTTTAAGAAAGCACCATACAGATTGAGTGGACCTTTCCAGTCAGTGCAAGCATTTGTCAGTTATCATGTAGCTCGACTCAAAACCCCATAAGTGTAGGTCCCTTTTAGTACTCAACTGCCAGACAATCGTCAAAAACAAACAAAGTAAATAAAAGTTTGTTACGTCTTCAAGCTTTAATGACTAAACCGATTTAAATGAATTTTGGTACAGAGATAGTTGGGACCCAGGAGACGGACATAGGCTAACTTTGTTTTTTTAAAGTGAAAAATGAGGGAGAAAGAGGGACGAAAAGGGAAAACTTAGCTTTGCTATTACAATAAATCAGGCGCAAGGGCAAAACTACAGGTAGCAGATACCTGCAAATCAGGTAACACGGGGGATCCGTGTTACCTGATTTGCAGGTATCTGCTACCGTACTACTGCCCGTGTTACCCTAAATTTAACGCGAGCGAAGCCGTGGGCAAAAGCTAGTATTATATAAAAACGTACCTGGCGAAATGTGTATTAGAGGATCATAACTGCCATACCTTTCTTGAATTACAAGCTTGATGTTTTGAATATACTTCGTAAGCAGTTTCTTTTAAATACTCGTTAAAATTGCAAGTCTAAACAGTTTGGCAACAACTTATTTATTCTTCCTAAATGTTTTGTAGAACTAATTTCACAGATCTTGCCACAGACGAGTTTGTAACAGAAAAAGGACTTTGAAATATATTTAGTTTGTTTGTAACTTATATAGTTAATAATAGCAGCCGCTCGGGTCGATCTTTAGGTTAAGCCGCGCTTGCCTAGGTTGGTCTGTGGATGGGTGACGACCCGTTACATACCGAGTTTCCTCCGTGCCTCGGAAAGCACGTTAAGCCGTTGGTCCCGGCTGTCATTTGTAGATCTTTGACAGTCGTTACAGGTAGTCACTGTTCCGAAAGTCTGACAACCAGTCTTACCAAGGGGTATCACATTACCCAGTACTAACTGGGTTGTGGAGATCAGATAGGCAGTCGCTCCATGTAAAATACCTGATATTCAGCTGCATCCGGTTAGACTGGAAGCCGACCCCAACATAGTTGGGAAAAGGCTAGGCAGATGATGAACTTAGTAGTAACTTAATTAATACACAGTCATACAAGAAAAACTAGCTGGCACCCGCGGCTTCACCCTCGTGATATCGAAAAAGGATCTCGTGATAAGAAAGAAAAAGGTGAATGTTTTGGAGGATGGATGGATGGATGTTTGTTAATCTTTCACGTCAAAACGCCTTAACGGATCTTGATGAAATTTGGCACAGAGGTAGATTATGGTCTTAAATAACACATAGAATAGTTTTTTTCCGCGGGGGCTAGCTAGTGACAAATATTGTGATATTTGACAAACAACATACTACAAATCCAGAATCTGTGGCAGCTTCTGCGAAATATCTAAAAGAAAAACCTTATGACAATTTTCACGACCAGAGAATCAAACCCAATGATGCTGGGCCGTCGAAATTGGTACCACTAGACTACTAAGCAGTAGGCATTTGTTTAAGTATCACCTAGTATTGGTGAGACCGGGTATTATTGCTTAATATCTAAGTAAGAGGTACCCCGGTAGACGAGAGTTGAGTGTATATAATATATAATAGTAATTCGTGCTCTAATTTATTGAATGTTGGCTTCCTTGTGGTTAGTGATGGGATTAGTCTTGGTGCGATAGTTATCGATAAAGTCAAATTTTGTTGGCTATAGAGATTGGATGTTTGATTGGTGTGTTAGTTTATCTATCGTTTTTTGATATTCTAGAGTTTTATGAATTTCTAAGCTTGTTTTATAGTGCCGAAAGTGCAATGAGCAATAGAAAGCTTTCTGACCGTCCGTCTAGTGATGACAGGCCGTGTCGACGGCGCGTGCGTATTCCACGCGTGCCTCAAAGAGATGTCAGCAAAGCAAGCACTGCCTGCCGGGGTTGCGGGTTATTCGAAGGAGACACCACGGCCCCGGAACACAAAGGGCAAAAGAAGGAATATGGATGTTAGTCAGTAGTAATCCGTTCCGTTCAGAGTGGGAGAAGTTAGTTGATGATTTCATCTGTCTATTAATTGGAAAAACAATACCAGTGAAATTCTCTAAAACACAAAGGCAAAAAATATTTAATAACTAGCTTTTGCCCGCGGCTTCGCATGCGTTAAATTCGGTATAACACAGTACCTGCTACCTGCAGTTTTTGCTCTTGCGCCTTATTGACTTGTAATAGCAACGCTATGTTTTCCATTTTCTTCCCTCTTTCTTCCTCATTTCTCACTTTTTTTTAAAATGCTAGCCTATGTCCGTCTCCAAGGTCCCAACTATCTCTGTACCAAAATTCATCAAAATTGGTTTAGCCATTAAGGCGTGAAGACGTAATAAACAAACATACAAACACACTTTCGCTTTTATAATATTAGTAAGGATAACTCGATAAAATATCCATGTAATAGGAAAATATTACACAAACAAAAAACATTACAACTTAAAACTTATTAAACAACCGATAATGCTGCTTTCACCTCAACGAACCAAGCGTGAAGTTTATCTAATTTATCAATCAACAAACTTACTGTTTCAAGAATCGATTGTAACAATATCCCTTTGGTAAAATCCACAACGAAATTAATTTGGCTTAAATGAGATCCATGAATTTAATGCTCAAACATGATAAAATTAGTCATCATCTGCCTAGCCTTTTCCCAACTGTGTTGGGGTCGGGTTCCAGTCTTACCGGAGGCAGCAAAATATCAATATTTTACATGGAGCGACTGCCTATCTGACCTCCACAACCCAGTTAGTACTGGGTAATACGACGTCCCTAAGACTGGTTGTCAGACTTTAGCGACACTGACTACCTGTAACGACTGTCAAAGATGATAAAATTAGAATACACTGTAATAGGTATTAATTTATTTAAGCTGTACATAGGCGTACTTAATGCTATAAGACATTCTCTACCAGTCAATCTTTTGGTTAAATAAGACGACTTTGTGAGAAAAATATAATAACCGGCCAACACCAAGGGTTCCGTACAAACTTACGACATAAACGGCCGTACTTTTTGCCTGCGTAGACTTAGAGGATTGATTTCACAGCACAAAGAGATCACGGAGATAGGTATATGGTTTCAACAATTTCAACTCGATACCTATATGCGTTCCTTAGATAAAGGGTCTTGACAGACATACAGACAGACCGACAACAAAGTGATCTAATAAGGGTACCGTTTTTGTTCTATTGAGGTTCGGTACCTTAAAAAGAAAATAACAACTTATTTACTTATATCCTACTATCATAATCCAATTGCAAATGTTTGTTTCTCTTTCACATTAAAACGGCTGAACGGATCTTAATGAAATTTGGCACAAAGGTAGATTATAGTCTGGAATAACACAAAGATACTTTTTTTATATTACATGGGCATAGTCGCGGGCACCAGCTAAAATTAATTACTATGACTAATCTTCTAGTTGGGAGTTCTTCATTATGTAGATAATGGAATAGATTTTTAAACCATGTCAAACATCGTATTAAGAGAGTTTTCAATAACCTTCATTACTCAATTGTACCATATTAACTGAAACTTGGTGCCGTTGTTTCTGAAATTTTCTTTCACATCAAATCAAATTTTATTTCGGAATTATTTCCATAAATTTGTTAGTAAAAAAGGTAAAAATAGCCTAGACGTATTAGTAAAACTACAATAAGAAATAACAAGAATTAAAATATTATTTGGGTGAAGTAATTGTAATTGTAATTGACGGGCCTGTTGGTCTAGTGGTTAGTGGCCCTGACTGCTGAGCCGGAGGTCGTGGGTTCGATTCCCACCCAGGACAAACTTTGTGTGATGAGCATGATTGTCTGTTCTGTGTCTGGGTGTGATTTATCTATAATATGTATGTATTTATAAATTATATAAGTATGTATATCAGTTGTCTGGTTACCATAACACAAGCTCTGCTTAGCTTGGGATCAGATAGCCGTGTGTGAGTTGTCCCAAGATATTTATTTTTATTTATTTATTTATTTAATTCAAAACTAGACAAAAAAACACACACTAAAGGAAAAAAAAACATTAATTAACATGGTCAGAGTCGTTGTTGTTTCTTGTTGTTGTTGTTAGCTAGAGGCCCATAGACAATAACCACACGACAAAAAAAAACCTTTTATATCGTGACTTCCCACATCATTATCATTTTCCTGCCCTTGTCCCATTCTATTTCAGGTTGTCCCAACACATTTTCGTCCTCCATTTTCCCCTGTCAGACGTCACACGGTAATCCTTACTAATATTATAAAAGCATAAGTGAGTTTGTTTGTTTGTTACGTCTTCACGCCTAAATGGCTATACCGATTTTGATGAATTTTGGTACAGAGATAGTTGGGACCCTGGAGACGGACATTGGCTAATAGTAAGAAATGAGGGAGAAAGAGGGAAAAAAGGGAAAACTTAGCTTTGCTATTACAATAAATAAGGCGCTAGGGCAAAAACTACAAGTAGCAGGTACCTGCAAATCAGGAAAGAGGAACTGTGTTACCCAGAACTAAACGCGAGCGAAGCTGCGGGCAAAAGCTAGTTACTATATAAAATCAATACGACAACCAACAAATACCCTCAACACCAAATACAATCTATCGATATTTCTTTCCCCTCCCTAGCAAGGACTTGACAGCTTGCCACAGACATTACACAAGTGCTGCGACGGTTACGCAACCGACGTATTATCGATAACTCGTTTTATATCAGTAGCCGTTTTTTGTTTGTCTGTCTGTCACTAAGACAAGAATTCAGGTTGATTCTGTATTGCCTCAAAAATCGTGAGTTCGGGTCACGACTTGAACTAGTTTTTGATAAGAATTTTGCGTGGAAAGTCAGTTAAAATTAAATTAAGTTTTTGTGTTTTGTGGTGACAAATTAAGAGACCTTGGTTTAAGTAAAAATGTTACATAACAAAATTTTGATGAATAAATACTGACTCGTTTATCAAGTCTGGTCGTGAGTGCATAAAATCCAGTGTTTGGTTGCCTATGGGTTTTCTCCTTTCCTGATTTGCAGGTACCTGCTACCTGTAGTTTTTGCCCTTGCGCCATATTTATTGTAATAGCAATGCTAAGTTTTCCCTTTTCTTCCCTCTTTCTCCCTCATATTTCAATCTCACTTTTTTTAGCCTATGTCCGTCTCCAGGGTCCCAACTATCTCTGTACCAAAATTCATTAAAATCGGTTTAGCCATTTAGGCGTGAAGACGTAACAAACAAACAAACTCATTTTCGCTTTTATAATATTAAGTAAGGATTTGTGGGTTTTTGCTTGCTCGCCAACTATTACTTGGGGCAGCAAAGCATTGATAACCAAGTGGTGTGACCTGCCAAATCATATTATTATGTCTCCAGTTCAAACCCACGACACGAATCTTTGAATTTTTGGATCCATATGCGTATTGCTTTCTCACTGGTTTTGATCAAGGAAAACTTCGTGAGTAAAACCGAACAAGCACGTCTGGGAGATTTGTCGATGTTAATCCAAGTCAGGGAGGACACATGGGTGGCATGAAAACTCTGACACCAAGTTTAGCGCTAACAAGGTAAAAAAAGAAAGAAGATGTCTAATTCTTTTCACGGACTTAAAAAGTTTTGACGAAATTTATAACAAGCAGTTCGTACCAGCAAGATGTATTCATATTTTGGGGTATGATTGAGACCATAAGACTGAAAAACTTTCTCCATAGGACCACCATTGAAATTGCGAAAAAACTCGGTACAATTCTATTCATAAGTTCTTTAGTAAAACACAACCGTGTCGCCATCCTTACTAATATTATAAAAGCGAAAGTGAGTTTGTTTGTTTGTTTGTTACCTCTTCACGCTTTAATGGCTAAACCGATTTTGATGAATTTTGGTACAGAGATAGTTGGGAACCAGGAGACGGACATAGGCTATTATTTTTTTAAAAAGAGTGGGATATGAGGGAGAAAGTGGGAAGAAACGGGAAAACTTAGTGTTGCTATTACAAATCAATAAGGCGCTACCGAAATTAACGAGAGCGAAGCCGCGGGCAAAAGCTAGTATTGAGTTAACTAGTCCAAACGGAAGGCAGTTATAAACCTCGATTCAGAACTGGATTGGTCAATAAACATTAATTATAAGTATTTGTGATCCATACTTGTTCCATTCAGTATAAAAAAAAGGTTTTGTCTAGTAATGGGACGAAGCAGGGGGGAGGGGGGGGTTAATGTTATATTAAAACTGAAATTATTTCATGTTACACGGTTTTTTTCTTCATTCTCCCCTGTCAAGATCAAGCGAAGGAGGGGAGGGGACCCCCCCCGGGTTAATGTTATATTAAAACTGAAATTATTTCATGTTACACTCAAGTTACACGGTTTTTTTCTTCATTCTCCCCTGTCAAGATCAAGTTATTATCAACTTCTTTTTACCCGACTGCCAAAAGGAGGGTTATGTTTTTCAAAGCGTATGTTTGAATGTTTCTCTAATTATTAATAGTTTTTATTATTGTTTGTCGTCATTTGCGATAGCAAAAAATACCTTCGTTTTTTTTTTAATTAAATAAGACGTTTCTTTAAATTCGATTATTATATATTTATACGATACTTGATAATTTAAAAAAAAATCGACTTAACAAAAAACTTAAAAGAAAAAAATGGGTCCTGACTGACTGGACTTGTTTTTTTTTCTTTTAAGTTTTCGTCCTTTTTTTCTTCATAATTTCATTCCTCACACAATACATTTTACCAATAAAATCATACTCTACATGATTGAAACGGAGATTTTATACCAAGAACACAAGAACAAAATTTATGACAATTTTTTTGTACAAAAGACATCAACGCGCGCTCTGAGCTTTTTATATAAAAACTAGCTGTGCCCAGCGGTTTCACCCGCTGAGGTTTAGGGGTATGAAAAATAGATGTTAGCCGATTCTCAGACCTACACAATATGTACCCAAAATTTCATAAGAATCGGTCGAGCCGTTTCGGAGGAGTACGGTAACTAACATTGTGACACGGAAATTTTATATATTAGATTATGAATGTTTCAAAGAAATCTTATTCTCTTTCTTTTTACAAAAACTTTAATAAATTAATGATCGGAAAAAGACAGTGTTTATTAAAAAAATACTTTTTTTGACTACAGATTTGCGTATATGGTTTTAATATCATTTGAAACCCCCACGCGTTCCCGAGCTAAAGGGTGATGATGACATAGACAGACAGACAGGTGACCAAAAAAGTGATTATCTAAGGGTTCAGTTATTTCCTTTTGAGGAACCCTAAAAGGAGAGTACTTCCAAAATCATTAATTAACATGCCAATAGATATGATTAAGAAGTTCATAACGTTATATTAGTCATTACTAATATTACAAAAGCGAAAGTTTAAAATAAAATGTTTTTTACGTCTTCACACCTAAAAGGCTACACCGATTTTAATGAGTTTTGGTACAGAGATAGTTGGGACCCTGGAGGCGGACATAGGCTAAAAAAAAGTGAGATTGAAATATGAGGGAGAAAGAGGGAATAAAAGGGAAAATTTGGCATTGCTATAACAATAAATAAGGCGCAAGGGCAAAAAGTACAGGTAGCAGGTACTTGTAAATCAGGAAACGGAAACTGTGTTACCCCGAATTGAACGAGCGTGAAGCCGCGGGCAAAAGCTAGTTATTCAATATTTATAAGTTAGTTAATTTTTTAATGATCAAAAGTACTTATAATTAGAACTCAAATAAATATGGATTCCTAGCATAATCTTAATATTATTCCCTACATTATGAACCATCCACCATTATGATATTATTTCAATTGTGGCAGTTACAAACCCTTACTAATATTATAAAAGCGAAAGTGAGTTTGTTTGTTTGTTGCGTCTTCACGCCTAAATGGATAAACCGATTATGATGAATTTTGGTACAGAAATAGTTGAGGCCGACATAGGTTTTTTTTAAAGTGAGAAATGAGGGAGAAAGAGGGAATAAAAGGGAAAAAGCTTTGCTATTACAATAAATAAGGCGCAAGGGCAAAAACTACATGTAGCAGGTACCTGTAAATCAGGAAAGGGGAACTGTGTTACCCCGAATTTAACGCAATCGAAGCCAATAGCGGGCAAAAGCTAGTTAATAATATAATTGAGCTTAATTAACCTAACTAAACATTTAGTTCTTACTTTATTCATACAAATTAAATACTTAGTCGTGTTTGCATCGTGCAAATGGAGCTAAGAAATTAACAATAATTCGACCATAAACTAACAGATTTCTAAACGTTAGCAGTTTATAAATGCGGCCATTATATTGTATTTATTTATTTACGCAGTTATCTTAGTTATTTATTAAGATTTGTTAGGCATATGAGTATTTTAGAATGGAATAGTTCGGTGGTTAAAACATTGACTGTTTATATAATACAGCGTGTTGTTTTGCATCCTCGTCAAATTCAAGGACGTAACTATGCTAATGATTCTCGACCCGAATCGACAATAAAATAAGTAGGTTTTTTTTTTTTTACTTTTTTTGTATTTTCAGAAATCGGTAAGTGCACACAGGTGCGTGCATGCCGCTGTATGATACGTATGCGCCGACGCTCACGCACACTGTTCTGTGTGTTCTGTAAGTGATTCTCTACTTTTGAAGTGAAATATTCTGTAATACTGTTAAATTTAAACACACAGAGACAGATCATAAAAGCGCCGTATATTATTATTGATCAGGTACCGTAATTTTCATTGATTATTTATGACTTTTACTAGCACCTCCTAAATTTTGACGAGGATGCAAATCAACATATTGTATGTTGCGGTTCTTTTTGTGTGATGTGAAATCTTTTTTTTTTTTGTTGACGGCACGTTTGGCGCAGTGGGCACTGCTGTGCTGCGTATCGCGGGTTCGATTCCCGCACGGAACAAATATTTGTTTGGCCTACAGGTAGTTGTTTCGGGTCTAGCTGTTTGTGCATGTGAATTTAAATGTTGGTAAACGCACCCACGATACAGGAGAAATTCCTAGTGTGGGGCAAAGTTTTTCTAAAAAATCTCTCTCGCTCTGGGCGGAGCGGGGGATGGAGTGTCAGACTTGCAACCATCGGCAGGGTGACATATACCTCTGTCTAACACTTCGGTTATAAACGGCGTGGTGTTATGTTATGGTTATGTTATCTTAGTTCATAGGAAAGCTTATGGAGCTCGATCTTGGTTAAGCTGCGCTTGAATAGTTCAGTCCGTGGATGGGTGACCATGCATTACATACCGAGTTCCCTCTCCTCTATAACATGAGACTTACCCATAACTGGCAAAAAGTGGGCAGTAATAATTAGGTACACACAACAGCAAGTCAACATATTCTAAACTATTATAACCTGATCTCTCTACTGCGGATCGCACACCGTAGTTAAGAGATCAGGTTAAAATGGTTTGGGGTAAGTTGATGTGCTGTCGTGTGTACAACATCTTAAGAAACATAATTACGACTTTGTAATATCAAACCTACACATTGGCGTCTATTTTTAAAATAGTCCTGTTGAACAAAAATATACCTTTTTAACAAATAGAAACATCTTAAAACAAATTTATCGTTTACCTTATTTATTTGAAGTCGAACAGATATTAGTTCATAACGCCTTTTAAGGTGTTTTGAGAATTAGACAATTATTCTTTAGATCCAAAATGGATGATTGTATAAAGTAGTTAACATTTGATGGTAGGTACATCCTTTTTCTAAATAAGGTTTTATTGGTATGTAGGTGGTTTTAGTATGTCAGATGATAGCCGAATTTTAATTAAATGTAGGTCACCTTTGAGTCGGAGTTAGCTTCCTTAATAATTTGATCAAGATATTTTGTACCTCCGTGCCTCGGAAAGCACGTTAAGCCGTTAGTCCCGGCTGTCATTTGTAGATCTTTGACAGTCGTTACAGGTAGTTAGTGTTCCGAAAGTCTGACAACCAGTCTTACCAAGGGGTATTGTATTACCCAGTACTAACTGGGTTGTGGAGGTCAGATAGGCAGTCGCTCCATGTAAAATACTGATATTCAGATGCATCCGGTTAGACTGGAAGCCGACCCCAACATAGTTGGGAAAAGGCTAGGCAGATGATGATCGATTTGCCTGCCGGGGTTGCAAGTTGTTCATTAGGGGAGGGCTATGTCCAGCAGTGGACTAATATAGCCTGATGATGATGATGATGATGTTGCGAGTAGTTCGATAAAGATATGGCGGCCCCGGAAAATAAAGGCCCAAAGGAAGGAATATGGGTGGCTTTTGTGTGCAGTACAAGTCTGTACCTACATGCGGGCTATCTAAATAAACTGTATAAACAATCCTAAACGAATACTTACTATACACTCACACTATTACACACACTCGCGCAATCACCCACACTTATAATCACACTCGCATACGTCACACAAGTGCGCTACTTATTGTATTTTAATTTTGTTTTATATTTTTTTTCTTTGACTTTCCTTTGTTTTCAATTGCATACATTGCTTAACCTCTCAAGGACCGCCATTATTTACGTCAACTATCCGTCAAGCACCGCCGGGCGGGCTCTTATCGTGAGCGTAATCTGATTTTAAGACTTGTCTTTACTACAAATACAGTTTTAAATCGGTTGGGGTTTCGTGGCACTAATTTGTGCCAGCGGGGCTCAACGGTACCTTTTTATTATTTCATTATTATTTTAAGTCTGACCCCCCCCCCCCCCCCCGGCTCCGCCTAGCACGGAGGAAGTTATTTGATAACTTCCCATTCGCAAAAAAATAAGAAGAAGGTATTATTTAGCCACAAGCTGCTCAATTGCTCAATTGGCCCTACATCTAGACTAAACAAAAATAACATCCTTACTTTATATTATAAAAGCGAAAGTGAATTTGTTTGTTTGTTTGTTACCTCTTCACGCTTTAATGGCTAAACCGATTTTGATGAATTTTGGTACAGAGATAATTGGGAACCAGGAGACGGACATAGGCAATTTTTTTTATGTGGGATGTGAGGGAGAAAGAGGGAAGAAAAGGGAAAACTTGGCGTTGCTATTACAAATCAATAAGGTGCAAGGGAAACTTTGTTACCCCGAATTTAACGCAAGCAAAGCCGCGGGCAAAAGCTAGTCTATAATAAGTGATTGATAGCTCAAAGTTGAATCATAACTTATATTTGAAGTGGAACACTGCAAGAACAAACAAAAAATCGGTTGCACTTAAGTTCTCCCAGGTCATTGACCGTTCACTGACCCCATATTCATAACGAAGTGATTTACATCAATCTCTTCGTATTGCTTGTTAATATTCTACACAAATGGTTTAATGTCTTCTTGAAAAGTTGCTTTGTACAACTATTAAAATATAATAAAAACTTGCTGCCCATTTCCCGTGGGTAGTAGATATAGATAGACATTCCTGATAATTCTGATAAAGCTAACTTTTTATTAGTGAAAAAATGGTTAAAATCGGTCCAGTAGTTTTGCAGCCTATTCGATACAAACAACCAAAAAAACTTTCCTCTTTATGAACTAACTATCTAGCTGGCGCCCGCGGCTTCGCCCTCGTGATATCGAAAAAAAGTATCCTATATGTTATTCCAGACTATATTCTACCTCTGTGCCAAATTTAATCAAGATCCGTTCAGCCGTTTTGACGTAAAAGAGTAACAACCATCCATACATCCATCCGAGTATAAGATACTGTCTTGCGTGGTTTCACCCGTCGTTAATTACTGCCTTGCTCCCGTGGGTAGTAGCGTGATGTTGTATAGCTTATGTTAGTTCCTGATAATGTAGCTTCTTATTAGTGAAAAAATGGTTTAAATTGGTCCAGTAGTTTTGCAGCCTATTCGATACAAACAACCAAAAAAACTTTCCTCTTTATAATATTAAATAAATAAATAGTATAAGCTGCGCCCCGCGCGCGCGGTTTCACTCGCGTGGTGATAGAAATATACAATATATCTTTATCAAAAATTGCAGCCTGTGTGTTTTTCGAATATGTAAGCTATATTATTGTAAAGTTTCATTAAAATCCATTCAGTAGTTTTTGTGTGAAAGAGTGCGCGTATGAAACCGCGCAAGTTGTGAAATAAAATTAAAACATTAACCAAATAATTGATTCGTTGTACAGATGCCAGCAGGTCAAGCTACCCGAAACTGTCAATTTTTCCCAATGCACCTTGAACCTAATACTTTAGAAATAAAGTCGAAAATCTATCAAAGAAATCTGACAGATTCTAGTAGCTTGATGTGCAGGCGTCTGTACTGTACATTGGTAGTTAGTTTCTCAATACTGAATAGCAATAAACTAAAGTTAGTTGTATCATACAATTCTGCCATCCCCTTTGGAAATACAAGATTGATGTCAGATTTATGTTTCTGTTACTGTCCAATTTACTTAGATCCTCATTTATTCAGAATTCTAGTTTTATTAAAGCTCAGTGTATTTTGGTCTTGTATGCACTATTTACTTTCACCATACTGTAACTATGTTTTTGCTGTGGCTTTGCTCGCGTTTTGTAATAGTATGTTTAACTGTGAGTGTTTTGCAATGACATAAGTGTAGGTACTTGTTTTAGGTTGAATGGTGCATAGTTATTAATGTGGTTGCTGTGCGTGTGGTTCTCTATTCGATGTTTGGATGTGGCAGCAGTCGATCGTTCAGCCACTGCGTTAACCGTGCCGTCAAATTAAGAACTTCTTTTTAAATGTTGGTTAAACACTTTTTTTTGGGATGGGATAGATAGATAGATAGAATATTCTTTATTATGTACACCATACAAATAACAAAAATAAAATTAAACAACTTATAAATAGGGTGACACAATGGGCGGTCTTATCGCTATTAGCGATCTTTTCAAGACAACCTTTGGATGGATTTAAAGGAGGACAAACAGTACTGTAGGTAGTCTGTGGTGTAACATTTTTCAAATACAAAAAAAAACAAATACAAACTTAAATATAAATACATATAATATACATTTAAAATAATAATCATTAAGAGCAAAGAAGTATTTAATATTTTAAAATATCAAATAACTTCTCTGGGAGGAATGTCAGACTTGTACTGACTAAAACCCACCCATGTTCCTTCTATTGCCCTTTACGTTCCGAGGCCGCGGTATCTGTTTCGAACAACCTGCAACCCCGGCAGGCGGAGGCTCTGGCAGGCTCCTCTGCTTTGCTGACATCTCTTTGAGGCTTGGTTGAACACTTTAGACGCGGTTTTCTAAAAATAAAAATTTAATTTGTCGCATCATTAGATATCCTCATCTTTTCATCTAAGGCTGTGACTCCAACCTAGTCCAAGTAACTCATTTAATCAAATAGCTTATTGAAATTGGACGGCACGATTGGCGCAGTGGCTGAGCGATCGACTGCTGCGGTACGTGTCACGGGTTCGATCCCCACATGGAACAAATATTTGTATGACCCACAGGTAGTTGTTCCGAGCCTGGCTGTTTGTTTATGTCAGTTTAAATGTTTGTAAACACACCCACGATACAGGAGAAATTCCTAGTATGGGACACCGTTTTTTTTTTTTTTAAAGTCAGACTGACGGACAACAGTGATCTAAAAATGGGACACTTTTTTTTTTTATTCGGGTGGGAAATCATCAAATGACTTCCACCGCTCTGGGCGGAGCGGGGGGGCATGTCACACTTGTACTAACTAAAACCCACCCATGTTCCTTCTATTGCCGTTTACGTTCCGGAGCCGCGGTATTTCTTTCGAAAAAATGGGACCCTTAGTTCCGTTTTTTCGCTTTGAAATAAGGAACTCCATAAAAAGGTACCTTTTTTAAGTTATCTCTGTTTGGATCCAAGTGTACAATATTTTTGACGGGCCTGTTGGTCTAGTGGTTAGTGGCCCTGACTGCTGAGCCGGAGGTCGTGGCTTCGATTCCCACCCAGGACAAACTTTGTGTGATGAGCATGATTGTTTGTTCTGTGTCTGGGTGTGATTTATCTATAATATGTATGTATTTATAAATTATATAAGTATGTATATCAGTTGTCTGGTTACCATAACACAAGCTCTGCTTAGTTTGGGATCAGATAGCCGTGTGTGAGTTGTCCCAAGATATTTTAGATATTTATATAGGTACTTGTCCCTTTGGGATATTTGCAGTGAATGAAATAATATTTATAAATACCGGCTATATCACTTGCATATTAATCCTTACTAATATAATAATTATAAAAGCGAAAGTAAGTCTGTTTGTTTGTTTGTTACGTCTTCACGTCTAAATGGCCAAACCGTTTTTAAAAAGGGAGAAATGAGGGAGAAAGAGGGAAGAAAAGGGAAAACTTAGCATTGCTATTACAATAAATACAACATACTACTACAGTACTTTCACAAGTTATTATGCCTTGTGTCCGGGACTGTAGATTGATTTTGTTTCTTGACATTCAGAAGTACCTGTAATGGTCTAATTGAAATAAATGATTTTATTTGATTTGAATAAATAAGGCGCAAGGGCAAACAATACAGGTAGCAGGTACCTGCAAATCAGGAAAGGGGAATTTAACGCGAGCGAAACCGCGGGCAAAAGCTAGTAATAATTATAAATACCGGCTCTGTCACTTGCATATTAATTTAAAATATAATTACTGCTTCATAGCCGTTACAAAACGCGACCTTGATATATGACAACACTGGTTTCGAAATAGTAACCCCTTTTAAAACAAACTGTTTTTTCTTTGGCAATACTTATAGGTACGTCGTTGGTTAAATGCTCGCTAGCCTGACCACACAGCATGGCCTTGGGTTTGATCCCAACGCTAAGCAAAGTGTTCTTAGATTTTTAACCGACTTCAAAAATGAAGGAGGTTCTCAATTCGACTGTTTTTAGGGTTCCGTATCTCAAAAACAAAAAGCAGAACCCTAATTGAATCACTTTGTTGTCCGTCTGTCTGTCAAGAACCTTTATCTCGGGAACGCGTGGAGGTATCGAGTTGAAATTAAAAACCATATACTGAAGTCTGTGGTCTCTTTGTGCTGTAAAAATTAACCCTCTAAGACGCGTTGCCCACACGACCAACAGTCGAGGCGCAGTCGAGGCGCGGGCGCATTAGGCGCGTCGCCCACAAGATCAACAGTCGAGGCGCAGGCACATGACATAAGAGGCACGCCGCAACGAGATTTTCTTTACAAATGTCGTGTGGGCGACGCGCCTAACGCGCCCGCGCCCCGACTGCGCCTCGACTGTTGGTCGTGTGGGCGACGCGCCTAAGTCTACGCAGTCAAACGATATGGCTGGTTATGTCAAAAAACTGTAATCTTACCAATCACTAAACATTCTGCTGTAGTTGCGGGTTGTCTGAAAGAGATAGCGTTACCCCGGAACACAAAAGGCAATAGAAGAGACATGGATGGGTTTTAGTCAGTACAAGTCGGATACTCCCCTCCCGGTTGTGTTGCTGGGGAGTTTGTTCCGCCACTTCTTCCTCCCAGCTAAAACACTAGGAAGTGGCGAAGGGTAGGGCGTTTTGGGGGACTGTCTTGTGTACTGATGTTCAAACAGGGCTGCTACCCTACCATGACGTCTTAAAACAGAACTTATTCAACTGAGGGAAATATACAGAGCTATACAGGGTGTCTAGCATCATCTCTTTCTCACACAGGAATAAGAACTGCTATAAGATGTCATGGTAACCCTACTGATCATCAAGTTTGAATAAAAAACTTTTGATTTGATTTGCTCCACCCGGGGAGGGGAAAAGTTATTAGATGATTTCCCATCTGCAAAAAAAAACCTTTAACGGCTATGGAATGCCCTGCCCATGTCTGTAAGGAGCGCTCAAACCCTGTCCACTTTTAAAATTCTGGTCAAAAAGCACTACCTCTCTCCTTAAACAACAATATTAAATATTTCTTTGCTCTTCATGATTGTTATTTTATATGTATTTATATATAAGTATTTGTTTTTGTAAATGTTTTAAAAAATTGATTTAAAAAAATGTTACGCCACAGACTACCTACAGTACTGTTTCTCCTCTTTTTAAATCCATCCAAAGGTTGTCTTGAAAAGTTCGCTTTTAGCGATACGACCGCTCATTGTGTCACCCTATTTATAAGTTGTCTAATGTTATTCTTGTTACATGTATGGTGTACATAATAAAGAATATTCTATCTATCTATCTACCTATCGTCATGGTGAGGAGTCATATGTATGTCAAAGTAATTAAAAGCTTCTTACCTATCCACATATTCACTAGTAATTAACAATGTATTAAAACAAGTACTATATTCAATTAAGTATTCGTTTAATTGGGGTCATAGCCAATGGCTATACACGACAAGTAACTAACTAAGCAACACATCGTCAAGATAATTATATTCGAACGTATACTTTTAATTGATGATTGGAAATCATCTAATAAGGGGGGGGGGGGAGTGTCAGACTTGTACTGACTAAAGCCCACCCATGTGCCTTTCTTTGCCCTTTATGTTCCGGGGCCGCAGTATCTTTATCGAACAACTCGCCACCCCGTAAATTCTTACTTCCTTACTAATATTATAAAAGCGAAAGTGAGTTTGTGTTTGTTTTTTTACGTCTTCACGCCTAAATGGCTTAACCGATTTAAAAAAATTTTGGTACAGAGATAGTTGGGACCCTGGAAACGGCTTTAGTAAAAAAAAATTGAGATATGAGGGAGAAAGAGGGAAGAAAAGGGAAAACTTGGCATTGCTATTACAATAATTAAGGCGCTAGGGTAAAAACTACAGGTAGCCGGTACCTGTAAATCAGGAAAGGGGAACTGTGTTACCCCAATTTTAACGCGAGCGAAGCCGCAGGCAAAAGCTAGTCAATCGACAAGTAGAAAGATCACTGCACTTTTTTTCGACTTTTATAAGTGCCCATGTAGGCCTATGTGAAATATTTTATTGTTGTTTTTTTGATTGGTTAACGATCGCTTTATCTACAAATGGCATATAATTGCGCCATTGACTATATCCTCTTGGGTAGATGTCTAGGGCTGTGGGAACGTACGGGTAATTTTTCGCATTTATAATATTAATAGGATACAAAAAGTATACAGATACAAAAAAAAGGAGCTTGTGGCTAAATAATAGCAGCCGCTCAGTTCGATCTTTAGGTTAAGCCGCGCTTGCCTAGGTTGATCTGTGGATGGGTAACCACCCGTTACATACCGAGTTTCCTCGGAAAGCACGTTAAGCTGTTGGTCCCGGCTGTCATTTGTAGATCTTTGACAGTCGTTACAGTAGTCAGTGTCCCGAAAGTCTGACAACCAGTCTTACCAAGGGGTATAGTATTACCCAGTATTACATGGGTTATGGAGGTCAGATAGGCAGTCGCTCCAAGTAAAATACTGGTATTCAGCTGCATCCGGTAAGACTGGAAGCCGACCCCAACATAGTTGGGAAAAGGCTAGGCAGATGATGACAAAAAGTAAATTCCTCTATCAGAAACTTCAAGTAATACAATACACAAGTTGAAGTGACTTAACCAAAATTCGTTTTACCTTTGCGTTCAACTTTCACTTCGGCGCTTACGCAAAACTAAAGCGGTTGGCTCGCTCCTGGCATTACAATGTACCGCGGCGTTGCTTGCATACGCGATTAAATTAGATCACCGAATGGCGACATTTTAGATTAAATTTTGCAAGTATTTCGTTTTGTTGGAAATCTGTCTATGGGTATTGACTATCCTGCTAAATTTCTAGTCTAATTTGACAATTTAAATTAAATATTTTCCATTTGATATTAATTTTTAACCGACTTTAAAAAAGGAGGAGGTTCTTAATCAGTCAGAATATATTTTTATGTATGTTCACCGATTACTCAAAGACGCCTGGACTGATTTGCAAAATTCTTTTTTTGTTTGATAGGGTATACTTTCCAGGTGGTCCCATATCTATTTTATTTCTATTGCTTAGGTAGTTTATGAGTTATCGTCTATAATACACATTTTTTCTCAATGCCTATATGGATGATTTGCTCGTCACTTAGTAACAATGGAAAATGAATACTCGAAAAAAAAAATTTGATATAATTATGCTTATACCATAACTAAAAATGCTAAAATAAAAAAACTTTTTGTAAAAAACAACACCGACTTCCAAAAAAAAATGGAAAATAGCTTTATTTCCGGAAGTCGGTGGCAAAAAAGTCAAGGAAACTAACAAAAGCCACCGACTTCGGCTGTTGTTTGATGGACACTTGAGGGAGAGAACCTCAAACCAATCCTAGCTGACCGTCCAACCGTCTTGTGACGTCAGGCCACAAAGATGATGTCAGTAAAGCAGAGGGGCCTATCAGGGCTACTGCCTGCCGGGGTTGCGGGTTGTCCGGAACATAAAAGGCAGAAGAAGGAGCATGGATGTGTTATCTGCCAGCGTCTGTGTTCCCTACCACATACGACCCGTCTGCCATCAAAACAAGAGTTAATAGGCATCTTCTGGGCTCTCTCGCTCCATCGTAGACCTCATCTGTCGCTTACCATCAGGCGAGATCGAGGTCAAGAATGAGTTCATTCTAAATAAAAAAAAATATATCATCAGAAAAAATCTAATTCGTCTGTTAAACTTTACTCCGACCAGAGCGGGGGAAGTTAAAAGTTGTTCACCGAAAGCACCATCTTGTCATCTACCTGCCCTTTACCAACTAAGTTAGGGTCGTCTTCAAATCTAAGAACCAACAAACATAAAAAACAGTTAAAATTGAGAAAGACAAAGATCATTACCTCTCCTCTGTATTTTAATATTTTGTATCTATTATAGAAATGTATTGTTTTAGAATGTGCATAACATGTTATGCCTTATTATTTTTGGAGTTTACTCCTTAAGAATCGATTTTCATATATAAAGCGCCCGGTATGAGAAAAATGTGAGGTGTAAAATCTACTGATGAATGACCTCGTTACGTTTTTGGTGCAACTTTGGTGCAACCGCACCTATGGTGTTTGTCGTACAGTTGAATATTACTAGATGGCGCTTTATGAAATTTGTCGTCCGTTAGTGATATTTTTAATTATTTATATTTTATATATATTTATTTTTTTTACTTAAGGAGTAAACTCCAGTCGTGCGTCGGAGCTGACACACACACTTTTTATATTTATACATATACCTAGTTATGTATATTTAAGTTAGTGCTTATTTAATATTTTACATTTCTTCGTGTCATAAGAATCTGTCCCAGGTCTGCTGGAAGAGATTTCTTTATGAAATAAGCAGTACCTTTGTGCTCTTTTGTCTGTATGTATATTTTTTCCATCTCATGTGCTTTGTGTGTACATAAATAAATAAATAAGGTCCTCCTTTTTTAAATCGGTTAAAAACAAACTACTACACTCACGACTGATAAAATCTTACAATACAAGTTCTATAATCAGTTAAAAAACCTTTCGTGATAACATACAAGATATCAACCGATGTATGGCAACTCTGACAGGTTGCAACATTAAAAAGAAATAGGTTAGTATTATGAGCTATAGAACACATATGTGCTCAAAGTCTTGCTCAATTTGACAACGTATGATACCAGTTTTTAGTGCTAAATAATGATATGTGAATCTAGATTAAGGTTTGATTTATTTCTTAACCAATTGGCGCCCGCAGCTTTGCCCGCGTAATATCGAAAGAGAAAGTATCCTATGTCCAGACTATAATCTACCTCTGTGCCAAATTTCATCAAAATCAAAATATTTTTATTAAAACATAGGCCTACATGGGCACTAAATAAAACGTCGAGAAATGGTGTACGGTTCGGGTTGGTCGTTTCCTATGAAGAAGAACCGGCAAGAAACTCCATGGTTACTCTTTTAAAATCATTTGGTTTTACAATGTAGTTTACAGCGTTAGTACTTACGTATGAGAGGACAGGATCCGTTCAGCCGTTTTGACGTGAAAGAATAACAAACATCCATAAATTCATACATTCATCCATCCATCCATGCTCACAAATATTCGCAGTTTTAATATTAGTAGGATATTGGGCATTTCTAGAAGTTGTTTCGGTGTGTTTCAAATCAACTTGAATAATTTGTTTGTTCTTCTTACATAATACGTATTTCTTAGTGCATATGTCATACACATATTTTATTTCCTCTGTATAGCACATAATATATGTATTTCCTCGTGCACCAGAGAGATATCTCTGAAGCTCACGTAAAACACGAACGCGCCGTTGACATGGTCTGGTCCCTCCGCTGGAAGGATCCTCTTTTTTTGTTTTTGCAGATGGGAAATCATCAAATATCTTCCCCCTTCTGGGCGGAGCGGGGGGGGGGGGGGGGAGTGTCAGACTTGTACTGACTAAAACCCACCCATGTTCCTTCTAGTTCCTTCTATTGCCCTTTATGCTCCGGGGCCCCGGTATCTTTTCGAACAACCCGCAACCCCGGCAGGCGGTGGCCCTGGCAGGCCCCTCGGCTTTGCTGACATCTCTTTGAGGCGCGCGTGGAACACTAACGCGCCGTCGACACGGCCTGTCGTCAATAGACGGACGGACGGTGAGCTACCCCTTGCTCACCGTCCACAGGCCCGCATCTACGGTGGCCGGGAGTCTCGCAGTGCCCGACGTCCGGTGCGTCTCCCGCGGCTATTGGGTTGGTTTGAGGTTCTCTCCCTCAAACGCCCGACCACCTCCTTCGCTAGCATGACTGCTTTGCAGAAGTAGGTGACTGCTTCCCATTTCCTCTCGCTCCGGACCATGTACTGAACCAGGGCTGGACGCGAGAGATCGCCTTGAGACAACTGTCGAAGTTCTCACAAGCGAAACCGCGGAAATATAATAGCTTTTGCCCGCGGCTTCGCTCGCGTTAAATTCGGTATAACACAGTACCTGCTACCTGCAGTTTTTCCCCTTGCGCCTTATTGATTTGTTATAGCAACGCTAAGTTTTCCCTTTTCTTCCCTCGTTCTCCCTCATATCCCACTTTTTTTTAAATTAGCCTATGTCCGTCTCCTGGTTCCTAACTATCTCTGTACCAAAATTCATCAAAATCGGTTTAGCCATTAAAGCGTGAAGAGGTAACAAACAAACAAACAAACTCACTTTCGCTTTTATAATATTAGTAAGGATTAGTAAGGATTTACGTTCAGGCACTATTCTGCCTACACGGATAAACTTAACTAAGCTTAAACTCATAAGGAACAAAGTCAGATTACATACTATTATGTATCTAGAAACTAAAATCATGTGATAAAGCGATGTATTCTCTATTGTGTATTGTTTAAAAATGAAAGTGAGCTATACACATAGCTCACGACATTTTTAATTAAGGTTATTGGCGGGTACGCCTTGAAAACAATACCGTTCTTGCATGTATACGAACACTTATAACTTAATTGAAAGCCTGTTTACAAGTGTGCTGTTGGATTTTAAACCTTCATTGCTGAATCTAGCGTTGATAATTTAATAGCGCGGGTTTAGGCTCGTTTAATTAGTATATGGCCTAGCAGTTGCAGGTGCGTGTGTTAAGTACGAGGTACTTGGTACGATTCCCTGATCGGTCAAAATGTAAATTGATGACTCGGTTGACGCAGTGGCTGGACGATCGACTGTCATGCTGCGTGTTGCGGGTTCGATCCCCACACGGGACAAATATTTGTATGGTCTACAGATAGTTGTTCCAGCTGTTTGTGTATATGTGTTTAAATGTTTGTAAAAGCACCTACAATACAGGAAAAAAATCCTAGTCCTTGCTATCAAAACGGCTGAAAGGATCTTGATGAAATTTGACACAGAGTTAGATTATAGTCTGGAATAACACATAGAATACTTTTTTTAGATCATCACGCGGACGAAGCCGCGGTCGCCAGATAGTTGATATAATAATTTTAATATTATAAAAGTATGTAAGTCTGTAAAAGTGTGATCTATCTGTTTTTTTTTTTGGGGTGGGAAATCATCAAATTCAAATTCAAATTCAAAACCATTTATTTCAATTAGACCATTACAGGCACTTTTGAATGTCAAGAAACAAAACTAATCTACAGTCCCGGTCACAAGGCATAATAACTTGTGAAAGTACTGTAGTTGCATCAAATAACTTCCCCGCTCTGGGCGGATCGGGGGGGAGTTTGACTTTTACTGACTAAAACCCACCCATGTTCCTTCTATTGCCTATACGTTCCGGGTCGCGGTATCTCTTTCGAACAACCCGCAAACCCCAGCAGAAGTGTGATCTATATTGACTTTACCCTACTACTAGTTTACACATCTGCCACATCCTTTATGATACGCGGCGTGATATTATCTTATATTGTAAAATGAAAACAATAAAACTACAGCCAACAATACAACACTCATTACATTCGCACAAACAAAAACAAAAATGGCGGTAACAATTTTCAAATTAGCCGCGTTAATTGTCATTTATGACAGTTAATACAGACATTGAACTCCCGCGCAGTCAGCTGAACGCCTTTCTAACACACGCGTAATTTTTATCTATAGAAAGTACTTATTACGTGCAATTGTGAGGTTATCAGGGGCCTTAGTCTGCTATTACAATAGTGTCAGAATGGTCGATCACTGATCGCATAATGGTTGATTTTGACAAGTTTAGTATGCAGTAGATTACCAAACTTGTCAAAATTAACCATTATGCGATCAGTGATCGACCATTCTGACACTATTGTAATAGCAGACTAAGGCCTCTGGCTGTTTGGCGTGACTAAGGTCATCGGACGTTAGGTTTGAAAATGGAAAATGGAATTTAGGGACGATCGCACCAAAGACAAGATTCTTCTTTTATATTATTCTTACTGGGCTTTTTGGCGCAGCCGTGAGACACACAACATTGTAATTTTTTATTTTTATTGTTAAGATATTTGTTTGATTTTTTGTTGTTGTGGTAAGTGTCAAGAAAACATTTTTTCTTTTCTTTCCTTCTTCTCTGGGTACATTTATATTATACTAGCCGGCGCCCGCGGCGCGGAAAAAAGTATCTTACTTATGTGTTATTCCAGCCTATAATGTAACTCTGTCCAAATTTTATCAAGTTCCATTCAGCCGTTTTGACGTGAAAGAGATCCATCCTCACAAACATTCGCATTTATAATTTACTAACTGACGCCCGCGGCTTCGCCCGCGTGATATTGAAAAAACAAGTATCCTATGTGTTATTCCAGACTATAATCAACCTCTATGCCAAATTTCATAATGATCCGTTCAGCCGTTTTGACGTCCATCCATCCATCCTCACAAACATTCGCATTTATAATATTAGTAAGATATACTAACTGTGCCCAGCGTTTTCATCTACTACTTTCCGAGGTACGGAGGAAACTCCGTATGTAACAGGTGATCACCCAACCATAAACCAACCTAGGCAACCTGAGCGGCTGCTATTATTTAGCCATGAGTTCCTAAGAGATGTATATAATTAGTATTCAAAATTTCTACATTTCACAACGATATATAACTAACAATATAATTATGACATAAAAAAGACCAGGAGAAAGGTAATTGTGTACATAATTAAAAATGAGAGATTATATCAAATAAAAAACCGACTAAGTGCGAGACAGGCACGCTCCGAAGGTTCCGTACAAACTTGGGACATAAACAGCCATTATGTTTTGACTGCGTAGACTTAGAGGGTTGATATTTTTACAGCTCTGAGAGACTACAGACTTGAGTATATGGTTTTAATTTCAACTCGATACCTATACGCGTTCCCGAGATAAATGGTCTTGAGAGACAGACATACAGACAGACGCACAACAAATTGATATTATAAGGATGTAGTTTTTTTTTATTTTGAGGTCCTAAAACTGAGAAATAACATAAAGAAAACTGCACGGAGAGTTCCGTACAAACTTTCGACATAACAATCCATATTTTCTGACTGTGTAGACTTAGGCCCGGCGCCCATTATCGACATCGGCACGACTGAGGATTTTAGGTGGCAAATAGCAATATATAGTACATTAACATAATGGCAATAAAGTAGAAATTTCCATTATATATGGTCGTAATAACAAAAATACCGCTTCGGTATGCTTGAGGCTGTTGTATCGGCAGCCTTGAGAATGCTTCGGGATGCTTCGGCATCCTTCGGTACGCCGCCGGTGCCGAGGCAACACTCGGGGATAGCTTGCTTAAGGACGCCTCGTCATTCCTAAAAACGTTGCAGCATGCCAAAGCATAGTTTCCGACAGTGTGCGCTTGTATGTAGGATGCCGAAGAATCCTGTTCCTTGCCGATGCCGATAATGGGCGCCGGGCCTTAGAGGTTTGATTCACAGCACAAAGGGACCACAAATTTGAGTATTTGGTTTTAATTTTAACTCGACAACTTTACGCGTTCCCTAGATAAAGGGTCTTGACAGACAGACAGACGGGCAACAAAGTGATGCAATAAGGGTTCCGTTTTTTCCTTTTTAGGTACGGTACCCCAAAAATGAATTATGTAACATTTATCAAGAAACGCCGAATTGCTTAGTTTACGACCCGCTCGTAGTAGTAATGGTTATTGAAATGATTTGATTGCTAGTTTAAATCGGAGTTAGTGCCAATAATGATAACATTTGTTTTGTCAAGTATATGTTAGAAATTTCAGTAATGATATAGACTGTCTAGTTAGTAATTATTTCTCATTTATCTTCCGCCCGGTACTTCGTCGGCGTGGCATTGTTACTTTGGGTCAACGCTAACTTTAACCCGCGTGATGATCGAAAAATAAATATCTTTCTCTCCCCTTTTCTTCCCTCTTTCTCCCACTTATTTCACTTTTTTTCTATGCCTATATCCGTCTCTAGGGTCCCAACTATCTCTGTACCAAAATTAATCAATATCGGTAAGGCCATTTATTCGTGAAGACGTAACAAACAAACGAACAAACTCACTTTCGCTTTTATAATATCAGTAATTATAGTACCTAGATCGCAAAAGAATTTTAAGGGAGTCATTTGTCTTGGTATTGACAAGTAATGCGGAGTGACGAAGCACATGTGACTTAAAGAGTGATGGATCTGAGTGTTGATGGATGGAGAGGGAGAGGAAGGCTAAAGGAAAGATAGATGGATTTTGTAAGGAATGATATGAAGGAGAAAGGAGTAAATGATGCCGTGACGTCTTATAGGGGAGAATGGAAGAAGAAAACGTGTTGCGCCGACCACAAATAGTAGCATCGCAGTCTGTTGTTTGATGGTAATAGGTTCATTTGCCGCCACAAAATGTCTCGTTTGTCTAGAGATCGCCTAAGTACTAGATGACTCCCGGCCACCGTAGATGCGGGTCTGTGGACGGTGAGCAATGGGTAGCTCACCGTCCGTCCGTCTAGGGACGACAGGCCGTGTCGACGGCGTGTTAGTGTTCCACGCACGCCTCAAAGAGATTTCAGCAAAGCAGAGGGGCCTGCCAGGGCCACCGCCTGCCGGGGTTGCGGGTTGTTCGAAAGAGATACCGTGGCCGGAACGTAAAGGGCAAAAGAAGGAACATGGGTGGGTTTTAATGTGTATAAGTCTGACACTTTCCTCCCTGCTCCGCGCAGAGCGGGGGAGGTTATTTAATGATCCGCAAACAAAAGGTTACCGTTTTTCTTTACCCTAAAAAAAAGAAGCTCTCGAAAGTTTGCCGGTCTGTATCTATAGTGACAGATCTATATATATACTAGCGGACCCGACAGACGTTGTCCTGTCTACACGTCTTTAATTTGAAAATGTCAAACTTTTTTTAATAAGCTAATAAGCTGTCTAATTTGACACTGCGATGGTAGCGCCGTCTGTCGGATCCAATGTAAAACATTCCAAAATCAACAACTACTAATAAATTAAAAATTAATTAAAAAAACTTTGTCCAGCGGACAAAATTGTGAATCTAAACCATTCCCAGATCCCCTTGAACACACACAAAAAATTTCATCAAAATCGGTCCAGTCGTTTGAGAGAAGTTCAGTGACATACACACTCACAGAAGAATTATAAAGATATAGTGTATAACGCGACAAATTTGTCTTAATAACCCACATTTTCGCACACAATCATAAAAATAATTACTCGTCCCGGAATCGAACGGCCACGAATCAGTACGAGGACGATATCGCGTGAAACATTGCTTCCTTCAATGAAACTAAGTCGATGCATGCTATTAGCTATGTTTCCTTCCTCAAAAAAACCATTTCCTTCATACTTAGCGCCATTTTTTCCGATTTCCACCGGAAGTATGTAATATGAGGCGAAATAGTACATTTTGAATCAAGTGAGGAAACTTTGCTATTGCGGCCAAAGCGGATTTAACGCCCAAGCCGTCAGGCTATGGTGTTATTGAGCTGATAACAGCACTGACAAATTCTCACATAAATAAAACGACGTTTTTGAATACACTTACGGAGAAATTTTATAACAAAACAAAAAGTACTTTTTTCATTAATAAATATGAAACTATGATTTAACAAACTATGAATAAACGGCATAATATTAAAGATAAGAAATTCAAATCGGTTTTGAAATTAGACCTCAAATAAATGTCATTTTGGTATTATAAGTTAACAGGTACAGTAGCGATCAATATAAATTGGCGCAGTGGCTGAACGATCGACTGCTGCGCTGCGTGTCGCGGGTTCAGTTCATTTTGGCAGACATGATATTCAAATAAAATCACAAATCAACGCCGAAATATTTTTTAGACCTTATTTCTATTCTTTCGATGCACTACTGTCGTATACTTGTGTCAGTCCACGACCAGTCTGCAGCTACCCTCACCTCCGCGAATACCTAAAGATTAGCTTCTTACCGCGCTTGAATAGGTCTGCCGATCCCTCTGAAGATTACAGGCGAGATGTTAAAGTGTATTTGAAGTAAAATAGTTTACTTATTCAATGTTCGTGCGATCTATAACGTTACGAATGTTAGTTCGATTTCACGCACAAGCGGAGCTGTTGAGTAGGGTCACCACGATAAATATGTTTTGTGTTAGCTAACGAAGAGACGGGGAGCGAGAGGAAGGCCAAAGAAAAGATGGATGGATTGTGTAAGGAATTATATGAAGGAGAAAGGAGTAAATGATGCCGTGACGTCTGATAGGGGAGAATGAAAGAAGAAAACGTGTTGCGCCGACCCCAAATAGAATGGGACAAGGGCAGGAAAACGATGATGTTGTGTGTTAGTCAACGAATCATGCCATCATCTTGCCATCCACTGTGGCAATGCTGCCAGCCTTCTAGTTCCAGTATGTATGTTATATGTCCGCAAATATCGGGAGTTTTTCAAGCATCTATCATTAGAAGCGACTTCCACAATATAAAAACACGCTGTAAACACGAAAGTGTAATTCCCAAATTTAAATAAACAAAAACTAGCTTCATCAGCAGCAGTCATCTCTAATAAACAGTACCAATACGCTTCTGCAACAAGTTGCCAAAGTAAGTTACAGAACTGACCGATGGAAAGTCTAAAAACTACATCAAACGTGTCCTTGTTAAAAAGCATTATTACAAAATCAAGGACTACGTTGAAGTTAAAGAAGTCTGGCTCTGGTAGCTCATAAATGGAACAAATTTGTCTCTAACTATTCTCAATCTTATTTTTTGTGATTTCTTCTATCAGTTTTTTTCTTTACAATAGTTGTCAATTCAACCTTTGTTCTGAATAGTTACAGTACTGATGGCAACATCATGTGTTACTTGTTTCATATAGTTTTGTTTTTGTTATTCCTATTACTTGTATAGATTCTTGTTTACCGAGTCTCCGTGAATGAGTGGTCATTGAGGGCCTTGAAGATTCCTAAACGCTTGTTAACTTTTGTTAAATACTTATCTTATTTTGCGTTTTGTAAAGTAAGCTATGACTTATTAGTCAGGCCCAGGCTGTCCTCTCATACTTAAGTAATAACGCTGTAACAACAACACTGTAAAACTAAATGATTTTAAAAGGCAAGACCTGTTCTTCTCCATAGGAAACGACCAACCTGAACCATGCACCCTATCTCGACGTTTTATAAGTACCTATGTAAGCCTATGTGAAATAAAAATATTTTACTTCGTATTATGCTACAAATTAAAAATAAAACAAAAACGAACACATTTTCCTTCGTTCATTCGTTTCATTGTCGTCATATGACATTATTTTCAATCGAAAATTCACCTTAAAAGTAAGGTTTACTTAACATAAATTCTAACTTACAACACACTCAATAAAACCTCGAGTTTTAGTCCCTGAGTTACCCAACCTATAGTCACTGTAATACCCCCTCTACGTGCGCAAGCGACAACTCACAGTTACTCCCGCGCATGCGTCGGTTATAGACGCCATTTTGTTTTAAAATCAAAACTTTTTTCTTCGTACAAAATCAACTTTGGAAAATCGTGTGGTAGTTTTTTGTTACTCATTTTTTTTGTGTGTGTTTTGTTTTTTCGTTTTCTTATTTGTTTTTCGGAGTATTTTTATAATGTGTGTTTACTTGCTGTGATATAAGTTTGGTGTGGTAATGTTTTGTGTGATGTATGTGTGTGTGTTTGTGAGATTTTCTAGGTAATCTCGGTAAATCTTTGTTTTAATGATGTTTGTGTGGGTTTTTCTCTCAACTTCTTTAGATTTTTTTTTTATTAAACTTAGAAACTAAAATATTGATTTCGATTTAAAAAAAATCAGACATGTCATATTACAGGCAAGTATTTTTTTAAATACTTAAACGTATCTAGGAATAAACATTAAAAACCTATAACAGTAACCTTAAAAATAAATTATTTTCATAAAATTCCATTTAACTTGCCTTGGTAGATAGTATGTCTTTGTCAAATCTTGCAACTGAATTACAAACCAATTACCCCCAACTGAATAAGCTAAAATTTTGTACACACTTGTGGTTCTTGTGACAAAACAGTTTTATTTAAGTACTAGCTTTTGCCCGCGGCTTCGCTCGCGTTAAATTCGTTAGCGCCTTATTGATTTGTAATAGCAACGCTAAGTTTTCCCGTTTCTTCCCTCTTTCTCCCTTATATCTGACTCTTTTAAAAAAAAAATAGCCTATGTCCGTCTCCTGGTTCTCAACTATCTATGTACCAAAATTCATCAATATCGGTTTACCCATTAAAGCGTGAAGAGGTAACAAACAAACAATCAAACTCACTTTCGCTTTTATAATATTAGTAAGGATTAGGGTTCCGTAAAACAAAAGGAAAAACGGAACCCTTATTGGATCACTATGTTGTCCGTCCGTCTGTCTGTCAAGACCATTTATAAACGCGTAGAGGTATCGAGTTGAAATTAAAACCATATACACAAACCTGTGGTCACTTCGTGCTGTGAATCAACCCTCTAAGTCTACGCAGTCAAAAGATATGGCTGTTTATGTCGCAAGTTTGTACGGAACCCTCGGTGCGCGAGTCTGACATACACCAACTTATATTAAAGCTCTTATTTTATTCCATATTGTGGTGTAAATTAAGGTATCAATTAGTAAGTTAAGTCTGCCACAACATGCATTAAACATAGGCATAAAAAAACAATTCATAACAGATTGTAAATATTTTGTATAGATAGGTAGACTGGCATTTTTGTTTTGCGGATTTGAAATCATCAAATTATTTCCCCCGCTCTGGGCGTAGCGGGGGGGAATGTCAGACTTGTACTGACTAAAACCCATCCATGTTTCTTCTATTGCCCTTTATGTTCCGTGGTATCTCTTTCGAACAACCAGCAATCTTGGCAGGCGGAGGCCCTGGCAGGCCGCTCTGCTTTGCTAATATCTCTTTGAGGCGCGCGTGGAACACAAACGCGCCGTCGACACGGCCTGTCGTCAATAGACGGACGGACGGTGATCTATATACCCATTGCTCACCGTCCACAGGCCCGTAGGTAGACTGGCATTAGGTAGATTGAATTGAATACCAAACATTATGCTCAGCAGTCGTGTTTTCGACCACTGGACCAATGAGGCAGTTTAATTTATTTAATCCTTTTTAAAACAAGTTTCGTAACATTCTGATCACAAAAAGTTAACATTCAAAGTTACTCTCCGATTCTCTACCAAACACGCTATTAGAACATTTATCCATGAACAAATTGTCAATTTAACCAATGACAAATATTGAGTAATACTTTGTCTTTGAAAGTCTTTCATGTCAATTTGATCGTGAACGATACAAAAGAAGAAAAGGGTCTTAGATATTAAATTATGCAGACTTAAATAATCCTTAATGATATGCTAGTTAGTTTCGCTTTCGATTGAATTATTAGCCAACTTTTGTTACTTTTAGTTGCCCCACACTAGGAATTTCTCCTGTATCGTGGGTGCGTTTACACACATTTAAAGTCACATACACAAACAACCAGACCCGAAACAACTACCTGTAGGTCATACAAATATTTGGGGATGGAACCCGCGACACGTAGCGCAGCAGTCGATCGCTCAGCCACTGCGCTAACCGTGTCGTCTAGATTCATACGATAATTGTGTCAAGGGATCGTTTTACTAGGATTAAAAGTATTCAATGTATTAGTCACAGTTATATACTAACCAAATATATATATATTAAAGAGAAAATGACTGACTCTAATCTCAAAAAGTACAAGTTTTAGGAGTCTCAAACCAGCGCTGGGAACAGCTAGTCCTACTAATATTATAAATGCGAATGTTGTTAAGAATGGATGGATGTATGGATGTTTGTTACTCTTTCATGTCAAAACGGCTGAACGGATCTTGATGAAATTTGGCACAGAGGTAGATTAGTATTGTTTGTCTGGAATAACACATAGGACTTTTTTTTTCGATATCACACGGGCGAAGCCGAGGGCGCCAGCTAGTTTCATATAAATCTGTTGAAGTTTTTTTTAATGTACAACCTTGTCTAACCCTTCACGGACATCAGGCGTGAAGTTTATTAATTTAAAACTTTGCTTCAAAGTTTTATACTAAGTTACGAAGCGAAAATACACATCAGTTTTATTGACGTATTGGCTGTCTTGAGCGGTTTCACTCACGTCTTTAGTTGCTGCCCCGCTCCCGTGGGTAGAAGCGTGATGTTGTATAGCCTATTTTACTTCCTGATAATGTAGCTTTCCATTAGTGAAAAAATGGTTAAAATTGGTACAGTAGTTTTGGAGCCTATTCGATACAAACAAATCTTTCCTCTTTATTAATATGTACATAGATGTCAGTGAAGTTGGATTTTCGACGCTCTGTGTAACGCTCAAAGTTTAAATTACGACAAAGCATCTAGGCGGTCTTTTAGTTTTTCATTAGCGTTCGTGAAAACTAGCTTCATATAATAGGTATAGTCAGCAAAAGAGTTAAGTATCCAGTCTCGTCAGATGTAGTTGTTTTTTTAACCGACTTCAAAAAAGGAGGAGGTGCTATGTTTGACCGTATTTTTTTGTAGGTTAAGCTGTTGGTCCCGGCTGTCATTTGTAGATCTTTGACAGTCGTTACAGATAGAAAGAAAGAAAGAAAAACTTTTATTTGGGACTCGCACAAAACAAGTAAAACAGTAACAAAATAAAATAGTACAGACAAGGTTATCATCTGTGCGAGGCCAAAAAGATAGTCAGTGATAGATAGTCAATGTCCCGAAAGTCTGACAACTAGTCTTACCGAGGGGTATCGTATCACCCAGTACTAACTGGGTTATGGAGGTCAGATAGGCAGTCGCTACATGTAAAATACTGGTATTCAGCTGCATCCGGTAAGACTGGAAGCCGACCCCAACATAGTTGAAAAGGCTAGGCAGATGATGCTGTAAGTTTTCAATCAAATAAATTTTATTTTATTCATGGTATTTAAATAAAATTTTAACCGTATTATACGAATCAGTTAACTTAACACTTTTACTGACTGTACTTGAAGTAATCACAATAGCTATAAACAGAATAGAATTCACGACCTCATGTCTTAACAATCTTTAGTCCATTGTAGTTAAATTCCCAACATTGTATGAGAACCATACATTAACTCACACATTCAAACAAACTGCCTTACTGGTCTCGTCACCAGACCTGGTGGAGGCCTGCCAGGGCCACTGCCTGTCACGGTTGCGGGGTGTTCAAATCAAATCATTTATTTCAATTAGACCATTACAGGCACTTTTGAATGTCATGAAAACAAAAAATGATGCTGCTACATAACAGTCCCAGTCACAAGACATAATAACTTGTGAAAGTACTGTAGTTGCCCGTGTCAAAGCGTAGATCTCTATGGAAAAGAATGGGCAAGAAACTCCATGGACACTCTTGTAAATCATAATATTTTTACATATTTATTGCTCGAAAGAGATACCGCGGCCCCGGTACGTAAAGGGCAATAGAAGGAACATGGGTGGGTTTTAGTCAGTACAAGTCTGACACCCCCCGCTCCGCCCAGAGCGGGGGAAGTTATTTGATGATTTCCCATACTCAAAAAAAGACCTATTACTGCTCATATATTATGATAAAAAAAAACATTTATTTCAGGCATCTTAGGCCCATAGATAAATACCTTACAGACAAACATAATTATATATATAGCTAATACAATTCGTGTTAGTCAATAAATCCTATGTTAAACAACTATGTTAGTAGCACTTCACTGCACTATGTCACTATGCGTTCATGTGGCACTTGTCCGTTGAAGGGCCGGAACACCGCTCCCTGCGGCCAAAAGTCCTCTTCCAAGACGAGGTGCAGATAACACGTCGGTACTCGCAGCACAAATACCTTAAAGTTGACATTGCGACGCGACTCCAACAACTGCACTCTCGCTACGTAATTGAGCTTTTGGCGTACGTACTCAACAATGCCCTCCGCCGTATATTATGATAAGATGATTATTGACACAAAACACACACACACTAAAAAATTACAGAAAAAAAACTATGGCAACACCATTTTAAATGCATAACAACGTCGAGGAAAGGCAAAGGGGAATAACCCAAAAAGTTTTACTTTTTATAAAAGACTTTTTCTATCTGTATTTCAAATTCGCATTTTATGCCATCATTATTTATATAGTATTCTATATCTTTGACTATTATTTCGGATTATAAACTTTTGTTTTTTTTTTTCTTTAAACAGAAATGTGAAGTAATTGTGGAACAACTGTGAAGTGAGTTAAAACTGTGACTTTTTGTGACTTTTTTGACAGAAAAAGGAGATTTTTGGTAAGTTAATTTTTATATTTTTTTACTATTATTAGGTACTAGTTTTGTATGTGTTTGTGTCTTCTTAACCGCAATACACACTTTTTAAGCTATTGCATAGCTTATATCGCGGGCTTAGAGCGCGGCGACCGAATCAAGAAATACCGTAACGAAAAAAACCTAACACTTTCATTACAAATACGGTCAGTTATTTCAATTCATGATGTCAATGTTTTATCAGCGTGTTTGGTAGAGAATCGGATATTCAATCGACAGTACGCAGGATCGACCTCAAGGTCTTGTTTTTCTTTTTGCGACTTCTTTTCATTGAAAGTACTTTTAAAATTATTTATTGCATAAGTTGGTTTACCGCGGCAGTCCTCGAGTGCCACACGTATTTTTTTGTTTAAACTACCTTATTTGCACGAAATTATTTAACTAACAAAAACTATAAAAGCGCAACAAAAAATTCGTTCTCAACGCTGTCACGACGTCTTAAGAAAGAAAGAAAAATGCGTTTATTTAGCACTAGCTTTTGCCCGCGGCTTCGCTCGCGTTAAATTCGGTGTAACACAGTTCCCTTTTAATGATTTGCAGGTACCCGCTACCTGCAGTTTTTGCCCTATCGCCTTATTGATTTGTAATAGCAACGCTAAGTTTTCCCGTTTCTTCCCTCTTTCTCCCTCATATCCCACTCTTTTTTAAAAATAGCCTATGTCCGTCTCCTGGTTCCCAACTATCTCTGTACCAAAATTCATTAAAATCGGTTTAGCCATTAAAGCGTGAAGTGGTAACAAACAAACAAACTCACTTTCGCTTTTATAATATTAGTAAGGATTAAAAACAAAAACAAAAGATCAGGAACACCTTAACGAAATAAAATAAATAATGCCAAAACGGCCTCAGCTCAGCATAATGCCAGATGGCAACACAAGGCCGCCACCTGACGCTGATTTTCAGTTGCAAGCCGAGGCTCGTACCCCACAAGGGGTGCCCTTAGCGTGTAGTCGCTTAGTTTATAAGTCTTTTGCCCTGGCTGGAGGTCTTAATTTTTAAGGCATCCACAGGAATCGCCCGGTAAAGCAGACGACAACCTCCTAGGTTGAACTGCGAGATCGATGCCATTCAGAAAAAAAAAGTCCTCAACGCTGTCAACTGGTTATTTACCCAAGAGACAATGATAAGTGATGTTTATTTTGTAAGTAGATTTTCACAAACACTTTTACATGTCTTTTTTTATAACTAGACGAGGCCGATGATTCGTACCCGACTACTCTGAGAAGAAACAGCCGAAACAAACTCAGAGGTCATAGTCTCTTTTAAGGTCCAGACAAAAACCTTGGTCAACTTACATACGGGACGGGCCGGGCCACGTTGCCACGTTGTATGCCGACATTAAGCCATTGGCCTTTGTACTTGCCCGGATTTGAAACGACAGCCATGCATGAGCGGCAAGGCATTTAACCTTTGGGCCATCAACAAAAAAAAATCATAAAAAAGTGCAATCATGCCGTCTTGGTATAAATTTTCACAAAAACTATACAGAGTGTTAGGTTAAACGAGGGACTTATTGAGGGAGGGTATTCAGTATTCGATTCTCGTCCCAAATATGTAAAAAACCTATAACCTTAATTTCTGACGTAATTGTCCAATAAAATACATTATTCATGAACACTGAGCGCGAGAGTAGTAAACTTGTAAACAGTGAAGTAAATCACGCAGCAAAATACCTACGCGCCGATTCTACCGAAAAGGCGTCCTAAGCCAGGTTTAAAGTATGAAGGGAAAATGGATTATACCTAAAGGTCATTGACATGCACACATGTTCTGCGATAGTATTAAATCGCTAGCGCAAGGGTATATACACGTTGCGAGACTTATGCGAAATTTTTGGTATGGTTCTGTCTTTTATTTATTAGTGTTTTTTTCTTGTTCATATTTTTATTAGTATCATGTAAGTATGCACTATTGTGGGTTTGAATATGTCCCTCGTTTAAACTAACATACTGTATAAGAACAAGAATTTATTGTATTACACAAAACAACTAAATGACAAGTGACTTTAACTTAATAAATGTATTTAATTTGGTTCCACAATACTTCGTTATATCTAACTACGTACTAGTAGGTATGTGTAGAGGCAGGGCGGTGGTTCGTAAGCGACTGGTGAATTACTGTTCGCATCAAAAATGCAACTCAGCAAATCGCGGCTATCAAGCCGCTACAAATACAAAAAAAAAGTGTTAAACTATAATACTTTATTACTACATACAAGACGTTATTCTTTGCCAAATTAAACCCAGTCTCGTTCAATGATGTAACGATGATTTTATTTTTTCTACTTATTAAATCTAGGCCACTTCTGTTAAAGCACTAGTGGTATAATAATGATTATCTCATAGTTTTATTATAACCGGCATCGCCGCAGGGCGATAATAGAAATAATAGCTTGTAATTGGCTAGTTTATAATTGCATTGCGTCTTCTTTTAAATTTGTGGGAGAAAAAAAACAGCGTGTTGGGAATTTGTATATTGGATCTATTTTACGGTATTGCTATTTTGGGTTTATTTTAAATTTTCGGCCATTTTAAATGACATTCAGTTTTCCACTCCTAGTTTCAAAATTAGTTTTAAGACCAAAAACTTTCTATTATTTTAAACTATCTGGCGCCCGCGACATATCGAAAAAAAAATATGCTATGTGTTATTCCAGACTATAATCTACCCCTGTGCCAAATTTAATCAAGATCCGTTCAGCCGTTTTGACGTGAAAGAGTAACAAACATCCATACATCCATCTTTACAAACATTCGCATTTATACTATTAGTAGAATAGGATTTATAATATTGTGTTTGTACAGTACGTTGTTTAAAGTCTACACAATGATTTATAGGGTTAAGCCATACGTAATTATATTAACTGACAGTAGGTACGTATAGTTGAACACACTGTAGGTACGAGTTATGTATGTCTCGGAACTTCGGAAGTAATGAAGTTTGAGGTCAATGGGTTAAAGTAGTTATTGTTAGTTACAACTACTGATTGATTGGCCCTAAGCACGTTTAGTTACTAGCAAGGGCCTACTGTTATTTAGGGGCCTGCCAGGGCCTATGACTGCTGGAATTGCAGGTTGTTCGAAAGAGATACCGCGGGCTATGAATACAAAGGGCAAAAGAATAAACATGGGTGGGTTGTTGGTCTGTTAAACTCTAACACCCCCTGCTCCGGGGCGGCTCGTAATCCACAATAGGATTTCTCCTCTGTATCGTGGGTGCGTTTACAAACATTTGAACTCACATACACAAACAGCCAGACCTATGTTTTGAACCTATGCCCGTCTCCAGGGTCCCAAGTATCTCTGTACCAAAATTCATCAAAATCGGTTTGGCCATTTAGGCGTGAAGACGTAACAAACAAACAAACTCACTTTCGCTTTTATAATATTAGTAAGGATAACGTTGCCCCACACTAGGATTTCTCCTGTATCGTGGGTGCGTTTACAAACATTTGAACTCACATACACAAACAGCCAGACCCGAAACAACTATCTGCAGGTCATACAAATGTTTGCTCCGTGCGGGGATCGAACGCGACACGCAGTGCAGCAGTGGATTGCTCAGCCACTGCGCCAACCGTGTCGTCAAAGTCGTGTCGATGATTTCCCACCCAAAATAAAGGCTTACTACTTTTGCAGTAATTTTAGGTGTGGTGTTAATTTATGTAAAAAAAGGAGTCTAAAGGAATATTCAAAAATTTATTACAGAATTCCCTGCCAAAAACTTTCACCAACAGTACAACTGTTTCTCTGACCTCCAAATTAAATATTATCAATAGTTCCTTCAAGCTAACGGTGAGCAACTCACGACATTATTCAAGTCAGGTTTGTGTCGTAACTATATAAGGATTGTGTAACTCATAACCTCCCTTTTGCGGAGTAGGTTACATAGTAACCTGGTGTTGTTATGGGGTCGCCAGCCTTTAGCCTTGGTCTTAAAAAGAAGTCTTTCCTGTGTCGGCTCGCTGTATTGAAAGTCCCAAATTCTGACTGTAAAGTAAAGTCAAATTTATTTGCATAGATTGTAGGTACACACGGCAGCACATCAACCTATACCAAAACCATTTTAACGTGATGTCTCTACTACGGTGTGCGATCCGTAGTAAAGAGATCAGGTTATAATAGTTTAGAATAGGTTGACCTGCCTACCTGCATATCTGGATGTGCCGTCGTGTGTACTTCCAGAGGCTCGGAGGAAATTCGTTAGATAATGGGTAAAAGAGTACCCAAAAGGGACCCTATTACTCCGTCTGTCCCCAGGCTGTATCTCATGAACAGTGATAGTAGTGACAGTTGGATTTTTCACAGATGATTTATTTCTGTTGACGCTGTAACAACAAATAATAAAACTAAACATGACTTTTTTGCCGTTTTTATAGATAACTAGCTTTTGCCCGCGGCTTCGTTCGCGTTAAATTTGGCGTAACACAGTTTCCCTTTCCTGATTTGCAGGTACCTACCTGCTACCTGTAGTTTTTGCCCTTGCTCCTTATTTATTGTAATATCACAACTAAGTTTTCCCTTTTCTTCAATTTTTCTCCCTCCCAAAAATAGCCTTAGTCCGTCTCCAAATACCTCTGAACCAAAATTTATCAAAATCGGTTTAGCCATTGAGGCGTGAAGACGTAACAAACAAACAAACTCACTTTCACTTTTATAATATTAGTAAGGATTTAGCTACGGGAGATCGGGCCTATAGTATATATATATATATAGCCCATAGTTTATAGCCCATAAGCTGTAGGTATATTCTTCCTCTCTTGTCTAGTTTGGAATTACGCAATAATTTGGACGTCAGAATTCTTCTTGTTTTGCAATTTTGAATGTAAATCCCAAATTCTGCCGGTTGGTTGAGGAAAATTTTATGTCTCAGTCATTTTAAAGGTCGGGTGACTTATCGTATTTGTGTAAAGAAGTAAAAATATCTGTATTTCTTAGTAATTATCAAGGTGGTATGACGGTGGTTTCCAGGAAAACATTAACTTGACAACACGGTTGGCTACTCTATTAGACATGTAACTGACAGATGAGTACCTATATCTAAGACCGTGCGATAAAGGCACTGAGCCAAAGCAGAGACACGGATGCACATTTCTTTTTACTTGTTCATATTTTAGACTAGCTTTTGCCCGCGGCTTCGCTCGCGTTAAATTCGGGGTAACACAGTTCCCCTTTTCTGATTTGCAGGTACCTGCAACTTGCAGTTGCGCCTTATTGATTTGTAATAGCAATGCTGAGTTTTCCGTTTTCTTCCCTCTTTCTCCCTCATATCCCACTTTTTTTTTAAAGAATATCAAAACTTATCAAAATCGGTTTAGCCATTAAGGCGTGAAGAGGTAACAAACAAACAAACTCACTTTCGCTTTTATAATATTAATAAGGACTAGCTTTTGCCCGCGACTTCGTCCGCGTGGATTAATAGCTCCCGAGACAGACAGAACGACAGAATTACTTTCGCATATATAATATTAGTACGGATTATAGGCCTAGGTCTGTTACCCAGCTAAATTTGAAAATGTTTGACGGCATGGTTGGAGCAATGGCTCAGCGATTGACAGCTGCGTTTCGTGTCGCGGGGTCAATCCCCGCACGGAACAAATATTTTTATAACCTACAGGTAGTTGTTGCAGGTCTGGCTGTTTGTGTATGTAAGTTTAAGTGTTTGTAAACGCACCCATGATACAGGAGAAATTTCTAGGGCGTTTTTTTTTAAATCTTTACTTAAATATGGTTTGAATGGAATCCCATCCTTAATTCATATTATAAAAGCGAAAGTGAGTTTGTTTGTTTCTTTCTTACGTCTTCACGCCTAAATGGCTAAACCGATTTTGATGAATAATTTTTGCACAGAGATAGCTGGGACCCTGGAGACGGACATATGCTATATTTAAAAAAAGATTGAGATATAAGGGAAGAAAAGGGAAAACTTAGCATTGCCATCACAATAAATAAGGCGCTAGGGCAAAAACTTCAAGTAGCCGGTACCTGCAAATCAACAAAAGGGGAACTGTGTTACCCCGAATTAAACGCGAGCGAAGCCGCGGGCAAAAGCTAGTTACAACATAAATGAGAGTTGAACAACCCGCAACCCTGGCAGGCGGTGGCCCTGGCAAGCCCCTCTGCTTTGATGACATCTCTTTGAGGCGCGCGTGGAACACGAACACGCGGCGGTCTAAAAATCTATAAAGTCCCTTTTAACCTACAGAAACTTTCACGACGCAAATCAAACTCGATTCTAAAAGCCAACACACTTAATCGATTTCGCAGTTCTATCGTTATAAATCATTTGAAAGCTGTCGATTAGACTGTGGCTAATCGATTTCAATCGATTGTAACAATCGTTTCTGCGGTGTCGTAATATTTTGACATCCAGTTTCATCGTTTAAAGTGTTTTTAAATTGTGTTTAAGTGTCTTCATCGATATTTTATTTGCAATTCAATTTTAGATGTCAAGAATGTGCTTGACATCGTTGCAGGTTGTTCGAAAGAGACACCGTGGCCTCGGAACATAAAGGGCAATAGAAGGAACATGGTTTGGTTTAAGTCAG
This sequence comes from Ochropleura plecta, assembly GCA_905475445.1. Classification (NCBI taxonomy): domain Eukaryota; kingdom Metazoa; phylum Arthropoda; class Insecta; order Lepidoptera; family Noctuidae; genus Ochropleura; species Ochropleura plecta. Next base: position 1,398,415 of record FR997750.1, on the reverse strand, counting down.
TACAAGACACTCCCTCCTGCTGAGCTCAGAGCGGAGGAAGTTATTTGATGATTTCCCATCTGCAAAAAAATGTACTTGACATTACAGAATGAGATGCCTTTTAAATGCCATCTGCCCTTGTCTTTTTAAAAAAACTGAAGCAAGATGTCAAGATAATTTTATTTTATGAGGTCTATCATGAAATTGAATTCTCGATAAGAATTTGTGTGAAATAATATCATACCATAACTAACAAGGCTGAAATAACAAACTTTTTTTGTCAAAAAGAAACCGACTTCCTCCACAGTCGGAAGTCGGTGACTTTTGTTTGAATCATTCTGTTTGATTTTTTGCCACCGACGTTCAGATGAAGATTTCTTATTTGTTTAATCTTGGAAGTCGGATTTTTTTTGGCAAAAAGTTTTGAACACGTAATTAATGAATGTTTTTTTTGCACGTTGCCCCCCACTAAGAATTTCTCCTGTATCGTGAGTGCGTTTACAAACATTTAAACTCACATACACAACCAACCCGAAACAACTACCTGTAGCTATACAAATATTTGTTTCGTGCGGGGATCAAGCCCGCGACACGCAGCGCAGCAGTCGATCGCTCAGCCACTGCGCTAACTGTGTAAATGTAGTCTGACAGTTAGTTTTAAATGCAAGATGGACAAGTTTGTGACCTTTTCATGACAAAGAACAGTAAAATCCAGGTCCTAACGGTATCTCGTAGGAGCATCGACCACCAACGTATGAGCAATACTCTCCCATTTCTGACTTGTAAAACGAGTTTGACAATCCATAATGGCCGTTTCGTTCGTAATTTTTACAACATAATGGATTCGACTTGTTTTTAAACTGGCTCTTTTAAATTAAGAATAATATTGTTTAAAACTTGATGTTATTAAACTTCTGTGGAGGTTATGGCAAGAAAGTCAAAAGTATTTATTTGTGTGATTTTTGGTAGTACAATAAGGTCTTACATGTATTTATAACTAGCCTCCTAGGATTTTTTAAGTTAATTTCAAGGAATCTACAGAGATTTCTTGAAATTAATGCCTACCACCTCTATCTAATGTGTCTAGGATTACAAGCGTAACGTTATAATAATAATATAAGTACTAATGAATTAATATCTTTTTTTTTAAACGTTTCTCCACACTAGGATTTCTCCTGTGTCGTGGGTGCGTTTACAAACATTTAAACGCACATACACAAACAGGCAGACCCGAAACAACTACCTGTAGGTCATACAAACATTTGTTCCGTGCGGGAATCGAACGCAGCGCAGCAGTCGATCGCTCAGCCATTGCGCCAACCATGTCGCCAATGTGTCGTCAATTAAGTTAGTTATAAACAAAAAAGCATGTGTCTAACATATTTTATAATGCTGACATGAGATTTTTGCTACACAAATTGTTTATTTCGATATATTGATTTATTAGACATTCAAGTCTTGTGTCTTTTGCAAGTTTTTTGACCTTTAAGCCTTATTGTAATTCTAGCGATTCCTCATTTGCTGCTGACAAACCAATAACCTGTAGGGTGAATGCACCAATAAATGTCTGCGGTCTTTTTTATTGTAGAAAATAATATTAAAGACAAAGGCAATAAAATAACATGGTTTTTATTTCAAACAAAGCAAAAAAAAGATTCTTGTTTTAAAAAACGATTATGTATTTTTGTAAGCAAAATAAATTATATGGGCATGCTTGGCGTTATTCAATAAAGTTTTTTTTGAATTAGCTAAGCCTTGGTTGTTACATTCAAAAACAAAATATAGGTATGTTCTTTAATATATGTTTTTTCATGTATTTCATTAATATTATATTCGTCTTACTACTTCGGCATACAGTTATCTTCATGTCACAAATATGCTTCAATTTTCATCTTATTGATATTAATAATTCAGAAAGTCTTAAGTTCGGTGTCCTAAAAATCAGAAGAGTAACAAACATCCATACAAACTTTCGCGTTTATAATCCTTACTAATATAATAAAAGCGAAAGTGAGTTTGTTTGTTACCTCTTCACGCTTTAATGGCTAAACCGATTTTGATGAATTTTGGTACAGAGATAGTTGGGGACCAGGAGACGGACATAGGCTTAACTTTTTTGAAAAAAAAGTGGGATGTGAGGGAGAAAGAGGGAAGAAAAGAGAAAACTTAGCGTTGCTATTACAAATCAATAAGGCGCAAGGGGAACTGTGTTACTCCGAATTTAACGCGAGCGAAGCCGCGGGCAAAAGCTAGTAATATTATATAAGTAGGAAATAGAATTATTATTGTAATACTAAGTAGGAATTTTACTAATAAAAGAAAATACCAACTTAATAATTGCTTCATGCAAACAAAAACTAATATTAATGAATGTGAATGAACGAAAGAAAACTACATCGCGACTGAAGGAAAGTGGTAACGTTATGCTCCGATGGCTCAATACGATGCGTTGCACTGGGGGAAAAGATACACAAAAAAGAAATCTTATACTTCACAGCTGAGAATTATGTGACAGACAGTAAAATCATAATTATCTTGTCTTTGGAGAATTCGTTACTCGATTTGTTTTGATGACAAAAAGATAAACATGACATTTTAATATTATATAGTAACTTTGTAAGCAGAATTTATATTAGTTATTTATGCTTTTTTATTATAAATTACTAGCTCCGCCCCGCGGTTTTGCCCGCGTTTTGATATAAAAAGTATCCTATGTAAAAGTAAAGTAGTAATTTCTGTAAAGTATCCAGACTATAATCTACCTCTGTGCCAAATTTCATCAGGATCCGTTCAGTAGTTTTTTCGTGAAAGAGGATCAAACATACATCCATACTCACAAACTTTCGCATTTATAATATTAGTAGGATTATATTAATTTCACAAAGATAAAAGATTTGTTTGTTTGTTTCGAATAAGTTCCAAAACAGCTAAACAGATTTTAACCATTTTTTCACCAATGTAAAGCTACATTTTTAGGAAGTAACATAGACTATACAACCTCACGCTACTACCCACGGTAGCGGGGCAGCAACTAAAGACGCGGGTGAAGCTGCGCAGGACAGCTTGTTATAATATAAAAGACTACTAAGTAATCCTTCCCAATATTATAAAAGCGAAAGTGAGTTTGTTTGTTTGTTACCTCTTTACGCTTTAATGGCTAAACCGATTTTTATGAATTTTGGTACAGAGATAGTTGGGAACCAGGAGGCGGACATAGGCTTTTTTTTTAAAGTGGGATGTGAGGAAGAAAGAGGGAAGAAAAGGGAAAACTTAGCGTTGCTATTACAAATCAATAAGGCGCAAGGGGAACTGTGTTACCCCGAATTTAACGCGAGCGAAGCCGCGGGCAAAAGCTAGTAGTTTTATAAAAAAAATTGCATGACATTATTATTTTAAATTAATAATTCAAATGTGTTATGAAAATTACTATTGTATGTATGTTTTTTCAATGGCAATATAATTGATTGTTTGATAGACAACATTATTTGCACACCTCGGTAGGTTATAATAAAGTCTACTTTTGAACCTTTGTTATATGTATTCAACTTTTTGATGTTTGCTACATCATAACCTGGTTTTGATAATAGGATAAATGTACTAGTTCTAAGTTCCTGTAGAATGATTTCCACATCTATGCATTCAAAAGTAAGTAATTTTTTTTTAAATGTATGATCCATTGCTCCATCCAAAATTGGAAGTGTGTAATCCTTACTAATATTATAATGGCGAAAGTGAGTTTGTTTGTTTGTTACGTATTCACGCCTCAATGGCAAAACTGATTTTGATGAGTTTTGGTACAGAGATAGTTGGGACCCTGGTGACGGACATAGACTATATTTGAAAAAAAGATTGAGATATTAGGGAGAAACATGGAAGAAAAGGAAAAACTTAGCATTGCTATTACAAACAATAAGGCGCAAGGGCAAAACCGTAGCAGGAATTTAACGCGGGTGAAGCCGCGGGCAAAAGCTAGTAATAAATACGTTGTTCCTTAACCCTTACACCAAACACAAACAGTACAGGTGAGATGTATCTCATTATTATATCATATCTCATATCATTTTACAAAATGATGTATTTAGCAATAATCTCTAAACATATTATAACGTTACATCGTACATTACCACAACAATCGATATATTATCATTCCTCTGCCATATGTTTATAAGCAAAGTTTAACGTGATGTGAAGATTTACAACTGTAGTTTTTTTACACAATTCAACAAAACCGAAGCTGCATAGTAATTAGAAAATAGTCACTGCACAAAAAAAAACAATAAAATATTCAATAGCTCAGACGTCAACTGCATCACCCACCCTATTAGTATTTTAAAAACATTTTCTTTGTTTATTTCTTTACTCCAGACGCAAATGGAATACAAATTAGTCAATACTAGGTATTACTCAGTACTGCCCACGATTTTTATATGTTTGGAGTTTACTCCTTAAGAATCGATTTTCATATAAGGCGCCCGGTATGAGAAAAATGTGAGGTGTTAAATCTACTGATGAATGACCTCGTTACGTTTTTGGTGCACGTGCACGCACCTATGGTGTTTGTCGTACAATTGAATATTACTAGATGGCGCTTTATGAAATTTGTCGTCCGTCAGTGATATTTTTAATTATTTTTTGTACTTAAGGAGTAAACTCCAGTCGTGCGTCGGAGCTGACACACACACTTTTTTATTTCTTTGTTTTACAAAAAGAAGATAAACATTTTCAATTCTTATAATTTATAGTTTTTTTTTTCTAAATAAATATTTAACTTTTTGGGGCTCTGTCCCTCAAAAGAAAACACACGTAATCTCTTCGCCATTTGGCTGTCTGTCAAGACCCTTTATCTCAGAAACGCCTGGAGGTTACAAATGAAAATTAAAACTCAAATCAGGAACTTAAAAAGTTGCGACTGAATAGAGAATTTGAAAGGTAGTCGTTTGTCTTGGTATGGACATGTAATGAGGATTGGCGAAGCGCATATGACTAAAACAGTGTTGGATCTGAATGTTGATGGACGGAGAGCGAGAGGAAGGCCAAAAAAAAGATTGATGAATTGTGTAAGGAATGATTTAAAAAAAAGATGGATGGATGGATTGTGTAAGGAATGATATCGGAAAGTTAACAGGCTGTATCTCATGAACAGTGGTAGTTAGACAGTTGAAATTATTTATATTTCTGTTGCCGTTGCATATTTTTGGGGGCATACAACAAACTTTTTTGCGGTTTTTATAGATTGTGGTACCCTTTGTCCGCGAGTCCGACTCGCACTTGACAGGTTTTCAATTATTATGATACTAGCTGGCGCCCGCGGCTTCTCCCGCGTGATATCGAAAAATAAATTATCTCATGTGTTATTCCAGACTATAATCTACCTCTGTCCCAATTTTTATTAAGATCCGTTCCATCGTTTGGACGTAAAAGAGTAACAAACATCCATACATACATCCATCCATCCTCACAAACATTCGCATTTATAATATCAGTAGGATTTATAGTTACTTTATTCCATAAGAATTCTTTTTTAAAAATCATTAAAATCGATCCACTTTCATAAAAACGCCATTTTAATCATAATTAACATAAAATTAAGTTCCTAATTAAGTGTTTACAGATTTTATACAAATAATGACTTCATAATCATATTTTGATGACTATTTTCGAGAATCTAATTTGCATAAGTTATTAATAAAGTTATTGCATAAGATTTAAAACACATTGAATTTGTACCTGGTTGATGAGTTAAGGAAACGAGCTCGTGGCTAAATGATAACAGCCGCTCGGGTCGATCTTTAGGTTAAGCCGCGCTTGCCTAGGTTGGTCTGTGGATGGGTGACCACCCGTTACATACCGAGTTTCCTCCGTGTCTCGGAAAGCACGTTAAGCCGTTAGTCCCGGCTGTCATTTGTAGATCTTTGATAGTCGTTACAGGTAGTCAGTGTTCCGAAAGTCTGACAACTTGTCTTACCAAGGGGTATCGTATTACTCAGTACTAACTGGGTTGTGGAGGTCAGATAGGCAGTTGCTCCATGTAAAATACTGATATTCAGCTGCACCCGGTTAGACTGGAAGCTGACCCCAACAAAGTTGGGAAAAGGCTAGGCAGATGATGATGAAGGGTTAAGACAGGGGCGAGCCTTTTTTTTTTTTTTTTTTTTTTTTTTCGGGTGGGAAATCATCCAATGACTTCCCCCGCTCTGGGTGGAGCGGGGGGGCATGTCAGACTTGTACTGACTAAAACCCACCCATGTTCCTTCTGTTGCCCTTTGCGTTCCGAGGCCGCGGTATCTCTTTCGAACAACCCGCAACCCCGGCAGGAACAGGGGCGAGCCTAATTTCATTAACCGGGGACAAAGTTAATGTGATATTCGTAATGGAAAAATCCAATATCACTTTTCACACGACCCGGAAATGGAACTTAGGACTCCGTATTCAGCTGTCGGTCTTGTGACCACGTGATCAATGGTGCAGTTAAAAACAACTACTAGTAAATCGAATTAATTAAGTAAAACACTAGTTTTTACATGCGTATAATACTACAATCCTACCATAATAATATGTATTATAAATGTGAATGTTTGTGAGGATGAATGTATATATGTTTGTTAGTCTTTTACGTCAAAACGGCTTAACGGATGTTGATGAAATTTGGCACAGAGGTAGATTATAGTCTGGAATAACACAAAGCATACTTTTTTTATAACACGCGGGCGAAGCCGCGGACGACAGCTAGTTAAGAATAATGTAGCTGGAATAACACATAGGAAACTTTTTTTTTCGATTCGGCCTAAGCGGCCATTTTATTTCCTCTGGTCAGTTTTCGAAAATTCTTTGACTAATGGAAGCTACACGTAAAGTGAGACGTGCTTGTAAAAATTTTAGGAGAGGTACCTACCGAAATAACGAGTAAAATGGCACTTAAACCGGATATATACGGGTTGTTCGAAAGAGATACCGCGGTCCCGGAACATAAAGGGCAAAAGAAGGAACATGGATGGGTTTTAGGATATTCTCTTCTATTACAAACCTCCGTAGAAAATTTGTGAAGATGAAAAAACACAAAAAATCTAGTTTCCGATAAGGTCATAGATGTCAGACGGCTTTTTTGCATAAATATAAACCGAAACTGGTATCATCGGTGTCTTAACTTGAGACCAAACTGGTTTATTCTTAATAAGTTAGAATAGCATGGGAATCCAATTATGGGTTATATATATATATAAATATATATATATACCTATGTTCTTGTGTAGTAGAAAATTAAGACTGTTTAATTCTGTGTTTCAAATCTAAATACTATAAGTTCTTTAATGGGTTTCGCAGCTTCGCCCGTGTGTTATCAGAAAAAAGTATCCTGTTGTTGATCCTGATGAGTTATTCCAGACTATAATCTACCTCTGTGCCAAATTTCATCAAGATCCGTTCAGACGTTTTGACGTAAAAGAGTAACAAACATCCAAACATCCATATATCCATCCATCCTCACAAAAATTCGCATTTATAATATACAAGTAGGATAAGTAGGATATACCTACATTTTTGTGTAGTAGAAAACTAAGACTGTTTAATTCAGTTTCAAATCTAAATACTAAAGTTCTTTGCTAGTATTTTTTTTTCTCTGTAAACTCAAAGCATTTATTTCAATTAGTCCATTACAGGCACTTTTGAATGTCAAAAAACAAAAGAATGAAGCTACAGTCCCAGTCACAAGGCATAATAACTTGTGAAAGTACTGTAGTTGCCCATTCCAAAGCGTAGATCTCTATGGAGAAGAATGGGCAAGAAACTCCATGGACACTCTTTTAAAGCATATTTTTTACGAGATCAAGGTTACATCATTCAGGCTGAGTCTTCATTAATTAAGAATCTTTAGAGCATTGTGAGTTTTTCTCAAGACCGCGAGTGAGATTTGTAACTAAAGACTGCCTTTAATCTTCTTGTACTGGAAGGCAATTTAAGATGAAATAAACAATTTCTCTTACATTTCTAAATTACTTCTTGAAAAATATTTAAAGTACGCAATTATTATTCACTTGCTGGCGCCCGCGGCTTCGCCCGCGTGATATCGAAAACAAATTATCCTATGTGTTATTCCAGACTATAATCTACCTCTGTGCCAAATTTCAATAAGATCCGTTTAGTCGTTTTGACGTGAAAGAGTAACAAACATCCATACATCCATCCTCACAAATATTTTATTTTTTATAATCCTTATCCTTACTTCCTTACTAATATTATAAAAGCGAAAGTGAGTTTGTTTGTTTGTTTATTTGTTTGTTTGTTTGTTACCTCTTTACGCTTTAATGGCTAAACCGATTTTGATGAATTTTGGTACAGAGATAGTTGGGAACCAGGAGACGGACATAGGCTAATTTTTATTTAATAAAAGTGTGATATGAGGGAGAACGAGGGAAGAAAAGGGAAAACTTAGCGTTGCTATAACAAATCAATCAGGCGCAAGAGCAAAAACTGCAGGTCTGATTGGTGTGTTAAACCGAATTTAACGCGAGCGAAGCCGCGGGCGAAAGCTAGTATTATATATATTACTAGCTTCCGCCCACGACTTTGTCGGCGTGGCATAGTTACTTTGGGCTAACGCTAACATTAACCCGCGTGATGATCGAAAAAAAATATCTTTCTCTCCCATTTTCTTCCCTCTTTCTCAACCTTTTCTCACTTAAAAAAAAATACCTATGTCCGTCTCCAGGGTCCCAACTATCTCTGTGCTAAAATTCATCAAAATCGGTTTTGCCATTTAGGCGCGAAGACGCAACAAACAAACGATTATAGTAGGATAGTATGAACAATATTTGCCATTCAATTCAGCTCACAGAACTCTCCAGAGAATAAAGTTACTGCACCAATCTCCTAGGAATATTGTCACATTACATGATCTATTGCAAAATGGCGTCGTAACGGTCGGTCTGTCCACTTATGTGTATAGATGACGCAAGGATGGCTATCTTTAGGTCACTTACGAAAGATCTAAGTGTTTGGGCTAGAATGTGAGTGACAGGTTGGATGTGGATGGTGATGGTAGAGGGCGCTGTTTTAAACTGATTTAAAAAAAGAAGGAGGTTTTGTTTCGATTGTTTGTTACGCGAATAATTGTTGATCGATTTTCAAAATTCTTTTATAATCGAAAGGGGTATACCTACTCCCGAAGGGGTTTCATATCAATTTTATCTATATTGCTTAGGTATTTAATGAGTTATCTTCTGTAATATATATTTTTTTCTCTACGTCTATAATATGGATGAACTGCTCATCTTTTAGAAACAATGGAAAATTAATTCTCGATCAAAATTATATGTGATATAATATCATTATAAGTACGATAACTAAAAATGCTGAAAAAAAAAACGTTTTTGTATAAAAAAAAAACCGACTTCCAAAAAAAAACTGAAAAGTGGAAAAATACTTTCGTTTTGGAAGACGGTAGCATAAAAGTCAACGAAACCAACACGAAGTCATCGACTTCCAAAAGTAAAGTTATTTTTCACGTTTTTTTTTGAAAATCAGGTTTAATTTTTTACAAAAGGTTTTTTTCACACATCTGACCTGCTGTTTTTGCCGCTGGGTATGATTCCAAGGCAAGACTGGTTCATTCTGCATCCGCAAGGACTGTCAAAGATGTACGAATTACGAATGACATCTGTTGTATATTTCGACATTGTATCACGTAATTTTTAAAGTTCCGTAACTCAAAAGAAATAATAATAATAAATAAATATCTTGGGACAACTCACACACGGCTATCTGATCCCAAGCTAAGCAGAGCTTGTGTTATGGTAACCAGACAACTGATATACATACTTATATAATTTATAAATACATACATATTATAGATAAATCACACCCAGACACAGAACAAACAATCATGCTCATCACACAAAGTTTGTCCTGGGTGGGAATCGAACCCACGACCTCCGGCTCAGTAGTCAGGGCCACTAACCACTAGACCAACAGGCCCGTCAAACGCAAAACACGGATCCCTTATTGGATCACTTAGTTGTCCGTCTGTCTGTCTATCTAAGACCTTTTATCTCGGAAACGCAGAATAAATAAAAACTCCGCGATCCCTTTGTGGTGTTAAAACAATCAACCCTCTAAGTCTACGCAGTCAAAAGATATGGCTGGTTATGTCGCAAGTTTGTAAGGAATCTGACGCTCTCCTGGCCGGCTCTTTACGTCCAAATATTATATCTATATTGTAAATATAGGACATTGTTCGACCTTCGCGCATTTGTCAACGCTAGCGAGGTTGTTTGTTTAAATACGTATACTTGAACATACATTCATACCTTTATGTATAAACATTGGTTTACATGGATGTAGGTTAATAGATGGGTGAGTAGATTTGGGTATCATCAGTTGATGGCTTGTAATAATTAAGGTTTATAGGTTTTAGGCACAGTGAAGACTGAACACATATAAAACCTCTACAGTATTTACCTGAGACTAAATTGTTTAATCCTTACTAATATTATAAAAACGAAAGTGCGTTTGTTTGTTACGTATTCACGCCTAAATGGCCTAACCGATTTTAACGAATTTTAGTACAGAGATAGTTCGGACTCTGGAGATGGACATCACTTTAAAATGGTATGGTGTAGGTACACCATACCATTTTAAACTGATCTCTCTACTACGGTGTGCGATCCGTAGTAATGAGATCAGCTACCCTACCATGACGTCTTAAAGTAGAACTTATTCCACTGAGGGAAATATACAGAGCTATACAGGGTGTCTAGCACCATCTCTTTCCCTCAGTGGAATAATACAGGTTATAATAGTATGGAATAGGTTGACCTGCTGTCGTGTGTTCATATAGAACCTTTCTAAACATATAATCTTTCACCATAACATATAAAAAATATATACAAAAAAAAAAACTCATGTTGACAAGAAAAAAACATCAAAAGTGAACCGTGAAACATGTTTATAAGAATCCAACTTAACTAGACGAACGAACAAAACGGCCGCCCGCCGGAAATATCAATGGCACTTTGTAACGTGTTACATAACCTCTCTTTTGATAAAGTCGGTCAAGAAACCAAAAGTATTACTGTCTACCGTTAGATGTAAATGAGGTATTGTTTGTGTGTTATGTCAGTTAGGGAAATATTATGTACGTCATTCTTTTATAAAGGGGCATGTTTTTTTTTTATAATAATTATCGTTTATTGGACTCAGCAGAATATAGCCTAGTACAAAATATGACTACACAAAGTTTTAATATAAAAGGTTGCTAAAAACTAAATGAGCGTCTTTTTTGGAGTTTACTCCTTAAGAATCGATTTTCATATATGTATAAGGCGCCCGGTATGAGAAAAATGATTTTTTTTTGTACTTAAGGAATAAACTCCAGTCGTGCGTCGGAGCTGACACACACACTTTTTTTTTTTTCGGCTGGGAAACAATCTAATGACTTCCCCCGCTCTGGGCGGAGCGGGGGGGCATGTCAGACTTTTACTGACTAAAAGCCACACATGTTCCTTCTGTTGCCCTTTACGTTCCGGGGCTGCGTTATCTCTAAATGAGCGTCTGACTTCCAAACTAGGTAAAGAACCTGTATCTTGGAAATCAGTTCACTTCACTTTCAAAGACAAAATGAATTGAGGAGCTTGATATAAAAATAGTATGTCAATTCCAAATTCTTGGTAATTTAAATAATAAATAAATCCGTAGTCAACTAGGAACCCTTATAGTTTCGCCATGTCTGTCTGTCCGTCCGTCCGTCCGTCCGTCCTCGCTTAATCTCTGTGACCGTTAGCACTAGAAAGCTGAAATTTGGTACCAATATGTATATCAATCACGCCGACAAAGTGGTAAAATAAAAATTGGAAAAAAATGTTTTATTAGGGTAGCCACCCTATATGTAAAGTGGGAAGTGATTTTTTTTTAAATTTCAACCCTAACGTGTGATATATTGTTGGAAAGGTATTTAAAAATGAATAGGGGTTTACTAAAATCATTTTTTGATAATGTCAATATTCTCGGAAATAATCGCTCCAAAAGTAAAAAACAATGTGTCCCCCCCCCTCTAACTTTTGAACCATAAGTTTAGAAAATATGAAAAAAATCTGAAAAGTAGAACTTTATAAGGACTTTCTAGGAAAATCATTTTGAACTTGATTGACACAACAGTTTTTGTACAAAAAAGACAAAAAATTGTATTTTGTACAACTTTTTGTCTTTTTTGTACAAAAACTGTTGGAGCGCCTACCGCGGAACGTGCAACATTGCACGCTCCTCCACCTTTAAACTCATAAGTGGGAACACTTATTGTGACGGACGGGAAACTACGGAACCCTGCACTGAGCGTGGCCCGACACAATCTTGGCCGGTTTTTTTATTCTTTATTTGTGTACTAGCTTGCGCCCGCGGCTTAGACCGCGTGGTATCAAAAAAAAAGTATCCTATGTATTATTCCAGACCATAATCTTCCTCTTTGCCAAATTTCATCAAAATCGGTTTAGCCATTTAGGCGTGAAGACGTAACAAACAAATAAACTCACTTTCGCTTTTACATATAATATTAGTAAGGATTCCTTACTTCATCCATTCTTGTCACTCCACACATCCATCTCAACATTCTCATCTCCGCTACATGCAATCGTTTTTCATCCACCTTTTTTACAGCCCAGCATTCTGACCCATACAGTAAAACAGGTCTAATCACGGACTTGTATATTTTCCCCTTTAACTTGGGTCACAAGTTGTTCCAGTGACCTGTCGCCATTTCATCCATCCTGCGTTGATCCGGTGCGTTACGTCTAATATCTACTATATTTCTATGATATTATATAATAAAGTTATTTTCGCAAATGAGAAAACCCATAAAACACACTTTTATGACAAGTCAAACACACATGACATTAAAACGTCATAAAAATCTATTAGGCAACAAGGAAAGTTTAATCAAACATCTTCAATCCACCTCCAAAAAGATGCATTTTCAGCCCAAGGACGATAAAAATGTCTACACATATTTATAGACGCTAAAACATTGTCATCTTGCCTTTAAAGTTGTTAATTATTACCTCAATACTGCAGCCACCACGCGACCTGTTGACCCACTTAACTTTTGTTTACACAAGTAATGCACACTGAATGTGATTGAACCTATTTTGTAGTTCATATGGAGAAAGATTGTCATTTGTTTATTTCATCATCATTTTCCTGTTCTTGTCCCATTCTATGTGGTCGGCGCAACACGTTTTCTTCTTCCATTGTCCCCTATCAGACGTCACGGCATCATTTACACCTTTATTTAAGTGACGGTATATCAGAACTGAATTGATATTGGTAGAAGGAGAGGGAGAGGACGGCCAAATAAAAGATGGCTGGATTGTGTAAGGAATGATATGAAGGAGAAAGGAGTAAATGATGCCGTGACGTCTGACAGGGGAGAATGGAAGAAGAAAACATGTTGCGGCGACTAAGCATCTAGGAATCTACAAATCTACAAAACCCTCAATGTCCACTTATAAATAAAAAATAAAATAACCTTTATTTCTGAGTTCTTTTCAGTTAATTCTTAAGACCGCGTGTTGCGGGTTCGATTCCCACACAGAATAGTTGTTCCGGGTCTGATTGTTTGTGTATATGAGTTTAAATGTTCGTAAACGCACCCACGATACAGGAGAAATTCCTAGTGCGGGGCAAAATTAAAAAAAAACTAATATTTGGATTGGTACGTTCTTCTTCAGTTTGTCTTTCGATACAGGCTTCCTTTAAAAAAATCCACATATCCCTATTGCTCGCAATTCTCATCCATTTTGGTCCACCCAGTCCCTTTAACCCGCCTGCCCAGCGTCTTGAATGTCAACCTTTGCTCCTTTGTTCCATTTCTACTTTTTTTATTTTTTTGAATAACGTTGCTCCACACTAGGAATTTCTCCTGTATCGTGGGTGCGTTTACAAACATTTAAACTCACATACACAAACAGCCAGACCCGAAACAACTATCTGCAGGTCATACAAATATTTGTTCCGTGCGGGAATCGATCCCGCGACACGCAGCGCAGCAGTCAATCGCTCAGCCACTGCGCCAACCGTGCCGTCAAACTTATTCACATATAACTCAACACTCCGACCTGCGTATTCGGATAAAACTGTGTTATATAACAGAATGTTAATTCTATGTCATATTGTCACTTGACAACTGACATTTCGAGTTGACATTTAACCTTAAAATAACACTTGTCTTTACTAAACCGATCTTTGAACACACGTTAATTGGTAAATAGAATGTTTTATCACTTATCGAGGTCTTATATTTCGGATTGGAAATCATCAAATAACTTCCTCAGCTCTGGGTGGAGCGGGGGGGAGTGTCAGACTTGTACTGACTAAAACCCAACCATGTTCCTGTTATTGCCCTTTACGTTCCGGGGCCGCGGTATCTCTTTCGAACAACCCGCAACACCGGCAGGCGGTGGCCCTGCCAGGCTCTGCTTTTTTGACATCTCTTTGAGGCGCGCGTGGGACACTAACGCGCCGTCAACACGGCCTATCGTCAATAGACGGATGGACGGTGAGCTAACCATTGCTCACCGTCCACAGGCCTGTAGGTAGACTGGCATTAGGTTGAATTGAATCCTGGACATCATGCTCAGCAGTCGTCGACCTCTGCCAAACCCTTTGTTTATCAGGCGTTATATTACGTGCAACTAATATCATAATTACACAATACAAGTTAAAATTCCCACGTTTTACATCAATCATATTTTTTGTATGAATGTGTGTATGGCCAATGTTTCATGGTATTTTGTATGATGTCAAACAATTAGACACAGACACAGTATAATAGTTTTAAGTTTAATTCAATTTTTATTAACTTGTTGTTACGTCATTGTCATACGTCATTTGATTGAAGTGTCATTTATTTTTAAGTTGGTCACACTGAAGGTTGTCAATTAGTTTGAAATATTGGTAGCCTTGGTTTAATTGTATTTTAACCGACTTTTAAAAAGGGGGAGGTTTTATGATCGACAAGTTTTTTTAAACATACATACACCGATTATTCCGCCAACTATGGACCGATTTTCATAATTGTAATGAAGTTGGAGCGAAGTTCCCAGTAACGACACTTTTTCCTATAGTATCTAGTAAACCGTGCGGCGTGCGCGTGTTTCTCTGTCTGTCTCTCTCTCTCTCATAGAAAGCAAGCCTGTTATTTTAGCTTCGTCTTTCTCTTTCGCATTGAACAGTGTGGTGTCGCGACGATTATTTTTGTTGAGTGTATACAGGCTTTTTGTACATAATAAATAATAACTTCATTCCACTTTTTGGAAGTCGGTTTTGTTTTTTTTTTTGATAATATTTCACTTTTTTTTTATTATTTATTTTAATGTCTATAACATATTATATATGAAAATGACTAATAGCTAGAACAAAACATCAAAATATCACGCCTGTTATTACTGGAAGGGCTAAGCAGAGCCTTATACACAAATCGAGGCTTCGTGGTTGTTTCTAAGAAATTCCCGATGGAAAATATAAAATACTAACTATGCCCCGCGGTTCCACTCGCGCGGTGATAGAATCCTTACTATTATAAAAGCGAAAAAGAGTTTGTTGGTTTATTACATTTTCACGCCTAAATGGCCAAACCGATTTTGATGGGTTTTAGGACCCTGGAGGCGGACATAGGCTAATTTTTTTTAAAAGTGAAATTATTTTTTTCGATTATCACGCGGGTTAAAGTTAGCGTTAGCCGAAAGAAGCTATGCCACGCGGACGAAGTCGTAGGCGGAAGCTAGTATACGATATATCTTTACGAATTGTAGCCTATGTATTATTCTGATGTATATAGCTATATTATTGTAAAGTTTCATTAAAATCCAATTAGTAGTTTTAAAAAAACAAAGAGTAACAAACATCCATACATCCACACAAACTTTCGAGTTTATAATAATGTAGTAATATAAATAAATATAATGTAGGCCAGTTCAGTCACGTCTGTCTGTCCGTCTGTCTCTTACATAACGGTAACATTACGTGATAAGACCCTATTTATTGTATTCAAATGTATGAGCTGTATTGTTGCGTATTTGGTGCTTTTACCCTTATGGTGTAGATAGG
Source organism: Ochropleura plecta (assembly GCA_905475445.1). Classification (NCBI taxonomy): domain Eukaryota; kingdom Metazoa; phylum Arthropoda; class Insecta; order Lepidoptera; family Noctuidae; genus Ochropleura; species Ochropleura plecta. The sequence goes on along the minus strand of FR997750.1, from coordinate 1,382,347 downwards.
ACCTTAAAACTAAAGTAGTAAATGACTTTTATTCATTTACTAGTTGGCGCCCGCAGCTTCGCCCGCGTGATATCGAAAAAAAAGGAATCGTATGTGTTATTAAATATTTGTACACCAATTTCATTGGTAGGACATAGAGCTCGACTAAATTGGTCACATAAGACCTTTATTGTAATACCTATGTTCACAAATAAAGTTTTGATTGATTGATTATTTAAGACTATAATCTACCTCTGTGGCAAATTTCATCAAGATCTGTTCAGCCGTTTTGACGTGAAAGAGTAACAAACATCCATACATCCATTCATCCATCCTCACAAACATTCACATTTATTATTTTAGTAGAATAGACGATAACTTATAAACTACCCAAGCAACATAAATAAAATTGATACGAGACCGCCTCGGAAGTTATACCATTTGGAACAAAAAAGAAAAATTATAAAAAACGGTGCACAGTTGTATGAAAAAAAATACGGTCAAACACAGAACCTCCTCAGTTCTTGAAGTCGGTTAATAAGCGAACAATCAGTAGCTACAACGAAGGTCGTTCCATACGTGACGCCGCGCATTGCAGCCACGCTCCACTGCCTACCCACTTTCTCTAACTCACTTGAAGTTATAACAAGAGCATTGTTTTAAAATGAATCGTTACGTAACACTTTTTATATGTTAATTTTGTTATATAGCGTAATTTTTATTAGGCTTTTACCGGCTTATTGTATATTAATTAAAGGTGCTTATATGTTCATTAAATGGTCGTGCGCTGCTGAACATGGAAAGGTCTTAATTTTCTTCTTAGCATTAGTAAACATTGATCTTGCTGTGTAACTAGCTACGCCCCGTGGTTTCACTCGCATGCTGATAGAATATACAATACATCTTTATGAATTGTAGCCTATGTGTTATTCTGATATGTAAGCTATATTATTGTGAAGTTTCATCAAAATCCATTCAGTATTTTTTCCGTGAAAGAGCAACAAACATACATACATCCTCACAAATTTTCGTTTTTATAATATCACTAGCTGGCGCCCGCGGCTTCGCCCGCGTGATGATAAAAATAAGTATCCTATGTGTTATTCCAGACTATAATCGGCATGTACAAGCAACTGATCAAAAACACAACATATATAGAGTAGGTCTACATACACTATGTAGAGAATGCAACTGCAGGGCGTTCACCTTCGCGTTGTCCTTGTTGCAAGTACTTTTACCTTTTGTAACAATATATTGAACTGGAAATATTGTCACGACTCTTATTGCAAAGGACGGTAGAGAGTTGCATTTGTAGAACCTTCTCGAGTGGTGAGTTTTACCACGGAACCCTTATTGGATCATTTTATTTTGGGAACGCGTAAAGGTATCGAGTTGAAATTGACACCATATACTCAAGTCTGTAGTCCCTTGAAGTGGTAGAAAATTCATATCTCTAAGTCTACGCAGTCAAAAAATATGGCTGTTTATGCCGCAAGTTCATACAGAGCCCTCGGTGTGCTAATCCAACTAGCACTTGCCCGGTTTTGTAGCTTGCTGATTCTAGCTATACAATTTTTTAAATGTAAATGTTTGGGTGGATGAATGTATGTTAGATACTCGATCACGCCAGAGTGCCAGACCAGCTCAGGGACGTTAATGTAATTTGGCACAGAGATAGACGATGGTCAGTGTTTGTTGATAAGCAGTTTACCTTTGTTCTCTAATGTTTTAATGTAATGATAACACGGTTGGCGCAGTGGCTAAGCGATCGACTACTGCACTGCGTGTCGCGGGTTCGATCCCCGCGCGGAACAAATATTTGTATGACCTATAGATAGTTGTTTCGGGTCTGGCTGTTTGTGTATGTGAGTTTAAATGTTTGTTAACGCACCCACAAAACAGGAGAAGCTCCTAGTGTGTGGGGCAACGTTTAAAAAAAAAAAACTAGGCTCAGTTCCAGTTGAAATATCCTTAAAATTTCATGAGTGGTTTTGAATATAGTTAAATTTCTTTGGTGGCTGCTCCGCTCCCGTGGGTGGTAGCGTGATGTTATATAACCTATGTTACTTCCTGATAATGTAGCTTCCTATTAGTGAAAATTTTTTAAAATCGATCCAGTAGTTTTGGACCCTATTTGATACAAAGAAATCTTTTCTCTTTATAATATTAGATAGTATAGAAGACAGTATAGGATAATGGGGGTGAGCCCCCCCAATAAATATGACTTAAACATAATTGTGGGTGTACTATTAAATACACTTTCAACTTACTTTTCAGCGATTACATGTTTTATGTTATAAACTTCGTCTTTTTTTGGGGGTGGGAAATCATCGAATAACTTCTCCCGTTCTGGGCGGAGCGGGGGGGATTCTCAGACTTTGCTGACATTACACTTCTACCTTAACTTTCAACGATTACATTTGTTATGTTATAAACTTCTTCTTATTCGCCAAACCTCCGTTTCCGTTACTACTGTTATTTATTTCCCTGTAGATAATGTTATTGTTAAATAACTAATTTGTTCATATAAGTCCACACAATGACAGGAAGTAAGTACCGTATCGTATATCAGAGTCTATTGTCTTGTGTAGTGATGGGCAAGCATCGGTGCAAAATTGTCGATAGTTTTTTTTTGGTATAAATAATTTTTGCCAAACAAGAAAAAAAATACACAATATTAAAATAAAGAATATTAGTTTATTAAATTAGTAAATTACATTTAGTTGCATTCAGAAACTGGAGGTCAAATATCAATCCTACTAGTATTATAAATGCGAAAGTTTGTGAGTATGGAAGTATGTTTGATCTTCTTTCACGTCAAAATGGTTGAACCGAACTTGATGAAATTTGGCACAGAGTTAGATTATAGTTTAAAATAACACATAGGATACTTTTTTTTCGATCATCATGCGGGAGAAGCCGCGGGCGCCAGCTAGTAATATATAATTTTATTATTTAGTGTAGACATAAAAGAAAACCAGCCAAGTGCAAGTCGGACCCGCGTACTGAGAGTTCCGTTCATCTGTTGGCTACGTAGACTAAGAGGGTTTATTTTCACACTTCTAAAGGGCTACAAACTTGAGAATATAGTTTTAATTTCAACTCGATGACTCCACGCGTTTTCGATTTAAAGCTTTTGCCCACGCCTTCACTTGCGTTAAATTCGGGCTAACATGCTTCCCCTTTCTGATTTGCAGGTACCTGCTACCTGTAGTAGTTTTAGTCCTTGCGCCTGATTTATTGTAATAGCAAAGCTAAGTTTTCCGTTTTCTTCCCTCTTTCTCCCTCATTTCTCACTTTGATTTAAAAAAAATAGCCTATGTCCGTCTCCAAGGTTTCAACTATCTCTGTACCAAAATTCATCAAAATCAGTTTAGCCATTTAGTCGTGAGGTAACAAACAAACACTTTCGCTTTTATAATATTAGTAAGGATATTGACAGACAGACAGATGGAAAACAAAGTTATCATAAGAATTCCATTTTGTTCTTTTGGGTTACGGAACATAGTTCGTTATAAAGTCTAGTCGACCCCAAGGTTAAGTAAGCGACACTGTACATTGTAAATACTTAAGTAATGACCACTATAACAAGTTAGCCTTCTAGTGAAGTTGACAGAGATTACAAATGTACCATAGTTATGTCTACGTATTGAAAAGAATTATGGAAATTATATAGTTACTAGCTGATGCCCGCGGCTTCACTTGCGTTAAATTCAGGGTAACACAGTTCCCCATTTCCTAATTTACAGGTACCTGCTACCTGTAGTTTTTGCCCTTGCGCCTTATTGATTGTAATAGCAAAGCTAAGTTTTCCCTTTTCTTCCCTCTTTCTCCCTCATTTCTCAGCCTATGTGTAACTATCTCTGTACCAAAATTCATCAAAATTGGTTAAGCCATTTAGGCGTGAAGACGTAACAAACAAACAAACTCACTTTCGTTTTTATAATATTAGTAAGTTAGTTAATGTATTTGTATCAATATCTACGTACCTACAATAAGTCATATTGATGAACGTTTTTTAAACTGTTTCTTTACTACTGCCGGAATCAAAATCAAGTCATTTATTCAAATTAGGCTGATAATCAGCACTTTTTGAACGTCAAATTATAAGCGACAGTCCCACAAAAACGCCCTGCCCTTCGCCACTTTCTAGTGTTTTAGCTAGGAAGAAGATGTGGCGGAACAAACTCCCTATCAACAGATCTGTCTGTCAGGTTAGAAGAACCAGATTTTATATAATTTCATTTATCACAAGGTACATTTAAGAAAGAAGAAATTCATTGTCACATGTCAGCTAGCAAACACCAATTATTTATATAAAACAAAAATATACCCAAGCATAAATAAATCCTCCAGTCACAGATGATAAAATAGGACCAAAAAGAAGAATATGTTTTTTTTTAAAGACGTTGCCTCACACTACGAATGTCTCCTGTATCGTGGGTGCGTTTACAAACTTTTAAACTCACATACACAAACAGCCAGACCCGAAACCATTATCTGTAGGCCATGCAAATATTTGTTCCGTGCGGGTATCGAACCCGCGACACGCAGCGCAGCAGTCGATCGCTCAGTCACTGCGCCAACCGTGTTGACAATAGTAGTAATTCAAATATAAATATCTAAGTAAATATTGCACTTGGCAACATTCAAAACACGCTATTTCTGTCTAGAAAGGAATGCATACATAATTCGTCACGAAAAACATTTGAAACGGGATTAGTAACCATGTTAAAAGAAATAGAAAGAAACAAGTAGGGGTCTAAAATGGCTTAAGCAGAATTTCGATTTGAAATTCTGCTAAAGTGGACATTTTAAACCCCTGCACTAAAAAAAAACATATAAATAATTCATCTGTACGTCAAAAATACGGGACAATCTTTTTATTAATAATGTTTAAACATTTTGTAACATTTATAATATAATTATAGTATAACATTAAAGACAAGGTTTTTGCCAGATTACTTTTTCTATTTCCCAATTGCAGAGGTCAAGAAATATTTAATAAAATAGGCAGCATTTAAATGTCGCAGAAAATGTTACAATAGTGTGAATTCATCTATATTAATTTTAGTTTTTTTGCGAAGTTTCACGCAATTATAAAATCATATTGTACTTAGGTTTTGTATTTTATTCATAATTTAACAACCAAAAAAAAATTGCATTAAATATATTTTCCACAAATTTTGATTCATGATCATCAAGAACGCAATCGTTATAATTGATCGATAAAAAAGCGCTCGCCTTGGTTCAGTTAATACCTATTTAAATTTATTCTTAAAAAAAACACATCACTTTCCAATACATAGTTTAACAAAATGTCAATGTCGATATAAGTTAATAATTAACATATCGATAAACATGTAACATCACTAGCGACAACAGCGCAAGGTCTTACATTTCACTTTACTCAACTATGGAAGTAAAGGGAGTGCTGTTATTATGTCTATTTATGGGTATAGCAATTAATGTAATGTTTAGTCAGCAACGGAGCTGTGTCTACGTTTGTGTTCAAATGGGTCACGCCAAGACGACTCCCGGCCACCGTTGATAGGACCACCTGTGGACGGTGAAAAATGGGTAGCTCACCGTCCGTCTATTTACGATAGGCCGTCGACACGACGGCGCGTTAGTGTTTCACGCGTGCCTCTAAGAGTTGTCAGCAAAGCAGAGGGGCCTGCCAGGACCACCGTCTGCCGGGGTTGCGTGTTGTTCGAAAGAGATACCGCGGCCCCGGAACATAAAGGGCAATAGAAGGAACATGGGTGGGTTTTAGTCCGTACAAGTCTGACACTTGAGAAGTTATTTGATGATTTTCCATCCGCAAAAAAGGGGTCGTTATATGCCACTAATGGCGCCTCTTGGGTACATTACCAGCAAATTGAATACGAGTTTTTTATGCCTTTTAATAGTATGTTATTTTAGTTTATTTAATTGTTAAAATGTATATAATGATTGAATTTCAAATAGTAAATCATGTTTTATGCCTTCCGAAACATTTTATTATATCGGTGTATGTTTTCTGTACAGACGACGGCACATCAACCTACCCCAAACCATTTTAACCTGATCTCTCTACTACGGTGTGCGATTCGTAGTAGAGAGATCAGGTTATAATAGTTTAGTATAGGTTGACCTGCCGTCGTCTGTACTTTTTACATAGATACCGGATATTTGTAATAATCTAAGATCATTCAATTGTGCGACAAATAAATAAATCAACATTTTCTTTGTCCACAGGTGGAAGTAACAGAATGAAGCGATCGCGTCACAGATGGGTTGGACTCAGTTTATTTTGTAAGTATATAAATCACTAGCTTTTGCCCACGGCTTCGCTCGTGTTAAATTTGGTATATTGCACTTGCGCCTTATTGATTTGTTATAGCAACGCTAAGTTTTCCCTTTTCTTTCCTCGTTCTCCCTCATATCCCACTTTTTTTTTAAATTAGCCTACGTCTGTCTCCTGGTTCCCAACTATCTTTGTAGCAAAATTCATCAAAATCGGTTTAGCCATTAAAGCGTGAAGAGGTAACAAACAAACAAACTCACTTTCGCTTTTATAATATTAGTAAGGATGTAGGCTCTAAAATCCTAAATAAACTTAAAGAATCATAATGTTTCTTTTCTTTAAACCAAGACAAATCATAGCCTTAACCTAACCCAAATTCATTCTAGAACTTATCCAAGGTCCTATCGTGCAAACACAGCATAAAATACTAAAATTAGATTGTTCTCAGCTTCCTTATAACTGACCTTGACTTAGTATTCAAATTCTCGGGTGATGACATTATTAAAAGTATCGGGCTACGAATTGGCATACTTGTTTAATGTAGTATAAATATGTATTTTCTAGCTTTGCCCAGCGGTTTCAATCAGCTCAGCTCCTTAGCATCGTAGCGTGAATTTCGTGGAAGGATGCCTATATTCAAAATATCAAGTCAATCCGGCCAAGCGTCGCGCTCTCGCATACAAACTTTGCCACCCTGTTTGTCCTCTTTAAGGGTTGAATTTTGTGAAATCCCTTCCGAGCACCTACTTGAGACTCCTAACACGTTTCTGAGATTTCGTGATGAGTGATTCAGTGTTTTTTCTTTTATAAATATAGATTTATTTTTAAACGTGACTACGCAAATCGTGTCAATTTGATGTTATATCATCAGATTAAATAGGCCTGATACTTTGTGAATAGACGTAGGTTATTTGACCAGTTTTTATAGGCTGTCCATCCACAGCTCCATTTCAGGCACTGCTGGGTCTAAGCTTCTCTTTCCAAGTTCGACGTTCTTGTGCCAGCCTCATCCAGGTCGCCCTCATAGAAGCGATCGGCGGCAGTGATCTCTTGCGTCCGGCTTTGGTTCAGTCCATGGTCCGGAGCGAGAAGGAATGGAAAGCGTTCACTTCCTTCTGCAAAGCAGTCATGCTAGACAAGGAAGGGCGTTTGAGGGAGAGAACCTCAAACCGCCGACGCCCACTCCAGGCGTTTGGCGCCGCGAGACGACTCCCGGCCACCGTAGAAACGGGCCTGTGGTCGGTGAGCAATGGTTAGCTCCGATAGTATAATTCCAAAGGACAATATGGATATCTGATATCATCTTTCTAAAGGTGCCCTTGGCCTATTCAGTAGTGAATAAAATTAGGAGTTGACCTATTAACTATAATACCCACGTTATATTATCGCATCATAAAAATTTTCTACATTCGCGAATTTTATGGAAGATGAGTAAGTTTATGTCATTTATTTAAATTTATGCAATCTGACATATCGGTAGTAGTGATGTCAATATCGATAGTTTAAAATACTATCGATATAAATTCATCGATCGTTTTTACGTCCTATAAAAGTTCGCATTGTCTTATTTACTACGTAATAAATATATTATATGGTATGGTTTTTTCAGTTTGGAATAGTTTCAGTTGTGAAGACTAAGGTGCACCTCAGGGTAGAGGGTTAAAAGTAATTTTGTTTGTTTATTCCTGTTACATTATGACCGTGCAACCTTACACCTTGTTGCACCTATGAACAAAAACTTCATATAATAAATACCACGATTAGTAAAATCGGTTATGTCACTTGTTTATAATCCTTATTAAAAAAAGCATATTAATTTTTAAGGACTACGTGAAGATAAACCAGTTTGGCTATAGTTCCTTCTGCGCATGCGGCTTCCCTGGTAGGCCATGAACGGCACAAAAAAGTGGATGTCTCTAACTATTCTCAATAAGATTTTTTTTTTCTCTTTAATCAGTTTTTTTTTTAAATATTTATGTAATCACATATTTAAACACCCTTTTTTAAAATAGTTAACGTACTGATGGCACCATTTTTGTCCCTTGTTAATATAGCATTTTTTATAATATAATTGTTCCTATTCCCTGTTCAGATTCTTTTGAAGTGAGCCTTAACTGATTGTTGGGCCAATGCTGTCCGCTCATACTTAGGTTTAACATTGTTAAACCAAATTATTTTAAAACTGTTACCATTAATTTTCGTAGCAGTTCTTCTCAATAGGTAACGATCAACCCGAACAGTCAATACCTACACAATTAAAATGTTTGTATTAGCAGTTTGCATTTTATTTAATTACCTTTGAAAATGTGTTTTTACATTGGAAGTGGTACTAAGAGTTCGTCAAATACCACCCGGTATTTAACGTGGTGATTTATTGTGCGACGATGTTTTCTACCGTGGGTTGTACAGTGTCAAAAGATAAATCCATAACTAAAATACTATCGATATATTTATCGATATTAAAAACTATCGATACATTACCACCACTACTACTTACATATAGCCTATATTTGTATGTTAATTACTATAAGAACATTTCAGATGTGTTGCACCACAGTATCTCTGGCAAAAGTCAAGGACTTAAAATGTGGAAACTTTAGCAGAAATACCAAGATTTGCATTACATAAATAGTAAAATATTTTACGCTTATAAGGATAATTTTACCATAAAAATCTGTTTGATTGTGACTGTTACAAAACTGTTGATTAATTCACTGAAAACTTTAAAATTATTTAGTACTAACTTTTGCCCGCGGCTTCGTTCGCGTTAAATTCGGGGTAACACAGTTCCCGTTTCCTGATTTACAGGTACCTGCTACCTATAGTTTTTGCCCTTGCGCCTTATTTTTTGTAACAGCAAAGCTAAGTTTTCCCTTTTCTTCCCTCTTTCTCCCTCATATCTCGATCTTTTTTTATACAAAATAGCCTATGTCCGTCTCCAGGCTCCCAACTATCTCTGTACCAAAATTCATCAAAATCGGTTTAGCCATTTAGGCGTGAAGACGTAACAAACAAACAAACTCACTTTCGCTTTTATAATATTAGTAAGGATTAACATCACGCCTAGGTGTTTTTAATGAGAGTAAACAGTCACATAGTGACGTCGATGTGTAGTGTTCTTGGCTAAATAACCTGCTTACCTAGGTTGGTCCTTGGATGGGAGACCAATCATTACGTACTGAAACATTCTTACCATCTAATTATTATTATTCTTTTATTTAAAAAAAAAAGTTGCCCCACACTAGGATTTTCTCCTGTATCGTGGGTGCGTTTACAAACATTTAAATTCACACACACAAACAGCCAGACCCGAAACAACTACCTGTAGGCCATACAAATATTTGTTCTGTGCGGGAATCGAACCCGCGACACGCAGCGCAGCAGTCAATCGCTCAGTCACTGCGCCAACCGTGACGTCGATGAAAAGTCGGTTATAAAGCAAACGCTAGTTTATTTCTACTTAGTAATACTTACTATGCAAACACGTATGTAAACTTATTTGTTTGGAATTCTAAAGAAAACCGCAATATTATCTTTTTGCAGATAACAATCTGTCTTGTTGTTCACTGTACCACAAGCTATTAAAGGCAAAAGCGTTGATTCTGAGAACCGTACTAAAGTTTAAGGATAAATTTGGCAAAACGTTTGGCGCAGTGGCTGAACGTTTGGCTGATGCACTACGTGTCGCAGGATCGATCCCGGCACATAACATTTTTAAAAAAAAACGTTCCCCCCACACTAGGGATTCCTCTTGTGTCGTGGTTGCGTTTACAAACATTTAAACTCACATACACAAACAACCCGACCCGGAACAATTATCTGTATGCCATACAAATATCTGTTCCGTGCGGGTATCGCACCCGCGACACGCAGCGCAGCAGTCGATCGCACAGCCACTGCGCCAACCGTGTCATCAACTATTTCTAAGACCTACAGGTAGTTGTTCCGGGTCTGGCTGTTTGTGTATGTGAGTTTAAATGTTTTTGAACGCACCTACAATGCAGGTGAATCCTAGAGTGAAATAAAAAAAATGAAATACGAACAAAAATATGTGGAGGATATTTGTGTTGAAAGAAGCCCGCGGCTTCGCTCACGTTAAGTTCGGGGTAACAGACTTCCCCTTTTTCTGATCTGCAGGTACCTGCTACCTGTAGTTTTTGCCCTTGCGCCTTATTGATTGTAATAGCAAAACTAAGTTTTCCCTTTTCTTTCCTCATTCTCCCTCAATTCCCACTTCAAAAAAAAATTGCCTGTGTCCGTCTCCAGGGTCCCAACTATCTTTGTACCAAAATTCATCGAAATCGGTTAAGCCATTTAGGCGTGAAGACGTAGCAAACAAACTCACTTTTTCTTTTATAATATTAGTAAGGATGATCATAAGAAACCAAACATCATATTAACCATCTGTCTTTCTTCCAGGTATTTCCATCATCCTCCTGGCCATCGACATACCCACCACGTCAGCAGTGAAGGCCACATCACTGATCTTCTCCAAGAGTTCTACCACAGCAGCGCCTGAAGAAGCAGTGGAAGATGATGCTGGAACTGAGGTTAGTAGAAGTTCCTCACCAGCAGTTTAGGTTCTCTTTGGGAGATCACTTTTAGTGATATATTCACTCATTGCGTCACCATTTTTAGACCCAACTAAAAAAGAAGGGTGTTATAAGTTTGGAATGTGTATCTGAGTCTATCTGTAGCATCATAGCTCCAAAATAGATAAAGCGATTTTGTTTTATTTGCGGCGGGTCATTTTATTCATAAAAAATTTTGACTAGAATTTGTGTTGGATACTAAAATTAATGCACAGGTTAATAGTTTACAGCATTATATACCGACGGTCCCTACGTACATAAGGTTAAGTCAAAAACCGAGGTTTACAGGCTCTCCTGTATCGTAATTTGTGTTCAACACGCTCTAGAAATAATTCTATATGCAATAATAAATATTTTCTTTCTACAATATTTTAACAGTTTTAAGAGCTTTATAAGTAATGCTATTTACACATAAGTATTTTATTTTTTCACGTTTTCTTGGAAAAACTGATAGATGACCGTTTCCACGACACTTATTCGTTGTATTTATAATACTTGTTCTCTTATACGATTTCTAAAACAAGGTAAATAAATTAAATAAAAATCATATGTCAGCATGTGCGCATAGATAATCTATAGCCAATAATACATTAAAAAAACTGGCATTTTCGACAAGTCTTTATGTACGGGACCGTCGGTACAAACTACAAACACAACTTTTAACATAACAGTGTCAAAGATCAAATAATCTATCCTCTGCTACACAATCATAAATCTACGATTAAACAATAAACCCGGATACATATAAAATAAATGGAAAATATATTATTTAAATTCTAAAAAGATTTATTATCTTATGAAATATTAATAAGATTTATCGTAAGCTGTGTAAAAGCGAAAGTTATGTGAAGGCACGGTGATTTAATCAATTAGTTAACATAATATCACGGCTGTAACTTTATAGGGTAAACAGTTGTGTAAGTCCTTCAACATTATGCACACCTAGATCAAAACTGAGACAAAAAACTTGAGAGGAGTCAAGCGACACCCGGGTGGAACGAAGTTATTATTTATTATGTACAAAAAACCTGTATACACTCAACAAAAATAATCAACGCGACACCACATTGTTCAATGCGAAATAGAAAGACGAAACGAAAATAACTGGCTTGCTTTCTATGAGAGAGACAGAAAAACACGCGCACACCGGCTTACAACTGTGGCAAAAAATGTCGTTACAAGTTTTGGTCTTAACTTTTTCCGCCTTTCGCAATGCGCGATAAAGAACTCCGTTCCAATAAAAAAGGTATTTTTTCAGGAGACGATAAAAATCTATTACTCTAATAGTCTAATATATTGGAAAACATTTAAAAATATAAAAAATAATAGGTCGCTGGTATCTGGACCAGGGTCCAAGTCCAGTGTCCAAAAAAAAAAAAAATTAAGTTGTTTATCTTCTTTTTTTTGTTTTTAATATCCCATAATCAGGCTGTTTTTTTTTCTCATTTGATATAATTAAAAATAAAAACTATTCGTGCATACCCTTAGAATTCTTATTTCAAGATTTTAAAATCCCCACCACAAAAATAAGCCATTTTAGACTTTAAGCCGACCTCAACCTACTTTAGAAAAGGCTAAGATCAGAAAACCTAGATCTTTAAAAACAATAGCTCATCACTATAAATCTGTTTGCCAGTTCACTGTAATTTGACTATGACCTATCACGCTAGGAACGAGTAATAACTAGATTTCGTTATAGTTACGTGTTGTGCTAAGGATGAGCAATATGTTGAGCAATCACTTACCTGCTGGTAAAAATATATACAAGTAAAAAATGGAAAATTACAGGGCGTCAAAAAATTCGTCCGCATCGCCGTCAACAGGTAAAGTGCCCAGAAGGCTGGCAGCATTACCGCGTTGGATGGCAATGCTTATTTTTTGTGCAAAAACAGGCCAGCCCTCTGGTCACGAGAAGAGTCGACCAACCGCTTGGCGATTTCTCGAATTTTATTTTTGATAGGTCTAACCTACTATAATTAAATCACAAAAAATGCTGTTGCCACTATGGCAACAGAAATACATGGATGGATCTCTAACTCGTCTTACTCTCGTCCAATTTTTTTTTTGTCAAAAATTTAAAAACCAACAAAAGTCACCAACTTCCGTAAAGTTATTCTTCACTTGTTAGTTTTTTTTTTGGAAGTCGGTTTTTTATTTTTTCCAAAAAAGTTTTTTATTTCTGTAGTTTTAGTTATGGTATAATTATATATCACATATTTTTTATAGAGTATTCATTTTCCATTGTTTCTATAAAAGATGAACAGATCATCTATATAAATATAGAGAAAAAAATATGTAAGTATTATAAACGATAACTCATAAACTGCCAAAGCAATATAATATAAATAAAACTGATTTCGGACCATCTGGGAAGCCAAACAAACAAACAAAAAATTGCAAATCGATCCAGACGTCATTTGAACATACATAAAAAAACCGATGAATTGAGAACCTCCTCCTTGTTTTAAAGTCGGATAAAAATGAAATTAATTTTAGTTCTATTTTATAAAATATCTGTGTGACAATTTTTATCCAAATCCTTGAAAGAGTAACAAACTTCTAGACATCCAGACACGTATAAACCTTAAACAGCCTGCTCTTAAAGCTCAATACTTTCATACACGTTTATGGAGTTCACATTTATGGAGTTTCTTGCCCATTCTTCTCCATAGAGATCAACGCTTTGGAATGGGCAACTACAGTACTTTCACAAGTTATTATGCCTTGTGACTGGGACTGTAGCTTCATAATTTTGTTTCTTGACATTCAAAAGTGCCTGTAATGGTCTGATTGAAATAAATGCTTTGAGTTTGATACAACGTTATCATCATCATTTTCTTGCCCTTGTTCCATTCTATTTGGGGTCGGCGTAACACGTTTTCTTCTTACATTCTCCCCTATCAGACGTCACGGCATCATTCACTCCTTTCTCCTTCATATTATTCCTTACACAATCCATTCATCTTTTCTTTGGCCTTCCTCTCGCTCTCCGTCCATCAACATTTAAATCCATCACTCTTTTAGTCACATTTGCTTCATCCCTCCTCATTACATGTCCATACCAAGACAAACGACTCCCTTTAATTTTTTCTGTAACAGGCGCAATTCTGTCAAACTTCCTCTAATATACTCATTCCTTACTTTATCCATTCTTGTCACTCCACACATCCATCTCAACATTCTCATCTCCGCTACGCATGTAGCGTATCGTTTTCCATCCATCTTTTGTACGGCCCAGCATTGACACAACGTTACCAAAACCCTTAAAATACTTACCTATTTATTTCTCATTCTAGACGGAAATTACAGCAGAAGGTGGCGAGACCAACTCTTCGAGCAAGTACACAGGCATCCCTCAAATAGACTACCTTATCGACCCGAATCTGCCCAGGGAACTGAATGGGTACAACTTATCGGACTACCCGTTTCTGGGACTGGTGCCCAAGCCGGAGACCATTGACTTCAAATGTGAAGGTCTTCATGATGGATTCTATGCTTCAATTCCTCATAAGTGTCAGGTAAGATGTTCTAACTTATTATTTTAGCAGACTGCTAAAGAGGAAGAGGGTTGGGGGTTTTTACCGAATAGATTTATGTATGTATAATTCTTTGGCACGCTTCACAACTTAAACTATTTAATAAAATTCCACGTTTGAGGCACAGTCAAAATATGGACAGTATGGAAACTAGGCCTAGTTGTAGAAATAAATACCTACGCTCCATTGCAGCTTTAGGGTTGTCACTCTAAATGTTTTTGAAACTGGACTGTATTTATTAAAACAACTGATTCTGTGTTCTGTAGTGATCAAACAATCGAGTTAAAATAACTAGTTTACAAATAAAATTTGAATAGGTTATTAGGCAATTCTAATATAGGGCCAAGGTCATCTCTTTCTAAGTTGAAACGCATAGTACTGGGTTTAAACCCGAAAATGCGTGTGACAGTAATAGAAAAACCACTACATTAAAAAAACATCTTTATATTACACACTTACAAATTATTTACAGAACGTTAATACGTAGTTTCCGTACTGTCCATATTTTTACTGTGTTTGAGGTGTCTTTGAATTCGTTTTAGTAGAGGGAGTAACATGGGGTACTACAAAAATAAATTAAAAAAGCAAAAAAGGCCGGCTGCTTAAACCCTTTTTGCATCAACGATCTCATCCGTGGTGCTCTTGCCACCGCCATGATTGCTAACTATCTGAGAACCCAATGGCATGGCACGTGCTGATGTGAAGAGTCCAGACGTTTACAAAAAGCCCCTTAGTGAAGCCGAAACTAACTTGTTATGCGCGTCATTGCGATTATTTGTTCAATGTTCATGGACTGTGTTCCAAAAGGTTCTTGAGTGCGCGTCGGAAACTATTAGTAAAAAAAGAGTTCCAACATTTTGTTTTCTTTCTTTTCTTTTCTTTCTTTTCTTTCTTTTCTTTCCTTTTCTTTATTTTCTTTATTTTCTTTATTTTCTTTATTTTCTTTATTTTCTTTCTTTTCTTTCTTTTCTTTCTTTTCTTTCTTTTCTTTTCTTTCTTTTCTTTCTTTTCTTTCTTTTCTTTCTTTTCTTTCTTTTCTTTCTTTTCTTTCTTTTTTTCTTTCTTTTCTTTCTTTTCTTTCTTTCTTTTCTTTCTTTCTTTTCTTTCTTTTCTTTCTTTCTTTTCTTTCTTTTCTTTCTTTCTTTTCTTTCTTTCTTTTCTTTCTTTTCTTTCTTTCTTTTCTTTCTTTTCTTTCTTTTCTTTCTTTTCTTTCTTTTCTTTCTTTTCTTTCTTTTCTTTCTTTCTACGGTGTCTCTTTCTACGGTGAGCAATGGGTAGCTCATCACCCGGCAGGCCGTGTCGACGGCGCGTTTGTGTTTCATGCGCGCCTCAAAGAGATGTCAGCAAAGGAGAGGGGCTTGCCAGAGCCTCCGCCTGCCGGGGTTGCGGGTTGTTCGAAAGAGATACCGCGGCCCCGGAACGTAAAGGGCAATAAAAGGAACATGGGTGGGTTTTAGTCAGTAAAAGTCTGAAACTCCCCCCCGCTACGCCCAGAGCGGGGGAAGTTATTTGATGATTTCCCAGCCCAAAACAAACTCCTTGGTTTAGTTGGTAAATGCACTGTCATACCAAAAACAAAAATAACCCTCCATTTTAACACCTTCCAGTTGTACCACCACTGTCTGTTCGGCACGCGCTACGACTTCCTCTGCGCCAACTACACCGCCTTCGACCAGAAGACGTTCATCTGCCAGTTCGTGTCTGAAGTAGACTGCAAGAACTCTCCGAATTTCTACAACAGGTTCGTACTATCTACTACTATATTCTTTTCAGCAAAACCTCATTGATAACTTTAACATTGGGGTGCATGGAAAATAAATAGTCAGCCATCTTTGGAAGTCCGCCATATTGGATTTTAAAATGTGCTTCTCTTAGCTAACAGCATTGTCGTCCAAATTGTCGTAACTTTACGAAAAATTTTAAACGAAAACCGAAAAATTTACTAATTAATTTAGTAAATTTTTACTACTTACTAACTAATAATTTTAACTAATTAATTTAGTAAAAATTTACTAATTAATTTAGTAAATTTTTACTACTAACTAATAATTTTAACTAATTAATTTAGTAAAAATTTACTAATTAATGTAGTAAATTTTTCGGTTTTCGATTAATTTTTTTAAGGTATTTTTTCACAATTATAAACAAGTGAAGTTAGTAAAATTGTGTATAAAAAAAATCATTTTTTCAAAAAAAGACTAATAAAAACACAAAAAAGTGGAAAATAAGTTTACTTTCGGAAGTCGTTGAGTGGTTCTTTGATTAATCGTTTTTTCATCGGTCTACTCTATACGTTACCTGCAATTTTGACTAAAGGATCAGCATAGGCATCCAACGTAGTAATTTAATATGGCAGTTTTGCCATCATGTCTGTCTGTCCGTCAAGACCCTTTATCTCGGGAACGGCAGGAGGTATCGAATCGAAATTAAAACTGTATAATTAAAAATATGATCTCTTGGAGCTATGCAAAAATCAACCCTCTACGTCTAATCAGTCAAGAGATATGGCTGTTTATGTCGTAAGTTCGTACGCAACCCTCGGTGCGCCAGTCCGACTCGAGCTTGACCGGCTTTTTTCATATTTATATTTGTACACACGACGGCAGGTCAACCTATTCTAAACTATTATAACCTGATCTCTCTACTACGGATCGCACACCGTAGTAGAAAGATCAGGTTAAAATGATTTTGTATAGGTTGATGTGCCGTCGTGTGTACATATTATTTTATTGCGTTTATTTATTTTTATACATGTATTTTTTTATGTTTTACATATTTCTGAACTGATTCATAAAACAAAAAAAAACATTTAAAAATATAAAAAATAGTAGCCCACCGGTATCGGGAACAGGGTCCAAGCTACCGGCGGTCAGGGTTCCAGAGAAAGGATCCTCCTAGCAATACGAGCCGTGTCCAAGACGTGCATACTTTTATTATTAACTAGCTTTTGCCCGCGGCTTCGCTCGCGATAAATTCGGGGTAACACAGTTCCCCTTTCCTGATTTACAGGTACCTGCTACATGCAGTTTTTACCCTTGCGACTTATTTATTGTAATAGCAATGCTAAGTTTTCCCTTTTCTTCCCCCTTTTCTCTCTCTTTCACTTTTATAATATTAGTAAGGATAAGCATCTATTTTTATTTTGTAAATAAGATAGATTTTTTAATATAAAACTTGTTTTTCAATCGTTACATTCGGTATAATTTATTTACATCTTGATCTACAAACTCACGCGCATCGAAGTCACGATGAAGCTGTATTGAAAGTTCCATTCCTTTTAACCAAGGTCTGATTGTGCATACGTTTATTTTTAACCGACTTCAAAACAGGAGGAGGTTCTCAATTCGAATCTTTTTTTTATGTATTTTCACCGATTACTCAAAGACGCCTGGAACGATTTTCAAAATTGTTTTTAAGCTATTCCATAGCTTCTATCGCGGGCCTTGAGCGTGGAGACCGAATCCAGAAATTTCGTAACGAAAAAACCTAACATTACGAATACGGTCAGTTATTTCAATCGCGATTCCAATGTTCAATTAGCGTGTTTGGTGGAGAATCGGGTCGTCTATCAGTTTTGAGCTGGATCATGCCCAAAGCCTAATTTTTCTTTTTGCGACTTCTTTTCATTGGAAGTACTTTTTAAATATTTTATTCAGTTTTTTTTTTATATGTTGCATAAGTATTTTTTTATTTATTGCATAAGTTGATAAAAAATGCTATGCAATAGCTTTACCGCGGCAGTCCCCGAGTGCCACACGTATTTCTTTTTTGTTTGATAGGGTTTTTTCCTAGGTGGTCCCATATCAATTTTATTTATATTGCTTAGTAGTAGGTATGTATGTATCTTTTATACAGCGTGTTGTTTTGCATCCTCGTCAAATTCAAGGACGTAACTATGCTAATGATTCTCGACCCGAATCGATAATAAAATAAGTACATAGTTTTTTTTTTTTTACTTTTTTCGTATTTTCGGGTGCACACAGGTGCGTGCATGCCGCTGTATGATATGTATGCGCCGACGCTCACGCACACTGTTCTGTGTGTTCTGTAGGTGATTCTCTACTTTTGAAGTGAAATATTCTGTAATACTGTTAAATTTAAACACACAGAGACAGATCATAAAAGCGCCGTATATTATTATTGATCAGGTACCGTAATTTTCATTGATTATTTATGACTTTTACTAGCACCTCCTAAATTTTGACGAGGATGCAAATCAACATATTGTATATGTTTATGTTCTGACTCCGTTATCGTGGTTCTAGATATTATTATACTAAAATCGAGCCACAAAACACTGACATGAATCACTCTTAAAGAAAATATTAAGTAAATCGGAGCATTTTTTATACCTCAAAAGGAAAAACGGATCCATTTTGGATCACTTTATTGTCCGTCTGTCAAAGCCAAAAGTCGGAAACGCGTAGAGGTATCGAATTGAAATTAGAACCGAATACCATATTTTATAGGATGGTATTTAAAAGTACTTCAATTTATTCCCATTTCATTCACCTAATTTTGCCTGTGTTCCACCAAATATACTGAATGTGCACCAAAATATGTTAATTCAAATATGTCATAACGAGCATCAGCGCACTACAATAAAAAAGTGTTATATCTTTATCCATTTTCTATTAATGCAAGTCGTTACTGGCGTTACGTAGGCGGTCACAGTTTTAACCTAACCTAACCTACGCATTTTTTAAACATTCAGGAAAGAATATTTGGTGCACGATCAGTATTTTTGGTGAACACAAAAATATTATCCTATTTTATATAGTTTAGCACAGTTTAGTATAGTATATTTTATCACCACGCGACTGAAACCGCAGTGCGCAGCTAGTACAAACTAATACAAACTTTCGGGACACTAACTACCTGTAACAGTTGTCAAGGATCTAGAAAAGGCAGTCTGGTTTGCAAGCCTAGAATATTAGCACGTACTATGAACCACATTCTATAACCTTGATTGCAATGCGGTCTAGTAATTCTAAGAAATAACGAACTTCTGATTGTTCCTAGGTTGAGAACCACAATGGTAATCCCATAATAGAGGCTTACATAACTGAAAATTGCGCCACACTAGGAATTTTGAATTTTTTAATTGTATTTATTAGTTTATTTGATATGTATACGTGTATTAGTATCCGTATAAATATTTATAATGTTTTCGAAAACAAATAGTTTTAGATATAAATATTTTTGTACCCTATCACAATGTTGTCGTATTTTACCCAAAGGTTGACTGGTAGAGAATGCCTTATGGCATTAAGTCCGCCTATGTACCACTATTGTACATGAAGTTTAAATAAATACTCCTGTATCGTGGGTGCGTTTACAAACATTTAAACTCACATACACAAACAGCCAGACCCGAAACAAATATCTGCAGGTCATACAAATATCTGTTCCGTGCGGGAATCGAACCCGCGACAGCAGCGCGGCAGTCCATCACTCAGCCACTACGTCAACCGTTCCATCAAAATAGATTATTGGTTCTTTTATTTAAATCCAGAGCGGGGGAAGTTATTTGATAATTTTCCATCCGCAAAGTTACAGTAACTGACAAATGCTTGCACTGACTGGACAGGTCTACTCAATCTGTGTGGTGCTTTCTTAAAAAGACCACTTCAGACACTAATCTGCATAGTCCTCATGTAAGTTGACCAAGATTTTTGTCTGGACTTTAAAAGAGACTATGACCTCTGAGTTTGTTTCGGCTGTTTCTTCTCAGAGTAGTCGGGTACGAAACACCGGCCTCATCTAGATTTTAAAAAAGACGTGTAAAAGTGTTTGTGAAAACCTACTCGCAAAATAAACATCATTTATCATTATCATTTATCTACAAGTTATTAACACATTTTTTTTTTAAGTTTTAAATGCTGTAGTTGTACTTAAAATACCTCCAGGACTCTTTTTTTCGGATGAGAAATCTTAAGTAACTTCTCCTGCTCTGGTTGGAGTCGAAGGGAGTGTCAGACTTATACTGACTAAAACCCACCCATGTTCCTTCTATTGCCCTTTATGATCCAGGGCCGCGGTATCTCTTTCGAACAACCCGCAATTTTAAAAAAAGGCTCGCTACTAATGCGTCTGAAGAAAGTATGTTGTCTTAAATTTCTCTATGCTCTTTCCAGGAACGATGCTCTCTACAAAGCCACAACCACAACCACGCCAGTCCCACCGCCCACCACCACCACCACGACCACCACCACTCCGCGACCCCCACGCCCCGGCCGCCGCCGACCAGCCTACAGATACGACTATGAAGATGATGACTATTACTACGCCAGGGATGACTATGATTATGAAGACAGGTTTGTGGTGTTTTATTTATTTAACTATTTATGTACACACAGTAAACCAGACAGGATAAAAAACATATAAAATTTGAATACAAAGGTACTGCTTATTTTTTAAGAAATTTCTGCCAGCAGACCTGCGAAAGGAGATATGAGAACGAAATGTAGACGATAGTGTGTGAGAGAGTACACGAGAAAAATATGTGTGTGTGCCTTAACCTATTATAACCTACAGTATTTTTTTAAGTATTTTTGTTCCAGTTTTTTTTTATTTATTTATTAAGGCACTTCAACGACTTACTCACTTACATATAGCCACAACATTACAAACAATGAGACTATAGTGAGTACGTCACTTACAGAAGCGCACAGCACTTGCGGAATCATAAAAATGGAAAAGAGAACACCGACATTGCATTTAAAAATTACTAGCTTTTGCCCGCGGCTTCGCTCGCATTAAATTCGGGGTAACACGGTTCCCCTCGCGCCTTATTGATTTGAAATAGCAACGCTAAGTTTTCCCTTTTCTTCCCTGTATCTCCCTCACATCCCATTTAAAAAAAAGTTAGCCTATGTCCGTCTCCTGGTTCCCAACTATCTCTGTACAATCTATATCTGTAAAATCGGTTTAGCCATTAAAGCGTGAAGAGGTAACAAACAAACTCACTTTCGCTTTTATAATATTAGTAAGGATACACTTTGAAAAGAAAAAAATACATTAGCGAATAAAAAATATATATGAAATAACGATTAAAAATAGTTAACTAGAAAAATAAAAATTGGATATTTTACACTCATCATAAATTGGACACTGCAAAAATATAAGAAAATAGTTAGAGAAAAAAATAAAAGGCTGATCGTGGAGAGAATGGAAGCGGATGCAATATATTACCACGGTGTCTGATGTTGCACAGCCGTATCTATATTCCGAGCTAATTAAAAAAAGTTCGAGTTAAATAAAGGCCTGCCTTAAGGGTTTTTTGGACTGTAGCCCAGGACCCCTTGGGGCCTCTCGCGGCCCCTTGGGCCCCCAGTCACCATTTCAGACAATGGACAATCCACAATAATATTATAAATGCAAAAGTAACTCTGTATGTCGGTCTGTCTCGCTTTCCTGCTAAAACTACTGAACCGATTTAAATGAAATTTAGTACACATATAGTTTCTATAGAGCCTTTTTAGGGGTTTAGGGGTTTTAAGGGGTAGACAGGGGGGGGATTAAAGGTGGTATGGAAGTATTGTCATTAAATTTTTAAATCTAGAATAGTGAAAGTTTTTATATGGATTTCCATTAAAAATTTGAAGGCCTGAAATGAATATTTAAATATTTTCAGAAGGAGACCCAGACCTCGAAGGCCTGGCAAGAAGAAGAGGCCACCAGTAGACGATTACGAAGACGATCGGTATGTATAAGTGTAGTATGCGCTTGTAGCAGAACTACCATTCCATCAAGCCCAAATCTAGGGTCCACTTCTACGTTCCAACTTTGCGCGTTCATGCGGTCTCACAGTTGACATTATTGATAGCTCCCGGACTACTTGTAGTCATGAGACAGTGTTTACATATCTATTGAATAGATACTACAATCCGAGTGAACGCACGGTTCCGTACCTCGAAAGGAAAAACGGGACCCTTAATTGTTGTTCGTCTGTCAAAGCCCTTTATCTCGGAAACGCGTAAAAGTATCATGTTGAAATTTATACCATATGCTGAAGTCTGTGGTCTCACTTTGCTGTGAGAAAATTAACTTTAAGGCCCTTCACTGTCACTAGTGCTATTATTCTTGTGGTTAGTGAATAACTTAGTCCATGGGACTAGACTTGGCTAACAACATGTTGTCGAGAAATATCTCTACTAATAAGGGCAGCATTGATGGATTAGGTAGATTGCCATTGTTTTACGTGAGAGCCTCCTAGCAGAAGTATTTTTATGAGTGATAAAAATATTATTTAAGTAAATCAGTACTTCCATCAATTGGTGTAACTTATAAGATATAGGCATCATCTGCCTAGCCTTGTCGGCTTCCAGTCTAATCGGATGCAGCTGAATATCAGTATTTTACATGGAGCGACTGCTTATCTGACCTCCACAACCCAGTTAGTACTGGGTAATGCGATACCCCTTGGTAAGACTGGTTGTCAGACTTTCGGAACACTGACTACCTGTAACGACTGTCAAAGATCTACAAATGACAGCCGGGACCAACGGCTTAACGTGCTTTCCGAGGCACGGAGGTAACTCGATATGTAACGGGTGGTCACCCATCCACAGACCAACCTAGGCAAGCGCGGCTTAACCTAAAGATCGACCCGAGCGGTATTGTTATTATTTAGCCAAGATCTCCTCAACTTATAAAACCTATAAAATAGAGGCACAGTAAACAAATTGACACTCACCACTTTAACTCATATTTACAGATACGAACGTCGTCCAAGACCGAGAGACGAGGAACAAGACGATGATTACGTAGAGCGAAGACCTTACGACAGAAGACCTGCTAAAAGACCAGCGTATCCTGAAAGAAGACCATACGATGATGAGGAGGATAGACGCCCAGCAGCCCGGAGACCTAGACCACGACCCAGAGATGAAGAGGAGGAAAGATACCGGCCTGATGATGAAGAGAGGCCTAGACTAGGACAGAGGGATCAGAACAGAGAGGATAGACCGAAACGGCCGAGACCAAGGAATGAATATAGACCTAGGGATGAAGTTAGACCTAGAGATGAAGTTACCAGACCAAGGGATGACGTTATTAGACCCAGAGACGACCCAAGAGTTCAAGATGAGGTCATTAGGCCAAGAGATGAACCAAGAGTTCAGGATGAGGTTGTACCTCGGGATGAAATCAGACCTCGTGACGAGATAAGGCCCCGTGATGAAATTAGACCTAGGGAACCAATAAGGCCAAGAGACAAGTACAAATCACGTAGCGAAATTAAGCCGCGAGATGAAATTAGGCCGCAAGATGAAATTAGGCCCAGAGACGAAATAAGGCCACGTGATGAAATCAGACCCAGAGATGAAATAAGGCCCCGTGATGAAATCAGACCTCGGGATGAAATCAAACCAAGAGATGAACCTTCCCGCGATATACCTGAGAGACGACCTATTAGAGAAGAGGAAGAAGTAGAAGAAAAACCTGTCAGACCATCTAGACCAAGAGAAGACAGGTTATCCGAAGGCCGAAGATACAGAGGAAGCACACCTTTTAAAACTAGGGACGACAGACCCTACACAAAGTCTGACTTTGTCCAAAGACCATACGATGAAAGGAATGAGGAGAGAAGAGAACCGCCAACGGCACCAGAAGCTCCAGCAACTCCAGGCACTCTCGTCAAGCCAAATGGACATGGTCTTTTTGGCCAGCCAAGAATGCCTCCGAAAATTAAAAGACCAGTTCCAATCAATGAAAGAGATAAATTTGATTACGTACCAGTAGCTACTACAAAAGCTCCCCCAGTGGTAGACGATGATGAGTACTATGATTATGAGGAAGACGACACCAGTAGACCAGCGTCTTCTGGAAAGACCAGTACGGTACAGCAAAGACCGAAGCCAGAGTTAGTTGAAAAGGAAAGGTTTAAACCTACAAGACCCCACTATCCAAGTAAAGGTAGAAAAACTAAAAGACCAATTGATTACGAAGAGGAGGTTTATGACGAACCAGTGAAATCACAAAAGTATACCTACAGTCAGAGGGTTAAAGAAGAAAGGGTTAAATCTAAACCTATAACAGCAGATGATGACTACTATGATTATGAGGAGGAAAAGAAAGAGAAAGATAGATTCAGAGCAGGAGAAGATATAACAAGCAAAATTAAAGACTTGCGACCCAATGTAAAGGTTGTTAAACGTCCTTTTTTACCCTCTAGGGGTGGAAGCCCATACCTTCCCCGCGGACTACAAGCCGTAGCGGGAAGGGATGTCTCTGCACCACTTAATACCACCCCAAAACCTACCACCACTTCTCCTAAACCTACGACCACGCCTATCCCTAGCACTACAACTACTACTACTACTACTACCACACCCAGCACTACTATTACTACAACTACAGAAAAACCTACAACAACAGTCACAACAGAAAGAACAACAGAAGACCCAAAAGAAGAATACGAAGAAGAATATTACGACGAAGAAGACATAGACTACGATAAAAACAACAAGAAAGAAACTACAACAGTTTTTGTTACGCAGCCGACAACTACAAGAGCTACAACAACTTGGACTACAACTACAGTAGCCCCAACAACAAGAACAACAACAACAGCAGCACCTACTACTGAAGAAATAACAACACCTGAACAGAAAGCTAAAAATTTAGCTTCAAAAGTTTTACGAGTTTACAACGATAATTACGAAGCAATTCGTGGCCAACTAGAATCTACATTATCACCCGGAGACTATATTAAACCGTACCTAGCTACCGCTACACCCCTAGTAGCTGATAATCCTTACAGACAATCAGACTACAAAAAAGACATAAAACCGAAACCAGAAATATCAAAGCCATACACTGCCACAGGAAAACCGTTACTACCCGAAAATATATCGATAAAACAAAATCTTGCTGACAGCATAGAGAATGATTACGACGTCAGGTTAAATGAAGCATTAAATCCTACTTTGCCTGTAAGTCGAGTACCATCAGGATTCATTATACCAGCAGATAGGGACTATACTTTTTCAAGATTTAGAAGTAATCTACAACCTGCAGATCCGCAGTTTGCAGCTTCTGACAACTTCCAAGTTAGGAAACGACCTCAGGTGTCGAAAGTTAGTATAAGAACGCCGTCTTCATATTATTTAAATCCACAGAGGTTGGTGTACCAAGACGATCCATCTCAGAGGTATCCAAGACAACTTTTTTATAGATCTGTAGATTTTCATTAGAGATTTTGAGTGTATGAAAACTTGTAGGGTAGTTGAAGGTCCAATGTGCGGGGTAACGTTTTTTAAATTCAAACTTTTTGATCTCGACATTTTGAGATGTAGATTGAATATTTAAAATTGTTACTTAAATTCATTCATTTTAATGTTTTTTGACGAAATAACTGCCGATTATGGATTTATTTTAAACGTATTTTGTAAAAAGGTTTTCAATCCGGCCATATTGGAATGTATTTTATTTGATTAAGAGTCAATAAATATTATTTGATAATTAAGGATCTCATGAGCTGTAGAATATAATGCATGGAATATCGCGGAAATTAATAAAGAATATACTATAACCGACCTGAAAAAGCAAGAGGTTATGCATTCGATTTCTTTACAGAAAACTGTTGCGCAGTTGGACAGTTTTGTTGTGACCAACAAAAAAAATCTAATACCCTACAGGTTTTCGTATAAAAAAAGTACAGTAAATGATAAGTCAATTATAAAAAATAAATTATGTAAAGAAAAAAAACTAAATATTTTCGGTACATTAAAAGACCACTGCCAATTTTTTTTTATTTATAAAAATTAAAAGAAAAATATTTTTTGTAAAAAAAATACTCTTAGTTACCCGTATTTTAAGAAAAATTCTAGTGTGTTGGTGGTTGAAAGAAAAAAATACATTATACAATATTCGGATTTGAGTACTGGCTGAAACATATTGTTTTTGAACACTACTGTCGACAAATAGAGAAATTGTAAAAACAAAAATACAAAAAGAAAAGGAGAATGGCCCTTATTTGTGGTGGCGTGTCTAGACTAGTTACTTCTCAAAGATGACTATGGTAAATATTGAATAAAATTAAAAGAAAATTTTGTTTTATAACCCCAATTTCAGCACCTAAAATAATAAGATTTCTCTCTAACGTTGAAAATTAAAAATATATTTCAGGAAGGTAATTCTAGTTCTATAAAAACGAAATTAAAATCACCGTGACACACAAATTTTTTGTAGGGGGCCAAACAAAATGGGCATTGTCCTTTTTTTCTATTAATTTTTACTCAATTGAGACGATGCAGAAGGAGGTAAATGTTTTTAAATAAAATGTGACATTGGTAACCGAACCGTGAAAGTTGATTGTGTCTTTTTTTCTCGATAACGCACACACACACACAAAATATTTGTACATTTTATAAATACGAACAACATATTTTTTTTTTATTTTGTACACATTAGTTTTAAGGAGACTTTCCTATAATAAAAAAACTATGTAGAATACTTTTGTGTTTCTTTTTTACTGCCTACAACTCACACAATTATTTTTACCCGACTGCAGTGAAGGCCAAAAGGAGGGTTATGTGTTTGACCTGTTTGTATTATTGTGTCCGTTTATATCTTACCTTGTAACTTCTAAATTGATGCACCGATTTGTTTAAATTATACGTCGTTCAATTTGTCAGATTATTATTTTGACACGCCATTCGAGCTTCTAGCTTATGTTCAAAATAAAATATCGATTGCCGATGAGGCAAGTTTGGTGAAGATATGTGCATCGGCATTCTCGAGTGAACAAATCCAAAAATCAAATACATTACTGATTGAATCACTATCATCTGAGGTGCGAAGAACCGTCCGTAAAGGGAAAGGCAAAGATAATCGTGTCTTGAACGATATTATAGCTATTTTCAAAACAACGGAACCTGATTTGCTGCCGGTATTTGTGGCCCGGGATCTTGAGAAATTACCACCTATCACTTTTGACCATTTGGATGTCTCCAAGCTCCTTAAGGACTTGGTCCTAGTACAGACTGAAATTAACAACATCAAGTCTACATATGTGACGCAAAGTGAGCTACAAAACCTTAAAGCAGTTTGCGAAATGAACTGTTCGGCCCTACCGAAACCTAATGGAAACACTAAAAGAGGTGCACAGTATGATAAATCTAGTACAAGCGATGGACAAATGTTCAATTCAAAAAGCAATACGGTTGAAAACGAAAACATATTTTTGAATACCGACACAAGTCTAGCTGAGGGTAGTTCAGAAATACTTCTTCAAACGTCGGCTAGCCGTTGCGAAGAAACAATTCACGCGCTTAGCGACGAATGCATGAACGATGCGTCATCGTTACCGTTATCTATTACCACTGCTCATGGGCCGAGCGAACAGCTGAGTGAAGAGATGACTCATGTACAGTCGTCCTTACAGCGAGATCAATATGCGTGCGTTGCAGCTATGAAATCGAATGATGGTTTTATATTGGTGCAGAATAAGAAGCGTAAAGTCAAGGATAGACTTAAAGGAAACATGGGTAGCGTTATAGTCGAGTCTGCAGACAAATTCCGACAGGCTGATAGGAAAACACCCGTGTTTATCACAAACGTTCACAAGGACACGTTAGAATCGGACATTACGACCTATTTGCAAAAGAAAACAGGTGAAAAGGTGAATCTTGAAAAAATAAATATCAAACGGCAATGTGAGCATAATGCATATAAGTTCTTTGTGCCACATAGTAAGCTGCAGATGTTTTTAGATCATACTTTATGGCCCCAAGGAATAATTTTTCGGCGTTTTGTCAACTATAAACCAAAACGTATTTTTACTGAGAACGTATCTAACGGAACAATAAGTGGCGTAAAAGAAAGACACAATGTTGAGTGATATCTACAAATTAGTCACTTTTAACTGTAAAAATGTGAAGCGCTCGGTACAGAGTATTCGTGATTTATGTAATCATTGCGATTTGATTGCACTGCAGGAAACGTGGTTGTTGCCGGATGAAATCTCATTTCTTAACACTATCAGTGATGAGTTCAGCTACACAGGTGTATCTGCGGTGGACACGTCAGGGGGAATATTACGCGGACGACCGTACGGTGGTGTTGCTCTCTTGTGGCGGCGTAGTATTTTTTATAATGTTACAACTATTGAGTGCGATAACCCTCGGTTGTGTGCAATAAAAATAGTGCTACAGGAAAGGTGTTTTCTAGTTTTTAGTGTTTATATGCCCACAGACTCAGCGGCAAATTTAACGGAGTTCACGGATATAATGAGCTCGGTGAGTGCAATTGTTGATAACTGTAGTGTAGAAAACGTTTACATCCTGGGAGACTTTAATGCTCATCCGTCTGAACAATTTTTTGATGAAATGTCTCAGTATTGTAATGAACAAAATTGGAAATGTATTGACGTAGAAATATTAGGAATGGGTTCGAGCACGTACACGTTTCTAAGTGAAGTCTACGGGTCTAAAAGGTGGCTTGACCATTGTTTAGTAACGGCAGCGGCCCTGAAGTCAGTTAGGAACGTGTATGTCCTACATGACGTTTTATGGTCTGATCATTTTCCCCTAGTCATCGAATGTTGTTTTAATACAATTTTACCAAAGAAACCTGTGAATTGTGTAATCTCGAATGGAATTCTGTGGGGTGATAGAAATCCATGTCAAATAAATAGCTATCAAAAAGAATGTCATGAGAAATTACGTTTAATTGACTTCCCTCAGGAATTAAGCAAGTGTTGTGATTATGTTTGTAACAACCCTAGTCACAGGAATGTAATTGATATATTTTATTCACAAATTGTACACGCCTTAAGCGAAGCAGCACTAGTGGGAAGGGTTGATAGCAACAGAACGTCTAGAAGAATTGTAGGATGGAATACCCATGTTGTTGACGCTCACAGGCATGCTCTGTCGAGGGTCCTTGCTATGTTGTACAGCTTTTGTGTGAATCATAGTTACATGCCAGATGAGATGACGCGTACAGTTGTTGTGCCCATTGTTAAAAACAAAACTGGGGACCTCGCAGACAGTGGCAATTATAGACCGATTTCACTCGCCACGGTAATGTCAAAGGTGTTTGACAGTGTGCTTAATGCTCAGTTGAACTCTGTCATCAGCCTTAACGACAACCAGTTCGGATTTCGTTCTGGGCTGTCAACGGAGGCTGCAGTGCTGGGTCTTAAGCATACAGTCACGTATTACACTCAGAGAGGAACGCCCGTTTACGCCTGCTTTTTGGACCTTTCTAGGGCATTTGATCTGGTTTCCTACAATAAGTTGTGGCAAAAATTGGAAAACACTAACTTGCCAAAAGAACTCCTTAACATCTTTAAATTTTGGT
Source organism: Ochropleura plecta (assembly GCA_905475445.1). Classification (NCBI taxonomy): domain Eukaryota; kingdom Metazoa; phylum Arthropoda; class Insecta; order Lepidoptera; family Noctuidae; genus Ochropleura; species Ochropleura plecta. The sequence continues at coordinate 1,352,642 of FR997750.1, read as the reverse complement.
ATGGAAGCCAGATCAACAATGTGCGATGGAATGGAGAGCTGTCTGAACCATATAGGTTGGAGTGCGGGGTGAGGCAGGGGGGGTTAAGTTCACCTACGCTCTTTAACCTTTATGTGAATGAGCTGATTGAGGAACTTGGCAGCACCAGAGTCGGTTGCTATGTAGATGGTGTCTGCCTCAATAATATTAGTTACGCAGACGATATGGTGCTGTTAAGTGCGTCGGTCTGTGGGTTGAGAAAACTTGTGGCCCATTGTGAAAGATACGCAGAACAACATGGCCTGATGTACAATTCTAAAAAGTCTGAAATCATGGTTTTCGAGGTTGGGGGAAAAAACACTAGTGCTGTACCACCTGTTACACTCAATAAAATGCCATTAAAGAGAGTGTATAAGGTTAAATATCTGGGCCACTTATTGACCCCCAACCTCCACGACGATGACGACATTGAACGGGAGCGGAGAGCGTTATCGATTCGAGCGAACATGCTGGCCCGTAGGTTTGCACGTTGTTCCCTTCAGGTGAAGATCACACTCTTCCGAGCTTACTGTACTTCTTTCTACACGTGTAGCCTTTGGGCCAGATATACTCAAAAGTCGTACAGCGCTCTCCGCGTTCAATACAATAATGCGTTTAGGGTACTGGTGGGGCTGCCTCGCTTCTGGAGCGCATCGGGGATGTTTGCTGACGCACACGTAGATTGCTTTTATGCGACCATGCGAAAGAGGTGTGCTTCTCTGGTGCGCAGGGTGCGGGCCAGCTCCAGCAGTGTCCTGAGTATGATTGCTGGGCGTCTGGATTGCTCATACGTAAATCGTTGTTGTGCCGTCTCGCATGGGGTGAAGCAGCGGTGACTCGTGTGAGTTGATTAAATATTTTTAAGTAAATTAAATTGTGAAACGTTACTAACATAGTCTTAAGTATTACTAACATTATTGAGTCATGGTTACTCGAATAAAGAATTTATTATTATTATTATTATTATTATCACGGATAAACTGGAGTTATTTTGCAGATGGATGTTTATCAAACCAAATCAAATCAAAATCTTTATTTCAGACCAAGCGATCCATATAGTGTTAGTATCAACTTAGCCTATGTTAGTAAAATCAATAATTAAAAACAAACAAAACACATTAATTGACTGCATGAACAATGAGCACGCACATGTCTGGCCCAGAGCCTGGTAAATCGTCCGTCCTTTATAAACAGACAAAACGGCCTGACTCGTTGTTTACGCTCTCTCAAAATCAAAATATTTTTATTTTACATAGGCCTACATGGGCACTTATAAAACGTCGAGAAAAGATGCACGGTTCGGGTTGGTCGTTTCCTATGGAGAAGAACCGGCAAGAAACTCCATGGTTACTCTTTTAAAATCATTTAGTTTTACAATGTTGTTGTTACAGCGTTAGCACTTAAGTATGAGAGGACAGCGTAGGCCCGACAATAAGTCATTGCTTACTTTACAAAAAGTAAAATAAAATAATACGTTAACAAAAGTTAACAAACGTCTAAGAATCTACAAGGCCAACCATGTCCACTCATTCACAACGAATAGGTAGAAAAGAATCTATACAAGAGTAAAAAAAAAATTAAAAAAAAGTGTGTGTGTCAGCTCCGACGCACGACTGGAGTTCACTCGTTAAGTACAAAAAAAAAATATCATAAAAAAAACACTGACGGACGACAAATTTCATAAAGCGCCATCTAGTAATATTCAAAAACACCATAGGTGCGTGTGCACCAAAAACGTAACGAGGTCATTCATCAGTAGATTTTACACCTCACATTTTTCTCATACCGGGCGCCATAAATATGAAAATCGATTCTTAAGGAGTAAACTCCAAAAATATTGCAAAAACAAAATAATAACTAAAAGACGAGTCACACAGATGTTGCTATCTACCGCTACCACCGTCGATTCATACATGGGACAACGGCCTTCTAAAGGAACATAACTGCCGAAATGTGGGTGTCTCATAAGGCACACCTGCCTAACTGGAATCGAACCCACGACACGCAGTGCAGCAGTCGATCGCTTAGCCACTGCACCAACCGTGTCGTCGTTGCCTTGGGTATTGGAAACCCTCTGCTGCCATTTAAATAAATTGTGCCTCTTTAAGAAACTGTTTTACAATACTTTTCGAATGAGATTAGGGTTCTAAAATCCGACTTCCGATTAAACACTTAAAAGTAAGAAATGAAGTTCATTTTCGAAAGACGGTGCCGAAAAAAAATGATGATTTAATTAATTAAACAAACACAAGTCGCCGACTTCCGGACTTCCGAATTTCCAAAATAAAACACCCTTTTTAATTGTGGTATGATGGTATATCACACAATTTTTTTGCGAGAATTCATTTCCCATTGATACTAAAAGACATATGTACCTATAATATCAACGGACGTTAGAAGAAAATACCTAAATGTTTTATAGAAGATACCTCATAAGCCACCGAAGAAATTAAGATAAAATTGGTATGTGATCTCTTCAAAAGAAAATTGGCTTACAATTGAAGGAGAAATCGCGCGACAAACATACAAAAAAATAAAGTACCTTTTTTGAAGTCAATTTAAAACAAATGTCATTTTTGCTGACCCTAACCAGCTTTTTCCATTCAACTCAACAGCTATATCGTCACAAAATGGCGCGAGGTCAATCCCATTTGAAACGCATTAAACTTTCCATATATAAACCAAATGGATCCTACTAATATTATAAATGCGAATGTTTGTGTGGATGGATGTATAGGATGTATGGATGTTTGTTACAGACAGACACAGGTAATTTATAATCTGGAATAACACATATTAATTAATTCATCGCTCTGGTTTCCTTAAAGCTTCTTTCCCTGTCCAGGCGGTCTTCCTCTGGAATGCACTTCCTCTAAATACCAGGATGGCCACCAATCGGTTCACTTTTAAAGTAAGAGCTCGGGAACATCTACTTAAGAAGTTGGCAGATTCGTCTCCAAATTAAATGGTTGTTAGTTATTCCCCATGTATTTAGGTATTTATAACTCTCTGGACTTTATGTTGTTTGTATGTATGTATTTAAGTATTTATCGTTATATTATATTTGTTAATGTTTTCTTGAAACACTTTCTGTTATGCAGCCTGCACCTACTATGTTTTCTCTCTGCATCACCCTAAGGTAGACTGGTAGAAAATGCCTAAGGCATTAAGTCCGCCTTTGTACAGTGTTTATACATGTGCATAAAGTTTTAATAAATAAATAAATAAATAAAATATTAAAGACATGGGCGCCAGCTAGTTCCGTGTAAGCCAAAAGGATATCTATTAAATAAAACAACTCTTAGTAAAATAAGAAATTGTTCTAAATATATTTTGTTCTAACTTCAATAATCACAAACATACATAAACTCAATATAAAATTATTACACAAAATGTTTTGTAAGGCGATATCAATTATTCAAAGGGTAAAACAGAGATATATTTTGTTTTTAATAAAAATATGTAATAACATTTAAATCAGAAATGTCACTTTTCAATCAATATCACTTTTTTGTCCGTCTGTCTGTTTGTCAATCAAGAACTTATCTCAGGAACGCTTGGAGGTATCGAGTTGATTTTTTTTTTAAAAAAAACGTTGCCCCACTCTAGGAATTTCTCCTGTATCGTGGGTGCGTTTACAAACACATAAATTCACATACACAAACAGTCAGACCCGAAACAACTATCTGCAGGTCATACAAATATTTGTTCCGTGCGGGAATCGAACCCGCGACACGCAGCGCAGCATTTAATCGCTCAACCACTGCGCCAACCGTGCCGTCAAAAAAAATTAAAACCATATACTCAAATCGGCTGGCCATATGATTCGCCACCCCAGTAACAAATGGAGCAAACAAGTCACCCTCTGGCAACCAAGAAACGGCAAAAGAGGCAGGAGTCGTCAAATCAGGAGATGGGAGGATGACTTGAAGCAGACAGCGGGACCATTCTGGTTGAGAGTAGCAAGGGACGGGACCCATTGGAAGGAATTAGAGGAGGCCTATGCCAAAAGGCACACCGAACTTAGGGACCCTATTACTGAAATCTGTGATCCCTTGGAACTGTGACAAAACCAGCCCTCTAAATCTACCCAGTCAAAAGACACGTCCGAAGTTTCTACGAAACCCTCGATGCGAGAGCCCGGCTTATACCTGGCTGATTTTGGAGAACTTTGAAGAAAACTCTGTCCCAATAAATATTTCTATTTTCAATTCCTTTTTTTAAGAAAAACGTTGCCCCACACTAGGAATTTCTCCTGTATCGTGGGTACAAACACATAAATTCACATACACAAACAGCCAGACCCGAAACAATTATCTGTAGGCCATACAAATATTTGTTCCGTGAGGGGAATCGAACCCGCGACACGCAGCGCAGCAGTCGATCGCTCAGCCACTGCGCCAACCGTGTCATCAACAAATTGAAATCGCATTACAAAAAACTCTGATAGCTTAATTTAAAACTCTATACAACTTAACTTATTTAAGGCACAATTCTTATAATATTTTACAAAAATACAAAAATTCTAATATTATTCGTATCTCACACTCAACACAAATACAAAATGGAATCATTGTGACAATAAATTTGACATATTTCACTATAAGTAGGTTTTTTTTATAGAATCCCGAGATTTTAACAACATATTATTTAAGAATTTCATAGACTTTTTAGTCAAGGTTTGGTCAAGATAAATGGCAATCACTAGTACAGTACAAATCAGCTAACTTAACTATGAAGCTGAGAAAACAAACGCATTTTTCTTGTGCAATTGAATTACATATTTAGTGGTACTATATAGTATTTTACAACAACTTGCTATACAATAGACAGAAACTTTACACCATACTTTTGACAATCATTTTGGCGCCCAAAAAATGCTATTTTATCTGTAGTAGAATCGTTTAAAGCTAGCAAAACAGTTGGATGTGAACTTGTACCAAAAAATCGCAATTGAAAACGATATTTATCGCTATCCATACCTAATGTCGCTAAATATCATATCGCACGCGTATCATTGTACAGGGTCTGTGTATTAGCTATTTAAATGTTTGTCTGTAAGGTATTTATCTATGGGCCTAAGATACCTGAAAATAAATGATTTATTATACGCGTGCGAATTTTGGGTAGTGATAGTTATCCTTTGCAATTTTCATTTTTTGTTACAAGTTCACGTTTAATTGTTTTGCTTAATCAATCAATTTAAGCAAATTGATTATACCTTATCACGACCTAAAAAGTCATATTTTACAACAGGTTTTCTTATCACCACTAAATGCTAAACAAAAATGTCATTAACTGTCAAAAAGTCATAATATTTAAGATTAAAATATCACCGATTCTTAAGCTATAATGTTCTGCTGTATTTTGTTTGAAGCAATCACAGCCATTTTTTTTCATTTTGGGAATTTCATGAGCAGTCCAAAGATATGTAGCACGCATTTAGTTTTTAACGCCCTCGATTTTGGCATCAAACCTGAATTGATTGTGAATTTTTCAATGTCATAGTGTTACTTCCTAAGTTAGTTGACCCTCATGTTTGTCAAAGAATATTCTAGTAAATAAAATTTGTACTCAATGCAATCACCAAAGCTGGTTCCTTTTCGGCATGAGAAGACCCATGTGCTCTCCTGTGGCACTGTTATACAATGTGTCCGGTCATGGACTAGCGATATTCTAGATAATTGTTTTAATATATACTATTACGCTACACACTTGGGTCTAATTCACTTCCCCGCTTTTTGGCAGCCATTTTCAGATATTCTCTATGCGTGTACAAAAATAATCATATCTCTCAAAGTTTTGGTCTTACTGAGACGAAAATAGGTTTATTCAGAGGGCAACAATATTGTCTACCGTTTAAATTAAGAAATGATGAGCTGACATTTTCGTAACTTTAGAAAACAAAATTAAAGTCCAAAAAAATATGCAAATCAACGAAAGTTTTGAAAACTTTAAAAATGGTAGATTTTTTTTAAATCAATGAGTACTAGAATGTTTGTTATATAAATACATAGAATATCGCTAGTCTGTGACCGGAAACATTTTATAAAAGGCGTAAAAGTACCCTTAACTTAGTTAGTTCTCATTACGATATTTTTAGGGTTGCATACCTCAAAAGGAAAAAACAGAACCCTTATACCAGTCGATCACGATCGACCGGTCGATCGAAACAAAACTACGATCGACTGAAGTAATAGCCGCGATCGACCAGTCGATCGCAGCAAGGCAAACAAAATAATTACGTCTAACAGATGCGCAACGTAATCAGCAAAAGTCTGCGCGTATTATATTGTGTGATTTTTAATTTAAAAAAAAACTACGTAATGGCATACATACTGGTAGATCGCACCAGATTTCGTTTGTAAAAAGTAGATCGTGGGTGTATTCAGTTCGGGCACCCCTACCTTATAGAATCACTTTAGTGTCCGTCAGTCTGTCAAGACTCTTTATCTCAGGAACGCGTGAAAGTATCAAGTTGATATTTAAACCATATACTTAAAAATGTAGTCGCTTAGAGCTATGAAAAAATTAACTATCTAAGTCTACACAGTTAAAAGATATCGCCGTTTATGTTGCAAATTTGGACTGATATGCCGGTTTTTTTTTGCAATCTACTTCTAGCATACTTGGGAACCTTATAGTTACGTTAGTTAGTTAGTTATTTAGGGTCAAAGTTCCAATTTTATGACAAGTTTTTTTTTTAAACCAAATCTGTTAACTTTGTAACTTTAATTAAAATACCTACGTACTATTAAATTGATCCATTAGCACAATGTGTTTTATCGTAAAACATGGCTTTTTAACCCAAAAAAAGTCGCTTTCCAGGAAATATTCTTTGCTTAGAGTAACTTAGTTTGATGTACACACGACGGCAGGTCAACCTATTCTAAACTATTATAACCTGATCTCTCTACTACGGATCGCACACCGTAGCAGAGAGATCAGGTTAAAATGGTTAGGCGTAGGTTGATGTGCCGTCGTCTGTACCTACAGAATGCATTTGACAGCTTCATGAAAAGTTCGTTTACAGTTGCAGAGCCATTGAAATCTCATCTTTATTCTTCTGGTATAAGACTTCTTATCAAATAGAGCGGTTTTAATCAGCAACTGCTATACTTTAAGGTGGCCAACCAATCATACTTCATCATCTAATATTTTTAAAACCATAACCTACAGCAACCAACTAATCAGAAGCTAGAATTCTCAACCTGATTCTTAGATCTATGCTTCAACCAGCTTTCTGGAATACCACTAGACTCTTCACTGTACGCTCCATTCTGGACCCCTGTCTTCGTTTCTTGGACTTCTTTTTGTTCAGTAGATTCTTCGCGATGAAACAGCCTGTTGATGGGGAACTGGATGAAGTAGAAGACGAAGGTAGATGACCAGATGAGGAGCTGGTAGAGGCAGACCTGCCACCAGGTCATGATGCCGAAGATTCCGTAGAGCCAGCGGTGGGAGAAAAAGTAGATTGAGTAGTAGCTGGAAGAGAGATAAAAGAAATATTAATTTTAAATACACTGCCTTGAAAACTGACTCTTATTGCACTACGATTAGGGTTCAACATGCAATGTATCACACGCGTGCTTTTTTCTTATCACAGCGCAGGCTTTTATTTTTTTTAGAGCAAGGAGCTGCATGTTTTAGGCCTTCATATTTAATACTAAGTTAAATTGTGTTTATCAGCGCAATTTCACGAAAAAAAAAATGATCATTTATAAAATAATTTACTTATAACAACATATTGATATTAATTTGAGATCTAAACTCAAAAATATTTTCATTTCATAATATTAATATTACGCTGTTTAGCGCTGTCATACTTTAATTTCTGCTGCAACTTGAGAAGACAACGCGGGAAAAGAACAAAAATCAATCAAAGTTTCATATCGATTAATGACAAAAACCGTCGTTTGATTCATGTGAGAATTTGTCACTGCTGGTCTCGGCTCCATAACACCCTCGACTGGCGGCTCGGGCGTTAAATCTACCTCGGCCGCAATGACAAAGTTTCCTCGATTGAATCAAACTTGTACATTTTTACTTGTTCATAAGTAATCAAATAGTTTTTTTTTTAAAGCCCTAAGCCTTCTTCATGATTCATGAAGAAGATGCAGGACAACATACTTACACAATAGCATACAATACGCCCACTCCACCAGTCAACCAAAGCTCCAGCTTGAAGTTCGTAGGATGTCTCCGAGCTAACAGCACGGTTTCCACAAGCACCACTATAGTGATATTTGTGTGGACGCAGTGGTTGAACCACCACGGCACCAGCTGATCGTATACTTTGGGGAAGACCAGCTCCCGGTCAATCCAGTAGACCGTCCAGAACATTGTCGTTATAAACTGGAAGAGAAGAAATAGGAAAATTTTTAAAATATTCAAAAAATCTAACTAAAGTACGGCCAACGAGAAGCGATACCAAATGTAAACAAAACCCATGCTAAAACCCCAACTAAAATGGCCGCCCGAATGTTGGCGAACCCGTCTTAACGTTGTCATGTTTTTGCCGGGAGAACGAGACATTACGATAAAGGCACAAGATGGAAAGAGATAAATATTAGATTGTCAACGCCACAGTTGTTTTTTAGGTTAATGACCTTTCGTATCGCTGCTAGTTGTAGAGATTATTGACATTAAATCATTGTCATTTGTTTATTTTTTACAAAAACATTGTGTTGAACATATCATAAATTGCAATTAAAATAATATTCATTCAAAACATGTCTTTTTTTGCGGATGGGAAATCATTAAATAATATTGAGAAGTGTCAGACTTGTACTGACTAAAACCCACACATGTTCCTTCTATTGAATACGCGGTATCTCTTTCGAACAACCCGCAACCGCTGCAGGCGGTGGCCTTGACAGGCCCCTCTCCCTTGTTGACATCTCTTTGAGGAGCGCGTGGAGTACTTTAGCGTCGTCGACAAGCCCTGTCGTCACTAGATGGACTGACAGTGAGCTACCCATTGCTCACCGTCCACAGACCCGCGTCTTCGGCTGGGATCGTATAGCGGCGCTCAACGCCCGAACCGTCTCCCGCGGCGGCTGGGTTAGTGCGCTAGTATGACTGCTTCGCAGAAAAAGTAACCGATTCTCAATCTCGCTGCGGACCATGGTCTGAACCAGGGCCTAACGCGAGAGATCACCGTCACCGACCATCTCCACGAGAAGACACAGCGGTGCTCCGCCCCCGCTAAGCAGACCGCCATATTGTACTCTACCGTGTCCTCAGGGCGATCGTCACAATGGTGACACCCGGTCGTTTCCTCCCGCCCGATTATGTGCAGGAACCTCCGGAAACTTCCATGTCCGGTGAGGACCTGCGTCAGGCGGTAGGTGTGAAGTAGGGCCTTCGAAAAGGTTTTGATTACGTCCTGTATAACCGTGAGAAAGACCAGAACAAATATGCCTTTTAAGTTACCAGCTCAAACTCACCAGCGTCAAAGGCACCACCAGGCCGGAAAACATGACATCCCTGAAATTCTTTAGCTTCCTCCCCAGTGGAGACTCGTGCCGGTTCAGCCACTCCATGATATCGTAGAGCAAGGACATCGTCAGGAACATGGTCTGGAACAGCTGGAAGAAAGAGAAAGAGTACGTCTTAGGTTAGGTTCACATTAGGGCGGACCGACAGCGACGACCAACAGGTCTTGCTTTTCATATATCAGCTGCATCAAAATAAAAATACATATAATAGATAAATATATTTAATACAAATAAGTGCAATGCACAAACATGAAAAAGGTATTTTTTTCTTTAAAATACTATGCCCGCACTAGTAATTTCTCCTGTATCGTGGGTACGTTTACAAACATTTAAATTCACATACGCAAACAGCCAGACCCGAAACAACTACCTGTAGGTCATACAAATTTTCCATTGCTAATAAAATATATCAGCATATCAATCATAAATACATTACAAGAAAAATTGTGTATTATAGAAGATAGATAAATCATAAACTACCGAAGCAATAAACATTAAATTCCCCACACAATGACGTATTTTGTTCTTTTTAAATCATTGCGTTTTCTCGACATCCGTGTGTCACTAGCAGGATTCGGCACAATACCAGCGTCAGGTAGTCTACCTGGCATTATGCTGAGCTGGACTCCTATTTCGTGCAATCTTGAGACACACCGCCCAGTAGTGGGCGACCGTTATAAACGTATGTGATGTGTCTAAATTTATATGGAAATTCCCTTCGGGAGCATATTCTTTCAATTATAAAAAGATCTTTGAAAATAGCCTTCACAATTGACGGAGAAATCTCTTAACAAAAACACAAAAAAATCAGTCGAATTGAGAACCACCTCCATTTTTTAAAGTCAGTTAAAGACAAACAGGCCATTCTTCAACAAACAAATAATTCAAACGCTAATTACTTCGATTCATTAGTTAGAGTTAATAATTAAAGGTGAAGACGAGGTCAAATCATGTCTGGGCGCTATCGGACAGACAAAGTTCAGTTGTGTAGAAGACAGACGAGTCTGTCATAGGATGCGAACGTGATTGGGGTTAGGTCACACTGTAAGCGGATGGTTGGAAGGTTTCGTAACCCTGAATAAGAATAGGCTAGTTTCCTAAAAAAAAAATTAGTCCGTCTTTTTGATTATTCAAAAATAATGGACACGTATTTTTTTATTTGTAAATTAGACCAAAATTTACAAAGATATAGCCCATTAAAGTTACGTGTGACGTCACGCGTTGCTGCATTTTTTCGCAACAAGAATAAGAGTTTATGGTCTGGAATAACACTAAGGATATTTTTTTTTTCGATATCACTCGGGCGAAGCCGCGGGCGCCAGCTAGTACCAAAACAAAAACGTAAATAAACATTGAGAAAATACTTAAAAAGCAAAATATTTACATGTGCAATATTGGAATACGAACAGAGAACCTCCTAGTTATTTGAAATCGGTTAAAAAGGAGAAACACAAACACCGTTATCACAATACGAAAGTGATTTCTCTGTATTCAAATTTATTTAAAGACACCCAACCTTTCAACTAGAATAGGTTGACCTTGGAATTTAAGTGTTCTTCTTGAATGTGCTTAGAAACTTTAAATTATACGTATTGTATTGTTTTGTCTTATAGGCCTATGTAAATTGACGAAAACGCATTTGAATATAAGAATTAAGTTTTGGAATTTCGAAAGTGGATTCTGTTCGGAAACTAGCTTTCTTTTGTTTTACTATTAATAAATCTGTTAATATCAATACTAACAGCAATGGTCAGCAAATAACATATTATAGGATACTTTTTTTTCATCACGTGGGCGAAGCCGCGGGGCTCAGCTGTATTATATAAACGCGAAAGTTTGTATAGATGTTTGTTACTCTTTCACGCAAAAACTACTAAAAGGATTTTAATAAAATTTTACAATAGTATACTTAGCTTATACATCAAAATAACACATAGGCTTACAATTCATGAAGATATATTGTATATTCTATCACCACGAGAGTGAAACCATGGGGCGCAGCTAGTTTTACTATAATTAAATCTGTTAATATCAATACTAGCAACAATAGCCTACAATATGAGCAACCGACATTTACAGTGTATAAATAAAGGGTGACACAATGGGCGGTCTTAAGACAACCTTTGGATGGATTTAAAGGAGGATATGGCTGTTTATATAGCAAGTTTGTACGAAACCCTCGGTTTGAGGTTCTCTCCCTCAAAAGCCCGGCCCCCTCCTTCACTAGCATTACTGCTTCGCAGAAGGAAGTAACCGCTTCGCATTCCCTCTCGCTCCGGACCATAGCCTGAACCAGGGCCGGACGCGAGAGGTCGCCGCCGCCGATCGCCTCCACGAGGGCACGGCGGTGCTCCGCCCAAGCTGGGCAGATCGCCACTGTGTGCTCCACCGTGTCCTCCGGGCGACCGTCACAATGGTGACACCCGGGCGTTTCCTCAACAAAATACTTGTATACACTCAACAAAAATAATCGTCGCGACACCACACTGTTCAATCCGAAATAGAAAGACGCAACGAAAATAACTGGCTTGCTTTCTATGAGAGAGAGAGAGAGATAGAGAGAAAGACAAACAGAGAAACACGCGCACGCCGCACGGCTTATAACTATAGCAAAAAAGTGTCGTTACAACTTTTGGTCTTAAGCAAAAAAAGTGTCGTTACAAATTTTGGTCTTATTTTTTTCCGTTTAGCCCCCTTTCGCAACGCGCGATAAAGAACTTCGTTCCAAAAACCTTAACAATTAAAAGTTGCACATAGGCATAGACTTTGACTTATTAAACGAATGAGGTTAATAACCGAATATGTGTCAACTAGACACGTGTTGCCTATGCGATCATTATTTAGACTCAATATTTAAATAGATAAGATAAACGTTATTTTTTCCGCGTCCGGCTATTTATACGCTTCCAGCTGTCATAAGATACTGCCCTTATCTTAAAAGGAAGACTAATTTTATTGCTAGAATTTAAATCATTTTCTGTGTTTTTTTTCAGGTGAGAATTCAATCTATCAAATACTAGCTTGGCCCGCGGCTTCGCTCGCGTTAAATTCGGGGTAACACAGTTCCCCTTTCGTGAGATTTGCAGGCACCTGTTACCTGTAGTTTTTGCCTTTGCGCCTTATCATTATCTACTAATACTTTAATAAATATGTTAGGAGTAAATGATGCCGTGACGTCTCACAGGAGAGAATGGAAGAAGAAAACGTGTTGCGCCGACCACAAATAGAATGGGACAAGGGCAGGAAAATGATGACGATCTACTAGTACTTTTGTAGAACTTTCGGGACACTGACTATTTGTAACGACTGTCAATCTCTACAAATGACAGCCGGGACCAACAGCTTAACGTGCTTTCCGAGGCACGGAGGAAACTCGGTATGTAACGGGTGGTCACCAATCCACAGACCAACCTAGGCAAGCGCGGCTTAGCCTAAATATAAACTCGAGCAGAAGTTATTATTAAGCCCCGTGCTTGTCTTTTTATTATCACTAGCAGGCGCCCGCGGCTTCGCCTGAAAAAACGTATCCTATGTGTTATTCCAGACTATAATCTACCTCTGTGTCAAATTTCATCAAGATCCGTTCAGCCGTTTTGAGGTGAAAGAGTAACAAACATTCATACATCCACCCTCACAAACATTCCCAATTATAATATTAGAAGAGTTTTGTTCCAATAAAAATGCAAAACAATTAATTACAAACTACTAACTAACGCGACAACTGATAACCGCTACGCTTATCACCCCGCTGTCCGCTTGCAGTGGCACCTTATCAAATCGAGGCCGCCCTAGATAAATTGTCAAACGTATCCGTGGTTCCGATAGTGTCGATAGTAGAGCACGCACGTGACCGAACTTTGGTCGCATGATAGTGGGTTTGACGTCCGGTTGATGCAATTTTTATGGTGTATTTTGGACGGGTAAAATGCATTCGTTAGTCATCTGCCTAGCCTTTTCCCAACTATGTTGGGGTCGGCTTCCAGTCTAACCAGATGCAGCTGAATATCAGTATTTTACGTGGAGCGACTGCCTATCTGACCTCCACAACCCAGTTAGTACTGGGTAATGCGATACCCCTTGGCAAGACTGGTTGTCAGATTATCGGAACACTGACTACCTGTAACGACTGTCAAAGATCTACAAATGACAGCCGGGACCAACAGCTTAACGGGAGGAAACTCGGTATGTAACGGGTGGTCACCCATCCACAGACCAACCTAGGCAAGCGCAGCTTAACCTAAAGATCGACCCGAGCGGCTGCTATTATTTAGCCACGAGCTCCAAATGCATTCATTAATCTTGTAAAATAATAAAAATATTCTGTAATTTTCTGGAATGTTTTTGAATTTGGCAACTATCAAAAATCGCAAAAACATACATAGATTATTTTAAGAAGCCCTGGGCATGAGCAATCATTTTTTCCCCCATTTAATAGGGGCCAATCTATCGCCACCAATCTAGAGTCTTCCACTCAGAAACTTGTAATGCAAAAACCTAAGAATGGCTAGGCTTTCAGCCCGCTTTTGTACAGTGTTGTTTTTTATACATGTGTAAATCCTTATTAATATTATAAAAGCGAAAGTGAGTTTGTTTGTTTGTTACCTCTTCACGCTTTAATGGCTAAACCGATTTTGATGAACTTTAGTACAGAGATAGTTGGGAACCAGGAGACGGACATAGGCTATTTTTTTTAAAGTGCGATATGAGGGAGAAAGAGGGAAGAAAAGGGAAAACTTAGCGTTGCTATTACAAATCAATAAGGCGCAACGGCAAAAACTGCAGGTAACAGGTACCTGCAAATCAGGAAAAGGGAACTGTGTTACCCCGAATTTAACGCGAGCGAAGCCGCGGGCAAAAGCAAGTTTAAAATAAAAAAAAATTAATACAATCCGAAAAACCAAAGATGTATTTTTTTTGGCGGATGTATTTCATCATATAGGTTCCAGACTTGTGCTGACACAAACGCACCCATGTTCCTTCTATTGCCCTTTATGTTCCGGGGCCTCAGGATCTATTTCGAACTACCCGCAACCCTGGCAGGCGGTGACCCTGGCAGGCCCCTCTGCTTTGCTGACATCTCTTTGAGGCGCGCGTGGAATAATTACGTGCCGTCTACACGGCCTGTCTTCAATAGACGGACGGACGGTGAGCTACCCATTGCTCACCGTACACAGGCCCGCGTCTCCCGCGGCGGCTGGATTTGAACTCGAGACTTATCAAGATATATATCGAGACCGACGGTCACACCACTGGGCTATCAACCTACTATCAGACATTATAATTAACTGTAAACCAACAGACCATTCCTTAATTAGAGATAACACAGAAATTAATTAGTGTTATCATTCGTTTTGTAACAAATGATGCGATGGATTGACTAATAACTATGGTTCGATTTCTTAATAAACTGTCCCTAATCCTAATAATATTATAAATGCGTATGTTTGTGAGGATGGATAGGTGTATGTATGTATGTTTGTTACTCTTTCACGTCAAAACGGCTAAACGGATCTTAATGAAATTCTGCACAGAGGTAGATTATAGTCTGGAATAACACAAAGGATACTTTTTTTTCGATCATCACGCGGGTGAAGCCGCGGGCGTCAGTTAGTATGTACTATGGCCGACCGACCGACGGTAATTTTTTAGAGGAAAAAAACGGAGCTCTTATAGCATCAACACAGGTCTTTCACCTAGCACAAGAGTCAGGGACTTCACAAAAAATGTCACCACTTCTTGTGTAATAAACATTATACTTATCACTTTGTTGTATGTCTGTCTGTCAAGACCCTTATCTCCGGGAACGCGTTGACGTATCGAGTCCATATTATACTCAAGTCTGTGGTCCCTTAGAGCTATTAACATCAACCCTCTAAGTCTGCACAGTCAAAATATATTGCCGTTTATGTCGCAAGTTTGTACGGAACCTCTTTTACCGATATGAGTGGATACCTGGTTGCCTTGTTGAACCCAATTTTTTTGTAACTAAGTATTTATTTTATTTAAAGTTAATCCTACTAATATTATAATTATGCGAATGTTTGTGAGGATGGATGGATGTTTGTTACTCTTTCACGTCAAAACGGCTGAACGGATCTGGTTGTAATTCTGCAAAGAGCTAGATTACAATTTGGAATAACACAAAGGATACTTTTTTCGATCATCACGCGGGTGGAGCCGCGGGCACCAGCTAGTTTTTAATAAATTTCACGATAAAATTATGAATTACGTTAAAATTCTTAAAATGGTCACAGAGGCAGTTGTGAATTGACACATTGCGACCATTTAAAAAAAATTACGAATGTTAAACGAATGTGTGTGATCGTGTCAATATGTGTGTAGCGTGAAGATGGGTATAATAGTGACTAAACAATCATGGGTGTAATAGTGTAATCCTTACTAATATTATAAAAGCGAAAGTGAGTTTGTTTGTTTGTTACGTCTGCACGCCTAAATGGCTAAACCGATTTTGATGAATTTTAGTACACAGATACTCTGGAGACGGACATAGACAATTTTTTTTTAAAAAAAAAGGTTGAGATATGAGAGGGAAAAGGGAAAACTTAGCGTTGCTATTACAAATCAATAAGGTGCAACGGCAAATACTGCAGGTAACAGGTACCTGCAAATCAGGAAAGGGGAACTGTGTTACCCCAAATTTAACGCGAGCGAAGCCGCGGGCAAAAGCTAGTAATCTCTATAAAAACAGTTAGACTGGAAGCTAAACGCCAACATAGTTGGGACGGTGCGCAGGCAAAACCTCGGAAATAATCTTGTGGGTTTATAAATCGTAATCATTTCAACGAACATCCGATTCGCATTTGTTTATTAATCGAGTTCATCTATTATCTCAAACTATTTGCTCACACGTATGACACACGGATCAACATTATGATTATCACACGTATCACACGTTGGGCACGTCTTGCATGATGATCACACGTCTAAAATGCAAGCATTAGCAGAATATTAATACTTACTAATATTATAAAAGCGAAAGTGAGTTTGTTTGTTTGTTTGTTACGTCTTCACGCCTACATGGCCAAACCGATTTTGATGAATTTTGGTACAGAGATAGTTGGGACCCTGACATAGGCTAAAAAATTAAAAAAGGGGGAGAAAGAGGGAAAAAAGGGAGAGACAGATATTTTTTTTCGATCATCACACGGGATTTAAGTTAGTTATTTTATAAATGCGAATGTTTCTGAGGATGTATAAATAAAATAAAATAAAATAAATATCTTGGGACAACTCACACACGGCTATCTGATCCCAAGCTAAGCAGAGCTTGTGTTATGGTAACCAGACAACTGATATACATACTTATATAATTTATAAATACATACATATTATAGATAAATCACACCCAGACACAGAACAAACAATCATGCTCATCACACAAAGTTTGTCCTGGGTGGGAATCGAACCCACGACCTCCGGCTCAGCAGTCAGGGCCACTAACTACTAGACCAACAGGCCCGTCAAAATGGATGTTTGTTACTCTTTCACGTCAAAACGGCTGAACGGATCTTGATGAAATTTGGCACAGAGGTAGATTATTGTCTGACATAAACCATAATTACTTTGTTTTTTCGATATCACGCGTGTGAAGCCGCGGGCGCCAGCTATAAACGAATAAAGAAACCACACAAGTACACATTTATTCGTACCATATCCAATAGCAATAAAAATACCAATTATATTAAAAACCAATATTCTCAAACAAATGACAGTCTTTCTTTCATAATAATATTTCTCAAAGATTATGTAGAAAGTCGACATGACCTTATTTGACCTGTGACAGTCGCATGAGACGATTATCAAGATTATTGTGAACTTAGCCCATATAGATAGTTAGCTAGATGTTGATCTGCGATGACTGTGTTTATAATAAAGTTTAAGGTCATAGGCCTGTGGACGGTGAGCAATGGGTAGCTCACCGTCCGTCCGTCTATTGACGACAGGCCGTGTCGACGGCGCGTTTGTGTTTCACGCGCGCCTCAAAGAGATGTCAGCAAAGCAGAGGGGCTTTTCCAGGGCCTCCGCCCGCCGGGGTTGCGGGTTGTTCGAAAGATATGCCGCGGCCCCGGAACGCAATGGGCAATAGAAGGAACATAAGTGGGTTTTAGTCAGTAAAAGTCTGACACTCCCCCCCGCTCCGCCCAAAGCGAGGGAAGTTATTTGATGATTTCCAACCCCAAAAATAAAGGTCATAGACGCTCATGGAATTTTATGAATTGATTAGATTTGCATTCTACAGAGCCTAATAAAGACCAAAACTATCAGATATCCGAAATAAAAAATATCCGATCCCGAAACCGATATTGATTTTTCGGATAGTCCTACTATATATCGTTACTTAATAATTTTATAAAAGCGAAAGTGAGTTGGTTTGTTACGTCTTCACGCCTAAACCGATTTTGATCAATTTTGGTACAGAGATAGTTGGGACCCTGGAGACGGACATAGGCTAATTAAAAAAAAAATGAAATGAGGGAGACAGAGGGGAAGAAAAGGGAAAACTTAGCATTGCTATTACAGGCGCAAGGGCAACAAGTACAGGTAGCAGGTACTTGCAAATCAGGAAAGGAGAACTGTGTTACCCCGAATTTAACGCGAGCGAAGCCATGGGCAAAAGCTAGTATATAATATATGTAAAAATGAATATACGAATTTAAACGCCATGCATAAACTGAGCCTGCCGGGGTTGCGGGTTGTTCGAAAGAGATACCGCGGCCTCGGAACATAGGGTAATAGAAGGAACATGGGTGGGTATTAGTCAGTAAAAGTCTGACACTCCCTTCCGCTCCGTACACAGAGGCAAATATTTGATGACTTGTCATCCCTAAAAAAATAAAAAAACAGTTCCATTCTCGCACCGGATGATTTTGTGTTAGTTATCATCTTACGATTAGATTAAAACTCATCTTTAATTAAATACAAACATTTTCTTAAAAGTTTTTAAGAATAATTGCTTCTTTGTAGTTTATCGTTTGGATTTGGATCAATAGGTCTGAAGTACAGACGCCTGCACATCAAGCTACCCGAAACTGTCAATTTTTCCCAATGAACCTTGAACCTAATACTTTAGAAATAAAGTCGAAAATCTATCAAAGAAATCTGACAGATTGTAGTAGCTTGATGTGCTGGCGTCTGTACACAAATACATCTAAGTATTTGGTTTGATATGATGAAATGTGTTTTTTTTTTCTTTTTAAAATAACGTTGCCCCACACTAGGAATTTCTCCTGTATCGTGGGTGCTATTACGAACATTTAACCTCACATACATAAACAGGCAGACCCGAAACAACTATCTGTAGGCTATACAAATATTTATTGTTCCGTGCGGTGATCGAACCCGCGACACGCAGCACAACAGCCGATAGCCCAGCCAATACGCCAACTGTGTCGTGAGATTCTTGTTCATTAGAAGAAAAAAAAGTATTTTTTTACAATAAAATTTCTTTTTTACTGTCATACCCACAATTTACATTTTATTTTGTGTGCATATAATTGTAACATGATAGATAGATAGATAGAATATTCTTTATTATGTACACCATACAAATTACAAGAATAACAGTATACAACTTATAAATAGGTCGACACAATGGGCGGTGTTATCGCTAAAAGCGATCTTTTCAAGACAACCTTTGGATGGATTTAAAGGAGGAGAGACAGTACTCTAGGTAGTCTGTGGTGTCTTCATGACTGTCAAAAAAGCTGGATCGAAGTTTATAAAGAAACTAGCTTCCCTGCGCGGTTTCACCAGCGTCTTTAGTTGCTGCCTTGGTCCCAAAGGTAGCACTGTGATGTTGTATAGCCTAAGTTACTTCCTGATAATAAAGCTTCTATATATTCAGTGAAAAAATATTTAAAATCGGTCCAGTAGTCTTGGAGCCTATTCTATACAAACAAATCTTTCCTCTTTATCCATACTTATCCTATTAATATTAAAAGTGCGAAAGTTTGTGAGTATGGATGTATGTTTGATCCTCTTTCACGAAAAAACTACGACACGGATCTTGATGAAACTTGGCACAGAGGTAGATTATAGTCTGGAATAACACAAAGGATACGTCTTTTTATTATCATGCGGGCGAAGCCGCGGGGCGCAGCTAGTATTATAATATAAATGGGAAAGTGTATGTGTGTGTCTGTTTGTTTGTCTGTCTTTCACGGCAAAACAGAGCGAGGAATTGACGTGATTTTTTGTGAAAATAGTTGAAGGGATGGGACGAGTGACATAGGCTACTTTTTGTCTCTTTCTAAACCCCCACTTCCCTAAAATAGGGGTTGGAAATTTGTATGGTAATTGGTATGCGAACTATTTGTCACTAACAAAAAAATCGTGCATAATTTTTTTCTCGAAATCTGCCCCCATCCCTTTAAAAGAGGGGGTGAGATTTGATATGGGACTTTTCGCAGTTTTCAAGGTACCTTATTAAGCAAAAAATAGGTAAGTACACACTTTTTGTTATCAACGAAAAATACTTGCCTATTTTTTTCTTGGAAATCTTCCTCGTACCTCTTAAATAGGCGATGGAAAATTTAACGTGAGCAAAGCCGTGGGCAAAAGCAGCTAAATTAAAACAGTATATCGCTGTCAAATTTTTAAATGATGCCGTGACGTCTAATAGAGGAGAATGGAAGAAGAAAACGTGTTGCGCCGACCCCAAATAGAATGGGACAAGGGGAGGAAAATGATGATGATGATCTCTGTCAAATTTTTCTTCGATAATTTATGAAGTCGTTTGCAATAAAAAAATATGAAACAAGCATAAATGAATGTAGGATTAAAAGTACTCACGAAATTCCAACCAGTCAGATATCCAGGTTTATATCTATACAGATTATCTAATTCTATATTAGAACTCGGTTTGATATCCAAAGTACCGGCAAAGATTGTGATATAGACATTGTGAAGAACCCCAAACATATGATAAACGGTGGTCCAGTACAATTTGGAATCACTCCTATCGAACAACTTCTCATTTTCAGTAATTAAAAAGCATAAAACGTTATAAAAAATATTGCTATCTTTCCAAATATATTCCTCCATTTTTTCAAAAATAATTTAATTAAAACGATTTCGTATAAAGAACACTTTTTAAACTAATACGGTTTGAAATTTAGAACACTGTTACTTTTTTTTTCAAATAATTATGACTATTTTTTCAAATGATTTTGAAATAATTATGTTTGTATTATTATAGTAATTTTTAATTATTAATAATGCACTTATGCTAATAGACGCCCGTTTCCCGTGGCGTTTAAGGGCGACTACTTGTTAATTATCGTTTCTGTAATGAGATCGGCGGTATCTCAGTATTTATTGTTTATCATAATGTTGTTTATTTTACCCTCAGTTAGATTAATTATTTTTATCTTTTAGGCGTAAATAAATATCTATTACTAGCTGTGCCCAGCGGTTTTACCCGCTGCTCAGGTCCCCCTTCTCACTTAGGGGTTTGAAAGATAGATAGTAGCCGATTCTCATACTTACTGAATATGCATGAAAAATTCATAAGAATCGGTCGAGCCGTTTCGGAGGAGTACGGGAACGAACATTGTGACACGAGAATTTGATATAAGTAGGTACTAGATTTCGAAGGTGGCGAATTTCACCATAGAACGCGATCAGTTTATGACTGCGATTAAGCTGTTATTGTCAATATTCCACAGCAGAGGTAACTATATCAGTTTTTGAACGCGGTTAACATGAGCCCGAGTTCAGTTTCATTGGTGAATTCATCCTAAGTGAAAAACTTTATTTTATTTGTTTTTTAAAGCCGCGGGCAAAAGTTAGTTTGTAATATTCGTAGAAAGTACTAGCACTGGGCTAGTTCCCAATATTGACCAATACCATTGGATTCCTTGTAGATTGAGAGTGTTAAGTCCAGTTTGTGTCCCAAGTGTGGTGCCTGCCTAGACTACTGCCTGCTAGGTTTGCGGGTTGTTCGAAAGAGATACCGAGGCCCAGAAACACAAAGGGCAAAAGAATTAACATGAGTCAGTTATAACCAGTACAAAGAAAAGATGTATGGATTGTATAAGGAATGATATGAAGGAGAAAGGAGTAAATGATGCCGTGACGTCTGATAAGGGAGAATGGAAGAAGAAAACGTGTTGCGTCGACCACAAATAGAATGGGACAAGGGCAGGGACATGATGATGGTTATAGCCAGTGACATAGTGCAGTGAAGTGCTACTAACATAGTTGTTAAGGATTTATTTACTAACACGATTGTATTAGTGATATATATGATTGTCTGTAAGGTATTTATCTATAGGACTAAGATGTCTCAAATAAATGTTTCACTATTATTCGTTCATTTATTGATTTATCAATATATAACTACATTTTAAATATTTCTTAAAAACATAAAAAAAGACATTTAAAAATATAAAAATAGTAGCCTACCGGTATCGGGAACAGGGTCCAAGTTACCGGCGGTTAGGGCTCCAGAGAAAAGAACCTCCTAACGATACGAGCCGTGTCCAGGAGTACCGCTTTCTATATCAAGCCCTTGATCCAGCTGCCTAACGAGAGCCTCGTGAGGTGTTGGTCGAGGCTCTTCGCAATTAAGCCATTGGCAGATACGACTATCGGCACAATGATCGCTGAGTCCACATCCCACATGTCGACAACCTCGCGAGCCAAGTCAATATACTATTTAGTTCATTTATTGGTTTTTCTTACATATAGTTACATTTTTAAATATTTCTTGATAAAAAAGGACAAAATAAAAACATTTAAAAATATAAAAATAGTAGCCTACCGGTATCGGGAACAGGGTCCAAGCTACCGGCAGTCAGGGCTCCAGAGAAAGGAACCTCCTAACAATACGAGCCGTGTCCAGGAGTACCGCTTTCTATATCAAGCCCTTGATCCAGCTGCCTAACGAGAGCCTCCTGAGGTGTTGGTCGAGGCTCTTCGCAATTAAGCCATTGGCAGATATGACTATCGGCACAATGATCGCTGAGTGCACATCCCACATGTCGACAACCTCGCGAGCCAAGTCAATATACTATTATTATTATAGCCAGTACAAGTCTGACACCCCACCCCTCCCCCGCTCCGCCCAGAGCCGAAGAAGTTAATTTAATGATTACCCATCCAAAAATAATAGTGTGGTGCCTACAAAATTATAATAGCAAGATCGACTGGACAAACTCATTTGCTTGTTTGTTATTGTATTGTGATAATTTTAAGTGTAAGTCCAATAAATACATCTTTTTCTTTATTTTTAGGGTTCTGTACATCAAAAAGGAAAATACGGAAACCTTACAGGGTCACTCTGTTGTCCGTCTGTCTGTCTGTCAAGACCCTTTAGCTCGGAAACGCGTGGAGGTTGGGATCATCGAGTTGGGAATATATTTAAGACTGTGGTCCCTTGGAGCTGTGAAATAATCAACCCACGACGATGACGACACGGTTGGCGCAGTGGTTGAGCGATCGACTGCTGCGCTGAGTGTCGCGGCACTCGCGGCTTCGATCCCCGCACGGAACAAATATCTGTATGAACTACAGATAGTTGTTCCGGGTCTGGCTGTTTGTGTATGTGAGTTTAAGTGTTTGTAAACGCACCCACGATACAGGAGAAAGTCCTAGTGTGGGGTAACGTTTTTGTTTTAAAATGAACCCTCTAAGTCTATGCAGTCAAAAGATATGGTTTATATCGCAAGTTTGTAAGGAACTCTCATTGCACCTGACACGCACTACGAGAAATAAAAACAATACCAGAATTGTCAAAATATACTAGCCGTACCTTACCTACTTACCGCACCTTACTTACCGCTTTTGAAGCAAACCCTTAATCCAGCTGCCTAACGAGACCCTCTTGAGATATTAGTCGAGGCTAGCTGTGCTGTGATCGCGAAGTACCTACTGTGGTTTAGGGATTTATACCTCAGCCAAACCCGATTACAGGCTGCTTTTGCTATGAGATTCGAATACTTATACTTCTGTGACCAGAGGGCTGGCCTGTTTTTTGCACAAAAAATAAGCATTGCCATCCAACGCGGTAATGCTTCCAGCCTTCTGGGCACTTTACCTGTTGACGGCGATACGGACGAATTTTTTGACGCCCTATAATTTTCCATTTTTTACTTGTATATATTTTTATTATTAGTTTGTGTACATTTATAGGTTGTAGTTATTTAGTAATTAATTTAATTATATCGAGGGGTGAAAGGCTATTTGGTTTAAGCGACATTTTTGCAACTTTACAGGAGAGCCATTTAAAGTTTGAAATTTTGGAAAAAAAATCACTACAAAAAAACTTCTTTGGTTATTTGAACGCGGTAAACTTAATTGAAATACAATTAAAAACATCAAATTGTTGATGCTAATACCAAATAAAACCGACCTTTAATTACAAAGATAAATGTCGCTTAATACAAAATGATCTGTGTCGCCTTATTTTTAGAGTAAAGAAAAATGATTCAACTTCCAACAATGTCACTAATCAGCAGCAGGCAAAATGGTTTAAGTGACTTTACAGTACTTATGCAGGAGAAAGCAAAATGATTGAATCAACGTTACTCAATAATAATAGGAATAGGCTATTTTGTTTAACTACCAATTGGGTTTTGTTAACAATACAGGCAAGTTGGCTTAAGCAACGATGAACATCCTTAATAAGTTGTTTGATGTCTCAGGTTTCGAAAGGAGTTTATATAACTTGGTTGTTGATACAAGATAATAATGACACATTTATAGTAAGTTAAGAGGTTGTAGTATTGAAATGGGTGAATAATTACTAGATCAAGAATAAAAAAAAACTGTTAATTACAAGGTAAATCAAACATCAGTAATAATTATTATTTTTAAAAGAAACAAAAATATTTACTTATTAAAAAATAGAGATATGGCCGAAAAATCCTTACTAATATTATAAAAGCGAAAGTGAGTTTGTTTGTTACCTCTTCACGCTGGCTAAACCGATTTTGATGAATTTTGGTACAGAGATAGTTGGGAACCAGGAGACGGACATAGGTTAATTTTTACTGAGGATTTTTACTGAAAGAGGGAAGAAAAGGGAAAACTTAGCGTTGCTATTACAAATCAATAAGGCGCAAGGGCAAAAACTGCAGGAAGCAGGTACCTGCAAATCATTAAAGGGGACCTGTGTTACCCCGAATTTAACGCGAGCGAAGCCGCGGGCAAAAACTAGTAAAACAAAAATTAGGGATATAAGTAAGCGTTATTACCAAATCCATTTTCTAATCGAATTGCTCCGTCTCATCTTCAATATCAGTATCCACTAGTTGGTCTTTAGCGTTGTTGGTTTGTAAATTTCGACTTCGACAGCGTGGCATAGTTACTTTGGGCTAACGCTAACTTTAACCCGCGTGATGATCGAAAAAAAAAAATCTTTCTCTCCCCTTTCTTTCCTCTTTCTCCCACTTATCTCACTTTAAAAAAAAGCCTATGTCCGTCTTCAGGGTCCCAACTAGCATCAGGGAGGCACTTCGGTTCCACCGGATGCCGACCTACCTTCGTCGTGTGGTCGGGGCATATCTGACGGACAGGGCCGTCATCTACCCCGGTCGCTCTGGAGAGTGGAACCGGCGAGAGATGTCGTGCGGTGTCCCACAGGGATCGGTCTTGGGGCCGCTCCTGTGGGACATCGGTTACGACTGGGTGCTGCGCGCCGACCTCCCTAGCGGCGTCAGCGTAGTTTGCTACGCTGACGACACGCTCGTCCTGGCTCAGGGGGGGTCGCACCAGGCGGCGGCCGACAACATGACACGCGGGGTTGCGATAGTCGCGGAGAGGATCCGGCTACTGGGTCTCGCGGTGGCCTTGCACAAATCCGAGGCCATGATATTTCATGGCCGCGGAAACACGCCACCGTCGGGATGCCAGTTGACGGTAGGAGGGGTTCGCATCGGCGTCGGGTCGACGATGAAGTAAGTACCTGGGAAACATCCTCGACAGCCGGTGGAATTTCGTGGAGCACTTCCGACGTTTGGCTCCCAAACTCGAGCGGACGGGGGCTGCTTTCAAGCGGCTCCTGCCCAATCTGAGGGGGCCAAACGCCTCCTGCCGTAGGCTGTATGCTGGAGTCGTGCGGTCCATGGCCCTTTACGGGGCCCCGGTATGGGCGCGTTCTTTAGAGCGGCGCGCCGCCCACTACCTGAACGCGCCCCAAAAGGTGGTGGCCATACGGCTGATCCGGGGCTACCGCACGATCTCCGGCGAGGCAGCGAGCCTCCTTGCCGGATTGCCACCGTGGGATCTGGAGGTGATAGTGCTCGCGCGCCTGTCTCAGCGGACAGACCTCCGGTGCGATCTCATGGTGGCATGGAGAGAGCGACTGTCGCAACCCCGTGCAGGGCACGCCACAATAGTGGCGGTAAGACCCCTCTTTGAGGAGTGGCTGGAGAGGCGTCATGGCGTCCTCACCTACCGCCTGACGCAAGTCCTCACCGGACACGGAAGTTTCGGGAGGTTCCTGCACATAATCGGGCGGGAGGAAACGCCCGGGTGTCACCATTGTGACGATCGCCCGGAGGACACGGTGGAGCACACAGTGGCGGTCTGCCCAGCTTGGGCGGAGCACCACCGTGCCCTCGTGGAGGCGATCGGCGGCGGCGATCTCTCGCGTCCGGCCCTGGTTCAGGCCATGGTCCGGAGCGAGAGGGAATGGGAAGCGGTCACCTCCTTCTGCGAAGCAGTAATGCTAGTGAAGGAGGAGGCCGGGCTTTTGAGGGAGAGAACCTCAAACCAACCCAGCCGCCGCGAGAGACTCCCGGCCACCGTAGATGCGGGCCTGTGGACGGTGAGCAATGGGTAGCTCACCGTCCGTCCGTCGATTGACGACAGGCCGTATCGACGGCGCGTTCGTGTTTCACGCGCGCCTCAAAGAGATGTCAGCAAAGCAGAGGGGCTTGCCAGAGCCTCCGCCTGCCGGGGTTGCGGGTTGTTCGAAAGAGATACCGCGGCCCCGGAACGTAAGGGGTTGCCCTTACGTTAGAAGGAACAT
This sequence comes from Ochropleura plecta, assembly GCA_905475445.1. Taxonomy (NCBI): domain Eukaryota; kingdom Metazoa; phylum Arthropoda; class Insecta; order Lepidoptera; family Noctuidae; genus Ochropleura; species Ochropleura plecta. The sequence goes on along the minus strand of FR997750.1, from coordinate 1,326,128 downwards.
GGGTGGGTTTTAATCAGTAAAAGTCTGACATGCCCCCCCGCTCCGCCCAGAGCGGGGGAAGTCATTTGATGATTTCTCACCCGAAAAAAAAGGGTCCCGACTATGTCTGTACCAAAATTCATGAAAATCGGTTGGGTCATTTAGGCGTGAAGCTCACATTATCGTATTTCGCACGGAGTGCTCAATAGTCGAGTGGATGCTGTCTACTGTCATCTCCGTGTGTCCGGGGAGAAGAAAGTTCATTTGAATAGTTTTTAGATGTTTAGATTGTAACAACGCGATGATGGCAGCAAGGACAATTTACCGTTATTCACCTATTAAGTAGGCAGGTAGTAAGTACAGCAGGCAGCTTGGCAGGTACTTATTATGGTAATAATGTATCAATACATGCGATAAACAATACAGAAACATTCGCAATCTACTATTTACATTAAAACATAATTAATGTATTCATTTGTAGACATAATTTAAAGTAATCATACTTATAAGCTTATTCTATTCGGTCTTATCCTAAACTACAACAGCGCGGGTCCTGTCTCCCGCCACACTCACGACTGACTGATGCGCCCGTGCGGGGCTGGACAGTAATAATACTGCCATGGTTTACGCAAACTATGCCAACATTTATTTGTTTTAAATTACATAGATTGTTATTGTCGTATTAAAATTGGATGGTTTAAAAGACAAACTATTTATATTACGATACAGGAGAAAATGATTTTAATCTAACCATTTGGTATTAGATTTATCTTAAGTGACGTATTTAAAAAATGTGAATACTAACAGACTGTTTAAGCGACTAACGAACCCAGTTTGGAGAACAGAAATATTGTTTGAAGCTCCAAACAGAGTGCAAAACAGTTGCAGCGAAAAGGGTTGAACCGACATGTCTTAATGAATTTGGCTGACGGCAAATTGTTTGAAGCGACATTGCATAGTGTAAGTAGTCGTAAGCAAAATGTATGAAGGGACTTTTCATCTACTGTTAGCCATATCGAAAAACGATTTAACTGCCATCAATCTGAAATTTTAGGATGAGAAAAACGGCTTATGCTCCGATTCTCTGTTTTTGTGTACAGCTTAAATGAAATACTAAAAAAATATGGCAAATCTGATGTCGGATCATACATCATGTTTGAGAATTATGCACTAAAATTGCATTGTTTTAAGCGCCATAAAAGTGCTCAGAATTGTACAAAACCCGGCTCAGCTGACGCAGAAAAATTCGCTGAATCCGAATATGTATATAACTCAATATCGTCGAAAATGTCGCTTCAAACAAATAGCCTTTCACCCCTCGAATTATGATGAATGAATAAAAAAATAGTTGCACTTAAAAAAAAATACTTATTAAAAAAACTTATTAAAAAAATAATTAAGAAGAAGCAGCTTAGAGTATGGCGTAGGAAGTGTAAGATGATTCTTACAAATCCTAACTAATATTATAAAAGCGAAAGTGAATTTGTTTGTTACGTCTTCACGCCTAAATGGCCCAACCGATTTTGATGAATTTTGGTACAGAGATAGTTGGGACCCTGGAGACTGACACAAGCTAATTAAAAAAAAGTGAGGAAAGGGGCAGAAAGAGGAAAGAAAAGGGGAGAGAAAGATATGTTTTTTTTCGATCTTTACGCGGGTTGAAGTTAGCGTTAGCCCAAAGTAACTATACCACGCGGACGATGTCGCGGGCGGAAGCTTATAACATCCTTACTAATATTATAAAAGCAAAAGTGAGTTTGTTTGTTTGTTTGTTACCTCTTCACGCTTTAATGGCTGAACCGATTTTGATGAATTTTGGTACAGAGATAGTTGGGAACCAGGAGACGGACATAGGCTAATATTTTTTTAAAAAAAGTGGGATGTGAGGGAGAAAGAGGGAAGAAAAGGGAAAACTTAGCGTTGCCATTACAAATCAGTAAGGCGCTAGGGGAACTGTGTTACCCCGAATTTAACGCGAGCGAAGCCGCGGGCAAAAGCTAGTATAAAAATATAATCTTAAAAGGATTTTACGCGCTTTTTATTATACATCTCGTCATGTCGATTACTATACTTTCTTTCTTTATTACAGTCATTTCACATAACATCGCGTTTTGTTATCCTTGAAGGGTTAGCCAGAGATGTACCTAGGTACCTAAATTGTCAACTTGCCCGGGGTTGACCCCATTGCCATCAATTAGGCACGAATTCAGCCTCAAAGCTGCTATTAAGAAAATCCTTATTACGCCATTCCCGCACTGGGAATCATTCCAAGAGCTCATCCTATCGGAGAGGCCTGCTAGGACCACCGCCTGCCGGGGTTGCGGTATGTTCGAAAGAGATACCGCGGCCCCGGAACGTAAAAGGCAATAGAAGGAGCATGCCTGGGTTTTAGTCAGTGAAAGTCTGACACCCTCCCCCCCCCCGGGCCCCCCAAAGCGGGAGAAGGTATTTAATGATTTCCCTTACGTAAAAAAGGCCTTATCTATAAGGACCTCAAGAGTCATTCAAGTATATTATTATAACGAAAAATAATTATGTGTTTTGACAAAAATCTAGTCAATTTATAATAATCTAGCAATTTGTAATACTTCAGCTTAATAATTTTCAAGGCAAACGAACCAGACAGTCATTCAATGAATTCATAATGTGAGCAAATTACCTACCTATATATATTCTTATTTCTAACTAGTTTTTGTACGCGACTTTTCTAGCTTAGGGGGTTAATATTTCTCTTAAAAAATTACAATAATTCACTAACTAAGAAACTAAATTAAAAAATATACATATATGTATATGTATATATATTTATGAGCGTACATAAAATGTTTAAAGTTAAAATCCTTACTTCCTTACTAATATTATAAAACCGAAAGTGAGTTTGTTTGTTACCTCTTCACGCCTAAATGGCTTAACCGATTTTGATGAATTTTGGCACAGAGATAGTTGGGACACTGGAGACGGACATAGCCTAACTTATTTAAAAAAAATGAGAAATGAGGGAGGAAAAGGGAAAACTTAGCATTGCTATTACAATAAATAAGGTGCAAAAGCAAAAACTACAGGTAGCAGGTACCTGCAAATCACGAAAAGGGAACTGTGTTACCCCGAATTTAACGCGAGCGAAGCCGCGGGCAAAAGCTAGTGTTTAATAAATTATTGTATCCCTATTTGGCAGTACATAATGAAACTACAATTTAATGTTAAGTCGTTAAGTTGTTGATACGTTCTAGTTGGTATATTCTTTTCGTACCATAAATAGCACGGGAGATACAGTGTAGTGGGCAGTCTCCTTTAAAGGCCAAACAGACGGACGGAGCAACTTTCGTAAATTTTATTAAAAATAAATGTGATAATAAACCAGTAATACTCAAGTATCGATTATTATTTAAAAACATAACAATTTCGTCTAAAAATAAAAACTCTGACGACTTGAGAGCTGTCTAAAAATAGTTGTTATTGAAAACTATAATAGTTTTAATTTTTTTATTACTGTTTTTTATTAATGTACGTCTAGAGGAGCTCGTGGGTAAATAATAGCAGCCGCTCGGGTCGATCTTTAGGTTAAGCCGCGCTTGCCTAGGTTGGTCTGTGGATGGGTGACCACCCGTTACATAGCGAGTTTCCTCCGTGCCTCGGAAAGCACGTTAAGCCGTTGGTCCCGGTTGTCATTTGTAGATCTTTGACAGTCGTTACATGTAGTCAGTGTCCCGAAAGTCTGATAACCAGTCTTACCAAGGGGTATCGTTAGGGAATGCAATCTCGATCTCGCGAGATCGAGATCTCGCGAGATCTCGCCTTATTTTTTTAGATTAATCTCGAAGCATAAAATGACGAGATCTCGGCCGAGATTGACGAGATTGAATGGCGGCAGTCAGGGATGCATTACGCTCGCAATTTACGCTGATGATGTTTTATAAGGAGTTATTTCCAAAACCATTCATAAGACTTGTTTCTTTTATATTTATTATTTTTGTACTCTAACATAGGTTCAACTTAAGTCTACTGATAAGTAGTTACTGTAACCGTTTACTACATTAATGATCCATGCTCTTAAATGAAAAATAAGAACGGTTTACTGCGCAATAAAGAGTCTATTTTTTGTTAAAATTCTTTACCGTGAGAGATGTTGTTAATTTTTATATCTTTATAAACCAAAGACTGGTAATTTTAATTTCAAAAACTTAATTGTGATTCGTATGTTCATTAATGGCTTAATTATTATTAATAGTAAATGATTACTAAATAAATGAGGGTTTTATTTTCCAATTCGTTCTGTATCTTACTCTCGTAATAAAGAAAACTAAGCTGTTTTCTTTGCGTTTTACTTACTTAAGAAAAACGATATTTTTTTAAATTTCAGCCGAGATCTCGAAATTCCCGAGATCTCGCGAGATTGACATTTCTAATCTCGCGAGATCTCGAATTTGCGATCTCGCCTCGAGATTGCATTCCCTAGGTATCGTATTACCCGGTACTAACTGGGTTGTGGAGGTTAGATAGGCAGTCGCTCCATGTAAAATACTGATATTCAGCTGCATCCGTTTAGACTGGAAGCCGACCCCAACATACTTGGGAAAAGGCTAGGCAAATGATTAATGTACGTCTACAACTTGTGTCTTGTAGACTAACTAATGCAATCCAACTCGTCACAAAGGGGAGAGGAAGGTGACAGACAGGAGTCTAGGCATCAAGGATCCTCATCTCAACAATCCTCAAATGTAACAACTAGGTCAGGTCGTATTATAAAACCTACCAGAAGGTTAATTGAAGAAATTGATTAAGTTAAGTTATAAATAAAGTCATAAGTAAAGTTTAAGTATAACTATAAGTATAATTAAGCATGTTGTCTTGTATAAAGTTAAATAGCATAGCACTTATATTAATTGTCAGTCAGGGGTCTAATTTGAACTCAACAAGGGGGATGTTGTAACATCACTATTTAGTATGTTACTATTATGGTCTTCACTAGTCTATGTATTATCTGTGATCTGCCGGCACTCTGCCACACTTCTTCCTGTGATGTCTTACTGTGTGTACAACTCCTGTGTCTCCTCTTAATAAACCAGTATCTTACCCAACGGAATATCATTTATTAAGAATCCAACATAACATAATTTGGTTAATAACATAATTTGGTTAATAATATTTTATTAACCAAATTCATAATAGGAAGTTTTTTTTTGTGTGGCATCTCGCTGTTCAACCTATGAGATCGTTACCTGCTTAACCGGACTATTGAAAAAGGAAGAGGTTCAAATTTCTTTTTATAATCGAAAGGGCATGCTCCCTTAGGGGTCCCATATCAATTTTATCTATATTGATTGGGTAGTTTATCCTTACTTCCTTACTAATAATATTATAAAAGCAAAAGTGAGTTTGTTTGTTACCTCTTCACGCTTTAATGGCTAAACCGATTTTGATGAATTTTGGTACAGAGATAGTTTGGAACCAGGAGACGGACATAGGCTAATTTTTATTTAAAAAAAGTGGGATATGAGGGAGAACTAGGGAAGAAAAGGGAAAACTTAGCGTTGCTATTACAAATCAATAAGGCGCAAGGAGTACTGTGTTACCCCGAATTTAACGCGAGCGAAGCCGCGGGCGAAAGCTAGTTATTGTTATAAAAGTTATGTAACATCATCAAGAAAAAATCGACAGCACGGTTGGCGCAGTTCGATTCCCGCACGGAACAAATATTCGTATGACCTGCAGATAGTAGTTTCGTACCCACGATACAGGAGACATTTTTTTTTCTTTTTTAAAATTTTTTTTTAAAACGTTGCCCCACACTAGGAATTTCTCCTGTCTCGTGGGTGCGTTTACAAACATTTAAACTCACATACACAAACAGCCAGACCCGGAACAACTATCTGTAGGCCATACAAATATTTGTTCCGTGCGGGAATCGAACTCGCGAAACGCAGCGCAGTAGTCGATCGCTCAACCACTGCGTCAACCGTGTCGTCCGACATTCCCAGTTTGAGGCAACGTGTTAAATAAGAAAAAGTATAGTAAAGTAAATAAAATAAATAAATATCTTGGGACAACTCACACACGGCTATCTGATCCCAAGCTAAGCAGAGCTTGTGTTATGGTAACCAGACAACTGATATACATACTTATATAATTTATAAATACATACATATTATAGATAAATCACACCCAGACACAGAACAAACAATCATGCTCATCACACAAAGTTTGTCCTGGGTGGGAATCGAACCCACGACCTCCGGCTCAGCAGTCAGGGCCACTAACCACTAGACCAACAGGCCCTCAAAGTATTTTTACAATGTATTATTTCACAATATATACTCCTACATGTATGATATTGATATATGTGCCTACCTATTAGTATTAGTGCTCTTTTTTAACACGGTGTATACATACAAACTTACACATTAGACAAAAAAACAGCTGTTATGAAGCCCACACTTCAAAAAACAATAACTTCTTAAATATGTAGGTAATGTTAATTATACTCAAATAATTCAAAACATAACACTTTGACCGTCACGTTAAGTTTTCATAAATATTTATATAACAAAACCAGTTTTAGCATAATTTTGTTAGGTACCTTCCTGAATTTAAAGACAAATCTTGCAATTAAGTAATTTTTATTATCACCGATGTTCAATTAATTAGTGAATTCGTAAGCGACACGGTTCGCGCAATGACTTAGCGATCGACTGCTCATCATCATCATTTTCCTGCCCTTGTCCCATTCTATTTGGGGTCGGCGCAACACGTTTTCTTCTTCCATTCTCCTCTATCAGACGTCACGGCATCATTTACTCCTTTCTCCTTCATATCATTCCTTACACAATCTATCCATGTTTTCTTTGGCCTTCCTCTCCCTGTCTATTCATCAACATTCACATCCATAATTATTTCGTCAAAACAAAGCTAATTTATCACGCTATGACCTGTAGGAGCTGACCAGTGGGTAAAACTGCTTTATCCGCGTAATATCGAATAAAAACCTAAAATTATCATCATATCCTAGGATATGTAATGTAATCTACCTCTGTGCCTAATTTCATCAAGATCCGTTTAGCCGTTTTAACGTAAAAGAGTAACAAACATCCATACATCCATCCATCCTCACAAACATTCGCATTTATCCTTACTTATATTATAAAAGCAAAAGTGAGTTTGTTTGTTACGTCTTCACGCCTAAATGGCCAAACCGATTCTGATAAATTTTGGTACAGAGATAGTTGGGACCCTGGAGACGGACATAGGCTAAAAAAAGTGAGAAAAGTAAAAGGAAAAAAAGGGGAGAGAAAGATATTTTTTTTCGATCATCACGCGGGTTAAAATTAGCGTTAGCCCAAAGTAACTATGCCACGCGGACAAAGTCGCGGGCGGAAGCTAGAAATATTATAGTAGTAAACACTTTACAATAACCTTGACTGGCTAAGAAAGGAAAACAGGAGAATGTCTAAACAAACATTAAAAAACAAATTAAAAGCTGTTCTCCTTAAAGAATTTGGCGCAGGCTGGGGAAATACCCACTAAATTAGCTAATTATTATTGTTTTTCTTTTTATGTTTTCTAGTTCATAAGTTTTTGTATTTTTTTTTTAAATTAGATGGCATGTGAACCAATTTATTAAACAAGCGCTAATCCCGCCGACAAACTGTTACGCAGTTTGGCGGGTTTACTGAATGTACAACAAATTTGTTCCAAAAATAAATGATTTATTTAAAAAAAAAAAACTCACCAGATTCCAACTAGTGAACATAAACAGAGAATATTTTGACATGCATTCCAAATCTGGATTATTTCTCTGTTCTACTGTCAAATTCAATTCAATACATTTACCAAAACTCACTGTAAAATAAAAAATAAAACAATTTAGACCATGAAACACTGTTCTTACAAAGATATGGGAACAAACGTCTTTTTCAGTTAAAACCTTCGCCATTTTAAAATCAACGATTTGAGCATGACTGAAAGTCTTGGATTTTCTAAAACAAATGAATTATTTACACTGAATTATTCTGAAGATAATTATGTTTTTGTAAGAAATTGGTAATTTTACACTAAAATCCTTACTAATATTTTAAAAGGGAAAGTGAGTTGGTTTGTTACGTCTTCACGTCTAAATGGCTAAACCGATTTTGATAAATTTTGGTACAGAGATAGTTGGGACCCTGGAGACGGACATAGGTTTTTTAACTGAGAAATGATGGAGAAAGAGGGAAAAAAGGGAAAACTTAGCTTTGCTATTAAAATCAATAAGGCGCAAGGGCAAAAACTACAGGTAGCAGGTACCTACATATCAGGAAAAAGGTGCTGTGTTACCCCGAATTTAACGCGAGCAAAGCCGCAGGCAAAAGCTAGTTATGTATTAAGTATAAATAAAACGCAAAAAGGTGCTAATTGATGAATCTGAAAAAAATATTGTTAATGGACTTTTGCTTAGTTAAGTTTGAATGAAGCCAGGGTTAAGATAATGAATTATTTCGAAGACTCGGATATGCGATATATACCAAGGGTCCGTACTTGCGACATAAACGGCCATGTCTATTGACTGCGTAGGAGCTCGTGGCTTAATAATAGCAGCCGCTCGGGTCGATCTTTAGGTTAAGCCGCGCTTGCCTAGGTTGGTCTGTGGATGGGTGACCACCCGTTACATACCGAGTTTCCTCCGTGCCTCGGAAAGCACGTTAAGCCGTTGGTCCCGGCTGTCATTTGTAGATCTTTGACAGTCGTTACAGGTAGTCAGTGTCCCGAAAGTCTGACAACCAGTCTTACCAAGGGCTATCGTATTACCCAGTACTAACTGGGTTGTGGAGGTTAGATAGGCAGTCGCTCCATGTAAAATACTGATATTCAGCTGCATCCGGTTAGACTGGAAGCCGACCCCAACATACTTGGGAAAAGGCTAGGCAGAAGACGATGATCTTTTGACTGCGTAGACTTAGAAATTGACTTGAATGGTTTAAATGATAAATGCTTAAATTATGTTTATTTTTGCAAGTAGGTTTTCACAAACACTTTTACACGTATTTTTTTAAAAACTAGATGAGGCCGGTGTTTCGTACCCGACTACACTGAGAATAAACAGCCGAAACAAACTCAGAGGTCATAGTCTCTTTCAAGTGTAGACAAAAAAATCTTGATCAACTTACATGAGGACTATGCAGATTAGTGTCTGAAATGGTCTTTTTAAGAAAGCACCACACAGATTGAGTGGACCTGTCCAGTCAGTGCAAGCATTTGTCGAACGAAACGACGAACAATACCAAAAAAGGATATTAAAATTTGTGTAGGTCCCTTATAGTACTTAAACTGCCAGACAATCGTCAAAAACAAACAAAGTAAATAAAAGTTATGATCCACATGGTCCTCACAATTACAATAAACAACTACAGACTAGAAAATATTTACAAAATTAAATTAATGAGATCATAATGAAATCATAAAATGTCACAAATCAAAAATATAATAAAAAAAAGTTAAACAAAATAAAATAAAACAAAGTAAATAATAATGTCAAATCATTAAATGTCAGTGTATAAAGTAAAGGAATAAACAATAAATAAATGAAACAAAGTGAAATAACAAAATAATTCAAGCGGCGGCGGTGAAATAATCAATCCTTGTATTGTATAATAAGTCTACGCAGTCAAAAGATATGACCGTTTATGTCGTAAGTTTGTACGGAACACTCGGTGCGAGTCCGCTTCGCACTTGGTGGGTTGTTTTTTACTAAACTATTCGTTATTAAGGCGCTGTACAAAGCAAACACTTCGTAAAACGTCTAGATTTTCGTCGCAAAGTTAGCCGTATCTGTACATGCCACTAGCCAAAAAAAATACCGTGTATAGTTCAATACATAAAGTAAAGACTTACACAAAATCAGTATACAAAAGTGGTCTAGTACTACGAAAAAAAAAAATGTTGCAAAAGACCAAGAAAAAAAATTTTTCGTATCGAAATTCTCAATTTTTTCAGCGATAACCATCCTATTTTTTTATATCTATAACAAAGGAAATTGTATAAACTAAAGAGTTATCTAAAATTTTTCAAACACGGAGCTGTATTTTTTTTATATTCAATTAAAACTGCAAAATGACCTACATTTTGGCGGACATGATATTCAAATAAAATCAAACACCGAAATATTTTTGACCTTATTTCTATTCTTTCGATGCAATACTGTCGTGTACTTGTGTTAGACCATGCCTAGTATGCAGCTAGCCTTACTTCCGCGAATACCTAAAGATTAGCTTGTTACCGCGCCTTAACCTACATCAATCACTGCTGGACAAGGGTAGTTTCAATAGCTCACCGTCCGTCCGTCTATTGACGACAGGCCGTGTCGACGGCGCGTTAGTGTTCCACGCTCGCCTCAAAGAGAGTCAGCAAAGCAGAGGGGCCTTCCAGAGCCACCGCCTGCCGGGGTTGCGGGTTGTTCGAAAGAGATACTGTGGCCCCGGAACATAAAGGGCAATAGAAGGAACATATGGGCAGGTTTTATTCAGTACAAGTCTGGCACTCGTCGGCTCCGCCCAGAGGGGGAGAAGTTATTTGATGATTCAAAAAAAAGGGTAGTTTCTATCGCACGCGACTAAAGTCCATTTTCAGCTACACTTAACCAGTTGCTACCATCCACCCTGGGAAGATCGTGGCAACTCGTCGTCAACTATATAAATACTAGCTTTTGCCCTCGGTTTCGCTCGCGTTAAATTCGGGGTAACACAGTTCCCCTTTCCTGATTTACAGGTACCTGCTATCTGTAGTTTTTGCCCTTGCGCCTTATTTATTGTAATAGCAATGCTAAGTTTTCCCTTTTCTTCCCTCTTTCTCCCTCATATCTCAATTTTTTTCCCTAGTCCGTCACCAGGGTCCCAACTATCTCTGTACCAAAATTCATCAAAATCGGTTCAGCCATTTAGGCGTGAAGACGTAACAAACAAACAAAGTCACTTTCGCTTTTATAATATTAGTAAGGAGTAAGGATATTGTGTTTAATATTATACGGATGTCTACAAGTCCAACTCGCACTTGGCCTGTTTTTAACCGACTTCAAAAAAGGCGGAGGTGTGTGACCGTTTTTTTATGTACATACGTGCACCGATTACCCCGAGGTCAAAATTCAAAATTTAAAATCATTCATTTGCATAAAACATGGTATATAGTATAAGATGGTGGAAACAGTTTTAGAACGTACATGTTTTGCTTTTTAGGTAAAGCATGCAAATTTTACAGTAGGCACATACACAACTTACATCATCCGGGTTTGTGCTCTATGAACTCCCTGATACTGTAAAAACTTTTAGCAGACAGCCATTTATGTAATTTTATTTTAAACAATCTCGTATTAAGTGTTTTAAATTCATCTGGTATCTTATTGTAAATTCGAACACGCATAAACATGCAGCTTTTATTATATTTCGCAAGCCTTGGTAGTACATCTAACGCGAGCCTATAGCTGTAGGGTTCGTAGGTGATGACTATCTCAGTTTTATTTATATTTCTTGGGTAGTTTATGAGTTGTCATCTATCCTAAGAATAGTATAAACGCGATACTTTGTTAGAGTGTGTGAAGTATGTTTGGTGCTCTTTTACGCAAAAAATACTCAATGGATTTGGATAAAATTTCATAATAATATAGTTTACATAATTATTAGAATAACACATAGGAGGAGCTCGTGGCTAAATAAATAGTAGCCGCTCGGGTCGATCTTTAGGTTAAGCCGCGCTTGCCTAGGTTGGTCTGTGGATGGATGACCACTCGTTACAATACCGAGTTTCCTCCGTGTCTCGGAAAGCACGTTAAGCCGTTGGTCCCGGTTGTCATTTGTAGATCTTTGACAGTCGTTACAGGTAGTCAGTGTTCCGAAAGTCTGACAACCAGTCTAACCAAGGGGTATCGTATTACCCAGTATTAACTGGGTTGTGGAGGTCAGATAGGCAGTCGCTCCATGTAAAATACTGATATTCAGCTGCATCCGGTTAGACTGGAAGCCGAAAGGCTAGGCAGATGATGAATAACACATAGGCTTACAATTCATAAAGATATATTGATTGTATATTCTATCACCAAGCAGGTGAAACCGCGGGGTGCATCTAATAATAGGTACATATATTTTCTTCTGTCTTTGATCGAAAAAAGAACGAACGATGATCGAGAAATACGGCGCCATCTTGTATCAAGCGTGCCTTAAAGACAAGTAAATCTGAGAGGACAGTCAGGGTCACTGCCTGCCAGGGTTGCGGGTTGGTACGAAAGAGATACCGCGGCCTTTAAACACAAAAGGCAAAAGCAGGAACATAAATGAGCTTACGTCAGTAAAAGTCAGACATTCCCTTTCGCTCCGCCCTCTGTGAGCCATTTGATCTAAAACCAAAACCTAGAAATACGATACCTCTAAGTAAGACTGGTTGTCATACTTTCAGTGCACTGACTAGGTACCTGTATCGACTTTCATAGATTGACAGCCAGGACTTAGCTTTAGCTTGACTCACTCAAGCTAACAAGGGCCAACCTTGCTATTCAACTATATAATATTTTTGTGTATCGTGAACTCGTTCTTTTGTTGTTCATATTAAGTTAGCAATACCCAAAATCCAAACTAATATTATAAAAGCGAATGTGAGTTTGTATGTTACGTCTTCACGCCTAAATGGCCAAACTGATATTGATGAATTTTGGTACAGAGATAGTTGGGAACCTGGAGACGGACATAGGCTATTTAAAAAAAAAGTGACAAAAGAAGGAGAAAAAGGGAAGAAAAGCGGAAAGAAATACATTTATTTCGATCATCACGCTGGTTAAATTTTGCGTTAGCCCAAAGTATTTATGCCACGCGGACAAAATCGCGGGCGGAAGCTAGTAATTATATAATTGGTTTCATGGTCGCACATTCTAAAAAAATCCTTTGTTTCAATATATTACTGAATAAAACGTAAACAAATCAGGAAACAAGAACAGTGCAAGTGCGAGTTGGATTCACAGACACCCGAACAATATTTAATACAAATCACACATATCAATATTTCAGCCTAATAAGTTGTGGTATAATGGTATCTCACAGAAATTCTTATCGTATATTCATTTTCTATTTTTACTAAAAGATATTAGCAGATCTTCATCATCATTTTCCTGCCCTTGTCCCATTCTATTTGTGGTCGGCGCAACACGTTTTCTTCTTCCATTCTCCCCTATCAGACGTCACGGCATCATTTACTCCTTTCTCCTTCATATCATTCCTTACACAATCCATCCATTTTTTCTTTGGCCTTCCTCTCGCTCTCCGTCCATCAACATTCAGATTAATAACTCTTTTAGTCACATGTCCTTCATCCCTCCTCATTACATGTCCATACCAAGACAAACGACTCCCTTTCAATTTTTCTGTAACTGGTGCAACTTTCAAACTTCCTCGAATATATTCATTCCTTACTTTATCCATTCTTGTCACTCCACACATCCATCTCAACATTCTCATCTCCGCTACATGCAATCGTTTTTCATCCACCTTTTTTACAGCCCAGCATTCTGACCCATACAGTACAACAGGTCTAATCACGGACTTATATATTTTCCCCTTTAACTTGAAGGGCATCCGTGGGTCATAAGTTGTTCCAGTGACCTGTCGCCATTTCATCCATCCTGCGTTGATCCGGCGCGTTATGTCTCGGTCTACTTCGCCATCCCCTTGGACAAGCGACCCGAGGTACCGGAAGTTGGAGCAGATCGGTATAGGCGTTCCGGCAAGGGTTATGGGCACAGGACTGGAGAGACCGCCGAAATCGCAGAACAAGTTCTCTGTTTTAGTTCTGCTTAATTTCAGGCCAACGTTCTCCAGTCTTTGCCACCACACTTCCAATCTGCTCTGGACCTCTTGGCCGCTCTCGGCAACCAACACAATAATATTAGCAGATCTTACTTAATGTATTATATTTTATTCTTAGTCCTTAATACTAATATTATAAAAGCGTAAGTGACTTTCTTTGTTTGTTTGTCACGCCTACACAGCTAAACCGATTTTGATGAATTTTGGTACAGAGATAGTTGGGACCTTGGAGACGAACACAGGATTTTTTTTTTTAAATTATTGAGATATGAGGGAGAAAGACGGAAGAAAAGGGGAAAATTTAGCATTGGGATTACAAAAAATAAGGCGCATAGGCAAAAACTACAGATAGCAGGTACCTGTAAATCAGGAAAGGGGAACTGTGTTACCCCGAATTCAACGCAAGCGAGGCCGCGGTACGGGGCCCCGGTATGGGCGCGTTTTAGGGCGGCGCGCCGCCCACTACCTGAACGCGCCCCAAAAGGTGGTGGCCATACGGCTCATCCGGGGCTACCGCACGATCTCCGGCGAGGCAGCAAGCCTCCTTGCCGGACTGCCACCGTGGGATCTGGAGGCGATAGTCCTCGCGCGCCTGTTTGAGTGGCGCGCGGAGGCACTACACCGGGGGGGAAACCCGCTGCCGCGGCAAGTTGCCGCTCGGCGGGCGGACCTCCGGTGCGATCTCATATGGTGGCATGGAGAGAGCGACTGTCACAACCCCGTGCAGGGCACGCCACAATAGTGGCGGTAAGTCCCCTCTTTGAGGAGTGGCTGGAGAGGCGTCATGGCGTCCTCACCTACCGCCTGACGCAGGTCCTCACCGGACACGGAAGTTTCGGGAGGTTCCTGCACATCATCGGGCGGGAGGAAGCGCCCGGGTGTCACCATTGTGACGATCGCCCTGAGGACACGGTGGAGCACACAGTGGCGATCTGCCCAGCGTGGGCGGAGCACCGCCGTGCCCTCGTAGAGGCGATCGGCTGCGGCGATCTCTCGCGTCCGGCCCTGGATCAGGCCATGGTCCGGAGCGAGAGGGAATGGGAAGCGGTCACCACCTTCTGCGAAGCAGTAATGCTAGCAAAGGAGGTGGCCGGGCGTTTGAGGGAGAGAACATTTACCCAACCCAGCCGCCGCGGGAGACGCCCAGGGCGCCGGGCGCCGCGAGACGACTTCCGGCCACCGTAGATGCGGGCCTGTGGGCGGTGAGCAATGGGTAGTTCACCGTCCGTCCGTCGATTGACGACAGGCCGTGTCGACGGCGCGTTCGTGTTTCACGCGCGCCTCAAAGAGAGTCAGCAAAGCAGAGGGGCTTGCCAGAGCCTCCGCCTGCCGGGGTTGCGGGTTGTTCGAAAGAGATACCGCGGCCTCGGAACGTAAAGGGCAATAGAAGGAACATGGGTGGGTTTTAGTCAGTACAAGTCTGACATGCCTCCCCGCTCCGCCCAGAGCGGGGGACATTGGATGATTTCCCACTCGAAAAAAAAAAAAAAAAAGAAGCGAAGCCGCGGGCAAAAGCTAGTAATATTATAAAAGCGATAGTGAGTTTGATTTTTTGTTTGTTACGTCTTCACGCCTAAATCGCCAAACCGATTTTGATGAATTTTACCAACATAGGCTAAAAAAAGTGAGAAAAGGGGAGAAAAAGTTTTTTTTTCGATCATGTATGCCACACGGACGAAATCGCGGGCGGAAGCTAGTAATATTATGAATGTTACTCTTTCACGCCAAAACAGCTAAACGGATCTTGTTGAAATTTGGCACAGAGGTAGATTATGGTCCGGAATAACACATTGGATACTTTTTTATATCACACGGGTGAAGCCGCGGGCGTCAGCTAGTGCATAATAAACATAATATATCATCTAACATCGCGTGTCTAGGTGATTCTAAGTACACTTATATGTAATAATAGGCGGGCGTTTAATTAGATAAAAGAGTATCAAGTTTAAAGGTATATTTAGACTAAATGTCTTCAACTTTCAAGGTTTATCTGCACTTGCCTAGGTCACTCCATGAGAATCATCATCATCATTTTGTCATTCTATTTGGGGTCGGCGCAACACGTTTTCTTCTTCCATTCACCCCTATCAGACGTCACGGCATCATTTACTCCTTTCTTCTTCATATCATTCCTTACACAATCCATCCATCTTTTCTTTGGCCTTCCTCTCGCTCTCCGTCCATCAATATTTAGATCCATCACTCTTTTAGTCACTTGTGCTTCATCCTTCCTCATTACATGTCCATACCAAGACAAACGACTCCCTTATAGGCAAGTTTCCAAAAACAAAAATGTAAGTCCGTCTTTAAGATTATTCAAAAATAAGTGACACGTAAGTTACGTGTGACGTCACGCGTTGCTGCATTTTTCGCAACGAGTGACGTCACACGTAACTTTAATGGGCTATATCTTTATCATTTTTATTTTAATTTACAAATAAAAAAATACGTGTCAATTTATTTTTAATAATTTAAAAGACGGACTAAATAGAATGACCCTGGAAACTACCCTATTACGAATGACAGAGCAGTAGTTAGTGACAAAGATATCCGTACAACCTTGCGACATAAACAGCCATATCTTTAGACTGCGTAGACTTAGAGGATTAATGTTTCACAGCTCCAAGGGACTACAGATTTTAGTTTATGGTTTTTAACTTCAATTTGATACCTTCACGCGTTACTGAGATAACGTGTCTTGACAGACAAACAGACAGGCAGGCGGACAACAAAGTGGCTCTACAAGGGTTCAGTTTTTGAGGTACGGTTCCCGAAAAACAAAATAGGCGCTGGTTGAATCAGCGTCCGTAGCCTGTCTACGTTCCGGGGACGTATTTGAAGAAACCGAAAGTTTAGTTTGTGCAATCATGAATGAAGTTATGATGACGAATAACTACCGGAGATTTATTGTGAAGGACGGCACGGTTGACATATTTCGGTCATACCACCGTCCGGTTTAATCAAATCGTCACATTATCTCTGGTTGATCTCGTCTAGCTAACGGAGAGTACTTGTATAGACACAACCTTGTAGCCAGGATTATCTACCAGCAACTTGCTCTAAAATACAACCTTGTGGAATCGGAAATGCCGTACTATAGGTATGTGTCCTACCCAGTTCTTGAACATGGCAATATCACATTGTACTGGAATCGATCCATCATTACTGACAGGACTATTTTTGCTAATAAGCCTGATATAGTGGTGGATCGATCAGAGCGGCGCACATTGATTGTTGACATAACGTTCCCGCATGACAAAAACCTCGTAAAAGCCGAGAAAGATAAGCAAAACAAGTATATTGACTTGGTTGTCGACATGTGGGATGTGGACTCAGCGATCATTGTGCCGATAGTCGTATCTGCCAATGGCTTAATTGCCAAGAGCCTCGACCAACACCTGAAGAGGCTCTCGTTTGGCAGCTGGTTCAAAGATTTGACTTAGAAAGCTCTTGGACACGGCTAGTATTGTCAGGAGGTACTTCTCCCTGGATCTCTGATCGCTGGACCCTTTTTCTGATACCGGTGGGCTACTATTTTTTATATTTTCAAATAATTTTGTTCAAAAAATTAATGAACGACAACAATATAGATGCTGGTTGAAAACACAACCTCTTCCTTTGTTGGAATTCGGTTAAAATTACGGAAAAAGACTGCTAATGTTTCTAACATTTGACCATCTATTTATGAAAACGTCCATTAATTAGCCTAGGTTAAATAATTTATGTTAATTATCTATTAGATTTAAGTGATGTCTTTAAGTGCGAAGGTTAAGGCTACAACAATAAGAATAGAACATAATTATCCGCTAGTACTATAAATAAGTATTCTCAACAGAATATAATTGCAAAATACCTCGTGTAGGCACATGTAAAAAAAAGCAATATTATCTGTTACTATCTGCGCCCGCTGTGCCGTGTGGTGCCGGCCTAAAAGAATAGCACCAACCCAACTCTGCCCGCGGGTGTCGTAAAAGGCGACTAAGGGACACAAAACCGGGGGGTGGGCAGCAGCGCCCCCTGCATGGCAAACCAACAACCAAACTGCGATCCCCAACCCGCATGCCCAGCGTGGGGATTATGGGCACTACCCCTCGATGATGGCACGACAAAAAAGATGGCCCTCAGTTCCCGGCCGCCTCGCTATTCCTGGCCATGGCAGCGGCCATGGTAACGGCGGGGCAGGGGGTGCGAAGAATCACCGGGCTACGGCAGGCTGCCACAAAGATCTGACCCTGGCAACGTATAACGGATGCACTCTGAGGCTTGACCACCATCTAGCGCAGTTGGAAGTGGAGTTAGAGAACATTAAATGGCATGTTCTAGGGTTATGTGAAGTCCGTAGAGAGGGGGAGGACACCGTAACTCTGGACTCGGGCCATCTTCTCTACTTTCGCGAGGGGGATAAGAAATCCCAGGGTGGCGTAGGTTTCCTCGTCAATAAAGCCCTCTCTAACAACGTTGAAGAAATCTCCAGTGTGTCGACCAGGGTAGCGTACCTGATACTTCGGCTGTCCAAGCGCTACAGCATGAAGGTCATTCAGGTTTACGCACCGACCTCGACACACCCGGATGATGAAGTGGAGGTTATGTATGAAGACATATCCAAAGCCTTACACAACACCACCAAGGCCCACTTCAATGTTGTTATGGGGGACTTTAACGGCAAGGTGGGAACACAGACTGGCAACGAATCCCGTATAGGCCCGCATGGTTATGGAGTTAGGAATCACAGGGGGCAAATGCTTGTCAACTTCCTTGAGAAGGAGGGACTGTTCTTAATGAATTCTTTCTTTAAGAAACAGCCTCAAAGAAAGTGGACATGGAAAAGCCCCGACACTGTGACTAAAAATGAGATCGACTTCATCATGACGGATAGCAAGCACATATTCAGAGATGTCTCAGTGATCAACAGGTTTAATACCGGATCTGATCACCGACTTCTCCGAGGCTCTCTGAATATCAACTTAAAGCTTGAAAGAAGCCGACTGATGAAGTCCACGCTCCGACCCAACCCAATCCACATCATGGCGGGCACCGAGAAGTTCCAGCAGCTTCTCGGGAATAGATTTGTTGCCTTGGAACCCACTGACGACGTTGACGAGAGCCTACACAATCTGGTCGAAACTCTGAGGGATGAGGGCATCAAGTTCTGTAGGGCGCAGCGGGCTGGCAGGATATCCAAACTCTCGGCTGAGACTCTCGGGTTGATGACAAAAAGACGGGAAACCACCCATGCGACTTCGTCGGAGAGGTCAGACCTGAACAAGCAAATTGCGAAGATGGTACGGCGCGACCTTCGGAGCTCCAACACACGCCTCATCGAAGAGGCGATAGAGCGAAACCGAGGGTCTAAAGTATTCACTCAGCAGCTTGGCAGGAGCCACCTGACGAAGCTAAAAACGCACGACGGGAGGACCGTATTGTCAAAGCCAGAGATTTTCGCCGAGATAGAAGATTTCTACGGCCGATTATACGCTGCACATGCCTCTCATTCCCGACGAGATGACCACGATTCCAGAGCCACCCTGACTCGCCACTACACCCACGAACTGCCAGACATCAGTCAAGACGAGATCGTGTCAGCTCTGAGGCAGCTTAAAAATGGAAAAGCCCCCGGTGAGGACGGAATAACATCAGAGCTTTTGAAAGCTGGAGGAGTCCCTGTTATACAGGAACTACAGAACCTCTTCAACGACGTCCTTCACAGTGGGAGAACTCCAAAGGCGTGGAGCGGGAGTTTGGTGGTGCTCTTTTTCAAGAAAGGTGACAAAACCCTCCTTAAGAATTACAGACCCATCTCGCTCCTGAGCCATGTCTATAAGCTGTTCTCACGAGTGGTCACGAATCGTCTCGCCAGGAGACTCGACGAGTTCCAGCCGCCGGAACAGGCCGGGTTTCGCGGAGGATATGGCACCATAGACCACATTCACACAGTGAGGCAGATTATACAGAAGTCCGAAGAGTATAATCAGCCCCTGTGTCTGGCCTTTGTGGACTATGAGAAGGCCTTTGACTCTGTCGAAACCTGGGCTGTTCTGGAATCCTTACAGCGATGCCAAATAGACTATCGTTATATTGAGGTGTTGAGATGTCTATACGAAGCCGCCACCATGAGTGTCCAAGTACAGGACCAGCAGTCTAAACCGATCCAATTGCGCAGAGGAGTGAGACAGGGGGATGTTATATCCCCGAAACTGTTCACCAGCGCGTTGGAGGATATGTTTAAGACGCTGGACTGGAAAGGAAAGGGCATCAACATAAACGGCGACTACATCTCACACCTACGATTCGCAGATGACATAGTCTTAATGGCGGAGTCGCTAGAGGAGCTGAACCAGATGCTGGACGGCCTAGCTTCAGCCTCGCGACGTATCGGTCTTGGCATGAATTTGGATAAAACCAAAGTCATGATCAATGGCCACATTGATCCGATGCCGGTCGTCGTACATGGTCACCTTCTCGAAATCGTTTCTGAGTACACTTACCTCGGGCAGATTCTGCAGTTAGGTAAAAACAGTTTCGAGAGGGAGGCCAAGAGGAGGATCCAGCTGGGCTGGGCAGCGTTTGGGAAACTACGCCGAGTCCTCTCGTCATCCATGCCGCAATGCTTGAAAACAAAAGTTTTCAATCAGTGCGTCCTACCCGTCATGACCTACGGAGCCGAGACATGGACACTCACGGCAGGGTTGGTCCATCAGTTCAAAGTCGCTCAGCGAGCTATGGAGAGAGCTATGCTCGGAGTTTCTCTGAAGGATAGAATCCGCAACGAATACATCCGACAGAGAACCAAAGTTATCGACATAGCTCAAAGAATCAGCAAGCTGAAGTGGCAGTGGGCTGGCCATATCTCACGAAGAACCGACAACCGTTGGGGTAAACGTGTTCTTGAGTGGAGACCGCGACTCGGCAAGCGTAGTGTAGGACGCCCTCCGACCAGGTGGGATGACGATCTCAGAAAGACTGCAGGCAGATGCTGGATGCGGCAAGCTGAAGACAGGGCGCTATGGCGCTCATTAGGGGAGGGCTATGTCCAGCAGTGGACTAATATAGCCTGATGATGATCTGCGCCCGGCATGTGTTGCAATGCACTTGATAATACTTCACCCTACCTACCCTACCCATCCTACCTACCTTTTTTTTGGGGTGGGAAATCATCAAATAACTTCCCCCGCTCTGGGCGGAGCGGGGGGGCGTGTCAGACTTTTATTGACTAAAACCCACCCATGTTCCTTCTATTGCCCTTTATGTTCCGGGGCCGCGGTATCTCTTTCGAACAACCCTTCACTCCGGCAGGCGGTGGCCCTGGCAGGCCGCTCTGCTTTGCTGACATCTTTTTGAGGCGCGCGTGGAACACGAATGTGCCGTTGATACGACCTGTCGTCACTAGACGGATGGACGGTGAGCTACCCGTTGCTCACCAGCCACAGATCCGCATCTACGGTAACCAGGAGTCTTTAGGTTCTTTCCATCAAACGTCCGGCCACCTCCTTCGCTATCGTTACTGTGTCGCAGAAGGAGGTGACCGCTTCCCATTCCTTCGCGCTCCGGACCATGTCTTGGACTAAATCAGGCTGGCATGCAAGAGATCGTCGCCACTGATCGCCTCTACGAGGACACAATGGTGCTCCGCCCAAGCAAGTCAGACCAGACAAAACCAAAAGTCATTTATTCAAATTAGGCTGATAATCAGCACTTTTTGAACGTCACATTACAAGAGACAGTCCCACAAAAACGCCCTACCCTTTGCCACTTCCTAGTGTTTTAGCTGGGAAGAAGAAGTGGCGGAACAAACTCCCCAGCAACACATCTGTCTGTCAAGTTAGAAGAACCAGATTTTATACAATTCCTTTTATCACATGGTAATCAAATCAAAATGGTCGTGCTGAATAGGCCGATCCATACGTCATGTTCGTGAACGGGCGCTGTCAGTTGGGACTGGTCATATTTTAGGTAGACCACTGTCATTTTTAATTTATTTAGATTTTAAATTGAATTTTGCTTTTTATTTACTCTGGACGCTCTTACTGTGCACGTCTTTCTACATCGTTCTCACATATTTGTATAATCTCAACATGATGATGTAATTACGATTTTGTAAAAATATTATAATTTAAAAGAGTGTCCATGGATTTTCTTGCCCATTCTTCTCCATAGAGATCAACGCTTTGGAATGGGCAACTACAGTACTTTCACAAGTTATTATGCCCTGTGACCGGGACTGTAGATTCATTTTGTTTCTTGACATTCAAAAGTGCCTGTAATGGTCTAATTGAAATAAATGACTTGATTTGATTTGGTACATTTAATAAATTATTCATTCATTGTCACATGTCAGCTAGCAAACATCAATGTGCTCTACCGTGTCCTCCGGGCGATCGTCACAGTGGTGACACCTCCCACCCGATTATGTACAAGACCCTACCTACCTACAGACAAATATAACCATGAAAATCGAACCATCCGTTCTCGAGTTATATGTATTCGGACAAACCCAACTTTATTTTAAACATATATTAAGGCTAAAAGGTAGTTAAGACGTTCATTTCCTGCTTTGTTTATTTAGTACTTGTTTTAAACAAGTTAGTTTGCATTTTCTTAATAAAGATTGTAAATAAACCTGAAGGAAAAGCAACATGCAAGGTTCAGATTTTGAATCCTTGTCGAAATTTTATAGATGGTTATAACATGCTTAAATAATCAATTAAAATTCTGGAACTTGGTAAATAATTGATATTATTATACGCTTTTAGTTTTAGTAGTTGTAGTAAATTTGAGATTATTTTAAGGAGGATGCGTAAAAGCATAAGCATAACGTTTCATTCTACGTTATCATAAATAATCGTCATAATTTCAACATTGTGCATTTTCAATATTATTAATCTGAATGCATGTTTAATATTAACTTTTGTATGTTTTTTTTTATATTTTACAAGTTTTATTTATTTAAAAAAATGAGAACCGGAAACGTTTACTAGTGTGAGAACAAAAATCATATAAAGAGTAGGTTGGAATGTAATTCGAAACACGGTGCGTTCAATAACATGTTATTTATGATTCTGGCACTACAAAAGAAATAGAAGAGCATGTAAACAATAGCCTTATCCATATTATCGACTGGTTAAATGCTAATAACTTAAAAATAAATCTAACTAAAACTAAG
This sequence comes from Ochropleura plecta, assembly GCA_905475445.1. Classification (NCBI taxonomy): domain Eukaryota; kingdom Metazoa; phylum Arthropoda; class Insecta; order Lepidoptera; family Noctuidae; genus Ochropleura; species Ochropleura plecta. The sequence continues at coordinate 1,303,175 of FR997750.1, read as the reverse complement.
GTAATGAATTTTAAAATTAGACACAAAGAACAATCACAGTTTCAAATACAACACAAAGGGAATAATATACTTGAAGCTAGTGTAACGAAATTTCTTGGACTACATATTGACAATGACATGACATGGAGGACTCAAATTGAAAGTGTTTGCGGAAAGCTTAGTAGATTCTCATATGCTCTTTATATGCTGGGTAAAATTGCGAATAAGACCGCCCTACTAGCAGCATATCATGGTTATGTCGCCTCGACTCTGAGGTATGGCCTCATATTCTGGGGTAATGCCCCTAAGATTCAAGAGGTACTTATAGCTCAGAAAAAATGTATCCGTGCTATCTGTAAAATAAAACAAAAAGAATCATGCAAGCCACATTTTCATGAACTTAAAATATTAACTTTACCGTCACTCTATATTTATGAAGCCTGTATTTTTATAAAACACAACTTAAATTTATATAGATTTGTAGAAAGTAAACGGCGCTCAAAAAAGTTGCAGGTGTTAGCAACAAAAACAAAATTTTATAGCAAAAGCTTTTATGCAATGGCTCAAAAACTATATAATAAGTTACCAGAACAAGTCATTTCAAGTACGAACATTAATGAATTTAAAAGAAATCTGTTCAAATTGTTAAATAACAAGGTGTATTATTCTGTGGACGAATATTTAAATGACAAATTTTAATTTTAATTCCTATTTAATTAAATCGAATCTGTTTTTATTATTTTTTTATGACATAAGTACTAATGATTTTTGTTAATTTTGATTATTGTATTATTGAATTAGTGACATTATTATTTTATTCGTATTTTTTGGTTACTTTTACTTTAATTAACGTGACATTTTATCAATTTTATCATAATTGGACAATATTTATGCTTGTGGTTATTGTACCTAATTTTGATTACCTATAATGTTTATAAGAAAAACTGGAAATTTTGTATGCTTTTTTGCGGGACACAGTTCGGATCCTATTTATTATAACATCTACTGTATGTACCTACCCTGTGTTCACAAAATAAATGAATTTGAAATAAAAAAAAATTGAAATTTGAAATTTGAAATAACTACTTGACGACTTATTTTTAAGAAAATAATTTTACCACCTTTTAGTCACTCAATATTTTTTAGATAATCTTCTTATAAATTCTTAGTTATAATAATAAACATAAAATCGCAAATGAATGACACTTTGTTAATTTATAAAAAAAAACTAGCTTTTGCCCGCGGCTTCGCTCGCGTTAAAGTCGCGGTAACACAATTCCCCTTTCCTGATTTACAGGTACCTGCTACCTGTAGTTTTTACCCCTACGCCTTATTTATTGTAATAGCAATGCTAAGTTTTCCCTTTTCTTCCCTCTTTCTCACATCTCAATCCGTTTTTTTTTTAAATAGCCTATGTCCGTCTACAGGGTCCCAACTATCTCTGTAACAAAAATTAATCTAAATCGGTTTAGCCATTTAGGCGTGAAGACGTAACAAACAAACAGACTCACTTTCGCTTTTATAATATTAGTAAGGATGTGGGTCCAAACTCGCCATGATCCTTTACATTTATTTGAGTTCTAAATTCAAAAATAATTGAATTTCTTATTAACCAACGAAAAAAAGGAGGTTCTCAATTCGACTTGTATAATACATATATATTTTTTAATATTAGGTTGTTTGGCGATGCCTTTGTTTCTTTTTCAGTCTGAGAAGTCAAAGCGAGGGGTGATTCAAATAAAATCTTAGTTTCATATTGATTACTTATACACCTAAGTACTTTTTGTTCTTTTATTTAATTTCTCTGTAACTGCTGCTCTCGGTTCTATAACACCCTTGCCTCACGGCTCGGGCGTTAAATCTGCCTCAGCCTCAGTGACAAAGTTTTCTTACTTGAATCTAAATGTAGTATTCCATTGTTTCCATTGTTCCGGGTCGAGAATCATTAGTATATTAACCTCCTTCAATTTGGCGAGTATACAAAAAACAGTTGATTTGAAGAACTCAAAGTAGGTACATACAGTCAAGTTTTCGAATAAAATTAAATTTCGCTCTTTTAGTCACATGTGCTTCGTCCCTCCTCTTTACATGTCCATACCAAGAGAAACGACTCCGTTTCAATTTTTCTGTAACAGGCGCAACATTCAAACTTCCCCTAATATACTCATTGCTTTTTCTTTTAGCTTTGTTCATTTAGTGTTGCTGAGGATAAACTTGGTACCTATGTATTTGTCAGCTTTGTTTTCTGTAGGACTGAACGCACGCATTTAATTACTCTTTTTTAGGGTTCCGTAGTCAACTAGGAACCCTTACAGTTTCGCCATGTCTGTCTGTCCGTCCGTCCTCGCTTAATCTCTGTGACCGTTAGCACTAGAAAGCTGAAATTTGGTACCAATATGTATATCAATCACGCCGACAAAGTGGTAAAATAAAAATTGGAAAAAAATGTTTTATTAGGGTAGCCACCCTATATGTAAAGTGGGAAGTGATTTTTTTTTAATTTCAACCCTAACGTGTGATATATTGTTGGAAAGGTATTTAAAAATGAATAGGGGTTTACTAAAATCATTTTTTGATAATGTCAATAATTTCGGAAATAATCGCTCCAAAAGTAAAAAACAATGTGCCCCCCCCCCCTCTAACTTTTGAACCATAAGTTTAGAAAATATGAAAAAAATCTGAAAAGTAGAACTTTATAAGGACTTTCTAGGAAAATTATTTTGAACTTGATTGACACAACAGTTTTTGTACAAAAAAGACAAAAAGTTGTACAAAATAATTTCTGGACTAAGTTTGTAGTATAATCGTATATGCAACCATTTTTTTAACTTCGTTTACATATTTTATTATCCTGAACGTATCTTTTATTAAACAAAAAAAGAATTATTGAAATCGGTTTTCGCAATCCAAAATTACCACCGAAAACTACTTGCACGTCTTTGTATTAATTAGTAACCCAATTCCCCGAGAGATGGCGCTGTAGGTACTTATTACATTGGATCGGGTATTACCGAATTGTTCGGTTGGTCTCTCCTTGGCATTGGCGGTATCTTATAACTACATAAAACTTCTATCAAGAACATGCTAAGGCAATTTAGAACAAAACTAAAATTCATTTTTTTAACACCATCAAAATGTTAAGGTAAAAACCAGTTCATAAATGGTTCGATAGATGGCGTTGCGTAATGACGTCATTTTTTTAAAAGTCGATGTTAAGATTTTCCGTGCTTTCATGACCTACCGTGGTAAAGAACACTTATTGTGACGGACGGGAAACTACGGAACCCTACACTGAGCGTGGCCTGACACGCTCTTGGCCGGTTTTTATTCTTTTACCATTATGTTGCGGACATTGGTGTGGGTTTCACGTTTACTTAGTTTTAATAATTTAAATTGTCATACTTTATTGTAATGTGTAACTGTTAAATGTCCCAATAAAGCATAATAAAATAAATTCCTTTTATTGTCACTTCACAAAAATCAACATTACATATTTCCCCTTTTCACTTGAGGGGCATCACAGGGGGGTCTCAAGCACAAGCATTTAATTTTCTTTAAAAATAAAACGTTGCCCCACACTAGGAATTTCTCCTGTATCATGGGTGCATTTACAAACATTTAAACTAACATACACAACCAGCCAGTCATCCTTACTATCCTTACGAAGTGAGTTTGTTTGTTACTTCTTCACGCCTCAATGGCAAAACCGATTTTGATGAATTTTGGTACGGAGATAGTTGGGAGTCCCAATTACCCAACTATCCGTACCAAAATTCATCGAAGAGAGAAGAGATGCCACGAATAGTGAATTGGCCGAATACCGAATATTCGGCAACACTGTTAGCTGAAACGACGAATATTCGGCCGCCGAATATTTGGCGCTAAGTACATGCTTGGTGGGGGCGCGTTAGCTGGAATAAGACAAGTCTCAACCTGTTTTTCTCGTTGCGTTCGCGCTGAAAAGCTCGTTTTTATCTATCACAACTTACCACTGATTAATTTTAACTACTAAAATGTTGTAATTTGGAAATAAATACAGTATTTTTAGTAAAATAACGTGTCTTTTTTTACAAGATTTGCTATTCGGTATACGACCGAATAGTACGTTCTATTCGGCCGAATACCGAATAGCAAAAAAGTGGCCGAATAGGCCGAATACCGAATAGTTGCCGAATATTCGTGGCATCTCTAGTTGGGACCCTGGAGACAGACATAGGCTTTTTTTTTTAAAAAGATTGAGATGTGAGGGAGAAAGAGGGAAGAAAAGGGAAAAATTTGCATTGCTATTGCAATAAATAAGGCGCAAGGGCAAAAACTACAGGTAGCTGGTACCTGCAAATCAGGAAAGGGGAACTGTGTTACCTCGAATTTAACGCGAGCGAAGCCGCAGGCAAAAGCTAGTTTATAATATCAAGTTTATTTTCAATTAATGTACACATGATGACACATTAACCTACACCTAACCATTTTAACCTAATCTCTCTACTACGGTGTGCGATCCGTAGTAGAGAGATCAGGTTATAATAGTCAACCTATTCTAGTTGACCTGCCGTCGTGTGTACTATTAAGGCTCAAATTACTTAATAGGATAGTCTGACCAATATCCAAATGCGAAAATATGCAGTAAAACCTGTCATTCGATTAACGACCTTATATTGAATAGCCTTGCTTCTGAATGCAAGGTTGATTTGAAATAGTCTAACTAAACACGATTTAGTAGCGTGTTTTTGTAAATCTGGATTTTTTGTGCCTCGGGTATTACGAATGACTAGTTGTGCCCCTTGGTTTGGTCGGAATGACGTCACTTATATCTTATATCTTGGGTCAACTCATACACGGCTATCTGATCCCAAGCTAAGCAGAGCTTGTGTTATGGTAACCAGACAACTGATATACATACTTATATAATTTATAAATACATACATATTATAGATAAATCACACCCAGACACAGAACAAACAATCATGCTCATCACACAAAGTTTGTCCTGGGTGGGAATCGAACCCACGACCTCCGGCTCAGCAGTCAGGGCCACTAACCACTAGACCAACAGGCCCGTCACACTTACAATGCATTAACATCTAATCTAAACATATATGCACAGGACATTGCTCTGCGCCCATACATTATTGGCCGTGGAACCAAGATCATCGGAAAATGATGTATTGTATTCTCTATCATTAGTAAACTCGTTTATGATCTTACTAGCTTTTGCCCGCGGCTTCGCTCGCGTTAAATTCGGGGTATCACAGTTCCCCTTTCCTGATTTGCAGTTACCTGCTACCATTAGGTTTTGTCCTTGCGCCTTATTTATTGGAATAGCAAAGCTATGTTTTTCCTTTTCTTCCCTCATTCTCACAAAAAAAAATTGCCTACGTCCGTCTCCAGGGTCCCAACTATCTCTTTACCAAAATTCATTAAAATCGGTTTAATCATTTAGGCGTGAAGACGTAACAAACAAACAAACTCACTTTCGTTTTTATCATATTAGTAGCGATAAGGATTTTTATAGCGGACTAGCTGCAGAATACATACATATTTAAAAAAAATGTACTAGATTTTAAAGTTATAATCGAACTATAACGACGAATATTAAAAATATTTTTTATAGCTCCGAGTGAATTTTAAGAAACTGAAAAATGATATCATAATACATTAAGTTACATATTTTTAATACTTACCTAGACCATTGGTAGGTACGTATTTTTTTTCTTATCACCTTAGTGCATATAAGTGCAACATTAAAATGCTTATAAACTATTCATATAATTTATATAACCTGTATTCTTAACATTAGGCGTAACTGGCGGATGTTATTAGTCTCGTAAAATACTATATAATGTAAATTTTGTGATACATCTAGTCCGTGTTACAGAAGTATTTCCAACTTACATAATAAAAACGACAATTAATTATCGTGTATTCCGATACTCTTTAATCTCTTTATTGAACATAGCCATTTTGGCCATTGTCCTTTAACTTCTAAGATTTAGTTACAGATGAAGTTGAAGGTCAGAATGCTGGGCTGTAAAAAAGGTGGACGATAAACGATTGCATGTAGTGGAGATGAGAATGTTGATGTTTGGAGTGACAAGAATGGATAAAGTAAGGAATGAGTATATTAGAAGAAGTTTGAAAGTTGCGCCTGTTACAGAAATATTGAAAGGGAGTCGTTTGTCTTGGTATGGACATGTAACGAGGAGGGATGAAGGACATGTGACTAAAAGAGTGATGGATCTGAATGTTGATGAACGGAGAGCGGCCAAAGAAAAGATGGATGGATTGTGTAAGGAATGATATGAAGGAGAAAGGAGTGAATGATGCCATGACCGCTGACAGGGGAGAATGAAAGAAGAAACCGTGTTGCGCCGACCCCAAATAATGGGACAAAGGAAGGAAAATGATGAGTTACAGATGAAGTTAAGAAAAAGAGTTTAAAAAACATCCTTCTTCTAAAATTCAATGCTAAAATACATAATAATGTTTAATATTGGTAGATATGAGCTCGTGGCTAAAAAATAGCACCGCTTTGGTCACTCTTTAGATTAGCCGCGATAGCCTAGGTTGTTCTGTGGATGGGTGACCACCCGTTACATATAGAGTTTCCTCTAGAAAACACGTTAAGCTGTTGGTCTCGGCTGTCATTTGTAGATCTTTGACAGTCGTTACAGGTAGTCAGTGTACTAAAAGTCTTACCAAGAGGTATCATATGGGCCTGCGGACAGTGAGCAATGGGTAGCACACCGTCCGTCCGTCTATTGACGACAGGCCGCGTCGACGGCGCGATAGTGTTCCACGCGCGCCACAAAGAGATGCCAGCAAAGCAGATGGGCCTGCCAGAGCCACCGTCTACCGGGGTTGCGGGTTGTTCGAAAGAGATACCGCGGCCCCGGAACGTAAAGGGCAATAGAAGGAACATGGGTGAGTTTTAGTCAGTACAATTCTGACAGAAATAACTTCCCTTTTAACTGGGTTGTGGAGGTCACATTAGCAGTCGCTCCATGTAAAATACTGGTATTCAGCTGCATCCGGTTAGACTGGAAACCGACCCCAACAAAGATGATTGGTAGATATTAGATGACGATGCTTATAAATGATAATTTAATTCGTATTTAATGACTAAGTTAATAAATAATAATGAATCGAAACACGGAAGGTCACGCGTCGGAAGATTTTTTATCAATGCTAAATCACGTAGTTATATAATAATCACCTTTTATCACGTACAGCTTACTGTACATGACATGCCATCACGCTTGTAATTAAGAAAAGTTTGGCAGAGGTCTCTTTTTGGAACGAAGTTCCTTATCACGCGTTGCGAAAGGGGGATGTAAAAAATTATGTCCAAAAATTGTAACGACACTTTTTGCTATACTTCTCTCTCTCTCTCATAGAAAGCAAGCCCGTTATTTTCGTTTCGTCTTTCTATTTCGCATTGAACAGTGTGGTGTCGCGACGATTATTTTTGTTGAGTGTTTACAGGTTTTTTGTACATAATAAATAATAACTTCGTTCCATCCGGGTGTCCCTTGACACCTCTCAAGTTTTTTTTTCACACTCTCGATGCAACCGACTGGATTGGTTTAACTAAATGAAGTTTGTATAATTATGTTTTTGATCAGTCAATTAATAAATTAGATAACCAAATATAGATAGGCAAATGTATAGCCTCCGACTGCATGACGAGATTTTTAAAGATTGAAGGTCATCCAACTTCTTAGAGGGGATCAAACTCAAAGTATTTATTTAAATTAGACCATTACAGGGACTTTTGAATGTCATAAAAACAAAAAAAAAAAATCTTATACACCTCAAGTCACAAAACATAATAACTTGTGAAAGTACTGTAGTTGCCCATTCCAAAGCGTTGATCTATAAGGGCAATTAAACATTTTTATTATGTAGAAGTAAAGTTTGGTGAGTTTGTAAGTTATATCTCTGGATCTATTGAACCGATTTTGAAATTTATTTTACCAATAACAAGCCACGTTATTTGTGAGTGTTATAGACTATAGAACATATTGCTTTTTATTTTATTTTTATTCAAGCACACAGCAACAACATAAAACAGGAACAAGAAATACACAATTAATATATAGACAGTGTTGCAGTCCACAACGCTGTACACAGATTAACTAAAGGATAGGTACATTACAGTAAAAAAAGAAATTAATTAATTTATTGCTAGGGGATATATGTACAAGTATATATAAATACTTACTATTAAATTAACTTTCATGTAGAAGACTATAGTAGGTTTATCTACCTAGTAGCTTTTGCCCGCGGCTTCGCTCGCGTTAAATTCGGGGTAACACAGTTCCACTTTCCTGATTCGCAGGTACCGGCTACCTATAGTTTTTGCCCTTGCGCCTTATTTATTGTAATAGCAATGCTAAGTTTTCCCTTTTCTTCCCTCTTTCTCCCTCATATCTCAATCTTTTTTTTAAAAAAAAAGCTTATATCCGTCTCCTGGGTCCCAACTATCTCTGTACCAAAATTCATCAAAATCGGTTTAGCCATTGAGGCGTGAAGACGTAACAAACAAACAAACAAACTCACTTTCGCTTTTATAATATTAGTAAGCATAAATAGGTACTCAAAAGAAGAATGGAACAAAAAAGAAAATTAGGAAAAAAAATCTCGAAATATCCTTTATAAGACTTTTGAATCTATTGGGAGCACATGCAAAAATGTCTTTATGTTCAAATGTTCAAATGCTATGACACATGTTAGTTGAGCAGCGAGTAAAACTGCTAGGCACAGCTAGTTCTTACACATATATTTTTTTTACATGTATAATTATGTAAATAACTAGTACCGGAAGAAACATCCTTACTAATATTATAAAAGCGAAAGTGAGTTTGTTTGTTTGTTACCTCTTCACGCTTTAATGGCTAAACCGATTTTGATGAGTTTTGTCACAGAGATAGTTGGGAACCAGGAGTCGAACATAGCCTATGTTTTAAAAAAAAAAACCCACTCGGATATGAGGGAGAAAGAGGGACGAAACGGGAAAACTTAGCGTTGCTGTTACAAATCAATAAGGCGCTACCGAATTCAACGCGAGCGAAGCCGCGGGCAAAAGCTAGTAATAAATATGTTTAAGTATTGAGTAGAGTCCTTGATCTTATCAACCAGCCAAGGTAAGGCCGGTATCAATGTATCATTTGCCTGTCTATTCTACGGATGGGAAATTATGAGGGGAGTGTCAGACTTGTACTAACTAAAACCCATTTATGTCCCTTTGCCTTTTATGTTGAGGGGCTGTGGTATCTCTTTCGAACTACCCGTAAACCCAGAAAAAAGAAACCTTATTTAAAAAAAAAAAACCGCGCTTGCCTAGGTTGGTCTGTGGATGGGTGACCACCCGTTACATACCGAGTTTCTTCCGTGCCCCAGAAAGCACGTTAAGCTGTTGGTCCCGGCTGTCATTTGTAGATCTTTGACAGACGTTAGAGATAGTCAGTGTCCCGAAAGTCTGACAACCAGTCTTACCAAGAGGTATCGTATTACCCAGTACTAACTGGGTTATACAGGTCAGATAGCAGTCGCTCCATGTAAAATACTGATATTCAGCTGCATCCGGTAAGACTGGAAGCCGACCCCAACATAGTTGGGAAAAAGGCTAGGCAGGTGATGTGCTACGAGCATAGCGGGCTCAAAACTGTAACTACCAATAAGGTTACAATATTTAAGGAGGTGGCCGGACGTTTAAGGGTGAGAACCTCAAACCAACCCAGCCGCCGCGGGAAATGTTCCGGGCGACGGGCACCGCGAGACGACTCCCGGCCACCATAAATGCGGGTCTGTGAACGGTGAGCAATGGGTAGCTCACCGTCCGTCCGTCTAGTGACGACAGATCGTATCGACGGCGCGTTTGTGTTCTTCAAGCAGAGAGTTCTGCCAGGGCCACTGCCTGCCGGGGTTTCAGGTTGTTCGAAAAATACAGCGGCCCCGGAACGTTAAGGGCAAAAGAAGCAAAGTTTAATGGGTTTCAACCAGTAAAATTTTGACACTCTCGCACGCTACACAGCTCCAGAGCGGGGGAAGTTATTTGATGATTTAAAAAAAAATAAGTTACAATATTTGCCCTGCTTGAGGATCTCAGCAGGTACAGCAGTAACGCCAGTTAATCTTTACTAATATTATAAAAGCGAAAGTGAGTTTGTTTGTTACGTCTTTACGCCTAAATGGCCAACCCGATTTTGATGAATTTGGGTACAGAGATAGTTGAGACCCCGGAGACGGACATAAGCTAAAAAAAGTGAGAAAAGGGGGAAGAAAGAGGGATGACAAGGGGCGAGAAAGAATTTTTTTTTACGATCATTACGCGCATTAAAGTTAGCGTTATCCCAAAGTAACCATGCCACGCAGACGAAGTCGCGGGCGGAAGCTAGTAAATTAATACAAAAAAATACTCACGAAGTTCCAATTTGTAAAGAAGAATGGACCCAATCTAATCAGTGTTTGTGTTTCTGTGTCCACTTTTCGATATAACAAGAGATCAGACACCACATACACAGCATATAAAATGGCATAGAAGAACATTAATAAAAACAGGGTATGAAAGAATATTCTTAAAAACAAACGCCGTAAAGATTTATTTTCCAATTCTTCAGACACTAATATTTTCACTTCTGTCATTGTGTTTGTTTGTCTTTATTTAACTACGATTATGTTTATTTTTCTTTATTAGATTTGCAAGATTTGTTTTTCTTATTTTAACTTTTTAAGTAGTTAACGTCTTTTCAGACGGAGATCACTTTAAATAATGTACTTGGAAGCTGTTTTAACATAATTATGATTAATTCTCATTCATCATTATGAGAACTAGATTTAATCGTATGCCATAACTAAAGTTTTATAGCAGAATATTATAAAAAACATTGAAAAACTTTTGAAAAAATGTGTTGAGGATGATGATAATTTTAAAAGAGTAACCATGGAGTTTCTTGCCGGTTCTTCTCTATAGGAAATGGCCAACCCGAACCGTGCACCTTTTCTTGATGTTTTATAAAGTTAGCCTAAAAAAAAAATGGGATGTGAGGGAGAAAGAGGGAAGAAAAAGGGAAAACTTAGCGTTGCTATTACAAATCAATAAGGCGCAAGAGGAACTGTGTTACCCCGAATTTAACGCGAGCGAAGCCGCGGGCAAAAGTTAGTTTATTATATAACTTCGAATGTTTGTGAGTATGGATGGATGTTTGCTACTCTTTCACTTCAAAACGGCTGAACGCATCATGATGAAATTTGACACAGAGGTAGATTATAGTCTAAAATAACACATAAGATACTTTTTTTTATCATCACGCGGGCGAAGCCGCAGGCGACAGCTAGAATCACTACATAGTATAAAACAAAGTCGCTTTCTCTGTCCCTATGTCCCTTTGTATGCTTAAATCTTTAAAACTACGCAACGGATTTTGATGCGGTTTTTAGTAATAGATAGAGTGATTCTTAAGGAAGGTTTTAGTATATAATTTGTTAAGTTTTTGTATTTATTTCTGTGTAAAAAGTATGCTGTCTGGGAGCTTTCAACGAAAACGCTGCCTTTAAGATATAGCAAAATAATGTATGGTGTAATTGTGTATCTTATGTAGGTCCACAGAAAAGTCAGCGGTGACATATGTCTATATCTTAAGGATAACATACTATATCCATTTTAATACTTTAACAAATGGGCAATTATAAAGCGCTAACTTGGAAAGCTATTTACACAAATACAGTATTAATCCTTATCATTTTAAATAGGTTGGTTGGCATGAACATTTCATGAAGATAATTTTTTCCTTTTACATCATGCAGATTAAATAAATACTTTAGGAGATATAGCAAAATCAAAATAACGCGCAACAAAATTAATTTCATGTCGCTGTGACTAGGCTGGCCCGCTCGGGCGCGGTGTAGGGAACAAGTCGCTCATCGCTGAGTGCGCGACCCGAACACGGGCAGACGCGTGAGCACAGAGTACGTTGAGTTGACACGTTCCTTACAAACTAAATTCAAATCCTTTATTTGTGAACATATAGGTACAATAAGATCTAATTACATAAAATGTAATAAAACATAGGTTTTATGAAGTTTCATAATACATACCTATTAGTTAGATTCGTACCATTACCTATGGACGGACGGACAGCGAAGACTTAGTAATAGAGTTTTTACCCATTGGGGACGTAACCTTAAAAATGAGACGTACCTTATTTTATTTATACCTACTTCGATTTTGTTATTTTTGCTATAGGCTGCTTTTTATCAACACACCACGCGGGCGAAGCCGCGGGCGGAAGCTAGTAATATTATAAATGTGAATGTTTAAGAGGATGGATGTATGGATCTTTGTTACTCTTTCAAGTCAAAACGGCTGAACGGATCTTGATGAAATTTGGAACAGAATTAGATTATAGTCTAGAATAACTCATAGGATATTTTTCATTCGATCATCAGACGCCAGCTAGTATTACTTAAGTCTGGATTATTTTGGATCCAATAAGTTAGCGTCTATTACATAATCGGCCTAACGACTGCCAAAGATCTACAAAAGACAGCAGGCACCAACAGCTTAACGAATTCGATGTCTAATGGATGGTCACCAATCTATAGCCCTGAGGCAATAGGTCGTGTCCCTCAGAACGTTAATCATCATCATCATCATTTTCCTGCCCTTGTCCCATTCTATTAGTGGTCGGCGCAACATGTTTTCTTCTTCCATTCTCCCCTATCAGACGTCACGGCATCATTCACTCCTTTCTCCTTCATATCATTCCTTATACAATCCATCCATCTTTTGTTTGGCCTTCCTTTCGCTCTTCGTCCATCAACATTCAGATCCATCAATCACTCTTTTAGGGGTAGATAGGGTAGATATTATTTTACAGCATACATGTATTACAGCAGTAGGTATATTTTAACTTGTTGAAGGAAACACATTAGTCTAAAAAATGAAGCATTTAAAAAAAAAATTGAGGTGCCAAGGGACACCCGAATGGAACGAAGTTATTATTTATTATGTACAAAAAACCTGTATATACTCAACAAAAATAATCGTCGCGACACTACACTGTTCAATGCGAAATAGAAAGACGAAACGAAAATAACTGGCTTGCTTTCTATGAGAGAGAGAGAGAGAGAGAGAGAGACAGACAGAGATAGACGCGCACGCCGCACGGCTTACAACTATAGCAAAAAGTGTCGTTACAGCTTTTGGTCTTTTTTTTCCGTCTAGCCCCCTTTCGCAACGTGCGATAAGAAACTTCGTTCCAAAAATATATTTCAGAACTGATGCAGCTGCTAGCCGTGATCAAATTGTAATGAACAAAATGGAGTTGAAGATGACGCAAATGACAGAATGAAATTCGAAATATGAAAGAGGTTCAGGGGGCCAATTCTCGATTTTAGCCATTTATCTCGAGTTCGAGATTCAAAGTCTATCTCTATGTCTATCAAAAAAATCTCTATTTCTACCAAAAAATGTCGAAATGAGCAGAATTCCGTATTCTCAGTAAAAATAGAAATAAATTGACATATCTCTACAATCGACATGACATCTCTACTGCTCAGAAGCACTCGACATGAACTCGAACGTCAACCTTCGACAAATGTCGAATTCGAGATCCCCAGAATAGCAACTTTTAAAATTTGTCGAAAAAATTACGTCATTAGACATTTTTGTCGAGTTCGAAACCATCTCTAAAATCGAGAATTGGCCCCCAGGCAACAGAGGAGGTGGAATACTCACTCTATTACAGCCCGACCTTGGCAAGGGCTGCTTAACCTTGAACATCGACCCGTGCAGCATTAGTACGGATACTAATATTATAAAAGCGAAAGTGAGTTTGTTTGTTTGTTACGACTTCACGCCTAAATAGCTAAACCGATTTTGATGAATTTTGGTACAGAGATAGTTGGCACCCTGGAGACATAAAGGCTAATACATGTTTTTTTAAACTGAGATATAAGGGAGAAAGAGGGAAGAAATGGGAAAACTTAGCATTGCTATTACAATAAATAAGGCGCAAGGGCAAAAACTACAAGTAGCAGGTACCTGTAAATCAGGAAAGGGGAATTGTGTTATCACTAATTTAACGCGAGCGAAGCCGCGGGCAAAAGCTAGTTTATTATATTACTAAGAATACGAGTCACAGAGTCAGGTTTGTTTATTAATAGATGATTAGTTTGTGATTTTCCGATGGGGTTTTGTATTTTTTGTAAGGTATAGAAATTGACTGATTGATCAACGTAGCTGGACCCTGCTCCCGATACCGGAGGAAACCTATTTTTATATATTGTTTTAATAAATATCTTGGGACAACTCACACACGGCTATCTGATCCCAAGCTAAGCAGAGCTTGTGTTATGGTAACCAGACAACTGATATACATACTTATATAATTTATAAATACATACATATTATAGATAAATCACACCCAGACACAGAACAAACAATCATGCTCATCACACAAAGTTTGTCCTGGGTGGGAATCGAACCCACGACCTCCGGCTCAGCAGTCAGGGCCACTAACCACTAGACCAACAGGCCCGTCATCCAAGTTTTATATATTTGTTAGGTACATTTTAAAATGTAATTGTATGGAAAGAAAAACTAAAACCGACTTCCAAAAAAAAAGTGGAAAATAACTCTACTTCCGGAAGCCGGTGACTTTTGTTGGTTTCCTTGACTTTTTTACGACTGACTTCCGGAAATAAAGCAATTTTCCACTTTTTAGATTTTTTTTTTGGAAGTCGTTTTTATTTTTTAGAAAAAAAAGTTGCTTATTTCAGCATTTTTAGCTATGGTATAAAGATATATAACATATTTTTATCGAGTATTCATTTTCCATTGTTATCATCAATATAGACATAGAGAAAAAAATACACTTTATAAGAGAGATTGCATTATAGACGATAACAGACTCATAAACTATAAAAGCAATAAAAATTAAATTGATATGGGACCACCAGCTGGCAAGTATACCCCATCGTCTTTAAGTAATCGGTAAACATACATAAAAAAAGATTCCGACGAATTGTGAACCTCCTCCATATTTGAAGTCGGTTAAAAAAGTGTGTGTGTCAGCTCCGACGCACGACTGGAGTTTACTCCTTATGTACAAAAATATCACTGACGGACGACAAATTTCATAAAGCGCCATCTAGTAATATTCAAAAACACCATAGGTGCATGTGCACCAAAAACGTAACGAGGTCATTCAAGGTCATTCATCAGTAGATTTTACACCTCACATTTTTCTCATACCGGGCGCCTTATATATGAAAATCGATTCTTAAGGAGTAAACTCCAAAAATGTATAAAGAAAACATGAATGCTTTGAGTTCTACACTAAGTACTTACGAAGTTCCAGTTAGTGAGATAGCAGGGGGTGAACCACTTGGCTGTGATAACACGTTCATCTGTTAGTTCTGTCTGCATCAACAGGTACCACAAATAATAACTATATAAAGCAACTCCATTAAATACACTGCAAGCCACTATATGCCATAAAACACTTATACACCACCGAATCGTGCGTCTTTTTTCAAATTCTTCACTCACTGTAATTTTTAATTCCGCCATTTTGTTTTTGTTCATCAAAATAGTTTAAATGTCAATTTTATTTTTTTATTGAAACATTGCAGGATTTTTTTATTGTTATTTAAGAACGTGCATATCGTTTGAGGTCACAATATATTATGTGATCGCCTGGTATGTGTAGCAGTGATTTTAGGGTTCCTTAATCGTTATAAGAATTTCGTTGCGTTGTAATTAACTTAATGTATTTTTTCATTATGTTGGAATTTTAAAATTAGCTGCAATTAATTAGGTGTTCAAATTAGTCATACCTACTTGGTTTTAATTATCATTTGTTGTGATTAACTTTTTGCATTTTTTAAATTATACTAGCTGTGCCCAGCGATTCCTCCTGCTGTATTACGACCGATTCTCAAATATACCAAATATGCGTAAGTACATTATTTCATGAATATCGGTCAAGCCGTTTCGAAGGATTATAACAACTAAAATTGTGACACGAGAATCCTACTTCCTACTATCCTTATAATTATAAACGCGAAAGTTGGTAAGGATGTATGTATGTTTGTTACACTTTAACGCAAAACCACTGAATGAATTATAATGAAACTTTACAATAATCATCATCTGCCTAGCCTTTTCCCAACTATGTTGGGGTCGGCTTCCAGTCTAACCGGATGCAGCTGAATATCAGTATTTTACATGGAGCGACTGCCTATCTGACCTCCACAACCAGTTAATACTGGGTAATACGATACCCCTTGGTAAGACTGGTTGTCAGACTTTTGGAACACTGACTACCTGTAACGACTGTCAAAGATCTACAAATGAC
The DNA here is from genome assembly GCA_905475445.1 of Ochropleura plecta. Lineage (NCBI taxonomy): Eukaryota > Metazoa > Arthropoda > Insecta > Lepidoptera > Noctuidae > Ochropleura > Ochropleura plecta. Next base: position 1,286,835 of record FR997750.1, on the reverse strand, counting down.
AGCCGGGACCAACGGCTTAACGTGCTTTCCGAGGCACGGAGGAAACTCGGTATGTAACGGGTGGTCACCCATCCACAGACCAACCTAGGCAAGCGCGGCTTAACCTAAAGATCGACCCGAGCGGCTGCTATTATTTAGCCATGAGCTCCTCCAAACTTTACTATAATGTAGCATAGAATAACACATAGACTACAATTCATAAAGTCTACATATATGTATATTCTTATCTTGATTGACGAGACGTTGGCGCAGTAGCTAGGATCGACTGCTGCGCTGCGTGTGGCGGGTTCGATCCCTGCACGGAACTAATATTTGTGTGCCCTACAGATAGTTGTTTCGGGTCTGGCTGTTTGTGTATGTGAAATTAAATGTTTGTAAACACACCCACGATACAGGAGAAATTCCTAGTGTGGGGCTACGTTTTAAAAAAAAACAAAATCAAATTCTATCACCACCCCAGTGAAACCGCGGGCCGCGGCTAGTTTTATATATACGTAGAAACACACTTAAACTCAAAGCATTTATATACATAAGACCATTATAGGGGCTTTTGAATGCCATAAAACAAATGGATGAAGCTACAGTCCAAAGGCATACAAAAGAGGTGTCAAGGAACACACGGATGGAATGAAGTTTTTATTTATTACGTACAAAAACCTGTTAACACTCAACAAAAATAATCGTCGCGACACCACACTATTCAATGCTAAATAAAAAGACAAAACGAAAATAACTGGCTTGCTTTCTATGAGAGAGAGAGAGAGACAGACAGAGAAAAACGCGCACGGCTTACAACTATAGCAAAAAGTGTCGTTACAACTTTTGGTCTTAATTTTTTCCCCCCTTTCGCAACGCGCAATAAGGAAATTCGTTCCAATAAAGCGTGGATCTTTATAGAGAAGAATAGACAAAATCCATATTATAAATGAATGCTCCGTTTGTCTTGAGGTCATCTCCTGAGCACAAGTTTTATAAGGTTTTTCAATTAATAATTTTACAGTAACTGCCCGGAGTTTTCAGTGCCTTGGAAAACACGTTAAGGCCGTACCCTAATCAAATAACCTTGAGCATTCGCTTCCCTCTTTGCCGCGCAGGAGTGAGTGAGAGAGAGCAGTAGTGAATAATGCCTATTTTGTTGGAATAAAATCTATATAAAATTAAGTATTGGGTTTTTGGAAAAAATATTTCTACCAAATTGTTCATTATAGAATTGTGTATCCATTAGTGTCAGTAGCAAAATTAAACAATGTTTACTTTACAATTTATGCATGTTATTGATATTTTTTCTCATTTCTGGGGCTTTGTTGTAAGGAGATTTACTAAATAATGCCTCAATAAAAATAAAAACTAAATCTACAATAATGGAATCAAGATTATAAAGAAATTTAATTTATTTTTTTTGTTACTTAGTTCGTTTTAAATAACAAGTAGATAGCTCTAGAAAACTGTACAAAAACGGCTTGCGCAGCGTTTTGGTCGGGGTGGCGCCTTAAGCCGTTGGTCCTGCGCCTGATCTCTCCCCGGTCGCGTCGGGTTGCCGTCCCATCGGACTGTGAGAGTGAGGGAACAGAGAGTGCACGTGCGCTTGCGCACTCTTGTAGACTATAATATCACCGGATTACAATGAAATTTGGCACGAGGATAGTTTACCAAGAGACCGTACCCCTCGCAATTCTTATCCATTTTGGTCCACTAATTCCCTTTAACTCGTCTTCCCAGCGTCTTGATTGTCGTCTTTAGGGATATGTGGAAATTTTTAGAGGAGGCCTGTCTGCTGAAAGGCGAACTGGAGAAAACGTACCGATCAAAATATTAGTCTTAAGAATTAACTGTATAGAATCCTTACTAATATTATAAAAGCGAAAGTGAGTTTGTTTGTTACCTCTTCACGCTTTAATGGCTAAACCGATTTTGATGAATTTTGGTACAGAAATAGTTGGGAACCAGGAGACGGACATAGGTCTATATTTTTTTATAAAAAAGTGGGATGTGAGGGAGAAAAAGGGAAAACTTAGCGTTGCTATTACAAATCAATAAGGCGCAAGGGCAACTGTGTTACCCCGAATTTAACGCGAGCGAAGCCGCGGGCAAAAGCTAGTTCAAGAATAAATAAAGGTTAATTTAATTTTTATTTTATTTAGTTTACCATAACCAGTGTTAATATATGGTATACTTTAAGTCCCGGTAGAAGATTCCGTGGAGCCATTACCGTACAACCCGCGGACGACGCCACGGGCTTGAGCTAGTGAATAATATTTGTACGGAACCAACTGACCAAATCATGCAAACTTGCCCATAAAACCTGATTTGATAATAATACCTGATATAATTACCTGACTCAATGATGACGCGGCGCACGCTAGCTATGTCACACTCATAATATAAAAGTGTTTTGTGTGTGTGTGTTTGAAACTCCTTCACGCTTTTTTTTGACGATGGTAAATCATCAAAAGTTCCTAATAAAAAAAAATAAGAACATCACCAAAGTAGCAGACGTGAGAGTCAAAACAAGAAATGGACAGATCATATTATGAGGAGAACAAAGGTGGAAAATGGACTAAAGCAGTCACGGAATGGTACCCAAGATATGGAAAAAGACGAAGAGGACGACAGGCCTTCACCTGAAGAGGTGGGAGGATGATCTGCCAAAAGGTTGGCGAAGAACTGCGTTAGACAGGAATAAGTGGAGGGAAATAGAGGGGGCCTAAACTCAAACTCAAAGCATTTATTTCAATTAGACCATTACAGGCACTTTTGAATGTCATAAAAACAAGAACAAAAAATGATGCTGCTACAGTCCCGGTCACAAGGCATAATAACTTGTGAAAGTACTGTAGTTGCCCATTCCAAAGCGTTGATCTCTATGGAGAAGAATGGGCAAGAAACTCCATGGACACTCTTTTAAATTATATTTTTTTTACAAAATCGTATTTACATCATTCGTGTTTTTGAGATTATACAAATACTAGCTTTCGCCCGCGGCTTCGCTCGCGTTAAATTCGGTATAACACACCAAGCAGAGCTGCAGATTTTGCTCTTGCGCCTGATTGATTTGTAATAGCAACGCTAAGTTTTCCCTTGTTTTCCCTCGTTCTCCCTCATATCCCACTTTTTTTTAATAAAAATTAGCCTATGTCCGTCTCCTGGTTTCCAACTATCTCTGTACCAAAATTCATTAAAATCGGTTCAGCCATTAAAGCGTGAAGAGGTAACAAACAAACAAACAAACTCACTTTCGCTTTTATAATATAGTAAGGAAGTAAGGATGTGAGAACGATGTAGAAAGACGTGCACAGTAAGAGCGTCCAGAGTAAATAAAAAGCAAAATTCAATTTAAAATCTAAATAAGTTAAAAAGTTAAAAAATGACCGTGGTAGTTAAAAAATGACCAGTCCCAACTGACAGACAGGCCTATACTGCGAGACAGCCTGACCTGGTAACTGATCAATGTAGAGAATTAACATTAGAACAGTTTTTAGTATTAAGTTATTGTTACTACTTGTATTTGTATTGCAAAGGTTAGAGCAAAAAGGCTATTTTTTTTTAAATCATCAAATAACTTCGAGGAGCGGGGGAAAGTCTGACAACCAGTCTTACCAAAGGGTATCGTATTACCCAGTATTAACTGGGTTGTGGAGGTCAGATAGGCAGTCGCTCCATGTAAAATACTGATATTCAGCTGCATCCGGTTAGACTGGAAGTTGACCCCAACATAGTTGGGAAAAGGCTAGGCAGATGATGAAATAACTTCGAGGAGCGAGGGGGAGTATCAGACTTGTACTGACCGAAACTCACCCATGTTCCTGCTCTTGCCCTTTATGTTCCGGGGCCGCGGTATCTCTTCTAAAAACCCGAAACCCCTGATACTACACAACACATAGTATTTTTTCCTCGCGAGTCGCGAGATTCAAGTAAATTATAATAGGTACAATTTTGAAATTTGGTTGGAATATCGGTATAATGACAGCATGATTGTAATTAGTTAATTTAAATAAAAATATATCACCCTGTTTTTAATTCGCATGCCGAAATGAAAGGCAGAATTAGAGATCAATTTTGTCGACTTGTCAACCTTCTGTACCTTATTTACGCAAATACATAAATGAATTTGATTTGAGTGAAACCGCAGGGCTCAGTTAGTTACTAAAAGATACTGATTCTAACTAACTGGTTATTAATATAATTACAATTGATCACTGTGGAAATATCCAGCTTTATTTGTTACGTATATAACATCACGCCAGAACTCTAAAAAGAGTTGGCAAAGGCCTCGTTATCTCTTTCGCACAACCTTTGCTGACATCTCTTTAAGGCGTGCATAGAACACTTACGCGCAGTCGACACGGCCTGTCATCACTAGACGGACGGACGGTGAGCCCAATGATAACACCCGGGCGTTTCCGAGCGAACTTCCCGAAACTTCCATGTCCGGTGAGGACCAGCGTCAGGCGGTAGGTGAGGACGCCATGGCGCCTCTCCAGCCACTCCTCAAAGAGAGGACTTACCGCCAGTATTGTGGCGTGCCCTGCACGGGGTTGCGACAGTGACTCTTGCCACCATGAGATCGCACCGGAGGTCTGTCCGCTGAACGGCGATTAGCCGCGGCAGCGGAGTTTCCCCCCGGTATAGTGCCTCCGCGCGCCACTCGTACAGGCGCGCGAGGACTATCGCCTCCAGATCCCACGGTGGTAATCCGGCAAGGAGGATTGTTGCCTTGGTAGCCCCGGATCAGCCTAATGGCTATCAATCACCTTTTGGGGATGTAATTACAGTTGATAAGTGTATTGAATCTAGTTATAAGTAGTTTAATGGACGGAACATTTTTGACGTCGATTGTTAACTTATTGTGCAGTTTAACAGTTTCATACGTCACAGAAGAAATTCTAGTGTGGGACAACGTTTAAAAAAAACAAAAGGGTCACTTTGTTTTCAAAGGGTTCCGTTTTTTCTTTTAAGGTCAGGTTGAAATCCTAAAAATATGGAAGCAAGAATGTGAATGTGATGAGGTGGTATGCAACTAGGGTTGCCAACCATACTTTATAATAACGTATTCTACTTTATTTTTGGTAATTAAACTTTATACTTTTGCATACAAATAAAGTATGTGGAAATACCTTATTTTCAACTTTTACTGTGATGCTTTCACTGAAAGAGTTTTTTCAATAATGAATCCAAAGAGGCGAGAAGAGAGAAATAGTGCATCAATAAATTTAATTAAAAATTGAAGAATTATTCATTTATTTAAATTTTGATTGTCGAACAACGAAGCTTTGAAACATTTAAAGATAACCAAAAATTGTTAGCATGTGCTAAAGCACACAAAAGTACGTTTTTAAAGCAATAAAAACATAAAATTTGAAAAATACTTTTTTTTTTTTTTACAAAATAATGGCGCAACCGATTTTGATGAATTTTGGTACAGAGATCTTTGGGACCCTGGAGACGGACATGGACTATTTTTTTTTTTAAAAAAGAGTGAAATATGAGGGAGAAAGAGGGAAAAAAGGAAAAACTTAGCATTGCTATTACAATAAATAAGACGCTGGGGCAAAAACTACAGGTGGCAGGTACCTGCAAATCAGGAAAGGGGAACTGTCTTATACCGAATTTAACGCGGTCGAAGCCGCGGGCGAAAGCTAGTTAATATAATATTGTGAAAGTTCCTACCATACGTGATATTAGATACTGCAATATAATTTTATTAGTTTTAAGACGTTTTGCTGCACCCTAACAAGGTCATGTACTCATTAGTTATTAAGCTTAGCGTGTAACTTTTTTGTACATTGTGTATTTAATGAATCCTTATCCTTCCTTACTAATATTATAAAAGCGAATGTGAGTTTGTTTGTTTGTTTATTTGTTTGTTTGTTTGTTACCTCTTCACGCTTTAATGGCTAAACCGATTTTGATGAATTTTGGTACAGATATAGTTGGGAACCAAGAGACGGACATAGGCTATTTTTTATTAAAAAAAAGTGGGATATGAGGGAGAACGAGGGAAGAAAAGGGAAAACTTAGCGTTGCTATTACAAATCAATAAGGCGCAAGGGGAACTGTGTTACCCCGAATTTAACGCGAGCGAAGCCGCGGGCAAAAGCTAGTTTATTATAAAAGCGAAAGTGAGTTAGTTTGTTTGTTTGTTACCTCTTCACGCTTTAATGGCTAAACCAATTTTGATGAATTTTGGTACAGAGATAGTTGGGAACCAGGACACGGACATAGGCTTTTTATTAAAAAAAAATAAAAAAGGTGGGATACGAGGGAAAACGAGGGAAGAAAAGGGAAAACTAAGCATTGCTATTACAAATCAATAAGGCGCAAGGGGAACTGTGTTACCCCGAATTTAACGCGAGCGAAGCCGCGGGCAAAAGCTAGTAAATCAAAAATAAATCTGTACGGAACTTACGGAAGACTTGTCCGGTTAATATGATTCTTCTGTGAGGTCACTATTCAAGATTTGCCAACCATAGTACCAGTTCTTAATGTAACCGGTTTGCACTGACGTACGCGTCTGGGTTCACTGCATAATAACGAGTTTGTATCTTTTCTAAATGTCAATAAGAAACATATTTATTGTCTTTACGAACTTTTGTTTGACTTGCAATGTTTGTTTGTCTGGGACAAATCGTTCAACTGAATTTGAAAACAGTTATCTTTAACTAACTGAGCTATACGTTCAGTTTCAATGACAAAACTTTGATAAATAATACTAGCCTATAACTTTACTGTCCGACATACAGCTAGACAAAGGTCTGTGGTTATACAGAAAAAGCACGAGCGTCGATCACCACGCTTGCTCAAGACGGCTTAGCGATTTCAGACTTATATTATTACTAGCTTCCGCGACTTCGACCGCGTAGAACTTACTTTACTTTGAGCTAACGCTAAATTTAACCCGCGACTACGTTTATATAGGTAAGTAAGTACTGGGTCTTATAAGCAAAAGCAGAATTCGACGATAGGCCGTGTCGACGGCGCGTTTGTGTTTCACGCGCGCCTCAAAGTGATGTCAGCAAAGCAAAGAGCTTGCCAGAGCCTCCGCCTGCCAGGGTTGCGGGTTGTTCGAAAGAGATACCGCGGCCCCGGAACGTAAAGGGCAATAGAAGGAACATGGGTGGGTTTTAGTCAGTAAAAGTCTGACACTCCCCCCCGCTCCGCCCAGAGCGGGGGAAGTTATTTGATGATATCCCATAAAAAAAGGGTCCAAGCTACCGGCAGTCAGGTCTCCAGAGAAAGGAACCTCCTAATAATACGAGCCGTGCCCAAGAGTACCGTTTTCTGTATCAACCCCTTAATCCAGCTGCCTAACGAAAGCCGCCTTAGGTATTGGTCGAGGCTCTTGGCAATTAAGCCATAGGCAGATACGACAATTTACAAAACGTTCGTCACATCCCACATGTTGAGAATGTCGCAAGCCAAATCAATATAGGTACTTAATTTGTTTATATTTCTCGGCTTTTATGAGGTTCTCGTCATGTGGAACCGTTACGTAAACAATTATTGCGCGCCTCTCTGATCAATCCACCACCACTGTATCAGGTTTATTAGCCACAGTAGTCCTGTCAGTGATGATGGGTCGATCTCAGTACAATGTGATATTGCCATGTTCGAGAACTGGGTCGGGCGCATATCTATAGTACGGCACCGCCAATTCCACAAGGCTGTATTTAAGAGCAAGTTGCTGATGAATAATCCTGGCACCAAGACTCTGTCTAGAGTACTAAACGAGAACAACCAGAAATAATGAAACGAGTTGATTCACCTGGACGGTTGCATACCCAACATATATCAACCGTTAGTAAAGTTAGTGACCATGTCAGTTTAAAATAAAACTTACAAAATTCCAGTAGGTGGCGTATCCCGGAATAAACACCTTGTCAGTTAAAGTATCAGGTACTTTTATATCTGTTTTGTTCGACATTTGATGCACGTAATATCCGCCATAACACCATACTGAAGGGTAAATAAAACTCGTCACTAAATGAAACACTGTCCTTAAATACAACCGAATTGATGGTGTCTTGTTGTAGTCTCCGTTCACTGTGTATTTCGCTTCCGCCATTTTGATTTTGTTATTCTTTCTTTTTATTTGTTTTTTCTTTATTTAACCGGTTAATTTTTTCTATTAAAAAACTAAGTTCTTTATTTTGTTAAATTTCTCACTTTAATTAAATGGTTTATCACGTTTTATTATTTTTCTTTTTGACATTATTTAGATAATTTAATGGTATTACTATTTGATTTTATGTTTTCTTAATTTAAATATTAGTTGTGGACACTGGTATATCACAGAGAACGTTTTTATTAGTAAACATCTTACTAAAAGGAAGAAAATCAATATTATGCATGTTTTTAAGTTTTTGTAAAACTATTTAACCTACGAACGTTTGCAAATATTCCGGTTTTTTAGCCAACCTGTCTGAACGCAGTTTTTGATCTTTCCTTATTGCCCACAACAAAATAAGAATGTAAAAAGTCAACAATATTAGCTTAAAGATTTTAACTACATAGTACCATTCGACCTGCACCTGCTCTCTCCTCCAGAATGACTTGACGAAAACCTTAAATGTGCTAAAGTCCTTACTTAAAATTATAAAAGAAAAACCGAATAATGATGAATTTTGGTACAGAGATAGTTGAGACCCTGGAGACGCGGGAGGAAACGCCCGGGTGTCACCACTGTGACGATCGCCCGGAGGACACGGTGGAGCACACAGTGGCGGTCTGCCCAGCGCGGGCGGACCACCGCCGTGCCCTCGTGGAGGCGATCGGCGGCGGGTATCTCTCGCGTCCGGCCCTGGTTCAGTCCATGGTCCGGCGAGAGGGAATGGGAAGCGGTCACCTCCTTCTGCGAAGCAGTCATGCTAGTGAAGGAGGAGGCCGGGCGTTTGAGGGAAAGAACCTCAAACCAACCCAGCCGCCGCGGGAGACGCCCCGGGCGCCGGGCGCCGCGAGACGACTCCCGGCCACCGTAGACGCGGGCCTGTGGACGGTGAGCAATGGGTAGCTCACCGTCCGTCCGTCTATTGACGACAGGCCGTGTCGACGGCGCGTTCATGTTTCACGCGCGCCTCAAAGAGATGTCAGCAAAGCAGAGGGGCTTGCCAGAGCCTCCGCCTGCCGGGGTTGCAGGTTGTTCGAAAGAGATACCGCGGCCCCGGAACGTAAAGGGCAATAGAAGGAACATGGGTGGGTTTTAGTCAGTAAAAGTCTGACGCTCCCCCGCTCCGCCCAGAGCGGGGGAAGTTATTTGATGGTTTCGCACCCCAAAAAATAAAAAAAGACCTTGGAGACGGACATAGGCTATTTTTTTTTAAGTGAGAAATGAGTGAGAAAGAGGGAAGAAAAGGGAAAACTTAGCTTTGCTATTACAATAAAAAAGGCGCAAGGGCAAAAACTACAGGTAGCAGGTACCTGCACTTCAAGAAAGGGGAACTGTGTTAATCCTTAACTTATAACTGCTATTAGATTCTCAAATGGATCAGTTTTAATTCTTTCAACAGCTTTCTACACAGTGTTGGTCTACACCATGCCTGGGATCCTTCTAGATGCGAAGATTGGGGTTCAATGTTACTAGTTTTTTTTTTATTAAATATATATTTTTTTTTAAAAAAATAAAACGTTACCCCACACAAGGATTTCTCCTGTATCTTGGTTGCGTTTACAAACATTTAAACTCACATACACAAACAGCCAGACCCGAAACAACTATCTGCAGGACATACAAATATTTGTTCCGTGCGGGAATCGAACCCGCGACACGCAGCGCAGCAGTCGATCGCTCAGCCACTGCGCCAACCGTGTCGTCAATATATATTTCCATGACCCCGAACTATTCAATGCACACATAACACAATACTTTGAGTGCGTTACATTGAGTTTAAAAGTAAAACGTGAGTTTTAATCCCTAAAGAAAGTCGTTTCTCAGCATTGACGGGCCTGTTGGTCTAGTGGTTAGTGGCCCTGACTGCTGAGCCGGAGGTCGTGGGTTCGATTCCCACCCAGGACAAACTTTGTGTGATGAGCATGATTGTTTGTTCTGTGTCTGGGTGTGATTTATCTATAATATGTATGTATTTATAAATTATACGTATAAGTATGTATATCAGTTGTCTGGTTACCATAACACAAGCTCTGCTTAGCTTGGGATCAGATAGCCGTGTGTGAGTTGTCCCAAGATATTTATTTATTTTATTTATTTAAAAAAAAACTTGACAGGTGTCACGGGACACCCGGATGGAACGAAGTTATTGTTAATTATGTATAAAAAACTGTATACACTCAACAAAAATAATCGTCGCGACACCACACTGTCCAATGCGAAATAGAAAGACAAAACGAAAATAACTGGCTTGCTTTCTATGAGAGAGAGAGAGACAGACAGAGAAACACGCGCACGCCACACGGCTTACAACTACCTACAGCAAAAAGTGTCGTTACAACTTTTGGTCTTAATTTTTTCCGTCTAGCCCCCTTTCGCAACGCGCGATAAGGAACTTCGTTCCAAAAAAGAGTTCCTTAATTTGATGTAGGTACAGAATGTTTGACGGATTCGTGAAAGGCCCATATCTAGACCTTGTAAAATGTTTAAGCGGTAAAAATAATCTTAGTTATGCGAAATGTGGATAAGGTTAGGATTTCGGTCCCCTGGTCAAACCTCTTTCGTTTTAAAGCATGTAGTTTAGAAGTTGATACTTACCACCTTTTAAACATATTTAATTTATATTTATACTAGCTTTTGCCCGCGGCTTCGCTTGCGTTAAATTCGGTATAAAACAGTACCTGCAGTTTTTGCCCTTGCGCCTTATTGATTTGTAATAGCAACACTAAGTTTTTCCTTTTCTTCCCTCGTTCTCCCTCATATCCCACATTTTTTTAATAAAAAAATAGCCTATGTCCGTCTCCTGGTTCCCAACTATCTCTGTACCAAAATCATCATCATCAAAATCGGTTCATTAAAGCGTGAAGAGGTAACAAACAAACAAACAAACTCACTTTCGCTTTTATATTAAGTAAGGATTTTTCTGATTTATCATTTTTAATCATCATTTCTTTTTCATAATTTTTTTTTAATTGTCTAATTTAAAAAAAAAAATTTCTTTTGCAAAGTGTATAATTTTAAAAGATTATGATTATAATTTATAAAAGAAGAAGAAGAATTATATTTTTATGATTGTACAAGTGCTGTGCACTTCTGTAAGTGACGAACTCACTATAGTCTCATTGTATGTGATTTTTGTGTAGCCATATGTAAGTGAGTAAGTCGTTGAAGTGCCCTAAATAAATAAATAAATAAACATGCGCCACACAATGTCGTATTTTTCATATTTTTAATTTAATATACAAGGTGAAACAGAATAAACGCAAGACCTGAAAGTAGTTTGTTCAGAATCGGCTTCTGAATCGATTTCCGTCATTATTAATATGTGTTTATTTTTTTTACGAAAATATATTTAACTAGCTATTGCCCGCGGCTTCGCTTACGTTAAATTCGGGGTAACACAGTTCCCCTTTCCTGATTTGCAGGTACCTGCTACCTGTAGTTTTTGCCCTTGCGACTTATTTATTGCAATAGTAATGTTAAGTTATCCCTTTTCTTCCCTCTTTCTCCCTCATTTCTCACTTAAAATAAAAAATAGCCTATGTCCGTCTACAGGGTGCCAACTATCTCTGTACCAAAATTAATCAAAACCGGTTTAGCCATTAAGGCGTGAAGACGTAACAAACAAAGAAACTGATTTTCGCTTTTATAATATTAGTATCATCTGTAGCATCTGCTGCGCTGCGTATCGCGGGTTCGATTCCCACATGGAACAAATATTTGCATGACCTTCAGATAGTTGTTTCGGATCTGGCTGTAGGTATGTGTTTGTGAGTTTAAATGTTTGTAAACGCACCCACGATACAGGAGAAATTCCTAGTGTTGGGCAACGTTTACTTAAAAAGGAAAGAAAAAAATATTTATAATTAAATGATTCGAAAATGTAATATGTTACTAAGTTAACATTCCACCAAAAGTAAAGTAAAGTAGCAGTAAAGTAGTTAATATTTCGACTGCTTACCAAGCTACGTTTGCCCTCACCATATATGACGCTGGCTGAATAATTGACAACAATTCAGTTGACAACAAAAAAAAAGTTACTAAATGGCCAGCACTATGATTAAAACTGCTAACGAGGTTTCAATACATTCAATATGTAATAATATGGTCAATTTTGTGTACGGTACGATTGTTTTTATAACCGTCTCATGCATTAGTCATATTATATTATACGACACAAGAAAAACGAAAATGTCATAAAAACTATTATTATGTTTTTGTTTCCATTGATTATTGTTTCTTACATAATCTATTTAATTTTATTACTAAGCAAGTACGACAGATCATAGGTACAAAGAACAAAGTCCAAACATAATGAAAATGCAAAAAAAAATCTTCATATCAACTACTAACCAGGAAATAATAAAAACTACATTCACAGCAATTCACAGAATAATAATTACATTAATATTATAATTTGAAGTTTATTAACAGGGATTCGTTGGCCTTCGTACGCTATCCCGGCCACCTTAGACACCGGTATGTGGACGGTAAGCAATGGGTAGTTCACTGTCCGTCCATCTAGTGACGACAGACTAGGGAGACGGTGAGTACGTGTTCTACGCACGCCTCAAAGAGATGTCAGTAAAGCAGAGGGGCCTGCCAGGGCCACTGCCTGTCAGGGTTGCAACGGTTCGAAAGAGATACCGCGGCCCCGGAACATAAAGGGCAATAGAAAGAACATGGGTGGGTTTTAGTCAGTACACGTTCCGCTGCACCCAAGGCGGGAGAAAAGTTATATGATAGTATTCCATCCGAAAAAACAGGCTTTGTACACACGGCGGCAGGTCAACCTATTCTAAACTATTATAACCTGATCTCTCTACTACGGATCGCACACCGTAGTAGAGAGATCTGAGATCAGGTTAAAATGGTTTGGTGTAGGTTGATGTGCTGCCGTGTGTACAATACAAAATTGTGCATTCATTTGATTAACACGCTTTTATTAGCTTCATATGTAACTAACTATGTAACCAAATATTAGAAGTTACATTTGACCCACTTCCCGGTTTTCTAAAAGGCTGAAAATCTGCATACATGTTCTTCCAGTAATCCTTACTATTGTTATCAAAGCATAAGTTTTTGATGAATTTTGGTACAGAGATAGTTGGGACAATGGAGACGGACATAGGCTTTTTAAAAAAAAAAGATTGAGGTATGAAGGAGAAAGAGGGAAAAAAAGGGAAAATTTAGCATTGCCATTACAATAAATAAGGCGCAAGGGTAAAAACTACATGTATCAGGTACCTGTAAATCAGGAAAGGGGAACTGTGTTACCCCGAATTTAACGCGAGAGAAGCGGCGGGCAAAAGCTAGTTTCCAATAAAGTTGAAAATCTGCATACATGTTCTTTCAATTGTTAAAAAAATGTTGGATTGAGATCTTTATGCGTACACAAAGAGTCTGGGACCAAACAAAAATATTCAAATAATAACAGCTTAGGGGGCGTCCATAAATTACGTGAGGTGTTTTTTTGAATTTTCTGTCTCTCCCTCCCCCCCTGGTGAGATGTCGTGAGATTTTATTCAACCCCCTCCCCCAACCCCCAATCTCACGTGAGATTTTTCAAAATGGTTTCTTACGTAAAAGCGTTTGATTGTTATTGTAAAAAGAAAAAAAAAATGCTTCGTGCTTTTATTTACGACTAGTAATCAATATTGCTGAGAGTTTAATTATAGGTAAGTGTAATAACAATCAACAATCTGGATTAAATAGACCAAAAATGTATATTTTTTTTTTGTTTCAATTAGAAAAAATATTGCGTGATATTTGCCGAGACCCCCCCCCCTCTCTCCAAAGTAAGATTAGATGAGATTTGACTCGACCCTCTCCCCCCCTTAAACACCTCACGTAATTTATGGACGGCCCCTTACATTCATGTCAATCAAATTGGTATTTACTTAAAAATAATGTTACCAGCATAATACAGATTGTACTTAAGGCGCGGCAATAAGCTAATCTTTAGGTATTCACGGAAGTGACGCTAGCTGCATATACTAGGCATGGTCTGACACAAGTACACGACAGTATTGCATCGAAAGAATAGAAATAAGGTCGAAAATATTTCGGTGTTTGATTTTATTTGAATATCATGTCCGCCAAAATGTAGGTCATTTTGCAGTTTTTATTGTAAATAAAAAAAATACTTCAATTCAATGTTTGAAAAATTTTAGATATCTCTTTAGTCTATACAATTTTCTTTGTTATAGATATAAAAAATATGATGGTTGTCGCTGAAAAAATTGAGAATTTCGAGACGAAAAAATTTTTTTCTTGGTCTTTTTAAACATTTTTTTTTTCGTAGTACTAGGCCACTTTTGTAAACTTATTTTGTTTAACTCTTTACTTTATGTATTGAACTATAGTTACACGGTAATTTTTTTTGGCTAATGGCATGTACAGATATGGCTAACTTTGCGACGAAAAACTAGACGTTTTACAAAGTGTTTGCTTTGTACAGCGCCTTAAGCGTGTCTTTAAGCCTGGTTCAGTCCATGGTCCGAAGCGAGAGGGAATAGGAAGCGGTCACCTCCTTCTGCGAAGCACTCATGCTAGCGAAGGAGGTGGTCAGGCGTTTGAGGGAAAGAACCTCAAACTGACCCAGCCGCCGCGGGAGACGCCCCGGGCGTCGGGTGCCGCGAGACGACTCCCGGCCACCGTAGATTCGGGCCTGTGGACGGTGAGCAATGGGTAGCTCACCGCCCGTCCGTCTATTGACGACAGGCCGTGTCGACGGCGCGTTAGTGTTTCACGCCTCAAACTGATATCAGCTATACAGAGGGGCCTGCCAGGGCCACCGACTGCCAGGGTTGCGGGTTGTTCGAAAGAGATACCGCGGCCCCGGAACATAAAGGGCAATAGAAGGAACATGGGTGGGTTTAAGTCAGTACAAGTCGGACACTCCCCCTCGCTCCACACAGTGCGCGGGGGAGTTATTTGATTATTTCCCATCCGCAAAAAAAGTGTGATTGTGTTTTTTTTTCTTATAAACTACTAAATTAACTTAAAATTTATGCGTGGTGTTGATGGTCAAAATCACGTTTATAAAAATAAAAAAAAAAACTTTTTTTAACAAACTTTTAAATTTATTTAAAGTTTATGCGTGATTTTAATATTCGAAAACTCGTTCCCAAATTTTTTTTTGAAATTTCACTTGTGTGTAAAGTTTTCTATTTCACACGTCTTAGGCCTAATAGTGGTAATTGTTATAAAACTAGTATTTTAGTAAACTCGACTAACTACATTGTTCATGCTGCCATTTGTTCCGGCCATCAAATGTTTAGGGACGAGAGTTTAGTTTGTTGTTGTATTACAGAAATGTCTTGAGAAGTTCCACAACATGTAAAATTTTATGCAATTATAAAATGACTTGCTTGGGGATAAAAAGATATATGTTAATCCAAGTTATAAGCTATCTACATAAAACAAATTTCATCCACATGTATCCAGCCGTTTAAGCGTTAAGGAGTAACATTATAATAAGCTTTCACTTTTGTTATAGAACTCTATTCTTTTTTAAATTTGCCCCACACTAGTAATTTCTCCTGTATCGTGGGTGCGTTTCCAAACATTTAAACTCACATACACAAACAGCCAGACCCGAAACAACTATCTGCAGGTCATACGAGTATTTGATCCGTGCGGGAATCGAATCAGTCAGCGCAGTAGTCGATCGCTCAGCTACTGCGCCATCCATGTCATCTTACGCACCTCGGTGTTCACCCACGTAGACTGGGATATTAAATACATATAAAAAAACATCTGAAATCACTCTATCTATGACTGAAAACTGTTTAAGTTGTCGTTTAAGAGTAGCGGGTTGTTCGAAAGAGATACCGCGGCCCCGGAACATTAAGGGCAAAAGATGGAACATGGGTACCCCGGAACGTAAAGGGCAATAGAAGGAACATGGGTGGGTTTTAGTCAGTAAAAGTCTGACACGCCCCCTCGCTCCGCCCAGAGCGGGGGAAGTTATCTGATGATTTCCTATCCGCAAAAAAAAGGGTTCATATACACTTTGTCTGAAAGATTAGATCTTCTGTAAATCTTCTGTTGTGTGGTATAAAATCGACTATTACGAGTAATTATTACAACTATTATTACTTTCCTATTGCATTACATAGGCACGCATTTTACTTTTTATGACCTACAAATGCACCTGACTTGATGAAGATCGCTGGAATCTGATGGATACGAGAACCAAAGGACGCTTTATAGGTGGACGGGTTATTTTTAAAGGATGTGAAATCATCTGGGAATCCTACTAATATTATAAACTAGCTTTTGCCCGCGGCTTCGCTCGCGTTAAATTCGGTAGCGCCTTATTGATTTGTAATAGCAACGCTAAGTTTCCCCGTTTCTTCCCTCTTTCACCCTCATATCCCACTCTTTTTAAAAAAAAAATAGCCTATGTCCGTCTCCTGGTTCCCAACTATCTCTGTATCAAAATTCATCAAAATCGGTGTAGCCATTAAAGCGTGAAGAGGTAACAAACAAACAAACAAACTCACTTACGCTTTTATAATATTAGTAAGGATAGTAAGGATGCGAATATTTGTGAGGATGGATGGATGTATGGATGTTTGTTACTATTACACGCCAAAACCTACAAATCAGGAAAGGGGAGCCGTGCTACTCCGAATTTATCGCGAGCGAAGCCGCGGGCAAAAGCTAGTAATACAATAATTTATAATCTGTATATTGAAAAAAGCCTAATTTATAAGATCACATAGCGAGGGCAAAAGCTAGTAAAACTATACAAGACTAGTATCACCGATCGCAGCGCCACAAGTCTAGTGGTGAATTAGTAGAACTATCAGTTTTGCAGTTCATACTCAACTCGATAGATGGCGCTATGAAACACGTAAGGAAATTAATGTTGATAATAATAAGTATTGATTTTATGTTTGTTTAGGACTTACCCATAGTTTCAAAAGCGTGAAGGTCGATAATTATCCTACGGAATAGGGTCGTACCGGAATGTAAAGTATTAAATCAAACCTGTTATATCCAATTGATGTATTTTCCGAGTTTATAGCCTATCCATCATCATCATATGCTTAGCCTTTGCCCAACTATGTAGGGATCGGCTTCCAGTCTAACTAGATGCAGCTGAATACCAGTATTTTATATGGAGCGACTGCCTATCTGACCTTCACAACCCAGTTAGTACTGGGAAGTACGATACTTCTTGATGAGACTAAATGTCAATGTAAGACAATCAAAAATGGCAGCCGGGACTAACAGCTTCATGTGCTTTCCGAGGCACGGAGGAAACTCAGTATGTAACTGGCGGTCACCCATCCACAGACCAATCTGGGCAAACGTGGCTTAACCTAAAGCGAGCGACTGTGGCTATTATTAGTTATCCAATTTGCCAAATTGTATCCCAGACGATTAGGACTCCGAAACTAAGTACCTACTCGACCGATTTTAACCATTCTTTCGTCAATAGAAAGCTAAATAATCAGGAAGTAACATATACTTTAAATCTTCACGCTACGGCATTTAGGAGCTAAATAGGGGGCGAAACCTCTGAGCACAGCTAAAGGAACAAAAATGCCCATTTTAAAATCGGATATACAAATTGACGGCACGGTTGGCGCAGGCGCAGTGGCTAAGAAATATTTGGGAGACCAATAGGTACTTGTTCCAGGGCTGGCTGTTTGAGTATGTGAGTTTAAATGTTTGTAAACGCACCTACGATACAAGAGAAATTCTTAGAGAGGCGCAAAGTAAAAATAATCCTTTAGCAATTTAGTTAAATGGTGTGCAACAAGTACTTTCGGCACTATCCATAGATTTGAATAAAGTCTTAAAACTATATAAAACTAGCTTTTGCCCGCGGTTTCACTCGCGTTAAATTTGGGGTAACACAGTTCCCCTTTTCCTGATTAGCAGGTACTTGCTACCTGTAGTTTTTGCCCTTGCGCCTGACTTATTGTATTAGCAAAGCTAAGTTTTCCCTTTACTTCCCTCTTTCTCCCACATTTCTGACTTTTTAAAAAAAAAAATACCTATGTCCGTCTCCAGGGTTCCAACTATTTCTATAGGTACCAAAATTCATCAAAATCGATTTAGCCATTTAGGCGTGAAGACGTAACAAACAAACAAACTCACTATCGCTTTTATAATATTAGTAAGGATGTCCTCCTGACCGTTTTTGGCCACGGTGTCAAATCTCAGCGGAGGTTGACCATCGGCGCGGGAGATATTATAGTGCAGGCGTGTGTGCGCAGGCGCAATCTCATAGTCCGATGGGACGGCAATCCGATACGACCGGGGAGAGATCGGGCGCAACCAACGGTGACACGTGCTTTCCTAGGCACGGGGGTATCTAACCGCCAACTTGACTCTGGGCTGTTACTGGGACATTCCTAATGCAAAAACCCAATAACACTTTATGCTCGTCCCGGGAATCCATGACCACGTGACTAACGAAGCAGAAGTGAAACTATGAAAATACTAGCTGGCGCCCGCGGTTTCGCAAGCGTGATGATCGAAAAAAAAACTGTGTGTTATTCCGGACTATAGCTAGCTCTGTGCCAAATTTCATCAAGATCCGTTCAACCGTTTTGACGTGAAAGAGTAACAAACATCCATATAACCATCCTCCATTCGCATTTATTATATTACTAGCCCGCGGATTCGCTCGCGTTAAATTCGGTGTAACACAGTTCCCCTTGCGCCTTATTGATTTGTAATAGCATGCCTATGTCCGTCTCCTGGTTCCCAACTATCTCTGTACCAAAATTCATCAAAATCGGTTAAGCCATTAAAGCGTGAAGAGGTAACAAACAATCAAACAAACTCACTTTCGCTTTTATAATATTAGTAAGGATAAAAATCGGTATTTTTCATAACATTGTATGTATATGTATTGACTGATATGAAGTTACTGCACGGACTACCATTTTTTTAAAGGATAAAAATCAACAAATAACTTCCCCCGCTCTGGGCGGAGCTGGGAAGAGTGTCATACTTTTACTGACTAAAACCCACCCATGTTCCTTACGTCCCTTTAAGTTCCGGGGCTGCGGTATCTCTTTCAAACAATTCGCAACCACGGCAGGGCCACACATTACCTGCAGTATTGTCTCTCCGTCTTCCTGTACCTAATCAATCTAAAGGTAAGATCGCTTTTAGCGATAAGACCTATTATGTCACCCTATGTAAAATGTTTTCAGTAACTATGTTATTTCTGTTGTATACAAAATAAATAAAATAAATATCTTGGGACAACTCACATACGGCTATCTGATCCCAAGCTAAGCAGAGCTTGTGTTATGGTAACCAGACAACTGATATACATACTTATATAATTTACAAATACATACATATTATAGATAAATCACACCCAGACACAGAACAAACAATCATGCTCATCACACAAAGTTTGTCCTGGGTGGGAATCGAACCCACGACCTCCGGCTCAGCAGTCAGGGCCACTAACCACTAGACCAACAGGCCCGTCATAAAGAAAAAAGAAGATTCTAAAGAATAAAGAAGATTCTATTCTTCACTCACTGCACACTTGTGGTGGGGTGTGAATTTGACCCTAATAAATGACTCGCTCTCTGCTTGAAAACAGATAATATGAAATCAAATACTTATATATATATAAATATATATCTTATATAGAGAATGCCTTATGGCATTAAGTCCGCCTATGTACCACTATTGTACAGACGCCTGCAGGTCAAGCTACCCGAAACTGTCAATTTTTCCCAATGAACCTTGAACCTAATACTTTAGAAATAAAGTCGAAAATCTATCAAAGAAATCTGACAGATTGTGGTAGCTTGATGTGCAGGGGTCTGTACATGAAGTTTAAATAAATAAATATATGTAGGTACCAAGTAGCAAACACGTCTACCTTACCCCCATCCGCAGCTTCAAACGTGATGACATTCCATTTATATTTTCTTCAAACCGCATCAAGAGTTCCGCACAATCTTACAGCATAACCAGCCATATCTTTTGACTGCGTAGATTTAGAGGGTTAATTTTTTCACAGCTCTGAGAGACTATAGACTTGAGTATGGTTTTAATTTCAACTCGATACCTAAACACGTTCTCGAGATAAAGGGACAGGCTAAACATACAGACAGATGGACAACTAAGTGATCAATGGCAACGGTATCAAGAGACCGGTTCGGTCAAAAGAAGACCCGGTTCGGGAAGAAAACGATGCACAGAACCAAGAGATGACCACATTTTGTTGAGTCAGGCGTTGCGGAATCGTAAGGCGTCAAGTGTGGACCTGAAGAAGAGCCTTGAAGAAGTAAGAGGAATAGAAGTTAGCTTGTGGACGGTCAGGAAGAGGCTTTTGGCTGCCAATATCAGGAGTTACCGCACAGCTCGGGGCCCTAAATTACTCCGTGAGCACCGTGTTGCTCGACTTCAGTTTGCTCGGAACTGTTCTTCATGGACTCTGGAGGACTGGAATAAAGTATTGTTTTCTGATGAAGCTAGAATCTCTTTGTGTGGAGAGGACCGACGCCGGCGAGTGCTGCGAAGACCACGGGAACGCTATGCGGAAGTGTGTTTCGAAGAAATCACTCCATATGGCGGAGGCTCCGTTATGTTTTGGGCAGCAATTAATTTGACGGAGCGTACGTATTAACTCAAATCGACCTTAGAACGTAAATTTCCTTAGGTGCCCGTTTTTTTGCAAAAGAGTGTAGTTATATTCCAAAAATCACAACGTGATTAAATAATGTCGTCACAATAACTGCGCAAAACTCAGCAGAATTTAAACATTGTCATACACATGGTTTCTCCTGTAATTTGGGCGTGTTTACAGACACAAATGTCACATACCTCCAAAAATAACCTGACGCGGAATCCTAATATAAAAGTGAGTTTGTTTGTTACGTCTTCACGCCTAAATGGTTAAACCGACTTTGATGAATTTTGGTAAGTACAGAGATAGTTGGTAACCTGGAGACGGGCATAGGCCAACTTAAAAAAAAACTGAGATATGAGGGAGAAAGAGGGAAGAAAAGAGAAAACTTAGCTTTGCTATTACAATAAATAAGGTGCAAGGGAAAAAAACTACAGGTAGCTGTGCTGGTACCTGCAAATCAGGTCAATCATTGTTTTCCTTTCATTTAACTTATGAAGTTTGTTAAAGAGATTTCATCCTTATTGACCCTAACGATCGATGCAATAAAAGTACAGGGTGCAACTTTTACATATTTTAATCGGTTCGATTACCGTGTGCGGCAAGCGAAATTTTAAAAATCTTTGAATGCCGTTTTCTTTCTTTTCAAAAATAAAGGAATGTTTTCTTTGAGTAAAATTTTCTATCTAAAGTATTAAAAGTACTTCCCCTTCAGGTGGCATTACAAAATTCCACCCTGTATAGACAAAATATGAGTTGATGGTGTCCATTATCTTGTCACAAACTACTCTAAAAACAGACAAGAGCCGGTTGATTTTTACACAGCACAAAGGGACGATAAAGTTTAATATATGGTTTTAATTTCTACTCTAAACCTTCACGCATTCCTGAGATAAATTGTATTGATAGACAGACAGACAAACGGACTACAAAGTGATCCATTAAGGGTAATTTTTATAATTCTGAAATTCATTAGTGTCACAATTTAACTATATTATAGTTTGACAGCATTAATGATAGTTTAGTTACCTACTCAATTAAGACAAAATCGCAATCTAACTATTCTGAAATTTGACGTTTTTCACCAAAAATAGTGGTTGTCAAGCTAAATTGGACTGTCTTTAATCGCGACTTAAATAAATAAATAAATTTATTTATTTATTTAAGTTTGGAATTGATTAGGTGTGTTATTTAAATCTTAGTCTAGTTTAATCCGATAGTTCACCAGAATCGGCACATAAGTAAAAATGTTGATAATAGATCATCACCTAATACAAACTTTGACCAAACCCACCCATCAAATTCCAGTCCTCACCACCTGTCGCTTAACCTGCCCCTCTTCAATAGAAAGTACCCGCAGTGCATATAACCAGCTTCACACATCCGCGCTTCTCAGTACAACCTTGAACGCGAGTGAAAGTAGACACATGTAAAAAAAAGAAGAAAAAAAACAAGATGGCGCCGAAATTTTTAATAGTTTTTCTTTTACTGTTTTGTTCCCAAGTTCAAAGTGCGTCGTTATTAGAAAAGGGCTATGAGTATTTTGTGAATTTGGGGAAGAATTTAGGACCTAATTTGCTGTCTATGTTAGAATGTGTGGGACAGAATGAGGCGTGGGATTGTGCGAGGGAGAAGGCTGGGAAGATGCTGGATGGGTGGGAAGATGAGGTGGAGGAGGAACGGAGAAGCTGGGAAGGTAATTGGAGAATTTGATTATTTTTTATTCTTAATATTTTCTCAAGATACATTTATTTACTTTTCTTCTCGATTATACAGTTTATTATTTTTATATAAATTTGAAATTTCTTTATAAAAATATATAAACAAAACATTTAAACATATTAAAATAGTAGTTGGGAGCAAGGTCCAAGCTACCGGTGGTTAGGGCTCCAGAGGCAGGAATCTCAAGATTATTAGTATCATCATTAGTTGAACTAAAAATAATATCGGTGTAATTTAAAAGTTAACCAAATAAATACATAGGAATTTACTGTAAAAATACCAAATTCTGGGTTAATCTCGCCATTGTACATACATAAGCTTTAGTTTTGTTTGTGTGTATATATATTTTTTTTAATTTTTGTGTGCAATAAAGAATAAGAATAGAAGTTAATGAAAACCTTTTCAATATTAGGAACCTTCATAATAATTGATTAAAAAACATATGTGTGACGTTTGAATCGTTGTTAATCTCAAGTAATATTTTAATCTATAGGTACTATAATAAGCAGAGGTCGGAGTAGGTAGATTGATTTTATATACTTGCGTCAAGATATTATAATATGGACATGCCATTTTATCCATAATGTGCGGGAAGTACCGGAAAAAGGTCTGGGATTGGAATTATGGAATAAAATAAAATAAAAAACATACAGATAGGCTTACAAAATCGTTAATTATATGAATGATTGATTGAATTCAATGAAAAAATATTTTTAATTAAACAAAAACATAAATAACTTATTTTTAATCCTCATCGGATACAATGTCCATATTTTGGCTTTCAACGTTAATACAATTAAAATAAATAATCATAATTCGACAGTCAGGCACAAAATACGCTGTAACTATTCCAAGGTATTTTTGTATAAAATAAAATACTGATTTCTTTCACCATTAACTAACACTGGCAGCGTAGATTGATATTATTAATACGTTTTTCACCTTAAACACAAATTCGTGCTAATTTCAAAATTCCGGAACAAATATATATATATGAAGTTAGTTAGTCAAAATAAATATGAAGTTCCGGTATTTTGGAAGCATATCCATATTATCCTCTACGTTTGACGTCAACGACCTTAAATCAATCTACCTACTCCGACCTCTGGTAATAATCTACATCCACGCCAATATCTAAAGAAAGATTTGTATTTTTGTATGTATAACTCAAAAACTAGTGGACCGATATAAAAAAATCTTTTACTATTAGAAAGCTACATTATCACTGAATAACATAGGCTATATAACATCACGCTACTACCCACGGGAGCGGGGCAATAACCAAAGACGCGGGTAAAACCGACAGGACGGCTATTAATAAATATTATAAAGTTTTTTTTTGCGCCAAGATGGACCGATTTTAACTACTTTTTCACCATTAAAAAGCAGAATTATCGGGAAGTAATATAGGCTATATAACATCACGCTATAAAGCTTAGGAGAAGAGCAGCGAGTGAAACCGCTGGTCACAGCTAGTATTTAAATAAAGCTTTCTCTTAATATCTCTTATTGAAATGAGAGTTGATAATGTTTCAATCCTAAATTAAAAAAAAAAACGTATTTAGATAAATCAATACTTTTGTCTCTTGTGACTTATTATTATTTATAAAAATGTTCCGTTGCTACACACTAGGAATTTCTCCTGTACCGTGGGTGCGTTTACAAACATTTAAACTCACATACCCAAACAGACAGACCCGGAACAACTAACTGTAGGTCATACAAATATTTGTTTCGCGCGGGGATAGAACCCGCGGCAGTATTGAATCGCTCTGCCACTATTTTGGTATTCGAAAACAAAGTTAAGGAAAGATTAATTATTTGTTTGTATTATAGTATTATACATATAAAGGTTTCACATATTTCTATAATAAAAAAAAATACTGACCAAGAGTGGTATAAACAGCGATATATTTTGACTACCTAGATTTAGAGGGTTAATTGTTTCATAGCTTCAAGAGACCACAGAGTTGAGAACATGGTTTTAATTTCAACTCGACACCTCCGCGCGTTCAGATTCAGATTCATATGCATAAATGCTACAGTATAGCAATACTGCATTTTTAATATAGCCATACAATATTTCTATATAATTTAATACTTATATTGTGGAAAAAAAATCTTTTTTTTATATTTAATTCAGAATATTTTGCTGGTCCACATGAGGTTAAAAAAATAAGCAGTAGTAATCACACTGTCAAAAAGAAATTGACATCGAATCCTGATTTTAATTTTGTCAGAGCAAATCAAATTATTTATTTACAAGAATATGTTGCATAATGAAGGTTAAATTATTTACAACACGAATTACCGTAATTTACTTCATATTTAAAGCCCGGTTCCAATAAACAAAAACGACTCGTTTTGCTTACGGATAGTTGTATTTTGACATAAGTCTCATAGAACTTATGTCAGTAAAATTGTGACACTTCCTTGCGGTGAGCCCATAGCGGGACGAGTCATTGGACTTCTAACCATATCCCACCATGACAGAACAGTGCTAAGAATAAATAACAGTATTTTTTTATTATAATTATATACGTTCAATATAATAATATCTTAACATATATTTCATTTAAAACACCCGGAACAAAATACATTAATATCGGTAAAAATCGTATTAATATGCATAGCATAGTTTAGGAGAGAAACGCGATCAAATATATCGCCTTTTAAATATTAAAAATAATTACTTATCCAGTTTAACTCTATATGCGGAGTATTTTCTTCATACGAGAAGATTCAAAGAATTAAATAATTCTCTTTATAATATTTATAAAGAGAATTATTTAATTATTTGTTTGTTTATTAGTACCGAACAGACTCCGAAACTACTGGACCGATTATAACATACTAGCTTTTGCCTGCGGCTTCGCTAGCGTTAAATTCGGGGTAACACAGTTCCCCTTGCGCTTTATTGATTTGTAATAGCAACGCTAAGTTTTCCCTTTTCTTCCCTCTTTCTCCCTCACCTCCAACTTTTTAAAAAAAAATTAGCCCATGTCCGTCTCCTGGTTCCCAACTATCTCTGTACCAAAATTCATCAAAATCGGTTTAGCCATTAAAGCGTGAAGAGGTAACAAACAAACAAACTCACTTTCGCTTTTATAATATTAGTAAGGAAGTAAGGATTTTTCCTCAAAAGAAAGCTTTTATCAAGAAGTAACTAAATAGGCTTTATATCATCAGCTGGGCACAGAAACAAGTTAAAAAACGGAAAAAAATACACGTCCTATTTGAAAACTCTTTTAATTGATCTGACACGCATATTAATTATTATAGCTATCGGTTTAACGATAAAATCTTCGTTTTTTCTGAAAACTTACCTCGCTAAAACATTACTAATAAATTTGTCGAATTTTCGCGCGTTTGTTGCGACAAAGTCGTATACTTTTCAATAGAACTCTTGCAAGCAGATTTTTACTATCATTCCATATCTGGTTTCTTGCTCATGCCATAAGGGATTAATGTCGTGAACATATCTGATATACAGGAGAAATTACACAGCATGCATATTTAATTAGAGAAAACAAGTTGACTTGCGTACAAGGTGAAATCTTTACATAAATGTCAACAACTATGTAGGTGATGTCATATCGAAATAAAAGAAAAACAAAATAAAAATTATAATTTTTAAGGTAGTAGTTTTTTTCTGGATGGTTTCAAAATCAAAATCATTTATTTCAATTAGACCATTACAGGCACTTTTGAAAGTCAATAAAATAAATGTTAAAGCTACAGTCCCGGTCACAAGGCATAATAACTTGTGAAAGTACTGTAGTTGCCCATTCCAAAGCATTGATCTCTATGGAGAAGAATGGGCAAGAAACTCGGAGCGGGCATGGAGGCCAATACCAAAGGAGATTAGCCATCTACGCGAAAGATATTATAGCAGGCTTGTGTGCGCCGGCACAGGTAAACTCTCTGTTCCCTCGCCATAGTCCAACATGACCGTGCTTTCCGAGACACGCGACATCCTCAAAGAGATGTCAGCATAGCAGAGGGGCCTGTTAGGGCCACCGCCTGCCGGGGTTGCGGGTTGTTCGAAAGAGATACCGCGGGCCCAAAACAGAAAGCACAAGACATGGATGAGTTTTGGTTAGAAAAAGGCTTTCCGCTCAGAGCGGGAGACGTTATTTGATGAGTTGCCATAAAAAAATAATTCGTAGGTGTTTCTTCCGTTTATACTTTACGCGAATATACATAATTTTCCTGCCCTTGTACCATTCCATTTGGGGTCGGCACAACACGTTTTCTTCTTCCATTCTCCCCTATCAGACGTCACGGCATCATTCACTCCTTTCTCCTTTATTTCATTCCTTACACAATCCATCCATCTTTTCTTTGACCTTCCTCTCGCTCTCCGTCCTTCAACATTCAGATCTAT